>OU026153.1:69206326-70498826 GCA_907269105.1 Volucella inanis
AAATGTGGGCAAGAAAATCCACTATATTCAGTGCTATTTTTTAGGGGTGAGATTGGAAATACCATCATCTAAACATTAGCTTGAGTTGTTAAGAGAGCTTATAATTTTGAAAAGCTCATGGCCTGATATTTTTGCAAAGAAAAAACTACTATTTATAACATTGTCGTTAACTTATTGAGACCAAGCACAGAGGTAAGTAGAAGACTCCAAATTAGACATAACACCAACCGTAGGAAAAAATCATATAAGATATTTTATACTGCTTCAGGATCATCAATAGCTACACCTTTATTACACAGTACAATAGATTTATTTATTATAAGAGAGTACCCATCGATGGTCTGCTACTGCTTTTTAACGTTACCATATCCACCGCGGCGGCGGCTATGACTTCCTTATGCGACCCGCACTTCTTTCCGGCGAGCAATCTTTTAAAATTTAAGAACAAAAAGAAGTCGCAGGGAAACAAATCTGGAGAATACGGAGGATGGGGGAGCACTTCGTAGTGCAATTCGACCAATTTGGCTGTGGTGATTGCGGAGCTGTGGTCCGGTGCGTCATCGTGGTATAAGAGTACTTTTTTCTTCGCCAAATATGATTGTTTTTTCTTTAAATTGACGTTAAATTGGCCCAATAAATCGATGTAGTATGCTCCTGTGATTGTTTTTGTTTTTGTTATTCTCCATAGTGGCCATTAACTTTCCAGCAGAAGGCTCGGTCTTCGCCCCCTTTGGAGTACGTTCACCGGGTGAAACTCATTGTTTCAATTTTTCTTTGGTCTATGGTGTGTACCAATGAATCCATGTCTCATCGACGGTGACGAAATGACGCAAAAACAGGGCCAAGCACATCTTTGTAGTGGTCTCACAATTGCGCTTTCTGATGTCCAAAATCTCATGCATTAGATGCCTGCTATTTTAGCCAACTTGTGAATTTTCACTCGGCGGTCCGCCAATACGAGATCTTAGATTCTGTCCACGATTTCTTCTGCAAAAACCGTTTTTGGCCACCTGGGCGCGGTTAATCAAAAACCGATGTACGTCCACTCTGCGAACCAATGGTTATCCGTTGTATGGGAAGATGAATGGATCCCATACACACTATCGAGAATGGCCTTGATTTCCTCGCAGGTTTCTTACACTCAAAAACAAGAATCGGATCGCGGAGCATACTGCTCCGTAACCAAATTTTGACAAGCGAGCTGAAAGAGGTTGCAATAAATGATGGTACACTCATTTTGGTTCAGTAGGGCCACCTATCTTTCCATCCGGGTACTCATCAAACAGCCCTCATAAAACAGCCTTTCAGCAACACATACAATACTGAAGTATCATTCATAGAATTAGACAGGCTAAGGAAACCATCTTCGGAAATATTGTTCATTGCAATTGCAAAAAGCCTGCGAGCATTTTGTCGCAGCAGAGGTTACTAAAAATGTAATTATTTCCATAATCTGGAAATGAATCTAAATAAAAACTAAAAGCAGGTTGGTACACACATATGTAGTCAGTAAATTTAGTTATCGTAGGTTTGGAAGGAAGCCCTTTTCCGCAAAAAAAAAAATTGTATTATTACCGCAAATGTACATATGCAACAATCGATTCATTATTATGTCATCAATAAGATGGCAACGTATACAAATGTTTGACGGAAATGCCGCACCTGACACCTGACTAGATAATGTGTTAAGAAATATAGTAAATTAATCTTACAATGAAGATGGTATTCGTATTAACAAATCATCGGTTGATTCTGATGATTAATAATTTGATGTATTTGTAGGTAAATGTGCAAGAGATAACTTTAATATATAATTATCGCACTCATATAACATATAAAATATGGAGGTAATGCATTTGGATAATTTGGAAAATGATTCATGGGTATGTTCTAAAAAAAAAAATCATTCTACAGTAAGGGCCTCTCTCCAATGTCGACATCATCAAGGATTTAAGAAAAGGCTAACTTTGGTGTACTAAAGTAAGTGATGATTTTTACGTTCATAATAATAAAAAAATAAAAAAAAAATAGTAAAACGTTATTTTATTGGGTATATATTTTAATTCGAGCGGTTTTCTTCAAAATTTAAACGTTTATTTAAGAAAAACATATACAATAGTATTATTCAAAGTATTGCCCATCTGAAGCTATGACATTTTCCCATCTTTCTGGCAAATTATGGATCCCATCCCAAAAGAACTGCGCCGGCTTGGCAGCTAAGAATGAATCAAGCCAATTTTTGATATTTTTCACTGATGTGAACCATATTCCAGTGAGGGCGTTCTGCATCGAACCAATTGTAGTCAGAAGGGGCAAGGTCTGGGCTATAAGGCGGGTGGGGTAAGACTTCCCATCCACTGTTTTCCAAATAGTTCTTAACCGGAATAGCAACGTGGGGCCGAGCGTTGTCATGATGGAAAATTATTGCCTCGTGTCTGGTTGCATGTTCCGGGCGTTTTTCAGCTACTGCTGTCTTTAAACGGATTAATTGTGTTCGGTAGGTAGCGTTGTCCATTGATGGTTTCACCCGGTTTTAGCAGCTCATAATACAGCACACCCATATGATCCCACCAAATACAGAGCATTACTTTCGCGCCATGGATATTCGGCTTTGACGTTGATTTGGCTGGTTGGCCGGGTTTCACATATGACTTTTTGCGCTTGGGTTGTCGTAATGGATCCATTTTTCATCACCAGTAACAATCCGATGCAAAAATGACTTCCTTTTGTGGCGTTCCAGCAGCATTTCGTACATGCAAAACCACCTTTCGACGTCTCTCGGCTTGAGTTCATGTGGAACCCAATTTCCTTGCTTTTGAATACATCCAACTGCTTTTAAACGTTTTGAAATGGCTGTTTGATTGACACCCAAAGATTCCGTGAGCTCTTCCTGTGTTTAGCGACAATCTTCATAGAGTGCTTTCAGTCCTTCATCTTCAAACTTTTTTGGATGCCCAGGACGTTTATCGTCTTCCAAGCCAAAATCACCACTTTTAAATCGTGCAAACTACTTTTGGCACGTTTGCTCAGCTAGCGCATGCTCACCATAAACTTCCATAAAAATACGATGACTTTCGGCAGCAGTTTTCTTCATATTAAAGTAATGAAGAAGAACTCCCCGCAAAAACAATTTTTCAGGCACAAAGTTCGACATATTTGAGGGAAAAAAATTATTGTTGTTTACGCCTCAAATGAATGACATATACTGAAATGACGTACAATGACAGTAGCTTTCCAACGCATGTTCCAATGCAATAATACAAGTTACGCCATCTCTTAGCAAACCGCACGAATTAGTTTGATCTCAAAGTCAAAAATTAGCGTGAGCAAGAAAAATAGGGCAGATAAGATAAAAACTTTATTTAAACACAGTTATAAAGACTAGTACTTCTTCTAAAAATAAAGTACTAACAGACTAATTTCCATTAACATGGGTCACGGTACACCAAATTAAGCCTTTTCTTAAACCCTCGATAAATGATGTCAACATTGGCAAAGACCTTGATGGTAGAACGATTTTTTTCTTAGAATATACCCAAGAACTGTTTTTGAGTGTTCACTAACGTCTTCAATTTAATTTTTGAAAAATGAAGTTGATTTTCCCTAGAAAAAGCATGTGAATTGGTTTTCGACAGCTTCCAGAAAATTATGATATCTCCCATTTAAACTCTGCTGCAAAGAGCAGAACAAATGTTAGCCTCAAGGTGCGATAAAAGGGGAGTATGGTGGGTGCTGGAAAATTTCCCACACCAGCTCCTGTAATTTACGCAGCATCTGTCTCGCAATATGCGCTAAGCATTGCATTGGATAGAAAGAGACTTTTTTCAGGAATTGCGACATTTAGTGAGTTGCTCACAGTACTTATATACCGTTATGGTTTAGACCCCGTAGCTAAAAGTGAATAATTTCTCTGCAGTCCCGCAAACGCACATCAATACCTTCATTGGATGCAAGTCAACCTTTGCAATGGAAATGCCGGAGAAATTGCCATATTTATCGATCGAGCTTATTTGTTCCCGCAAAGACTGTGACAGTGACGTTGAGTTTAGAAATTATCTCAACTTTTTAAAATAACGAAAAGCATTCGAATTATCAATTTTCAGCCTCTTCAGTAATAACGCTTGGGTTTTCTTCGCCATCAATAACAGAAGTTTATCCAGAACAGGTCTGACCCTTCAAATCAAAATCGTCATTTCGCAATCTGTCCTCTCCGGACAGGATAAAGGTTCCAGTAAACGCTCTGAATATTCTTTTGTGCAGTCGAAAACATACGACTTTCCAAGATACATATAACCTAACATATCGCAAATGCACACGCTTAAATCTAAATATAAGTGGTTATGCAAAAAAATTAAGATTTTGGAAAAAAAATACATTCGTAGCTCACTTATTAACACCAACTTCTGCTGCGACAAACTGCTGCATTTGAATATATATATTTATCAAGTGCTTTATATTTACGTGTAAAAATTGCTTTGGACTCTGGGGAAAGAAGTATTTCCCATTTTGCATTTCACAAATGCTGTTAGACCTCTTGGATTAAACAAACTAATAATAATTCATTTGATCTACTTTACGGCTACATAAAACAGCACAGTACCAGGTATTATTTGTTATAGTATATCAATCCCCATTTTGATATTTGATAAAAGCAATTTTTTAATTGAATTTAGTAAAAGATTGACAACCATACTAGATTTATTATTCTTCTTTCACTACCTATTATGTTTATACATATTCTTAAGTTCAAGTCCATATTCATTGTTATGTATCCAAATGTAAGTACAAACGTATATTCATACATAGGCGCATAAAAGAAACAGAAAGAAAAGAACGCAATGATAAAAATGCAAAATAATTAAGGTCACAGCATCGTATAACTTCATTTTATGAACACTGCCTATTTCTTTTTGCAAAAGACCGTTTAAAAGGCATTCAATCAAAAGAAACTAAAGAAATGCAACTTTATTCAGAAAAACATTTAAAAAAATGTTTTTCTTTATATACCATATGTATACATATATATATGTAGATAGGTATAACTGTATCTACAAACGAGCTAGTGTATGCAGCGGAAGTATGCCACCACTTTAGAAACAGTAATGTTGTTCACCACTATCCAATTTTTCTTTGGTGATTGTTGATAAGCCCAATGTTTGGTTTTCATGGATTATACTTTTTACTAAAGAACTCAATTACTCCAACTTGAATGTCTAGAAAATGGGAAACATTCCTCCGCTTTATCCAAGAGAACGGTATCCTCTAAATTTAATATACTTTTAACATATCCAAATTTTCAATAGATTTCACCACCCCACAAGCAATGCTTAAGGGTAAGCTCATGTGTAGTGACTTTAATAAAAATATAAGTGTATAAACTCTGAAGAGATCTTCGTATAAAAAATTAATAAACGCACAACCAGGAATTCCGTTTCGTTTCCTAAATATTTGCAACACTCCAGCACAAACTCTCCAAAATATGTCAAAATGACTTGGCGGTTCCGGAGCAACTAAATGAATACAAAACTTCTCAAGTTTCTGCAAGTATTCACCATGCCATGCGGGTAAAAGCTCATGTTCACCTCACTCTTATGCAAGTAAAGGACAGCAAAAGTTATGCCATCGCAGCTAAAAGTCAACAAAATATGACGACGACTATATGAAATCATATGGAGTGTGCTTTAACTTCTCCTTAAAGCTATTTGAGGACATAAGCTTTGCCTTGAGCAGAAAAATAATTCAAATGATATCACACGAAGTACTTCATTTCCAAATCAGACTCTGAGAAGGATTGACTTTGGTGATAAAAAAGCACCTTAACTGTTTGACAGAAAAGTTAAGGTTATAGTTTTGATTCTTTTCTTCACTTTATTATTTATTTTTCTGTGGGCTTCTTTTATTTGTCTTTTTTTTTTTCAAACTTCAATAGATGAAATTCGCGGAAATGTTATCTTCTGGATGAAAATTCTTTGCTGGAAAGTTAGATCTTATTTTAGAAGATGGAGCCCTATTTGTGTTATGTGTTCAGTTTAAGGGTTCATACGGGACGCTCTTAAATCATTTATCAATAAAGATAAAAAATCATGGTGTACCATATGAAAATAAGGAATATAATCTTTATATATATAAGCTCTTATTATTTTTATTAACCGCAATCAAAACACATTTAAGGCATAGTAATGGTTGTGGTGTTTAATTTTATTTATTTAGGCATGGCAATTTCTTGTGAGTAGGTACTTAATATTCTGGAGCATAGCAAAATAAAAACCTTATCTATACACTGCACTACAGAACTACCCGCAAACTGACAAGATGTCTAAATGAAAAATAAAATAAATAGGTAACTATGATAAATGTTAAAATACTTTGTGGGACAAATCTCTAAACGCATTGAGATGCTTAAGTAATAAATCATAAGAAATTAGCTAGGAATAAAGTTGTGCATAGAAAACCGGAGAGTGTTGACTGAGTTGTAATCCCATCTTGGAGAAAATCAAAGTTCAAAAAAATACAAAAATTGTAAACAATATTAATTTTTCTTCATGAGCCTTCCGACTCTTTTCCGTTAAAATTGTACCTTAAAGTTTATGAAAAAAAAGGTCGGGGCGGAAAAACCTTTTGTAACATGCAAATCCTTAGTTAAGCAGATAAGTTTTTTGGTATGCTGCTTCACATGTTTCCTGTTGTATTGTGAAATAATGAGCGGAAAGTTGAATAAAGACCACCAACATGATACCAAATAAACTCCAGTTTGGTTACAGTACTGGAGTTAAAACTATTTTGTTGCTGAATAACTCAAAAAATATTTAAAATTTTATTGTTTTAAACACCTTACCCAATACGTTTTACACTATGTAAAAGGTAAATAAAAATTTTTCATAATTTCAAATAATGGGAAATATTTTTTATAGGTAATGCTTCTGCTATTTTTTACACTAAAACGTTTAATTCTTTCTCACAATCTGTTCCAAAGATACCATCATCATCTCCGTGCAATCCGCAACAGGAGAAAAAAAAAAATATTGCACACTTATATGAGATCACGCTTCAGTGTGGATTTTTATTGCACTTGTTTACACTCAATTTTCTGAAACTGAATGTGTAACAGTTTAATTCCTGAAAATAGACGTTTATTCAACTTATTTATTTCAAAAGAAAAGCAGATAACAACGATTCTTTGCTAACCACTCTAAAGACTCGGATAAGCTTTACTTCTCCTACTTGGTCAGTTTGGTGGACATTTTTTTAGAATTATAAAAGGAAATATCGAAAAACTTAAGAACAAATACTCTGCTCTGGCATAACCTCTCACAGCTCTTTTTCATCTCTCCATTCCATCGAGTATTTTTCTTAACGCCTGGAAAACTGCATAAATAATCCCCATAGAAAAGGTCGAAAAGACGTCAAAAAAAGACGGCTTTCGTCAAAATTTCGTATAAAGTCATTCTTCTTAAACTAAAGATTTTTGGTTTCAATCAGATTTCATTATGTAAATTACTTCCTACTTAAAAGAAAGACAATACAGTGTCCTTTTTAGGATCTAAACCCTTAAAAACTCTTTTCGGCGTACCCCAAGGAATCCTTTTCATTTCTCTGTTATCCATTATGGTAATTAAAAATGTTAACTGTGTTATTTTAAATTTATTTATATCAATATTTGAAGACAACATCAACATCTTTCGACATATTTCGTCTCCTTGACTTTTTTCCGCTGCAAGAAAACTCAAATAATTTTCCATTTCGTGCTCGGTTTATACAATCTTTGTTCGGCATCCTCCCGAATACGCTAGTGAAGTCTGGTCACTTTATTACAGCACCCATAAATAGCAAGTTGTGAAGCTAGCTAGAGCTTAACTCTGTAAAACGTTTAAGGAATGGAAAAACTGTACCAAACTATAATCCTACCACTTCTTTCACCCCTAGCAGCAGCAAGTCTTTGCCAGCACTCTGTGGACTTAATGCTGCTACTAAAACTCAGATCAGCCGCGTGGCTAAACCCCACCCAAGTTTCTCTATAGTACATCAGACGCCGACACGCTGCACCTTAAAATTAATTCCGAAGGTCGAGAGAACTGCGGACATGAGGAATATAATAAAGTGGGCCAACTTTTCTAAAAGACGAATTTCTCGCTAATAACAAAACAACGAAAAACTCTTCTAAGTGCCAGAGTGCTGGTTCCCGACTCAAGCGTCCCATCTCTGAGGTATTTTATCAGTCATAAAAAAACGGAATAATGAAGGCGGTGATCGATAAAAGCGATGCTGACGGATCAATTTCACCTGAATTGTGCCAGCTGGTCAAGTTAAAGCTTTCAGGTAGCTTCTTGGTCATCATGTGGGAAATCCCCTTACCACCTCCCATCAAAAGGGATACCAGGTTATCGTTTTCGCCGATCAGAAGAAGACAAAAAGCCGTAACTTGAATAGAACAGAGAGGTCTAGTCGAGTGCAAGACTCGACGTTGTGACTATGGAGAATATTCCTAGCAGACCTAGAAGCTGCAATTCGATCCCAGCTGTACTTCGAAACTGGAAGGCAGAAAACTGTCCTCATTATTGGGTGCAATGCCCATGCATATCACATGGTATAAGGCAGTGCAGACGTTAACAATATACCTCTATTGTCAACTTTTTGAATATATCTTAAGCACCAACCTCATTGTTTGCAACAATAGCTTTATAACTAAAAATCTATAGAAAGTGATAGATATCACTCTTGTCTCCGACAAAACCATTCAAAAGATAATGAACAATATGGTAACATCTGAATACTCTTTTTCAGATCACCGATACACCCAATTCAGTAAGTTCCTCTCCATCAACTAGTATTCCTGAATTAACGGAATACTGATTCGCCAAAATACTCTGAACTCTTAAATTGAGCATGTAACACCTTTCTATAAGCTCAACACAAAAGTCAAGGGTTTTACTCTGGCTACCCTATCAGGCACTGGCTGCTTCCTGCCTTGTTATTAAACCTAGAAGGAACTGCACTGGTGCATAAAAACACAGGAACTGCTTAAAAACGCTTGTAGGAATCTGCACAAAAAGCACAAGAAATGTGACAGACAGGGACTCAATTCCTCAAAATATATAAAAAAGTATTGAGAATGCAAGGCGACAATCCTGGAGGTCAGAATCCTCCGAGACATCGCAGCTCAGAAAAATCCTCTCCTACAATCCTATGATGCCTAGCTGTTTAAAAAAAAGCTGATGACTTTTAGACGACCTCAAGTAATGAATTACTCAACCTGTTACTGGACACTTTCATGAAGTTTCCATGTAGTTTCCTACTCACCGCCTGTAACAACCTTACAAGGACTACTGCTGTCGCGACTAAAATTCACGGTGTGATTACAAGAAACATGCTGTCTGGGCGCTACATTGTTTTAAACCATATCATGTGGAGTTACGTAGAAATGATGCACATCCCTTTGTTATTAAGAAAAGTTAATGTTGTTCTCATTCTCAAAGCTGGACTATGTTCTAATGTTGTCCCAAAAGACCTCTGACCTATAAGTCCATCATCTTATATCTAATTGACTTTTGAAATTTCGGGGGCAACGTACATTCGATTATACATTCTTTTTTTCGTGTTGGTACACATGTCCCAATCATATCTTTAAGTATATAGCATACTTAATTTGTTTTTGACAGATGGAAAGGTTAGATGTGCTCGATGATTTTCAACTCTATAAAAAATGGAGCAAAGGATTTCCATACAATTTTGTGTAAGAAATGGAATCAAGTGCTCTAAAACACTTGAAATGTCAAAAGTGACATACGTTGAATCTGCTCTAAGTAAAAAAAATGTTTACTAACGGTACAAATTCTTCCAAGATGGCCGTGAAAATGCTAAAGATTAGCCTCGCTCTGGACGAACCAACATCAACAAAAAATGAAAACGTCGAAGTTGCGATGAAAATTGTTTTGGAAAATTGTCGAATTACCATAAGTTGCTAAGAATCGGTTCGCTCGTGTCATCCATTTTTTTCGGATGTTTAGGGCAAAAGACGTGTGTCAGCGAAGTTTGTTAAAAGGTGCATAAGCACCGCTCAGAGGATCTTCAATGTAGTCAATGATGATCCTGACTTGCTCAAAAGGGTCATAACTGTTCCCTGTTCCTGTACCTATTCCCAAAACTGAAAAGACCTTCGAAAATACGGAGATTTTCAAGGATTGAGGAAATAAAAACGGCATCGCTGAAAGAGCTTATGAGAAGTTCTCCGAGATTGGAAAAAGCGTTGGCACAAGTGCTTTTTTATTTGAGGGGGATTACTTTCAAGGGGAAAACATTAATATTGATGAATTAATAATTTTTTTAAAAATACATAAACACATTTTTTATGTATGATCTAGATATTTTATTATCTTATTTTAATAGAATTTAATTTGATAAAATGACTCAGTTATTTTTTTTTTTACTTATCCATTTTAATATGTTTCATATTGCTTTGTGTAAATTATAATTTTGGGTTAAGGAAAAAATTCTTTTCGCTTTCTTAGTAAAATTCAATTACAATAGTTTTCTTACAATATACTAATTAATTTATGTAAACAAAATATACGTAATTATTATAAACAATGTTTCACAATTTCAAATAAAGTCATTGTGCCAAATATGAAGAACTACTGTGGCTTTTAGTTGGAAAACTAAATCAAATGGTTTTCACAGGCTGGACGTGAAGGGACGAGTGATAGTCAGGTATGTCTGGTATGTCTGGACTATATCCTAGTTGCATCAAAAATTCCTAAACAAGATATCTTGCAATTTCTGACGGCTAATCAAATAAGTGTGTGAGCTGGCGTTATCGTGATGAAAGACAACACCTTTTGTATTAATCAATTCAGGCCATTTACTTTCAATATCTTGACACTACCTTTCGGGTTGTTCATAGTAGAGTTGAGAATTAACCGCTTAACCATTTGGAACTATCTCGAAGTGGATGATTCCATTCGAGTTCCACCTTCGTGATGCCTTTGCAAATGTCACGATGCTTGACGCTTTTTTATCGCTCTTCAAAAATGTAGCGGATATTTAAAGTCTGTTCAACATATTCTTCGCGCTTAATTCACGAAAAAAGTAAACGTCGAGCTTATTTTTATACCCAGTTATCTGTTAATTATTCAAAACCGTTTTGTTGTCAATGCATACCTCCACTCCAATATCGACAATACTGATACGGCTGTCTTTCTCGAGTGTTTCACGAATTTCATCAGCTGTTTGGGTAATTGGACGACAAGAGCGTGACTTATCCTTAACAATAAATTGCTGGAACGGAAGCAGACGAACCATTTTCGCGCTACAGATTTTACGGATTCCTCCCCCGTTAATAGTACATATTTTTTTTATAATACAAACCTATGCAGTGTTCTTTACGTTGTCGTTGTATGTTATTATTGCAATGTATCCAAAGTTCTTAATATTTTCTCCATTTTCAACATAGCTGCTTTTATTTATGTGAATAATATTTTTAATTGTGCAGTTTTTTTTGCTATGAATTGTCTACCGTCCTGATTAAATATCAAGTAAACATGTAAACAGGACTTTATGAAAATTTGTGAGGTCATCTTTTTACAATTACATGCGTTGGAAGGATAGATATTCCACTGATTTATTGCCAAATTTCATAACATTTAAAGTCGTTGACAAATAGAAGCGGAATTATTGCATCTGAAGTGAAAGTATGTTTCTTTCATCGGTACAAAACTGAGCATAGGAAGGAGGCTAAAAACACTTAATGCGAAATTCTGTATTGCTGCTCTAAATTATTTGCGCAATGTTCTCGTATTTTTGTATAATAAAACTGCGTTTGCTGACGAAAGGAAAGCGTTTTGTAGACATAAAAGCCATCCAAAAGGCTTCCTAAAGGAAATCTCGGTCAACGTGGCTTAAGACCGTGAAAATCGTTGTATTGATTCAAATTTGACAATGTGTTATTGAAAAAAAAAAAATAAAAATAAAAAAAATTTGGACAAGAAATTGGTTGTTTTCATTGAAATGCTTTCATAGTTGAAATAATTAGTCAGATGATTCTTCATCAAATATATCTCAATCGTTTTCAACTTCACTTTCATCTATGTCGAGACATAATGTTTCCAAAATACTTTGATTTTGTAGCATTCAAATCCTCAGGAAGAATCATTTCTAGAGTGTCTTTCAATAACGATCTTTTTTGGGGTGATTTTCTCAGATATGTAATGAGAGGATCAGAGCTCAAAAGCAATCTAATGAAGACAAACATATATGTTATAATCTGTCCTAGAAAATTTTCTTGCTAAGTTCGACCTATATAACCTGAAAGTTTATAGTTTTATAGGACACTTTAACATCGACCATAGTTAATGTTAACGTGCTTTACTTCCATGTTCATGTTATGCGTTGTAATGGTTTCATCGGGTGAACCAATTTTCGTTTCGATGTATTTTTTTTCCGTTTTAGTTATAGTTTTAATTTTTTTAACAAAATTTTTTCGAATAGGTCTGCAACATACCGGGAAGAAGATGATGATTTTGCCGGATGAGGTACTTCGAACTTTGGAATATGTAAGCGTCCGAGTCCGTACTATTTTTAAACTTTTGATTGTATTTTATTAGTATTGTTGTGATCCGTCACAATCACATTTCAATATTGATTCTAAAGAAGTTTCAGTTATATTGTATAACTCTGGGGCAGGGTAGCAAGATTTTTTAGCTTTTTAGAGTATACTATAACTGGAAAAGAAGTTTATGTCAATTATTGCTATAATTTCATATTGCTTTCGCGATAAATCCTCTTCAACAAATATGAAAAGAGCCCTCAACGTTGATATTTTCTCTCGTTTTTTTTCTTTTAGGATATCACAATAAGCTTTTCTATACTTTTGAGCTCTTCCCGGGGATTAAAGGATTTAATACAAAACTTTTGAAACTACTGCCTTCCCAGATTTTCTCATCAATATAAATGCTTGTTCCTCAGTTTGGAGGTTTTCGCAAATATTTAGCGTATTTCTATTTCTATATATATATTCTTCTCTTACTAGTGCTCGACACTTCAAAACATTTGGCAGGATGACCTAGCAGTTGTATTTGGAAGTTTGAAACATCCTTGAAGCCATGATTCACATACAACCTTTTTCCTGCCTGATTCATTCCATTTGCCCTTCATGTCAAACAATAGCAATGCGACTTTAGGCTTAAACAATTTTAGTTGTTCCGCTGAACAAAAAGTATTGTTAAGTAAGTAGTTTTTTGACTAATTCGATTTGTCTTTCATATTTTCTCCACCAATCTCTTCCATTAAATCATACAAATACTTCCTTGTCACGACTCTTACACGAGATGTTCCTAATAACAAACATTTTTTCCTTAAATATTTATGAATGTAGGCATACGCATCGTTTAAATACGTTTCAGCTTACAAAATTTTGAACCGCTAATTTGAGAATATTTTTTTCTCTCTTATACCGTATAAATAATAACCCAATATAGTCCAATACTATAAGAAACACATTATATAATGCAAAACTATAAAACAAATACCGACTTTTGTCAAGAGTCTTTGTAAACTGAAATTGTGAAAATAAACTTATTCTTTGCTAAAACAAATTGAAATGGTAATATAGAGTAATTCATCGTAAGGTTTGATTTTCAATAGGCTTTTTTTGTTAGATCACTATCGTTTGGCAAATTATCATGGAAAGACTTACATCACAACCCCGTCTCTAAATTGTTCAGCTGTATTACGAATATCAGCGTTCTGTGAGAAGTGTTTTTCGTGCGATTCGAGGAAATTGCGGGGCGCATAATAGACCTACTGAAACCACTATTGCCAATACCATTCGCAAATTTGAGTCCCAGTTTACATTAGTGGATGATGCTCCACCGGATAGACAACATCCAGCACGTAGTGAAGAGACTATATCAGCTGTAGCTGAGAGTGTACGCGAAGACCGTGATGAATCGATTCGTCGGATCTCGGCCTGAAAGCGTACAAAATTCAACTTGTGCAAGAATTTAAGCCATGTGACTTGAATTTGAGTCATATTTTTAGTGAATGGGCTCTTGAAAAACTCAATGAAAATCCAGTGTTTTATCGTGAATTTTTGCCTATTTTTTGGCTCAATTAATACGTTAATCTCGTTGAGCTCTGGTTTCTACAATACGGTGCTACGAGCCATACAGCGCGTGAAACAATGAACATGTTGAGAAATCATTTTGGCTAGCACTTAGTTTCACATTTTGCTTCGGTAAATTGGCCGCCTAGATCGTGTGATATCACACCTTTGGACTTTTTTCTATGAGGATATGTAAAGTCTCCGGTCTTCAATAATAAGCAAGCTACGATTGACGCTTTAGAGGTCAACATTACTCGTGTTATCCGCGAGATACCAGTCGTTATGCTTAAACGAGCTGCCCAAAATTAGACTTTTGGAATAGACCACCTCAGACGTAGTCGTAGCCAACTTTTGCAGTATATCATTTTCAAAAAGTAAATGCCATGGATTGTTCTTTTAACAGAAATTTTATGTTCGCTTTCAAATTTATGTGTTTTATTTTACATTATAAATCAAACTTTACGCTGAATCACCCTTTATATACCTGCAGTAGAGCTTCCAATTTTATGAACTGATCACTTTTTAGTACAACTTAAAATCACTTATTAAATAAACTGAACTCGATGTTACTCGCAAACAGAAAAATGCAGTGTGTGCAACTGTTAACTTTTGACTGATATTATTACAACACATGATATTCGAAAAACAAATAAATTGTGGTACATTTTCGCGAACATTTAAAATTTGTTGTCTTAAGCTTTTCCTTGCTATTTTTGCTATTCCGAAAATTGACTTTTGGGCGGATTTTCGATTCAAATGCACCCCTGTGATGATGGGTGACATCCAATATTTAATAAGAAGACTGAGTTCTTAGTGGAAGTTAGCTAGTTATTGACTTCCAGTCAACTTCATATCTAACTTGATTTCTGTTAACTAAAAAAATTAATGTCTTTCGGTTACGGTTGGAATTCGGACACCGAACCTTCCGAAATGGATACCAGCCCACTATCACTTGAGCCACCGGCACCTACGTTGGAACGCACTTAGTATATAAATTGGTGACGTAAAGATACGAACCAAGCCGTTCCTAAGTTTTTCTCTTTTTTCTGACTCTGAAGGGCAGGAGAATAATTGTTTGTGCCCTAGAAAATGTAATTTTATTCTCGTATCCACAATTGAACAACTATTTAATCAAAATATTTACATAAATTATTGAAGTACGATCTTACTCGTATATACAATCTACCATACTTTTATGTATAACGTCCGAGAAATTTGATGAATTCGAAACATCAGCTTTAAAATACCAAATTTTGGCTATATCTAGTTATGAAGAGTATGCCGTACTGGAGTATTGAAATTCCTTGTTTGTTCCGATCATCCCTGTGAAAAAATTGGGTAATGTAATGAGGTGACCAAATTATATGGCATATACACAAAGCTCCGAAGGTCATATTAAATGATTTAATATTATAGGGATTCTTAATAAAAACACTTAATATTAATATTTGAATTCCATATATGTATAGCATAAGGTACGTGAGAAAATTGGTTTAATGCGATCAGAAACAAGTCTTCATTAAGTTCTATGAAAATTTCGTCCGCTTCATATTAAGATTTTAGTGCAAATAAGGTTGGTGATTTTAGACTTTTTAATTGTTTATTATATCGTATATTGATTTTGAGGGCAAATATTTCATTGCGTTGTCTTAGAGCTTAGAAAATTGAGTACTTTATATGTACTTGCGCTTCACTTATTAATTTTAACTCTAAAATATTTGAATGGTATACAAGAAATACTTAAAAAGTAGTTTAATTAACTCTTTCAATTAATTGGTTTTAATTTTAATTACTATTTAAAACGAGAAAAAAAATTGGGAACTGGGCATTGTTTTGTGTTTTCTTGTTTTAAAACTTGAAAACAGTATAGGGTTTTCCAGTAGGAACTTGACAACTTTGTACTCACTCTATCACTAATTCGACTTTCTCTTTCACTGTCGACGTACGTTCTCCGATTGGGTTCTGGAGAAGATGCGCCAAGATGATGAATTTCATCGCAAAATCATCTTCTGTGACGAAGCTCATTTTTGGCTCAATGGGTTCGTCAATAAGCAAAATATGCGTTATTGGTCGGGTGAAAACCCACATGTGCTTCATGAATCACCATTTCATCCACAAAAAATAACTGTTTGGTGCGGTTTGCATGCCGACGGCGTTATTGGGCCATATTTTTTCGTCGACGATAACGATCGTCACGTTACTGTGAATGGTCAGCGTTATCGCGTAATGATCACCGATTATTTTTGGCCCGAATTGGAAGATATGGACTTGGACGACATGTGGTTTCAACATGATGATGCCACAAGCCACACAGCACACGCTACAATCGATTAATTGAATAGTAAGTATGGTGAGCGTGTTATCTCAAGACATGGGCCAATCGCTTGGCCGCCTCGTTCGTGCGATATAACGCCGTTTGACTATTTTCTGTGCGGCTACGTTAAGTCATTGGTTTATGCCAACACGCCGACCACGTTTGAAGAGCTCAGAGACAACATCGAAAGCGAAATAGCGGCCGTTTCGACCGAAATGTGTGGCCGAGTCGTTGAAAATTGGGTCCAACGAATCGACCGCTGCAAACGTGCCCGCGGTGGCCATATGAACGAAGTCGATTTCCATTCAAAAATGTTTTGATTGTACTTCAAGCCAATAATAAAGTTTTTGAAATATCTCAAATGGTTTGCCTTTTATTTAAAAAAATATTGTCAAGTCGTTATTAGAAAATCCTATACTTAGCTTTTATTGACTTTTATAATTTTTTTCTTCGTTACCCGTTTTAAATTCTCTAATTTTTTGTACCTGCACTAGCTTTAGACGGCAATCAGTTTCCAACATGAGAGAACAGTTCAAACCTCGTAATGTATGCAGGCAAAATTTCAAAATAATTTAAAGTTTAAAAAAAATAAAAGAAATATTGAGCATTTAGCAAATCGAATGTCATATGTTAGACTGATGCTCGATCTTCTGTATTAAAACTGACCACAAAGCTTGATATTTCGTCTATGATTGTAAGCAGGGCTAGAAAGAAAATTTATAACCATATTCCAAAACCATTATATCTAAAACAGCTCAAAAGGAATAGCGTAATGCGTGCCCATAACTATGGATGTTGTACTTTCTTCCACAAGTGCTTATAGCGGAAGTTAAGGGTTCCTTTTTTGTACTATTTAATCAGTATTTAAAAAATGCTACCAATTGCTTCTTTTCTTTAAAAAAATTTGATGGATTTCCAAATTCCTTTTCAAGTAGTCTACATATTAGGTTTAATTAAAGGTTTTGCGTGGAGGAAATCATACCATATTTGAGTCTAAACTGACATAGGTCGGCAACGCCATAAACACTAATTACATTGGATGACTCACATGGGTTGGACTTTGTTACTCGTTACTCGAATGTAACACGTTGTACTTTACAATATAAAAAGACACATGAGAACTTTATTTTATTCTCGACCGGTTTACTATCTATTGACATTTGATTGCAGACCGAGTCAAAGAGACATTAATTTTTTCGCTCAGCTAATATCAAATAGGGTTTATAAGTGTCTACAGAAAAAAAAACAAGTAAAATGAAACTAATAAAATTACCATGGAGTGCAAAAACCACTAAACATAAATTTTTTCTTATCTCAGTATCCGATTTTTTAAAAAACTTAACATGTGCTCAGGCATTTTAAAGATATTAATATAATCCTGACTTTTAAGGCCTTTATAAGCGCGAAAGCTTCAAAACTATCTTTTGATACACCTACCTATGATACAGAGACATTGATAGATTTGGTGCAAGTTAGTCGACTCTGCATATTGATTTGGAAAGCAGCTTTCTAGATCATTCCAATTTTTTTATGTACGATGAAATTCACTCTTCTTTTAATATTATACATTTTCTTTCTCTTTTTTGATTCAAGGGTAAGAAATAAAAGTGATTCATTTTCTCCGAGACTACTACCCACTTTTATTACTTATCGTTTGATGTGCTCGGAAGCATTATCATTTTTATAATAGAAATAGAAAACCACCTGTTCTGCGAGCACCACTGCTCCATGTATTTATTGCTTGATTATTTAAGGAAAAAAGTTACCTTATCTCCTACAAAATTCTTTCAGAGCGCTTTGAAATAAAATTCATCAAAATATTTAAAATTTTAGCATTTCAGGCTATATATGTAACATATCAGTTGTACTACTTCTTACATGACTTCCGAAGAGTCACCTGAATATCAAAACAACAATGTTCGTAGCTCCACTGAATATTCTGATATTCAACGTAATCGTATTGAAAAAATAATTCAAGAAATCAATCAAAGGGAGAGAAAATTTCAAGATGAAAAAGACATACAAAGTATCCATCCTAGTTACACAAATTTCAAAGTTCCATAGTATGACAGAGATGAATTCATTTTAATTTGATATACATTTATATTTTTGCATATAAAATATTTGCATTTGTAGCCATATGACGTGCGGGTTACGATATTCTAAAAGTATTGAAAAATATGAGCGACAATTTCAACACGAAATTTACGAGATACTTAATCATCAACCAACAGCGTATGATTCAGCAAGATTTAATAGGTGAATTTTTGGGTTTGCAAAAAGTTAACTATTGCCTTTATCTAGAGAAATTTTTTTAGACATTTGTGTATAACAACTTTATGGCCGCCCCTTCATAATCGGAAGGAAATTGGATTCTTTCAAAATAATTTCTTTCGTCTAAACCACAAACAAAAGAAACGTTTGAATTTTCTTATGCATACAAAAATTTTATAATTGACGTATAGTAAATTTTTTCTTAATTCATTTTTGTAAATATATTCTTTTGTTTGCCTTAATTTTATTTTTTTCATTATATCAAAGTTCTTTTTTGTAATAAAATAATTTTCGCGACTAATAACAATATTCAAAATTAACATACAAAAGTTAACAGTTTTTTTATTTGTTTTATTTGAAAACCACTATTTCTCAGAAACAGATTAACCGAACAGTTTGACTCGAGGATTCTGTTCAAATATCAAAAGCTAGTTTTTGATTTATTTGAAGCACCCTGTTTGGAAAAATATTAGCTTTTAAAAGTAAATTTAGTTTTGATCGAATACTATAAAAAATACTGTAGGAAGTAGCCTTATCTAGGTAACCGTGAAATAATGTTTGGAAATCACTCTACACAAAAAAATGCAATAACTTTAGGGAAAGTTAATCATATCATGAAACTGTTTAAAATATAGGTTTATTCAAATACTCATATATAATAAGCAAATACCTTGGACTGGACTTTATTACTTTTATCCGTTCCGAGTTAAAAGTTAATACTGTAAAACGTTTGTGTGAGTACAAATGATAGAACTTATTCCTTTCAAAATAATCACTTTATACAGCTTCAATTTACAATCCATTCGTTTCTCTCATTCACGTTTACTTTACTTTATCTTTTATCACTTAATCACACTCTTAATTTATTCTTCAAATTCCACTTTAGAACTAACTTGCATATCTCGGAGAATGCTTATATTTATACTCCCTTGACATTTTTCGAGAATATTCTGTACCATCCAGCGTTCCATACACATTTCTACATATTTTGCAAGAAAACTCGATTTCATATTCTGTTCACCAATATTTGTGTCTTCTTCTATTTAAATATTGGAATCTTCTGCATTTCAAATATAGATGACACTGTTCGTATTCAAACGGATATCACAATATGTATTAAATACACTCATTTGTTTAAATTTCTCGCACGAGTTAAGTATAAGTCTTACAACGTTCTATTCCCTTTTACTTCGTAATATAACATATTTAATGTAAACAAACAAAAAATAAAATAACAAAAGTGAACCATTTGAATATGTAAACTCAGCAAGTATTGTGGACTACTCAAGCAAATCGATTATGACCTATATTCTCGATCGGTATTGCTTGCGTATGTTACACCATGTATAGTATGTCGAAATAGTAAAAGAATACTAGGTCTTCAGTTACTTTCTCTGACATTCGTTTCTAGATTTTAAGTTAGTTGAGTTACAACCGTCAACCCAACCAGAAGAAATAATAGCAATAAAGAAAAATTATTTAAAAAATTCCTTTGAGTGTTTTATAATATATTAAAATTTTTATTAAATTCCAAAGATTAACCGAGGAAAATATGACTATGTATTTATTAAAAAGCCAGTAAAATTTGTATTGTGGACTACTCAAGCAAATCGATTATGACCTATATTCTCGATCGGTATTGCATGTTACACCATGTATAGTATGTCGAAATAGTAAAAGAATACTAGGTCTTCAGTTACTTTCTCTGACATTCGTTTCTAGATTTTAAGTTAGTTGAGTTACAACCGTCAACCCAACCAGAAGAAATAATAGCAATAAAGAAAAATTATTTAAAAAATTCCTTTGAGTGTTTTATAATATATTAAAATTTTTATTAAATTCCAAAGATTAACCGAGGAAAATATGACTATGTATTTATTAGAAAGCCAGTAAAATTTGTTGGAGTTTATGACTTTATGACAAAAGAACTGCACCGGCTTGGCAGCCAAGAATGAATCAAGCCAATTTTTGATATTCTGCTCTGATGTGAACCGTATTTCAGTGAGGACGTTCTGAATCGACCGGAACAAATGGTAGTCAGGGCCAAGGTCTGGGCTATAAGGCGGGTGGGGTAAGACTTCCATACATTCTTAACCGGAATAGCAACATGGGGCCGAGCGTTGTCATGATGGAAAATTATTGCCTCGTGTCTGGTTGCATATTCCGGGCGTTTTGCTACTGCTCTCTTCAAACGGATTAATTGTGTTCGGTAGCGTTATCCATTGATCTTTTCATCCGGTTTTGGCAGCTCATAATACAGCACATCCATCTGATCCCACCAAATACAGAGCTTTACCTTCGCGCCATGGATATTCGGCTTTACCGTTGTTTTGGCTGGTTGGTCGGGTTTCACATATGATTTTTTGCGCTTGGGGCTGTCGTAATGGATCCATTTTTCATTACCAGTAACAATTTGATGGAAAAATGACTTCCTTTTCTGGAGTTCCAGCAGCATTTCGAACATGCAAAACCGCCTTTCGTCGTCTTTCGGCTTGAGTTCATGTGGAACCCAATTTTCTTGCTTTTGAATATATCGTTTTGAAATGGCTGCTTGAGTGACACCCAAAGATTCTGCGAGCTCTTCTTGTGTTTGGCAACAATCTTCATAGAGTAATGCTTTCAACTTCAAACTTTTTTGGCTGCCCAGGACGTTCATCGTCATAATCATAATCACCACTTTTAAATCGCGCAAACCACTTTTGGCACGTTCGCTCAGCTAGCGCATGTTCACCATAAACTTCCACCAAAATACGATGACTTTCGGCAGCAGTTTTCTTCATATTAAAGTAATGAAGAAGAACTCCTCGCAAAAACACTTTTTCAGGCACAAAATTCGACATATTTGAGGGAAAAAAATTATTGTTGTTTACGCCTCAAATGAATGACATATACTGAAATGACGTACAATGACAGTAATTTTCCAACGCATGTTCCAATGGAATAATACAAGTTACGCCATCTCTTAGCAAATTAAGTTATAGACCCAATACTTATGATTATACTGTGCAAAAACTACTCACTCTGTTGTCTTAAGCAAAGCGATGAACAAACTTCCACCCGCAGTAGGGCTTATGACTCTTTCAATTCACACGATTTCCACTTTCCTATTATACTACAATGTGCTGTGCAATGCCTTACATCAATTTCATTAAAATTGCATCTACCGTTGCTCTAAAAATACCGTCGTCAATTATTGTTGCAAATTTACCGCGTGGTTCGCGTGTTCGACCCTGAAATCTCCGGAATGAAGCTTTTCAAACTAAAGTCGAGTAGTGCGTTCGCTTACCACTACGAATACATCTCCAAATACGTCACATTTTTTTTTTCGTTGCTACAGACCTCTTGTGTCGCAGTTTAGGTTAATAATGTACAGGAGTATGAACTTAAACTACCAACAACATGTGAAACAATTCCTAGAAAAAAAAATATCAGACAATTTAGGGTTATTAAACATGGACGACACATTTTTATTATTGAGCATCATTTTTAAAATAATGAAGGGTTAGGAGCTAGAGTTGGCAATCTTCGTACAAAACATGGTCGGAATAGTGACTTAACTTTATTAACTATGAAGAGATTAATTTAAAAATTCAGAGAGACTGGAGACTTCAAAGCAGTTCTTAAGAGTGTTGCTGACAGAAACATCAATTCGACACCGAAGGAACAATTCGGGAAGTTCCCTATGTTCCTGTTCACATTGGCATAGCCATGAAAATCTTGCCCTTGAGCAACTTTTTTATAAGGTGGAACACTTGAATCGGACCATTTAAATTTGATCTGTTGGCATGAAACACACCTTTTTTCCTCTTCTTTACAGTTACTTGCTCATCAACGATCAAAACTAAATAAAGGCGGAATGAAGCATGATTTTTTTTTCCCAATATCGTTCCATTTCTGACATGAATTTTCTTCTGGAATTTCGAAGGAAGTAACCCTTCTTCTTCCCATTTAAATAAAAAGCGTTTTCTCTCTTAAAGACAATCTTCCTGCGCACTCCAATTTGAACAAGCACTATAGCGTAGTCTCACAAAAGATTCGTCTTATTTGTCAAATTTAGGGTTCAGAATATACACGAGTTAATGTTGAGAAACAAATGCATCTACAACGTGTTATTTTTTGGTCCGGATTTTGGACTGGAGGCATTATCTGACCATCCATCTTTTAAAATGTGCTTAGTCAGGCAATGACAGTTAATGGTGCTCGTTATCGCGACAGCATATTATGAGTAAACTGCAAGATATGGATGTGCACTAGTGTTGGGAACTACCAAATAAAAACAATTGAATTGTTCTATAGTTGCAAAATATTCATTTATTCCAAAGTTATCCAAAAATCGTTCAAATACTATTTTTCAGAAATCATTCGTTCAAACCAGTCGAATACAAAAAACATTCGAATGTTCGATTGTTTTTCATACTGGTTTTTTTTTTTTGGATTTTATTTTTACTCATATCGGGATGACTTCGGGTTGGAAGTTATGTTTCTTCGGTTTTCATACCAATCAATGATTTTTTGGACTTTGGACTCTCGGAATTGGAGAAAATATTCAAATGTTTTTCATATAAATAAATGTTTTTTTTTTAATTTAATTGGGTTTTTAACTCGTATGAAGTGTGGACCATCGGGTTTAAAATAATGTTCCTTTAGCTTTCATACCAATGAATGATTTTTTGGACTTTTGGACTTTTGGAGTTATTAAATACCGTTAACCGAATAAATTCGATAGTTCCCATCACTAATGTGGACGACATGTGGTTTCAACAAGAAGGTGCCACATGCATAATAGCGCAAGGAAAAATTTAATTACTGCATGAGTCATTTCCTGGTCGTGTAATTTCTCGCTTCGGTGGTCAGAGATGGTTATTCAATTTAACGCCTTTGGACTTTTTTCTTTGGAGTTGTTTGAAGTCTGTTTCTGCCTACCATACAAGTCTAGGATCGCCCACGCCTTAAAGGAACAAGTTGAATTCAGCCACATTTACTCAAAATTGTGCGGAATATACAAATAATTTAACACTCATAACATTGCTTTTTATTGTCTTATTTTGATTACTGAGTTTGATGAATTTTGATGCTGGAAACTATGGGGAAACAAACGCTAGAATACTCTCCTTGCCATCTACAAGTGAATCTGAAACTTCTTTGTTAATTAATTTTTGCAAATACGTTTACAGTGTTCAATCGTATTTTCATGTTACAACTCCTCTAGTTAGGAACAAAACAACAATGCTTTACGTAGAATATTGATTATTATAATTTGAAATTAAACATTACTTATATGAAATCGAATTGGTTCAATTCTATACATACATATGCTTAACCTTGTTAAGAATTACTGTCAACGTGCGAAAAAATTCACCAAATTGTTCTTGTTTTGTAAATATTGAAAATTAATCAGACTGATTCATAGGTTTCCACGTATTTCATCTGCCTTTATCTTCTTATACGCGCACTTACGTTTGTAGCTCATCGTTGAACCTGCCTTCCCACTCTCACTGAGCTTACACAAATCATAAAATGGACCCTTTAAATTTTACTCAGTTTTTTTTTTGCTACATTTATCCTGTTAAAATATAAATTTTCAATGAGCATTATGCCTACGCATAGTCAATTTCTATCTTCTGCTTCATTCAAAAATTATTTTTCATATTGCGGTAGCAGCTATAAGAATCTTAAATTCAAATTTTAATTTTCATAATATGTTAAGCTAACATAAGCTTAATTGATATTAATGAAGCTTTGGTACGAGAAAATTAATTTTCAAGCCAGACGAACTCTCGGTATGATATCTGTAAAAATACCTAACACATTTTGAGTACAAAGCAGTTGTTTGGGTCCTTATAGTATATCAAATTTTATGCTAGCCATTAGAGCGAATGATGAGAAACAATGTCTAACACCGGAAAGAAATAAAACTGAAAGCTGGAAAAGGAGTGACATTTCTTTCAACCATTTACGAATAATTCTATATTTGGCGACAAGTATGTAATCGATTTTACAAGTTTTTACATCGGCACTTTTCTAATATGTATGCTTTTATCAATTGTTCTTATTACGCCTTATAAAATTTACTTACCATTTGACATGGATCACAATAAGCTCTCTTTTTCTCTCTGTAGTAATTATAACACAATTATGGGTACATACGGTAAGCAAAATCTATGTCCAGTGAAAACTCTGCCAATCCTTTGGCGTGTAAAAAAAAATGAAGGAACCGAACAATTTAATAGTACAAAATTTATTTATTGTTTTGTTGCTATAGAACACAAGGAATGTTCTAACTTAAGAAAAACTACGTTTTTGAAATATGGATAAAAATATTTCTCGATGGTTGTATGAAGGTGATAATATGGAGGCAGAGGTACGTAATATTGCGGTTCCTAAAAATCTGAGTGATCGTAAAGAAGACAGAATCAGCGAATGATTCGTTTAGAACCAGCGGCAGATAATAGTGATAACTCTTCTTTGGAAGATGATGTTCCTTTGTTTAACTACGTCTCAAGAAATTTTCTTTGAGTTTTTAGTGTTCCTAGAAGCCTAAAGGAAAAAGCCGCATTTAAATGGACAAGTAAACTACCGAAAAAGTCTAGGACACCACAAAGGAACATTTTTCTTCATCTTCCTGGACCTAATGCAGCTCGTAGGCTGACAATGGAGAAAAAAGCATAGTGTTTGTTTTTTTACCGATGAAAATTTTCCAACCATAGTAGCATATGGTATATCAATGTTGAAATGGGAAGACAGAGAGACAAAAAAAAGACATTGTTTTTGAACATGCGAACTACGACAAAAATATGGATTCTTTAACTTACACCAATGTGGGCCCTTCTTTTCCTAGGGACACGAATATGCGAGATATAAAGTCTTTATTTGTTCTTGAATGCTATGAATGCGTATATTTGATATCTTTTGTGTGTGCGTTGAGTAGCTGTATTGAATAGTTGTATTACGTTGCATTGGTTAATCGGATGTAGATTTTGTATGGATTGTATGTTTTTTTTTTTTTTTTTGTAAAATTGTTTGTTTGAGTGGAATCTATTATAAATAATAAATATTAAAATCAGTCGTTCACAGCCCTCCGGAGAGCAAACGTGTGAAAAAAAAAAAAAAATATTTATTTTTCTAGATTTTGGTAGCCAGGATGTACGAAAACCGGGCAACGCAGCGGTTGCTAACCAAAAACTAGGGGTCGTGGGTTCGATTACCGAGAAAGTGTAGTATTTTTCTTTTAAAAAATCAAAAAAACTAAAAATTAAATAGTCATACCACCTTGATCAAAACGTTACCGGTGTCGTCATCGTCTGGCGCTCCCGTTGTTCCGATTTGAGTTCTGTATTTTTTTTCTGTTAATTTGATACATCTATGTTGACATGCCCTCTTAATCTTCGCTTCATAGATTGACATTTGCCAAAGTTACGTTGCCTAGAGTTCATCTATCATTGTGTGTGTTGGCGATTCTTTACAATTTTAGAAATGGATTTAAATTTCCAACAACGAATTTGTATTAAATTTTGCCTAAAAAACTTAATGGTGTGCGAACTTTGGAAATGTTGGAAAAGTGCTTTGGCAACGATTCTCTAAAGAAACGGTCGTTTTCCAGTGGCACGAGCGATTAAAAAGTGGTCGTGAGTCAATCGAAGATAATGAACGCAATGGCAGACCATCGACATCGAAAACCGATGAAAACATTGATGAAGTAAAAGAAATCTTGGTCAATAACCGCAAATTAACCATCAGAGAGATAGCGGAGGACTTGAACATTGCCTATGGATCTCTCAAAGACACTTTGGTTAATGATTTGGGTTTCCGTCGCTTAGCAGCAAAGTTGGTGCCAAAATACCTTAATTTCATGCAAAAAAGAGACCGTGTGGACGTCGCAAAAGAGATGATTTGCGAGGCTGAATCCGATCCCACATTCATCAAAATGATCATTACTGGAGACGAGACGTGGGTTTACGAGTACGACACGCAATCCACACAACGGTCAAGTGAATAGCGTTCACCAAATGAGCCGAGAGCTAAAAAAAACGACGTCGTTTTAAGTCAAAAACGAAGGTAATACACACGGTTTTCATAGATTCTAACGGTGTAATCTATGTTGTATCATGTTGAGGGCACCATGATAAAGCACCGTAATTTTTTTGAGGAAAAACGCAACAAATATCATCCAACAGCCACCTAATTTACCTGATTTGGCTCTCTGTGACTTCTTTCTGTTCAATCGAGTTAAAAAACCACTACGGACATCGCGTTTCAGCAGCCAAGAGGAAGTAATGGAAAAATCGCAGGAAGCACTGATGGACATACCGAAAACCGAATATAAAAAAATGTTTCGAGGATTTAATCAAGTGCTGGCATAAGTGTGCTGCAGTCGATGGAGATTACTTTAAGGAAAACAATTTATGTACATAGATTTAGTTGAATAGACCGGGAACTTTTTGATCAAGGTGGTACACCACAAAAGTGTTTTTTCGGAACATGAGTGGTAGTGGGTGGTCCGCTACTTCTATAGCGGGATCGGAAGATGGCATGTTGTCATCGGACGATCAAACTGCAAAACTAGGCCCCAAGATGAGTACGACGTCAGCAACAACAACAGCAGCTACAACAAAAAGGATGAGAAAGCTAAGTAAAACTCCAAACCTCGTAAAGCGCCCTTCCCTTTCTACTTCTACTGAAAAGCTGCTAGAAAACTATGAATACCTATATGTGTCTGACCGCGGGGAAGGCCGCTATATGGGAGGAGAAAATAGCTTTTCATCTCTGGTGGCTTCCAAGTCAGAGGACAAAGAGGATGAAGTTTCTAGCCCTTAACGATAGCATCAAAGAGCTACAACAAAAAGTGCAGTCAATTAAAGCAAAACAAATGGCACGAAAAGAGAAAGAGCAACATCAAAAGCTCTTGATCTCGAACCAACCATCAAAAACAAGCGAAACTAACCACAACAAGATATACAACAACCAAAAATACAAAAAATAGAACTAGCTGTAACGAACAAACAACAGCAGCAGAAGTATTGTAGAAACAACAACAACAGCATCAGCAGAAACAGCAACAACAACAGCAGTAGCAGGAACGACAACAAAAACAAAGGGTTCCACCTATTAATACTTTTGGGATGAAACTAAATGACACAATTGAACTGTGTAAGTCGGCCATAGGCCGAGTAGAGGCTTAGTATAGATAGGAATGCGATCCACTGTAATACAGTGGAGCTATTTCCTTAAAAAAATTAAAACCTTGTTAAAGGATTCGACGACGGAATTTTCCAAACAATGCTGCTGAAGGGGTTAGAACCGTCTACTGATCCGGAGGAGCTCTTAAAGCTGCTCAAAGAAAAAGAGTTAGACGGACTCAAATTCGTAGAAGTTAAGCCGTTCACCACAGCCAGAGCCAATAGGGAGAAACAGAAACTACCGATTTTCCTGGTTTAGCTAACTCCCGATAGCAAACTGGATGGTCTAAGGAGTATCAAAGTCCTAGGCTACCAGATTTTACTCTGGGAAAAAGCAAAACGGAGGGATAACATGTTGCAATGTGTTCGCTACCAAAAGTTCAGACACGCCGCGCGAATGCACTCTACGTAAGGACGGAGCGTCAGAAAAAAGCCAACTCTCTTGCGTTTTATGTAAGAATACGGGACAGACCGCAAACTATCGGGGTTGTCTCAATCTCAAGTCCATAAAAGGAGTAAATCTGGCTCGGCAGCAAAAGGTGGAAGTTAAGCGTCCACCAGTTCAAATGCATACACCAGCCGTTACTCTCCAAGTTATCTACGCCCAAATGGCGGCATGTAGAGGGAACACGGCACATCAAGCGAAGGTTGCTTCTCAGGCCCCAGCGCATAAAGCACCGGGACCTGGAACTAACAAGCTAGCTATCTTGCTCTCTATCCAGGAGGTAGAGAGTCCCGCACTGCTGCCGGGACTAACGCACTTCCAGTCATAATGGGTACGTATATGGCGCAGAAAACCCTGAAGGTCCTTGCAGTGAATTCACTGATTAGGATTGAGCGAAGAGCTGCACTATTCAAGTTGCTTAAAGACCAAGCCTAAGATGTGCGTTTGGTTAGCGAAGGTATAAAATAATACGAAGAAACCGACCCAACTCCATACAAAGAAGAGGTGTTGCGAACTTCGTAAGAAAAGGTATACGTTTTAAAAGAATATACAGTCATGTAGTGCGTAGCATGCATCGTGTACATATATATTATCCCTCTCCGTAGTGGAAAGCGGTTATACATGGTGTCTGTTAATGCACCTGGGGCTACTCATTCTACCCTATTCATCTCAGAGTTTGAGCCACTTTTTCGATTTCTGAGACAGGAATTGGAGGAAAACTATTTTATTATCGACGGAGATTTCAACGCCAAAAAGAGATTGGGGAAATAATACACTAAACAGTAAAAAGAACCTACTATTCAATTGGTGGGGTCAACGCAGTGTGATGTACCGTCGTTTCCTAGACACGGTTCCTATTTGGATCTCCTGTTGCAACACACACGGATACAATTAACAGGCACGAACCAACAAACTGTGAACTGTCTTCGCATTTTTGTGTATAACAGCGACCATTGCGGTCTTAGTACCGAAATAGCAGTTCCGAACGAAAATGCGGAACTGGATGAGTTTGTTCAAAGGCATTCTTACAACTATAGTAAAGTGCGTCCAACAGAAATCTGTCAAACGAGGAGATTGACAGATATATAAAACTAATGGACGAGACAATTAAACGAACAATACCTCGATATCAATACACTGACAACGCAAACTTGTTCCGCATATTCAACTATAGACGCACTGCACCAACATAAAAATAGACTGCTATCAAGACTAAATACCTTTTACAGACAGTTTACTGACAGACATAACTCAGAGATCATGACATTAAAATAATCGATTAAAAACCTCCAAACTTTAATAAAAGATAATAACAGAGCTTCTGTAAGTTTGTATTGGAACAATAAAATTCGGGCTGTAAGCACCAACAACCCGAATATGTTTCCGTAAATAAATAAAATATATCGGTGGAAAGATCAAAACGAACTTTCATGTCTTAAAATCGCCCGAACGACAGACAATGAACGCATATTTTCAACAGCAGGCATAGATCCAAATGAGGCTGTTGATGACAACTTCTTTGTGAGGATCGAGAATCCGCAGGAGAAGGCGGCGCTATAGGAGCGACTTTGCAGGAAGTCTACAAGACGAATGACGCCATTGGTCTGAACCACGACCTGGAAAATCGAGAAAAAGGTAATCAATAGAGTCCTGATTAAGTCGTTTGAGGACAGAAATATAGTTCCGGATAATCAATTCAGTTCAAAGGCGGGACATGATTTTATTCAAAGCCAAGAAACGGTGCACCGGTGCCTGCACCCGTTGGATTGACTTGACTTGGAGAAGGTTTTCGATACCGTATGCTTAGAGGGACTGCTCTACAAGCTGAATAGACTGGGCATTAATAAACCACTGCTGTATATTCTTTTCAATATGTTCACAGATAGACAGTTCATCGTGAAGAATGGTGATGTGACTTCTACTGGTACATTTCAAATTAAAAACGGTCTGCAACAAGGTGCGGTTAATGCGCCGATCTCCTTTTCAATATTTACACAAGTGATATAATAGGTTCACTTCACCATGCCATAGCGTACGCAGACGACTTAATATCAATATTAGGCTGTCTATCAAGAAGTAAAATCAAATGCGTTTATTCATTAAGGGGTTATACGCAGTTTTTTTTTTTTTTTGTATTTTCGTAATGTATTTCCTGAAAATTTCGATCCGCACTTTTCAAAATATACGCATATAAGTAGTATTTGTAAGAACGTTTCGGACTATGTTTAATCTTATTCCGAAACTTTAAACGCATTTTTCTCAAAAGTATGTCTTCTCAAAAGTATGTTTTCAAAGTCTGTGGTCAAGATTTCTAAAAAATGGCTCAACTAATCGGTCTCAAATTTTAACACAACCTTTTCAGATATATTTCTTAAATATTGATCGAAGGAATGAGATTTCAGATAATTATTTCTATTTTTTAAAGCAATTTTACGTGGATAATTGTGGACAAAAATTCTAATTTTTTTTTCAATTATTTCTTAGATTTAAACTTAATTTTATCTATCCACTAAAAGAATCTTTTCGGTTTTTTGCTTTCCGATGAACTAAACCGGAGATATAGTGATCACTTTTTTTTTTGGAGAACCTTCAGGAGATTGTCTGCAGGAGCACACCAGATCGATATTTTTGCAAATCATTAGTGCCATTATAAACGTAGATGTTGCCACTGAATGTATCTAGATAAACTTTTTGTTTACGTAAAACGAATTACCTTTTCAGAAAAAATTCATAAAAAAACGTCTTTTTTTGTTCTTGCAACTGCGGATAACTCAATGGAACAAAATTTCAAAATATTGTATAATTCCAAAATCACATTTCCAATTCCATAGTAATACACAATCACATACAAGTATAAAGTAGATTGTTAAATTTTTTTTTTTGTTTTAAGGACTTATCACTCATTACTATTACTATTGTATACAGTATAGAAGTAGGGTTAAAATACCTGCTGTTAATAATTGATATTTTATGTGTTTGCTGATTCGATGGATTTGTTTTAGTGTACTATAGGTATGATACTATCTGAACCCAAAATGTTCATAGCAAAATATTTTTAATGTTGGAGTGACCCATAAGCTTAATTTTAGTTACTTCTTAACAAAATTTGCTTTTTGAACTATATAAGTAAGCTGTTTGATCCATAATTATATACTCGTATTTTCTGGTACACGGTGCTGGATGATAGGCAGAGGGGCGGATTTAATACTGGGTACTTTGCAAGAAAAACCCTTCATTAAATTTACGATACCATTTGGGAGAATGGCGCATCGGACAAAACGTACTGTACGAGCTGTATAAAGATGTGGATGTAGTCCGAGTCAAGATACGTCGACTGCATTGGCGTGGCCACATCGAGGTAGGTAGGTACAGGTACAGCGAGGTACAGTACTGCCGCAGTTAATAGTAACTTTGAATAACAACATTCTGGTTCGAAATGAACGGGAAGACCGAATCTGCGTTTTAAGAATCAAGCAGTCGAGTATGCCTGGACGGTTGGTCTTATGAGCTGGCAATAGCTTGCTTTGAATTGAAGTGGATGGGAGCCTGCGGCGTTTTAGGCAGAGACTGCCCACAAGTCGGTAAGTAATTAAGTTAGTAATTACCCGCGTTTTTATCAGACTTCAAAATTGGAATGATTTCCGTTGATTCCACAAGTTAGGGAAATATCCTTCTTTAATGCTTCCAATAAATAGCAATTTTCGCAGATGATTGAGATAGAGTTTACGAACTTTATCAATTCCTGTTGAGTGAAGTGGCTTAAGTGAATGAATAATATACTCTAAATGGCTAATAATTAGCAAATTATGTTACGAGAAAACTAATACGAACCAAGTTGTTGGTATTAGTAGCGTAAATAGCAAAAAATTTGAGGTTCAGTTATGTTTTCAATATTAAAAACTTTGGCTAGCCTTGACTTTTTATTCAATAAGACGTTGATACTTTCCCCAGTTAAAGTTAAAGTCGAAAATCTGGTAATTACTTACCAGTAATGATAAATATACCCTACATTTTCACAGATAAATGGTCAGAGCTAAGTTCAATCATACCAATCTTTGGCTAGTAAGTTCAGGATGATTTGTAAGAATGAAATCTAGTGAGGATAGGTTTGAATGGGAGTTAGCTGAAGTTTTGGGCAATGCTATCACAAGTGTTTGCTCTTAAGCAACCCCAATTCAGTTGCCAACAATTAATATCGCCAAAACTAAATATGTATTATCGTATTTGAACTTGTTAACTTGCTTAAAACATTTTGCACAAGAGAACGGTTACTAACAGATGTAGATATTAGTAGATATTAGATATTAGATAGATATTAGATAGATAGATATATTAGATATTAGTAGATGTACAACGAAAACATACAGGGTGTTCATTGTAAAGTGTGATTCATCGTGAGCTTTGATTTTTAATAGGCTTTTTTGACAGATCAAACTGCGTTGTCATTTTTGTTCGAGCGACTTGAAGTTGCGTCATATTTTCAATGAATGGGCCCTGGAAAAACTCAATGAAAATCCGGTGTTTTATCGTGAAATTTTATTCAGTGATGAAGGCCTTTTCTGGCTCAATGGATACGTTAATAAACAAAATTGCCGTATTTGGGCTGATGAACAACCCAAAGAGTACCAAGACCTACCATTACATCCATTAAAAACAACGGTATGGTGTGGTTTATGGGCTGATGGAATCATTGGTCCATATTTTTTCAAAAATGAGGCAAATCAGAATGTTATCGTCAATAGTAACCATTATCGTGCCATGTTAACGGACTATGTGCTTCCTGAATGTCAAGCACATGGTCTTAGTGAGCTCTGGTTTCAACAAGACGGTGCTACTAGCCATACAGCGCATGAAACAATGGACTTGTTGAGAAATAATTTTGGTTAGCACTTAATTTCACATTTTGCTACGGTAAATTGGCCGCCTAGATCGTGCGATATCACACCTTTGGAGTTTTTCCCATTAGGATATGTAAAGTCTCAGGTCTTCAATAATAAGCTAGCTACGATTGCCGCTTTGGAAGCCAGCATTACTCGTGTTATCCGCGAGATACCAGTCGCTATGCTTAAACGAGCTGCCCAAAATTGGACCTTCGGAATTGACCACCTCAGACGTAGTCTTGTCAAACTTTTATAGGATATCATTTTCATAAAGTAAATGCCATGAATTGTTCTTTTAACCGATAATAAAAATTTTATGTTTGCTTTCAAATTTATGTGTTTTATTTTACATTATAAATCAAACCTTACGATGAATAACTCTTTATTATCATTTAAAACGATACCTTAACACCAACATTTTCTATAAAATTCTTATATCTATAATTGGAAATACCTCAAACGATATTTTCAGGTTCTTCTCACGACTACGGCAGCATCCCCACTTCTTCGTACTTCCCTGTCACAACTATAACACTTATATTTTACGTTAGACAGATATTATTCATCATTAGAGGGATGATTATTAAAGTTTATTCATGTTTCCGAAGTAAGGCCTCTATTTGTTGTATATTTGCTTAGAAAAGCAAAAAACACAAAGATTTATCTGAAATGCTTCTAACTTCACAGCGTATTATATTTGGAAGGGTACTCATTATTTGTTATCATTATTTAAATTTCTAAAAGTTACTTCGGCAATAGCTTTGAATTGTACGGCTTTTGTGTTACAATCCGATAAGAGCATAATCATTTCTGTTGAGGGAGCATTAATCTCATATATAGAAAAAAGCTGAGTTTGTTCCTTTGATGCTGGTATGGTGTTGTTGTTGTTGTACCAGAGACTGCTGCTATTTGTAGTAGTAGTATTTATTAAAAGCAAAAATGTACAAGTTTTAAATATAATGAAAAAATTACATAGATACGGTAATCATCTACCTTATTAATGAAAAACTATAATACAAACACAAAGTTGAGATATATGGAAAGGAATATAGTATTCGAAGGAAAAGCTATCTAAAAACCTATGCTCGTATATATCACAGTTTGCTTAAGAAGCTTTATCTTAGTAAGGCAATAGTAAGAGAACAAAGGAAAGAATTAACAATCAGGATTTGTGTCAATAATAAGTAAATGGTAAATAAATAAATTAGAAAATAAATACATAAGAAGATAGATAGATAAATAAATAAATAAATAAATAAATAACATATAAATCAGTCAATAAGTAAATAAACAAAGAAAATTAATAATTTAACAACTATTGACAATAGATAGTAGAGATAAAAATAATAACACAAAAGTTAAGGTACTCGTTAAACTGGATATAAGAGGATTGTCGGACAAATTGCACGAAGTTACAAATCGATCATTAAGATTAGCTATCCGATCAGTAACAGTCTCAATGTTAACTATTTGATGAAGAAACGAGGTAGAAAAATGTTATGGCAGTTTTAAGATAATTTTAAGAATTTTTTTTTTTAGCAAATTTGTAATTTTTTTACATGGCCTGAAAATACATTTAAATATAATCAGCTTGTTTTCGCTACTTAATCCTGACTTCCTACATATAAAGGGGTATATCAGCTTAACTTTATTGACAACATTTCTTATGCATTGTCCTCGAATCCGAGGTGTAGAATTGCAGAATAACAACCAGGAAAAAAGGGAAAATCGGATGTGTAAATATTGTAAAGTATTGGAGCTAGGACAGAACCTCGAGGTACACCAGCAGAGATTATTTTTAAGACTGATGGTGTGCTGCTCACAAGTACTTTAAAACTTCTGCCCATTAGAAACGATTGGGCTACTTTGACCAGATATAAGGAAGAGACATAATAAAAAAGCTTATAAATTTAACCTTTATGCCAAATAGTGTCAAAAGCTTTTTCTAAATCCAAGAGAATCATATCAGTATTATGAACTAAATGAAAGAAGTTAAATACATGTGTTTTAACCCTGTAGAACTGGTGGAACGTGCTATGACTTGGACGAAAACCAAACTGTTTTGACGGTGGTCAACGTGGTGTATTATTTTGTTTTAGACAATTTTTCAAAGCATTTGTTTAAAGCACTGAGGAGGCTTATGGGAAGATAATTAATCGAATTGTTTAAAGCTTTGCCGGGTTTCTAAATTGGTGTAATTTTGACACATTTCCATGTATTTGGAAAATATCCAATATTTAAACATACATTAAAAATGCACTGGATAATTTTTAGACCAACTTTCGCAAGATTTTTTAAATATATATTTCTAATATTATTGAATCCAATTGATTTGCGTTTCCTCCAAAGAAACATACACGCTGTTGTGAGGTATGGTGAGGTCATTTACGATATGTATTGCATCTTCAACCCCACTTTCAAAATTATTTAACATAGTACTTGAAAGCTAATGGTTGGAAGCGAATAATTTCGCTAAAACATTAACTTTTCCTAAATGAAGAACTGCTTCAGTATCGACAATTCTTAGGAAGGGAATGAAAGGTCGTTCGTTTTTAATGATTTTAACAATATTCAAGAATGGTTTACTTGATTTGCCATTAAGCTTTTTATTCCATTCAATATTACTTAAGAAACCAATTTGTTCTTTAATTAGTCTAGTTAAATACCTGCTCATATGTAGATATATCAAAATTCTAAGTTACTGCCATTTTCTATAAAACTATTGCGAATATACCATATATAAGCCGCAGAATATCATAGGGCAGCTTAGAGGATCTATGTTTATATGTTTTGTTGGGAAAACTTCGTCAGCAGTATCTAAAATTAACGACGTTAACAATTGAACTACCTTATCAGCAGAATCTGAATCATTTGCACATATAGTTTGTTCAACTATCATTATTAAGCTTTTATTATTATTTTATTATATATTTTATTATTATTCAATATTAAGTTTTTATTTAAGTAATGAATGGTATCGCAACCAATCAGTACTTTTAATGTCCTTGATCAAAAACTCGTTCTTTATCACTGCTACTAACAGAGTAAACTTTATTGGTAAGTAGTCAGAGCTAAGAACGTTATACACGAGCAGTTAACTTACAAGCCTCACTGCATTTATTATAAAAAGATGAAGAGTGAGAGGATGTCTTCAGTTGCTTTGTGAGTCTGTGGGTTCCATTTGATTCAAGTCTTAAGAACCAATTGATAATTTTGTTTGAGGTCACTTAGTCTTCAAGAACCATTCTCAAATGAAGTTAGATAAAAAAATTTTTCGTATTTCTTTTTGATGATTTTTTTATCAACACATTTAAATCCAAGGCGGATACGTTCATTGTTTAGATTGCCAAGGGGGAGTTAATTAGGGCTTAATAAGGTTACTTTAAATATTCTTGCCGAAGGCAAATCGAGCGTGAACAATTGGCCAGTTTTTCATTTTAAGTAGAAAACAAGCAAACTTGTCGCTGTGAATGTCCGCACTATCGCAAGTAATTTGTTGTGTGATTCAGCTCACCAGTAGATTTGTTTCTTGTAGCTTGGTTCTGATAAGGATAAAAGCCAGCTCTTGCTTATATAAGAACACAGGTTGCACGGCAAACTTTAGGGATTGTCCAAGGTTCCAGCTTATAGGGAAGGAAAAGGTGGGGATTAAACAGCAACCAGCCCTCAGTCAAACACCAGCCGTTATACTTCAAATTGCCTACACTCAAATGGCTGCAGTTAGAGGAAGCACTGTAAAAAAAGAGAAAGTTGCTTTTCATGCCACAGTGCCTTAAGCATTGGAAGCTTCATTTGGTATGCTAACTATCTGGATTTTTTTATATTAAGAACTTTCGACATCATTCCTTCCAACCCTTTTTTATCCCTAACTAGTTTTTTTCCCAATATTCTGAAAAGGTCATTGGCCATACAAGAAACATTCGTCGGTGTACACTCTCAGCATCTTGGAAGGACAACATAAGCAGGTAGGACGGACGGTCAAAAACCCAGCGGATAAACACCAATGGAGCAGGCAGGCGGCCTGCTAAGCTGGAGTTCCAAAAAATACTCACTTTTGATTTGCTTTTTTATACATAGTCTATCACTTTGGAAGGTTAAATCCAAAACGGAAAGGTCGAAAAGGACATTTGAAAATTTAAAATCCTTTAAAACAAAGATTCAAATATCTTCTAAACCGTAATGCATATGTAGGTAAACTATATCTCAAATTAGCCTTAATTGAAGACTTTCATTTGAGATACCATATAAACCGTTACAGTGCGTAAAAAAAGTTTTAAAGCTATAGTTAGTTTTGCAAAAGGATGTACATCTATTTAAGGAAAAAATAAATAATAAATAATGAAAATAGTAAGTTTATTTTTTTCTAGCGCTTTATTCAACTCCATTCCATGACCTTTCCAAAAATACCAAATATGTTATACTTACTGCAATACAATACATAATACGAACCATTATTTTTATTACACGTGATATTCATTTACCATCGGAGTAGCTGCTGTGATCCACATTTGCAAAGATAAGCGATAATGCAGGAGCTTTACACCTCCATTGTTGATTACAAACTCTCCTCGCGACTACAATTTTTGACCTTTCCTGAAATATTTGTGTAAATTATGTTTCACTATGGACATCAACTATAATCTTTTCAAATTAACAAGTATATTGAATACTCATACAAAGACTTTGGAATGATTAAAAAATACTAAATTAATTCCAGCTAAAGGATATATGGTGTTAAATGATTCAAAGTACTTCAAATCTGTGGGCTATTTTAGTGTCGTAGAAAAAGTAAATACTATCATTGTGTTTCTGTGACAAAAAATACTTGGTTTAAGCGATGTCATCCTTCTCCTGAGGTGTGCATGCTCATCACTTATTGTTTTTCAATGAATATGACATTTGAACAAATAATTAAGGAAAGTTATGTTGTAAATAATAGAGTAGTTTTACGTGAGGCGGTTTGGCTGAACAATTCGTGGAAGAGGGGCAAATAGGAGGTATTGGTGAAATCGTGAAAATTGATGAGTGTAAAATCGGTCGTCGTATCGGGCGTGTTGTTGAGGTTTCTTGGGTTTTAAGTATGGTTAGAGATATAGATTAGAGATTTGTCCAGTTGTCCAGTTTGTCCACTTTAATTGGATTCATATAAAAGCACGTTAAGCTTGGAACAACAATTCATACATATTGTTGGAAAGGATATATTGATTTATCGTCTTTTGGATACCAGCATTCCAATGAGTTTGTGGACTCTGAAACAGGTGCTCATACCCAGAATATTGAGTCGTCGTGGTGGTGGATGCCGCGTCCATTATCTGGTGGTAGTGTGCATACCAATTGTGTTGGTAAACATTTGTGTGAATTTCTATGGCGCCGTCGTTTAAAGAGGCTTAAAAGAGATCCTTTTAACCAGTTATTAATCGACGTTAAGCGTTGTTATCCCGGTCAATAATATTGTTTAAATTAAATGGATTAAACATAAGTAATTACATGTATAATTATAAATAAATGTAAAATATAAGTTAATTAGAATTTCGATTTTATAAAGTATTATTTTAAAAGATTCAGAGCTTTATCCAGCCTGCTATAAAAACAGGACGAAAGTATGAAGTAGTCGACCCTTCATCCGTATGTTGCTCTTTCTCACCTTATGGGCAGTCTAAAGCCTTAAGTAGTGCTACAGCATTCCGCGCCATCCCTCCAGCTCCTAACGAGTTCATTATTTTGACCCGCCTTATATGTTATGTCCGCTTTGGATGAACGTATTGGCAGGTGCAAATAAAAGGTCACATTATCTATGGGGGTACAAATCGTATTTCAACTTACTTACTGTCAACCTCTCCGACCGAATAGGGACGGTATAACCTCCAACTCGCCCAAAGCAAATTACGTTACCAACGAAGGACAACGACGAAGAACACAATACCATGTGTGAGCGACCTTACGAATTTACATCTATACACACTTTCGTCAGTGCACTCTGAATACCAGAGTACGTGCACCGACCGTTTTTCATACTCTGAGAGGGTTTCGAGCATACACACATCGCGGGCTGACGTTTGTAGTGTTTTGTTACCTGAGTAAGCGGAAGTGAAATACTGTTGAAACGGCTCTCAGGCTAACCTTGGCAGGCCTCAAGAAACGCTCAATGTTTCGTCACCATTAAGTTGGTGGTGTAGGTACAGATGTAACATTATTGTTTAATACCGATCTGGCTCTGGCACTAGACCCCATAAGGGCTTGTGTCAACCCTAGCATGGCCTCATGCCTCATGGCATGGCAGTAGAGCAATCACTAACGCCAAAAGTGAGCAAGAAGGTTTACTCAGCACTCGGTTTGCGGGGGACCTGAAGTCCAACCAACCACCCAGCCGTCGGCCTTCCACAAAATGGGATAACAAATTAAAAGTTTGGTGGAAATGCTGGAAGATGGTAAGAGGAGCACCATTAACTAAGGAATGAGAGACACAATCGAAAGCATCAAGGCCCTTTACGAGTTGTCAGCCATAGAGAGGCACGATGATATGCAAAAACAATGCTTCGCAGATATATCTATGGCTAAAAATGGTAAACGCATCAAAAAGAGGCTCAGAACCAATCGGAGAAAGCCCAATCCAAGCGCCAACATAAACCGCCCCCAAATGAGCGATTAAGGCACCCCGGAGCAAAGCAGGCCACAAGACCCGGTCAAACGTCCCTAAGGAAAAAGAAAAAGACCCCAAAATGCAAAGAATGCGTATGCAAACGAGGTATGCGAATTGAATATCATAAGCCTAGGAAAGGCTTACGGTGGCACGCAAATCGCGATGATAGACTTACCTGCAAAAAGCGCAAACGTTATGCTGAAGGCGAGTAGGATCAAAATTGGCTGGGTTAATTGCCGCATAAGTGTTCGCACAGAGCTTATAAAATGCTTTAGGTGACTAGAACGAGAAAGACCGCTTAAAGCAGTGTAGCAGATGTGGAGAAGGAGATCACATAGCGAAGAACTGTACAAAGGACCCAATATGTTTTAGGTGCAAAACGACCAACCAAAGAAAGCTGGGCACGTAGCTGGTAGTACCAGATATCCGGTATTTCGGAAAGCATTAAGTAACAAACAATGATAAAGGCTATACAGATAATTCTTAACCGGCCGCACAGGATCTGCTGGCCAAAATGACGAGGGAAAAGAAAGTTGATATTGTCCTTATTAGCGAACCGTTCAAATCCTTGCATGGTTGCAGCTGGCTAAATGAAAACTCCAAAAAAGCACCGATATGGACCTATGGACACCACGCTCTGGAAAAATTCGGGGGTCTGGCGAATAACTTCGTAACAGCTAGAGTAAACGGCATCCACTTCTACAGCTGCTACGCAACCCCTAATCTAACACACAGTGACTACCTGAAGCTGTTGGACGAAGTTGTAACTGACGCGAGAGGAAAACACAAGATTGTTATTGGCGGTGACTTCAACGTATGGGTTATAGAATGGGGTAGCAGAACTACGGACAAAAAAGGCAGAGCACTTCTCGAATCATACGCATCACTTAACATTAATCTAGCGAACAACGGCGCAAATAACACGTTTCTTAAAGCAGGCAAGGGGACCATCATTCTTCTGCGTAAAACAAAATGGCGGGTAAGCGACGAATATACGTATAGCTACCATTAGGCGTTAGCAATAAAAAGCCTAAGAAGCGCCCCAAACTAACATAATCGAAATGAAAAAAGCATCCTTCGACAAAATCGCGTACCAAGAAATAATGGATATCGACCTTTCAGCTAGTTACTGGTCACCAGAGACCCTATAGCATCATCTGACCAAAGCAATCACCACAGCGTGTGATGCAGCTATGCCCAGAAGGACAGGGGTAAGAAGCAGAAGTAGAAATTAGAGCACTTAGAGAAAACTGCCTTCGGGCTCGGCTCAGACCGCAAAGTTCAAAGGGTAGGCCGGAGTTCCGGGCACGTTTATCTAGGCTTCGACTGGCGAGACGCGACCTCGAAAAGGCCATTAAGTAGAGCAAGGCAAGATGCTTTAAACAACTATGTAACAAAGCATATCTTGATCCCTGGGGAGTGGCGTAGAGGATAGTGACAAAGAAACTGAAGAGTAGTAAGTCCTTAAAAATATCCTGTCCGACAATGCTGAAGACAATATTTGAGCATCTACGATTATTCCCCCATAGACCAACTACGCAACGCATCCCAATGCGGGCAAGAAACCCGAACGTATACCGGAAATCCCAATGGATGAGCTATACGAAGCATGCAGGAAAATAGGTGACAATAAAGTGCCTGCACCCGACGGCAATCCAAAAATATAATACCGGACCTGTTTATAGCAATGATGCAAAGGTGTCTTGAAGACGAGGTCTTGAGAAAACTTCAGCATCTGGTGTTGTTACTTAAGGGAAATAAACCACCCGGAGAATCTTCGTCGTATTGACCAATATTCCTGCTAGATATACTGGGAAGAATCCTAGAACGCATCAAATACAGCAGCGGTAGAGAATAGAGGGGCTTTATCGGACACCCAGTATGGCTTCAGAAAATCGCATTCTACTGTCGATGCTATAAAGACGGTAGTTAATACAGCAGCCAAAGTAATACAAAGGAGGGAATTGGGAGGAGGCATAAAGAAATACTACGCAATATTAACGCTAGACGTTAAAAACGCCTTCAAATCTGCCAACTGGACATACATTGGCAGATCACTGGGCATAATAAATTCACCAGAGCATCTATTAAATATAGTTACGAGCTACTTTACCGACAGTACTACAATATCACTGCGGGAGTTCCAAAGGGGTCAGTCCTAGGACCACTTCTGTGGAATATCATGTACGACGCTGTTTTGCGCCTAATGCGCAAGGAGTTTAGGTAAACGGTTTCGCTGACGATATCGCTATGGTAACTGTAGCCAAGCATATCCACGAGATAGAGTCCGCCACGGATGAAGCAGTCGGCAGGATCAAAAATTGGCTTGATTCGTCCGGCTTTGAACTAGCTGACCGCAAAACTAAAGATGTCCTTAAAACCAGCAGAAAGACTATGAACTATTCAAGTTTTCGGGTTGGGAACTATACAATTCAATCCTGGATACAATACAATACAATTTCCTGGATGCTGCCAAACATCGGCGGGCCGGGATACGTAAGGAGAATTCTGCTATCCAGAGTTGTAAGTTCAATTCTTTTGTATGGTGTCCCAGTTTTGGCCTCTGATATCTCATCAAACGAAATAAGGAGAAAACTTTCGTCAGCTTACAGGCTTTGCGTAATCAGAACAATTTACGGTTTCCGAACAATTTCAGAAAAAGCAGTCTGTAGTATAACTGGGATGGTCCCTATTGACATTCCCGTCAATGAAATACAAAGGGTTTACATTATGTTTATTGCGAACAGAAAAGATACCAGACTTATCACAAGGGTAAATCAAGAAGAGATGGCAAGATCTCATGCGAGGTGGGACAACACCACCAAAGGTAAATGAACCCACAAGCTGATTCCCAACATAAAGACTTGGACAAAAAGAACACACGGGGACTGTAATTATCATCTTGCGCAGTTTCTGTCTGGGCAGCAAATACCTCCACAGATTTGGGCACTATAGCTCGCCCTTTTGCCTAGAATGCTCAGAAGGGGAGGAAGAGGCGGAGCACGTTATGTTCCAGTGCAGATGCACTGGTTACAAGTTACGTAGCGAATCTACGAAGCCTGAGCCCCTAATAGACCTCATGATGAGTCCAGAGGACGACTGGATGAAGATCTGGAGATCTGCATTGGAAGCATTAAGAAGGGCCGAGGAGGCAAATAGAGACAAAAGAGCATGAAATGCTAACCAGCCTTGCAAAGTACTACCTAACGGCGGTCCCGCGGGGAGATGCCATACTAACAGAATTCGGGCTATTAGTTCCTATGAAGATTACACATCAATGGCACAAAAAAAAAAAAAATAAATAAATAAATACGGAAATGGACTTGCATCATTTTGTGATATTCAAGGATTCAAGCAGAAACACAAAACCCCATGTGGTGTTCCATGCATTATGTAAAATTTCTAATGAAGTATCGTTAAACGACTGTTTAATAGTAGGTCCATGACTGAAATTCGAAATCATAAACATCACCACGAAGTGGAGAATTTTCAATATGGAGTTTGTGCCAGATATAACCATGATATATCGATGGCAGTGCAAGACACTCTATATCAACTTTTTCTATGAACACAGTCACATTTGGAACTACATCGGCGACAAATTTATGCTGGCGTCAGATGTAAGACACAAGTATCCGTACGTAACCAAGATGCTTACTGAATCATTTCTTTGACGATATTACGTATGGTATAAATGATGAAAAAAAGACCATGGCTTTAGAAAGGGACATTTTTGAAGTCCTGAAAGCGGCTGGGTTTCCTCCAAGAAAATGGACCAGCAAGTCCATGAGAATATTAGAGCAGGTTTCTGATAGCGAAAGGGAAATAAATCTACATATAAACTTTGAATTATCAGATGCTATGTGCTACTTTCGATTCTATGGCATCAAGTAAAAGATAGATACATTCGTATTTAAGATCAACTTACCTGAGGTCCAACAGTTTACAAAACGATCTTTACCTGCAGATTTGTCATTTTAGTCCGCTAGGACTCACCAAGTCAGCAAAATGCAAATGCTAACTAACCTTAATCATTGGAATCGAATAATCAATCGAATAATAAATAATCGAACGTCCGGGAATTACTTTGTGCACACATAACTGGAATCGAAAAAGCAAAATAAGAAGATAAGATCATCATTTTGCAAGAACAAACTAACAAATCTACATGTATGCTTCGCACGTGTTATCTGTCACTGTATAATCATCAATAATTAATAATTTCAAGGCTTTTAAAACCTAAAATGGCTGGTATGCAGTGCAGCTATATGACGAAGAAACTTTGAATATATTAAACATAAAGCAAGAAGATCATTGTAGAGTCACCGACTCACACCTGATGAAATAGATGAGTTAGAATAACAGCTCATCAGACTTGTTAAATGCGAACTATTTCAAAATGAAATAAAAACACTGAAACACTGAAAGGGCAGTCATATTCTAGGCTTAAATCCATTTCTTGAAGCTGAAGAAGTCTTATGCATAGCCTCATCACTTTGCGAGATTGGTCGTCAGGTATTTGCATGCAGTACGTTGGTACACTTCATGCTGGACAGCAGATTATGATAAGACATTAAAAGTCAATACTGGATCACCAATCTAAAGCGACCAGTCAAAACAATAATCTACAAGTTACGAAAATGCAACAGATTTTTTCTGTGGAAAGTTTTCCTACAGAATATATAATAATTTCAAGGCCATTTACGAACACTGAGATAGACTACGCGCCACACGATAGAGATAAAGATGTGGAAGCGCGGATGCAATATGAGTAAGACAAGATAGATAGCTGTCTCCATATGTCTACCAACAAGGGCTATAAACATTGAAGTCAGCATTGTTGTACTTAAGTGTCCGATTGGGCCATTTGGCCCCAAGATTCTTATATTGGCCTCGTGCCCGGGCCATCAAGAAATGACCCAAGATTGAGAAAAATTTTTCACATCATTAAAAAACATAATTTTATTTTAGAAATCGATAACTTCGAAGTAATCGATATTTACTCTCACTTATATGCTACTTTTGCTGAACGCATTCATTGAAAAATTCAAAATATCAAATCAACTGACAGCATATGCTGGCTGTCTCCTCTTTATCTGAGTCATATTTAATTGATAACTTGGCGATTAGGATCAAATTGTTTACTATTGTTTTTTCTGAAATTTACAAAGGGTGATGACGATTTGGAAAATTGCGGTTGTCTCCTACAGGGATTTGATAACAGGTAAGCTGGCTAAGGCCATCGCCACCATCTACTGTTTTATTCGAATACGGAAAAAGCAAGTAGCCCCAACAAAGTTAAAATGGCCCCAACATTTTTTTTCCTGGAACAACATTGGTACTCAGCCACTTTACTGCTGCAGTATCCATAGCTCTAACATGTACAGTGATTGCGCGACAAGGTTCAAGGGAACCACTACTGAATTGAACAAGGAGAGCGAACACATCTCCAGTGACTGATCAGCTGAATCTTCTGCAAGTATGCCGGTACAATATAGCAACTATAATTGTGTATTTTGTCAGTCTTTCAATCATTGCACCTAAGGCTACGATTCCAATTTAACCCTAGTACACAAATGAGATATCTTAGCTAAGAATGGCCGGTGCTTCCGTTGTGTAAAAAAGGGACATTCGTCAAAAAATTCAGAAGTGCTGGGTGGATCAAATATAATAAGTGTAACAGAATACACATTATAGCAATGTGCAACCCGAAGTGTCACAAAGACCCCACTTTTGATGTGCAATAAACAAATGAAAGAGAAAAAAGATGTGACATCGAATCTCATGTGTAAATCCCAGAGTATTACATTATGCATGTTTCCTAAAAACTGCATGGTATATACAGGATGACTGACTCGAACTGCAACTTTTTAAAATCCTATAATTTTTTTATTTGTTGGTAAATTTTATTGTACCAAAGCAAAAAATGCTGGAAAATACATCAATTTTCAAACTGTACCAGTAGTTTTTAATATGTCTGCCTTTGGCGGGAATAATGGCATTGAGACTGCCGAAGAAAGCATCGCACGCTGCACGCAAGTGGCTCTGCGGTATTTTGGCCCATTCCCGGCGAAGTGCTTGTTTGAGGTGGTCCAAACTTTCGTATTTTTTAGTGCAAACCTTCGCCTTCAAAATACCGCAGACAGAGAAACCCAACGTATTTGCATCCGGAGAATTCGCAATCCATTGTGTCCAAGAAATGAAGTGTGGAACATTGTTTTTTAACCAATCTTGGTTGACGCGCGCTTTGTGAGATCTTGCCGAGCCTTGTTGAAATGTCCACGGTCTCCAACCGAAATGATTGTTTGCTCAGGGCGTCAAAACCGTCTCTAAGGCAGTTTTACGGTATACGATCACAATAATTTTGACGCCACGGTCCAAAAATACGAGCGGAGAGCGACCATCAGCTGTTATGGCGGCCCAAACCATTACCGTCGGTGCTGCCTGCTTTCTGGTGGCCTTTCGAAGGACCTCTCTGGCAAGTAAACTCAGTCATTTTGTTTGTTGACATATTGCTCGATAACAAATGGCGACTCATCGGAAAAAACCAAATTCGGCAACTCACCACTTTCGTGCAAGCGTAGCAACTCACCACTTTCGTGCAAGCGTAGCAACTCACCACTTTCGTGCAAGCGTAGCTACTCCTTCATTTTTTTTTTTTGTTGCTGTGTAAGATTGTGTGCTTTTTGGAACTTGAATGGCTTGAGCCCAAGATCATTTTTCAGTATGTGTTGCATCCGTTCTAAGAATATGTTGAGCGGATTTCGCTCAATTCGAGCCTTCACTTTCCGAACCATTTTTGCCGATGTTACTGTTTTTATGGCGTTTTGCAACGTTGCCAGTATCACGGTAACGAGCTATGGTTCGAAACACAAATGATTTATTCACATTGAGGTGCTGGAGGGCTCTAATGATAGCTACTTGTGGTTTTCCAGCCAAAGATAGAGCAAACACACTATCACGTTTAAATTCCATCGCGGATAAAAATTTTTCAACACAACTGAGACGCAAATCGTTTTAAAGGCTTGTAAATAATAAAATTATCTGTCATGTATCAAAATTTGAGCTCACAGTAATAAACGATTTGGAAATTATAGCAGTCTGAAGTTGTTTGCATTTTGAGTCAGTCAGGGTGTAGTGTTGGAGAACAGAATTGTCATCGACGGCGGCAATCAAAATACCTACGTTTCAGAGAATGTTAGAACTTCCAGCAGCAGGTGAAGTTCAGCTCCCCAAAAAATACTTTCAAAGGTGAAAATTCGTTTGAGGAACCAAAATGATCATCGAGAAATACTTGAAATAGAAGCTTTAGTTGTATCACAAATATGTGTAGATTTTCTTGATGCTGCGAATGAAAAATGTATGTCTTTTGACAATTTTAGATTATCTAACAAGATTTTTGCAGAAAACATTGCAGCGGAACACGGGTTGAGTACGTTGATTGTCGCTGATCATTTTTGGAATGTAGTCACTGGTAAACAGAGGCAAGTTGCTAAATACTTAAGAGCTGTGGAGACACTACTGAATGGTAAATGCATGTTCATCATAAGCACTCTGACAATAAACAGGCCAGAACTAGAAGAGTAAGGTTCATACAACTTGGTGATGATTTTAGCACAGGAAGCGAAAGGAAAGAAAATATTTCATTGACGGAAACTTTAACTCAATAGTGCATCCAAAAATTAGGAATTCGTTATCAAGTATCCTTACCATGGAACAGTTCAAGGTAAGTTCAAGTTTCTGTGGTTATAGAAAGGAAGACATTGCATGTGTTGATTCTTCGGTTCGACGACATTCAAGACATCCAAAAAAGTGACGGAGTACGATAGGGCTGTTTAAAAACTACTTAAAGATGTAATAGCTGAGCCTTTTATAATATTTATATAATATATATTTTATATATATTTTATTAATTAATATATATATAATAATATATATATATAATAATTTATTTGGTATGTAATTTAATTCGTGCGGTTTTTTTTTTCAAAATGTGAACGTTTATTTAAGAAAAACGTGTACAATAGCATTATTCAAAGTATTGCCCATCTGAAGCTATGACTTTTTCTCATCTTTCTGGCAATTTGTGAACCCCATCCCAAAAAAACTGCGCCGGCTTGGCAGCCAAGAATGAATCAAGCCAATTTTTGATATTCTGCTCTGATGTGAACCGTATTTCAGTGAGGGCGTTCTGCATCGACCGGAACAAATGGTAGTCAGAAGGGGCAAGGTCTGGGCTATAAAGCGGGTGGGGTAAGACTTCCCATCCACTGTTTTCCAAATAGTTCTTAACCGGAATAGTAACGTGGGGCCGAGTGTTATCATGATGGAAAATTATTGATTCGTGTCTGGTCACATATTCCGGGCGTTTTTTGGGTACTGCTCTCTTCAAATGGATTAATTGTGTTCGGTAGCGTTGTCCATTGATGGCTTCAACCGGTTGTAGCAGCTCATAATACAGCACACCCATCTGATCCCACCAACTACAGAGCATTACCTTAGCGCCATGGATATTCGGCTTTGCCGTTGATTTGGCTGGTTGGCCGGGTTTCGCATATGATTTTTTGCACTTGGGGTTGTCGTAATGGATCCATTTTTCATCACGAGTAACAATCCGATGCAAAAGTGACTTCCTTTTGTGGCGTTCCAACAGCATTTCGGACATGCAAAACCGCCTTTCGACGTCTCTCGGCTTGAGTTCATGTGGAACCCAATTTTCTTGCTTTTGAATATATCCATCTGCTTTTAAACGTTTTGAAATGGCTACTTGAGTGACGACCAAAGATTGTGCGAGCTCTTCTTGTGTTTGGCAACAATCTTCATAGAGTAATACTTCCAGATCTTCATCTTCAAATTTTTTTGGCTTCCCAGGACGTTCATCGTCTTCCAAGCCAAAATCACCACTTTTAAACCGTGCAAACCACTTTTGGCACGTTTTCTTAGCTAGTACATGTTCACCATAAATTTCCACCAAAATACGATGACTTTCGGCAGCAGTTTTCTTCATGAAGAAGAATTCCCCGCAAAAACACTTTTTCAGTCGCAAAGTTCGACATATTTGAGTGAGAAAAAATTATCGTTGTTTACGCTGCAATTGAATGACATATACTGAAATGACGTAGAATGACAGTAGCTATCCAACGCATGTTCCAATGGAATAATAACAATGGAATAATACAAGTTACGCCATCTCTTAGCAAACCGCATGAATTAAGTTATAGACCCAATATTATTATAATTATTATAACTTTTATCCTTCCACATCATATCATTTACAAAGAAGCAAGTGAGACTACTATGTTACGGATTGTGTTTGATGAATTGTATCACATAAATAGTTTTCTGGTAATTTAGACTATCTTGATAGCTGTCGCTGATGTGAATGAAATTTCACCCAATTTCAGAATGGGACCATTTGCACTTGTAGGTGTTTCTGCAAACTATTGCTTGCTAAAAAGAACAGAGGCTCTCATCGTTTCGTATGGCTCTCTTCCAACAAAGATCGTATCTATCAGGATTTTGGAATAACCCTAGCAACAGTATATGGAGAAGTATACAAATATATGAAATGCTTTAACGAAGACCCTTTATATAATGATATGATCCAAAGTTTAAAAACCGAAGAGGAGGACCAAACCCTGTACCTGAAATCCATGGATGAATTCATGAATTCCATGAAGGAAGCCCCCATGCCAATGCGAAATAGGAAATCTGGCTATCTAAAAGTACATACTAGGTCGTTTGAATAAAAATGCAGCCCTTGCTCAATAATGCAAATACTTAAGAATTACTTGATATAACTTTTTGTTTAGAAACTTATTTGCTATTACTGAGTATTATTGAGTATAAGAATGCAGACGTAAGCATTATCGAGTATGTTATAGTATTTGCTTTAAGTTTGTAGTAGTATTAAGCACTCTCACCACGCATACGTATTTATTATTTTCCAAACAATTTTTTATAACACAATATTTTGCATTATGTTCTTTTTTACTTTTTTCTTATTATATCTTTTTTTTTTCTTTCTTTCTTCTGTTCCTTCTATCTCTTATTTTTTATCATATCCTTTTTACTTTTCGATCAATACTTTTATTCGTGCTCTACTCACTTTTTCTATTTGTTGTTGTTACTATTTTGTATCCCAAGAATGCTTGTTGATTGTTTACATTCTCCTTTCATTATTTGTTCTTGTCATATGCTGCAACGATGCACTTAAATAATTTGTCAAAGTCTGTTGTTGTTAATGAGGATGAGGTGGCAATGCGGTCAATGATTAATATTTTGTCTAGAGCACGCGATGGGTTTTAAATCTGCTACCTAAATGCTCTTAGTCTTAATCTAACCAAATTAGACTACATATTGAATATTTTTGTTAATTCTGCTGTCGATATTTTTTGTATAACTGAAACCTGTTTATGGTCTGACCCTGAAGAAGATGATGTCATGGATCTTTTATATGAAATACCGGGGTATAAACTTCTTCGCAACGATAGAATTACTACTACAACTGGTATAGAAGTTGCGGTATACTATAGTACTGCTCTCAAGTGTAGAGAGCTTAAGAAATCTAAAGGAGACGCAATAGAGTATCTTTTGCTAGATGTAAATGATGGCAATACAAAATGTTTTCTTGGCGTTGCTTATAACCCAAGACGCTGTTATTCTTTGGAGACATTGTTTTCTGCAATTCAGGAGTTTACTGCTTTATATGAGCACATTTTAATTTGTGGTGATCTCAATTATGATCTTTTAAAATATGATTACAAAAGTCACTAAATCTTAGATTCTGCTGCTGCTTGTGGCTTATCAATAGTAAACTCTTATGCTACACGTTTTCCCCCAAATGTTCCCCCCAGTCTTATTGATGTCCAATAATGGTGTCCAATCGTTACAATATTTTTTCTACTTCAGGATCAGTTGTCTCTATTAGGGATTTCTGACCATGATTTTATTTTTGCACGTACAATATCCACTTTTCTCGGTCTCGGCTACCACTGTCGTTCCAGTTTAGAGATCTTTCTTCTGTGGGCAACTATAATTTGCAATTGGATGCAAGCCAACTCCCTTGGCGTAATTCCTATTATGCTTCAAATGTCAACGCTAAAGTCAATCATCTGCAAAGTCTACTACTGGACCTTTTTAATAGGCATGTTCCATTAAAGACAGTTGCCGTTCAAAACGGGAATTGCCCTTGGGTCACGTGGGATGTTCGAAATGCCATGAAAGTCCGTAAAAAGCTATACGCTAGGTGGAAACAAAGACCATCTATCGTCAACTGGGAAATATTTTGTCGGGCACGCAATCATGCAACCTTTATAACGTGGAGAACTAAAAAAAAATATTTTCTATCTAAGCTAAGTACTGACCAATCCTCGAAAAAACTATGGCGCAATCTACGTTCAATTGCGATCGGTCGATACAACGACAATTGATATTGATAATCTCAAAGGCTCATTTCTTTCTGGTCTCACAAACAACTCGAATTTTGTTCCTGAAAATCAGCAGTGGTTTGACTTTGATTTTGACTTTGAAGTCGTCTCCGAAATTGATATCGTTAACACCATTCGCTCAATTAAATCAAATTCTGTAGGTGAAGATGGGATACATATTCGGTTTGTGAAGATGGTTTTACCTCATATTTTGAGTTCTTTCACACACATTATAAATTATTGTATCACAACCTCTTGTTTTCCAGACAACTGGAAGTTGGCAAAAGTCATCCCTGTGCCGAAAAAACCTCGACCCTTATCGGCAAATGACTTTCGCTCAATTAGCATTTTACCGTGTTTGTCGAAAGTCTTGGAGAAAATTCTTGCAAACCAAATCTCGAGTCACATCACACAACATTGCTTGTTATCTCCAGTTCAATTTGGTTTCCAAGCTCATCATAGCTGCGCCACAGCCATGGTAAAAATTCTGGATGATATTAGAATTAACTTTAATAGGGGTTATCTAACGGTACTCTGTTTGCTGAACTTCTCCAGAGAATTGTACATGATGGCAGATCCTCCAGATTTGCTGCGTTACTTGCTGGAGTGCCACAAGGATCGATACTATGACCAATCTTATTTTGTTTGTTTATCAATGATCTTCCTAAAGTATGCTCTAATGTATCAATTCATCTTTAAACTTATAATGCCCAAATTCATTTATCACGGCCCATTAGTCTGATTGAGGATCTAATAGTAAGAATAATAAGAATGGGCTTAATTTGAATCCAGACAAAACTCAGATGATACTGATTTCTTAAAAACAGTGCAATACGGATGAACTACCACCAGTGTTTTTAAATAACAGGCAACTCAAGTTCGTAAACGTTGTAAGAAATCTTGGTATTAAGTTGAATCGATTACTCTCTTCTGGTGACCACGTAAATTATGCCATTGGTAGAATCTATGCTGGCCTGCGTAAGCTCCGAATATTTTCCAGTTTTACCCCAACATGCACGAAACTTAGGCTTGTAAAAACCCTGTTTGTACCCATTACTGTTTACTGTAAGCTTGACTCCCACTCAGAACACAAATTGCTTGTCGCGTTCAATGCTATGATTAGGTATGTATATGGACTGAATTGTTATGACCTACATGGTCATAAACTATCATAAATTGGTTCTAGGGTGTACGTTTCAACAATTTCTAAAGATAAGGTGCTGCCAATTTATGCATAAACTTATATATAAAAGATCTCCTCAATATCTATTTGATAAGCTTCAGTTTGCGCAATCGACTAGAACAATATATCTTATAGTTCCTAGTATTAACTACTTAAACTCTTCTCGCCTCTTCTTCATTCACGTCACCAGACTATGGAACTCTCTTCCAACAGCGACAAAGCAAACAAGTTCAAAACTGCTGCATTAGAGCACTTTTCCTGACTGCAACAACTATACTTTCCTTTTTTCATAGATCTAACCTCCTTTCTTACCCCCTTTTAGCTATGCTCTTCTTTCTTTTACTGTTTTACTATTTCTTATTCTACTTGTTTTCTTCTTCTTTTTTTTTAAATATATATATATAATATATATATTAAGAATTGTTAATGTTACTTATCTTGCTATTTATTGGGTATGTAATTTAATTCGTGCGGTTTTTTTTCAAAATTTGAACGCTTATTTAAGAAAAACATGTACAATAGTATTATTCAAAGTATTGTCCATCTGAAGCTATGACTTTTTCTCATCTTTCTAGCAATTTGTGGATCCCATCCCAAAAGAACTGCGCCGGCTTGGCAGCCAAGAATGAATCAAGCCAATTTTTGATATTCTGCTGTGATGTGAACCGTATTTCAGTGAGCGCGTTCTGCATCGACCGGAACAAATGGTAGTCGGAAGGGCCAAGGTCTGACCTATAAGGCGGGTGGGGTAAGACTTCCCATCCACTGTTTTCCAAATAGTTCTTAACCGGAATAGAAACGTGATTCCAAGAGTTGTCATCATGCAAAAATTATTGCCTCGTCTCTGGTCGCATATTCCGGGCGTTTCTCAGCTACTGCTCTCTTCAAACGGATTAATTGTGTTCGGTAGCGTTGTCAATTGATGGTTTTACCCGGTTTTAGCAGCTCATAATACAGCACACCCACCCCATCCCACTAAATACAGAGCATTACCTTCGCGTCATGGATATTCGGCTTTGCCGTTGATTTGGGTGGTTGACCGGGTTTCACATATGATTTTTTGCGCTTGGTGTCCATGGATCCATTTTTCATCACCAGTAACAATCCGATGCAAAAGTGACTTCCTTTTGTGGCGTTCCAGCAGCATTTCGGACATGCAAAACCGCCTTTCGACGTCTCCCGGCTTGAGTTGATGCGGAACCCAATTTCCTTGCTTTTGAATACATCCAGCTGCTTTTAAACGTTTTGAAATGGCTGCTTGAGTGACACCCTAAGGTTCTGAGACCTCTTCTTGTGTTTGGCAACAATCTTCATAGAGTAATGCTTCCAGTTCTTCATCTTCAAACTTTTTTGGCTGCCCAGGACTTTCGTCTTCCAAGCCAAAATCACCACTTTTAAATCGTGCAAACCACTTTTGGCACGTTCGCTCAGCTAGCGCATGTTCACCATAAACTTCCACCAAAATACGATGACTCGGCAGCAGTTTTCTTCATGAAGAAGAACTCCCCGCAAAAACACTTTTTCAGTCGCAAAGTTCGACATATTTGAGTAAAAAAAAAATTATTGTTGTTTACGCTTCAAATGAATGACATATACTGAAATGACGTACAATGACAGTAGATTTCAAACGCATTTTTCAATGGAATAATAACAAATGAATAATACAAGGTACGCCATCTCTTAGCAAACGAATAAAGTTATGAAAATGAAATGAAATAATAAATTGCACGTGGACATTCATCCGTTGATGAAACGTTGTAGCTTAGAGGTGAACTTAATACTTTCGACCCCAAGTTTTTACCTGTAGTCAAAAATTTTTTTTTTTTTTTTTTTTTGATCAATTATGTAATACCATATAAACTCAAGTTGCCTCTTTATAAAAAAAAAATTTTAAATTTTGATATTTTTTTTTTTTAGGAAATAACAATGTTTTTTAATCAAATCTTATAAAGACTTTCAGATGGAATCTTACAGAATATTTCAGAGGGGCTGTTTTGGCTGAAAATCTGCTGCAAAAAAAAAAACTTAAATTCATTTAAAATATACCCGCAATTGCACAACCGGTGTTCTTCAATATCCGTTTGGTAAAAACTTGACTATCGAATATATACTCCTAGCAGGGGATAAACTTACATACAAACGTGTATTTATTTTAATTTTTAAATTAAACCATAGTAAGCCATTAAATGAACAAACAAACCTTTCGTCGTTTTATTCAATATGTAGAATGCCAACCACTAGTACAATTTGGAACAAAATCAATATTACATTCTTTTAATTTCCCGTGATTTTGAGATAATACTTCGAGTTAAATGGCCTTGCAACATTCAGCAGCTGTTTTTATAGTATATGTACGTATGTACATATGTGTATACAAAATGAACTAAATAGATACATATATACAAATGGGAAATACAATAATTTGGATAAACTAAATCTTATAATAGTGTAATACATTATTGCACTTCAACAAAATTTCCCATGGAATAATTTTAATAGTTGTAATGATTAATTATGAATTATCATGTCGTTAAAGCGACAAACATTAACTATTATTGTCTGATCAGTCGCATATTCGAGGAACAATTGTCCGATGATGCCTCCAGCCCAAAATCCAAACCAAAGAGTGACGAGTTTTTGATACATTTGTTTCCAAAAGGCACTGAGGATATTGGACCGCACTGAGATTATCTCCATAATCATAACGTTCAGTTTGGAGAAGATATGTAACCCATTAAATATGGCTCTTCATAATTTTCAGACTATAGGTTCTTGAGGCTCTAATATACATATACATACGAATTATATCGTACATTTAAGACCTATTTTGTGTCAGGTTTAATACGCATGTGTAGGCGCTCGTTGTGATGAATTTCCTCCTTTTTAATAACTTCTGTTACAAGATCAATCTGCAAATCACGATGCAAATCATTATTTCTAATACACCATGGGGCATTTTATATTCCCCAAAGGACTTTGTTTTGAAATATGTGTATTATTTGTATATTAGTTTTCTTTGTAAAACCCCATAATTCGATAGCATATGTCCAAATATGTTTAATATCTGTATATATCATATATTGTAATAAAACTTTATTTTCTGTAAATATTTCTGAGCTTATATCACAACAAACAATAAAGTTTTCTCTATCTAATATTCAGGTCTTCTACTTTCTTTTCTACAAGTTCCTTCATTTCAGTTACTATATTCATATCCAGATATTTCATTATATTATTGAAAACTTGAAAATTAATAAATGCAGGTAATAAATGGGTGGACTGTAACTCAATTAGTTTAATTTTCCATAGTTGGATCCAGTCACGTTGATAGAATAGCAGTGTCTTCTGCATATGTTGATATCATCGTATCGCTCACAGGTGGTGTGTCATTAGTATATAATAAATATAAGGTGGGTCCTATAACGCTTCCCTGTGGAACACCTGCTTATATTTCTTTAAGTGGGGGATTAAGCCTTTTTTGCTTTATAATTCTTTTTAAGTTTTAGTCTTTTAAGAAAAAGTTTCTTGAAATGTTTTGATAAAGCCGGTAAAACTTAAATTGGCCTGTATTAGTTAACTTCTAGTAGAGGTTTACCTTGTTTAGGTATAACATTAATTTCTGCTACATTCAAGTGATGTGGAACACATCTTTGTCTGAAACAAGCACTAGTTATGAAATTGAGTTTTAAAAATGCAATGAAGGCTGGTTCTTTTAGGATTTGATGTTCAACCGGTTCATTTTTTTACTTTTTGCCATTTCTGCGAAGTCTTACGACAGAAGTTGAAAATAAGCCTCACTGCTGAAGATGATTTTGTTTAAAAAAAAAGCGTCCACTTCTTGTTGTTCCATAATCCATTCACCGAAATCTATTCATTGTGCGTGTTCAGTAGGCTGCAGTTCTTGAGTCAATTGCAGTTTGTATGCATAAAAATGAATATTTTGTGTAAATACGCTGCAGAGAACTTCCCGAATGTCCAGTTCTTGTCCACGGTGCCGAATTGATGTATCTGGACTTTGAGCCACATTTTCACGAACTGATTTAATATTTTGTCTGACATCACTAACTGATCTATTCCCCTTGAATTTTTTAATTAATTTCTTCACAGGTGATGAAGTTACATCATTACTCCGACTACCATATTGGAGCTGCTAAACCTTTATTATTTTTAAAATATTGCTCCATTTTTATTAACCTTGAACTTTCAGTTGTCCCCCTGTCTTTTTTGTTGGCAACACTTTACCGCACAAATGGTGCTAGATTAAAATTTTGCATGAATTTTGGAACACCCTTTATAAAACAGTACACAGTACAGTACATTAACTGATCGCGGGTGATTGATTTCCAACGTCGATGGGAATCGGAGTTTTTTTAATGATAGGCTTATCCACATTTTGTTATTTATATCCAAAAACTCTGCTTACAATGTGAGGTTAAACTTAAACTTAAAAAATAAAATAGCTACAGGAGCCACATGTACGTGTCTAGTACATACACCGTACTTACATGGATATGTACCATATGTTTGGCGAGAATCGAGTACGGAATAATATGCTTTCGTAAAAAGTTATCACACTAATTAAATTTTTAATACCATATTATTAATAGAAAAAAAGTAAATAGCATTTTTAAAAGTATGAGTTAATTTACTTATTTTGGGTTTGATTTTTTTTTTTTTCTGATTTACATGTAGTAGTGGTTCTACGACTTTGCTCGAATGTGCTAAAATTTGTTTAGGTATTTTCTCGATTTTTTGAAGTGCTGCCCAGTCGTACATCGGAAAATAAGAATGCTATTTTGGGTACATTTATATATGTAGATACTTAGTTTCCGATTATTATCTCCATCTGCGTTCTAACTGCATGTTTTTGGACAATAAAATGGCTTGCCGCTTGTAAGTAAGTAAATAATCATTTTGAATTTTAGTTTTCTCAGTGGACAAGAGAGTCCATGTGATCGCAAAATTGTTGGTGGTTATTGATATTATCAGCAATTTGCCTTCATTGAGAAACTTTTTTAAGTCTTCATTGCTCCTGATTTCTGTCCTCCACGATTATCTATTGTCATTCATTACACGTTGTTGACACATCTAAAAAAAAAAAAAACTGCTTAAAGCTTATGCTTTGAGATTTCTGTGAAAAAATGTAAGAAGCTGGGCTACTTCATCAACAATTGATGAATTTTATAGCTTTTATCGCTATATCTGAAGTAACTGTGATAAGCGGTAATGAGTGTATTGATATCAGGAAGGTCTCAGAGTGCTGCATGTGATCGGTCTTTTTTGCGTCGGACGAATACTGCCCTGCCTTCTGATATCACCGCGATTAGTGTTGTATCGTTTTTCTTTGCTTCCACTGACGATATTAAATAATCATCTGGTTTTCGAGCGTCCGTGCAATATAAATATAAAATAATAAATATAATATATCGTTAAAAGATTATTAATCGAATCATTCGAACAACCCAAAAGTTGTCATGATTGCATGAGTCACAATGTTTATTTGGTGATATGTTCTCTCCTTTCAACTTATTTAAATCTTTGTTCACCAATGTGTCTTATACTCATTGCCACTTCTTGAAACTTTTTGAGATTGGCTGTTTAACCAGCAGACATCCTTGTTCTTGTGTTATTGGTAAGAAACGTTCGCACGGCTGAAAGACATGTATTCATTTGTATTTCTTCTGAACTTGTTTCACTGGTAATTTTTCTGTTGAATATGTTGTTATAACTATATCGAGGTTTGGTAGCGAGGGAAAAATCTCCGGTGCTCATAATTCTTCTTGTTACTGATGATATACAAAAGTTAATAATTATTAACAAACTCCCGAACCGAAGAACAAAAAATATTTCAATAACATTTTTATCACATTTTCGTACATTTGCGGCTCTATTCCGTCGGACGGATGCGGACTTTGAATGCTTCAGTTGACTGGGGAGCGTTGATATGAATTTTATCTTTCACATGGCTTCAAAGAAAAATCTCGTCGTCCAATTTTGATAACCACTTCGAGAAATGACTGCCTAGGAAGCTTTCCTCTTAATGAATGAAGTGGCACGGTGCGACGTCTTGTTGGAAACCAAAATCGTCCATATATGTTACATACCTTCAATTCGGGCCATAAAAATTAATCGATCATGGTTTGATAGCACAATCCATTTACAGCAACCACCACAACCTCTTCATTTTCGAAGACGCTTCTGAAAGTAATTCTGGAATTTTTTAATTTGGCAATTTTGCATATTACCAGAGCTTAAAGATGGATTAGTCAATTTAATGCATTTCCGATACTTATGATATTTGACAAAGTTCTGACTCTGCTGATTGTCTGCATATTTAAATTATTGCACCAATTGAACCATATTAACATTATGGTCCGACGCTATATAGTATGCACAACTTAATGTAGTGTCACACTTCGAGCTCCAGAAGTAATATTTTCAGTTTTTTTGGGTGACGAGTATGATTTTGGCTCTCCACATCACTCAGCAGCTCAAATTTCTCAACTAATTAAACAATAATTTTTCAAGAAGGTGTTTTACGCCGACCAAGAAAAGGATAACACTTCCAACTGTTTTAGCGAAACTTTCACTATTTTCGTAATGGATTTTAGCAATTTTCGTCATCGACGCAATGTCGTTTCATTTCCATTAATAGTATAGTTTTTGCATGTCACTTGTTAAAAAATGAAAGAAAACTTTTTACAGGTGCAATAACACCTTGTGTAGGTACACGAAATTAAGAATGGTTATCCCATTTATCAAAGAAAAATGTATCAATATTTTTTAATTTTGTTTTTATCGCTAGAACACTACACATAATCGGAGCGGACTTGTTACACCCTGGCTGCCAGGCCACCCTGTTATTTGATTCGAGATATATTCTTAAATATTTATATAAAAGTCTTTTAACATTAATTCTTCTCTTAGGTTAACTTTTACATAGAAAATGACTTAATTATTAATCCAACATCTATTTCACGCATAAAGCATACATTTTAATTTTATGCTTGTCACAAATGGGCGTCTTACATTTGCTGCGAAAAGTTTTACTTTCCCTGTCCTTTGAATGCGGTCAAATCATGCATCGCCCTCGTTTTCAAAAATTAGGTGCCGGTAGTTCTGGCATATCAGTTTTGGCCGTCACTTGGCGGATATTACTGTGTGTAAATTAGACAATATTTTCGTTCCTCAAACAACAATGTTAAAGTTGCATTGCTAACGTCTTCAAATAAAATCTCCTTTTAAGAATTTTTTCTTCGATTTCAGCCGAGCTTTATTCAGCAATTTTTAAATTTTTTTTTATAATCCCGCGCGCGCACCAAAGGGATATGAATACCATTTTACTGGCTTTTCACTAGTGTGCGGGGGGTGGTTTAGTAGTTTGAAACTCAGGTGTATTCGGTTTCGATATTTTTCCAGAGGTGGTTGTCAAACTGGAGCCAGTGCATCCTCAACCACTGGGTCTTAGTACATGCTCGTTGTTAGTTCGTTACATTTAGTCCAGCCAGCAACCACACTCCAACATCAGAATTATGCCTTCATATCATTGACGCTGACAGGATTTTCATATAACTACATACAAATTCTATGAAAAGACTTTTTCAGAGAATTGCCTTGCACGGGATTCAAACCCGCGACCCTCTGCTTGAGGAGTCTACGCATTTTTTTTCAGATTTAGCGCATTTTTATTTAACTAATTCATTAATTCCTACATGCTTAAAAATTTGCTTAAATTACTTAAAAAACTATCTTATTCTAACTTACTGGCCCCATGCGGACGCTCTAAGTTAAACCTAACAGTTAAATTTTGTCTTTCGACTTGCAGTACAATATTAATTTTTTGCATTAGATATAATTAAAAATAAGAAAATATATTTTTTTTTTAATTTAAAAACTTGGTAATCTAACTTTTTTATTATAATAAAAACTTAAAGCTAGAGCAAAATCTATATGTTTGTTAAAATACAGATATTGATCTAGCCAGATCCCAAAGTATCTGACTACATTTCGACAATCAAGTGGTTGACCGTACCGTCCCACGATCTGAAACTTTCGCCAATTCTTTCTGGTATCCACAGAGGCCCCAAACAAAGAAAGTTGATTTTCAACTTCTAGTCATCACAATATTGCTTAATTTTGTCGAGGTCACGTTGCAAAAGTATATTAATGACCTCAATCTTTGAACCTGATCTGTATGCGATTAAGTCGTCTGCGCACTCTATGGCATGGTGAAGTGAACCTATCAGATCACTTGTGTAAATGTTGAATAGTATCGGCGAATTTACTGCACCTTGTTGCAGACCGTTTTTAATGTGAAATATTCCAGCAGTTAACATGTTGTAAAGAATATACAGAAGTGGTTTACTAATGCCCAGCCTGTTCAGCTTGAAGAAGAGTCCCTCTAACCATACGGTATAAGGCTTTTCCAAGTCAGTCAGGCAGGCATCAGTGCACTGGTTCTTATGTTCTATTGGATATCAGAAACCAGTATAGACGCAGCATGCATGACCTCATGCCCCGTCTTGAAACCGAATTGATTATCCGGAACTATGTATATTTATGTCCTCAACCCACTTAGTCAGGACTCTATTGATCACCTTCTCGAAAACCTTACTGATATTTGAAAGAAGAAGACTGATCGAGCGGAGATTCGCCGGATTGGATGTACCTTCGCAGTTTTCCAATGCGTTGGATAATGGGCATTATTTATGCCATATTCTCTTCACTGAACTGGGTGAAACCCGAGCTCTCGAATCGCCTGTTCACTATTTCATTTCGAAGGTAGAAATTGTGCACTAGGACTCGACTTTCCAGGTCGTAGTTTGGGAAATGATGTCATTCGCCTTGTACATTTCCTGGAAAGTTGCTCCTATAGCCTCTATGCTCTCCTGCGGATGCTCGATCACAAAAAAGATGTCATCATCAACGGCCTTTATTTGGATCGATGCCTGCTGCCAGAAGCATGTGTTCGTTGTCCGTCGTTCGGGCGATTTTAAGACACGAAAGGTCGTTTTGATCTTTCCTCCGAAATATTTTATTTATTTGCGGGAACATATTCGGGTTGCTGGTGTTAACAACCCGAATTTTGTTGTTCCAATACAAACTAACAGAATTTCTGTAATTTTCTTTTATTAATGTTTGGAGGTTTTTGATCGACGACTTTAATGTCACGATCTCCGGGTTATGTCTGTCAGTAAACTGTCTGTACAAGATTTTTAGTCTTGCCAGCAGTCTACTTTTATGTCGGTACAGTGTGTCAATAGTTGCGTTGCGGAATAAGTCTTCGTTATTAGTGTGTTGATACCGAGGTATCGTTTTGTTCATTGTTCGCTTATTTGTCTCGTCCATTCGTTTTAGATACCTGTCAATCTCATTGTTTGGGTAGAGCGAATTCGAGGAGAGTGATCTAGTAATTGTCGTGGAGAAGTGTGTCCAACGCATCTTACTATAGTAGCCTTTCAACAAACTCATCCAAATCCGCATTTTCGTTCGGAACTGTTATTTCGGTACTAAGACCGCAATTGTCACTGTCATAGACATAAGTGCGAAGACAGTTCACAGTTTGTTGATTAGTGCACGACAGTTGTATTCGTGAATCGAACGGCAGGAGATCCAAATAGGACCCATGTCTAAGAAACGATGGAATATCCGTCGCCTTAAGGCCGAATCGATACATTGTACTGTGCTGACCCCACCAATTGAATAGCAGGTTCCCTCTAGTATTTGGTGTATTATTTCCCCAATCACTATGTTTGGCGTTAAAATTTCTGCCGATAATAAAATAGTTTTCCTTCAATTCCAGCCTCAGGAATCGAAAATGTGTCTCGAGCTCTGAGATATATAGCGTGAATTGAGTAGCCTTAGGTCCATAGGTCCATACACGATGCATGCTTCAAGCACCTTAAACCTACAATACGCAATATACGACTGTATATTCTTTTAAAACGTATACCTTTTCTTACGAAGATTGCAACGCCTCCTCCTTGTATGGAGTTGGGTAGGTTTCTAATTATTATTTTATACCTTCTGTGACTCATTTTGTGTCTTCTGGTAAGCTTAGTTTCACTAACCAAGAGTACATCAGGGGCTTCGCTTAATCCTAATAATTGGATAGATAGCTAGTATGTCAGTTCCAGTTTCCGGTGCTTTAGGCACTGTGACCTGAGAAGCAACCTTCGCTTGCTGTGCCATTGTCCCCCTACCTGCCGCCATTTGGGCGTAGGTAACTTGGGAGTAACGGCCGGTATTTGAATTTGATCTGGTGGACGCTTAACTTCCACCTTTGCTGCCGAGCCAGATTTACTCTTTTTATGTTTTGGAATTTGGGATAACCCCGATAGTTTGCGGTGTGTCCCGCATTCTTACATAAAACGCAAAAGAGTTGGTTTTTTTCTGACGCTCCATTTCCACCCAGAACGCATTCTTCTGATTTGTGGTTCTAACCATACTTGACGCATCGAGGCTACATTTCGCAGATTGACGTGGCGTGCCCGAAACTTTGGCAGCTAACACATTGCAACATGTTATCGCCCCGTTTTATTTTTTTCCAGTGTACAATCTGGTAGTCTAGGACTTTGTTACTCCTTAGACCATCCAGTTTGCTATCGGAAGTTAGCTGAACCAGGAAAAACGGTAGTTTCCGTTTCTCCCTTTTATCTCTGGCTGTAGTGAACGCCTTGACTCCTACGAATTTGATTCCGTGGCACTCTTTCTCTTTGAGCAGCTTTAAGAGATCCTCCGGATCAGTAGATGGTTCTAACCCTCTCAGCAGCATTGTTTCTAGCTTTTCCCCCTTCGGGATGTAGGAGAAGAACTTCGTCGTCGAATCCTACGACAAGGTTTTAATTTTATTATAGCGCTCCACTATATTGCAGTGGATCGCATGCCCATCTACACTAAGCCTCTTAATAAAAAAAATTGGAGCCTATGGCCGACTTAAACAGTTCAATTGTGTCCTTTAGTTCCATCCTAAAGGTATTAATAGAAGAGGAACCCTTTGTTTTTGTTGTTGTTCTTGCTGCTGCTCCTGTTGTTGTTTCTGCTTCTGCTGCTGTTGTTTGTTCGTTAGAACTTATTCTATTTTTTGTTTTTTTGATTGTTGTATATTTTGTTGTTGTTTTTTTTAGTCTCGTTTGTTTTTGCTGTTTGCTTCGCGATCAAGAGCTTTTGATGTTGCTCTTTCTCTCTTCTTGCCATTTGTTGAGCAATAATTGACTGCACTTTTTGCTGTAGCTCTTTGATTCTATCGTTAAGAGCTTGAACTTCCTCTTCTTCGTCCTCTGACTCGGAAGCCACTAGAGATGCGAAGCTATTTTCTCCTCCCATATTGCGGCATTCCCCTCCATCAGACACGTATGGGTATTCAAAGTGTTCTTACTCAGCTGCTGCCATTCTTGAAGTTGTTCCTCTTCCCGTACTTTACCTAGCAGCTTTTCGGATGAAATAGAAAGGGAAGGGCGCTTTCCAAGGTTTGGAGTTGGCCTTAAATTCCTCCGCCTTTTTGTTGTAGCTGCTGTTGTTATACTCATGTTTCGACAAAAACACTTTTGCGGTATATATATGTTTACTTAATTTTTTTTTTTTTTGTGGTTTTTTAAAATAGAGGCACTATACGTTCTCGGGGATCGAACCCACAACGCCTGGTTTTTGGTTAACAACTACTGAGTTTCCCGGTTCTCTACCACTACGGCTACCGAAGTCTTGGAAAGTTATCATTGTTTTGCACACTTATTCCTTTTTTACACTTGTATAGTCGAAACACAAAATACGTTTGATCTCCGCGGAGGGCTGTGAACTTGAATCTATGGATATACCACTACACTACAAACAATAGTAATGAATAGAAACATTTTCCTAGAAAAGAAGAAACAGACTAAAATTACGGTAGTCAGTCATACCAATAGCGAGGTTTTCAAGTTCTTATTACATATTCAAATCATTCTCAATCAAGGATTGGTTAACATAGACATATATATACGAACTATTGTGCAGTTTTGTAAGACTTGAACAATGTGTCTGTTGGTTTGCAAAACACTATAAACATAATGCTATCATATATCCGCTGCCAAGCAGATGTCACTGTGTAAGTTATTTTTATATTTCAATAATGGTATCGAATACCTGTACCTTCAAGTTGGAAATTAACCACAAGCTATATTGAATCAGAATGTTTATAAGTAAATGTAAATCTATAAATGCACCAAGAAATGTGGTTACTACAAAACCACCACCACATTTCAACGAACCACAAATATACTCGTACATATTCTCACATAAAGTGAAAACCACAAACAACAGCATTCCATTAATAAATCCGCAACAATTTTTGAGGCATTTTAGTGGTAGATTCAAACCCGAAATGTTTCACTTAATCTATGCAAATTTAATTTCGGGGCTAGCGTGATATGAATCGAGTCTACCATACGAACTATTAACTATACCTGATAAAGCGATGTTTGATTATAAAAATTTACACCGTGTTAGTGTGATATTGGCAAAACTTTCTCTTAATGAGTGTAATAGATGATGATGGTAACGATTTGGATCAAGAAGAGGTTTGCACAGCAATATTTAGACTAAAGGCCGATAAGTGGATGAAGGATGCATCTTATTATCTGTAAAAATTATCAGATGAAAATATACCCCTTAAATGGAATTTCAGCGCAATTTACTCGGTCAAATCATATAAACACCTTACGTCAGATTTTGAATGACATCAAAGATCTTCACATGGACCCACCACCTATTAATTGATTTTGAGAATGTATATAACAACACTTATAGTGACAAGTTGTGTTGGGTTACAAGGCTTTCCGCTTCGTACAATGACACCACCAAAACATATCATTTTTTAACATCATATGTGAAAGAATTGTGCAAAATTCATCGACCAATATCATGGGTACAATATTTCAGAACTCCTTACAGCAAGCCTTAACAAAAGAGCTTGCGGGGAACGGTGACAGTGGATTAAGTGGAAAATGATATAATGTCGACAAGAAAAGACAGTTAAACTGACGGCTCAGACAACATATGGTACTAATCTGCTTCTTATTTTTTTTAAATCGACGCGCGCTTAAGGATTTGCATATTCTTAAAATGTTTGCACACATCGTGGGCGAAGAAAAGTTAGGGAGGAAAGAAGGAGAAATACCGATTAACGTTGGTCTTAAATGTTTGCAAGTTATAATATCAAGGAAATAAAGAGCTTGAAATACCATAAGCGAGTTTCGAATCACAATATTTCGGAGTACGGAGTACTAATGAGTATTCTTAGCGAGTCAGGTGATATGGTTGAAGGTTTGACGAGGCGGAATGGTGGTAAATAGCGATTAAACAAGGTGAGATAGCAGACATTACATTGGTGTCGAGGGTTGACTGAATTTTCTTTAATTTGGTGGGTGCTTATGCCCCCATTTATTTGACACTTTGAAGAGCATCAATTGATAATAGAAGGTATTAGTAAAATCTGTAGCAATAATAACAATTTCGTCGCCATTTTCTAGAGCTGAAATTGCAAAGGATACGGATAAAGGATAGAGGATAAAGGATAAAGGATTTTTGATTTTGAGGCAGTTTTCTCCAGAAAATGCGTAATAAGCATAACGTTTTATTATTTTTTTCTTATAAGCATAACAATAGTAAAAAAAACATTATCAACAAGTTTGCACAAAAGCTCATAAATTTTATGATACTTGGAAAAAATCTAACCTAAAAAAAGAATACCCTCTTTCAATTAATTTAAACTTTCTATTTCAGCAGAATAAGCAAGTTCTTTCATACAAAAAAATTAAATACTGTAGGGTCAGGAGATCTTGCAGACCAGTAAACTGGTCCATTACTTAATATCCAACGATTACCGTACTCTTCATTAAGCCAATTCTTAACTTCAGTCTATAGTGGGCTGGAGTAATGTTCTCCAATGGTTCTGGTAAATTATTTCGCAAAAATTCCAGATAGTTTGTAGAATTCAGGCTAGGTAGTAGTTTGAAGGGGCCGACTAACTTGTTTCCAATTCCACCTACCTACGTATTGACGCTGAATTTGCGATTAAATACTATAATTTATGTCTCTTTGTATGTGGATTGTTGGCAGGGCATGTATGAAAACTTTGAAATTTTGTGATCCCATTTCTTGTAAATTGATATTCGCCTGTTCAAAGAATGCTGCTAATAATCTCGTTGCCATCCAAGATCCGCTCCAGCAACCAGTTAGAAAACCGGGAAGCAGTTCTTGCATAGGTGCATGGTGATATGTATAAGGAATTTCCCTATGCAGAACATTAGAAATTTTATGCCTGGTAACTATGTCTAGTAACTAAGCATCTGATACTGATTGATGGATCAGTTGTAACAGCTTTTAGTACTCTTACATCAGCCGAAATTCTTCTTACTTGTGGAACTCCCGGATTAGCCCGTATATTTGAAATTGATCCCGTTTCTCGAAGGCTTTCGTATTTTGTCGCGCTCTAATTGAACTTCCATTGTATAGCATATAAACCTCGATAATGTCTACGTATTTTTGGATTGTAAATGCAGACATTTCAAGACAAAAATTCTAAAGCAGTCAAATGCTTTAGAAAAATCAAGTGAAACTATCTTACTTTCACCAGATTGATATACTCTTTGGTTCCACTTTTCGGTGAGATATGCCATCAAGTCATCTGTTGCTACTGTAAAACTGTATTGCAATGCATGAAGAAGTATTCCTGTTACGAGATATTTCATTGGCTGACGTTTTATCATCGTCATCGGAAAAAAGGAACGTAAGTGCAATGGATGTGTAAGATAATGCAAAAGAATATTCGGCTTTTTAGGAACGAACTGAAAAAGTAGGATTAATGAAAAACCTTACGCAGTGGTTTTGATAGCGTAAAAGAACATATCTTCAGAATAATGGGAAATACTATATGTAGACCATCTGGACCAGCGAATTTGTAAATGTTAAGATCTTTAAGAACACTTACGAGTGTGAAAGTGGATTCGTCCACTGATTGTGATTGAAGATTCGATGCACTCAAGTGTAGGCGGAGAGAAAACACAATCTGGAAGTGTTGAGCTGGCCGCAAAGCGTACAGTAAGCAGATGGGTCTTGCTCAAAATGCTAACAGCTGGAATTTCATTATAAATGAGCGTTAGGGTGAAGGATGCCGCAGAATTTCTAAAATTCTTTATAAACTACAAACAATTTTTCTACCTTTGGGACATTGTAGTATTTTTTTCTTCAGTTTTTGGTCGTATTAAAATTTCACACGCTTAAGAAAGACGTTGCTGTCATTCCTGGCTCGTTTCAACTTTTTTCGGTTTTTCTCTGTCGGCCTGGTCTTGGGGGACCGAAACAATATTTTGCGGACTCTGGAAAGCTCCTTATAGCTCGAGTCGTACCACGCTTTTTTTCCGTGGTTTTCCCATGTGCTTATTTACAAACTGGGTTAAGTTGCTTTTCGCTGCGAATGACTCAACATACCGTTCTTCGGGTGTTGTCTATCTAAAATATCGAAGCCACCCAGAATTTTGTATTTTGAAATCGCCCAAGTTTGAGGATACGAAGATACAATTCTTTGAATGGAGTCAGATAGCGCCTCAAACTCGTTATAGGTCTTATGATTGCCAGTTTATTTTGTTAATAAATCAATAGCGTTTAATGTGCTTATGGAGATAGAATTTTAACCATAAGAAATTGAGTTCCGGATTGGAACAGAGACAACATTGTTGTGGAGTTTAGTAGTAGCCAGGTATCTTCAGGTCTGAGTGATTTGAGAGGTATCTACTTGTGTTTCACTAAGTGTTAAAACAGATATAAAAGTAAGCAGAAATGTGATTGCATTTTAGGCCGCAAATGTTATGTCAACTTTAAATTCGCGAGCCATTAAAATAAATTAAAACAAAAAAAAAAAATAAACACCTACGATACAGAGTTATGAAGTAAAAATGCAAATGTTAGTTTACTGAATCAAATTGTTGTCGGTGTAATCGTGTAGTACGTCATCAAAATATTATTTAAACCGTATTAAAACCCCCTTGGTCACTTCGAGGGAATAGCTATTTGAGTGTTTTTCAGTCTCCTCTGCATAAATGGAATTTGAAAAGAAGATATGATAGTGAATTCTGTGAACTGCACAGCAACATTGACCTTATCGGAGGAGTCAGAAATTATCGCCAACCTCAGTTCGCAGCACCTCAACCTACCTAGTTTGTGCAACTAAAGTCGATATATAAAGAGATATGTACATTTATAAAGAATGAAGACTAGAGCTTATTATTATTTTTAATCGTTAAAAATTTGCCTAATTAAATTCACATTAAATAATTTTTTTTAACTGTTAATTGTATACCAAAAACATTGTTCAATGTATTCTAAAAAAGCTTACCAATGTTTGTTTTTTGAAGTAACACATTAGTACTTTTGATATCTTGTAATTGTCACCATTATCAAGGTTTTGCAGTTGCATTTGTCTATTTAGACACCCAAAAGTCTGTTATTGTGTGCTCATCAAATCGGGATACTATAAGGGGCGAATTGGTTCTCGCTGACCATGAGCATCGTGGTAGTAATTAAACATAAGTCTTTATTTTTGATCTAGCAACCACCATCGGGTACACATCTTGTTTTTGATCTGATTAAATAAAACAAACATTATAAAGTTTTTTGGTTTATGTCAAATTAAATTCATACACACTTTTGCATTCACAGTTATCTAACACAATTCACTCAACTCAACACAATACAAGAAACACTGTGGGTCAAGGCCCGATGAATTGTCTTCCAGCTTTGCAGCCGAGAGAAGATGGTTTCATTTCACAGGCTCTCAAAACGTTATTTTCGACTCAGAATCAGAGGTAAATTATATCACTGAATCAGCAGCTTAAATTCTAAAACTGAAGAAGCACTGTTTCCTGGTTATATTATCATAGCTAATGATGGCCACTATAGGCACCAGTAAACGCATACATGGAAGTAGCTGAGTTTCTTCCTTCTCAATCGACGATGGTATTAAATAGATGGAATAACTGTAATGACCTGGAACTAGCGGATCCATAACTTGTATCCCAGTAACAAATGGTTTGTTTTTCAGACACAGAGTGTTTCGTAGTTCAAACAATCTATTGCGGTCGGGAAACGTTTACTACGCAAGCCAACACCTGATCTGTATCACGAGTTGCAAAGTTTTGAAATGTCAAATAAACGCCATTTTAAATATCGCTATCTAGAGATGATGCTGCATAAAAAAAGCATTTTAAAATCAGCACAAGACGGCTACCGAATGAAAAATTTGAAAGCACTTTGCCGTTCAAAGAAGGAATACAGCTAGCTAACATACAACGCGCTCGCAAATGATGATTAAGTCAGCTTGATCAACGGCTTCAAGTAGAATCAAGCCGATGACTTAATTAGTACTTTACACTCCAGCGCAAGAAACAACATTCTGCGAAGGTATTTCTTTTTCTCATTACTTAATATTTAACGAAACTAGCTTTACAATAAGGCTTTGAGTTTTCTTCGGTGTAGACATCAAATAGGTCTTCCCAAACTGGTATTTCATGGTTAGGCCAACGATTCAAAAGGAAATGGATATTACACTCCTTCACGTTTACTGCAAGCGTTCAAATGCACACAGAGTGTAAAATTTAATATTTTGAAAGGATAGCCGATCTTAGCCGCATAAAGTATGTAAGTTCAAGACGGGTTCTTTTAGCAATCGTGTGTTCGATATCTACGTATGTAGACGACTTGGTAAGCGGAGCCGATTCCGAAAAAACGAAAATATTCGAGACACGAACTACGATCAATCAAAAAGATCTAAAAGAAGAGTAGAAGAGACTTCGCGACAAACTGTCAAAGCTGTTAATATCAGAGTCTCGGATAGCGAAGGACAGAACTACATTCTCCTCGTAGCCTCCAAATCGAAAAAGACTCCTCATAAGGGGCACACCTAGTGTGACCGCCAAAAAAGCGATTTTTGGAATGTTTTTAAAGAATACTAAAGAAAATATTAATACATAAATATGAGTGTTCACTGAAATTTTCAGAGCAAAAAATTTAATTTTCAGTGAGGTATTCGCTATCTCCCGGGTCACAAAAAAAGGTCCTCCACTGCTGCAGTGGAAGGTCATTGTATTGAAAAATATATACAAAATAAGAAAGAAATATCAAAGCGATCGGATGATTTGTCTTCGAGTTACAACCGCAGAAAATTTTAAAAATGTAGTTCCGAGAAAAACGCGTTTAGAGATAAAATGATTGATTTCATAGTATCATTTCAGATACTTAGAGATTATCTGCTATTTCAGGCCCATATAATTCACCTTCCTCTTCTGGGCTGTTGAATATTTTTTTGGAGATGATCGGCCTTATTTCGATGCAGCTTGTTAGCGATGCTTTGCTACTCGTAGCCTCGTTTCAACTTTGTTAGCGACATAATCTCTTGCTGCAGGTCCAGCTATTACCCCCATCACATCAAATATTTTTAAAATAGATGTATAGCCATCGTTGAATATTGAATTAGTAAATTAACTTGATAATTCAATAGTTTTGAGACCACTGTGGAGGTGCTTCGGAGCAAATTTCTAATGAAACCATTGAAGCTTTCGTTATTATTCTGCGTATTTTTATCCTTACAATTATCAAGCAATTTACGCCGAGACAAGACCGAGTATATTGGCTTTAAAGCTTTTTGAACATTTGGGTAAAGTGGCTGATAATCGTGCTTGAACTTAGTCAAGTTCATTCATTTAGCTTCCGCTCGGCGTTAAGTCCATCAACACTTTGCGCCTTCTGGACAGTTTCCATGGTTTATTTCTTATCAGTCGAACTCAAATGATGAAATGTAGCCCAGATTGCTTTATATATTTCATCCATATTATCTCTTATTTATTTATTTTAATTATCATTTTTTCTAAAATAACTTACAGTAACTTACAGTTAAACTAAATGTGTCTGGCTCCAAAAACATGTGATGTAGATATAAATGAAAATTCCTATTCATGCATTTATGTATACCTGAAAGTCAGCGATAGAAACCAGAATCGTATTGTAATGGTGTACGATGACGACAGAGCCCGATCAATAAATCTGCTTGACCCCGTAGCAAACGAAACTTCCTGTAACTCGAACAATATTAGAGATATTCTTTTGAAATTTTAGTACACCTTTTTAAAGGTGTATACTATCGAAATAGGGAAAAAAATTTCACACATTTGAATCTCTCCCGCCGCGACGGGTCAAATACTCCAAGCTTTAAAAGGTTATTCAAGTTCTTGTGTTTTGCCAACGGTTTGAAAATCTGTAGCAAATTTATTAAAGATTTGTATCTTGGACCAAGATGAACTTCACGAGTGCATATAAATCGTTGTAATATACTATATTCAGCAGAATAAGTTTTCATATTTGGAATTCGAAAAATTCCAAAAAGTCTTCGTTCGCCCTAAGTCTTTATAAAAGGACGAGTAGGAACATGAGTAGAAAGAACATTGCAAGAAACATATTTACCGTAATTTCAAGGAAATTTAAGCATTCTCAAAGCCAATCAGTATTTGTGCTCTCTTGATGTAAGATTCACATCAACAAAAGCATCATTGTGTAGAATCCTTCTTGAACAGCGTGCTACGCAGGTCCAATGAACGTTAGGGCATAGATGACCCGAATAGTGAAAATATTTAAATGGTATTTTGCCATTTTCATTTAAGGGCATAGAAAAAAAAATTGGTTTCAGACTAGACCATACAAGCCCTCACTTCCACTTTTCGCCATTTAAAGGGGCTCGAACTCTGTGTTTTAACATTTACAGCGACAACAGTGCAAACTCTTAATATCAAAAACTGTACAACGCAATTGGAATAAAAAAAAAAAAAATAAAATAAATGGCATTTTATTTCTCCTGCTCCTCTCATTAAAAAATACTAACATAATCGAAAAACTTTCCAGAATTTGGTTCTTCCAAACGAGTGCTGGTATTATCACCAGCGCCGCACGTATTAAAGGAAAATAATTTGAAAGTATGTGTTAATGGAAGTAAGCACTACGTGGCCAGGTACTGCACGAATGCATAGGGACATTTCCAGGGGCGAGCAATGAGAAGATTTTCAAAAATTTAGAAACTTCGTATCGCAAAATAGAACGTCGGCATAATAGCGAGTAAAAGTTTCGAGTTTGCGTCGGATACAGGGCCCGTTACTTGAGCATTGAGAGGCATGGAATAAAATAAGTTGCCATTATCTTGATTGCCGATCATGATCATCAGCGTATCTTTATGGGTGGCCACGGCCCAAGTGCTAGTAGACAGGCTTCTAAAACGGAAGGTTCGGTGTTCGAATCCCAACCTCGCCCGAAAGACATTCATTCTTCCAATTACCCAAAATCAAGTAAGATGAGTACTTGACTAGAAATCAACAACAAGCCAACTTCCACTAAGAATTTTGTTTCCCCATTAATGGTGTAGGTACTGTGTTGTCTCGCTTATAAAAAAACCCAAGCAACACCGTGCGACACCCGACTTTATATTGCAAATTTGGACCCCAAACTTAAAGTGATCTCTAGTAGCAAGTCAGCACCGGCTTTTACTATACAGAATTTTCCATGGAGAAACCAAAGAAAACCTAAAGGACACCGGCATCAGTAGATAAAATAAACTATTAAAACTTAAAAAAAAGAAAAGAGACCAGTTCTGAGCTACTGATTGCCCTAAATCGTGACATAATCTGTCTGTGAATACAATTTGAATTGTCAACAACGCTAAAGCATGCTCGATACCATACAGTGAAAATTTAGGTTGTATTTGTTCCAGACACATATTGTATTTTTTCATTAATAATACAAAAGAAAAATCTAATATTTTAACGGTTTTAAGTGCTCTATTTTAAAATACTTCGATCTCAAACTTTATATATTAAATTATTATATTGTTGAACTTTAATATTAATAAGAAATCGTAACCTTGTACATCTCTTGTAGTAATCTTATTTTTACTTGCTTATTTTAAAGAAAATTTTTGTTTTCTGACTGCGAAGTTGCGCCAAATGTTGTTGATGTCGCAACCTTAGTTGACCTTAGTTTTACCACTGATATTTTTCCTAAAGCTAAAATATTCTTTTGTTTTGTTTTTGATAAAAGATGGCAGACATTAAAGGAATTATTACAGACCGATTTATGAAAGCTGTTTAGAAAAGAATGTTGGCTTATCGCCTAGAAATAGAGCTCTCTTTGTAAATTTTATCCAATTTGGTTTTGAGTTGCGTTTCTCTACCACAAAAATTATTTGTTTATTTTCTTGTTTAATACAAAAAGCATTGGATGAAAACAGATATTTTGCGGTGTTTTTTCTGACATAACTTAGGCATTCGACAATGTCGATTACCGGATCCATAATATGGAAATTACCCAATTGTGGTTTCCGAGATTTTATTAACGACCGGTTTATAACGTATCTCAAACCAGATTTCGAAAAAGTAAAGTTGTTAATAATTAGTGTAGGTGTATAAAATATCTGTATTGTGTTGAATTTTATTTTTAATTTACATTAATTGAGTATTTGAATATCAGTAAGCTTGCATCGTGTGCAGACGAATTGATTTTGCCTATGATTGTGTCAGTCCTTTAAAGTCAACTACTGACAGTAATCACGATGTTCACTTACTTTTAGTGAATGGCATATAAATAAGTTATAACTAACAAAACCAAATTAATGCACATATTTCACCTGAGTATCACCCATGTTACACATGGTAAAGCTTGTAATAAAAATGTCTTAAATTAAAAAAAAAAATAAATAAATAAATAAACTGATCCGGGCGGTGTTTACGTTTCTTCGATAGATATTTCTAATGCTTAAGATTTATTTTTTTTTTTTTTTTGTTTAAGAAAAACTTTAATGACAATATATGTTATTAGGGGATATTTCATTTCAAATTAAAAAACGTTATAAGTAGTTGAGGATGCGCCTACCATAATAGATTTGAGCTACTCGTCATCGTACAACAGGATACATCAGGATATTTTGTAATATAAGCGGTAATGTTTTGTTTACTCATATTTAGAATTCTATAATTTTCAAAATATTTGTTTGTCTTCACAGCCCTATTTTTGAGATATGCAGGGCCTTTAGGATAATGTGTGGACTACTTTAAGAGATCGTATGGGTTGGAGTTATCGAAAATGGATCTCCTGCGAGATAAAGATGTTTCAAGCAAAGCCTTATCCTGTCCTGTTTTGACACCTATTGAAAATAACACCTTTCAAATTTATGAGTGTATGGTTACAAATGGGGTAACGTAAAACTCACAATATGGAATACTTTAATTGTATTAAAGTAAACGGCTTGAAAAATATGTCAAAATTAATTGAAAATTAAGAGTTTTTTTTTTTTTTAACTTAAAATTTCGACTTTGTCACACTACTTTTTTGCAACTTTGAAATATGTTATGGTACTTACAAACAAAGAAAATTCTAACCCATTTCATCTGAAGTCAGTGGTGTTCAAGACATTTCCCAACTTGTTCCAACTGTATAACTAAAAAATAGGGTACCCTAATTATTACAACATTTTAATAAAAATTAAAAAAAAATTATTTCATGACCTCTAAGAGGTCATGTGAAACGCCCATTTTTTAGGTAAAAGAAAAAACATTACAGGTCACTGAATTTTTATGAAGTAATATAAAAAGAATGTGAAATTATTTGCGTAATCAGTTTGTAGTTTTTAACTGAGATTTTAAAGTAATAGGTGATTCATCGTGACTTTTGATTTCAATAGACTTTTTTTGACAGATCACGCGTCACTCCTATCAAACTCGTTTGTCATTTTTGTTCAGTATCGTTTGGCAAGTCATTATCTAAAGACTCACATCACAAGAGCGTCTCCAAATTGTTCAGCTGTATTACGAAAATCTGTGAGAAATGTTTTTCGTGCGATTCGAGGAAATTCCAGTGCGCATAATCGACCTACTGACGCATAACGAATCGATTCGTCGTCGTTCTCAGCAGCTTGGCTTGGCGTTTTCGACAACTAGGCGTATTTTACGTGAGGATCTCGGCCTAAAAGCGTACGATTAACTCTTTAGAAGCCAACATTACTCGTGTTATTCGCGAGATACCAGTCGTTATGCTCGAATGGATCGCCCAAAATTGCACCTTCCGAATGGACCTGGTCATGCCAACATTTACAGTATATAATTTTCAAGAAGTAAATGCCATGAATTTAATAATTAATAATTAATTAATAATTTAACCGATAATAAAAATTTGAAGTTCACTTTGAAATTTATGTGTTTTATTTTACATTTTATATCAAACCTTACGATTTGGGGAGTGGCCGTGGTGTAGTGGTATGTGCATACACTCCTCAAGCAGAGGGTCGTGGGTTCGAATCCCGTACGAGACAATTCTGTGAAAAAGTCTTTTCATAGAATTTGTATGCAGTTATATGAAAATCCCGTCGGCGTCAACTCTGAAATGAAGGCATTACACTGATGTTGGAGTGGTTGCTGGCTGGGCTAAATGTAACGAACTAACAACAAGCACGTACTTAAGACCAACTGGTTGAGAATGTACTAGCTCGTCCCGTCCAGTTTGACAACCACCTCTGGGAAAAATATCGAAACCTTATACACCTGAGTTTCAAACTACTACACCATCTGCCCGCGCCATGAAGAAAAATCCAGTAAAAGGGTATTCATATCCCCTTAGTAAGCGCGCGGTATTATAAAAAAAAAATGTATCACCCTTTTCAACACAAAAATACACCGACATGGTTTATGATTATGGTTTCTGCAGTGGTAACGGTCATCTAGCAAGACTAGAACATTTGGGAATATACCCAGATTGGGCTGTTCCTGAATGACAGGACACATTATTTTTGGGTTGAATTTCCATCACGTTACATATGCTAAAAAATGTAACAGTTTTGTTCCTACACGATTTGGAATTTTTTAAATAGTTTATTAATAATTTAATTGGAATGATTTATTTCTGTAAATTTCAATTAGTCATAACTATGGTGAAAATAGCATTCCTTTTCACGCGTATAAGACTATTTTACATAGGGGAAAAAAATTACAAAATTAATTGTTACACAACGGACTCAGTTCCTGACAGTCACAAACTTTTAAGGATGGTGGTGGCGCTTAGCTTTTTTTTTTAATTTTAAGAAATTTTGCCGAGCTGAAGAAGACAGTTTATTACTCGTTTTAATGAATAAAATTCTGCGAACAGGTTAAAGTGCATTTAAAAAAAGGTAATAAAAGGTTGGGTGCTTAGTTAACGCTACAGTTCACAAATTCTAAAATCTTCGCTACAGAACTATTTGCACAATAAACGCTTCAAACACGTTCATATATGTATGTAGCTATATACTCGCACATATGCATTTGCATTAAATAGCTATTGCATAACAATGTTCCGAGCCTTGGTTTGATGGTGAGTGAAAAAGGCGAGGTAATTATCTTATGCCTGGGTACGAGCGTTCCGTAATTACAGCGATGGTTCCTTCAGGAATTCTTATATGGAAGTCAATTCAAATAATACAGCGCCACGTAAGTGTAAGAAAAAAAGCTACTTTAAGGTGGAAGCTAAACGAGTGGCTCGATGTACCACTCGTTTTGAAAAATGGTAGCATTTTAATTAACGATTTCGAAACATACGAGGCATGCTCATAAAGTAAGGTGTAGTAGTTTGAAACTCAGGTGCATTAAGTTTCGATATTTTTCCAGAGGTTGTTGTCAAACTGGAGCCAGTGCATCCTTAACCAGTGGGTCCTAGTACGTGCTAGTTGTTAGTTCGTTACATTTAGCCCAGCCAGCAACCACTTCAACATCAGTGTTATGCCTTCATGTCAGATTTGACACCGACGGGATTTTCATATAATAGCATACAAATTATATGAAAAGACTTTTCAGAGAATTGCCTCGCACGGGATTTGAACCCGCGACCATCTGCTTGAAAAGTCTATGCATATACCACTACACCACGGCACCCCTAATGTTGTACCCTTCAAAATAAATCCCTCAGATATAAAACAGCTGTGCCAACTCTAGTTCCAATCCTCGAAGCACTTCTCATGAGCACTTTTGGTATAACTTTGAGCCCTTTCAGCGATGCCGTTTTTATTTTCTCAATCGCTGCAAAATTCTGTCCCTTCATAGGTCTCTTCAGTTTTGGAACAGGAAAAAGTCGCATGGGGCCAAATTCAGCGAGGATTTGATTGTCAAGCTGCATTACCATATCATGGCGCAAAGGCCATGAATTGCTTCTCACAATTCCGGACGTTTTTTTCGTTTACTTCTCGCAAACTTTGCAAAGCTTCAAGGCAATACACGCCACGGTAATCGAAAAAAAAAAATGTGATCAAAATTTTGACATTTGATCGAACTTGGCGTACTTTTTTCGATCAAGGGCTCTCCTGGGTGCTTCCATTAGGCAATTGGGCTTTGGTTACGATGTCATATACATATACCCATAATTCGTCAACAGCTATGACCCTTTTGTGCAAGTCAAGATCATCATTGACGTCATTCAAGTTACGGAACAAACTTTGTTGACACACCTTTCATACACGAGCTGACCCAAATGCCAACATCCTCGGCAACTTCTCTTATGGTATTTCGACGATTTTCGAAAACAACAAACAACAAAAAAAAAACGATAATCAAATATACGTTGCCCATGAAATTTCAAAAGTTGCCTTACCTTTGGAACACATCTCGTACACGCGTGCAAATCTCATTCCAGCAAATTTACTTGTAAATTGCTCTCACTCTACGAAAGAGATATATGTCAAGTTAAAGAGATATGCAGTGTTGGTAATTCACTCACAGTGTGTATGTGCAAAAATTAAGACTTTGAAAAGGTATTAGTAGAGTTTGCCATCTATGTCCAAGTTTAGACATGAATAAGATGTCATTTTTTAAAATATTTTACAAAGGCAAATGTTTTGTATTGGGTATATATTTTAATTCGTGCGGTTTTTATTCAAAATTTGAAAACATGTACAATAGTATTATTCAAAGTATTGCCCATCTGAAGCTATGACTTTTTCCCATCTTTCTGGCAATTTGTGAATCCCATCCCAAAAGAATTGCGCCGGCTTGGCAGCCAAGAATGAATCAAGCTATTTTTTTATATTCTACTCTGATGTGAACCGTATTTCAGTGAGGGCGTTCTGCATCGACCGGAACAAATGGTAGTCAGAAGGGGCAAGGTCTGGGTTATAAGGCGGGTGGGGTAAGACTTCCCATCCACTGTTTTCCAAATAGTTCTTAACCGGAAACGACCTGTCACAACCAAATGAGAGTGAGATAAACGCAAACACACAAGCGAGCGAAATTTAAATGGGTGCAACAACATCTGATCCGCAACATATGAGTATGTGGAAAGACATGTTGCTCTTTCACCACCATAACGAACCGGCTTATACCTCCGCATTCGCCACAGCCAAATTTGTCGAATTTCACTACGAATTGCTTTCCGATCCCCCGTTTTCTCCGGATTTGGAGCCCTGCGACTTTTTTCTTCCCAAACATAAAAAAATCGCTCGCCAAAAAGAAATACAGTTCGAACGAAGAAGTCATCTCCGCCGCGGAAGAGTATTTTGCAGGCCAACATAAGTCGTACTATACGGAGGGGTTAAAAAAGTTGCGGCAATGCTGGAAAAAGTGTATCGAGTTGAAAGGGGATTATATTGTTATTTCTAATCCGGGTATTCATCATACAGGCCTCATATATTACATGTTTTGTTCTCCGGAGCGTAAATATAAGGATTCGAGTCTCTGACCTCGTTAAGGTGACGTAGAGCTTTTCGTGGGGAAAGCAAGGCACTTAAAGGTCTGCGCTGACCGTATTTAGCGTCTGGTCCAGGGACTTGTTGGTCGACGGGGAATTGGAGTCGTTTGAATTGAAAAGGGAAGTTAGAAAAAATGAGCGGAATTGATGCGGATGAAAACATCCTCTCCGCGCCCGCATTTTGTTACTTCGTGGCTTTTATGACGTTCCTTAATAGTTTTTGACGCAGATTCTGGTCTCATTGCGTAGTTTCTGGGGATCCAGTTTTGCATTAGCATTATTGGCTCCCCAACTTTTAGTCTCTTCTCTATTTACCACGAAGTTGATGACGAAGTACGTCATTGATTCCGCTTCGAACTATCTAAGATGGAATAATTAAAGCATTGCATTGAGTCATTTTTAGCCGTAAGTATACTGTATTCGCAAAAGGCACCCGCTCTTTTATCAAGGCTTCAATCAATGACGTTGTCTAATAAAAAGCGGGGCAGAGCAAATGTACTGGCCTTATTGTTAAAGTTTTCGGTACTTAACGCCTCCGAATGCTGCTACGATTTGACCAGCTACAAGCGGCCGGTCAGAGGTTCTGTTGCGTGGCAGGACTACCGGTAGTCCATATCAGAACTTAAAAAACGGTACCATGGGAGTCAGGAGCCCCCCGGATTGCGGTCCGGACCTGACTTGTTGAGGTAGGCTGCCTTGTAGGAGCGTCATGGTGATTAAGAATCCTTCTTAACTTTTTTATCTTCAATGTTTGGATAAACATTATAGATAATTGTATCTACTGTCCATATAGTGTTACACAATGTAGAGGATAGTGGGAGTTTTGCGTTGATTTCGATAATAGTACCTTCGCCGACAGACAAAAGAACGGCGGAAAATTCTTGAGCTTGTGAATCGCGCAATTATTTTGATGCTGTGAATATCTCCTTACATGAAACCACAGGAGGGAATGCTCGAGACTCACGTTTTTTAATTTCTCGCGTTCTTCTAGGAATTACGGGAAGTGTATGACGATAGTCTTCAGTGAATAAAAATATGACGACACCCATCTCTCTACTGTCATTACGAATGTCACAAAGGGTCCGGTCAATAGCCTCAAAAGCTCTGATAACTAAGTCTTTATAGCTTTCTTTGGAGATGTTGGTCACTAGAGTTTCTAGGTTGATAGGAATCTTGATCTTAAAACAGGAATATGCTGCTTTGATGCCGGATAGCCAAGTTGCCACGACACTTCATAAATCGTATCTGCTGTATACTCCCGGCTAAGTTTCCATATTGATGGGCGTGCGTGAAGTTGGAAGGCCATATTGAGTAAGTTGATATCTACCGTATCTAGCCTTCAAATACATATGTTTTGTCGTATTTTTAAAAGATAACTATCGTCAATGCTTTCGCGGTAGATGCCATTATCTGTCTCAAGTACCATACCCTTCATCTGACCGCGTGTATTAAGTCCTTTGCCAATACTTAGCCCACAGTTAGTTTGCATCCGACAAACTTCAGAACTCAATGTCATGAATACGTCTTATATCAAAAACTGACGTTAGACCGTGCACTGTATGGAGAATTTAGAGGAAGTGGAATCACCCGCTATTACTTGCATGTATTGTATAAGCACGGCCTATGGTATTGCCTTTAAATCAGGTAGAATGAGTAGCAGTCACCGGCTCTGACTTCCACCGCTGTCAATCGTTTGTTAGAGCACCACCCATTTTTCAAACACGATGATTGGGGATTTGAGACTCCGCATGGGTCGTGAATCATGTGTGGCTTAACTATTTTGAAAAGTTCATGATCTGTTTGGACATCTGGGAGCTCCACACAAATAATTTCATTCATTTGAGTCGTCATAATCTTATTTTCTAATAACATGATATGTGAGCATGTGACAAGTCCCACTTTTGCCACACCACCGTAAACAAATGGCACCGAACTGCACTAAATACCTTTTCCTTAGTGAGTTTCTTAAACTTCAGATGGAACACCCGCGTGACAATATCATGACAATTCTGAGATATCTGCTCTTGAAAAGTTCAGTTGATTTTGGAGTGTCTTCTCACTTTGGATTTAATGCTATGGTTATTAACAAATCGGGAAGACCATATTTTCGTAAGTACACCAAAGCATCTTGAGTGCGTTGGTGAATATAGCGCAGCCCACCAGTGAAGTCAAATGGCAATATCACCAAACGTTCTAGAAACTCGGTATTGTCTAAGAGCGTCTTGCAGGTGGATATAGTTTTCGGATTGACTTTGTTTAGTTCGAATATATACTAGTAGTAAACATTCAGTCTCGACTTTGGAGTACATATCAATTCAGAAGTTAGCGAAAGTAAAGCAATCTAATTTTGCTGCCCTTTTCTCTCAAATCCATTGCAATTGATTCTTGCGAGTTCGCTGCGTGTGTGGCATTCCTTATTCAACATCACCACTGTTACCCCATTCGTTATTGGCTCATTATAGCGACATCTGTGTTCATTAGCTACCCTACGGTCAGCGGTAATCATAACTTTACAGTTTTCCTGTTCACTAGCTTGAATCGAACGCAGGACCGATTTGAAATCTCAGACGTATCGCTTATACAGTATGTGTTGGAATTTTATCACAATTTCCGTATTTAAATTCTTCATATTTTGCATACTTGTATCTACCTGTCAACGGCCTCTCCACACTGAAAGCATCGGTTCCCACTAGAAGCTGTGAACATTTATACCATCCTCTTTAACAATGCGATGAATAATGCCCATAATCCAGCGCATTGGAAAACTGCGGTGGTACATCCAATCCCTAAAAGGGATAAAGACACATCCAATCCAGCGAATCTCCGGTCGATCAGTCTTCTTCCAAATATCAGTAAGGTTTTCGAGAAGGTGATCAATAGAGCCCTGACTAAATGGGTTGAGGACAAAAATATAGTTCCGGATAATCAATTCGGTTTCAAGGCGGGGCATGATGTCATTCATGCCGCGTCTAAACTGGTTTTTGATATCCAATGGAACAAAGGCAAGAACCAGTATACTGGTGCCTGCCTGATTGACTTGGAAAAAGAATTCGATACCGTATGGTTAGAGGAACTCTTCTTCAAGCTGAACAGGCCGGGCATTAGTAAACCACTGCTTTATATTCTTTACAACATGTTAACAGATAGACAGTTCATCGTGAAAAATGGCGATGTGATTTCTGCTAGAACATTTTACATTAAAAACGGTCTGCAACAAGGTGATACACAAGTGATCTGATAGGTTCACTTCACCATGCCATAGCGTACGCAGACGACTTAATCGCGTACAGATCAGGTCCAAAGATTGAGGTCATTAATATACTCTTGCAACGTGACTTCGACAAAATTAAGCGATATTGCAATGACTGGAAGTTGAAAATCAACTTTCAGAAGTCAGAAACCATTTTGTTTAGGACGCCTTTGTCTGGGGCCTCTAGGGATACCAGAAAGAATTGGCGAAAGTTTTCGATCATTGGGCAGCACGGACTGCCACTTGCTTGTCGAAATGTAGTCAGATACCTTGGGATCTGGATCAATATCTGTATTTTAACAAACATATAGATGTTGCTCTGGCCAGAGCCAGAGGTGCTTTTGCCCTTACAAAGAGACTGTTTTATAGCAGCCAACTCGATGCGGGGGTGAAAGTGATCTGCTACATGGCTCTTATCAGGCCCATGCTTGTATTTGGATGTCCTGTGTGGTTCAACGTGAGAGCAAGTTTATTGGAAAAGATTCGGGTGTTTGAGAGGGCTTGTCTTAGGACTTGTTTTCGCTTATACAGAACACCAGAGTCTGAGTACATAAAATTCTATCCTAATGAGGTCTGGTACAATAGGGCGAACCTAATAAGAGTGGACAATTTTTTTATTAAGTTGATTCGAAGGCACATTGCAAGAGCAATGACCTCGTCGAATAACCTGATCTCCGGGGCTTACTACCCCAATTATATGTATCACGAGAGAGTACGCTTCGACGGCTTTATTCCTCCAGAGACGTTCCTCTACCTAGATAAAAAAGGTCTGATCCAGGATAGATTAGCGGTGCCGTTAATCTTCCACATCGCTCGAACAGCTGCGGACAGGCGACTTAACTACGACAGAGACGTCGTACACGGCAGTGCGGAACGTCTCCGGTTCAGTAGGTCGGTAGGGAGTCGCGACATTAGGGATGTTGCTCGGCAGCACCAACAATTTTGGTGGCTTGTTGAAGGAGGGGAATCTACGTCGTCGAATTCCTCTAGGTAGGTTTAAGATAGTAGTTAAGAACAAAAAATTAAAAAAACCAAAAAAAAAAAAATAATAAAAACAAAAAAAAAAATACAAAAAAAATAAAAAAAAGAAGTGGGTAACCTTCTACAAAAAAAAGGAATAATACCTAGAATAAGATAACTTAAGTAGGCTAAGCTAATGTATATTTTAGGTAGTTTTAAGTTTTAGCATTAAGTTTTATAATATAATATAAAAAAATGTTAGTTTACTAAGTTTTTAAATTAAAAAAAATATATATTTTCTTAGTTTTTAATTAGTATTTTAATTACGTTTAATGCAAAAAACTAATATTGTACTGCACGTCGAAAGACAAAATATAATTGTTAGGTTTAACTTAGAGTGTCCGCATGGGGCCAGTAAGTTAGAATAAGATAATTTTTTTTTAAGTAATTTAAGCTAATTTTTAAGCGTTTTTTTGTCTAGCATGTAAGAAGTAATGAATTAAGAAAATAAAAAATGCGTTTAATGCAAGAAACTAAACTGCATCGGTTCCCACTAGATCACAGAAATCAAGCAGTATTGTGCGCGGTAAGTACGTAGGTGGGGGACCACATGGGAACTCAGTACTCCGCGCGCTGTTGACAAAACGCGCCACATGGGCATAGTACCCCGGCTTTAAATCACTACAAATTAATTTGTATGGTTCCCTTGATAATAATAATAATAATAATTGTATGTACCTGTTCATGATAACCGGCAATAAATTGCATAAATTTGAATCCAGCATTATCAACTGGAAGAAGTGAGCAGATACGATGATAAATCTGCCCTTGTATTTTAAAACATGGCATATAATGAACCTTTCTGTTTCCTTACCAACACAATATGTCATTCGAAATGCTCCGGGATATACACGCACTGAAGATAAAAAAAGCTTAGTGTTACGATGTTCTCCCGTCAAGAGAGATTTCAGTGGCTCAAGTGCCTCTAGCAAAGACCCCAGTTTCACTTTATTGGTAGAACAACATAAACGTTTTGGTTCTTCTCGCCTCTTCATTGCTCTACAGTATGCGTAAGTATGTATTCTCTATAGTTTATGATACAGCGCCATAATAATATCCACTCAAATATTTTTCAGTCCATGGTACTAGATAGAAGCCTTCATATACTGGCGGTTCTTTTTCATTTTAAATTCTTAATCAGTTTTCGGCTATTTTTTGAGTATGCTGTTCGCATCTCTCTTTCCGGCGCAAATCCTTTATTCTTTGACTACCAATCAGCGCATTAGCCTGTGGTGACTCTCGCATTATCGTATATCATTCTCTTGCTCTCTAAAGTCGCAATTCATACACCTCAACAGATTCGAATAAACGAATTTCGTAATCTTCGTCTACCTCTACGGTTCTGATTGCGGCTTGAAGAGCTTTTTGATAACTAAGCCTTGTCGTGCGCTTTAATGCCATCTACTCAGACCTTAAAACCGCGTGGCAGAGCTGATCAGATTTAAAGTTAGATAGTTCTATTCTAGCGGTACGTGAAATAGACGATAGACATGGTTTTTATCTAGGGTGGCATGTTTATCTAAAGCCTCGTCTCCTCTCACACAATATGCAAATAAATAACAGCAAAAGTGCAGCCCGAAAAGGATATAAATGAACGCGGCTGACAGTGAGCTGATGATAACTTACCTAGGTTGCGGAATATTCAATTTTAATTGATTTCTTTTAATACTTCAATCAAATATATATATTGTAGCATATTATGTAGCAATAACTCCTTTAGCAGATGGTTGACTTGAACCGTGTCTGATCGCAAGCTTTTTATATTCAAAAGAATATTTAGAAACTTCCACAATACAATAGTGCGCAAATGAATATAATGCTTTAATCAAATTTAATTTATATTAATATGAATATGAAATATCATATGCACGCTAACTCAAAAGAGAAACAAAGAAAAGGAAAAAACAAAACAGTATTATTTCAATGCTTACTGGTGTATGATCGGTTTCAATGATTGACGCTGAGTGTTAATTAGATTTTGTAAAGCAAATATTTATCGTTTGGTGTGACGTATAAAAATAGGTCATGTCTTAAAATCCCTTAAAAAAGTATATTTTATGAATCTGATTAAGAAACACCTTCAAAAGTATTATATATAGATAAATTAAATATTTTCAAACTTTAAACATTTAAAAAAAAAAAAGTTTTATTACGATCAGTGGAAGACTAACCGTAATTATCTACAACAACAATTCGAATGCTCTATATCTATATATAATACTCTTTTGTATTGATTGCTCAGGTGCCCACGCATTGTCAACAGTTTCGTCTCCACATATTTCCCATGAATCTGGTGTCAACAAGTGTAAGGTGTTGAGTGAGGACAGGTATGATTGCATGCACTTCTATTGTGTGTACGTGTGCAAATGGTGACATGTACAGCAAATGTAGTATTAGTTCAAATAAAGCCAAATAGAAAAAAAATTATTAAAAGACAGACATATCCATACTTCAGTGTGCAGAAACTGCTTCTATACTCGTATAACATAATATAATAGTAGACCATATCTAAAATAACTATTTTCAAGTGGGTGCTTAAACGGGATTATTTTTTTAATTTAAAATTTCAATTTATAATATTATAATATTGCGGGCATTCGATTAACTTGCTCTTTAATTGCTACTTTTTTCCTTGGATTAACAAACGTATCATCACTATAAGAGTAGAAGAAGACTTAACATATTTTATGTAAAGAGCTTTGCAAAGATAAGGCCTTCAAATATTTCAGTTCATGACATATAATGATATTCAAAGGCAAATCCTGAATGCCAAAGATCCTCAAAGATTCTCAGCGATGCGTGTAACAGTTCAACAGGATGTAGTCGTGCTCTTTGGCACGAAGGAAAATTTCCTTCTTTCGTGTGAGAATGAAATTGTTCCATATGGGTTTTATTTTTCTAGTTCTGGTAAATCGTAATCAACTCAAGTATGATATTTTATGGAAACTTTTAACAACTTTATTATTTGCTTGAAGTACAATCAAAACATTTATGAATGGAACTCGACTTCGTTCATATGGCCACCGCGGGCACGTTTGCAGCGGTCGATTCATTGGATCCAATTTTCAAGGAATCAGCCACACATTTCGGCCGAAACGGCCGCTATTTCGCGTTCAATGTTGGCTCTGAGCTCTTCCAACGTCGTCGGCGTGTTGGCATAAACCAATGACTTAACGTAGTCCCACAGAAAATAGTCAAGTGGCGTTAAATCGCACAAATGAGGCGGCCAATCGACTGGCCCCTGTCTTGAGATGACAGGCTCACCATACTTACTCATCAATAAATCGATTGTAGCGTGTGCTATGTGACTTGTGGCACCATATCCATATAAGTCCATATCTTCCAATTCGGACCGAAAATAATCGGTGATCATGGTGCGATAACGCTGACCATTCACAGTAACGAGACGATCCTTATCGTCGACGAAAAAATATGGCCCAATAACGCCGCCGGCATGCAAACCGCACCAGTTATTTTTTTAGATGAAGTGGTGATTCATGAAACACATGTGGGTTTTCCTTCGACCAATAACGCATATTTTGCTTATTGACGAACTAATTGAAACAAAAATGAGCTTCGTCACTGAAGATGATTTTGCGACTCCGAATATCTGTAGAAATTTTTATTAATTTGCAGACATTGCTCGTTAGTGTACTTTACTTTACTGACGAAAATATTGAGTTTACTGAATAAATTGACTGTGACAGTTAGTGAAAGAGTGCGTTCATAAATTAAATTCAAAGTTTTCAATTCAAGTTTTCAAGTCCCTATTGGAAAATCCTATATTTGAAGTACGTAAAAGAAGGTGAATTGCATGTTTATTCAAGGACATTTTACAGACTTAAATTAACATTAAAACTTCCCTAGCGCCTTCAAACCTTATCAACAAGTACCAGAAAAATTTCTAAAGCAGCCTGTATTCAATCTTATGCAGAATAACTTCCGATTTTTGTGTCGCCATTATTGACAAAATGAAACACTTACAAGATACAAGAAGTTAATTGAAAATGAGTATGAAGAAAACATTGGAGAGAAAAAGTGGGTTAATTGTAAGGAGATAAAAGTTCCATGTCATTGCCTGCTATCTAAACTATGTATAACACTTTAAAATATGTAAAATGCTTAGGTGGTATTTCAATTTGGAAGTTATGGTATTCATAGAAAAGTTAGATCTGTTGAAATAGCAAGAAACATAAAATATATAGCAATATAGTAATTAAGAAGCACTTTACAATCAAACGCTCAATATTTCATTAAACTGTATATTTATTAAGCTAAACTTGGGGTTTATATTTAGTCTCACATATGCTTTAGTTTGATTTCAAGTCAAGAGTAAATTTGACAAAACGTTTTTTCTGAAACTCGCAAAAAATGCACGAAATAAGCTCTTAAGGTGAATGGGGCGTAAAAGTATGCTCTTAAATTTTCACTCGATTTCAACTCATTTTTTTTTTTAAATTAATGTATAATTGTTATACCTCCTTACTGTTGCCAAATTATATTACTGATATCCACTGAGGAAAACACCTGTAATGTTCCTCAACTCTAACATAACGCATTTAGGTTTTACGAAGTATGAGATATGAATTTTTCTGTACTACTTTCCGTGTTAGGCGGAGGGGTAATACAATTTCATGAAAATTATCAGACGGCTTCCTGGTAAACACTACTAGATATATAGCTATTCTGGACGCATTGCCAGATAATGAGCTACGTATTAAATTTTTGAAAGTCGGATTTTCTTCTTCCGAATTCTGTCGAAAAAGTCCTCACAAAAGAACTATAGTAGTTCATTGTACTCAGTGATAAAGTATCTATAGTACCAGCATTCAGCACATCAGCATCGGGTACCTGTAACCTGATACGAGTATAGCCCGATTTTTCACAGAGGTAATGCTCGTCGTAGTCATCATAATTCTTACAATAAACACCGCAGGATGTTGTATGTTTTATTCCCAGTATATTCTATTGCTTAGCTATAGCATAGGCCCTAGTAGGTCCCCAGTGGTCTGTTGATAACCAGGAGATTCAAACAATCTAAAGCTATACTCATGAAGGGAGACTGAACTTACGTTCGGGTCCTGAAAAACTGTCATCTGAGCCTCGCTTAGAAAGTTTTTTGGCGATCTTATTTCTCGTAATCTAACTGTGACCTGGGATTCAAAAAAAAATTAGATAAACCTTTCCAACTGCGTTCATTTTCGTCAAAAGAGTGTTCGGGGAGGCTTTAAGCGCAGCTCGACTGAAACAAATGCTTCACCCCTTCTTTATAATATAGTTGGCTATCTTAAGGAGTGCTTATGTTATATCCCCACTTGGAAGCAGATGCAAGTTTTTCTAACGAGGAGTTAAGTCTAACTTTTTCGTCATCCGTTCGTGTTCGAGGAATCACTAAACTGTAGTCTGATCAATATTTATCTTATTAGCTACTTTAAGAAACATGTGCTGTGACTTGCTCAAGTTTTAAAGGTTTTATATGTTATTTCGATGCCATTGTATTGAAAAAAAAAAGAACTATATTGTGTGGTGTTTAATTTGTAATTAAAAATATTGCCACATACCAATCCAAATCTAACTTTTTCACCACACCTGTAAAATGACACTTTGACTTAACAGTTGTAATTTTCAAAGTAGAACTAACTTTATTAGTGTTGCTCATAACATTAAAATTATTTTTCAGTAATTTTACAAACGTTGATGGGTTTCCTTGAAATTTATAAATTGTAATTCGCAAGTTCGGAATCGACGTAAAGATCGAATGGACTTGTTTGTAGTTGTTTATTTTATATATAAACAAACATCTGTTTAATATATAAAAATTATCTTTTATATACATAAATATATAAAAGCTTAGTTCTGATTTGATACGTAGAATAGAATCTTAGTAAAAATCTTTTTAAAAACATTTCTTTTTATTATTTAGAAGTTTTATTATATTATTTTCTTATTGCGACAATGACCAAAGAAAAAAAGCTGGACCAAAGTTATTACTGAAGCAAGTATAACATAACTTTTATAAGGGGCTATCGAAAACCTTTGCCCCAGTAATTGTAATTGTAATTTATTTTTTTTTTTTTTGATAATTAAGTAGTACAAAAAAATCTTATTTTTAAAACGTAATATTTAAATAAGATTTTATTTCGGTACTATCATATATTTAATTACGTTAGCTTTTGCACTTTTAATAGTATATCAATATAACAACGTTTTTGTTTAGCTTCAGAAGTTTCAGTTGCTCTGACTTCAGTCATATGTAATCATGCACCCGTATTTCTGACATCGCATATAGCGGCCTTTGTTGTTGAACTGTTTCTCCTTAAACATTAAGATCCAACACTTTGTTTCAACCCTCGACATGCACTCTCCAACATAATTTAATCTGCTCTGACGATGCAGTTTAATCATTTACACTATCAAGCCTTTTTCGAAACATTTTACCTTTTGATACGTCATTTTCATCAGTAAAACCATGAACTAAAATACAATAGGATACGGTTTAGTGACCTGACCTGATTTATTTGAAACAATATATTTTTTGACACCCCAATACAACTTCGTCATAACAACGTCCTTATATTAACTTTGGTGTTTTACATTTTGTCGCTTATTCAGGCCCAAAAAAAAAAAACTCCGTCTCATAAATTTAAATTAACTCTTCAGCGCATAGCTTATTGTATTGTAATCGTCATTTAATACCCATGTCAAGGACATTTTGGAAAAAGATAATTCCCCATTTTGCTACATCCATTATATGAAATTTGGTTTAAAATGATGACATATAACTCATCGAATCTCACTCATCAAACGCTTTCATTTTATTGCATGTCAAGAGGTTTGCGGGAAAAAAAATCCTTTGTTGGATTTAAAATAAAAAAAGAGGCTATCGTATTCTACTCTTCTTACATATTTTGAAAAGATTTGTGCAAAAGCCAGTCAACCACAATATAAGCGGAAAGAGATCCCCGAAGGCAGACACTTTACGAAATTAAGGGTCGAAATACATTGAGAGCTATGTTCACGGCCGGGGAGGATGTTCGAGATTACAATTGAAATTGTGATCTACCTTATTGGATTTAAAATGATACTAGATAGAATATATTGCACTGTCAAAAGACTTATACAGGTGTGCAATATCTTCAATATTTAGCCTAAATTTACTAACAAATCCGAGATATATCTAAGCTTACACACAGTAACTCTTTTAATTCTGATAAAATATATTCATCGATGACTTACATTCTACTAAAAAGGAAATAATTCATTTTTAACTTATAAACTTTGATTTTTTTAATTTTTTGTAGCTTATCTGCATATGCCTTAACAAAAACCACACTAAATCAAAAACCACAAAATTGTGTCAGTCAGGGGAAATCATACAAATATTCATCCGACTTGTAAAGTGCTTGGAAATTTTTGCACAACATTCTTATGTAATATTTTTTGATAGTACAAGAGTAACTTTTGAAAAAGACCAAAGAATATCATCACTAACCCTTTTGTCCTAATGCCTAGACATATGTTATGAAAAGAGTGATAAGGATAACTTCAGCTTTTCCATTCGGTTTTGTGGAAAAAAATCTCATCTACATATGAGATTCCGAGTAATATTTAACTCCAATCTAATTGTGTGTTCCTCTTCCTCTTACGGTACCATGAAACTTAATTTTCAAAGGTTTGCCGGCGAGTACTTGCAATAAGAAAAACTATTACTATGAAGAAAAGTTTCATTGATAGACTTCTACTTTTCACTTCGGATACACATTACTAAAAAAAAATTATTTTAGCATGTTGGTGTATTCTCTTAGGTGGAAGAAAACTGAATCGAAGAAAGAAAATACTTCACGTAGGAATGTTACACACCACTTTTATTTTAGAAAAATAAACTGGTGCCACTTACCGCACAGTGCGGCTTATTGAATACAAATTTCGGTGATCATCTTCTATCTGAAAATTGCCTTGACTTCGCCAAGGATTTGGTCTATGCCGACAAAGTTATAAACTAGAATATTGTCCGAATTAGGCAAAAGCTCATGTAAAAAGGGTTGAGTGTTTCTACTCATGAAAACGATTCCTTCGAAAACATTTGAATGATATCATCTGTCATAACTAATGGTATTAATTATATTTAAATCCAAAATAAACATTTTATTGGTTACTCAAACACATATTCTTTTATTTAAAGGATCAGATGGTGCATATCTTATGGAAAACATTTCAAGGTATATACTACCTTGATCAAATTTCGGAATTTATTCAGAAAATTAAAAATACAAGTTTATTCATCTAAATCTATATTGTCCCCTTCGAAGTAATCCCCATCGACTGCAACAAACTTATGCCAGGGCTTGATCTAATGCTCGAAACATTTTTTATATTCAGTTTTAACAGAACTCGATTGAACAGAAAGAAGTCACAGGGAGACAAATCAGGTGAATCAGGTATTTGTTCCATTTTTTGTCAAAAATTACGAATAATGATGGCACTGTGCGACGGTGCGTTATCATGGTGCAAAATCCACGAGTTTTCTGCTCACAATTCTGGTCTCTTTCGACGAATTGCTTCACGCAGACGTCTCATAACGCCCAAATAATACTCTTTGTTTACTGTCTGGGCTTCTGACAAAAATTGCACTACACCGTTGTAATCCATGAAAGCCTTCTTTTTTGACTGAAAACGACGTGTTTTTTTAGTCTCGGATCATTTGGTAAACACCATTCACTTGCCTGATGTCTGGATTGCGTGTCGTACTCATAAACCCACGTCTCGTCTCCACTAATGATCCTTTTGATGAATGCGAGCTCGGATTCAGTCTAGCAAATCATCTCTTTTGCGACGTCAAAACGGTCTCTTTTTCGCATGAAATTAAGGTCTTTTGGAACCAACTTTGCTGCTACAGGACAGAAACCCAAATCATTAACCAAAATGTCTTACACGGATCCATAGGTAATGTTCAAGTCCTCCGCTATCTCTCTGATGATTAATTTGCGGTTATTAATCAACATTTCTTTTATAGTACTTCAACAATATTTCCGTCGGTTTGATTCACGACCACTTTTGAACCGCTCATGTCACTGGTAAACGACCGTTTTCTTTAGACAATAGTTGCCGGAACACTTTTCCAATATTTCCAACGTTCGTGCACCATTAAATCCGTTTTTTACGCAAAAACGTGTTCTTGGCTACGTAACTTTTGAAAATATCAAGCTATGACGCTAAGATTTAGGGGGAATGTACCATTAAAAAACAAAAAAAACACAAATCGGAACAATGTGAGCGCCACACGGTGTTTTTTTTTTTATCACTATATAAATAGTGACTGAGATTTAAATGGTATCCGTGTTACTTTTTAATATTGTAAATTAATGAAATTCGATCCTGCCAGAGGTGGAAAAGTCTGATTAAAATCTTAACTGGGATAATTATCGAAGGTATAGTCGGATACTATAAAAATATATGAATACCCTGTTTATAAACCCAATGGCAGTATGTGTGATTCTATAAAAGGCATATCTACACCGTGCCCGACTCGAACTGCAACCAACTTCAGACTGCTATAATTTCCAAACCGTTGATGACAGTGAGCTCAAATTTTGATACATAACAGATAATTTTATTACTTACAAGCCTTTTAAACGATTTGTGTCCCAGTTGTGTTAAAAAATTTTTATCCGCGATGGCTGGAAAACCACAAGTAGCTATCTTTAGAGCCCTCCAGCACCTCAACTTGAATAAATTATTTATGTATCGAACTATAGCTCGTTACCGTGATACTGGCAGCGTGGCAAAACACCATGGAGGTGGTCATAAAAAAAAACAATAACATTGGCATAAATGGTTCGGGAAGTGAAGGCTCGAATTGAGCGAAATCCGCGTCGAAGTGGAAGAAAAATGACTCGTGAGCTCAACATATCGTTGGAACGAATGGAAGACTTACTGAAAAATGAGCTTGGGTACCAAAATTGGTTAAAAAACAATGCTCCACACTTCATTTCTTCGACACAATGGATTGCAAATTCTCCGGATGCAAATTCGTTGGATTTCTCTGTCTCGGATATTTTGAAGGCAAAGGTTGGCACGTAAAAATACCAAAGTTTAGACCACCTCAAACAAGCACTTCGCCGGGAATGGGCCAAAATACCGCAGAGCCACTTGCGTGTAGCGTGCGATGCTTTCTTCGGCCGTCTCAAGGCCATTATTCGCGACATATTGCAAACTACTGATACGATTTAAAAATTGATGTATTTTCCCACATTTTTTGCTTTGGCACAATAAAATTTATTAAAAAAAAATATATAGCATTTTAAAAATGCTATTCGAGTCAGGCAGGGTGTACATACGGTGCTGTTCAAAATTAACGAGAGATGGCGCGATGCTGCGAAAGTATTATTGTTATCGGGCGTTATATGGGTGCTTTTAGGATTTATTTTTTGTTATTTTAGCAACGTCTTATGGTTCGTCAAGACACAATTACCTATACGTAGTATTCTGACATTAATACGCTTTGAATGGCGTTAAAGTTCCTAATCGGATTTTTGGTTGATAGGCGATAAAGGATTTAATCGTCACTTAGAGTTATGATTCGCAGGCGGGGACTTTTTTCTATTGTTTTACGTCACTCCAAAAGTTCAGATTACAAAAGCGCGTTAAACAAAATAACTAATGGAGCACTCTAATAGCTTAGAAATCTCGGACACTGTCGGACTTTTTGCTTTCATTTGCAAAATTATTATTTTTTTTATCTGAACACTATCGTTTTTTTTGTTAAACGTAGGTAAGTTTTTTTATTATATCATATTTACATCCTATATACTAGAAAATGTTTAATTACCTCAAAATTTGTTCAGTTGTTTTTTATCACAAGTTTTAAGAATAAACACACAGATTTATAGGTGTACTTAAATGGTTATTTAAGAACCCTGATGGTGCTAATTTCAACGTTGGAAAAATGCGTATCAATAAATTGATCGACATACCTACCAAAAAACAAAATAAACTAATCTTAGCATTCAATTAAATTCTAGGTTACCAAATCCCATATCCAACTCCCGTCCCAATCCGGACACTCATTCTATACCAAAACCCGTTTTTAAGCCCATTCCAAACCTAACTTTAATTGGAGACTAAAAACAAACAGATTCCCCAATGTCGCCCTTCCTACCGACATCCTGAACCAGCCTCATCAGTTTTCACATTATAACCCGTCTCCTCTGAAATACTTACCCCAATTAGCAATTTTTTCCCACAATTTCGATCTCAAAAACGGAGCTAAGTATTCCAATTTCAGTAGTTCCTATTTTAAAAATCCCTCCTCCGAAAATGTGTCTTGTTACTCTTTAATCACCACTAATTCTGCCTTCTTTCGTCCACTAGCCCTATTTTTGACCCGCACTTGCTCCCACAGTAAAAACAACTCAACAAACTTTAGGCACAACAGAATGTCGTTATGCACTTTCTAGGCTCAGAGAAAAAATGAAGATCTCCCTACTTACGTAAAAAGTCTGATGAATTTATACCATATATCAAGTTCCACCAGATTTTCAATATGTCTCCCCAAAAAGTCTTAGACGAGCTTGCTACTTTCGGTAACTACGTGCACTCAGAAAGGATCTCACACCTTCAGCGGAGTAGGACTGAAAACGACGTACTACCATTGCCAGTGTTTTAACCATCCACTCCCATCCACTCTCCTAATAATCTTCCTCTTAGCTTCTACTATCAAAACGTTAGAGGACTGCGATCTAAGACCCGTGCTGTCTTGGGGCAATCTCACGCTCTACCATTTGAGGTCTATGCTCAGACTAAAACTAATATAAATTCAGATAAAAAGAATTAAGAAATATTCTCTTCTAGTTTTAATGTTTTTCGAGACGACGATCTTACCTGTCCAAAAGATGATTTTCCTGGTCGAGATGTCCTACAGGCTGTCCACAATGTCTTAAACTCTTCTCCAATCGCTGTTTCTACTTCTTTTACGCTTGAAAACATTTTAATAACACTCTCCTGTACGTTATGTATTTTTACATCCTACTGGCACAACCTATCGGTAGCATTCGATCGCTATCGATGCAATTGATCAAATAATTAACTCACCCGATCCTCTCAATGATATCATCATATTTGGCGTTTCAATCAGATGATTAATCTTTTTTTATCGCAAATCCTAACATGAATAAAAAACGCCTCCTCTTGGATGAGCTTACATACTCCGGCTTATGCCAAGTTAGTGGGGTTTCCAACTATATGGATATACAATTAGATCTCATTTTCACCACTGACCCCATAAACTCTTCTGTCTCACTCTGTGCCTCCTCACTATCGACCACAGATAAATGTCACCCACCACTTCTTTTTTCTCTTTTCCATCACTCTCCTATTCAGTCCACCCTACCTGTGGCTGCCTCTTCCTACGACTTTCATAAAGTGAATTTCCACAAAATTAACGCATATCTAAGTTAGTGTCCTTTAATTTCGCCAATATGTCCGTTAATGGTGCTCTCTCTATTTTCTAAAGAGAATTATTCAATTCTATTGTATTTATATTTCTTTTTCACGCAATAAAACCCCTTCTACAAGACCCCGTGGTATAATCGTAGATTTCGCTCTTTCCGTAACAAGCGAAAAAAATTATGGGCAGTTTTCCTTTGATCCAATTCTTTCATACCTTGATAATACAAAATCAAAGCTTATAAACGATTCTAAGTCTTTCTACCAATTCGTCAACTACAAAAAAAAATCCTCCATCCCTCTCATACGAAAACATGTTATCAAATGATCCGTATACCATAGCCAACTTTTTTGCGACTTTTGTTAAGAAATCCTTTGCTAATAATTTCCTCGTATCGGATCCCTCTTATTCCAAATATATACATACTTTCCCCATTGACCCCTCTAATACTCTAAATTTTAATCATATAGCAATAAAAAATAAGTTACAGTAACTTAATGATGAATACTCACCAGGCCCAGATGACCTATCCATATTTCTTAAAAAGTGTTCCTCAACACTTTCTCACCCCTTTTCAAATTTCTTTCGGTTATCACTTACTCAAGGTGAACACAAAAGGGGTTAAAGAGCTATGTCACTAATTACCGCCCCATAGCTAAACTTTCACATATCCTCAAACTCCTTGAAAGTATTTTGTACGAGGCCTTACGAGGGATGTTTAATGAATACCCGTATTAGAAATAACAATGCAACCTTTTTAGGTTTTGACAATTTACTTTTCAATATAATCCCCTTGCAACCAGATACACTTTTCCCAGCGGTGCTGCAACTTTTTTAACCTCTCCCTATTATACGACTTTTGTTGGCCTTCAAAATACTCCTCCGCAGCGACGATGACTGCGTAGGTGTGAGCCGGTGCGTTATCGTGGTAGAAGAGCACTTTTTTGTTCGCCAAATGTTATCGTTTTTTTTTTCAAATCGGCGTTGAAACGGCCCAATAGGTCGACGTAGTATGCTCCCCCGATTTGTTTTCCATATTCCAAATAGTCAAAGTAGATCACACCTCGCGTGATCACTTCCCAAAAAATGGTGGCCATCACCTTCCCGACCGAAGTCATGGTCTTTGCCTTCTTTGGAGCAGGTTCACCGGGTAAAACCAATTGTTTCGATTGTTCTTTGGTCTCTGGTGTTTAATAATAAATCCATGTCTCATCAATGGTCACGAAAGGAAGCAGAAAATCTTCAGGATTTTAATTAAACATTGTCAAGCACGTCTTTAAAGTGGTTTCACGATTGCGCTTGTTTTTCGGTGTGAGCAAACGCGACAACCATTGCGCGGACAGTTTTCTTATGCCCAAAATCCCATGCAGGATATGGCTAACGCGTTCAGTTAAAATGTCTACTATCTCAGCCAACTCACGAGTTTTCGTGGTCTGCCAATACGAAATCATGGATTCTGTCCACGGTTTTCTCTGTGGAAAACATTTTTGGGCCACCTGGGCGCGGTTCATCAAAAACCGACGTGCGGCCACGGCGAAACTCTGCGAACCAGTGGTAAATGGTTGTACGAATGGGTCCCATACAATGGGCTTGAATTGAATGTACAAACGTCGGTTTGTCACCAAATTTTGGCAGGCGGGCTAAGAGACGATATATTTAATGATGGTACACTCATTTTTGATCTGTAGCGCGGGTACTCATCAAACAGCTCTCGTAAGCTTCCAGTGCAAATCTCTTATTTCCATAATCAACACGGCTTTCTGAAAGGTAGATCAACTACCACTTACCTCGTCGAATTTGTGTTCTGTGTTCTATCAGCCTTAGAAAGTGCAAAATAAGAATAACTGAATTCAATAAGGCTTTTGATAAAATATCTTATAAACTGATTCTGTTCAAATTTTCCATCCTGGGCTTTGAACCCATTTTGCTAAAATGGATATCTTCTTACCTGGATAGTCGTTTTTATAATGCTCGTTTCAGGTCTGTCCTTTTAGCCGTTTCTTGACCACGTCAAGTGTTCCTCAACCTAGCTCTACTTCTCTTCATCCTAACTATTAACTAAAGGGTTATTTAACAAACAGCACTTTCTCTCTATGCTGACGGAATTAAATTTTCTAAGCCCATTTCCTCACAACATGACTCCAACCTCCTTTAAATAAATCTAAATGGATTCCTCACCTAGTGCATCAAGAACTGCTTAGAAAACTATCTCACCAAATGTCAATCGATTACCGAATTAACCTTCTCTACGGCCAAACTATATCCCTTGTTCAGTCTATTCACGACCTTGGCATATTATGCGACAGGGAGCTTAATTTCCGCTCGCATTTTTATGATATAATTACTAAAGCAAACCCATCACTTGGCATCGTTAAAAGGTCCAAAGAATTTTGCAACCCATACGTATTCAGATAACTATAATGTACATTACTTTTGTTCGATCACTTCTCGTGTATACTAGCCAAGCATGGCGTCCGTTTCAACGAGTTTATGTATCCTGAATTGAGAACATCCGTCGTTTTCTTCGATTTGATCTTCGAGGTCTACCTTGTGACGATCCTCTAATCTTACCTCCCTATCGAGACCGTCTCAAACTCGTTAACCTGAACACCTTTGAGGAACGAAGGGACGCAGCAGACATTCTTTTCATTCACCGAATAAATGAAAAATTCATAGAATTTGTATGTAGTATATGAAAATCTCGTCGGCGTTTACATTGATGTTGGAGTGGTTGCTGGCTGGGCTAAATGTAACGAACTAACAATTAGCACGTATTAAGACCCACTGGTTGAGGATGCATTGGCTCCAGTTTGACAACCACCTCTGGAAAAATATCGAAACTTAATACACCTGAGTTTCAAACTACTGCACCACCCGCCCGCGCTCAAGAGAAAAACCAGTAAAAGGGGTATTTATATCACCTTGGTGCGCTCGCAGGATTATAAAAAAAGCGTCCGTTGATTGCACGTCTCTTCAAAAATCCATTTTCTTTTACATTAACCCTCCGAAATCTACATTACCCATGTCTCTTTTATCTAACATATGGCTCTAACGATTCAATCTCCCGTATGCTGCGTAAGGCATACTCAAAACTTTCCGTTTTCGAAGTTAACTGCTGCCTCTCTCCCTCGAATTCGATCTCTCTCACTAACCATAGCTTTAATCCCTAGTGATAAACCCTTAATTAATTTTTGTTAATTTTAAATCCTAGTTTTTAAGTTAAACGAAATAAATGGAGGCGGAAGCCCTCACCAAAATTAAATTGCCTACTTCTATGACAACAATCGATATTATTCTCCAAACTCTAAACATAATTGCACATTTAAAGTAAATAATTTCTTTCTCATTGTTGACTTACCAAAATTAATGGTAATTTACTATTCCTGAAAGAAAACGAAGAAAACAAAAATTTAAAATAATAATTTTAATATTAATGCGATGTGTGCTAGATACATGTCCACCATTGTAGGTACTAGAAGTGGAATACGTTACTTTTGATTCTGATGGATAAGATATTGTTTAGTATAATTGATCCACTTGCCAACCCTTTTGGCATTGTAATAGGACAACAAAACGGAATAGTCATACGAATAGGTACACTTTCAATGCAGAGATGTCTTTGCTTTCAAAACAAAAATGCAATGTCAATGCAATGTATATATATAGGCTTATATACCTAGAGTTGGGTTACAGGTCTTATGCTTTCAACGTCGTTAAGGAAAAAAATGTAAATTCAATATAAGTTTTTGGAATCGCCCCAAATCATTTCAATGCGGTAAAACTACGAAAGTTTTACGTATTTACAAGTGCTCGTAATATAAAGGGAAGAGAGTGACATTCATCTATTAAAATCTACCACAAAACATTATTAAGTAATAATATTTTAAGTTTTATGTTAGTTACAAATTTAAATTACATGCTGCGGTAAAATCCAACCCTACAACTAAATCAGCTAATCGTGAGGTTTGATTTATAATGTAAAATTACACATAAATTTCAAAGTGAACTTAAAATTTTTATTATCAGTTAAAAAAACAATCCATATCATATAGTTTTTGAAAATGATATCATGTAAATGTTGGCCACAACTACGTCTGAGGTGATCCATTCGGAAGATCCGATTTTGGGCGACTCGTTCGAGCAAAGCGACTAGTATTTTGCGGATAACACCAGTAATGTTGGCTTCTAAAGCGTCAATCGTATCTTTTAGGCCGAGATCCTCACGTAAAATACGCCAAGCCAAACTGCTGAGAACGACGACGATTCCATTCGTCACGGTCTTCGCGTACACTCTCAGCTACAGCTACTATAGTCTCTTCACTACGTGCTGAATGTGGTCTAACTGGTCAAGTATCATCCACTAATATAAACTGGGACTCAAATTTGCGAATAGTATCGGCAATAGTGGTAGGTCGAGTATGCGCACCGTAAGTTCCTCGAATCGCACGAAAAATATTTCTCACAAAACGCTGATTTTCGGAATACAGCTGAAAAATTTGGTGACACTGTTGGGATGTGCGTCTTTCCATGATGACTTGCCAAACGATACTGAACAAAAATGACAAAGCAGTTTGATAGGAGTCGCGTAATCTGTCAAAAAAGACTATTGAAAATCAAACCTCACGATAAATCACCCTATATATGGTTTAGGGAATGATAATTCATAAACCAAGTAAACAAGATAAAAAACTCTACTAATACATATCTGATTCATTTATGGATATGTATTATATATATTAAGAATTGAGTAATAAAAAAAATAGTATTACAGTTTTATTAAATAGTACTGCAAAAAATGTTGTGGACATTTTTATATGAGGTCAGTTTAAAAGGTATCATAAAATCAACATTTGTTGAGATTCAGTGATATAGTATAACACGAATCCCCTTCAAAGTCATCACAATGAGCTAATACACATTCTCCCAATAGTTCTGCCACTGTTGGAAGCAACGTTAGGAAGCCTCTTCTAGTATGCACGATGTATTCGTTGGTCTGAAATTTGGTTATTTTTAAGAGCATTTTCAGCTTGGGGAAAAGCCAGAAGTTACAGAGGATGAGATCAAGGCAGTTAGGAAGTTTACGAACCACAGGTGTGTAATATTTGACTAAGAAACTTTTAATTATGTGTGAAACACGAGCAGATGTGTTATCATAATGAAGTTGCCAATTGCCATTTAGCCACAAGTCTGCACGTTTGCATCTTACTGCATCATACAGGTGATGATGATACTGATGATATTGTTATACACGTAGCACTCGTGTATTGTGCACTAATCCACGACGCTTACTTTACCGCTCGTAACTCATTCCGTCCCACCATGCGCGTCACCAACTCCGCCCCCAACTCCGAGTCTGTAGGTTTTTGTTCCTCTCCCATGTCTCATTATGCTCGAGCTGCTTCTCCACGCACACTATACCCTCCCGTTACCTGTCGCTTTTTCGTTTCATCGGAGTTTGAGGAGAGTTTTTAGTGGAAGGACTTTATTAACTACGTTTAAGCACTACTGGTGAAAATAGCGGTAATATCAGTGTCATTTTCAAGTATATTCACATGGTTTTGAACATTATTTTTCGGGTACAAACTGCTCCTAGGATTCATTTCATCAGCATTTGATAGAATTATCGGGCTCTGGACCAATGAGAATCGTTTGACTAACTAGTTTCTAGAATTCGAAACGTGCTCAATGGCTAGCGAAGGGTGAAAATCATCATGACTTTTTATATAAGAAGAAAAAGAACATGGACGAAAAACTATTTCCTGTGGATACACCACACGTGTTTAAATACAAAATTACAATATTTGTGTGATATAAAAGCGCAGTTTTATTTTATCTGAAGTAAAACTAAAAAAAAAAATTATAGAAGCGTATTTTGAGGGAAACAAAATTAGCTTTTTACTTTTACAAAGTTATGGCCATGATGAAGTGATCTCAGTTGCTTTTGACCGATTTATAGTCGGTTACGGAGAAGAAAACAGGAATACATGATGGAAGAAATTACTAACGTTTGTTATCAATAGCAATCTGTAAATAACATACTATGGTTGAAGCTTTCATCAATGTGATATATAGGGTTTTCCAATAGGGACTTGACAATTTTAATTTATGAAGGCACTCTTTCACTAATCGTCGAACTGTCACTGTCAGTTTATTCAGTAAACTCAACATTTTCATCATGGCAAAGTACACTAACGAGAAACGTCTGCAAACGTTATCCGATTGGGTTCTGCAGAAGATGCGCCAAGATGATGAATTTCATCGCAAAATCATCTTCAGTGACGAATCTCATTTTTGGCTAAATGGGTTCGTCAATAAGCAAAATATGCGTTATTGGTCGGGTGAAAACCCACATGTGCTTCATGAATCACCACTTTATCCACAAAAAATAACTGTTTAGTGTGGTTTGCATGCCGGCGGTGTTATTGGGCCATATTTTTCCGTCGACGATAACGATCGTCACGTTACTGTGAATGGTCATCGCGCCATGATCACCGATTACTTTTGGCTCGAATTGGAAGATATGGACTTGGACGACATGTGGTTTCAACAGGATGGTGCCACAAGCCACACAGCACACGCTACAATCGATTTATTGCAAAGTAAGTATGGTGAACGTGTTATCTCAAGACATGGGCCAGTCGATTGGCCGGCTCGTTCGTGCGATTTAACGCCGCTTGACTATTTTCTGTGGGGCTACGTTAAGTCATTGGTTTATGCCAACACGTCGAAGACGTTGGAAGAGCTCAGAGGCAACATTGAACGCGAAAAAGCGGCCGTTTTGGCCGAAATGTGTGGCCGAGTGGTTGAAAATTGGATCCAACGAATCGACCGCTGCAAACGTGCCCGCGGTGGCCATATGAACGAAGTCAAGTTCCATTCATAAATGATTTGATTGTACTTTAAGCCAATAATAAAGTTTTTGAAATATCTAAAATGGTTTGCCTTTTATTTAAAAAAAAAGTTTTCAAGTCCTTATTAGAGAAACCTATATTTCTCCTTTATGCAAATCATTTTTCATTTCATTCCATTTTTTTTTTTTGTTTTGTTTAACTTAATAGCAAATATAACAAAAAGAAAGAGAGTTTAATTTCATTTCATACGTAAATATAATAGTTCAAGATTTCGATTAACTTCCATGTGGGCATAAATCTTGCATTTTGCAACAATATCACTTAGAAAAGAGGGAAATATTCCCCTTTAATTATTCAAAAGTAAATATAGTTTCCCGCACAATTATTCCGGAAGAATATTTCCTGTCATATAAAGCTAAATTTTATAAAAATATATACGAGTACATATATTAAGAGAAAATAAAGACTACCCTTTAAAGCTTTGCCTCAAGCTACACTTCTATTTTGTGTTACAACAAATATGTTTGCTTAGCATAAGTGACGACACGGTGTGAAAAGCGTGAGTCATTTCAAGCAGAAATTATGTTTTATCATAATTATAATCATACCATAAATACGTCAAGCAGACGAATAAAAAATTTTATCCAGACCGATCATTATTTAGAACATGATTTTTGTACAAGTATATTCCTTATGGTAATACAGCAATATATGTTAGAATTGGTCAACTTCATTTTCATTTTATGTTTGGATTTCTCTTAAAATTTAAAGGTTAACATACTATATATAAAAGTTGAATTTAAAAATCAACTCAGCACAAACAAAAACATCAGGTGTGCTTAGTCATAAAAAACAACGAAATGATATTTATCGATGCCATTACGGAGCAAACAATGTATCTATATCTATACGGTATACTCCACGACTTAACTATGGTGTATATATTATAGATACATATGTATAGATTGATGTACCTATTGCTTAGCTAACTCGCCGTAGCCTGAGTTGTTAGTACTTTAAGCATGTTTAATAAAATGAGCTGTCTTCATTTTAATTAGTCTTAGTTATTATGACGTTTTGTGACATATTTAAAAAAATCAAACAATGTGCTTTGTTTTTTTTTTCTATACAAACAGGATTTCTCTCTTTAGTATGATTTAGTATGATTGAAAGACACCTCCCTTTATTCGCGGAAATATAATGATGGTTTATATAAAAGTTAACAACATACTTAAAACACACATGTCTTTACACACGCATGAAAAATTAATGGATAAGCCCAGAACATATAATGTTTACTTAAAAAAACTACAGAAAAAATTATGAAAGTGAAATATGTATAAAATATATAAATAAATGATTAATCTGACCACGGTCAGACTACTACAAATAGGAGAGATTGATCACTCAGATCACATGGATCAAATTAATATCTGAGTCTTACATGATCTGCTTCTACCTAAGACTTTTTGCTTCGGCAGGTGGTTCAATATAGTGATTCCAATCCGAGAAGCAAATATCTACAAAAGATCTCTGAAACTTCAAATGTATTAAGTGGTATATGGATGAATCAAAGATGGACACCGGGGTAGGTGTTGGTATACTTAAGCCAAACAGTAGATTTTTGCAACTAATGGGAAAAGTCCCAACGTATTTCAAGCACTGGCATTCAATGCAGTGCGGAAATTTCATCATCGATAAAGAAATAAAGGGCGTTCCAATCCATATACTAGTCGGCATACAACCAAATAGCCATTAAGGCATTAGGGTCTAATCTCATTGACATTATGGTAGATCAGACTTGCACTGCTTCAATACACTATAAGATTTGGCCGTTTTTTTTTTCATCAGCCCTGAGCTGTTCTGTAATATCCCAACTTTAGAAATTAGCTTAAAAATAAACATTTGGGAGAACAAAATGCCCCATTGGAAAAACATGCCAAGACTTCCCCATTGTAAAAGAGCCATCAAACCCTTTCACACAAAAAAAAACAAAAGAATCCATACAATTCAAAAGGGATAATATCAGAGGGCTAGTTTGATTTCTAACCGCGCAGGGCCAACTTCGATAACACCTACACAAAATAGGTATTATTCATAAAACTTTCTTCACTTGGAAGACGACGAAACTGCAAAACACATTTTGTATGAATGCATGGCTCTAAGTGCCTTAAGGAGACGACACATCCTCAGAGAAATTTTAATTCCCGACTATATTCTCATAATCTTCATCAGAAAGATTTTCAATTTCATCAAAAAAGATTAGCTTCTCATGGCTTTACAATACTGATCTTTTGGTACAAAATATCTTTTTGGTTGCAGTGCCCTCGCAATTGGTGAATCAGATGACTTTAAAAAAAGAAATACAAAATCGTTCGGCCACTGTTGTCTGCATACAATGAGTGTGCTATATGCCAAAAACAGACTAAAAATTTTCAAATTCAAACACGAAAAACAAAACTGAAAGTTTTGATAGAAGATAGCCATAGCCATCCAACGTCCGATCACAGGAATTACGTGCATAGCAGTACCATCAGCATCGTCATCATCATTGTTACCATCGTCAAAGTACCTACCTAGACATTACTTGGTAACAACACCAATGGCATCACAAACACGTAACAGAAAATTTCAACTTAACAACAACATTTGGCTTGGCATAGAACAGCTCAACTTTAGAATTGCTCCGGCGACCTCAGTTTACTTAGTTTAGGAATAGAATTAGCAATGCAATCAAAAAAACATGATTTTTAACTGATAACTATCAACTCTTTATTGTATAATGTTTTATATTATATTTATTATTCTAGGTGTCATTTTATACCACATTTACATCGCACCGAAAACATGTGTTTTCAATGCCCTGTGTTTAGAAAACACTTTGGCTGTTTCCATAACAATTTCTTAGTTTTTAAAATGACAAAACTATAAAAATATTAAAACCAAAATTATTTTTAAAGTAGTATAAAAAGTGTATAAAAAAAACATTGTGATTTAATTTGCAGTGAATTGTAAAATAATTCATTCTCTCTACTTCTTCCTACTATTTTTATATTTTGTTAGAAATTTCTGCGGCATGTCTTTTAGCTTTTCATTTAATTTGAAAACTAACAATCATAAAAAAATTATACCAATATTGATTATTGAATTGGATTGAATGACGTTGAATGGTTTTCAATGAGAACAAGATATCGACTTGTTTTCGTTTTCGTGAAAACGTATGCAATCCAAACGTAGTATAAGATAACAAGTCGGTCGTGTGGAACGCCTATAAGTAAAAAGACTTTATTCAGACAGGTTGTGCTTTATTTCTAAAGGCTGGACAAAACCCATAACTTGCGCGAGAGATACTGACGCTTCATAGTATACAGAGTGTCCCAGTTTAGGTTTTCGTCCTGATAGCTGCAGATTCTTGAAGTTATGGCGAACAAAAAATTGAAATGCAGAGTGAGAGGTCTATTTCCACCCCCTCCCCTCAAAGTTATAGGCCGTTAAAGTAAGGAACTTCTGATTTCGGGGTAAAAATATCTTAGATAGAGAATCCCTTCTAGGTCAACTTTCATCAATGCTTTTCACCGCCTTTTAACCGTCGGCTCAGCATATGGGTTAAGAAGAGAGAGATTGTCTAACATAACAGCAGCAGAAGGAGGAAAAAGAATTTTAAATACTGTAAGTATGCAGCCATCTATTAGCACCAGAAGGCTTGCAGTATAGTTACACAACCCAAGAACTACAATCCATAGAGTTCTTTAATCCACTGCGTTTACCTTTTTCATTATACGCCCGTACAGGAACTTTTGCCAGGGGACTTTCAAAAAAGGATTGATGAGAATGAGCAGTTTATTCAAAAAAATGTATGGACTGACGAAGCCCAGTTTACAAGAATGGCCATTACCAACCAAGTAAATCCCACTATTAGGCAATATCTAATCCTCACTTAACAACATCTTCTCAAAGGTAAAGATTCAGTTGAAATGCAGATGTTTTTCTTAACTATACCACCTTGATTCAATGTTATGACACACTTATGCCAGCGCTTGATGCAATCCTCGAAACATTTTTTATATTCGGTTTTCGGTATGTCCATCAGTGCTTCCTGCGATTTTTTCATTACTTCTTCTCGGTGGCTAAAACGCGTTCCTCATAATGGTTTTTTAACTCCATTGAACAGAAGGAAGTCACAGGGAGCCAAATCAGGTGAATTCGGTGGCTGTTGGATGGTATTTGTTGCATTTTTCGTCAAAAAATTATGAATAATGATAGCACTGTGCGACGGTGCGTTATCATGTTGCAAAATCCACGAATTTTCTGTCCACAATTCTGGTCTCTTTCGGCGAATTGCTTCAGGCAAACGTCTCATAATGCCCAAATAATACTCTTTGTTTACTATCTGGCCTTCTTACAAAAATTCATCAACAACTTAACAAAAAAAAAAAAAAAAAAAAAAAAAAAACAGAACTCAAATCGGAACAATGGGAGCGCCACGTGGTTATTCGTTTTTTTTTTTTTTTTGATCAAGGTGGTATACCATTTTACATAAGATTTAGCGTGCATGTCTGGACCGGCATATTGGGTAGTACTTTAATCGGGCCATTCATACTTCCACATGTCCTAAATTAAACATTCTATTTAAATTTTTTAAGAGACTTGTTGCCGGAACTCCTGGAAAATGTTCCTCTTGTAAAGAATTGTTTTCCAACACGATGGAGCTCCTTGCCATTATAGCAATAATGTAACTTTATTTTTAAGTCAAAAATTTAGGCCACCTAGATCTCCTGGTTTAACCTCAATTAATTTTTTTTTTCTGATAGAGCCATAAAAAGGATTTATTATATTGAGATTTCAAGTTGGGATGAGCAGAGAATCTAAGAGGCATTTTACCAAACATTAATTTGTAGTCTGAAAGGCACGGGCAACATTTCGAAAATTTGCTATACAAGCGTTTTGAAATTTAAAAGCGTATCGGTTCTTTTAAGGACTGCAAAAACTATTTAAAGGGATATTAAATTTATTTTGTGGCTCATTTGCCTAGATAAAGTAGTGGTTTGCAATAAATTCAGTTATTCGTAGGTGGAAAGGTCATATATCAAAATTATAGATAATGAAGAGAAGACAAAAGGTTTAATAAAAAAAAGTTAACCTAAGAGTTGAAAATTTCGAGTTAAACACATTTTTCTGATGAAATTGGTCCAACTATTTTTCAAAATGTTAGCTTTAAAAAGCCATAATTTTGGCTTTTTTTATTTAAGTATTTTATGCGCACTGAAATTCTATTTCAAAAATGTATACAAAGGTTTATTAAGCTGAATTTGTAAGAAAGCTATGGCCTTTTAAGAAGTTTTACCTCGAAATCAGAGGTTCCCAACTTAAACGAACTATAACTTGGAGGGGGGGTGAAAATAGACCGCCAATGTAATACAATTTTTGTTCGCCAGAGCTTCAGGAATCTTCAGAAATCAGGACAAAAACCTAAACTGGGATACCCTGTATACCCGAGTATTGGCATATAAAGTCGTATGAGTATGACGAGTCCTCATGAAAATTTACATGCGAATGACTTATATTGTAGAGTATCCCCAGCCCGCGTCATCAGTTCTGCAGCCTTTGTTATTTATCGAGTTTATATTTTGTGTCGTTATTGAGGTTATATGGAAGTGAGAATTACTCCCCAAAATATTTTTTTTTTTTTTTTTTTGATAGCTGATTATCTCAGTATTGCTTACCAAATCATTAAGCAAAAACCTACACCCGAACAATTTTTACAAATTGTGTAAATTTAAATCAGTGTTCAATAAAAAATGTTTATAGAATGTTGGAAATATTTCACACTTCATTTACTCATTTTGACTCCAATCAACTGACAAGAATGTACAGAACGCTGGCTGGGGAAGATTCTAATTCATCGACTCGTCATGGTGCGCAAGAACTTGGTGTGGGAGGAAGATCTTGCACAAGGATCTAGATTTATATATTTACCAGAGGCAATTATTGCCAAAATTGAAGCCAATCGATCATTGTTTGCGTCATGACTTCGTTGAGCACTTGAATAGTTGGAAGTCGATTCACTCGTATGGTGTCATATCCTATACTGCCCATTAAAGCATCAAGTTATTGAAGAGGAAATGGACTTGTGACCTGGGCTTTAAGATAGTGCAATTTGCGCTGCTCAACTATTTTCTGTGGGGATATTTGAAATCTTTGGTCTATATGGACAAACCAACAAGATATGGCCTCAAATGCTTGAAATAGCGATCGGAAACTGAATCTCGGGGATGCAATTCCTGAGACGTTGCCATGGTAACCGTATCCCCAAAATTATTTTCCATCATTAGTGACATAAAATTATCTACCAAATAAAAAAACTTCACCTTTTTTCTCTGCTTATTTGTGTTTTATTTCAATTTTAAATCTTAGTAAGAGTTCTAAAGAAACTTGAGTTATTATACATATAATAATAAAATAAAGCACTAAGATCTCTTAATGCATTTATTCTTACTTCTTCTGCTGTCGTAAATGATAGTTTAAATCTTGAACCATTTCCAAAGTATTTTCTTTGAGCATTTAAAAAAAGAAAACTAAAAATTAAAGGTCTAATAAACTACGAACACGAGTACATATAATAATTTCTAACAGGAAAATCTGGCTATTCAAAAATCTAAAACAAATTAGAAGCTATGTGTACGAAAAGTTAATCTCTAGGAGAATGTTTAATTTATTTAACTTCAATCATAGATAATTCATTTCATTTTGTTCAGGTTGGTCAGAAGCCCAGCAAGAATTCTATTGCAATATTTTTTATTTTTATTTTTTTTTTATAATTCCGCGCGCACCAAGGGATTTGAATACAGTTTTTCACCAGGGCTCGGGCGGGTGGTGTAGTAGTTTGAAACTCAGGTGTAATAGGTTTCGATATTTTTCCCAGAGGTAGTTGTCAAACTTGAGCATGTGCATCCTCAACCATTGGGTCTTAGTACGGGCTAGTTGTTAGTTTGTTACACTTAGCCCAACCAGCAACCACTCCAACATCAGTGTTATGCTTTCATGGCAGAGTTGATATTGACGGGTTTACATATAACTACATACAAATTCAATGAAAAACTTTTTCAGAGAATTGCCTCGCACGGGATTCGAACCCGCGACCCTCTGCTTGAGGGATCTATGCATATACCACTACACCACGACCAACAACAGCACAATTTGATTTTATAAGAGGAACTAACTTTTATTTGTTTAGATTTCATTAAACAAATGTAACATAATGAGATTTTGTAACAAACAAGTTGAGAGCATTGATCAGATATGAAAAACGTACGAGTATTATCTAACAAGTTCCTTATAAGGAGGGCTTTCGGAAGTACTTTGCTACTGAGTTCACCTTCTGCAATAAGTTCGATGTATTTTGGGCTAAGTCTTAAAAGATTTCTCAAAACCCTATTTAGCGAGACTCTTAAAACTTTTTCAACGTAACCAATTGTCCAAAATATAAAATTACAACACAATCAATTTCTGGCAATTCTACTATATTAAATTTTTGCTCTCATTTTTGATAGTCAGGAAACTCTACGCCTTAAATTAAAAAGAACATTTTTTTAATTATCTCAATGCTGTTTTCAAATATGTAAAGGATGTGCTCTTTCTGGAGAGTGAGAAAATTTAAATGGAGATAAAACTTAATGAAATCAGTTAAATGACCATAATATTTTTTGGATTTAATTTTAATATATGGTTTTGGGACGATGATCACTTCAGCTTCATTTTGGGAAGGTCATCCAGTCAATTTAGGACGCCTATCGACCAGAATCAGCTACAATAATGGCTTTCAAGTCAATAACTTGGACATAAATGATGATAAAAGATATATGCATATTGTTTATTATATTTATTTAAAAGCATGCAGACCGGGAAAAAGTAAAAATATTTCCATACATTTACTCTGTAATATTTAGGTTAGAATATAATAACGTATAATTATTATTAACTGCTTTAAACGAAAATATTTTAATAGGAGAAACTAATTTTAAAGAAAACTATAGGCATACTTAACGAAACTTAACGAAAAAACTGCTATGGTAGTCTCATTCGGAAAACATTTGAAACTCTTACTGTAGCTGAAATACAAACAGAGCTGAAAATGAAATAAAACGCCAATTTTATATTGCCTCCTTGATGATCTTATAAAAATAAAATGTCTTCTAGATGATATTCAGGTTCGGAATTAAGCCAACACCGTAAGTATGGTAGTAACACGGAACAGTGTATAATATACTCGTAATACAGTTATGTCATGTATTACTTACGGTATTTCAACGGTGATTAAAATAATAACTAGAAAAAACGAAAAAAAAACTTGTGAGAAATCATAAACCACAAGTAACGTATCAAGTTGCCACAATTGTAGTAAACACAAATATGTATATGTTAATAAAAAACAACAACATTCAAGTTTGACAAGATTAGCCCAAAACACAATATGAGCTTTTTCAGGAATTTCTGACTCAACATGTTTCTTTTTTATTACTTATTTATAATTTCTACTGTCTGTACTTCTGTACTTTAAGTCATATAGATTTTTTGAAGAGATGTGTTTATGGGAAGTTTTTTTTTTTTTAAATTAGGGAAATGTTGAATGTTGAGGGTATATATATTCAAATCGAGCCGGGTTTTACCGCTGAGGGTTTCGTCGATGTTTGAGGGTGTCCATTGACTGAATGACATTAGCATCACCTATCAGTCTTATCGGACGCTTTTGAATCTTATATAACAGGTGCAGAGAATTTTAAGGCCTACCTGATCCAATTTGCACTTCAATTTTGGACGGATGCCCTTATATACTGCGGCCAGATCAGAAGAGGAAAATAAGTTTTTACACCTTTTGAGGAAACCTAGATATTTCGTAACATTTTTAGCGACATCGATTATATGGCCCTACTAAATAAGTTGTCATTGACACATATATACCTAGATAGCAGACAGCATTGTGTTATGGAAGCATTAAATTGCACTTTGTTGATAGTTCCCCAATTGGTTTTGGTATTAATATCGGAATTTATTGAGCTTAACATATGCTACCGTCTCCATTCTACAGCCGAAGAGCAGGAATATGAATCTGGGAACGAATATGAAAAACAGAGAGTATTGTCGGTAGCAAAGGAATATATTGGACCAGAAGTGGCAGACAAGAGATCACTGAATAAAATAAAATAAGTATCGGAGACAAAACGGAGCTCTAGGGCACATCAGCACTTATTTTGTGAATCCCAGACTTGAAACCATTCAATACAACTTGAATTAAACGTTCCGATAGGTAGTTTCTAATCCATTAAAGGAGAGAGTCGTCGATCCCAAATACATTAATTTTCGACAAAACAACATGATGCCAAACTCTGTCAAATATTTTAGAAAAAATCAAGTGCAACTATCTTACTTTCGCCAGATTGATGTATGCTTTGGTTCCACTTGTCGGTGAGACATGCAATCAAATCACCAGTGGACTTGTAGCTACGAAATCTGTGTCTGCTGCCGGTCATTGAAAAATTCTCGTGTTTAAAGATATTTCATAAGCTGACGGCTTATCATCTCTTCTATAAACATAAAAGGAAGGCACGTAAGTGCAATGGGTCCATAGGAGGAGAGAGAATAAGATTCGCCTTTTCTATGGAACAGATGTACAAATGCTGTTTTCCATCTGCTCGGAAAGCGTCCTAAAGAGTGGGATAAATGGAAAAGCTTGAGCAATAGTTTTGCCAGCGTAGAAGTACACCCTTTCAGAAGAAGTGGAAATAAACGATGAGGCCCAGCGGATTTATATATGTCGAGATCTTGAAGAACTCTTACTACTACACGAATGCAAAAGTGAATTCTTCCTATTGCAGATTCGACGCATTCAAGTGTTGGCACAATCTCGAAGTGTTGAGCTGGCTGCAAAGTGTGCAGAAGGCGGATTGGTCTTGTCCAAAAAGCTGACAGCTAGAATGTCTTTGTAAATGAGCGTTGGAATAAAGCATGGGAAATATTTCTGATATTTTTAACAAATGACCAAAAGAGTTAAACAATGAAGAATTTTTTTTCTCAGTTTTTGATCGCGCTGAAATTTCATACGCCTAAGGAAGACTTTGCAGTCATTCCTGTCTCGTTTTTTTCGGTTTTCCTCTGTAGGTTCGGCGTTGTAGGAGCGAAGAAACGAGCCTCCTTGCAGTTCAAATCGCACCACGCCTTTTTTTTTTAGATTGATACTCTTCATCCGATAAGGGATAAAGCATCTGATTCCAAAGAGAGTTGTGTCTGTAATTATATCAACAGCGGCATCCACGTCGTTAAACATAACAACCAGTCGAAATTTTTACAGAAGTTGTTAAGTCCGCTCCAATTTGCTTTCTCGTATTTCCATATGGTTCTTAACTTAACTTAGATATTCCTCATTATGGATCACAAAATACTTACATACGATTATATTTTAGATGAAGAATTTCTTACGATTTTCAAACTTAGCTGCGAATTTAATGGTATCGTAAAGTACTTAGAGAATGTAGGTAATTAGAAAAATGTGATGCCAACCGCTTTTGTTAAATAACTTTTTTATACATACGTATGTAGCAAGTTTCCAATATGATAACTGAATATACTAAAAATAGGTAAAGGAACGTTGGTTTGGCTCTATACTTTGTTGCGACTATAATACACGGTTTCCAATCCATAAAATATATTTATGTCTTAAAAACTTAAAACTTTTCAAGCACTTTACTCTCCCACATATTAAAATGCTATAACAGGCATCAAAATTTATACCGGTTATAACATACGGATGTGAAATACTTTTTGGTCATTATTTTAAATCATAAAGAAGTTTAACAAAAATATATAATAAGCTACTTGTGTGATCAAATTTCTTTTTTAATTATTTGAACCTTTACGTGGTTTTGTTCCATAAAGACAATTTTTTTTCTTTGAAATAGTGACTCGTTAAATTAAAGTGGAATTTAGTGAAAATCCAAAGGTGAAGGTTCAGCATTTATGCTGAATAGCATATCTAATGACCTTAGCAAAACCGCTGCACGTGTTTCTTTTGACTATGTGAGTAATCACAATCACATACAGACCACTACTAATGCTACAACACCAACACCAAATAAACATATATAGGGGAGCCCTTTACGGGTTTCGCACCATGCAGCAGTGTGGCTAGATCAGCAGATGAACCATCAGCGACGGATGTAAACCCAGCCATAAATATAAACACCAACACTTTAAAACCGAATTGTACGACGAAGGTAAACAAAACCTATAAAAGTGAGTGGACAACTGTCATCAGTAATCTTTAATGTGCTGCCAGTAATTATTAACCTAGCGACGGGAAAAGAAAATGGAAATTGGTTTCCGAGTCGTCCTTGTCTAGAAAAGTCAATCAGCTGAATAACCGATTCTCGGCATTAATGGATATTGTCCATCAACTCGATAAGCCTACAGCAAATCAATCAACCATCAATAATGCGAAGAGTAACAAACCTGATAGCCAAATTTGTCAATTTAAGCTATCAAAAAACTAAGATCTACTATACGATTACGTAGGAGCTTTTTCATTCTCTCCTTAGAAAACGAAAAAGGTTTTCATCTAATTAAAAGCTCTTAATGGGGATACTCCAATAGAGAATATTAATAAAGCATTAAGAATAGCAACTCCCAATATTAGGAAAAGTAAAATTACGCCTTTTGCGAATCCGAAATCCAAAGAAATTAACATTAAATTAAATAACACATGGGCTGAAAACTCAGTGTAGTTTTATAGTAAAACACAAATTTTTTGCAAAATTCAACTTCATTTATCAATATAGTTGCCTTCGAGGGCGATACACTGATTGAAACGATTTTTCAATCTTTCGATACCAGTTTTGTAGTACGATTTCGGTTTAGCCTCAAAATAGTCTTAAATCTCTTTTCGGCGAGCATTCTTTTGAGGCCTGCGAACAGGAAATAGTTGCTGGGGGCCAAATCTGTAGAGTACGGTGGGTGGGGAAGCAATTCGTAACCGAATTCATTCAATTTTGCCAACGTTTTCATCGACTTGTGACACGGTGCATTGTCTTGATGAATCAGCACTTTCTTTTTCTGCGATTTCGTCCTTCAAACGCACCAACAACGCAATGTAATAGTCACTGTTGATAGTCTGCCCCTTTTGGAGATAGTGGTGCCCTTTCTTAGAAACGACACAGCCAATGTGTTATTTTCACTTTCTCACTATTTCGTTATTAGTCCACTAAAGATCTTATCAGTATTAGATACTTGCTTCACCAGAAAATGTATTGGGAAAAAAACTCTATAAAGAGGTTATTAGGTGCTATCGGTGCCAACGATATGCGGAGAATCTCCTGACTCTGATGATGAACTCAGACTGACTCAGATGAACCGATCCCAAAATGCGTTAATTGCAACGCAGATGGCCATGCAGCTAGCTACCAAAAAACTAGGGATATAGCAAAAAAAAAAAAAAATTCTGTAAAACACACTATTAGTACATTCACTAATTAAAATATCTCATATGCTGAAAAAGTAAAATATACCCTCGCGAGGTAAACCAACGAACTAATTTCGTTACTTATAGATCTTAGTAATTTTTTGAATGAAGCAACAAAACTTTTTAATATCCCCTTCAAAGATCTTCTAATTAAAATAAGTCAGTTATGGCTCAATTACATACAACTGCAAGCAAAAGAACAAAAAATGTTTGCGTATCTCGACTTTGTCACCTCAATTATCATATAATGCAGCCTACTAAGCTTAACATAATGTCGATAAATTTCAACTCCGTAATTTCACATGCAAGAAGAGTTGCGCCTTTAAGTCTCATATATGTTTTTTATTTGAAACTAGATTTAAGAAAAGCATAAGCCCTCATTTGAAGGCTACAATTTTATCTGAAACGATCTAGGTAGAGAAACGGCAATAATTTTAAAAGAAGGCTATAAATATGATAAAGTGCCTTTTCGGAGCGATTTTTTTTAGCGTGTCTTGCGACAATAATTTCCTATAATCCTAATGACTCAGTAAGAAAAATTGTAATTGGAAGTGTATACATTCTCTCTAATGCTGGCCTTCGCCTATCCATAGAATTTGATCGACTTTACACCTTAATAAAAACAAATCTGGAGAGTACGGTGGGTGGGGAAGCAATTCGTAACCGAATTCATTCAATTTTGCCATCGTTTTCATCGACTTGTGACACGGTGCATTGTCTTGATGAATCAGCACTTTCTTTTTCTGCGATTTCGTACTTCAAACGCTCCAACAGCGCAATGTAGTAGTCACTGTTGATAGTCTGCCCCTTTTGGAGATAGTCGATGAAAATTATTCCATGTGTATCCCAAAAAACACGGATGCCATAACCTTGCCAGGCGACTGTTGAGTTTTTGGTCGTTTTGGACGAGGTTCGTCGCCTGCTCGCCCCTTAGCTGACTGCCGACTTGACTCTGGTGTGAAGTGATGGAGCTAAGTTTCATCCATTATCACATACTAACGCAAAAATTAGGATTTATTGCAGTTGAACAGCTTTAAACACTCCTCTGAATCATTAACACGTTGTTGTTTTTGATCGACTGTGAGCAAACGCGGCACCCACTTTGAACAGAGCTTTCGCATGTCCAAATATTCGTGTATGATACAATATATCCATCACGCTCTTTTGATATCTTCAGAGCCTCAGCTATCTCGATCAACTTCACTTTACGGTCATTCGTAATCATTTTGTGGACTTTTTTGATGTTTTCATCTGAAACAGCCTCTTTTGGACGTCCACTGCGTGCATCATTTTCGGTGCTTATATGACCACTTTTAAATTTTTTAATCCACATGCGGATGGTTCGCTCAGCTGGTGCAGAGTCCAGATAACACTTATCAAGCCATTTTTTTTTGCATCGGCTGCATTTTTTCCCATCAAAAAGCAATGATAAATCAACACACGAAATTGCTTTGAATCCATTTTTTTTTTTTCACAATAACAAAAGTTGCTTCACTCACAACGCTATATCTCGAGAACTAATCGTCCGACAGCTGTCAAATATATACACGTATCTTTTGAAGGTTGGTACTAACTGAAAATGGTATGGATTTAATTCAAGTGGTGCCCTCTCTTAGAAACGACACAGCCCATGTATTATTTTCACCTTTTCACTATTTCGCTATTAGTCCACTAAAGATCTTATCAGTATAAGATACTTGCTTCACCAGAAAATGTATTGGGAAAAAAACTCTATAAAGAGGTTATTAGGAGCTATCGATGCCAACGATATGCGGAGAATCTCCTGACTCTGATGATGAACTCAGACTGACTCAGATGAACCGATCCCAAAATGCGTTAATTGCAACGCAGATGGCCATGCAGCTAGCTACCAAAGAACTAGGGATATAGAAAAAAAAAAAAAAAAAAATGCTGTAAAACACACTATTAGTACATTCACTAATTAAAATATCTCATATGCTGAAAAAGTAAAATATACCTTCGCGAGGTAAACCAACAAACTAATTTCGTTACTTATAGATCTTAGTAATTTTTTGAACGAAGCAACAAAACTTTTTAATATCCCCTTCAAAGATCTTCTAATTAAAATAAGTCAGTTATGGCTCAATTACATACAACTGCAAGCAAAAGAACAAAAAATGTTTGCGTATCTCGACTTTGTCACCTCAATTATCATATAATGCAGCCTACTAAGTTTAACATAATGTCGATAAATTTCAACTCCGTAATTTCACATGCAAGAAGAGTTGCGCCTTTAAGTCTCATATATGTTTTCTATCTGAAACTAGATTTAAGAAAAGCATAAGCCCTCATTTAAAGGCTACAATTTCATCTGAAACGATCTAGGTAGAGAAACGGAAATAATTTTAAAAGAAGGCTATAAATATGATAAAGTGCCTTTTCAGAGCGATTTTTTTAACGTGTCTTGCGACAATAAGTTCCTATAATCCTAATGACTTAGTAAGAAAAATTGTAATTGGAAGTGTATATATTCTCTCTAATGCTGGCCTTCGCCTATCCATAGAATTTGATCGATTTTACACCTTAATAAAAACAAATGCGGCAGTGATCGATGGAGACTTTAATGCACGTCATCCAGCATGGGGAGACAGTGTCGTCAATAGTAATGGTAATCTAATTTAAAACTGTTTTCTTAACGGTCCTTTTCTGAATCTGGATATAATAGCTCCTATTGGTCCAACATTTTCTAGATCCTTATCAGAGCTAGATTTTTTCCTTATTTTTTTCCCCTTTAATATTGCAAACTCATTTACTTGTTCAACGCTTACAACACCATCTGATCATGTTGGTATCCTATTAGAGCTGAATATTGCTCACTTTCTTTCTCTTTTGCAACCTCCAACCACATGCATTTGTTTTGAAAAAAAAAAAAAAAAACAAACTGGGAAGCCTTTAGACTCTCACTTTTGAGTATACCTCTAGCTAAAGATATCTCTAATTTAGAAATAGATTCATTGATATCCCAAGCAAATGATCATATTTCTTTTAGTGTGGAAACTAACTCTTCAATCCGCGTTTCCAAAAAGTCAAAATACAATAACATCTCAAATTTTGCAATACTAAAAAGTTATTAAAAATCCGGAATATTTTGCTCACGTAAATAAAAAGACTTTTTTATCGTAATCTCAATAGAATCAATGCCAAATATCTTCATTTGCACTCCAGGAATCAGTGTCTCAGGAGAATTCTCAAAGAGATAGTTGCGTTAGATACCAACGATGCATTCAAGAGAAGAAAAAATTAACCCATCCCCCCATGCATTCAAGAAAATTGACAAAATAATTGGTAGGTGACTCTTCAGCACTGATATTTCCAAAGATGTGCTGGTTTACAACGGGAAGGAAATGGTAGAAATCCCAAATAAACCAAAGGCCTTTAACGACTCCTATTCTTCTTTATATTCAGAAACAGACCCAGTATTAATTCTTGATAACAACAACGAAATCCAGTCAGCAGTAGATGCATTTTGTAACACCCATCTCAATCAAACTCTTACATCTTTTATCCCCTCCAGGTCACCTTTAAGCTTACTTTCAAAAGTCTTGGATCTTGCCATCGTGAATAGAGTATAACGTCATTTAAATATCCTCCACGGGAGTTCTTGTAGGATTTTATTCTGACAAGGTAATTATCGATGACTTTTCGACACAAATGTGAAATAACTCGCTCAGAAAATTGGTTTTGGCAATAAATACAAAACGGTTCATGGGGTGAGATGTGGTACTGTCTTGTTGAAAGCACATATCTTCGACATCCATATCTTCGATTTAAGGCCAACAAAAGTCGGTTAACATTTGATTATAATGATGAAAATTGACAGTGAAATATGTGAAAATTGGTCGTCCAAACGTTGATGTCCAAGCACTCATTCTACGTACGGCTTATATGGTGGTCAGCTGGCTTCAATTCTTGAGCTAGTTGAGTTTGATAAGGGTATAGATGCAAATTCAAATGCAAAATATGTCATAACGTTACAAGCCCACATGCTGTGCTCACGGTAAAATCTTTTTCAACACTCTCACTTACGGCAGCCGGCATATTTTTGTAGGGCGTGCAAGAGAATCTATCTGCTACAACTATGAAGGATAGGCCTTAAGACATCTGTATCAGAGCAAGTCCCTTCAATTTTTGTTACAGTTTTGCATACAGTATGCTCAGATGGACAATTATGTCGGCTGTAATCTGCTCCTAATGAGCCAAATGTACCTGCTACAGAATCACTTTTTTAGTAGTAAGTTTTCACAATTTAAACCTTCAGCGATTGTTTAACGATCCATATTGTAAAGTCGCTAAACTTGAACTAAACATATACAGTCTCGGATGGCAGTTCAATTTTACGTAAGTGATTGAAACAGGGATGTCAAACTCGGAATAGGAACTAGATGACCCTATGTTAACCTACTTATATTATTTTACTTTTAAGCTAGACATGATCTTTGTCTAAACTTTTAAAAAAATATTTTACATAAATAAACGTATTGATTCGAAAATAAGTCTCAATAAAACATAAACATAAACTTACTGAGACAGTTGGTTTAGTTGAAATATCGTCATCGAATATGCTATACAAGATTAACGGAGTATCCGCGCTTCCGCGTATCTTTTCTTCTATATGTTTTAATATGACACGTTACATTAGTTATCCTCTTATGATAGTGAAATCCTTAAGAATCACATCGACGGTATGGACCCACGACACATATTGTATCGGTTTTTCATCAACCACTTGTAGTTCTTTAACACCATCTGGGAGTTTACTAATATCTTTGCAGTTGACGAAGAGGCACCGCTAAATATCGCAAATCGATTTTCGACACCTCTTAATTGCTCAAAAATGCGATTCAATTCGGTAAATTTTTTTTTTTTAAATATAATTCAAAGACTTTATTTTACAATTTTTCGAATTCAAGACTTGTTAAAATTTCCTTATTTTGATAAAACTTTAGTTTACGAATTTATTCATAATTTTCAAATACTTATTGGGTTTGCTGTTTCGATCTTATTTCTGATTGTGCTTTTTTACTTTTAGTCGCTCACATTAGTTTCGACATTATCTTTTAAGCTCAGTTTTTTTGTACTTTTTTTTTCATTTTCAGATCTCGTTTTATACCTTCAGTTTTTTTACGTTATCTGTTATCGAGTATATGTATTTTATAATGAAAAGCGAAAGGAAAAAAAAACTGTTATGTTAGTTATATTGTCGCGGTTATTCCGTCGTCGTGTTATTCCTTTTTAGTCGCAATCTAAAATGCCCGAAATCTAGAATGGTCAGCTGTGGTCTTATGGATACAGTGACGTGCACACTTGGAGCGCACTAGTTTCATGGATCCTCAGGCGAAAAGGATATAATTTTATTGTAATGTCCCTGCTAGAGCGCTAATGAACGAATTCCTATGCGAGGATTAAAAGCGGACGACCAACTTTTCCGTAAATTAAATATGTACGTTACTTAGGTTTAAATAATTAACGTTTATTCTTGTTCTAGTAATGCAATAGTTTACACCCGTTATAATAATACAATATATGTAGACGCTTGGTTAAGCCAAGTTTGCCGCCACAATCCACCAGTTTCATATTGGTTGCCTCGCAGATGCCCAAACGAACTACTGAAACATATAATTAACGCTTTTTCAACGTCTGTGCTCTTACAAAAATCAATCTAATCCCCGATATAAAGAGCTAGGAGCTATTCTCGTCCTCTTATAATGTTTCCGATGATCACTCCCTCCCTTTGGCTAATGACGCTGCTCTCTCTAAAGTTGAATTTCTATGCAGAGGTGCCCTACTTGCCATTCACAACCTCAACTCTTCTCTTATCGCTATCTCTTCTTCTGTCAAACTTGACTTTATTTAAGTTAAAATAACACTTCTAAATAATTCCTTGTAACGTTATGCGTTACTACATTCTCCCAGCTCAACCTATCGAATCCTACATACTTCATATTAAAGTGATTGACCAACGAATTGATCTAAGTGATTCCTTTGACGATATTCTTATTTTTGGTGAATTTAATCTACCTCTGCTAAAGTGGATTTCATCGTATGATCAATTTTTTTTACCGCGTCAAACGCTAGTTCATCCAAGGAATGTCTATTCATTATTATACTATTCATTAATCGTATGACAGACTCAAGCCTATACCAAGTAGGTGGTGTTCCTAACTCCATCATTAGGCAACTAGTCTAGTGATCCCATTAACTCCAGAGTAACGTTTTATCCCTTAATCCAATAAACTATCGACAACTTTCACCATAGCCCACTTCTTCCCCTACTATCTCTTGTTACAACTTTCAAAAAGGTAATTTTCGCAAAATTAATATCCATCTCAGCAAACATTTTTTTTTTTTTTTGATTTTACCAACCTATCTTTATCTAATGCTGTCTCCATTTTTTTTTTACAATGAAATATTTTCTTGGATAAACCACCATCTATTTATTTCCCTAGTATAACAGAAGACTTCGCTCTTTATGAAACAAAAGAGACAAATTATGGGCAGTTTTTGTTTGCACCAAATACACAATTTCTTCGTTTCTAACGCCATATATTTCAAGTACCTTCTCAATTTCTGCATTGGCCCCTCAATCTTTTGATTGATCGAAGAAAAGTTACAAAATCTCAATGATTAATTTTTACCCGGGCCAGATGGGTGCAAAGTAATATTTTTCAAAAAGTGTGCCTCCAATCTTTCACCCACTCTCCTCCCTATTTCACCTGCCCCTCACAAAATGTTAATTCTCCCAATTTGGAACAACTCTTTCACAGACCCGGTCCACAAAAAGGGATCAACGAATGAAGTAATTAACTACAAACATAGTTGAATTTGTATCCTTTGCGCTTGAAGCCCTAGAAAATTGGTACAGATTTTTTTAGGGCGTTTGATTAAATATCTCAGAATGTTAAAATGGATATCTTCTTATGTTGAGAACCGTTATTATAGTGTTCGTTTTAGGTTCACCGTCTCAACTCCGTTTTTAGCCATTTCTGCTGTCTCAAAAGGCAGCCATCGAAATCCTCTTTTCTTCATTTTAACTATAAACGATCTTGAGGGGAATAATAAATACTGCGTCCTATCTCCAATTCTCCTATTCTCCAAAACTATTTTTTCACCCTAAGACTCTATTATCCTTCAAAAAGACTTCGATAGGTTTTCCATTTGGTGTCCAAAAAATTGCTTTGAACTTAATGTTATCGGTATATTTGAGTCAAGTGTGGTCCTCCTTTCAGAGTGTTCATATATCCCAAATCGAAAACATTTAACGTCGTTTTCTTTGACTTACTCTTCGAGTGCAACAGTGACCGCCTCAAACTTTTAACCTGAACACCCTCGAAAAACGCAAAGACGTAGCATACATTCTCTTCATTCATCTACTGCTTTCTGGTTCTATGGATTGCGCTTCCCTTTAAAGTTCTATTTCCTTTAACACTAAACCTCGTAATTTCCGCTGCTCTCGTCCCTTCCATATTCCAATCCATCACACCTCTTATGGTTCCAATGAACCAATCTCCCGCATGCTCCTTAAGGTCAATTCAAAGCTCCCCTTTTTTGATTTTAACCTGAGCACTTCCCGACTTAAACTTGGTCTACTTCACCATTCCCTTAATTGTTATTAGGTTTTAAGTCCCAGTGTTTAAGTGACTTTAAGCTTATATTAAGCGAAGTAAATAGGGAGATCAGCCCCTACCAAAATTAAAATATGTTTCATCCGGCGCGTGCATGTATCCTATATAGTGACGTGTGTGACTTGTCAGCAAAGGTTTCCATGCACTCTCTAAACAGTTTATTGTTATAGTGAAGATCACATTCCCTAATATCAATTTAGCTAGAATCGTGTTAACTAGCACTTGGTTCTCGTCAGTTATATTTTCATCTGCGTCGTCGTTTTCCGTGTCTGTTGAAAAATGTTCTTGTACGTACTCATACATACCATACAAACGGGTATCTTACATATGTTAAACTTTTCATATTTTTCTAAGATGGATGAATTATGAATTATCATAAAATATACAATGAAACACAGAAAGTTCAACCGTTACATAATTAGCTCATTCCAGCTACCGAAGGCGGACGTTTGTTTGTATGTTTTTTGGAACAGTTTTTTTTTTTTTGATTAGAAATTAGTATTTGTGGGGTAATTTGAGCTTTTTTACAATTATCTTGATGCAAAAAAACTTGACGTGGCTGCTAGTTTTTCTTCAGGTTTGATTGCATCCCTCATGTTGGTGTTTTTCTGCTTCTAATCGCTTTTCACAAGGTATAAAAGCGAATTGAATTTGGAATTGTTAATTCTGAAATAATTGCAAAACTCTTTCATTTCAACTCGCCTTTTGTATCTCGTACTTTTCTCAATGTCTTTGTTAAGTTTTTTGCATTATTAAAAATTCTTCACAACAATCATTCAAATTAATTATTACTTTTGTTGGTCATCATTTTTGAATCCATTATTATTGTATAAATTATTAAATCTAATATGTTTTCAATAAACTTAAATTTCTCATATTATCACAAACAGAAGAAAAACCTCGCTTACGATAAGAGCCTCCTGATAGGAAAAACGACGAATAAAAAAAACCGGAAAGAACTTTAATATCATTGCACGTGAGGGAAAATTAAATACCTACTGTAAATTCATCGCTTAAGACCCAAAAGGAATTTAAAAAAAAATTGCCCAGTAAAAACAAAAAAGTTTGAATCGGGACATATCCATATGAAACGTACAAAGTATATGTACAAGGCTCTCCAACAGCCTCTACCATACGCCATACGCCGCACACTTGCTTCCGTCCTAGAGCCGTATCTTATTAATACCTGCCGCACACAATTCCACTTTGAATGTCATGGGCTTTAATAATGTTGCGTTGTCGACTGTCGTATCGATTTATCTGTTTTATTGATATGCTTATGATCCTATCAAGTAGCTCAGGTGTCAACAGGATTGCAAGTCCAATATATCGACATCTGGAAAAAAATATCTATACTTCGCTATATATGCATTTACTCGTAAGATGAAATTTTATAAGAACATCACTTTAAGGAGCACACCTAGTGTGAAATTTCGAAAACAAATTTTTTTTTCATAAAAATAACATACAAATAAATAGAAATGAATATCTCAAATAGTTTTTGAGTTACAGCCTTCTAAAGAGTAGCCGTTCAGCGGTCAGAAAGTTACGTTTGCTACTGGGTCTACCAGAGTTGTTGTTCGAGCTCTGTCGTCATCGTACACCATTTATCATCAAACTTTCGATGGATGTTTCACGAATTTATGGAAAGCAGCAGAACCAGCTTGTAAATTAAGTATGGAAAGAGCTGTTGAAGAAGAGAAGAAGCAGACTAGAAGACAGAAGTAGAAGACTATTTAACGTTTTTGTGTAGTAAGTCTGGCAGTAAAATATTGTAAAAAAAATCGGCGATTCGTGTTCAAAGTCTTACTGTCAGAGTTACGTCTTATGGAAAAATAAAAAAGACAGCGATCCTAAAGCTCAAAAAGATGATTGCGACATAAATTATAAAGGATCAGCTTTAAAAATAGAGGTCAACATGTTGAAAGACATATTTGGTTGCTCGATTAGTAAATACGGAGCGAAATATTTGCGGTGGATTGGTGATAGTGATAGTGCCACATACAAAGGATTATTAGATTTGAATCCATATGATATTCCTGTAAAAAACTACATCTACATGTCAAAAAAGAGTGGGATCAAGCCGTAGTTTGGAAAAAGCCGATAGGAGCTTAGGAGAAAAAGTTAAACCACGCTAAAATTAACTGTCAATGTTAATAATAAACTTTAAAAGTATTACGGCTTGGCAATTATGAGGCATAAAGACAATGTGGATGCAATGTATAAAGCAATTTGGGCTACATTTTATCATATGAGTTCAATTGATAAGAATGCAAACTATGGAAACTGTGTAGAAGGCGCAGAGAGATGGTACGCTTATCGCCGCGCGGAAGCTGAAGGAACGAACTTGACTAAGTTCAAGCACGATTATCTCCCACTTGATCCAAATGTTAAAAAAGCTCTGAACCTAATATACGCGGACTTGTGCCGGCGTGGATTGCTTGATAGATATAAGGGTAATAATACGCAGAATAATAACTATAGCTGAAATGGTTTACTTTAGAACTTTGCTCCCAAAAATCTCCACAGTGTTCTCAAGACTATTGAAGTATCAAATTACTTTGCTACCTTAATATTCAATGACGGTATTTTATTTATTTTAGAAATATTTAATGTGATAGGAGTGATAGTTGGACCAGTAGCGAGAGATAATGTCGCTAGCAAGGATGAAACAAGACTACGAGTAGCAGAGCATCGCCAACAGGCTGCCTCGAGAGATGGCCGATCATCTCGAAGAAGAGCTTCTGCAGCCTAGCAGCTTTTTAAAGAAGAGGAAGGTGAATTATATGTGCCTGGAATAGCAGATTAGCTCTAAGTTTGATTTTTATCGATTTATAACAATGAAATCAATCATTTTATCTCTAAAAGCATTTTTCTCGAGTTTTAGGTTCGTATGTTTCTCTATACTGTACAATGACCCTTCAGTTTTTAGCTTGTATGAAAACGGTAACCGTAAACTGTATCTGTAACTGTGACGGGTCAAAATTCATCACAATTTGGACAAAATTCCATTTTTTTTTTTTTTTTTCAAAGTTCTGCAATTTTTAAAATTGTGGGTCATTGTATAGGCAATACCTTCTAGTTTGGTAATCTTTTTTGTTTTTTTGTGAAGTATCTTTTTTGTGACTTGGGAATTTTAAATTAAGGCAATAATCAAAGTACATCAATATACGATAACATATAAAATAGACATATATTTACCAAGAAAAATGATTAATTTTAAATCTTTTTTAAAGTAGTTTACTTTCTTTAATTATGTTTCTACAATTTTACATGTTATGAATCAAGTTGTTGTGAATGTCGTGAAATAATTGTTGTCGATCATCGCACACATTCTGCCTTTCAGCGGAATGTTGGTTGCATTCTTCATTCTTCTTCACAGTCTGCGGAAGTAAATCTTCGAAATTGTCAGCTCCGACAGTGATTCCATTATAACGTTTTCATCCTGAACTTTGTTCCATAGTTGCGACCTTGACAAGTTGATTCTAACAACATATATGTAGTAGTTTCCCTCCATGGTCTCCATAAAGCAGTCCTGTACTTTCCCATTTTCCCCCTGAAAATAAATTATATCTCCATTTTCCTTGCTCATAGAAGTCGCGAGCCCCTTTTTTTCTGCAGCGCTGGTTTTTACGCCTTTTGTTTGATGTCATATACGATATCTCCAGTAGCTTGCTTACATACGCGTAGCATAGGTCATATTCACTTAAGGCTTTCAGAATCGGATTTATCGAAGTATTTTGGAAGAACCAACTAAAAGGAATAATACTAGTAGTCACTAGCGATAGCAAAAACACTTGTTATCATAAGATAACAAGAACAATAAAGAGTAAACAATAGGTTCGTTATTGTCAAAGAGCTTGTTACTCATTTTTTTTTTAGTTTTCGCTTTCTGGATTATTGAACATTATTTTATAAAAACTAAATACAGGAACAATATTTGAATTGTATCGTTTATCAATATTTATGCTTCTTTGAAATCGAACATTTGATTTTTCAATAGTATGTACCTTAAATTTTTTTAATGTCTACCCAAAACGATCAAACCTCTATAACTTACCTATAGTTTTAGGGAACAAACTATTCCCACGAAAATACCAGGAATAAGGCCATAGTTTCGTGCAAAAAAAAAAACTTTTTTTTTTCTTTCTAGTATAACATACCATCTCAGAAAATCCATATGAACCATATAAGTGTGACTACAGCAATACAGCAAATATCTTATTTACTTCTTTAGATGTCCGGGTGGACTAGGGACTCAGTTAGCATGCCTCCCCAGCTACCGGGGCCTTTTACCAAAAAAAAAAACTTTTTATTACATGCTATGAAAAATGTTACAATTTTAAAATAGAAAATGAGAACATTTTGCGAGAACATGTTAATGAGTTGATGAGTTTTCAGGAAGAGGTTGACACTAGCATAATGCTGCATTTATCTTTTCTGCCAAAATATGTTTCCGTTCTCATAAAGTCGTCAGATACAGATGTGTTTATAATAGCTCTCTATAATCTACCACACCTAACAAACGGCATTAAAGTTTGGCTTGAAGTTGGAACTATGTCCAAAAACAATTTTAGACATATTGAATTCAACCCATCATTTCGACGGTTTTGAAAATTTTATCTGTAGTATATACCAAACGAGGGCTTTGTATGTAAACGAAGCTAGGTATAAAATCATTACTATTATATAAAGACGAAACATTTTAAAATTTTGTCGTAAGATAATTTCAAAAACTACTGGACCGATTAAAGTAAAACAAATTTTATAATATTCGTTATTTTCATGAGAATGAAATTGGCAAAAAACTCGGTAAGACAAAGGTAGATATAAAATTGAGTGAAACCATGTACATACTATATATCTGTAGATAGAAAGAGAAAATATGAATAAAAAAAACTGATTCTGAATTTTACTTTATTTAGACTCATGTTGTTTTCTTTTAACTGAACAACTGTAAATTTTCTTTTTGGCATGACAAAGAATATGATTTCATTTATTTCGGTTTGCAGTTTTCCATACACGTGTGTATATGACAATCTTCTCTACATATTATTAATATAAAATATCTTTGTAAATTACCTACAAAATACGATACAAATAAAACGGTAAGAAAATGGTTTTTTTTTTTTCAGGTTTATTTAGCTACTTTCTTTTTTAAAGAACATGAAGAAAACATTGTGTAAGATTTTTTCTCTTATTTTTTTATCATAAAGAAACCATTATGGTCAAGAAAAAGATAAATTTATTAAGGAAATCGCATAGCGCAAGAAGAAGATCTTTTCAACGTTCAAATCAACAACCTTCACCGAGAGAACAAAGATTACACGGCCAACGAGATTGATTATTCAACAAGAATTCAGGGAAACGAGGTTCAAAGCGCATCAGCAGCAAGTATTAAAAGTTCAAATGTAAATCAGTTTTTGAGCAATAGGGCAGCTTTTAATTACCAACCAATGTTTCCGTACATAAATAACGATAAAACAGAAATAGGTAAAATGGATGAGGTTTGCTCATTTTGTAAAGCAAAAAAAAATGGGCTGGTGAATTTAGTAGCATGTGTTGCGTTAGTTGAAAAGTAAAACTCCCCCCACAGCCGAAGTATCTGAACCTTTAAAAAGTATGCTCAATGGATCTCACCCACACTCCAAAAATTTTCTGGATAATGTGAGGTCATATAATTTACTCTTCCAAATGACATCTTTTATTGGAAAAGAAGTAAGGGAAGGAAACTTCATGCCGACTTTTAAAGTCCAAGGGCAAATATAACACCTCATCATGAGCTTGCTCCCCGAAACGAGGAATCCAAGCTACCTGCAAATTTACTTCATCTCAGAAGCGGATCAGAGATCTCTTTGCCGCAAAACATGGCTCCTAATCTCAAACGGGAAATCATAGAATTACTTCTAGGTCTCCTAAATAGTCACAATGGGTATATATCTATTTTCGAGACGACTCTGGAACATGCTTCTCCAAATATGTCCGACTTCAAAGTAACCATTAAGGCAGACCATAAGCCTGCAAACGAACATCGTGGTCGCTTCAATGCTCCAACAGAATATGAAATTGCCGTATTATTGTTGGATGAAGATAAGGGTCCTAGAGACATTGTTTTGCATACAAAAGGTGGTCACTAACAGCGCGTTTCAGATCAATCATATGATCCACTTCAATACCCATTAATGTTCATTCGCGGTGAAGCCTGTTATTGCATAGGGATTCCACAAATTTTACCTGCAACCGGCCAATTAAATTCAAATAAATTGGTGAGGGACAATGAGACAAATTGTTAACTTCGGTTTTGCATGTCCGAAATGCTGCTGGAACGCCACAAAGGGAAGTCATTTTTGCATCGGATTGTTACTGGTGATGAAACATAGATCCATTACGACAACCCCAAATGCAAAAAGTCATATGTGAAATCCGGCCAACCAGCCAAATCAACGTCAAAGCCGAATATCCATGGCGCGAAGGTAATGCTCTTTGGTGGGATCAGATGGGTGTGCTGTATTATGAGCTGCTAAAACCAGGTGAAACCATCAATGAACAACGCTACTAAACACAATTAATTCGTTTGAAGAGAGCAGTAGCCGAAAAACGCGTAGTAGTGAATAAGAAGTCTTACCCCACCCGCCTTATAGCCTAGACCTTACCCCTTCTGACTACCATTTGTTCCGGTCGATGCAGAGCGCCCTCACTGAAATACGGTTCACATCAGAGCAGAATATCAAAAATTGGCTTGATTCATTCTTGGCTGTCAAACCGGCGCAGTTCTTTTGAGATGGCATTCACAACTTGCCAGAAAGATGGGAAAAAGTCACAGCTTCAGGCAATAATTTGAATAATACTAGTGTACATGTGTACAAGCTTTTGAGTCAGTTTGTGGTGGATATGGCAGCCAAAATTATAACAGATATAACTCATCAGCAGACTCTAAGAGCTGAGATGCTGAAAGCAATGATGTTAACATTAATCCTCTGAATATAGGTCAACATATAATTTTGCCATCTACTTTCACTGGATCACCAAGATATCTGCATGAAAAAACTCATTGCATATGTCAAAAAAACGATCGCCCAGATGTTTTCATTACTATGACATGCAATCCAGAGTGGCCGGAAATGAAAGGTGAGATTTTTTCGGGCCAGAGATCTATTGACAGGCATGACATATTTGCGCAGGTCTTTCACCTTAAATATAAAAAACTGATGCTTTTTATTCATAAAAATCATATTTTCGGGGAGACAAAATGTTACATGCTGTCTATCGAATGGCAAAAAAGAGGACCACACGCATATATATTGATCTGGTTTGCAGCGAAAACTCAACCTAATGAGATCGATTCCATTATAAGAGCTGAGATACCTAATAAGAATGAAGACAGATTATTATACGACATAGTTTGCAAGCACATGATCCATGGTTCTTGCTATAGCTTCTCCGGAATCGCAGCAACATTACTTTGTGGAGGCTGAACTGCTCATTCCACTTTTAAGCTGCCGATAAACATCATTGCCCATCCGAAAGAACAGTTCAATAGGAAAGGTTTTCAAAAAAAGCTGCGCTTATTATTTGGGATGAATGTACCATGAGTAATCAAACTCATATTGATGCTGTCAATAGAGTTTTAAGTCGAAGCTTATGGGTGGAGTAACAATGTTTTTTTCGGGTGATTTTCAGCAAACAATGCCAGTAATTCCCAAAGGCACTCTAGCGGATATCATCAAAGCTTGCCTTAAATTATCTTCTATTTGGCAGTATGTCCAAAAACTGCAACTTCAAACCAATATGAGGATACAACTTACTGAAAATACTGACAATGCCGAGTTCGCATCTCTTCTGCTTAGCATTGGTGATGGAAGTTATACGTTTTCAGGTGCGGAGAATACTGTTCAATTAAACAAGAGTTTCGGAAAAATCGTTCATACCGCGGAAGAACTTATAAATTGTGTTTATGGAGATCTAATGGCTTTACAATTAACACCATTTTCTTGGAAGGTATTTAAATTAATGATGTGGATGCATCTGATGATGAAAATAATTATATAAGCGATTCATCCAATAAAGCAGATAAAGAGTAATTTTTAGTACCTTAAAATATATATTAGTCTTCACTTATGTGAAATAAGTCTTCACTTATTGAACTTTCTAATTCATATAGATGGTAATGGTGTATATGCATCGTATTTGTATATTGTCTTTAAAATAATTCGATATTTAAGGCAATTGTAGTACATTAAGTAGACATACGTGATGTATTTAAAAGGTTTTTTTTATTATTGCTTCCAACAAATATATTTCTGTTATCATAATATGGTAATCTTATCACGTCTGGCAAGGGTATGGCTGAGCGTAAAACCTCTGGGACCCATATATTTGTGATCAGGAAGCTCACAAATTTCTTGGCGTAACCAATACGTTGTTTTACCAATTATTTCAAAGAGTGGTTTTTAACATACTAAGGGTTGATTCATCGTGAGGTTTGATTTTCAATAGGCTTTTTTTGACAGATCACACATGACCTATCAAACTGCTTTGTCATATTTGTTCAGTATCGTTTGGCAAGTCATTACGAAGGCTGATACAACAGCGTATCCAAATTATTCAGCTGTATTATGAAAATCAGCGTTCTGTGAGAAATATTTTTCGTGCGATTCAAGGAATCTACGGTGCGCATAATCGACCTACTGAAACCACTCTTGCTAATACCATTCGCAAATTTGAGTCCTAGTTTACATAAGTGGATGATACTCGACCGGTTAGACCAAATCCAGCACGTGGTGAGGAGACTATAGTAGCTGTATTTGAGAGTGTACGCGAAGACCATGGCGAATCGATTCGTCGTCGTTCTCAGCAGCTTAGCTTGGCCTATTCGACAACTTGGCGTATTTTACGTGAGGATCTCAGCCTTGAAGAGTACAAAATTCAACTTGTGCAAGAATTTAAGCTAGGCGAGCCATACAGCGCGTGAACCAATGGACTTGTTGAGAAATCCTTTTGATGAGCACTTAATTTTACGTTTTGCTACGGTAAATTGGCCGCCTAGCGATATCACACATTTAGACTTTTTTTTCTGGTTATATGTAAAGTCTCAGGTCTTCAAGGAACAAGCCAGCTACGATTGATGCTTTGGAAGCCAACATTACTCGTGTTATCCGCGAGATACCAGTCGCTATGCTCGAACGAGTTGCCCAAAATTGGACTTTCCGAATGGATCACCTCAGACGTAGTCGTGGCCAACATTTACATGATATCATTTCAAAAAGTAGTTATCATGAATTGTTCTTTTAACCGATAATAAAAATTTTTAATTCACTTTCAAATTTATGTGTTTATATAGAGTTTTCTAATAACTAATTGACAACTTTTTTTTTAAATAAAAGGCAAACCATTTGAGATACAATCAAAACATTTATGAATGGAACTCGACTTCGTTCATATGGCCACCGCGGGCACGTTTGCAGCGGTCGATTCGTTAGACCCAATTTTCAACGACTCAGCCACTATTTCGCGTTCAATGTTGGCTCTGAGCTTTTCCAACGTCGTCGGCGTGTTGGCATTAACCAATAACTTAACATAGCCCCACAGAAAAAAACAGAATATATCGCATGAACGAGGAGACCAATCGACTGGCCCATGTCTTGAGATAATACGCTCACCATACTTACTCTTCAATAAATCGATTGCAGCGTGTGCTGTGTGGCATCTGGCAACATCCTGTTGAAACCACATGTCGTCCAAGTCGATATCTTTCAATTCGGGCCAAAAATAATCGGTGATCATGGCGTGATAACGCTGACCATTCACAGCAAAGTGACGATCGTGATCGTCGACGAAAAAATATGGCCCAATAACGCAGCCGGCATGCAAACCGCACCAAACAGTTATTTTTTGTGGATGAAGTGGTGATTCATGAATCACAGGTGAGTTTTCAACCGACCAATAACGCATATTTTGCTTATTGACGAACCGATTGAGCCAAAAATGAGCTTCGTCACTGAAGATGATTTTGCGATGAAATTCATCATCTTGGCGCATCTTCTTCAGAACCTAATCGAAGAACGTTTGCAGACGTTGCTCGCTAGTGTACTTTACCATGATGAAAATGTTGAGTTTACTGAATAAATTGACAGTGCCAGTTTGATGATTAGTGAAAGAGTGCGTTCACAAATTAAATTCAAAGTTGCCACGTCCCTATTGGAAAGCCCTATATTTTACATTATAAATCAAACCTCACGATGAATTACCCTTATTAGTACTGGCAATTGTATGGCAATGGTTTTCAACCTACTATTACTAGCCTCAGTTACGACAAAACGCTGCCAGACTTCCCGATTTGATATAGTTTATTGAAGATTTTAATGTTGATGTATAAATATTTTTGTTATATTTTCATGCTCAAAATTTGCTGTGAGCTCTAAGTCTAATAGTTCAGCTCTACAGATTCTATCTTTTGGGGTGCGTAGGGTTTAAACTTTGTGCTTGGGTAGGTGTAGGGTAAAACAGGGATCGAAAAATACGGTTTCAAATAACGAAAGTTAATTTATTCTTCCGGAAATTACATCCATTTTTAACTTTAAAGTGTCATTCAATACATTCGTATTACAATCATAGAATTAAGTTACGATTATTTGTTAACATTTAAATTAAGTGTTTTTATATAAATTTAAGCTTAGCTTCAATAATTATTACAATCTTAGTAAAGATACTATTTTTAAATGAAATGTACATTTTTCATCCGAGCATTATCATATATGGCTTTTAAATCGGTGAACTGATGTTCTGTTTCGATTCGGAACATGAAAGTTTGATCAATGGTGAATATTTTTTTTGCCTAATTAACTTAGGCATATAATATGTCAACATAGAATATGACAGATAGGATTTAAAATGCAATGTGGGTAGTCTTATTTTCATGTATAGACAACTCCAATCGTCGGGCATACTTATTTTGGCCCACATTTTGTGGTTGAGTTGATGTATGCTCCGTATATAATCACCATCTACTCCTTAACCAGTTCGGCAGTTAAATCAGTGTCAGCATTTTTGTTGGTCTTAAGTTTGAAATTAGATGTTCTGACTTCATTTTATCGGATGAGCGAAAACTTTTTCTGTCTTCGTACAAGTTAAATGTTTCATTCTGCATGTCAGTGGGATGTTGGTCGTAGTCAGCGTTTAAAAGTCCTTGAAATAATCTTTCCAGACTCTCAGTACGTACTGTCTACCGAAGATTTCTGTTTCAAATATGTACGGTATGTTTATCTTAATTTTTGTTAAAACTTCGGAACCTTGTACCTCTGTTAGCACTTTTCCAAGACCACTTTTGAAGGATCTATGTCCCTACCTTCTCTTCTGCTCGTAATTTTTTTTTTAATTTAATTTTAGTGATGGCTGACGCCCCTATTTTTCTGGCTTAATAAAAGCTTAATCTAACTTAAAAACTAGGGCTTAGAAATTAACAAAAATTAAGGGTAAGTAAATAAGGGAATGGTGGAGATAACTAAATTTGCGACGAGAAGTGCTCAGGTTAAAATCAAAAACAAAGTTTGAGCATGCGGAACATTGGTTCGTTGGAAGCATAACAGGTTCAATTGGTTCAAATATAGAAAAATCTAGGACATCGTAAATAACGTTAATGTTGAAGGAAATAGAATTGTAAAGGGAGGCGCAATCTTCAGAATTAGAGAGCAGTCGATGAGTGAAGAGAATGCCAGCTACGTCTGCGTTTTTTAAAGATATTCAGATTAAGAAATTCGAGTCTATCATTATAGGAAGGTAAAATAAAAGGGTCATCCCGTGATAATCCTTGGAGATCAAATCGTAGGAAACGACGTTGAATTTCCTAGATTCGGGATATATGAACTCGCTGAAAGGAAAACCACACTTGGCTGTCATACTCAAGAAGGGGCTAGTTATTTCCTGGAAGGCCGTTTCATACATCCGCTGCTTTTCCAAGTTTGTTAGCAGAATTCATAGAAGATTCAAGTTAGACAAAGCCCTTTACTTTGATATTATAGCTGTCGATTGTGATGTTCTGTGTTTCTTCTTGTAAAGAGCATATCATTTACGGCTAAACCTATTTTGTCTGCTTGAGTTTCAACACTAGCGAACGCAGCGGTGACAGTCTGCTGAGTTTTCCCAATAGTTGCACAGACATTTAAAGGATTGTGCTCCCAGTGTTTACTTATGACTTTCTTTCAAGTATGATGTTAAAGAAGTCACATGAATGCATATTACCTTGTCCAAAGCTTTTTTTGTCATCAAAGAACTCGGTTAAGTCATTATCGAACTTAACAGAGCAGTAAGCATTTATAATCGCCGCTCTATACAGACAGACAAGTGTGAAAAGGATGCCAAATCTATATTGCTCCTCTCTATAAATGCTTTCATATGCTGCCTTTACATCAATGAATAGTTGGTAGGTATTGATTTGAACTTTTAGAGTTTTTCCCATGTACATACTTGTATATGTACGTACTCGTGCATGTACGTACTCGTAAAAGCATATGGCGGTACAATATCTCAAATTGAAAGTCTAAGAAGCAATTTGATGATCGTCAAACCTTCAATAGAGCTTAGACTTTTCATTTAAACATCTTACTTTATTTTTTCTTCATTTAAGTTTGAAGAGGGCAAAAAACTGAATTGAAGAAGGTTTGCATATCTTCATTTCCAAAATATTTTAGGTGAATATACAAGTATTTCTGTAAATATAAATGTTATCTCATCACTCTGAGCTCTATGTTGGACTGCCTTTGTAAATTCAAAATCGAAATAAATATCTTGACACATATCACCGATTTGAAGCATATGATTTACAAAAATGCAAAAATAACTTTAAACTTGACAAAATTATGGCCAATCATATTCGATATCTTTTAATCAACAAAAGGAAATGGCATATCCTTTATTTGAGGGCTAGACTCTCTTTCATTACCATTCCTAATCCTCATTAATTCCATACATATAAAACTTATAATAATAAATATAATACTCGTATAAGTATTTTCGTATATTTGTACTCCCGCTTGAGAAAACTTTAAGAATGGAAAACCGACAAATTAAATTTGCTTTCATTAATAGCGCTCAATTCAGCTGATGTTTTTATTGTAGCATAGTTCATCATTTTGTTCTTTATTGCAAAATTATTCTATGTAAATAAATAATAATAATGACTTAATTAATACGCAATTATACATTAACAAAGTTGGGTTATAGAAACAAATAAATATTTTCTCTCAGCAATTATAAGATCAGAACAATTTGATTAGACGCATTCAAATTCCCAACAAAGCAACCCGCATCTCATACCTCATGATAATTAACTGTGGGAAATCCATCCAAAAATAGTATGAGTAATAATAAATATGTGTAAATTCAATCTTTGCGATTAAATGTAAGTTGGAATTTCCAGCGTTAGTGTTTAAATGAGCGTCAGTAGCACGTCATTTCGCAGTAGCCTGCTTGTAACATGATCGTGTACACGAAAGCTTTTTCAACAAATACGAATTTAATCAAAGCTTTCAAGCCATTCTTCTGAGTCCGGTTTAAAGAGGAAAAAAAAATCACTGTGAACATTTGTTTGTTTTTTTATTCAGTGATTCTCGCAGTACGAGAGAAATAGCCAAATCACGTATCTGCCGGAGGTTATTTCAGTCATATTCGAATAGAGCTTACTGTTGGCCGCATTTAAATCCGATTAATGTAAACAACAATCACCGCCGCGTCGTTTGACTTAAACCAAACTTTATTAATTTAGCATTTTATACTCAAGGTTATTGTTTTAAAAAATAAGATAATTTGTGAAATTAGCACAAAGATTTTTTCACAGTATTGAAGGAGGAAAAATGAGAGGAAATAATTTAGTGAAACTTGCAGTGATATTGGTAGAATGCAGCCTTGTGCATATTTCAAGTGGACAGAGTAAGTCGTGTACATTTTCCAGTTCCAACAAAGGCAATCAATAACTATCTATAAAATGTAAACGGCAGGTTCTTGCAGGAATCCAAATGGTAAAATTGGATCTTGCATATCTATATACAATTGTCCAGCTCTTTTATCGGTTATCCAAAAGAAACCACTTTTGGAAACAGACAAACAATTTGCAGCACAATCACAATGCACAAGCACTGGTAGCCAAATAAATGTTTGCTGCACAGGAGACGTAGGTTTCACCGATAGAACTACAACACCCATAACAACCATACCACCGACAACGCGGTCTATCGCTACATCTATGGGATCAGGGGAAGGAGCAATACTACCCACATTACCAAGATGTGGACAACTGCCTGCTGGTGATAGAATTTACAATGGTAATGACACTCTCCTCGATGAGTACCCATGGATGGCACTTTTGGAATATGTCCAAAGTAGGTTCCCATAAAGAAAAGGTTTTGAAAGATTTATAGATGTAGCATTTTACGCTGTCACTTACAGGCAATGGAAAACGAATCTTTAATTGCGGTGGCAGCCTAATCAATCAAAGGTATGTGATAACTGCAGCTCATTGTGTGACTGGATCTATTCTACGGGAAGTGGGGCGGCTGTGAGTTTATTTTTTAACATATATTGGAGTAAAAAATTTATATATTTATTTTTCTTCATCGTTTTTGCAATGTTATATATGTATATAGGGATAGCGTTCGATTGGGCGAATACGACCTATCCACAGAAGTTGATTGCGTACGCACTGATTGCGCGGATCCAGTTATTAATATGAAAGTGGAAGATACAATCCCTCATCCAGGATTTGATGAATCTACAAACAACAGGCATAATGACATTGCGTTAGTTCGACTGGCCGGTGTAATTACGTATACAGATTTTATTAAACCAGTTTGTTTGCCATCTGCACTGGGTATCCAAGCGACGCCAAGAACAGGAACAAATTTGGTCGTAGCTGGTTGGGGAAGAACTCTTACATGTAAGTTAATTTTCAATGCATTCTACCTGTACTATATATAAATGTACAAAGTGATTGAGAAACTATTTAACTAAGTTAATGCGGTAACTCTTTACTAAAACTAATATATTCTTTTAAAGCAAAAAATACTAAGTACAATCTAATTTAAAATCATTTTTAATCAACTTTAAATTTGTGTCTTATGAAATGCCTTATAGTTCAAAGGTTTTATGTACAATTTCTATCATGCACTCGTGAATAAGGAAATTTGAAAATCTATTTATTCCTCTTTTATTAGAAAACATATGAAACTTTCATTTGACACCTTTTTTTTTCCTTGTATAACATCACATAAATAAAATCAGTGCAAGCCTAAAAATAAATTAATAAATGCTTTAAGTATACTGAAGAGCGATAAATTGCTTTAATTAATGTTGAAATATTGGGAGAAAAATTGACATTGATTACTTAATTAACAATATTGTCGATTTATTTGCCGATATTTCAAAATAATTTGGCATCCCATCAATATGAATACTTAGTGTTTCGATCGTTTTTGAAACTTAGCTACTCGTAAATATTAGTTTCGATTTCTGTACTGTGGAAAATCGTTGCTAAGTATACACATAGTTTCATTCAAAGAACTTATTTTATTTGCTGATCTTATGCTTATTCGGTATTGCATTGGATATTTTTCTATCAGGATATTACTTATAGTTATATGTCCCACTGAACTCCTTTGTTTTATACAATAGTATATAAGTTTATCTCTTGTCTTTCATTAAGAGAGTTATGATTTCATTCTCCTAACTTGGTTTTACATATACATGAATCTGCCTCAATTAGAAACATGAATGAAAAGGCCTTCGACCTGTTTCCAGTTACCCACCAATACTTACTAGTTGTTGGTTTTTCACCTCTTATAGATTAAAATACGTGAATTTGTTGAATATTTTCCATAGACTTACAATGTTCGTCCTTATTTGTATGCCCATAACTGCTAATGGTGTCTTTTTCTAGGATATGATAGTCCACGTCATTGTTATCCTATCATCAATTCATCTACGGACATTCTTGTGTATTAAAAAAGTAACAAGCCAATAATTATAAAATCAAAATGCTGAAATTTAATTGTTTTTATCTCCACTATGGCAATGATAACACAAAGCCACTCATATTGATAATTCGCTTTGTACGGTCATGTGTTAAGGCTACAAAAATACAAAAGAGAATACAATAATTGAAAGCTTATTATTGTTTGATTAATATTTTTATATACAAACTATAGTTTGGATTTGGTCATTTCACCTAAGACTGACACACACGAGTTAAGCTAGTAGGGTTGTATCAGGAAGTTAGTTTTTCTTACTACAGGCCAACTAGCGAGTAGACTCGCAGACAAAAATTGCTTACTACAAGTTGGCTTCTTGTTCACTTTCTCGTGTACAGAGACACTTACACATGTAAACAATAAGTCAATTACCAAATTATTTTTAAGAAGATGAGTATTTCAAATTAAATTTACTCGTACCCAGATTTTGTTCAGTGCATTAGTTTTTTGTCTACACTTCTAAAAGGTATTCTATTCTTATTTGCTCTGTTCAATACACAAATTCTTTTAGATAATTTAAGACAAAAATAACTTTTTCATGATTCTAGTTTGGAAAAATATAGCTTGGTTCTTAGACTTTTTTTCTTTCTTCTTTTGCATTCTTTTGAGTGCTCCTTAAACTTGTTCGCATCTGCTATATAATTAGGTGCATGTTGCTACGTGGTTGTCTAGTGTCCAGCTTTTAATAAACAAACAATTATCACAATTGATTTTCACTATTTTCTCTATGATAGAAATTTGAATAAAATAGGTTTGGAGATAAATTAAATTTATTGAAATTTTTTTATATGCCTATACATTCAATATATGTACCTGTTTTGTACGTATAGTTAATATAATCATCGCTCCCGATTATATGCGAATATTTGGAGTAATCTTAACCTTTTTGCTGAATTTTTATTAATATAGACTATGAGATAATTTAACATCAAATTGTGACTGACACTTATACCTAAAAGAGTTGTTTCTCGATTTACATGTGACACTAAATGGACGTTATTTTGTTTTAAAAGAATATATACTCGGATTCTACTCTATTCTTTAAAAACCAGCTAGTTATCTTTTGAATATTAGATTTTAATGAGCTAACAATTCAATGTCAAGTCGAAATATAAAAAGATGTACTGTCGTCAAGAAATAAATATTGTTTGCTAGTTCAAATGAGATTATTATTGAAAATCAAAAATAGCGAAAAGGAATAGAGCCCCATTTATACATTTATTTAGTTATTATTTTTATACTATCTAATAGATTGTGTATGGGTTCATGTGTTTTAAAATCTCTAACTTCTATTGCTGCACTAGTGGGAAGGTAGATTATTCGACAAGATGCGTAGTATGCAGCAGGTAGATCAACTTTCTTTTATCACGAGTAATAGAAGCTGATCGTTTTGCAAAAACATCATTTTCATAAAAAAAACACATATTTATTGTAAAATTAATATAAAATTTTATTGAGGAATTAAGATCTGTCTATGGCAATTATTAATGGAGTACATCATCATTCATATGACCACCACGCCTTCTGTTGCAAACGACCATTCGAAGATCAAAGTTATCGATGACTTTTCGAAGATTAAGTGGTTCAATTGTAGCTGCATTATTGATATAGACCTTACTTTTTTAATAACTCAACAGAAAGAAGTCTTAAGGTGTCAAATCACATGATCTTGGAGACAAATAAACTTCTCCTCTAACCGAAATAATCCAATCTTAAAATATCGTATTCAATAAATTGATTGATTGATGGCTTGTGTAGGCGGTAGCACCATCCTGTTGAAATCTGAAATCGTCCAGACCCAATTAATTCAATTTTGGAAAAAAAAATAGCCGGTCAACATGTTGCAGTAACGTTCTCCATTGACTGTAACTGTCTCTCCAGCCTCATCTTATTCTCACTATTAGTTATATGAAAGTTGTGCATTACGTGACTACTATATATAAGCTTTTGTTATAACACATTATTAGCTTTATATTTTTAGTTTATTTGTTGTTAGAATTGAATAATATTCATATTTATATACTCGTAAGTATATATATGTTTTTTGAGAGAACTCTTACACAAACAGTAAAGTTTTATTAAGATGCTTTACAAACAAGGAATCTTTATAATTTCAAACGCTATTTTCTTAAGTTTTACCAATTTATTTATTGCAGTATGTTTAAAAGCTTATATCTTGGATAACCATAAATATAAGGGAAAATAAAATGTAATTATCATACACTTTTCAAAACTTGAATTAATAAAACTTTTTTTTTCCAGCCCGTCAAAGCAACATTAAACAAAAACTTTACATTCCTGTGAACGACTTCCAAGAGTGTGCAGAAAAATTTGCTACCAAAAAAATACAACTAACTACATCTCAAATATGTGTGGGTGGTAACTTTGTTGAAGATAGCTGCGATGGTGATTCCGGTGGACCGCTTATGCGAGAGCAGGGTAATCTCGCTTTAGAAGGTGTCGTGTCCTTTGGCAACCGTTGTGGGCTTGAAGGTTGGCCTGGCGTTTATACTAAAGTCGCAGATTTTGAACCATGGATAAAAAGCAACCTTCGGCCATAAAATGTGATTAAATTATATACAAAAAATAGTTTTCAAATAAACAAATATTCTCTATAAATGGTGATAATTCTTATTGGTCGTCAGGTCTAATATTTGACGTTTTATTTTAGTAGATATGTTTACCAACTAGCAAACAGTAAGGTCTGTTTTTAAAACTCTGAAAACATCAACAATAAGAAAAACTAATCTATGTGACCAATCTTACCGCAGGCAATGGTAAACATCCGAATATTTTATAACGCAATTGATTCCTACAACACATACTTTAAATGCTATCATAATATCTTTTACCAGTACCACTATAATTTTGCTGGGGTAGGACCCAGCACTTTTTTTCAGGCAAGCAAATTGTCGTGAGATGGGACTATGATGGAAATAAATGCATAAAATACAATAACAAGTCGGTTTACACTAATAATTTAGTCTCCCCAATAAATGTTGACTACCACCCATGCAGCAAATTAACCACTGAGCCCAAACTTCTCTCTCTCTCTCTATCTATCTACCCAATTTTCCGAAAAATTTAACACGTGCTCAGGCATTTTAAGAATAGTAATACCCTTTTGAGTGGTTAATTCTTTTCTGAAAAAAAAGTGATAGAATATTCTAATCAGCTCTTGAGTTTGGCAAGTTAAGTCTACATTAACAATTCACCATGGAGAGATTTACTTCAACAAAGCTCGAGTGTTTTGGAAGCAATTTGCATAATCCATAAATTTTTGGGGGCACATAATCGTTCTTTTGACCAAGTTATAAGTTAATAGATCAATAAACTACAATATTACCCACCTATACACCACTAGACAATGTCCATCCAGTGCGAACTCATACTATTCGCACCGGAGATAATATATAAGGTTTCCACGATTATGACATTATCGGTCGTTATTTTGGAATTCGTATTACGTACAAGAGACGTAATATTGTTTCAAAAAGAAGGCGGTACACCAATTTAAGGCACCAATTTATTGAATTCAAAATTTGGCAGGAAAGTGATTATACAAAAAGGATCTCTTAATTGTCACTTCTCGAGTATTTTATTTGCGTTTACCTGAAGTCATTAGTTTAGAAGCCAATATTATGACAGTTTTTCTCGATTTATCGATTTACTCAAAAAATGGACAGAACTTAGACTGACAGTATGACCGTTTTAGAACCCAGTCGAGACGGTCGTACACAAAATTTTATATTAGCATTAAAAACTAACAATTCTTTTATCTTAAACTCCTCAGACTCCAAAAAAAAGTAGTTTTTATGGTACAGCTATGCATATTTACTATATATGGTGCATATATTTAAACAGTTTGCATACATATACATTCAGCTTATAATACGCTGTACGAGGAGATATGGCCGGACACATTTTCGTCTGGTTTACAATAGCTGAGCCTCTAGAGTCAATATTGAGAGCCAAGAGATCTTCAAAATTATAAGAAGCAATAAACTATTGTCTTGAAGAGCAGAATCACTTTTATTTTAGAATGCCACATTCTCAATATCACCTTTCAAATATTTCAACAACTCTACGCCCTATCTTTTTTTTACCTTTTACCCCACTACTCAGCGTTACCGGTGGCAGCGTATGTTAAGCGTATTAAAGTTTGATATTAAGCTTCCAAAACTCAATGCTGTCTGCTGTTATTAAGCAAACTTGCTGAAAAATATGTAGGTTTCCTCAAGCGATATACGAAATATTTCACCCCTCTGGTAAGGCCTTAATCCTTATATACTGATCTTTATATACATATATTCAATCGACCAAATTTGGAGTACAAGTGCTCCTAAAACATATCAGCATCTGTTAGATAGGATTCTGATAAAACGCATAAGTGATACTAATATCAGTCAGTCAATTGACACCCTCGAATACTAATGTAATGTCTCCTATCTCACTTTGTTTTATCGCTATTTCTACCACCAGTGCTCCATTGGTATCTCCAGTAGCATTTCGCGCCGTCAAACCTTGAACCGTAACCGTTTTAAATGCTCATCAGTTTACGTTTAAGCCAACTTTCGGACGTACTTCAAAATATCATGATTCGTTTATGGTATACCCTACAGAGCTCTCTATTTCCTGCTCGTTATAACTTGCAAACATTTAAGAACAATGTACATCGGTATCTCTTTTTTTTCCCCAAAATTTCGTTTTCCTTCGCTCGAGCTAATTATAAAAAAAGAAGCCACAATTTAGCTTTATGCAAAGATAAATAAAGGGTGATTCATCGTGAGGTTTGATTTATAATGTAAAACAAAATACATAAATTTCAAAGTGAAATAAATTTTTTTACTATCGGTTAAAAGAACAATTCATGGCATTTATTTTTCAAAAATGATATTATGTAAAATTGGTCTGACGTGGTCTATTTGGAAGGTCCAATTTTGGGCGGCTCGTTCGAGTATAGCGACTGGTATCTCGCGAATAACACGAGCGCTACAGCTGCTATAGTCTCTTCACTACGTGCTGGATGTAGTCTAACCGGTCGATTATCATCCACTTATGTCTACTGGGACTCAAATTTGCGAATCGTATTGGCAATAAGGTTTTCAGTAGGTCGATTATTTGTACCGTAAGTTCCTCGGATTGCACGAAAAACATTTCTCACAGAACGCTGATTTTCGTAAAATAGCTGAACAATTTGGAGACGCTGTTGTGTTGTGAGTCTTTCCATGATGGCTTGTTAAACGATACTGAAGAAAAATGACAAAGCAGTTTGATAGGAGTCACGCAAATTAATTAACATCTTGTGGTTAATTGGAATAATTGTATTGTCTTTGATGGTACTCTTTAGTTATTTGAATAACTAATCACTGTACGACTTCACTGCACAACTTGGAATACAGCTTCACCGCATAACTTTGAATAAAAAAAAAATATTGTAGCTTTCAGTATAATTTAGTGCTTGATTCTTGTGCTTCAGACCTTTTTGTTGAAACTGTTTTCATCTGTTTACTTAATGCGCTCTGTGAGTCTTAATATTTTTTTTTTTTTTTTAAACAATGAGAGGTTTAACTTGAATTTCAGGGTTGTGAATTCAGTAATCCCTACCAATTTAATTTATTTTTCTTGTCTCACTTTGGTAGGAGTATCCTCTGACGACTTATTAGAGGCTAACCTCTGTTAGTTCTTATGCCAATCTCAGTCGTACAACACTCAATTATCCAGCTTATAATTGAAAGAACTTAACAATAAGAACCGGAAGAGTATTCAGACAAATATTTATTTTGTTCTACTCCTTGCATGATCGTTTTACTGTAACTTATCAGTCTCTCAGGGAAAAATTGCTTACAGGTGAGTGCAACACATGAGCGCTGAGTACCTGCAGCCTAATGTGATCATATGGAAGTTCTTCGTCATTTTATTATGAGTCTCACACCAAGCATTACGTCACTAATGTCGAGCACAATTTGGTCCTAATTAAAAGTGTAGTGCTTGTAGTGCAATTAGCATTTTATAGTTTATTCTACAAAGGAAACAGGTTGAACTTGGAAAGTCATCAAAACTATTTGTAGGTCCGCCGGCATCCCGACGAGCGATACCATATGTAGTTACGTTCACAAGTAGCCATGAGGGTGGCCGTGGTGTAGTGGTATATGCATACACTCCTTAAGCAGAGGAAAAAAAATCATATGTGAAACCCGGCCAACCAGCCAAATCAAAGGCAAAGCCGAATATTCATGGTGCGAAGGTAATGCTCTGTATTTGGTGGGATCAGATGGGTGTGTTGTATTATGAGCAGCTAAAATCGGGTGAAAGCATCAATGGACAACGCTACCGAACACAATTAGTCCGTTTGAAGAGAGTAGTAGCCGAAAAACGCCCAGAATATGCGACCAGACACGAGGCAATAATTTTCCATCATGACAACGCTAGGCCCCACGTTGCTATCCCGGTTAAGAACTATTTGGAAAACAATGGATGGGAAGTCTTACCGCACCCGCCTTATAGCCCAGACCTTGCCTCTTCTGTTACCATTTGTTCCGGTCGATGCAGAACGCCCTCACTGAAATATGGTTCACATCAAAGCAGAATATCAAAAATTGGCTTGATTCATTCTTGGCTGCCAAGCCGGTGCAGTTCTTTTGGAATGGGATCCACAAATTACCAGAAAGATGGGAAAAGTCATAGCTTCAGATATGCAATACTTTGAATAATTCTATTGTACATGTATTTCTGAAATAAACGTTCAAATTTTGAAATAAAAACCGCACGAAGTAAATTACATACCCAATAAAATTAATTTTATTATTTTGTATTCTCGGCTACACATCTGACTATGCAAAAGATACTTGTTCTCAATTCTATTTTGTTTTTATACTACTTTCTTATCAGTCTACTTATAATAAATCTTTCGTCTTATCTCTATTGGTACTTATATTCTAATCTGAATATTGACATAGACATGTACATATATACTTATCTGAATGTAAATCTTAATGTGTACATATATTTTTCTTACATCTTAACTCTCCTCATCATCAAACAAAAGTGTCCTCACTTCCTCTTATTTGTCTAAATAAACTTTACTATTATATAGGGTTTTCTAATAACGACTTGACAAGTTTTTTTTTTAATTAAAAGGCAAACCATTTGAGATATTTCAAAACTTTATTATTGACTTGAAGTACAATCAAAACATTTATGAATGCAACTCGACTTCGATCATATGGCCACCGCGGGAACGTTTGCAGCGGTCGATTCATTAAACCCAATTTTCAACCACTCGGGCACACATTTCGGCCGAAACGGCCGCTATTTTGCTTTCAGTGTTGGCTCTGAGCTATTCCAATGTCGTCGGCGTGTTGGTGTAAGGTAATAACTTAACGTAGCCCCACATAAAATAGTCAAACGGCGTTAAATCGCCATACTTACTCTTGAATAAATCGATTGTAGATTGTGCTGTGTGGCTTGTGGCATCATCCTGTTGAAACCACATGTCGTCCAAGTCCATATCTTCCAATTCGGGCCAAAAATAATCGGTGATCATGGCGCGATAACGCTGACCATTCACAGTAACGTGACGATCGTTATCGTCGACGAAAAAATATGGCCCAATAGCGCCGCCGGCATGCAAATCGCACCAAACAGTTATTTTTTGTATATGAAGTGGGGATTCATGAAGCACATGTTGGTTTTCACCCGCCCAGTAACGAATATTTTGCTTATTGATGAACCCATTGAGCCAAAAATGAGCTTCGTCACTGAAGATGATTTTGCGATGAAATTCAGCATCTTGGCGCATTTTCACCAGAACCTAATTGAAGAACGTACGTCGCTTCAAATGGTCCATTGGCTTCAATTCTTGAGTCAGGTTAATCTTGTATGGGTGTAAACCAAGATCCTTAAGCAAAATACGCCATAATTTAGTCTGAGCAATGCCCAATTCTTGAGAACGTTTGCTACGAAGGGCAGCGATATTTTCGACACTTCGACCAAACCGTTGTCTCATTAACACGGCAACATCACACAACGAATATGTAGACTCAAATTTTTGCACTAAACTTGTTATTGCCTGTCTACTAGGGCGAGAATTACGACCGAAAATTGGAGTTAACGCTCTTAAAATTGCAGTCACCGACTCCGAATATCTATAAAAAATTTTTATAATTTGCAGACGTTGCTCGTTAGTATACTTCACCGTAATGAAAATGTTGAGTTTACTGAATAGATTTACAGTGACAGTTTGATGATTAGGGAAAGAGCGCGTTCACAAATTAAATTCAAAGTTGTCACGTCCCTATTGGAAAACCCTGTACATCGTCTTCCTCTATTAGGATGAATTCTCTATATATTAAGTTCGTGATATTCATTTCGGCATTTATCTGTTGTGTCAACAATACAATATAAATTTAAACATTAGATTAATGTTTTTTTTTTAAAAAAAAAACATCAGCTGGTGATCTGTTACCTGATTCGTTGTGATCTTTCTGTCACCAATTTTAATTGTTATGTTCGAATGTCTGATGATGTAAGTGCCTTTAAGGACTACTGTTTCATTATCAATTGTGACTGGTCCCTCGAATTGATTAAGCAGTAATATGTCGGTTGTGATCTCTTCTATAGTCTGGATGTGCTGATTGTTTGCGATCGTACACGTAGGTACACGGCTTTTTAGAAGCTTCGGGATGCAGGTGGTGTTGCTAATATATATGACATTATTAGGTCTATAAACAGAAAATTTATTATAGGTTTTACATGGCTTAAAAATACCAAATATTTTTTCGTTACAATTAAAAATTTAATCAAATGGGATTTTATTAATCTTATCATTTTTTTAACAGCCTTTAATAAATAAACGTTACATATTTGTCATATTTACATAGTTGTAGGTAAATCTATAATGTAAATTAGATTCTTTGCATCGGTTGCAATTCTGACATTTGCAAACTCTAATGCCTCATCTAAATTAACATATGGTATATTTTCATTTTTTAATATTTTTTCAAATGAGTTAATTATATTGGCCTGGCCCAATGAATAGCATTTGACAAATTGACAATTTCTTCTTTAGTTTATATTTAATTTTCATAATAAGTTAACTTTCTAAATAGTTATTTCACTTATCTAAACTTAATTTATTTATGATCAATTGATTAATATTATTGGATAACACATTGTTTATTTTATTTGTTAATATTTCTTAGTCGTGGTGATCGGGATTTCCCGCGATCCGTTTCCACGCACTACCTATGAAATCAAGAAAGCGTTTCGGTCGTTTAATAATTTGTAACTTATGTAGGTAATTTTTTACGCAGAGTATTTTAAAGGATATAATGGGTTTGATAGGATTGTCGGATGGGATAGGATTCAATATCGACTATGTGGACTATTTTGAATTATCAATATTGCAGTTTGGCTTGGCCAGTTTTAATTTTAATTAGTTGGGATTTTGAATAATCTAGTATTTGGATATTTGCGATCCACAAAGGCACAATAAACCTGTTGGAAAGAAAAACATTTTAATTTTTAATTAAACTTTTATGCACCGTTTTGCCGGATTCAGTAAGAACGACTTTATTTTATTTTGTTTTACTGTTTCTTGTTTAAAGAGAGGTGATAATTTTGTTTACTTATTTTTACATAAATAATTTCACCGCGAGAATAATCTTTTATTGGATGCCTCTTTTGATTGTGGTACTTTATGTCATTGTTTTGCTTCTCTGTAATCTGTTAATGTTGTCCTGTTGTGCTTTTTCGAACTGTTCGGGATTGGTACTAACATTTCTTCCGAAAAATACCTCAATAGGTCTTTTTCCAGTCGTCGAGTGTATATTCTAGGAAGGAATTATGGGTGCGATTTGCATTAATTCTGATAGTGTAGAGTGGAATCTCTCTACTTTTCCATTCATACTACTGGTGTTTTGAATACTTCTATTCCTAACTGGTCTTGAAGCATGAAACATACGATGATGAGTTGAATGATTTCTCATTGTCAAAGACAACAATTTTTGGGACAGTGGTTCTTTGACATCTTCAGTAGCCTTAGATTTTAAAAGTTTTGTCTGAGCATATTTAAAGAATTTGTCTAAGGCTGTAAGAACAAGATGCTTCTCAGTGGAATATATGTCCAGGTGAATGATATGTCCGGCGAATTGTGGAATAGGTGTAGCATTAAGGACTGGTTTATTTGGGTGGCGATCGTATTTGTGCTCTTTACATACACGACATTGTTTGACAGGTTTGTTGATCTTAGAACTCATTTGAGGGAAATAAATTTTTTGTAAAATTTTTGGGTATCTAAGATAACTCTTTCCTGTTTTGATGTGTCAGTAAGGTCGTCTATTTTAGTTTGAATATGACGAACTCTGTAGTTTGAAAAGTAAAGCTTATATAATTCTTGAATTTTTCCTAGAGTTTCCGTTTATCACTGAAGGGTTAAGAAAACGCTTGAATATAGAAATTATATTTTCTTTACTATAGTAGGGTTGACTGAAACAAATTCGGCGAATATTGGGAAAGGGGTATTCAATTCAATGGGGAATATCTCCAACTAGAAGAATAAGTTGATTCCTAAAGAGATTGATGGTTGCTTCTGCGGATTGGATTAGTCCATGGGATGAGCTATAGTCACTGTGTTGGGAGGCTGAAATAGAGTTTACTTGTGGGATTCTTGAGAGCGGGTCGGTGACAACGCTCATTTTGCCGGGCTTATACTTAAGTTCGTAGTTGTACTCCTCAAGTATTGATTTCCGCCGTTTCATCTTACCGTTGTGGTTTTTGTGACTAAGAGCGAAAGTAAGCGGTCTTTGGTCGGTAAATATTGTAACCTTTGCGGAACCGTAAAGGTAATTTCTCAAGAAAGTGAGTGACCAAATTATCGTAAGCATTTCTTTTTCATTTGCTGCATAACCTCCTTAGGTTTTATTTAACGTCCTTGAGATAAAAGTTATAGGTTTTCCATCCTGTTCCAATACAGCGCCAATCGCATAATTGGAAGCATCTGTAGTAAGGTGAAACTCCTTGTAGAAATTAGGGTACATAAGAATTATATCGTTCGATGCTAGTGAATTCTTAATTTTCGAGAATGCCTCCATGGCCTCGTCATCGAGGGTGATGATTTTCTTGCTTGAAAGATTCTTCGAAATTCGCCCGTCCTCTCCTCTCAACAGAGATGTTAATGACTTCGCTATTTCCTTTATAAATCGTCGGTAATAACCGTACAATCCAAGAAAAGATCTTAAATTTTTGAGGGTTTTCGGAGGTGAAAAATTAGCAATTGCTCGAACTTTTTCTGGATTCGTTTTTATGCCTTCCGACGAAATGACAGATATAAGGAATTCAACTTCACTCCGTAAGAATTCGCATTTATCTACTTGTACCTTTATATTCGCTTTTTCATATTTTCATATTTTCCCAATATGCTCCCTAAGTATATCATTTAATGTACTTTAAAAGATAGATGGTGAATTTTTCAGCCCAAACGGGAGTCGTGTAAACTCATGTTTTCCGTTGTTGACGGAAAAGGCTATGTTTTCTGTATCAGATTCTTTTAGAAGAATCTGATGAAATCCGCTTTTAAGGTCTAACACAGAAGATCACTAGCTTTTTCCGAGTTGAGAAAGCAACTCTGGTATAGGATAACGGTCAGGGATGGTAACCTGGCTTAACTTTCTGTAATCAATGACAACTCTGTACTTTTTCTCGCCTGATGCATCTAATTTTTTTGGGACTATCCAGATTGGGGAGTTGTAAGGTGATCTTGATGTTTTGATTATTCCATTATCGAGCATTTCTTTTATTTGTCTATCAACCTCTTCTTTTAAGGACATCGGATAAGGGTAATATTTTGAATAGACCGAGCCATCGGTTGTAGTTCGTATCTCGCCCCTGACGTTTGTGGCGTATGTCAGTTTTGTATCGGGGTCAGCAAAAAGAGTAGGAAACTTACTTATTATTGATTTCAGAAATTGTTGTTCTTGATTTAGGTGATTAGTTCTTATGGATATTGAATTTACACTTTGAGAGGTTTGTTGTTTTATATGGACTTTAACTTTGTTTTGGATTAACATGTAATTTTCTTTCGTGTGGATTACAGCCGATAGCTCCTTAAGGCTGTCGTTCCCTAGAATTCCATGAAAAGAAGTGAGACAAGACAAAAGGAAAAATTTAATTTTTGTGTCGTTCAGACCAAACAGATTGACGAATGTGTGGTGTGAAACTCTCACATTTCCACCTATTGAATTTGCATAAAAAGATTTTTGTTTTGTTATTGGATTTTTTACCAGTTAGGGTTGTGTATAATTCTTATAGAAACCCCTGTCAATAAGAATCCTTATAACTTCGTCGCCCTTTGTGACTTCGAAATAGGGAAGCGACGAGTCGGCTAACCTAAAAAAATGTATATCACTTAATTGTGGAATAACTTCAGTTGGGACTTGAGGAGGGTTTTCTGTACTTTCTTGAGCTTGTGAATTTATGTAATCCATGAGGTTATGTTCATAAGATATGTCATTTCTTACAATCTCAGTATTGTACTGGGTAAGTTCATTTTGAAAAGACGTGTCTACGTTAAAATTTCCTTGCATCTCATATGAGTTAAAGTCTTGTAGAGGATTATTCGCGATCTCAATACTGTATTGATCAGATGGATTTTGAGAATACGTATATGGTACGTGTTAAGATGGTATGTATGGCCTTTTTTGTGCTACTGGCCCATTTCCTTAAGGCTGTTCATGTAGTTTACTCCCATGGTAGATGTTTCCATAGGTTTTCCTTTATGCGGTGGTCTTGGTGGTGGTTAATTGGAATAACTTTATAGTCTTTGATGGTAGTGTTCAGTTATTTGAATAACTAATCACTGTACGACTTCACTGCACAACTTGGAATACAGCTTCACCGCATAACTTTGAATTAAAAAAAAAAATACAATTTACTTTTGTTATTTTGTATTCTTCTCGGCTATGCAATAGACACTTGTTCTTAATTCTATTCTGTTTTTATACTACTTTCGTATCAGTCTACTTATAAGTAATATTTCGTCTAATCTTCTATCTATCGCCAACCTTCTATTCTTACGAATGTCTTCGGGAAGTGCATTGAATGAATTGCGAGATACAATTGTGTAAAAGCTTCTTAAGCTTGAAGTGCGAAATGTTGGAATACTAACCAAGGAATTGATATCATTTGTAGCACTCTGTAAATAAACACTTCTAACAAGGAAAGTGTTTGGGACTTTATAATGGTATAAATATCGTTTAGGTACAATTTTCATGTTATTGAATAGCACTAACTAACTAACTAAAAAGCACAAAAATATGATATATTTTTGGAAAACTCTAAATAAACTAAACTAAAGTAAACATTTTTTGGTATGAGCATGGAGCAGTACTTTTTAAGCTTGTAAAAACATCGAAGTAGTTTTTCAAAGTAGAAATGTGATCGAGCCAAGTCGATATATTAATGATAGGGGGGGACCAGGGACTGATCCAAAGAGCTCCTTCTGTGGAATGGTTTTCCGTGAAAGCGAACTTTTTAAGGTGGAGTTAGAAATTCCATCATCTCCACAAGAATTTGAGTTTTTGCAATATTTCAAACCCCAATAAGGGTAAGAAAATGAAACTGTTGCGTCACATTAAGAAGATATCTGTATGACTGACTCAAGGTACTGGTTGAACTACCGAATTTGTTTTACTACGATGAACACATTAGAGTTATTTATGAGGATTTTTAAAGTTTTCAAAAATAATTTATTGACCAAGGAAGCATTCTCTTCGGCATATGTCTCATTTTAATTATCTCAAATTTTTTTAATAGGCCATCGATAATTTGTGTAAGTTGACTTGTATTACTGTATTACTTGTATTAATTTTGTTATATTTTAAGCTATGTTGTACAGTGTTCGGTATTTTGGGGATCGAGATTAAGGCTCGCACATTGGTTTGCTTCTAGTTCTAGTTACGTAATTTAAAAAGGAGTCTAACTCATTTAAATTGTTCGAGTAATACGCCGTATATACCCTTTATTACTCGCAAAAGTGTTCGAGAATTGGAACTATATAATGAGTTTGTTTTAGGCATCAATGGTGGAGATAACTTGATAACTTGAATGAATTCAACAATAACCTGCCCACTTCACGTAGTTGTGTCAATGTGAGGTGTTCTAATACTGCGTTTCAACCCGGTTTAGATTCTAAAAGTGTGCAGGACGGCATTGTTGTCCAATCGCTCTATATATCTTAGCCAGCTTAAGCCACTGGCGATAATTTTTAGACTAAATCCACGTCGCCGTACAATTCGTCGTCAATTCGTCTCCTCTAAATCAATCTTCAATCTTACGAAGAAGATAAATAGATATATATATATAAAGACTCCTTATTTGTTCGCGATATTGCCTCACTAGTGAATTGACTTTTTATCCCAAAGTAACAGCATTTGGCGAAAAGATTCTTCGTTTTATTTCTACTGAGGTATTTTTGGCAAAATTGATAGCAAGCCCAAAGTAGACAGAGTCCCTTACTAATTTAATAATTAAAGCTGTCGACTGTGATATTATGTCCAATTCATCGATGTGGTTTGTCTCTTCTTGACAGCATATACTTGATCCTTTCGTCATTTCCCGCTAAATCTATTTTGGCACATTCAGTTTCAAATTCAGCGAATGCGCCGATGACTCCAAAAATGAACTATATGTATTCACAGCTACTGTACATACAGTGTCGGACAAAATTAAAGTCTAAATGATGCGTATAGACATTGTGTATAATAACTTACTTTGTACTGTATTATTTCAATACTTTTTGTTTTTGTTTTTTAAACCAATACAATTGTACTAATTTATAGACAAAAACTTAATTCTACCAGATTTTTACAAACAAAAATATTGAAACAAGAGTGAAAATTCATTAAAAATTTCCGCAACAAAACTTAAGCACATACTAAGAATTAAGAATTAAATTTGTTGAGATTTTTTTAATATCGATTATTTTATTTTTAATAACAGCTGCACATCTTAGAGGCATGGAATCAATTAAATTGTTTACAACGGTCATAAAAATACTTTTACAGGCCCTCTTCAATTTGAACAAAAAGGGACCCCTTATTTATCTACAGTTTTCCATAGATTTTTTATGGGGTTGCGATTAGGCGATTGAGAAGGGCAACTCAATGCATCAACTTTATTGAGAGATAAACACTGTTATATAGTCTTAGAGGTGTCTTTCGAATAATTGTCGTGTGGAAAGATCCATTTCAACGTTCATGTAACATTAAATGTATGCAAGTGAAACTATTGCTCAAACATGCCCCAATTTCATGATAAGTCAGAATGACGATTATGCATTATCAGTTCCCGCACATCGTCGATATAGACACAACAACAGATTTTAGAGGAACCTTACGACTGAATTTGGAAAATCAGCGAAATACATTGGTTCGGAAAGCTGCTTCGTCACCAAAAGCGAAACGAGTTGATCGGTACATTGTTGTTGAGTAAGTCTACGTCAAAAATCATAAAAATCATTGCACGAAAATGTTCACGATTTTTGGATAAGATGAATTGTTCACGTCCCTTTTTTCAGTCGGATCATCGCATAATGGGCCACAAAATCAGACAGTAAGTTATTTTATTCTTACGAAACAATGTTTTTATTTAAAAAATAATTTCGTAAAGCATTTAAAGATAATAGTAGAATCCGTAAAAAAATTATAATGTGGAATTTATTTAGTTTACAATAAGTTGAGGAATTTTCTTGACTTGTCAATTACCATATACATTGAACAAAATTTGCCTTTGTTTAATATATGTTCAAAAAAGTAAGTACAGTTCTTTTATTGAGTAAAGTCGAGTGAAGAATAATCTTGTTGTATACATTTGTACTGTGGTTTTATAGGCAGTTTATGTTTGTTAATAAATTGGAGCTCTTATAAGTGAGTCAAAGAAGATAATAGTGTTTGATTGTTGTCTTCTTCTGGCTTATACATAACAACATAAACGTACTTTTTGGACTAAGAAATAGCAGGCAGTAAATTGAAAAAAGAAAAAATCTGAAGAAACTATAGTTATTATTAATGTTTCTAAGCTAAACAAAACAAGACTTACGAGAAGTTCATTTATTATATTTTATACTGTATTTAAAAATTAAAGTTTATAAAATATTGCTGTTTTATTAAATATTTTTATTATTTAACAAGATGGAGCAAAATGTATTCGATTTCCTAAAACAGAAATTTTCTTTCTTTGTTTTCCACCAAGGTACAGTATGACAAAGGCCGTGTTTTCAAAAAAGACGACATTGTGGGCCAGTAGAAAATATTAAAACAATTAGTCAGTCGAGAAACGCTTGGGGCAGACTATGTTGATCGTACTGAGTATTCAGTTACAGGTGTTGTCTAAGCCCTATTCTTCAATTTGCGGCTGTAATAACTTGTTAATTATTGTAATTCAATTGTAATTCATCTACTACTCACGGATTTTTACAACCCAAAATGATAATATTCCTTATTTACGCCTCCGCAAAGGTGAAGATTATACTTGAAGAGTATATTAATCACGTCTGTCATCCCTACATGTCCCAACAAGATAGCCTTGGTTGTACAGAACCAAATTAGCAATCGACAAAATTTATCTTCTGTTTAATCTCTAAGTTGACATCGCTTTTAGTGAAATTTCCCATCACAGACTTTAAGACTCCATTTTTCCCCATTCTTTGTGTTGACATTCCCCATGAATTCTTCACAATAGTTTTTTCAGAAGTCAAAGGCCTCGCCACACTGAAAGCATCGGTTCCCACTAGATCACCGAAATCAAGTAGTGTTGGGCGGTAAGTACGTAGGTGGAGGACCACATGGGAACTCAGTACTCCGCGTGCTGTTGACAAAAACGCGCCACATGGGCATAGTATCCCGGCGTTAAATCCCGGACCCTACAAATTAATTTTATCGTTCCCTTGATAATAAATAAATAAAAAATAAATTTTTCAGAAAGCAATATTATTAGTTTCTATAATTATAATTAAAAACAAAAAAGAAAACGTTTCAGTATTTTTTTTATTAAAAACAAGTAACAAAAATTAAATCAAAATTCATTTCAAAATAAAGATTAAACATAATAAAAATACAATCATAGCATATTAAAAATATTAATAAACATTAACGAACATTATAAAAACTAACAAGAATATTGAGGGATGGCTAATTATGTACATTATGTTTTTATTGAGTTATCAAAAAAAGAAAAATGTTCCTTGATGAAATATTTCTTGTCTTGAAACCTGATCTTATAAAGCAAATAGCGTTAAAACTAGATCCACCTAACCGATTTCTTTTTTTTTTTAATTTTTACGTCGGTTGCTACAGAAAATAAGCGCTTAACATCGGTATTTGAATGTGGAAATGTAAGCGTATTTCTAGCAGCTAGACCTAAATTCGGAAATAAGAAATTTCCTTCAAAATCCTTCATTTTGGTTACTTTTCTGCAAAAATGTTCGACACTCAATTGCTGCATTCTATCTTTCTCTGTTCCAATTATCGAAATAGAAAATTCCCTCCATTCTAAAATTAATTTGCTTTCGTCACAGTTTGGAATTTTTATGAAGCTGAAAGAAAGCTCCTTGAAGCTTACCCTTTTTGGTATATTAAATGCGACTAGTGAAGAATGAAACTCCACAACTTTCGAATATAAAAGTTTTTGCAGCGTAGCCTAATTTCTAAATTTTACTATTCAGTAAAATTTTGTAGGAGCTGTTCACACTCTGGCCCAACGTAAATTTCTTTGAGGTCAATTATACTATTTTCGTAGAATGAAGCGAAATCACTTTAATGTTGAAAAGCCAGTAGTTTATCGAAATCATCTTCTTTAATGATATTTTGAGCTAATTTGAGTAAGATATTTTTCGACTTACTGTACTTAAGTACTTTAGGACAAACTTCAAGAAGTAGAAATAAGTTTTAACTTTCAAGTTTGCCAAACTTTCATATTTGGACTCTAAAACATATACGTAGCTACCATAGATAAAAGATTTTCACTCTGATCTGGAAGTTCTGCACATTCGTAGCTAGCTACAAGTGCAGAAGAGTGGCATATGCATCTAAAAAGAGATACACCTGGTACGTCAGCTTGAAGTCTCGAAAAAAGGATTTGTTCTTTCCCACCACAACTGAAGCATAACAGCATGCTAAACCAATAAAATTTGTTACAGGAATTTCTTTTTTTTTTTCTTTAAACATTTTTTAAAGGCTATATATAACGCTTCAGCTGTACAATTAGTTGCATTTAATTTAATTAGTTCCAGCAATTCAGTGTGAATGTTTAATGTTGTAGGGTCTGTGTATTGCTCCAGGCAACACAAACTTTTTTTATTTGAAATATCGATACCTTCATCAACTAATATTGAGAAAGGCGTTCTTCGCAAAATTTCTACTAAGCCCTTAATATCAACTTTAGCTAGAATATTCTTATTAATTTTAGAACATTTTGTTCTTCCCAACGTCATGTCGGCCGCAATATTTGAATCAGGAAAAATATTTTTCAACAAAGGCACGAGATGGTCAATAGTGTGCAAAGAATTCACATAATGTTAATTCAGCTGTTTTAACATTCCTTTCATGGTGACTAGCATCAGGGCCGACTTTTCGAAACATTAAACTAACTGATGGCGATGAGACAATTGCTTTTGCATTAGCTCCATGTTTCGACATTTTATAGTGCTCAGTCGGGTCAAGCCAACCCTTGAATTCCGGCACTTCTAACCAAGATTGCTGAAAAGTTTTTGAGAACGAAACCTCCAACTTTCTTTTCAGATGGTTCATTTTATTATCTGCAATTAATTAAACTTATTTAATTTTATGGTATGTATGTATAATGTACATATAAACATACATATGTACATCCATATTAAATACTATATGTAGGGGGTGATTCATCGTGAGGTTCGATTTTCAATAGGCTCATAGGTAATCTCTAGGAGGTCATTCTATTAGCATATCTACTAAGCTTAAATCTGCTTCAATAAGAAACTCATATCCGAATATACACTACGCGCGTAATAGATAATGTAGTTTTGTTTGTCTTCTTGTCCAGTCCGTTCTATCGCATTTCTTAGATGTGAGCCTTATATGAAATAATTGCGTCATTCCTATACAAAACTGTTGGAGATTTCATCACAATTATTTTTCCTTCAGTAGGCTTACTCAAATGTATTGCGTTAGTGACTATGAGAGTACAATATACTCATATATGATTTTTTTTTTTTTTTTTTTGAGTAACAACAGATTTTATTTTGTGGGAACTCTTCGTTAAGTGACGCGTTGAGAATATTTTTTAGTCTACTGCAGAAATTTCGATTTTTTTTTTACATCTTTCAGTGGTTGTTCATAGATTGAAAAACGCAGTTTCTTCGCCAACTTTAAACAAAACGCCACTTAATCAAATGCTTTATTTTACCTTTGAGGGGTTTGCAATTGCCTGCAGGAAAGAGGTGAGATTATAAACTATTCTATCGGTTGTCCTATGTTTTATTTGAATTTGGACCTCTTGCATAGTAGCAGACTATTTTATCTCTGTGCTATGTGCAAAAAAGACCATTTCCAAATAAGTAAAATTTGAAATTTAAGAAAATGTTGTTGTTTCTCTTAATTATGTTTCACAAACTATTAATACAATATTATAAGATAGTTAGCTTTTATTCGTTCTATTTATTAATAAGTAAATTTTTTTTTAATCTTTCATCGCTGGTGCACAGACAACTTTTATTATGAATTAGTATTCTATTTTACTCCATTGACGACATTTGCAATTGTATCCCTCTTTTCCTCAAAATTATAAGAACCCTCAGTAAAATGGCACTTAAAAAAAGTAAACTTATAACGTAACATATATGTACACATGGGCTGAAAAGTCAGTGCCGTTTTATAGTAAAACACAAAATTTTTGCAAAATTCAACTTTATTTATCAATATAGTTGCCTTCGAGGGATACACTGATACAACGATTTTTCAATCTTTCTATACTAGTTTTGTAGTACGATTTCGGTTAAGCCTCAAAATAGGCCTCTGTTTCGGCGATTACTTCTTCATCGGTCTTAAATCTCTTTCCGGCGAACATTCTTTTGAGGTCTGCGATCAAGAAATAATCGCTGGGGGCCAAATCTGGAGAATAAGGTGGGTGGGGAAGCAATTCGTAGCCGAATTCATTCAATTTTGCCATCGATCGATTTCGTCCTTCAAACGATCCAATAACGCAATTTTATAGTCGCTGTTGATAGTCTGCCCCTTTTGGAGATAGTCGATGAAAATTATTCCATGTGCATCCCAAAATACGGATGCCATAACCTTGCCAGCCGACTGTTGAGTTTGGACGAGGTTCGTCGCCTGCTAGCCACTCAGCTGACTGCCGACTTGACTCTGGTGTGAAGTGATGGAGCCAAGTTTCATCCATTGTCACATACCTACGCAAAAATTAGGCTTTATTGCGGTTGAATAGCTTTAAAGACTCCTCTGAATCATCAACACGTTGTTGTTTTTGGTCGACTGTGAGCAAACGCGGCACCCACTTTGAACAGAGCTTTCGCATGTCCAAATATTCGTGTATGATATATCCAACACGCTCTGTTGATATCTTCAGAACCTCAGCTATCTCGATAAACTTCACTTTACGGTCATTCGTAATCATTTTGTGGACTTTTTTGATGTTTTCATCTGAAACAGCCTCTTTTGGACTTCCACTGCGTGCATTATCTTCGGTGCTTGTATGACCACTTTTAAATTTTTCAATCCACTTGCGAATGGTTAGTTCGGCTGGTGCAGAGTCCCGGTAACACTTATCAAGCCATTTCTTTGCATCGGCTGCATTTTTTTCCTATCAAAAAGCAATGATAATTCAACACACGAAATTGCTTTGAATCCATTTTTTTTCACAATAACAAAAGTTGCTTCACTCACAACGCTATATCTCGAGAACTAATCGTCCGACAGCTGTCAAATTTATACACGTATCTTTTGAAGGTTGGTACTAACTGAAAATTGTATGGATTTAATTCAAGTGGTGCCCTTTCTTAGAAACTTTTCAGTCCATATATTATATATAAAGCAACTTAATAAGCCGAGTTAAAGAAACTTTTGTGATATGGAACAATTTCTGACGAATTATCATATGTTCTTCAGCCGTTGGCGTTTAAATTGAAAATAAAAAGCTATCAATATTTCTGGAATCATTTAAATATATTCTTTATACAGAATTTTTGTTAATAAGACGTGTGCTTCAGATATCAGCGCAATTTTTGTTTTGGATTGAAATATAATTGATATAATACAATAAGTTATGAAATATGAATTCATTCAAATGCCCTCGTTGAAATTACTTTCTATAACCGTTTCGCATATTTCAGCTGATATTCCAAAAATTTCAAGTTGAATGTTCAGCTCCAAGTCGTCTGGGATTTCTGGCTTATTAGTTTAGTCCAGAGACTTAATGTAAACCTAAAGAGAAGAGTAAAAACACATTAAGTCGGGAGGGCCATTTCTGACAATAAAAACATGACCGAACTTCGTTTGCTTCCGGTCAACTGTGACCCCACTCTATTGGAAATGGAACCGTCTTGTTGAAACTACATTTCCTCAAAATCATGTGGTTCTATTTTATATAATTAAAATAATATCAGTAAGATCTGAAAATAGTTTAAGTAAATATCGTACAGCGTTTGAAACTACCATGCGCTTTTCCAGGCTGTGCAATGGAACCCCTGAATGTTTATTACTTGTTTCAGCTCAAGTGTCCTTTAAATGTCCTTAAGGTTTTGATTTAAATAAAAACAAATTATAAAACAAAAAAACCTAAGTACCAAATGACAAATATATTAAATTGTTTTTTCAACAACATTAACTTATATTATTTATACCTTTAATTGTAAATGCGTACAGGCTGAGTTAAATACAAAATTGATCAACTGCCATAACGAATGATCTCACAAACCATAATAACAATAAGTAAAATAACAAAAAAGTTATGTAAGAGCATAATGTAATAAATAATACCAACTCAGTGATTACGACATACTGAATGGGTAAAATGTGCAACATTGTGCAAATCGAAACATGCCACAATTATATTTTCTTAATTGAGACGTATGCAGTTTTTATATATTGGGTATATAATTTAATTCGTGCTGTTTTTTTTTCCAAAATTTGAACGTTTATTTCAGAAAAACACGTACAGTAATATTATTCAAAGTATTGACCATCTGAAGCTATGACTTTTTCCTATTTTTCTGGCAATTTTTGGATCCCATCCCCAAAGAACTGCGCCTGCTGGCAGCCAAGAATGAATCTAGCCAATTTTTGATATTCTGCTCTGATGTGAACCGTATTTCATTGAGGGCGTTCTGCATCGACCAGAACAAATGGTAGTCAGAAGGGGCAAGGTCTGGGCTATAAAGCGGGTGGGGTAAGACTTCCCATCCACTGTTTTCCAAATGGTTCTTAACCGGAATAGCAACGTGGGGCCGAGCGTTGTCATGATGGAAAATTATTGTCTTGTGTCTGGTCGCATATTCCGTGCGTTTTTCGGCTACTGCTCTCTTCAAACGGATTAATTGTGTTTGGTAGCGTTATCCATTGATGGTTTCACCCGGTTTTAGCAGCTCATGATACAGGACACCCATCTGATCCCACCAAATACAGAGCATTACCTTCGCGCCATTGATATTCGGCTTTGCCGTTGATTTGGCTGGTTGGCCGGGTTTCACATATGATTTTTTGAGCTTGCGGTTATAGTAATGGATCCATTTTTCATTACCAGTAACAATCCGATGCAAAAATGACTTCCTTTTGTGGCGTTTCAGCAACATTTCGGACAGGCAAAACCGCCTTTCGACGTCTCTAGGCTTGAGTTTATGTGGAACCCAATTTCCTCGCTTTTGAATATATCCAGCTGCTCTTAAACGTTTTGAAATGGCTGCTTGAGTGATACCCAAAGATTCTGCGAGCTCTTCTTGTGTTTGGCAACAATCTTCATAGAGTAATGCTTCCAGTTCTTCATCTTCAAACTTTTTTGGCTGCCAGGACGTTAATCGTCTTCCAAGCCAAAATCACCACTTTTAAATCGTGCAAACCACTTTTAGCACGTTCGCTTAGCTACCGCATGTTCACCATAAACTTCCACCAAAATACGATGACTTGCGGCAGCAGTTTTCAGTAATGAAGAAGAACTTCCCGCAAAAACACATTTTCAGGCACAAAGTTCGACATATTTGAGTGAAAAAAAAATTATTGTTGTTTACGCTTCAAATGAATAACATATACTGAAATGACGTATAATGACAGTATTTTCCAACGCATGTTCCAATGGAATAATAACAGTGGAATAATACAAGTTACGCCATCTCTTAGCAAACCGCACAAATTAAGTTATAGACCCAATAATTGGAAATCTCCTCTTCACTTTCCCAAGGCATGTTTTATTTATTACCCTTTCTTCTGAATGTTATTTATTGAACGACTTTTCTTGATTACTTGTTGGATTCTTAAAAGGCGTTATCAATCAAGCTGTAATTCCATACCCTTCATCTCATAACAAAACGCTGTTAGTGGAATTTTGTATTAAAGGTTCAAAAAAACTATTCTTCCAAATACTAGAATCGTGAACTGAGCCTTGCCATTGGTAATCCACACTTTTAAAGCATTAAATTGCATCACATGTTGCTTGAATATTGATGGAGGCATAACCTTTTCGATTAATATATTCTTCTGAATGGAAGTAAGGCTTCATGATTTCTACATGAGTGAAGTCCAAGGCTCCTATACAAGATGGAAATCTGTATAGGATCATGTTTTGCTTTCAAGTGTTCCTCAGAATTGGAAGGAAACTTTATCCAATGAGAGGCTTTATCAGTTATAAATTTTGTAACAGAATTTAATGTTCTAGAAACAGTACTCTGATGTACGCCAATATCTTCACCAACACTAACTTGAAACCCAGAATCCCCAACGTATCTTAAAAAAAAAATCTGAAACGACTTTTTGACTTTATTGTTAAAAAAAAGTCAATATGTAGTTTATTAAATAAACGAGATGCTATAGAGGAATAATAACTCAGTTATAACTTGTGTACTATGAGGAGGAATAGAGTCAATATTATAAGCAGAGCTACGAAGATCTAAGGCATTAGGATTATGATTAATCTAATATTTACTTACAAGAAAGTTAGTAGTAGAGCTTTATAAAAGTAAAGATATTTCAGAGGCAATATTGAGGAGTTCGAAAATAGTGGAAAGCTGTACTCATAACTTCTTTTTTTCAGTTAATTCTAATCATGTTTTTGTGCTACCTGCAGCTGTTGTAATTTATTTTTGTGGGATACACATAAGGCAAAGTATACTATTATTTTGATTGCACTTAACTATAGTACACTGTTTCAAAAAATTTTCTCACACACAAAAGTCTGAAATATGGTAGTATAATATTTTAGTTGAAAATTTTCACATTTCAAAAACTTAAACAATGCGGCGAGCAACTTTCGGTGGTATTATATGTAATATCAGAACTAGAAACACAGAAAATATCAGATCTTACTTAATAGTTATTACAATTTGAGCTATGAAAAGTGAATTCTGGAAATACTAAATTCAGACCACACACTGAAAAGCAGTATTTTGGTTTTGTCGCTAGTAACTACAAAAATTTGTGCAATTAAACAAATTTCTCAATTTTTCGAAATAGTGTTTGATATTAGCTGACAGGTTTAAGAGAGAATCGCTAGAACGTCATCCGCAAAATCGAAAAATTTACCCTTCATTTTCAGAGTGAATATAGAAATTATATATACTTGAAACAAAATTGGTCCAAGACAGGAGCAATTTTTATTTTACCGCATTCACTAAATGTTACTCCGATTTTGACCAATTGTTTTCGGTTTATGAGATAAGATTCAACCCATTTAGACACAAATCCTCTTAATCCTACTTAGTTTAGTTTGTCTAGTAGTATATTATCTTCAACAGTACCAACTGCTGACTAATGGTCAGTACTTTCAGGACACTCCTCAATTGATATTTTCGGTTTATTTTTCATTAAGGTTCGCAACAATTTGACTTAATTCCACAGGATCAACGATAAAATGACTTCAGATGACACAATCTATCCACTGGTATACAACAAGTTCATCATACAGCTATCTTTCAGCCACGTTTAAAGATCGTGAAATAGAAATTACATTCATAGTGATAATATTGTACATTCACCTCAAAGTATAATACTTATAGGTAATGACCGGTAAACGCAAAATTTTATATATTCATACTTATAAATTAAAAGCAAATAAAAAAAATGTAAACTGGTTTTCAAATGAGGTTTAAGAACTGTAAAAGGCCAAGGTCTGCCAAGTGAATATAACGTAGAGATTTTAATTTATGAAAGACGACTTTATCTCCTGGGTTTTTTTCTTCGACAATTCTGAAACTGATTACCCTCATATGTGTGACTAAATATATTTTTTACGTAAATTGTATTATTTTTGCTTGAGGTTTGACCTTATCGTTTTTTTTATATACATTTATACACATACGTAATCCGATAATATGTGCATGCTCTTCACTAGGTCTTGTTCGTTAGGTATAGTGTTCGCAAAAATTCGAATCAAAAGTGAATATTATAAATGTAGTAGCATGATGTTTCAGTTAGTAACCTATTCCTTACGTCGTTAAACAGGCAATGGAAAAGGTCGAAAATTCAAACCTCTGAAATGAGATGTTGTCTTTCTTTCTTTATTTGGAATTGTGAACCATATTTTGTGGGGAGATAAGGCTGTGATCACATTTGGGTTGCATTGTAATGAGCATGGGACAATTTTAGTCATTTTGATTGATTTGTGTCAACATTTTTCCGTAATATTTGCAGCTATCATAGCTATCACTAACATTTATAAACCTGTTGACTATAAATTTAAATCAGAGTTTAGGGGGCCTATAATGCAAGAGTTAGTTAAAGTGTTGTTAGAAACCATCAATATATGATATTGACATTAATTTTATTACACATAATCAATTGATCTATATAATATATTGAGAATAATAGCGATTATTTCAAATGACCAAAATGACTAAAAAGTCAACTTAAAATTTCACGCCCGCTTGGTTTCTGAATGAAGGCTTCGCACTGCGAAGTCGGTCACAGAACTTCTTGTTCATTTTATATATATTTATTCCTTGTATATGGTCATCAACTAATAATGATTAAATGCATGTATGGTAAAACTGATACGACCTAATAAATTTTACATCAAACGAATGCTAGAGTTCTTTTTCATCTTTCAAAATCTTGTAGTCACTTGTAGAACATGTCCTTTGTGGGGTTTGGCGTTTGCGAAAAACGCTTTGGATATCATGTTTGTATTCTTGACCTGAAAGCTGCATTAGCACGTATACTTTCTACTAGAGAACATTTTTGGTGGTGGCGTGGCACAGTAGCTACGTTTTCCGACTCAAGCGATTCTTCGCTCAACGGACAATATGGAACAGCAGACAAAGTAATCTACCTTTCTGATGTCCATTTTCCAACGAAAATGTTCTTGCTATAAAAATCTCCCACTATCCCGCCGTTTGGAGTCGCCAACAACTTTGCTCAAAATCACAAAGCGAAAATCACAGTGAGTGGGAGTGGCGAAGCATTAATTCATCTGTTTTGGCCTACAAAATGGCCATGGGTTGCAATCATCGCTATAAATTCCCTTGATTTATCCAAGAGCCGTATGTATGAGCCACGCAAATACCTTACATCTAAATACAAACTGTTCAGTTTTAAAGACTGAGAAGTTTCACACTATTTCAATCTCGCCACACTTACTCAATTTGTGGTATCAAAATCATGCCTTTCCTGACCCTTTAGCTGTGAGCACAAGTATTTAAATACTTAACCAAGAAAAATTGGACTGCGCTGTTCAAATAGTCAGTCTTTGTAGCACTGGTTCGTAAGCCACGGCCAGTCCTACACGAAGATGCAAACGCCACATCCTAAATCTGTTTTGTAGTAATCCGTGTTCTGGACTGTATGATCGGATTTTAATTAATACTTCCGAGGCATTAGCTCGGTAGACGACAGGTAGCAGGTAGACGACTCACTTGGGGAGTTGGTCTGTCTTATGTTAAAAAAAGGCATTATCATTTCTAAGATATGTGTCAGCAAAGGTACGCCTCAAGGCGGTATCCTTCAACCCTTTCTCTAGAAACTAGTGGCTAATGAGATGCTGATATATCTGGAAGTGGGTGTTAGCAAGGTAATGGCCTATGAGGATGACGTTGCTATAGCTGTCTCAAATCAGCATCTTAATAACATTAAAGAACTTCTTCCGCTAAATCTTACCAGATTTACCCGTTAGGCGGGTTGGGAATAAACTCCATAAACATCTTTTCCAGAAAATAAAAATTCTAATCAAAGACTCTCCCTGAATATTTTATATTTTGTGCGTGCTCAAGGTTTTAAAGTACCAAATCAAAACGAAACAGTCATGAAGGAAATAAATAGAGGTACCGATGAACGTTGGTTTTAAGTGTTTGAATGTTATAATGACTAGGAAATAAACAGCTAGACATGACATTCCATAAGCGAGTTGTACGGCAAAGGAACGAATATTTAAGAGTATATAATGGCATACTTGGATTCATAGCGGGTTTTACGGTTAAAGGATTAAAGGGGTGAAACGCTACTGGTGATTTCTGTGGGGCACTGGCGGTGGAAGTAGCGAGAAAACAGAGAGACACACAAGACATTACGGTGGTGTTTGAGGGTTTCCATTGACTGAGTGATATTAGCATCACTTGTGAGTATAGTCGCGTGGTTTTGAATCCTATTTATTAGGTGCCAAGATGTCTTAGGCACACCCGCACAGATGTAGACATTGTACACCAATTTCAGGTGGATAATTGCCTTGTATATTGAGGCCCGAGGGGGTGAAACTTTTCTTACATCGCTTGAGGAAACCTAAGAATTTCGCAGCATTTTCGACGACATGGAATTTGGTATATTGTATAACAACATAAGTTGTCATTATTAAAAATACCGAGAATGGAAAGTTTTTCGGATTTGACGACGCAAGTGCCAATCATAGACAATGGCTGGGTGTTTTAATTTGGCTTTAACGGCAGCATACATTGTCTACAGCACTTTGTTTAAAAAGCAATGTGTGTTTAAAAACTAAATTGCACTTTGTTAATTAATTATCCTCTTAATATAGGCTGATTCATCGTGAGGTTTGATTTTCAATACGCTTTTTTTGACAGATCACGCGTGACTCCTATTAAACTGCTTTACCATTTTAATTTAGTATCGCTTGGCAAATCATTACAAAAAGACTCACACCACAACAGCGTCTCCAAATTGTTCAGCGTTCTGTAAAAAATGTTTTTCGTGCAATTCGAGGAACTTACGGTACGCATAATCGATCTACTGAAACTACTATTGCCAACACCATTCGCAAATTTGTGTCCCAGTTTACATTAGTGGATGATACTCGACCGGTTAGACCACATCCAGCGCGTAGTGAATAGAATATACCAGCTGTAGCTGAGAGTGTTCGCGAAGACCGTGACGAATCGATTCGTCGTCGTTCTCAGCAGTTTGGCTTGGCGTACTCGGCCTAAAAGCTCACAAAATTCTACTGGTGCAAGAATTTAAACCAGGCGAATTGAAAATCCGGTGTTTTATCGTGAAATTTTGTTCAGTGATGAAGCATATATCTGGTTCAATGGATACGTTAATAAACAAATTGCCGTATTTGGGCTGATAAATAACCCGAAGGCTACCAAGAGCTACCATTACATCCTACCTAGAGCTACCATTATGTATGGTGGGCTGGTGGAATCATTGGTCCGTATTTCTTCAAAAATGAGGCAAATCAGAATGTTACCGTCAATGGTAACCGTTATCGCGCCATGTTAACGGACTATGTGCTTCCTGAAATTCAAGCACATGGTCTCGGTGAGCTCCGATTTCAACAAGACGGCGCTACGAGTCATACAGCGCGTGAAACAATGGATTTGTTGAGAAAACATTTTGGTGAGCACTTAATTTCACGTTTTGATACGGTAAATTGGCCGCCTAGCCTGGGTGATATCACACCTGTGGATCTTTTTTTTTTGGGAATATGTAAAGTCTTAAGTCTTCAGGAATAAGCCAGCCACGATTGACGGTTTGGAAGCCAATATTACTCGTGTTATCCGCGAGATACCAGTCGCTATGTTCGAACGAGTCGCCCAGCGTTGGGATGTAGGATATGAATTTCCAATGTTTTTAACGAAGGACCAAGAATTTGTAGTAGCTTTGGAATATTGTAATATTTTTTGTATCAGCTTTTGGTCGTATTGAACTTTCATACGCTTAAGAAATCTTCTTTTAGGAATTTTTTCTCAAGCTGTGTGGTCAGTGTACGAGAACTTAGCTGATATGACACAGTGGGCCGAAGAGAATAGAGGAGATAGCACATTGACCTTGTATTTATCAGGATGAAAAGTTAAAAACGTCTGGTATACGTTTGTGCTCATTTGTATATTTGTGTATATTGAAATTGCCCGTAATGACGATTTTAGTATGAGGATACATGAATATAATTCTTTAAATGGAGATATACAGCGCATCAAACTCGTTGAAGGTCTAATTGCTGTCCAGTTAGGGGCTTCTGTAAATAAAGCAGTAATGGATAATTTGCTTACGAAGATGTAATTTAATCACAAGAAGTTGAATTCCGTAAAACATTGTGGTGGAATTTGGTAGGCTTCATCACTACGTACATAAGTGGTGAGACGTACAAAGGAAAATGATTACTGTAGCGAATAATGGCTACATCCACTATAAATTTCCGAGTCATTATAAAAAAACGACAAGTAAAAATATTCAAACACCGATAATACTAAGCACAGCTCAGAGCTCAGTGATCGAATCAAATTGTTGTAAGTGTTATTCTCTTACAAAAATAGGAAACAGCAACATACCAACAAAATTCATAGCCACAACACGGTATCCCAACCCGGTATCCTATCCGGTATGACAAAATAGTACAGCAACGGTAGTAACCAAGTGCAAGCAGCAGTTTGACAAGGAATAGAAAAGTGTAGATGCCCGAACCGTGAATATTGATTTCACTACACTCGCGTATTCCTGAGTTCTGTTTTCCCCGCGCAAGTGATTTTTTCGATTCTTTTTTAGTTGTTCACTAGGGCGTACTACTTTTTTTTCACCCTGCTAGGAGCGGATTTTACAAGTGCATCCGTGCATTCCAAAGAACTGCAATAGCGGAGCAAGGGATATCTTCATCTTCACAGATAATCAGGCCGCTAACAAATCCTTGAACTCATTCTCACTAAATTCTAGAACCACCCTTGACTGTCGATTATTTCTTAGGCAGATGGCAAAGCAGTTCAGCCTTCACCTATGTTGGATGCTGGGTCACAGAGAAATTCCATGGAGGCCAACGATCTCCTCAAAATTGGAAATACTCTACCTATTCTGCCGGAAAAGATAGCATCGGTATACTAATTGCTTTGTGCAAACTAAAATTAAACGTAGATGCTAACAAAAGAACAAACCTTAGATGGACTATTTGATCAGAATGTCTAGCGACCAAACATATCTGACCAAAAGTGCCATCACTGAACACTGCCTTATTGGCATTTATGAAAGAAGACTTGGCGTCCTTCAGCAGATGCTCCATGGACGAGAAGAAGAAAGAGACAACCCTCCAATTATTCTGTACGTGTTTAGCTGTCTCAAAAAAAAAGAAACTCCAATTAAAAGCTATCTTTTACAATGACCTCAACAACCTAGAAAAAAAAGTTAACAATCTCCTACTCTTAATGATAAGCTTAAATTGGTAAGGAGATCACAGATCCACATGGCATCACAATGAGCCCATAGGCCTAAGTGGGTTGGTCCAAAATGAATGCAATCAAAAGTTAAATAAAACATTGCTATGAACCCAAAAATGTTTCTTTAGTATGTAGCCTGTGCCAAATTGTACAAAATTTGTTAAGCAAAGAATTCTGTTATAAATTGAAAAAAGAACACTCGAAATCTTTTTAAAGTTAAAATGTAACCATTTATTCACAACTAGTATTCAATGATCTTATTCCTTTTTTTAAGATTTTACATTAGCTATTATCCAATCCTCATATTCCGCAACACGAGTATATATTCCTGGAATATTTTCTAATCCACATCCTCTGGAATATGAAACAATTCCTTCAATTGCCCATTTTCCTTTGAAATACATTATCGGACCACCAGAATCTCCACCGCAAGTATCCTCAATGAATTTCCCTCCAGCACATAATTGAAAATCTAACAAATATGTCTTAGTTCTTTCAAATGCTTTTTGACAATCTTCCTGAGAACTAACTGGCAATGATATCTTCAATTTTACTTTGCTATTTTTTTCTAAATTAAGACATAATATTGCATTATATAAACATTAAAATGTTTAATTTACTTGCCATTAAGGGTTCTACCCCATCCAGCTGCTACCAAATTTGTACCTACGGTACTTCGATTTAGTCCCAATACCGAAGGCATGCATACAGGTGATATAAAAGGCGTGAATTGGATATCATCCTTTAAACGTATAAGAGCTATGTCATTATGTCGGTGGATGCTTTCTACGTTATAATTTGGGTGAACTATTATATCTTCAATATAGACTTCTACAATGGGGTCTGCGCAATCTGATTCAATACAATCGGAATCTTTACTCGTGTCATATTCTCCCAAACGTATACTGTACCTAAACAAACAAGATAAATTTATTTAAGCATAAAATATATTAAGTATATTAGTATGAAAAAATAGCTTACAGCTGTTTATCAACGACGCAATGAGCTGCAGTTAACACGTATCTAGAATTTATAAGACTTCCTGCACAGAAAAATTTTGGAGATTTATCATCACCTAAAAATAAATATAATTATGCATCATATACCAAAATATTACTTTTAATTTATTTTAAAAAAAATCAATTTTCAGTCCAGAACTGGACATTTGAAAACACATTGTCACCATATTGTTGCTCAAATTTTACTTTATCGAAGTGCATGCAAATTTTCGAGAATGAATAATCTAATCACTCTAAATGGTTGATATATGTATACGTACTTTAGATATATTACATACGAGAAAAGAACTCCAATAATAACAATAAGTCACTTTTTAATCAAAATCAGAAAACACATATTAAAGTATTTAGGATCAGGTAGCGAAACAATAAGAGCACAGGCTCAGGCACGAGGGAAATTCTTTTGAATTAGATTAGAATATAAGTAGATGTAAGAAATTACTTTACTCAGTTTTGTGAAGTACCTGGAAACAATAAAGAATTTTTTTTTTAAATAATTGCAGCGAATAATTATTAACTGGCGCCCGAGCAGGAACCATTTTTAAAGAAAAGTACGGTACATATAAAAAGAATAACTAGTGGTATAACTTGTATATCGTCCTAAGAACGCGATAAAATTAGTAAAACGAGTAACTAGTTACATAATGTGTACATCGTCCTAAGAACGCGATAAAATTAGTAAAACCCGTAACTAGTGACATAATTTGTACATCGTCCTAAAAACGCGATAAAATCAAGTGATTAATTTGTACATAGTGAACCATCCCAATAAAGCGTTGTGTAATTTAAAGAATTAAATGTGCACAGAGTAACACTAATCGTCTTAAAAACACGGTGTGTTCGAACAAATAAAACATATACTAGTGCGCTTAATTTTGCTTGAGTGAGCTTAGAATCCACCAAGCAGTTCCATTTTCAAGTGTAATCTAGGCACCGGAGTCATCGCGGGAAACAGCGAATTAAACGGGAATTACCTAATCATCGGATTAGATTCAGATTGGATAAATGCAACTGACCAATGCATACATCCAGAGCATATCAATCAAATAACAGAATTAGACAAAATATCCGATGTGGTACGAGCACCTAGAGATTTTTCGAGTGTTCCAGGAGAATACAGCTCCTGGAAGAAAAGCGTTGAAAGAATTTTAAGAATTTATGAGCCCATCAAGGGATCTCCAAAATTACTTGGACTATTAAGCGTAAACAGGAACAAAATTATAAGCAATGCAGATATTGCACTTGAGTCTTATAATACACCCCTGAATTTTGAAGCAATATCTCGCTGCTTAACTCTGCATTATGCTGATAGGCGAGATTTAGGGACACTCGAATATCAGATGTCGTGCCTAATACAAGGCAATGGTACCATACAAGGGTTCTGTCAGTCGGTATACTTTCATTTATCCTTGATACTCAACAAAGTATCTGTCATGCAGATAAGTCCTGAATCCTACTAATTCAGTCTTATAGAGACAAAGCGCTCTAAACCTTTGTTCGCGGCCTAAAAGGTGATCTGCCGAGGGTATTAGGAATATGCGAACCGGCAGATTTGCCACAAGCTTTGCATTTATATTTAAAGCTTGAAAACCAAAACTACAGAGCAAATTATGCCATGAATAATCAAGGAATGAATAAAAGATTAAATAACTCACCATCTCCAGTTGCAAACCGAAAAAGTACTAACTTCAACCAGCCTCAAAATGATAATCAACCCTTCTACCCGCAGTTATTACATTTTCCACAAGATAACGTAAATCCTAATCAAAGCAAACTCCATTTCACAATCAACCTAGATCTAGACCCCCTTATCATCAGCAACCGACTAATCAACGGCAACATCAACCAAATCCACAGAATAGAGTGGAAGCAATGGATGCCTTTACTATACAGTCTACAAACATTAATTCTCAAAATCCAACGAATACGAATTTTCAACAACAAGCCCAAAAACGTCCAAATCCTTCACAACAATTGCATGTTCCTAACAAGGCTCAAAGAACTTTCCACACTAATACACAAGAAATAGAAGCCAAACCTAATTGCGAATCTGATCAAACCCTTATAGATTACGTCAACCGGATAGCAATGAGAACCTTGAAATTTGTGATGAACTACAAGATCTTAATTTTTTAGATTAGGAAGCTCTTCGCTTCCCTACTTTCGATGGAATCATTGAAAATGATACATTGAAGGAATTGGGATACGTTATTCATACGGATGAAAATTATTTTCTCACTAAAGAAAACAATAGCTTCCCCCTTAAACAATTAAAAGCAGAAACAGTCAACAATTTAGATATAAGAACTTCCTACCTAAATTCTCTTCAGGAAAATAAAATGAAAAAAACTATACAAAAATACCCAAAGTTATTTAGTGAACCGAATAAAAAATTAACATTCATAACATCGGTTCAAGGTTAAACGATACACCCGTTTATTGTCGACCCTATCCCTATCCAAAAGATCTGCAAAACGAAGTTGATAAACAAATCAGCGAACTATTAGAAAATCAAAATCTCCTTATAATTCCCAAATCATCATAGTACGAAAAAAACTTTATGCTTCAGAAAAGATTAAATATCGTTTAGTAGTAGACTAAAGGAAGCTTAACTTAGTCACCATACATGACCGCTACCCTATTCCTGATATTAACGACGTATTATACAATCTCGGAAAATGCAAATATTTTACTATAATAGACCTTTAGAGTAGATTCTACTAAATTCCTCTTAAGGAATCTGATGTAGAGAAGACGGCGTTCTCCATTAACAATGGGAAATACGAGTTTACTCGTCTCTCATTCGGATTGCGTAGCGCTTCATCAATATTTCAGCGCGCGGTGGATGACATTCTCAGAGAGCACATTGGCATCATATGTTACGTCTACATAGTCTACGTCATTATTTTCAGTAAAACGGAAGATCAACATTTCACCGATCTAAACATAATATTCGAAACACTTAATCAGGCCAATGTTAGAGTACAAACGGACAAGTGCGAGTTCTTGAAATCCGAGGTCGAATTTTTGGGATTTGTAGTCAGCGCCTCAGGAATTAAAACAAATCCGGCTGAAGTAAAGGCTATCGCTGATTTTCCCACTCCTAAAACTCTAAGGGACTTAAGATCGTTCTTTGGGCTATCAGGGTACAACAGGAGATTCATAAGAGACTATGATAAGCTAGCCAAGCCCTTGACATCCCTTTTAAGAGGGGAGGGAGGACGAGTGTCAAAAACACAGTCTAAGTTGCAACCTATTCATCTCGACAAATTCGCTCTACAAGCTTTTGACAAATAAAAAATTCTCTGATATCAAATGATGTGATGCAAATTTACCCTGATTTCGAAAAGGAATTCGAACTTACAACGGATGCCTCCAACTTTGCCCTCGGAGCAGTGCAAGCTCAAGACAAGAAACCAATCATTTTCCTTTCAAGGAGCCTAAACAAGACAGAAGAATCTTACGAGGCAAGTGAAAAAGAGATGCTCACGATTGTCTGGGCATTGGGTTCTTTGCGAAATTTCCTTTACGGATCTAAAAAGGTTGTCATCTAAACGGATCATCAGCCTCTCACATTCTCCCTGAGCAATAAAAATACGAACTCGAAAATGAAAAGGTGGAAGGCAATTTTAGAGGAGTATAATCACGAATTCAAGTATACTCCAGGTAGATCCAACATTGTAGCGGATGCATTAAGTAGATGTCGACCCACCAAATTGTCACCAAACAACATCAATTCCTTTACTCCCACAATTCACAAGGACGACAGTTCAGCACACAACTTAATTGTGCACCAATAAATGTATATAAAAATCAAATTATCCTCACATTAGGCGAATTCAGTCATCACAAATTTGAACACCCTTTTCCAAATTTCAGCAGACATATTATTACAGAACCAAATTACACAAAAGAAAATCTTATATGGATATTTAAACGTTTCCTAGACCCTAACGTTATAAATGGTCTCGCAGCTCCAGAACGAGTAATGGGTATAATCCAAGAGATATATCCACTTTTTAAACTATAAAATAGTTTACTATAAATTCAAATATATATAGAAGATATTCAAACAGAAAGCAAACAAAACGAAATAATAATAACAACTCATAATAGAGCACATAGAGGTCCACAAGCAAATAAAAACCAGATCATCGAAAAATTCTATTTCCCTAGCATGACTAAGAAAATAAAAGCAATTACTGATTTATGTTCAATATGCAAAATGCAAAAATATGAACGGCATCCAAACAACCCAAAATTAAATAATACCCCAATCCCCAACTATCCTGGTCATATGATTTACGTAGACATTTTCTCACCTCAAAAACATTTGGTATTAACTTCGCTCGATATACTTACTAAATTTGCAATTGCAAAATTAATAACGTCTAAAGCTATAGAAGATATTAGACGCGAGATAATTTTTCAATTCGGTGTTCTCGAATACATTGTTGTTGACAATGAAAAGTCGTTTAATTCTGAATCAATTTTGTTCAAGTTGAAAAATGAGCTCACCATCAATGTCTTTACGACTCCCCCTTATAGGAGTGAAATAAATGGTCAAGTGGAAAGGTTCCACTCGACATTATCTGAAATTATGCGCTGCCACAAGGCAAATCATAATAATATCCCATTCGAAGAACTCCTGGAAAAATCAGTCAACGAGAAAATCATACTTATCACTCCACCACTAATCGAAAACTGGTAGATCTGTAAATTTTGGACCACTTGATTATGAGAAAAACCCGCCTTAGAAATATAGAGAAACTAAAAGAAAAACAACAAAAAGTCCTTAACCACCATAACAAAAGAAAACATACAATAAAAACCTATAGTCCTTGAAATAAAATATACGTAAAACACAATAAACGAGTAGGGACAAAACTTACTAAACGGTATAACGAAGAACTTGTGTTTGAAAATAGGAAGTCAACTATAAAAACCCAATCAGGGAAAATAGTACACAAAAAGCATATCCGAAACTAAAGTTTAAACCATTTTTTTACATTACAGAACTACCCCACTACTCCACTACTCGTATTAGGAGAAATTCAAATACTCGATTATTCCAACACACACTTAATTACAATAGATGCAGGACAAGCAAAAATAAAAAATGGAGATCTTAAGCTCATACATCGCATTGATGTTAAACAATATGACACTTTTCTGACAGATGTCAACCAAACTATTAACAAAATCATTCCAAAATACCATACTATCTATCCCCTACTGAATCATGAAGTGATTCAAATAAATGAAATCCTAAATGCAATAAGACCCATAACACGTAAAAGAAACCGAAGAGCGTTTAGTTTCTTTGGCACGGCATGGAAATACATGGCCGTAAGCCCAGATCACGAAGATCTTGAAGTTTTAACAACCCATATAAATAATGTAACAGTAAATAACAATAAACAAGTAATTATAAATGAAATATATAATGAGAGAATCAACAATTTAACTCAGACTAAATTAACAAATATTATACAAAAAGTTACTAAAATCAATGAAGAAATCATATTATATATACAGTATAGGTTAAGACTAATCAAAGAAGAACTCATTAATATTAAGTTTGCCATCCAATGGGCTAAGAATAAAATGAATTTACGATTTTCCAAAAAAGAATTGGAATTAATAATCGAAACATTTAATGTTTCGCTGCCTTATGCAACCGTAGAGGAAGCAATTAAGTTTGCTGACGAAAAAATATTAACTAATACAACTACACTTTTATACATATTAAGAATTCCAATTACAACCAGTAAAAAAGAATAATAAAGTACTTCTATTGAATTATAATGAAATATTAAAATACAAAGATGAAATCTATGGTATAAAAGAAAAATGTCAAATTTAAAATACACTAACAATAGTACAATCAAATACTAGATTTAAGAAATGATACATGTATACCCAAGCTATTAAGTAATGTAAATTCAACATGCTCGACAACCAATGGTCACTACATACATACAATAGACGAACTTGCTGATCAATGACTTCACAGGAACAATAACTCTAGACGATGCAGATCAAGAACTTAATGGCACGTATCTACTAAAATTCATCAATGTCTCAGTAAAGATCAACAATCAGATATACAGAAACGCTAAAGCTCCTGAAATCCAAGAATAACCAGTAACCTTCCAACCAACCCCAGTGGAAAAGAATTTTATCAAGATACTATCATTAGAAGCTCTAAGTTAATTGCACATCAACAACACCAAAATGATTGATTTATTAGCATCGGAAAAACATTTATACCACTACACCTATTATGAAATAATTATAATATCTGTTGTTATAATTTTAGTAGTATTCAAATGCAGAATAGATAGCAAATCCGTTAATATCATAAAAATAGATACAATAGATCAAACGATATCCCCATTGAATATTTAAATTCCCTCAGTACTCCAAAGGCATTGACTTCAAGTACCGTGACCCTACCCAACATCTACAATGCTCCATTTTTTTAAATGTGGACATTCAACTTTAGAGGGGAGGAGTTAATCGCAAGCGACCAAATCTACTTCATAACAAGACACGCGAAATGATGAGCCAGCAAATTCCCAGTACCGATCTTATCAGGTACAGTGCACATGCCAGCTAAAGCATCTTTTGAATAACAACCTGTATGAAACCATCAAATTGCATTTGTGAAGAACCTGGAAACAATAAAGAATTTTTTTTTTTTTTTAAATAATTCCAGCGAATAATTATTAATTTAACATATGTATATGATGAATGAACAATTGCTCTATTTAAGCCCTTACGTCACTTAGAAATATCTGAAAGGGAAAACAACAACCTTACTAAAGTATCTTTCGTCAATTTCTGATCATCATTCAAAAAGCATAACTAGCTGATAAAATATGTGCATATTTTTATCCTTTATTGGTGCATATTATTTCCAAAATGAGACTGATACCCAATCTTGTCGGGCAAGGATTAATTATTATTTCACCAAAAATCTAATACCATCGATCCGGATGATGCCTTTGCAGCAAAACAGCGCTGCGTGCATTTTTGGTGAGAGAAAGCCGAAACTCAAGAGAGTGCCACAAAATTAAACCGATAAAAAGCGCTTTGTCAAAAATAGCCGAAGAAACCGTATGCCTGAAGTAGTAACTCAAACATCATATCATGAACCGTTCTTCACAATAAATAGAGATACTATTGTAATTTAACTTCAACTCAATAACTCTTAATATTGTGTTACAAATTATAATTCAAATTACGACTTAATAACCCCGTACTCAAACAGCGATGGTCCGCAATGCGATGTGAGACATCTCTGCCATAATTGAGTCGTTTTTCGGCAGCCTTTTGATTGACATGAAAGATTTTTGGCACCACTGGTTTGCCCTAGATCAACCCTTTATTACTAAAATAGAAGAACGCCTGTGGGGGAATGAAGCTGTAAAAAAGCACGCACGTGTTATATGTACGTAATTGTTGTTTGTCGAGGCCATTTTTCTAATACAAATATTTCCAAAATTATCCAATTCTATTAGATACACCACTCACTTTAAATCATACTAGTAAAAGGAGCATAGGCTAGATTAGGCACATGTATTGGATTACATTCACTCTCGCATTGGGTTGGATGCTATGCAACAGTTTCCTTGTAAAAGGAAAAGTAACTCTGGCTCCGGATAGAGCAACATCAAAGTCTACAACACCAAACAGACACGTCGCTGCAGAGGTATGTACTATACCATATATTCAAACAATAGCTTTATCCAAACACTACGCATACAGTCTGGAGACACATAAGATTTGCATCATTTGCTTTAAGTAGTCAAAGGTCGACGCAATGACGGAAACAGCTGTGCGGCTTGGCAATTAAAAAAAAAAAAAACAGAAAACAGAAATAAAAAATAAACCGGAGTTTGGTGCAGAGACGTTTTTATACATGCTTACACCATAGATAGATGAACTGACCTAGATGTCAAACTCTACTAATAATTTTGCCAACTCTTAACTTTCACATAAACACACTGTAAGTGACGTTTTTTGAGTGAAATGGGTGGGTTTTGTCTAAAATGGGAGAGAAATTGACATTGATGACAATTCAAACGCAGGGCACATGGTAGATGCGATCAGTTGTTGGATTTTCAATATCTGGAAAGTTTTCTATCTATGTATTTTTTTTAATAAAAAGATCCGCGAATTATTATATGCGGATATAATTTTCTTTTTTTTTTTCACTCGCATATAATTCGCAACATCTTTTTCGGAACGGTAGCACTAAAGACTCAAAACTGCGTCCATTGTACACCATGTGTTCCCGACTGTCAACAGAGCGCGGATAGGTACTGAGTTCCTATGCGCTCCCCTTATCTTGGCATCTTATAAAACACTTCATGAAATCTATAGTAAACATCATCAGCTATCTGAACCTGCTATTGATAGAATAATTAGAAAACTTTACACTAAATTCACACTGTTAGATATTTACAGACAACAAGCACGAGAACAGTGCGTGCGGAAGAAAATATCGCGGCTATATAAGCTTATGTTGAAGCGACCCCACACTTATTCAGTGACGAGGTTCATTTATAGTTAAACGTCTGCCTAAACAACCTGAAATGCCATATTTAGAGCGAGAACAATCCTCAAGAGGTTCACCAGGTGCTATTGCATCGAGAAACAAGTACAGTATTATCCGAATAGTACACCGGCGGTATCTTCGGTCCTTATTTGTTCAAAATTTAGGCAGGAGCACGTTACTGTCAAAAGGCACCGGTACAATACGATGCTCAACTACTAGGTGGAGTGATCGCCAGAATGCGCTGCTACTGCAAAAAAGGTTATGGTGCCTTGAATTCCTGCGATACTGTCTTCAGTTTTGTTTTGACAGCTGATTGTTGTTAACGTTTTTGGCATCATGTTGAGTATGGACAAAAACGATTTTCGTTCTCTCATAAAACATTAATTTTTGAGAGGCAAAACGGCGAAGGAAACAAAAGAAAAGTTGGATAAATATTTTGGGGCTTATGCTCCGTCAGATTACACCGTTAAATATTGGTTTCGAGAGTTTCATGGTGGCCGCAACTCCACTACCGATCAAGTCCGCAGCGGCAGACCTTCCGATGCGGTTACAGAGGACAATGTCAAAAAAATACATGAAATGGTGTTGGCTAACCGGAAGGTGAAGGTGCGCGAGATAGCAGATACCACAAAGATTAGTACTGAGCGCACACGCCATATTTTGGGTAATAATCTGCATATGAAAAAGTTATCTTGAGCAAAAACACTATCGCGAGAGCACTTCGAAAGAGTGTTTGGACTTGCTGATGCGGAATCGGGCAGACTTTTGGAGTCTATTGATAATTGTTGAACACCAGAGAACAGAATGAGTGCCCGGCAATGGACTGAAGCTATCACTAGTGCTCCGAAGCGGCCGAGGGAGGCTCGATGGGTCGGAAAGTTTATGGCGTCGGTTTTCTGGGATTTTCACGGCATACTCTGAGTGGACTACCTCGAAAAAGAAAAAACCATCGACAGCGAGTATTACTGTGCATTATTGGAGCGATTGTAGGCCGAAATCGCTGCAAAACGGCCTCACATGTAGCGAAAAAAAATTTTGTTTTTGCAAGACAATGCACCGGCGCACAAGATCATCGCAACCATGACTAAAATCAATGACTTACGGCTCCAATTGCTGTCGCATCCACCGTAATCGCCCGAATTGCCTCCCTCAGACTATTATCTCTTCCCAAACTTCAAAAGATAGCTCATTAATAAAAAATTTAGCTCGCGCGAGGAAATCATCGATGCCACGGAGGAGTATTTTGCAGACCTTCCGGAAAATTACTTTTCGGACGGGATCAAGAAGTTGGAAAATCGCTACAATAAGTATATCAAACTAAAAGGGGACTATATTGAATAAAATAAAAAAACATTAAAAAAAAAAATGTTGTTATTCCCAAGAAGGTTACTTTTCACCCCACCTAGTATTATTACTTGTTTCCAAATTTGCGTGACATCAATGTGGATGAACTGTGGTTCTAACAGGATGACGTTCCACCCCATACTACCAATGAATACATCACCTTATTGAAAACACGATTTGGCAAAAGACTTATTTCAAGAATTGGAACCATTAATTGTTGATCAACATCGTGCGATTTGACGCCATTTGGTTATTTTGTGTAGGGCTACGTCAGAATTAGTAGGTACTTTTGATAAACCAGCAACGATTGACACTTTGGAGCTAAACATTGTTCGATTAATATTCGGTATTCGCCCTCAATCGCTCGGAAAAGTGTTTGAAAATTGGATCTTTAGAATGAGATAGCTGTGGTAGATATATGCCCACAATCATTTTCAAATATCATATAAAATGTCTTGAAATAGTCTTTAATAAGGTTTTTTGTACCTTATTTAAACAAAAAGTATAAACTGTTTAAAAAAAAACACCGTTGATAATATGTATACATATATAATTACAATATAATTATGTATGTTCATTTAAATATTGATATTAATCCATGCAGATTTCAACGTATTTGATTTCATGCTTTTGCTGTCACACAATCAAAAATGTTCGAAAATTGTTTGTGCTATCCGTAAAGTTCTTAGATGTCTCAGAATTCTACAAAGAATGGTAACCAATTTCTTTAGTCAGGGCCAGTTAATCTTTGACGAGAAATGCGCAAATTAAGAAGAATGTACAGAAGTGGTTTACTTATTTCCAGCCTGTTGAGTGTATTTATCGGAGTTAACGCGGTAACAACAATGTATACTATGTATATAGGAGCGACTAAACATATGTCGCTTTTTCAAGAAATAAAATTCCAAGGCTTCCAAATCATTCCAATGTTCCAATGGCAATAGCCATCTTTCTGGGCTCTGAAAACTAAGCACTTATTCCGATGCCAAAAAAAACACCTATTTTATACCTTCATATATCTTCTATAAAAAGCTTGCTTTATAAATGAAAAAAAATCGAAAGAGCCCCAAATACTGCTAAAAGCACCAAAACCTGCGTTGTCCAATAATCAAATAACCGACAGTTATCGGTCATGATGCATTAGAAGAACTTACTTATCTAGTACTAGCGGTAGGTGAACAAAAGACATCAGAACAAATTTTACGAAAAGTGGATTTGGAATTGACATCGTATTAAACACTTTTTTTTATAATCCCGCGCGCGCACCAAGGGTATATGAATACGCTTTTACTGGCTTTTCTCAAGGGCGCGGGCGGTTGGTGTAGTATTTTGAAACTCAGGTGTATTAGGTTTCGATATTTTTCCTAGAGGTGATTGTCAAACTGGACGGGACGAGCCAGTGCATACTCAACCAGAGGGTCTGAGTACGTGCTAGTTGTTAGTTTGTTACATTTAGCCCAGCCAGAAACCACTCCAACATCAGTGTTATGCCTTCATGTCAGAGTTGATGCCAACGGGATTTTTATATAACTACATACAAATTCAATAAAAATACTTTTTAAGAGAATTACCTAGCACGGGATTCAAACCCACTACCCTCTGCTTGAGGAGTTTAAGCATATACCACTACACCACGCCCACCCCCAACAACATTAACAACAAGTATTTTTAAATGGTGCTATCTCAACTAATTAGATCTGTACTTGGCAACGTTGATGATTCGTTACATACCACGAAACGACACTTTGAAAACTGTGAACTGCGGCCTGCTTACTGGAGTCGTGTCTGTGCCTTACGCTTTTGCTAAAAACTTATGTGTGATGGGCATAACTAATACAATATCCTGTGACTCTTGATGTGAATGGGATTACGACATTACGGAGCATTACCTTAGTTAATGTCCGGCTTACGCTCGCATGATGGGTAGTGGTGCCGTAGGTGCTTTATCACTGAAGTTCTTGCTCATTTTTCTAAAAAGACTTAACAATTTCAGTAAGAAAAACAAATAATGTATACAGCTCATTGTCTGAGTGCTTTGTTCGAACAGCAAAAAAATGTAGCACCTAATTGGCTGAACGACGGAAACTGCAGCACCTATTAGTGGTTCTAGGCACACAAACTAGACGTCGTCGTATATTGAGTTACTGTTTATCTTAAGTAACTCATTCCAAAATTTTGTATGTGGGAAGAGCAGCAAGAATTTTGCAAACGCGATTGGGGAGCAGGCATTCCTTAAGATGGCTCATCGTGAATGAAAAATTGCTAATGTAGTTATTAATATGAAATATCCTCGATGCAGTAGAAATGATACAAAACATACATTCCATAAACAACAAAAGTCATTATTTAAACAACATACAATACAGGGTGAGTTTTTTAACTTGAGACATCCAAATTACTCGAAAAATACGCGATATCGCGAAAAATGTTTCAGACAAAAGTCACAAGGCTCTGAAGGGGACATAAGATGTTGACCACGAGTTTGACCTTGAGCCCCATTTTCAAGGTCAAACTAAGGTCACTTTTAGTTTTTTTTATGGGAACCCCTATTTTTTGACAGATTCGTAATCTGCGTGAAAAATTACAATTCTTTTACATGAAACACTTTTTTCAAAAATGCGTTCCTTTCCCGTCAGAAGGCGCCATAAAACTTAAGACCTCAAAATTACTCGAAAAGTACGAAATATCGCGAAAAATGTTTCAGACAGTGAATTGTTGGATGACCCGATAAAAGGAAGCGCGCGATCGTATCTGGTCTGGGAAACGTTGGGCGTAAAGAGCAACAGCACCATCGATGTTCCTTTCACTTTCTCCATAAATCAATATCATTTCAATTATAGTCTGCATTACTAATGGAAAACGTTACTAATAATAATCAGTATCAGGAGATGCATATCTTGCATTTATATGTACAAGTATGTTCGTTACAGACCGCTTTTAAGGCTAAATGTCATTAATTTACACATAGATGGCCGTCTATGTTTAACTTGGAGGAGATATTTTATACAATGTTTGAAAACGTTCAATTATTTCCAAACCCCGAAAATTGATATTTTATCATCGGAAAAAGTGATATACATCTAAACGAATGCAATATTAAAAAGTTATTTTTACTGCAAAATGTCTATTAATTATCGGGACAATATAATGGCTGAAGCACTTTAGTTTTTTTAAGTAGCTTATTTTTTTATTTACTCAGTTGTTGTCAATCAGGCAGACGGCAAAACCATGCCAGCGAATTTTTGTAATTAAAAATTATTCTAAGAGAAGTCCCATATGCAACGGAGCCTACAGAAAAAAAATACTGCAAATTTTACTAGCAGTATCAACATGTTTCTATATTCACATTATTTCACAAATATTTTTCTTGAAAAACTTATGAAAAACTAATAGAAAGCTTATTAACACGCAGATATTAGAATCAAATACACCACCTGTAATTGTATATGAAACGAACAAGATTAAAACGCATCAGCTGTAACGATGGCACAATAACATGGAGTAATAATTTATATTGTTATAATAAAAAAAGAATTAAGTAGTTTATTTCTATTGGAATATCGGCAAAAAGATTTGTGAAATCTTATATTTCTTAAAAAAAAAAATAAAAAATAAATAAATAAATAACCTCAAGTCAATTTTATAAGCTCTTTATAAAAAAGTTTTGAAAATAAATTTTTCAGTACATACTCGTACTCGTACATTTATAATTTTCCATGTGAGGTATTCAAGTTTTCAAAAGCATTTTTAAATTCAGCAGCATAGTCACACTTTATTTCATGTTTAAAACTTTAATAAAAAAAAATTGCCAGCGTACTAACTTAAGAATATTTTCTTATAACTACATATGTACGTACCAGAAAGCTTTTATTCTGTACAAAATAAAGGTTTTGTTAATTGTTAACGTTTATAGAATTCGAAGCTATGCGTGAAACGTAATGTTACCTCTGTATCCTTATTCTTGTAATCTATTTGGGGGACATCAAGTTTTTTGATGTTTTTTTGCTCACTGTCATAACTGGTATAGACTTAAACTTAATTTGAAAATAATTGACAAGATGTTTACCCCGTTCTGTTGGAAATTTTGACCAAAAACTTAATTCATTATACTAGAATTTGATCACTGACGAACAACAAATGATCAGAATTTGAAAATTGTAGTCATTTTTATTTGTATGTACGAGTATGTATACTTATGTGACCCAATACTTATAAATTCGAAGATAATCACTTTTTTGTTTTGTGGGTCTTATTCTTGCAGGGAAATTTATTGAATATTTTTTCAACTTGAATGTACCTTACCATACCTCAACTTACCATAATTTAGCAACGCCATCCAGGGGAACTCATCTAATTCCGTTTGCTTTCCGCTGTAGATTTTACTGCCACTTGGTTGATCTCCACAATCCTCAAACTTTGGTAACAAGTCAACACTTAAGCGTATAGAAGTGCTTGGTTCTTTGAAACCAGCATCTTCAGTACAACAAACCAAAGGACTATCACCAAATCCATCCGTGCAAGTTGATTCTCTTAAAAATTTCTTATCTTCATCGGAGATAGATGGGTTCTTTAATACCGATAAAAGAACTGGACATTCTTTAATGTTAATGCAGTAACCCTTTCGCTTGTTTGGATTCAGACAATTTGCTTAAAAAAATACAGATGTTCATGCTTTTTATATTGAATAACAAAATAATCATATGTATGAAACTTACAATCTGCTTGAATACAAGCTAAAAGGCAAAATATTAAAATGGCAAACACTAAACATTTAGCGTAAGCATTCATCTTAAGATAAACTCAGCGATTGACTGATCAAAAGCAAATAAAGTAAAACTTGTTTGCCTGTTAAGGGAAGACTTTTTTATTTCAGTTAGATTTGCTATACGACTAATTTAATTATCTTTTTATTGTTGTTTTTCAGGTAGGTAACTGGTTTAATGTTGCCTTGCTAATGAGTCAACTGTTTTTTATACAAACAAGTTATGGGAATCTGCTTACTGCTTTATAAAAAACATTTTTATTAAATTTTAAATTGGGTTTTTCAAATGCATTTTATTTGAGCAGTATAAATATTAAATTATAATATCGACTGTTCACTACAAACATTTCAAAAAGGTTGAAGAGTATAATCTGATTTTACTTCGTTGTATTAGTTTAAAACGCACATCTATCACTTTCCCTTACATAAATGAACATCACAGCTTTAGGAACGTTAGTATAGTTAAGACTGTTTTTGGTTTTTAATAAGTATAGCCATTAAAAGTTGATCAATTTTTTCTTAACAAACTAAGCAAGAGTGATCGCAAAACCATGATATGAAAATCTCGGAAAATCCCAACAATGGGTAATCGGCTCTTATTTCTCCACTTTGCAGTCATTGACAATTATCTGTTATATCGAAGAGCTTCTGGTCAACCTTAATCTTAAGGACGCAGTCAATGCCTGGTAGATGAAATAAGGGAACTGGTCACGCTACAACGATGGACATGTAATCTCCAAATGGTGTGGATAACGCCACCAACGAGGCATATCTACCAACCAGCCCAACTTATGTCCTGACATAATTTCTGCAAATCATCTATACGAGTGAATCTTAGAGATTGCGGGAAATTATGTACGAAAGTGTTATAATCATTTTTTCATGCTCTCCTTAGGTATCCTATATTTAGTAATGAATTCGTGTTTTTTATATATACATATATAATTTATGGACCTAGTGAACCGTTTATTGATACATTATGCTTGGCAAGACTGTGTCTTTTTAATAACTCATCCGAAACGGGCTTGGTAGCTCTTGCTATGTTCGAAGTGCGGTGATGGATGTTCGGTTTCAATTCGGTTTTATGCAAAAATTCATTATCTCTTAATTTATTATGTTGCTGAATTGTTGGTTGCCTATTCAGACTGGATTTAATATTACTACCATCCCTAGTTTGGAGATCACATATCCTTAAGCATTCAGTGTATTTAGCGACCTCCGCAATTGTTCTGATCTTGAGTTTCTATCTTTTGTTTCCACGACAGCAGGTTCCCATGTTTTGCCTCTTTTGTAAACTACGAAATCTCTCGGAATTAATGCCACTTATTGTCGTAATATAATTTCTGGTTTAATTCGTTTACTTCATTTCAACCCACGATTATAATTTATTCTATGAATATTACTGAAAGTTTAGCAAGAAGAATTCTGCTCATAAACAACCGAGAAAATGTATATTATAAAAGCGAAAGTTTTGTGGTACGATACTCCAATAGATACTCGGATAGTATCGACTTGAAAAAATAAACTCGAACTCCCATCTTTTACCTAACTGACTGCATGAAAACCAGTAAATGTTTGACTATAGCATACAACTTCCTTTGGTATACCATGAAAAGAAAAAATATTGTACTTGTTGCTGACTTTGTAGACAGTGTTTTTGCATCAAAACATTTTGAAGAATACTCCAGAATCACAAGGTAGCTCTTACCCTTAAATTCTAGAATGTCACAACCGATTTTCTGATTTGAAAATTTCGGATGTCTATCTTGTCGGATCTAAACTTTTTATAGATAAAACAACGAATTAATACATTTTCAACGTCCCTGTTCCCATATGTTATGGGCAGTTAAGCAAATTCCTGACATGATCTGTATAAGCGAATAATACCCTTGTTTCAGACACCAGACCATTATCCTCATATAACCGCTAGATTTCCAAAACAACGTCTTTCCTTGTCTTCTTAGTATATATGTTACAGTAGATACCTTGATTTACTGCTGAGACTTTATGAATGCCCATATATGCATATTGCACTAAAATGTCTGCTAAGCTCGCATCTGTATCCATTCCAGTAGTTCAAGAAAAGAGGTAAGCAATATTTAAATCTTTTCTAAAATGTGTTGTACTACACATCTAAATCATACATTCTAAGCTTGATTTTCATAGTTTGCAGTCTTGTTGAGTTTTCGACTGACTTGTTCAAGATTAAAATTAACGGCTTATGATCTCTGTGAACTACCTACTAAAGCTGCTTCTATATTTGAGCGTAACGAGTTTTTGTTCTGGTTAAGCTCTTAAACGCATAACAGATTATTTTTCTTTCTTGCAAAAGATAACAACCTATTGCCACCTTAGATGTATCTCAATAACTGTATGCAAAGAAGTAAAGGGAGATTAAATGTTCACAGTGTAGTAGCGTTTTCAATCGTATGCTTACTATTATACACCCTGACTGACTCGAACTGCAACCAACTTCAGACTGCTATAATTTCCAAACCGTTCATGACAGTGAGCTCAAATTTTGACACATGACAGATAATTTTGTTATTGACAAGCTTTTTAAACGATTTGCGTTTCAGTTACGTTGAAAATTTTTTATCCGCGATGGAATTCAAACGTGATAGTGTGATTGTTTTATATTTGGCTGGCAAACCACAAGTAGCTATCATTAGAGCACTCCAGCAGCTCAACGTAAATAAATCATTTGTGTCTCAAACCATAGCTCGTTACTGTGATACAAAAAAAACAGCAACATCGGCAGAAATGGTTCGGAAATTGAAGGCTCGGATTGAGCGAAATCCGCGTTGAAGTGGAAGAAAACTCGCTCGTGAGCTCAACATATCGTTGGAACGGATGCAACACATACTGAAAAATGAGCTTGGGCTCAAGCCATTAAAGTTCCAAAAGCACACGATCTTACACCGCAACAGAAAAAAGTTAGATTCGAAAGAGCGAAGGAGCTGCTACGCTTGCACGAAAGTGGTCTGTTGCTGAATTTGGTTTTTTCCGATGAATCGCCATTTGTTATCAAGCAATAACAAACAAAATGACCGAGTTTACTTTCCAGAGAGGTCCTTCGCAAATTTACACCTTCGGACGGGCACCAGAAAGCAGGCAGCACCGATGGTAACGGTTTGGGCCGCCATAGCCGCCGATGGTCGCTCTCCGCTCGTTTTGGACAGTGGCGTCAAAATTAATCGTATACCGTGAAAATGTCATAGAGGCAGTATTGAAGCCTTGGGCAAACAATCATTTCGGTTGAAGAGCGTGGACATTTTAACAAGACTCGTTAAAAAAAAGTTCCACACTTCATTTCTTCGACAAAATGGATTGCAAGTTCTCCGGATGCAAAGCTGTTGCATTTCTCTGTCTGGGGTCTTTTGAAGGCGAAGGTTGCCACTAAAAAATACCAAACTTTGGACCACCTCAAACAAGCACTTCGCCGGGAATGGGCCAAAATACCGCAGAGCCACTTGCGTGCCATTTTTCACGCCAAAGGAGGACATATTGAAAACTACTGATACAATTTGAAAATTGATGTATTTTCCAACAGTTTTTGCCTTGGCACAATAAAATTTATGAAAAAATAAAAAAATTATAGCATTTTAAAAAGTTGGAATGGTATGCACTTCAAACAAATAAAATGTTTTTGTTAAGGAGTTCCGTTAAGGGTGTCGTCATATTGACTTGAATTGGTATAAATATTTCTTGCAATTCCTTATAAATTCTCGGATCTCTTATACCTTTGATAACATTCACTCTAGCCGGATCTAGAGTCATGCATGTGGCTGAAAAGATATGGCCTACATATTTCACACTGTATTCTCATTATGGTTAAACTTTATATTTAGACTTATAATCCTCTCAACTATTGTATATTTCGGAGATTCTCATCGCGCTCTTGTCTTGTCTTGCCGCCAACAATGAGATTGTCGATATAAAGAAATGTACTTCGTTTGGTAACGAGTGCATGCGAGTTAAGGACGCGTCTTCTGCTTTTCTTAGGTTATAAAAAACGAATTGTAATAACTCTTGGGAAGTTCTTTACGCAGAACAAAAGCCTTAAAAAGCTTTGTCATGAAAAAAGCTAGCTTTTGATCAACAGAATATTGAGTTAATAAATATATCGAGATCATAAGCAGAGTTCTGGAAAGCCGCTAAAGTTGTAAACGGAAAAAGAAATGTTATCGCTTTAGGTCTACACGCAGAACAGGTAAAAGAGCACTTTGAAACCCTCCTCAACGCAGTGAAAAGCTAACCACTTTTTCAATATGCAGCCCTTATGTACATAGATGAATTTCTGGGCGTGCCCACCAGTGTAGCTGAAGTAAAAATTGTTATCGAAAGCTCCAAAAAGAGCAAGACCCCAGGAAGCGACCGTATTTTGTTTGAATTTTATAAAAATTACACGCCTGAACTCGCTTCAGTGCTTACCGAGGAGTTTAACCGAATATTCGAAACTGTAGATGTTCTTGAATGTTTAAAAAATTCAATAAATTTTCCCTTACATAAGGAAGGGGACTGCAACAACCGGGCTAATTACCGAGGCATACTTTTTTGAATACTTCCACCAAGTCGTTCGCTGGTCTGCTATTTAACAGAATTACACAGTGAATAGAAAACAGGAAGATTTTACGCGAATTCGAGGCTGGTTTTAGGCAAAATTAATCCACTATAGACCAAATTTTTGCACTGGTAAACATAACGAAGATTTAGAAGAGGAAACACAAAAATCTATATGCATTTTTCGTTGATTTTCGTGCATCCTTTGATTCTGTACCACGCGGAGCGCTTTTTAAAAGCTCTACAAGCTCTCTTACAAGCTTCGGTGAACGCAATGCAGCTAATGATCAAAAAACTGGACTAATATTGTAAAACCTGCAACTTGTCGTTAAACTTATCGAAGTGCAAGATGATGAAATTCCGAGACGACGGAAGCAGATACTCTCGCAGAGAAATGTGGAAGTTTCAAAAAGAACAGATTGAAATTATAAGGGGGTATAAATACCTCGGTGTTTTGATTACCCCTAGTCTTAATATGAAAGAGCGCCTGAAAAGAAAACTAGCAGAAGGGAAAAGGGCAACTTGTTCAGTTTGGAGTTGTTTAATCAACAATAAACGTATTAGCCATGGCTCGTTACAGAAAATATTCCATGATCTACTGCAGGATGTTTCCTGTTTTACGCTGCCCAAGTATGGGGCACCATTCAGTTGAAACCGTCAACAAATTTATTCGCTATTTCATCAGGCGAGTTTTAAGGTTGCCAATTAGCTCACCTAATTACATGCTTCACCTTGAGTCTAATGGAGGAAAATGCTTTTAAAGCTGGGAAAATCTAGCATCTTAATGTGGCTTCAATCTCCTTGTTACACCAGATGAACAGCTAGACCCCCTAAAACATAAGCTCCACACATTACTGGAGAAAATAAAGCCACTTAATTTACATCGCAATACAGCAAATACTATACCAAATTATAATTATAAATTATAATTTGCAGAACAGAATCTACTTTCCGACGAAATACAAAACGGACATGATAAGCATTATCTTCAAAGTAAGAGGTGAACAAATAAATATAAACTGCAGGAAGCACCGCCTGGAACTCCCACTTTTTTGTAACCTCTGCAACCTCAACGAGAGGATGTATTCCACTTCGTTGCAATATGCCCCATTCTCAAAGAATTCTACTGCAGGTTCTTTGGAACACAGGTATTCAATAATAATGAACTGATGAGCATCTTAAACGGTGACCGAGGCTGGGATAGATTATATAAACACGCAATGAACTCACTGCGCTATAGAAAATGCATTATAAAGGAAAAGTTCTTAAAATGACACATTCAATTGGTAAAATTACTTGTGTGATTAACAAAAAAAAATTAACAAAAAAAAGAAAGTAAAAAGTATTGGATTGTACCACATTTTATAGTAAAAATTTAAAAGCCAATATTATTTCTCCTTAAATTTTTATTCAATCAAACTAGGATACGTTGGCATCTATGACATTCTTCCAACGTAATACAAGGTCAAATATTCCGTTTCCGTAAAAGTGCTGACTTTTCGAGGCAATGAAATCTTCAAAGGCTTTTATGACCTCAGCTCGGTTCCGGAAAACCTTCTGCCGACAAAATAAATCCAGATTGCGGAAAAGATGGTTATCCATTGGGGAAATATCAAAAGAGTACGATGGATGCCGAAGAATTTCAAATCGCTCAACAGTTTTTGCAGCGTTACTTGTGAGGTATGGGGACTAGCATTGTTATGCAAAATTTTCGGAATGTGCCTATTAACCAACGCAGGTTGGAATGCAATATGTCGATTTTCTTACAATATTTGATAGCGTTTATCGTTTCTCCTGATTAAAGAGTTTAAAAAAGGATTGGTCGATCCGATGTCCACCATAATTGTCACCATAACCTTTTTGGGTGAAAATTTGGCTTTGGGGTGTGTTTTGGTTTTTCATCTGTATCCATCCATTGCCCAGATTTTTTACGATTATCATACAGTATTCACTTTTCATTACAAGTGACTATCCGTTGCAAGAACGGTTTAGTTTGGTTTCTCAATGTAAGCGAGGCGCAGATTTCCAGGCGCCGTAGTTTTTGGGATTGATTCAGTTCATGGGGAACACACTTATCGAGATTTTTTAACTTACCTATGGGAGAAAATTGCCGACTTATTATCATCGGAGATACTCCCAAGCTTTGTGCAATCTCCCGCACCGATCATCGTCAACTAACGTTTCCGGATTCCCATGTGGTTAATTTTCGAAGCTCAAATCTCCCGAACTTAACGCCATATAGTGCGTTCGTTTACCGCTACATCCTCAAATGCGTCATTAATGTTTTTCATCGCCAATAATGCATTATGTCCCATTTTAGATTCGTAAAGGAAGAGGGTTCGAATTTGAACTGCCAACAACATGATAAATAATTTAACATTCTGGCACAGATGTTCATTCGAAAACTTCTTATTTCCGATCGAGCCATAATAAATAAAATAAATAATCATGTGGTACAACCGAATAATTAAATTGTCAATTTGGTGGATGGCCATAAGCCAAGCCGTATAGACTAAATATCTAAAATTGTTAAGAATACATTTTTATTATAAAATAAATAGTCAATTAAACTAACTAACTAACTTACTTAACGAATATACCTCGATCCCGCCGGAAATATTTTAAATCCAGTTTCTGAAGGTTATCTGCGGCTACCTCGACCCCAAAAGGCGACACATGAAATATTTTTCTAAATTATCAGACCATCATACTTAGAAATTAGGTACACCCCTTTTTTTATTCTACCCATTGTATTCTTAACTCGTTGCTTAATGGCTTAAGGTATGCGTCTGAGTGGCCTGTTCTCCGGAGATGCTTTAGCCAGGGGTTTAAAGTAAAGTGAAATGAGGGCCAAAGCCCTCAAAAATATCCTTGTTTATTTTGATAAACTTACTTTTATCATCTAGACTCACGTTGTCAACCCGTTTTAATAGCTCTAATTTGCAAATGAATATGTTTCCAACAACGTTTGGCAAACTCTCTTTATCACCACGAAGCTTAACTCTTAGTTTTTGCTCCTGTGGCTTACATTCCATACTGTTGAGCCCATGGAAAGCCTAAATCGACCATATGCCTCCAATCTAACCGAACTTTTTTAATTTAGGTAGCGGCTTGAGCCAGCTTAAATTCAACTTCTACGTTCTTTATACAATTTTTCTCAGTCCAGCAATTTAAATTAACGTTATTATTATTTGCATTGCAAGTTAATAAATAATCGTCCGTCATCATGAGAATTATACACACTCTCATACTCAACAGAAACATCAATCACCTATTTCTCCTTTTGACACACAACCAAAATATAGTTGAATCTACCACACGTGGCAGATCTTTTTCCAAAAGCTTAACACTGTCCTTTACCACGCGAAATATTGCAATGTATACATTTCCAGTTGGTTGAGGTCCCCTTGAACTTGCGCGCACAACCTAAGGCGAGGCCTTCCTCTACTGCGTTGACCTTTGGGATTGCGTTGGTGTTCATTCACTCTATAAGTCCCAGCCATCTCAAACGCCCAACGTGCTGGTTTTGACTATGTCAACGTCACTATACAGCTCCTAGAGTTCATCGCTGAATCGTCTCCTCCAGAACCCGTCAACGCCTACGCGCCCAAGTAGCTTACAAAGAATTGTTCTCTCAATATGACCATGAATCTTAATTTGCTTTAAAAAGGGTCCATGCTTCGGATAAGGACTAGGAAATAAGGGTCTTATATAGAGTTTTCTTGGTTGTTCGAGAAAGAGCCTTACTACATAGTAGCCTTCCCAACCCAAAGAAACAGCAAAACATTTCTGAAAAGATTTCCTTTTCAGATGTGATAGCAGTGCATCACAAGCACAAGCGGACAAGTTTGGGAGAGACGCTAAAACAAGACATGGCTCTGTATATGGTAGCCCGTCTCTGTAGATGTTGTCATATGCGGTTTTAAAATCGGTGAGTTTCGATCTAGAGTTTTAGAATTTTTTCCAAATTCTGCCGTAGGGTTCAATCAGATCATTGACAAATGGTTTCAGGCGTTCGCACAATGAACGGCAGCCTTGTTCAACTTCATTTAAGATATTGCTATCCTTACTTCATTTTGATCGGGTGTTCAATTTTGGTCAATATTTAATGGTTCTCTCTGCCTCACAGCAGAATTTGTGTCGTCTTCGCCGTTTAGCAATCTCCAGAAATGTTTTTTTTATATCCTCTGCACCGACTGTGACTCTATTACAAGGTTGCCTTGTTCATCTTTACAGATTTCCGTTCGGGTCTTTTTACCCTGATATATACTTTTCACCTTTTGGTAAAACTTCCAAACATTATTCTTGGAGTAGCACCTCTCTATTTCCTCGATCTCGTGAAAACCAACACGTCAGTTACGGCATTTCTTATGGCTTCCCGGCATCTATGCCACTGGTCTTCAGTAATTGATGTAGGCTGCTAAAGACTTCTCGAGAGGGGGAGGGATAAGCGACCGACAAAGCGTCTGGCAGCTAGTTGTGATTCCAACCGGTGAACGGTTCCCCGTTGTTGTGGCGCCTGAGATATCCGTAGACGTACCTTGTTGTGGTTGCATGTTGGCCGCTCGGAATGTTCGGATATCTACTACAAAATACTTGAGGAGTGCCCTGCGTCGATCGCAACATGATCAATCTGGTTGACAGTTTGCTGATCTGGTGTGTGTCATGTTCCCTTGTGAATATTGAGGTTAGGAATCCGTGTGCTTGCTATGTCGATAAGCCTAAGCTATGTCTTTCGATTGTTCTACTAAAGATGTCCTCATTTGCAATTTTGGCGTTAAAGTCGCCTAGGCCCGGTTTAACTTCATACATCGGACATTTCTCGTAGATTTTGTTGAGCAGCTCGTAGAAACTTTCTTTGGTAGTATCGTCCTTTTCCTCTGTTGGGGCGTGAGGGCATAAAAGGCTGATGTTAGGGAATTTGCCTTTGATAGGGATTGTTGTAAGACGTTTATTCTCGTGTCGAAAACCCAAGACTCCTTGCCTTAATCTGCCGCTTACAAAAATCCGCATCCAAATAGACGCTGCTTACGTTCCCTATAGCTATCATCGTAGTAAACATCACATTTTTTCATTTTTTCTGTACACGGCCCATCCTATCGCATTTTAAGGATGACGGTGATATCTGATTTATAGCAGATAAAAGTCCGAACATTCAACATGCAGATCCGAAAGTCGTTCTCCTTTGTTCGTTTTGCGTGGTCGTCAACAGTGAATCCATCCTTCCCCGAAGTGATTGGTTCCTTCGTAACAAGCGTCCCAACTTGGAAAGCCAGTTTTTTTTTGAGACTCCTAGGGCAAAGGGAGCCGTGCCAAATTCCTGAGCCAGTTACCTACTTCCGGTATGTGAGTGCTGTCAACATCTGCCTCATCTGGCTCATCTGACAACAACTCTTTTCCAACACCCTGATTTAGTGTTGGAGATCCCTATAGACCTCAAATACGTTGAAGCAGCTCATGAATAGATAACACTAGCTCTACCTAACCATAACTGTATACGCCATCGTAGATTCCATCCTTTGAATTCGTTTGCTGCCGCCCGCAAATAAGAAGAAAGTACCTTAGTGAGATGTCACTTCCTCTCCCACACCTCTTCCACGACCTTCCCCAGGAGTTGTTTACCCCATCTCTCATCTCGATGTACTAGCTACCCAACAGTCACCACGTAGAGGTGAGGTGGACATATTTCTATTGTATTTTTTAGTGCCAAGTCATTTTTAAGTTATTATGTTTATGTATTACGGTCACCAATTTTGATTACAATTTTATTCCTTTGCAAATCTTTCTTCTCTGCTTCGAAATTGCAACTTTCCACTAGCATAGATAGTACTTATAAGAAATAACTGAACGATTCTCCTTTTTTTAAATACGTGTATAAAAGGGATATCTGTCATACCTCACATTTGTACCCGGATCGCAGTATTCCACCAACCGATTTTTGAGCTTGCATATATTTTTTTAATCTTTCACTGATAGTTAAATGTGAAGAATAATTTTATAACTTCACAACCCGCACAAATCAGAAATTCTTTCCAATTTCTTGCAAGTTTCTACAATAGATTTAGTTGCTCCGGCTTCGGAAATTCCATTGTCAATTAATCGTCTTTTCTTTTTTTTTAATATGCTGTTGCTACTGTGCTTTTTTCTTTTCATGCTTTCCGCTACTAGTATCTTTCTACGTATTCTACTACTGACTGCGCCATGTGATATTAAATAAAATAAACCAGTTGCAATACATATATGTTATAATAATGTTTATTGTAACTGTGACAAAGGTTGGACTGCGACTGACTGGTGAACCCAATTAGTGCTATGCCATGAATACCATGAATATTTGAATGCACTGCAGTGTAAGAATACATAATTTTTTGATACTCGATTAATAGTTAGAATCCGCGGAAGAGTTCTTGGATCTGTCTATTAACACTTACTTTCCTGGTTGCATCTCAGAACCCCACAGCAAACCTACTTTGAAAATCCACTCACTTACAGATCAACCCGGACATAATTTGTGAGAAGAAGCTTACCCTGACAAACATCTTCCAATGCATTCCAAAAGCCTTTTAATCCTGTTTCTTCAATGTCCAGTGCCTGGATTGAGATAAGCGAAGTTTTTATTTCCAAGATTCCAACTTCACAAATGCTTTCGGAAAATCTCATACCCATAAGAGTGTCATCTTCGCTGCTAAATATCTTGGAAAAAATCTCCGATCTCACATTCACAGTCTCAATCACAGAAGACAAAAAAGTAAAAAGGTTTTCGTACTATGACATATAGTGCAAATCCTCATACGAGCCATTGAAAAATCATTGCCTTTTAAGGAGTATACTCGTACATTATAGTTGTGGCGTTCCTTGATATCAAAGAGCTTTTAACAACGTTGTTTGACTCGATCATCAACTCATTTTTGGAAGTGTACATAACTGACTCTGTCTGCTGCTTGATCCACTTCATTTTCGATAGTTGGATCATAAACCCTTAGCTGCTTATCAAATTAGATAACGCGGTGCGATAGTTAACACAGACGACGTCTCCGTTTATACTCGCATACGACAGAAGCATACTCTCCTTTTGAACAGGTGGCTTTGGCGCCAGTTCGGCCAAAACAAAGCTGGTCATCTTCATAATAATAAAGAAAAAAAAAAAAAAAAATACTTTGCATCATCTCTCCTAAGTTACTATATATGGCGCTCATTTGAATTTCTTGAGCAGTCACTATTGTGCTATGCCCGAAAAATCTCAAGCATATGTTACTCGTATATGTTAGACAAATGTCACGCATACTCAATCTTAAGCGATCAATATGGCTAACCAACATAAGAAGGACACATATTTTCCAACATAATCACACAACACTGTGCTATTGCAAGAGACCCACATTGTGATTATTCACAGTGATTTCGGAAGGAGAAAAAGGTTGAAGAAACCTGTGGAAACATCCACCATCAGGATGCAATCCGTTACCACTTTTTATATGTACTTGTAAATGAGCTCAGCTTTATGACAAACTTGGGATTGGGTTATATTTAATTGTTAATTAAAGGCATTCAATTACAAGACAGAATTTTTAATTGCTGATTTTGGAAAAGGTCAAGCTTAACAGGAAGTCCAGGTATAAAGCCTTTTTTCTGTGAGACAATCAGAATGAGATAGGTTGTATCGGTCTTTTTTACTTTACTTGAATTATTGTTCGGCTAGGAATGACAAATGAAACAAATATAGTTTCTTGGGACATTTCGTCCCAAAACTAAACGGTAGAACACATTTGATAATGAGCTGGCCAAGAAAAGGAAAAGGTCGACATCATTAAAAGTAGGGTTTGTAAACCGAGAAAATTTAGATGAGGGAAGAGCAATCGGTAATAATGTTATACCATATATGTATAAAAACCGCACCATATCAAATTGATTGAAAAATTTTTAATAACTACGATAGTAATTTTTATAATGAAATACAATTTTTTTTGAGTACTCCGCAGTAGTTTATAAGTATTTTTATTTAATTTCCATCTGTTTATTGAATGTTTAAAAAAAAAAAACATGAACAAAGAAAGAAAAATTAAATTAAATTAATTTTCTTATTTTTTTAAAATATTTTAATACAGCCATTGGTTAACAAAATCAAACGATACATTTTTTATGTATGTGTATATAAGATGTTTAGATATGCCACTTTTACCATAAAATTATCAATACCGAGTTGCTCCTCCATTAGCGGTTATAACCGCTTTTATTCTAGAAGGCATGGGGTTTACTAGAAGTTCAGTATTCCATACATGTTGCAGAACTTCATTTAGATTTTTTTTTCTCTCTGGTTTATGTTCAGCCACCTTACGTTTCATTACATGCCACAAGTGTTCGATTAAGTTTAATTCGGGCGAATTAACTGGCCAGTCTAGTCTGGTAATTCCGAGGTCATCAAACGTTGTCTTGAGCTGAAAATTATTGAAAGAGTTTAGTTACTTGTCTGTTTATTATTTATAAAGAAATACTGCTACGTCCACGACGTTGTTTCTGGATTATGCTAAACGCAGTATGTAAAAACAAATGACAAGCCTACGAGCAAAACGACTGAGCAATGAAAATCGGGAATTATCATTTGAAAAATCTAAAGTGACCTACGAGCAAAACGACTGAGCAATGAAAATCGGGAATTATCATTTGAAAAATCTTAAGTGACCTACGAGCAAAACGACTGAGCAATGAAAATCGGGAATTATCATTTGAAAAATCTAAAGTGACCTTCGTTTGTCGGGGTCAAACTCGTGGTCACCATCCTATGTTCCCTTAAGAACATTGTGACTTTTGTCTGAAACATTTTTCGCGATATTTCGTACTTTTCGAGTAATTTTGATGTATTAACTTTTATGGCGCCCTCTGACGGGAAAAGAACGCATTTTTAAAAAAAGATGTTTCATGTTTGTAATTTTTCACGCAGATTACGAATCTGTCAAAAATTAGGGGTTTCTATTAAAAAATCAAAAGTGACCTTCGTTTGACTTTGAAAAGGGGGCTCAAGGTCAAACTCGTGGTCACCATCTTATGTCCCCTTCAGAACCTTGTGACTTTTGTCTGAAACATTTTTCGCGATATCGCGTATTTTTCGAGTAATTTGGATGTCTCAACTTAAAAAACTCACCCTGTATATACAACGAGAGACAGTTTGGTGCGGTTTTTAGGCTGGCAGTGTCATTGGGCAATTTTTTTTCGAAAATGGTGCTAATGGAACCATTTCAGTGAATGGATTGCGTTACTGAACGATGTTAAGTGATCTTTTTTGTCCGAAATTGATGTTATGGATGGATGGACGACATTTGTTTTTCGCAAAATGAAACAATGTCTATTGCTCGACAAATTTCCTATACGTGTGATTTGTCGAAATAGAGACCTGTATTGGCCGTGAAGATAGTGCGATTTAACACTATTTGACTTTTTCATTTGGGGCTATGTAAAAGACAAAGTCTACTCCAAAGCTTCAATAATGATGCATGTACTTAGAGAAAATATCAGAGCTGTTACTTGCGAAATATAGCCACAATTATGCGAAAAATTTCATCAAAAGAATATTTTTTTGTAGACAGTACAGAGGCGGACATTTGGCAAATATTGTATTCCAGTACTAACCCAGATTTTGTATCATACTTAAGACTGCAATTAAAATAGCACCGCTTTTTATTAAAATGTTGCTCTTTTCTCTTGATTTAAAATGACACTTTTTGTTGGATGACTCTATACAGACTAAACATCCCAGCCCAGATCCAAGCTAATCAATTTTCTATTTATAAAATCTTTTTTTTTTCTCTTTGCTTGCATCTAGGATAAGTGCAACGAACATTTACAGCGCAGGCAAACATAAATTTGTCAACGCAACAAAAAACGGTTCCCACTAGTATTTTCTAGTATTTTTTGAGTTTTCAACATAAGAAATAGATACATACGAGTATAAGGGAGTTACAAATGGTCACTAAAGAGGTTAATAAGTTCGAAATCGCAAAAATATACATTGTAATCAGTTGAAGATCTTATATAAATTGTAACCAGTTGAAGAATTTAAATAAAAATATTTTTTTTTTTATTTTGCAAACCAGTCAGTTGTGTAAGTGGCGCAGTCGGTAGGATTCTTCTAAGCTGAAAGAATCATACGAGCACGAGCAATACTTGTGTGAAAAAATTAATTTTGTGAAATAGTTACACCGCCTGTGAAGTTTGAGATATAACTTAAAATCAGTATAAATACTAAACACCAGACCAGCTTAGGTGTACCAAGTTTAAAGAAGCTAAAAAACCAAACGTATAACTTTCAAGATTAATCGAAAGTATAGAAACCCAAATATTTCAAAGAAATGCTAGCAAAATAAGTTTAGGGAGCTCTAGTGGAAAGATTAACAGCGGCGTTAGATGCACTGCCACAATTAATTGACGACGCAGTTTGTTAATATCATACAAAACAAATTTGGATTAAGAAGACGACAATACAGGGAACCATCTATTTTAAGTAGGAACCCCTACTTAAAAACCCACCATTAATTGGGAAGAAACATTTCAGACCAGCAAATGTGAACTAAAAAATCCTTCCCCTTAAGGGAAATTTTGGATATAATGACCAAACTGAAGAAAATATTAATATAGGGTTTTCCAATAGGGACTTGACAACTTTGAATTTAATTTGTGAACGCACTCTTTCACTAATCATCAAACTGTCTCTGTCAATTTATTCAGTAAACTCAACATTTTTATACACTAATGAGCAACGTCGCAAATGATAAAAATTTTCTACAGATATTCGGAGTCGCAAAATCATCTTCAGTGACGAAACTCATTCTTGACTCAATGGGTTCGTCAATGAGCAAAATATGCGTTATTGGTCGGGTGAAAACCCACATGTGCTTCATGAATCACCACTGTATATACAAAAATAACTGTTTGGTGCGGTTTGCATGCCGGCGGCGTTATTGGGCCATGACTTGGATGACATGTGGTTTCAACAGAATGGTGCCACAAGCCACACAGCACACGCTACAATCGATTTATTGAAGTGTAAGTATGGTGAGCGTGTTATCTCAAGATATGGGCCAGTCGATTGACCGCCTCGTTCGTGTGATTTAAAGCCGCTTCACTATTTTCTGTGTGGATACGTTAAGTTATTGGTTTATGCCAACACGCCGACGACGTTGGAAGAGCTCAGAGCCAACATTGAACGCGAAATAGCTACCGTTTCGGCCGAAATGTGTGGCCGAGTCGTTGAAAATTGGGTCCATACTTCAATTTTGTACTTCAAGCCAATAATAAAGTTTTTGAAATATCTCAAAAGGTTTGCCTTTTATTTTTTTAAAAAAAAAAAAAGTTGTCAAATCGTTATTAGAAAACCCTATAGATGTAAATGCATTTGCGACATATGAACGTGTATCGCAAGAACACTAGCGAAAATTGATATTTTGTTGACTGAACCTTGTTTAATCCGATTCTTTTCAAAATTGCGCCGCAGAATCTTTAGGCTTCAGTGCAATTAAAATGTATAAAAAAAAAACAACGACACAACCCTTGTGACACGAAGATAGAAGTAATCGAGTAGATAAAAAATAAAAAACAACTCGCCCTTTCATTTAAATTAAACTCGACTTTATTAACTTAAGTCTTGATTGGGAATGAATTGACTCGTTGTTCGCCCAAACGAAATCTCTCTGTCCAGCTGTTTTTGCTGCGAAACCTCTACGGCCAGCTGTTCCTATTGCGAAACCTCTTCTGCCAGCTGTCTCGGCCGTTGGCTTAGTTGGATTGGTCATTGAACTCTCCAATGATTTTCCGTCAATGCCGGCGAAAAAGAGTTCTCTAACCCTCCGTGTATGTGTGACCCACGACGCAATGCACACACACCAACATGAACTGTGTAGAATGCAGATCCGTGGGAGGCGCTTATGAAAACCAACATAGTATTTTTTTTTTTATTAAGTTTTGTCATCGTCACTCCCACTGCGTGCTGATTTTATGTTTTTTTTTTTCATATTCTCCCAATTTTGGCACGGGAATGCAGTGCTGGTTTGCCGTCGTCCTGTTGCATTTTGAGATCATCTATTTTGCCGATGGAAAAGGCATTGCTCTGCCTTGGAGCCGGGATGGCTTCATGTTGCTTTTGCAACAGAACGGAATCCTAAAGAAATAAAAAATACCTTTTATTTAATTCTAGTTGATAAAATAAAACAAATTGTGGCAAGAAATTTATCCCGAGTAAAATAAGATAAATTCGTCCTGCATGGAATTTAGGAAATACTGTATAGTAAATTAGTTATAGTTAAAAATGACTTTTATTTCATTTAAAGTAGTTTACAAAAACAATAATATCTAAGTCAATTTTTTTAGCATGGCTGATGGTCGTCTATCAGATTGACAATTATAAGTATATCAATACACTAGATATATAAAATTAGTACAAAAATAAAAACAGAAAGAAAAAAAACTAAAGTACATTATGTATATATAATTTAAAAGTCTTCCTCAATAACACATCTTCTATAGCGAAGGGTATTCAGTGTAAAATTCTACAATAAATCTCATTCTTTCCGTCCATTCAAAATGCGGATTGTTTCTTCTTCATCTATGATGCTTGTACCAAAGAATTGTAAGCGGAATTCCCTTAAGATGGGACAGATGGCAAGAAAATATTTCTCTAACGTTTAAGTTGTACATACCATCTTGATCAAAAACTTCCCGGTGGCATAACCGTGTCGCGCTCCCATTGTTCCGATTTGAGTTTTGTTTCTTTTTTTTTTTTTGTTAAGTTGTTAAGTTATGTCTGTTGTTGACATTCTCTCTAAATTTTAGCGTCATAGCTTGACATTTGCAAAAGTTACGTAGCCAAGAGTACATCTATATCTGTGTGTGATATCTGTTGGCGATTTTTTACAATTTTAGAAATGGATTTAAATTTGCAACAACTTGTATTGCGTAAAAAACGGATTTAATGGTGCATTAACGTTTAAAATGTTGGAAAAGTGTTTCGGCAAGGATTCTCTACGGAAAACGGTCGTTTACCAGTGGTACGAGCAGTTCAAAAGTGGTCGTGAGTCAACTGAAGATGATGAACGCAGTAGCAGACCATCGACATCGAAAACCGATGAAAACATTGATGAAGTAAAAGAAATGTTGCTCAATAACCGCAAATTAACCATCATAGAGATAGCGGAGGACTTGAACATTGCCTATGGATCCGTCCAAGACATTTTGGTTAATGATTTGTGTTTCCGCCATGTAGCAGCAAAGTTAGGGGCAAAAGACATGCAATCCAGATATCAGGCAAATGAATGGCGTTCACCAAATAAGCCGAGACCAATAAAACCACGTCGTTTTCAGTCAAAAAAGAAAGCAATGCTCATTATGAATTTTTGCCAAAAGGCCAGACAGTAAACAAAGTGTATCAATTTGAGCTTTATGAGACGTTTGCGTGAAGCAATTCGCCGAAGGAGACCAGAATTTTGGGCAGAATGGATTTTGCACCATGATAACGCACCTTCGCACAGTGCCACCATTTTTCGTAATTTTTTGACGAAAAATGCAACAAATACCATCCAATATCGAACGAGTTCACCTGATTTGGCTCCCTCTGACTTCTTTCTGTTCAATTGAGTTAAAAAAATCACTAATGAAAAAATCGCAGGAAGCACTGATGGACATACCGAAAACCGAATATAAAAAAGTTTCGAGGAATGGATCAAGCGCTGGCATAAGTGTGTTGCAGTCGATGGGGATTATTTTCAAGGGGACAATTTAGATTTAGATGAATTAACTTGATGAAACTGAATAAATTCCGAAATTTGTTTGATCAATGTGGTACATTCAATCTGTCAATAGAGTCTTCTACAGTGACGATATATGTTAAAATACAATTTTAGTACGAATTTAAGTTTGAAAGAAATTGTGCTAAAAATTATGTTAATCAAGAAAATATTAAATCTTAAAATTTTATAAAAATGTTAACTATGTTACTACCTCCATTTATACTAATACCCGTGATATTATCGCTGTTTTTTTGTGAAAAAATGGTTACAAATGAATCATTGAAATATATATATCGAGCAGGGCTCGAATACTGTTACCGTAAATGTGTTTATCTTTTGAGGCTGTTCACGAATCAAACCATTTTTTGATGCCTTCATATGAGCAGAGCTGCTGATAAGACAGGCCATGTGCCATCGAACGGAACAAGTAATAATCGGTTGCCGATCTAGGGAATCTAGGGAAAATGGCTGGTTGCGTCGGACTTTTAATTTTAGCTTTTCTAGGTAGGTTTTAATGGTTTTAGCAACATGAGGGCGAGCGTTGCCATGCTCTAGAATCACATTTTCATGCGTCTCAATCATGCCTTTTAATTAAAGTCGATACCATTCCCCAGCGATGGTTTCGTAGAGTTCATAATAAATAAAACCGAACTGGTCTCACCAAATATACAGCATAACTTACGACGACGTAAAAACATGACCGGGCAGTCCACATGATTTGCTTTTCTTTGAGTTGCTGTAATGAATCCATTTTTTTTTTTTTTCACCCGTCACGATGCGATAAAGAAAGCCTTTTTTTGCCGCTGTTATAGTTGTTCGCATTCAACGTCCCTTGGCTTTTAATAATAAAAAACCCAAGTTCCTTGTTTTCGAATCATTCCCAATGCATACAATCGCTGGAAATGGCTTGGCGGGCAGCTACTAATGTAAACTTTTTGGAGCTCTCGATGCGCTTTAGCCGCCGTTTTCTTCGAATGAAAGAACAAATTCAACACTTTCCGGAAATAACAATTATTAGATACAAAATCAGACATTTTCACACAACAAAAAGTATGTTACGCGAAAACAAAATTACTTATGTGTCAAAACGGTTTACTTATCATATGTCAAAGCTTGGTTTATGACGTTTTGAGTATCTCAAAATCGAACAGCAACTCCTGGAACCATTTATTGAGAACTCAGTTGCGCACCTAATAGTTTTTACGCTTTTGTGTAAGATAAGGATTTAAAACTATAAATGAAAAATATATTAGAAAAGATATTATAAAAGTTTACGGGAATTTTCAATATACTATAAAGAAAATCGATTCATTATTCTTAAAATGAATAATGAATTATTTATCGGTTCAACCGCTAATGAAGGTTTTTTGTTAAAATATTTAGGTTTCAGTCCCTATGTTAAAAAAAAAAAAAAAACGAAAATAACTGGTGAATTCTGTTTTGAAGTTTTGCATAAGCTGCTTTATCAATTGAATACATAGAGGAAGATTTATAATTCAAATCTTGCGAAAAAAATCAATTTCGGTTTTTTTACCTGTTCCCACAAAATACAGAAAAACTATCAACATTCATATTTTTCTTATCAGTTATTGAAAATCCGCGGAATTTTATATATTTTATTTTTTTCTTTTTTCAATAACATATCGTGATATCCATTTAAATGTCATTGTTCTCGGACTATGTCATTGGATTATCCCATTAATATCAGCATCTCCAAGGTATGCAACTATGCAAGTAGTTCATCAGTTAAGACAGTTTTAACTGGTTGAAGTAAAATATAAGGAAAAGTAAAAAGGTTGAGATAAGCGAATAAATTCTGCATTCTAGGAGTAATTGGATACATTATTTTTATAAATAATAATAATTATAAATAATAATAAATTCTAATAAATAAATTAATTGGAAATTAAATAAAGCGATTGCATTGAAAAAGAATAAGTTCTATGATTTGTAATCACACAAACATATTGCAATATTTTTTTTTATAAAAAATATACAGTCATCATACTTTTTGAACACATCTCGTAGTTTTCATTTTTTCGATGTCCTGATGAAAGCGCTGAAAATGTTCATCACTAAAAGCCCCACAATTATCCGGAAAAAAATCACAATAAAAAGTGAATTTTTTAAGGACATGTACAAATCAGTTTTTTGTATAATGGTAACATATTTGCAATGAGCAGCATAGTTTACACTCCTCTAATTTTCCAAGAAATATTTTTCTTTGCCTTCTAAAACAGCGTCGAAGTCATCATCTTTAAATAAATTGCTTATTTGAGGACCGACTTAAATACCTTCCTTGATCTTTGCTTCACTTTATCTTCGAAATTTTTGGAAAAGGTTTTAAAAGGCAGCTGCATTTTTTTATTGCCTTAACAAAAATTTTCATTAGTTCTAATTTTATGTGGAGTGGCGGAAGTATTACTTTTTGAGGACAAACTAAAGGGTCAAAAGTGTTCAATTTTTACCAACATTGCAGTCACTTCAAGGACATACAACTTTCAAGTCTCTGCACATTTCCCAGTGGTGTTCATTATATTTAATCCAAAGAAAAAGGGTTGTTATATTTTCATAAGATTCTTTCATACGGACAGCGTGACCAATAGGAATCGAAGGTAAAATATTTCGGTTATGTAACAAATCAGCTTTTAAACTTAGTTTAGAGCTATCGATGAAAGTCTCTATTCGTTTTGTATATATGTTACATAATATTAAGGGTTACTATTAAACCATTCACATCTTTACAAAAAACTAAACTTTCAACTTTTTGCTTAGTACGGAAATTCCACTGTTGGAGCCTCGAGCCTAGAAGTTCTCCTTTGATCCCTTACGAGATAGCCTAATTCAGCTTGCGTTATTCTATGTGGTTATGATGATCTACTCGTTAATTGGTATTCTAACAATAAGAAAATTAATGGTTATGTAATAAAATGTTTGAGAAAGAGTGATTTCATCTTGGCCATCGCAAATAATCGGACGCATCTTGACGGGGTGAAGATTGCTGTGCTGCAGAGGACGAGTAAACGATGATATATTTGGATATGCCATTGCATTCCTCCTTCTTTTTTAAATATCCTTGCCTTTTCAAAATATAACAATCCGTCATGTGATTTGTTGAATTTCACCACTGCATCGGCATTGCAAAACGAAATAATCTTTTTTTTGCCACTCAGCCAATTTCTCAAGTCTAGCACACGGATTGCAGCAGAAATATAGAACCCAGCTTTTAACTTGGTGTTTCATGTCTTCGTTAAGGTAGTAAAAAATTAAAGAATTCATGTTTAAGCAGAATTATAAAAAATTTGAAAATGCTAAGCTCAGAAGAAAACCTTTATATTTCAAACTTGGTACGTACAGAGCCATCTACTGCAGAAATCTTATTTTCCTCGATGAATTGTGGATGATAAATGTTACCAATGTTTATATTTTTGGTTCTCGCATTTGTTAAATGGAAAAAAGTAGTGCCAAACTGAAACTAAATATGACTTTTTTAATCCCATATGCATATGCATGTAGGTAGTTTAACAGAATAGCTTTTTTGATCATAGGTAATTTGATGAATTTATTCTTATTAAAAAAAAAAAATCTGGCTATGAAATGTACTCGTGAGTGGGTACTCACAAATAATATTTGTGAAATGAGACTCTTCTTTACGAAGTTTATTTGGGCGGTCTAATTTCTGAAACACTTTTAGCTTATTTTAGCGTCAGTTGTTTCTGATTTTTTGGTATAAAACGGTGACTTCAATTTTAACAATGGCATCCTAAACTTTAGTTGAACGTTTGTCTTTCAATTCATGTGATAAAAAGCATTTTCATTTTGATGGCTGCGATAACAATAACACTGCCGATAGTGGGGTGACCAAATCCGATGGAAATGCAATAAGTGACATAATACCCTGAGAAAGTAACAATTTGGTTGGGGTGGAGTGACTGAGCCTTATTTTTTCGAATAAAATGAAAGAAAAGCAATTTCAGTTATTTCTGATCTCTACTGTAGCATAACAAGAATAGGACCAAAGAGTAAGTTCTTTGAATAGAAAACAAGATCGTGCGATCTAACGTCTTCTGACTTCTTTCTTTGATGTTTTTTTAAAAGATCAAGCTTATGTCAATACTAATTGAACTATCAGAGTCTCAATAAAACAATATTCTGTCCAGTATCCGTCTAACTGCCCAAGAAATTTACCAAAATGCAATCAGGAAATTCAATCCTTTGTGATGTATTGTATTGTATTGAACCAACGTTTTGAAGCACTGTTTTATAAAGTAGATAGCATATATAAATTGACTTGGCGTACATCGCTTTGTTATAGTTTACAAGTTAGAAGTTTGCGGATAGCAAAGAAAACGGCTATGGGTATGTCATTGGGATGGGTTTCAACATTTTTTTCTGTGTACCAAAATTATGTGCATCGTTTTTGCGTTACCGTCATCACCTTATTGGAAGATGCTATAATTTTTGCAAACGGCCAATATCAATTTTATTTTGACATTTGTTAATAACGGATACAAAATACACAATATATACCCTGTTCACCGCCAAGCACGTTTAACCTACGCTCAAGCCATCCTGAATATCGACGACGAGGGAGATAACTTTTCATCGAAAATCATAATGAGCGACGAGGCATGGAGGCGTCATCGGGACTTATTATTTCGAAAACGCTGCTAACCAAATGACTACTGTAGACGCCGAGTGTTAAAGAGCCATGCTCAACGACTTTCCCCTTCCACAATTGGATGAATTGGGACTGGAGAATATGTGGTTCTAACAGGACGGAGAAACATAGCATACTGCACGAGCCACAAGGGATATTCTGAAGGCTGTATTTACTGTCGCCTAATCTCTCGTTTTGGCGATTTAAACGTTCCATACTCTGGTGACATATATATGTATGTATATATAAATAAATATATAAATTGGCTTTGTTGGCAGGAAGGTATTGTTTATTCTGCAGGTACCTTGCAGTTCTTTTTTGTATATTGAAGGATTACACGACGCGGGAGATCATTTGCATTCAGTGGGGTTGTTGGATTACGTCTATGTTGAAAGCGATTTTATTGCCGGTTGTTTGTTGCTGAGCTGTTAAGATTATTGTTGCTGACTTATAAGTGAGTTGGTGTTGGTCAACTAGAGTTTTGAACCGGTTAGAAAAGTTGTAGAGGAGTAGATCGGAAGTAGAACTTGTTTTATATAGCAGGCATTTTCAATTCAATTATTATACATAGTTGTTTGGAAACTTTTTGCTAAAGTGTCTGAAAACCATTAGTTTACTAATCACTTTAGAAACAGAAACTGCATATTTATCTAATATAATTATTAATTTGGTGTAATTAAGTTGAATCTTATCTAGTTGTTGATTATTAGAATGTCGGAACAAATATACCAGCTGATGGCAGTGGTGAGATCGATGGTTCCACTGATGCTTGCTTTTATGCTAGCCTTAATTTTTCAATCATTATTATGTACCTGCAGATCGCCTTAAAGCTGAGCTGTACGCACAGCACTATGAAGAATTGTTTACCAACATGTATTGGGTCTATAACTTAATTGCTAAGAGTTTTCTAAGAGATGTCCTAACTTGTATTATTCCATTGTTATTATTTCATTGGAACATGCATTGTCATTTATTTGAAGCGTATACAACGATAATTTTTTTTTTCACTCAAATATGTCGAACTTTGTGCCTGAAAAACTGTTTTTGCGGGGAGTTCTTCTTCATTACTTTAATATGAAGAAAACTGCTGCCAAAAGTCATCGTATTTTGGTGAACATGCGCTAGCTGAGCGAACGTGCCAACAGTGGTTTGCACGATTTAAAAGTGGTGATTTTGGCTTGGAAGACGATGAACGTCCTGGGCAGCCAAAAAAGTTTGAAGATGTAGAACTGGAAGCATTACTCTACAAAGATTGTTGCCAAACACAAGAAGAGCTCGCAGAATCTTTGGGTGTCACTCAAGCAGCCATTTCAAAACGTTTTAAAGTAGTTGGATATATTCAAAATCAAGGAAATTGGGCTCCACATGAACTCAAGCCGAGAGACGTCGAAAGGCGGTTTTGCATGTCCGAAATGCTGCTGGAACGCCTCAAAGGGAAGTCATTTTTGCATCGGATTGTTACTGGTGATAAAAAATGGATCCATTACGACAACCGGGTAAAACCATCAATGGACAACGCTACCGAACACAATTAATCCGTTTGGAGAGAGCAATAGCCGAAAAACGCCCGGAATATACGACCAGACACGAGGCAATAATTTTCCATCATGACAACACTCGGCCCCACGTTACTATTCCGGTTAAGAACTATTTAAAAAACAGTGGATGGGAAGTCTTACCCACCCGCCTTATAGCCCAGACCTTGCCCCTTCTGACTACCATTTGTTCCGGTCGATGCAGAAAGCCCTCACTGAAATACGGTTCACATCAGAGCAGAATATCAAAAGTTGGCTTGATTCATTCTTGGCTGCCAAGCCGGCGTAGTTCTTTTGGGATGGGATCCACAAATTGCCAGAAAGATGGGAAAAAGTCATAGCTTCAGATGTGCAATACTTTGAATAATACCATTGTACATGTTTTTCTTAAATAAACGTTCAAATTTTGAAAAAAAACCTCACGAATTAAAATATATACCCAATAATGATTTTGATTTACACCGTAGCTGTAAGCAAAGCAAAGCTTAGCGCATTTCTGAGGTTTGTTCTTCATTACCGTCGAAACGAAACCACGGACGCTAGCTACGTCGTCAATTTCTTAAATACGGTGCGATTTTTCCAAGGTACTATCGTGCAGTGGAGGTACTCGATATCAGTTTACTGATGAGGCAAGATACTTTTCGAAGTATTGACATGGATAAGTCTTTGTGCTGGGGTTAATATTTTTTTTATTTACATATATCATTGTTCCAGATTATAAGCTATACACATTAATAAATAAGTTGCTAAGGAATTATTAAAAGCACTTTAATTAAAGTTTAGATTCAATATTAATGTGTTTTGCAGAATTTGTGTGTCACTATAATTTTGTATGAAGCACTGCCATATTCGTTCCTTGCTGCAGAACGAACAATGTCAGGTGGACAGATTTCTAAGATAAGAAAAAAAAAACAAAAATCGGATATCTTTATTATTCTTCATTCGAAGGGTTAAAATTAAAAATAACCTTCTATAAACACTAGTTTCCTATTAAAAATACGTTATATGTACTCTATTTTTATCGAAAATCGAAGATCAATTTCGCACTAAAAATTACGGTAAGAAGGAACAACCCCAAGAATCACTTGCCACTCTAGGGAAACGATTTACTTTGAGAACGTAGTATCTTTATATGAGATTTATTTTTTATTTTATTTTATTTCCTTTTATATTATTGTTTACAATTTTATGTAAAAATATAAAATTTCATGCACTGATGTATTAATGCACAACATCGTATCATAGATAGTTTTTTTTAATATTTAGATGTTTAGTCGTATCTGCGAAGAGCGTGTACAAAGCGAAGTCTGTCATTGTATGTTACTTGTAGTTTACGTTGGGAAAATGAATCTAAGGCGCTATAGACAAAATCAGCATGAGTAATGATGAGCAATATTTATGTTTGTATCAACTAACTAAATTTTTGATTTTTGTTCTCTTTTATATACTAGTAGTCCGGTGAGCTTTGTGCTGAAAGCGAGAAAATATTTAAAGTACGAATGATTGGAAATGTGAAATTATATACCAGGTGTACCGGAATAAAGTGAGCGTCAAGATACAAATGTCTCGATAAGGAACATTTATTTGTGAATGGGACTTAATTTTTTTTTTTATTTGGTTGCTATGACACCTGTCAAACAAATTTAGTATAGGTCACGTCATTGAGCAAACAACATCATATTTTTTCATCTTGTTAAAAATGTCGAATTTTGTACCAGAAGATGATGACTTGCGGAAAGCATTAATTTTTAGTGCTGCAGAGTCGCATCGAATGCTTTTCGAGGCATATGGTGATCACGCTCTATCAGAAGCAACATGCAAAAGACGGTTTAACAGTTCAGAAATAAAGATTTTGATGCGAGAAATGAAAAACGTGAAAGACCAAGAAAAAAGTTTGTAGACCGAATTGCAAACAATGTTGGGTGAAGATGACACTTTGAGTCAGAAACAAATGGCAGAAATGTTAAATGTTGCACAACAAACAATTTCTAACTGTTTAAAAGCTATGTGAAAAATCCACAAGTCTGGAAAATGGGTGCCACATGAATTCAATGAAAGACAGATGGAAAACCGAAATATCACTTGTAAAATTTTGCTTCAAAGACACGATAAAAAATCAGTTTTGCATTGAATTGTTACTGGCGATGAAAAATGAATTTATTTTCAGAATCCTAAACGGAAAAAATCACGGGTTAATCCGGGACAACCATCACCTTCGACTGCAAAACCAGATCGATTCGGCAAGAAGACAATGCTGTGTTTATAGGCTCTTTGATGAATACCCGAATTAAAAATGACAGCGCAACTTTTTCAGGTTGTGACAATTTATTTTTCAACATAATCGCCTTTGAAATCTATACACTTTTCCCTTCGGTGCTGCAACTTTTTTAACCCCTTCGTATAGTATAACTTTTGTTGACCTTTTAAGGTTTGAAGGAGGCAAATCCGGTGAATACGGAGGATGGAGAAACAATTTGTAGTGCAATTCGACCAATTTGGCTAAGGCAACTGTGAAAGTGTGAGCCAGGCCGTTATCGTGGAGGAAGGGCACTTTTTTCTTCTCCAAATGTTGTCGTTTTTTTTTCAAATCTGCGTTGAATCGGCTCAATTAACTTGACGTAGTATGCTCCTGTGATTGTTTTTTTCTTCTCCAGATAGTCAAAGTAGATCACATCTCGCGGGCTCCAACCTTTCACTAGTCGTTGGTGAATAATATTTCTCCGCCTTATCAGTCAACAGATCGAGTTTAAGGGAGAGATTTCTTTGCAAGAGGACGAGATGGCTAGATTACTGACAATTTTAAACCGAAACAACATTCAAGAGTTGCCAACATTTAATGGGGAAAACCGACGTGAATGGCTCTACTTTCAAGAGGTGTTCAAGTCAATGACGAGCGAAGGGCAAGGAGAATGTTGGTCGACTTAGGAAGGCATTGAAAAATAATTCTAACGAAATCATGATTTCACTTCCCATCATATATGGCTGTTACGATGTTTTCATTCATGGTTTGATTACTAACTTATTAAATCTCCCGGATCTGAGTTCAAAGTGTGATTTTAAGATTCGTTTGTAGGGAGTTAAAATTAATGGACTCGCGGCAGGTGAATAGAGAAGAAAATCTCCACAAATGGTTATGTTTTGACAAACCTGACTTCAATGCTCTTGGAGCCGGCTGGTACCAAGAGTGGACAGGAAAAGAAAACACATGCATCAGGAGTCAATTCAATTCAATTCAATTTATTATAAAAAACATTGTACAAATAAGACCTAGTCTTTTATAGTACATAAAGTAGCGGATGGATAACAATATTAATTATTAATTGAATAAATTTAATATATTAGTGATAATTACTTAAAAATAAAAATGGATGAGGAAGGGTTGTGAAGAGAAGGATAGTGAAAAGATTTAAAAAATAGTACAGAAAATAGATAAAGGATAAAAGATAGAAAATTTCAAGAGAGTAGTTATGTGTTGCTTATTCAATGTCTACCAATACGGCACTTTTGAATTTAATAGCTTCAATTGTTAGCTTTGTTGTTGTCAAAAGTTGGTTTCAGAGCCTGGTGACATACCCAAAGAAGAGACGCGACGAGTTCAAATAGTTGAAAGAGGGCGTTATAGTATAAGATGTTGTGGAGGACTGAGCAAATTGAAGTTTATCAAAAAGATACTTGGGTATCTGCTGTTTATGACCTTGTGAGCGAACACAAGGCATCGAATTTTTTGGACTGCTGAAACGAACAACCAGGAACCAGCTTGTTACATTGTGAAATGTGTTCTTACCGACGGAGACCAAACCTAATCATATCATTTAATGCCACAAGCAACTTGTGCTAAGAAAGGGAGTCGAGCTTGCAGTAAACAACAGTGGCATAATCAATAATAAGCATAAATAACGTTTTTATTAACATCAGCTTAGTTTCAACCGGAGTAAAATTAGAAGACAGCTGAAGTTTAGGTAGCCCAGCATAGATTCGTCCAATAACATAGTTTCTATGGTTAACGGCAGAGAAAGAACAATTTAATTTGAAGCCGAGATTTGTGACAGCATCCACAAATTTGAGTTGCTAATTGTTCAAGCTTACTGGCGACAGCAGATCAGTATCGTAATGCTTCTTAGAAATAAGAATAAGCTGGAATTTGTTAGGATTCAGATTGAGACCATTGCATAGTGACCAGTTGTATACTGCTGACAGGTCTTCATTTATTCTGTCAAAGAGATCCTCAATGAGCCCAATCGGTCGTGACAAGTGTATTTGAGCATCATCAGTGTAAATATGAATGTTTACATTCAGGCCTACTTTGGGTAGGTCATTAATAAAAATACAGAAAAGTTTTATTCCTAATATTGATCCCTGCGGTACTCCTGCCTTAAAGATTTTCAACTGTGGTTTTTTTCCCTCAATAACAACCCTTTGAAAGCGATTTTTTAAAAAGTTACTTATCAGGCCCACCGATCTTGCAAACCAAAATATAGCCTGAGATTGTGACATAGTACTTTGTGATCCACGCTGTCAAAGGCCGTTATTTCGCCTGCACCATATTTGAACCTTATATGTGCTCGAAAATCAGACTGTACAGCGGACAGTAAGCAGTGTTGGTTTAGTTTAGGTAGCTTAAAATTTGGCGAGCGAGAGTTTTCTCCAAGACCTTTGAAAAACAAGGCAAAATACTTATTGGGCGAAAGTCAGAAGCTGCAGATGGCTGAGGTTTTTTTCGGAACCGGAATTGATTATGTGTGAAAGAGAGATTGATATGCGGTAATATCATCTTCACAAATCTAATGGTTACACCATCCTCACCTATAGCATTGGACTTAAGAGAACGAATGGTATTTACTACATCAACTTCCGAGACGATTTCAAAGTCAAATTCAGAGCTAAAAAACAGTTGGCTATCTGGAGTAAAACACGGACTGTTTGGAGAACTAGAAAGAAACGCCTCGTTAAGGTCGTTTGCATTCAGAACGTTGTAGACAACGGCCTTTTTTTCTACACTAATGGATCGAAGATTGCTCCACAGGTTCTTAGAGGTTTGGCCCGTGCTCAGTTTCGATAGAAAATAGATTTTTTTCGCTCTTCGAGTCACAAAAGCGGAGTGGTTGCGAGCACGACCAAAAAAACTCCCAATTAAAACTTGAGAGCCTAAGCTTCCATCTAGCGTACAACTTGTTACAAACTTTCATGGTATTGTGAACCTCACTTTGTATTTTTAATAGCAACTGTTTTAGCAGGGTTTGCAAACGGTTCGTTTTTTCATTGACATTTGAGGCATAATAGCAATAATTCCAAGGGGAAAGACTAGCATTTAGTTGTAACATTTTGCTGTCGATAGAGGAAAAGTCTCCTAATTGAAAAGATGATGATTTAGAGGGACGAGATTAGTCAACATTGTACGTACAATATATTAAATCATGATCAGAAAAGCCAGATGGAGACAGCTGATCCTGGAGTAGAAAGTTTGACCGATCTGAAACCATGATGACGTCGAGTAGACTAGAAGTTAACATTAGTCAGCCCGGTTGAAGCCGCAAAATCTAAGACTCGACGTTTTTAAGAACGTCGACGTTGGGATCGCCACATATAATAATATTGTCATATAAAGCAGTGAACTCAATGATTGCCGAAAACAGTGGCTCTGGAGAGTGACATTGGTTTGGATTGTACGCAACACCAATCAGGCATTTTGAGTTGCAGTCACTTACTTCAAGTAGGAGATATTCAACAGCGCTACCTTCAGATTTCCTTAGTATGTTGTACTTAAGTGAGGAGCTGCAGTACACCGCAACTCCTCCACCCGTGGTGTGGGTTACCCTATCATTTCCAATGAGTTTATAACCCGGAATGTCATATAAATCAGTCACTTTATCTTTATCGTTTGGATCTGGACTCAGCCAAGTCTCAGTAACACAAATAATAACGACCCCTGAGTCATTAAAAATATATCTCAAGTAATATAATTTAGATAGGCTTAAAGTTCGAGCGTTCATATAGCATATTTTAATACCCTGAGATGCAAAAGATAAAATGTTCATCACTGATCGCACTGCAGCTCCAGTAAAATTACCAGATAAGTTTAAACATTTTGTAACTATCACCATAACATCAAATACACAAAAAATGGAAGCATAGCATAATTAAATAAAAAACAAATCATAACATAAAAAGTAACAACTACAAATATATTACATAAGAATAGGCAGGTGGAAATGTGAAAAAAGGAGAAGAAAAGTAGAAAGTAGTAATATAGTAGATAATAATAGAATATAGTTTGCTAACATGTGATTAAATAAATACATATCCATTCCAATATGAATTATGAATCATTCTTCAGACCAAAGAATTTTTGTATTAATAAAGAGCTGTTTTCTTGCGTTAAGCTCTCGTTGATATACATGCGTGAGGCAGAAGACGGACGATCATCAGACAGCTAAGGCTTCGATGAGTTGTCCAGTTGTTTTAATGACAGACCTTTATTGGCGCAAAAAGCTGCCAGTAACGCACTTTGCTCTATATGCGAGGAGAGTCTCACAAGCAGCGGTCCGTGGCCATCGGTGGATTTGGTACTCAGATGAAATGCATCGAAGTGCGGGAAAATGTGGTGACCCAGTTTTGCAGCAAATTTTTTTACAACCTCAATAAAGTTTTCGTTGGGTGTCCATGGGATGCCGCGCACAATCACGTCACACAGTCGCTCCTTACGTCGTATGCCCGCTAGTTCATTTTGCAGATTTTTTTTACAGAACATTTTGTAGATTTACCTCCGTTTTCAATAAAACCAATTTCTAATGGTAAAAGAAAACAAAAGTCTCCTAAGACTTCCCGTCAAGTATTAACACATCAACTGTCGTTGTAAGCTTTCCGCTCTCCACAATTTGTAAAATGTGTCAATGACTACCACCCTTTGTACTAGGGTGAGAACTTTAAGGCGTAATCATCCGAACAAAGAATGACTCTTGTAAAGGAAAAATCTACCTGTTTTACTTGTTTTGATCGGGCAAAACACGATTGGTCAATATGCGCAACGAAGAGAACGTTTGGTATTAATGATTGTTTTCGTCTCCATCTCTCGTTGTTGCACCAAACGACTGCCAGCACGAATTCGGAGTTGAACACGAAAGCCGCACCTTTTATTTCTCATCCATAAGGTTATTCCTCTCATGTTTCCAAAAGCTCTCGGTTCTGTTCAATATCGCTTCTATCAGAGTTTATGGTCGAGAAAAGTTATTTGTGGACACGTTTGCATTCCTCGACAATGGTTCCTCCCTGACCATGTTCGAGAAGGAATTATTTGACGAAATTGATCAAGAAGCGGATTCTGAAAAACGCTCATAGCTGTGGAAGTATGGCGTTGTATGACAGAAAGATTCTATTCGAACTTCACTGACAGTGTCGAGTATGAACAAAAATATCCGCATATATTAAAAAATGTTTACACCGTCAAAAATTTGTATCTCTCCACGCGATTTGCATGCAGTCAAACAATTGTGATCTCATTAGCCCAATGCCGAAAGGTCATAATATAATGATGTTTTTCAAGGCACGTTACCTATGAATGTCGTTACAACCAAAGTATGCTGCGAAAATTTATGAGGATTTTCTATTTATTGGGGATTATTTCTCTGTAAATAATTCGAGAGATAATCAAACCTCTAAAGATCTGGCAAGAGGGTTTTGACTGTGATGAACCAGTGTCAACAAAACTGCATATCCAGTAGTTAAGGTTTATCATAGAACTAAAGAATATTGGAAAACCTTCGAATTCCTTGACGATAAAGTTTATGGAATCCATAAAATTGCGTGGTAAGTCTTATCGTTTTTGTGGATGCTTCCGAAAGCGCTTTTGCTGCAGTAGCTTTCCTACGATTTGAATGTTACGGTGTTGTGGAAGTTTCGCAAGTGATGGCGAAAGCAAAGGTTGCTCCTGTGAGATTTAATGACTTGGCTAGAGTTAGAAGGTGATACGAAGTACTTTTGTGTCATATTTTAACATTGTACTACATTGGATTAAGTAAATGAAGTACCAGTTTCCTTCTTTTGTCGCTTCTCAAATTAAGGATCCGTGATTCAACGTTGGTTCTAGTGATAACGTTGCTAACTATGGCACTTAATAGTTTGAGGAGTCTGTGTGAAATCAGGAGGTAAAATGGTTCAGGGGTCCAATATTTCTTAGACTTGCTAAAGATGAGTGTCTTGTAAAGGTAGGTAAACCTGAAGTGAAATTGGCCATGAAATGCCAACAATTTTATTTCATACTAGGCGCTCAACCGTTTTCTTTTTTATTTACTATAATCTTCACCCAAGATTCCTTGTAAGATGGTATTCATCAGAAAGCGTCATCGGCTTTTTGTATAATTTAAATATATTTGCCGCAACATGCTCGCTGAGAAGATAATCTTCATTATTCCAGACGAGTTCTCCCATTCTGGTTTTTTCGTAAAATGTAAATGGATGCTTTTCCAACTGAAATTTTATTTTTCAAGAAAATTGGAAGCGTAAGCTCCTTAAGTTCCATTCTTATTTTTTCACCATTTCTCTACCACTACGGAACTATTCGTATGAGCTCACCAGGCTCGTAATCCTAATATCTTACCAAAAAATCGTCCTATTGGATACTGATACAATAACAGGAACGAGAACATTGCGTTCGAAAGAAATTATCGCGGCTGTGAAATCTTATGTTGAAGAGGACCCCAATTAATCAAATTGCATTCGTTCGCACCAACTTGACTATTTTCAAGATTATGGTGTGGTTTGTACGCCGGTGGCACCATCAGTCATTAATTTTTCAAAAATGAGGCCCGAGGACAAGTTATTATTATTATTATGATGAGTTAATGCATACATACTGACAATCTGCAAAAACTTCAGAACATGATATTGAAGAAGATAAACTGTAGAATTCCAACTAGTGCCCGTGAGATAGCAACTTTAAAGCATTTTGAGTTCACCAGATTTTTAAGATATCGATTGCTCGAATATTATGACGGTAACAGTTTTAAGCTGCCAATACAACATCAATTTAATACAGGAAAACGCCCTCTGGGTACATTTCAAATACCTTCCAACAACAATATCGATGGAAGAAAGCAGCTAAAGCGTAGTGCCCCGATGATACCTAATGAGATCCCCCGACCACTCTCAAACATCCTTAATGAAATGTCAGAAAAAAGCTTTATAACAATTATTACTTCTTAATATTTAACGCACACAAGAATATTTTTGAAGTTTATATACTTTATATACTTTTAAGGGAAGTTCTTAAAATTTCCAGAATAAAGTTCTGCGGATAAGCCTTATGGCTTTAAAAATCTTATAAAAAGATCATTCATTCATTTTAACAAAATTCTACAAAGTGTCGTTTATAGAGTGTTTTCAAAATCGTAAGGTATAAGGTTTCGTTTGGGTCCGTGTCCATAAATATTTCGAAAAAAGTTGTCAATTTTAACTCAATAACTTAAACTGTTATTCTTTGAAAGTAGCAAAAACATCCGAAAAAGGTTTTGTTTAGTTCTTTGCTTTCGAATTGTTCTTCACAGAAAGCTTCATATGCTGTAAAGATAATTTGATACACACAACAATTTAAGTACGTATACGTACGTATAAATGGTTTTAACAAAATCATAACCAAGTACTTTTATTTGGATCAGTGTTCGTAAAAGGTTCATCACAAATTGGCGCAGAAGGCTCAGGAATATTGTACACTGGATATCTGGGAACAAATTCACTTGATGCCAAAGCGTGTTGATCTCCTTCATTACAGTTAGCTCTAGCCATATAGATGGCTTCTTCATAGGACGGTGGAGCTGCAAAAAGATTTCATATTTCAGTCTTTAATTTATAACAATACACTCGTACGAATGCTTACAAATATTTAATTCTGCTGACGACAAGGGATCTGCTGGATTTCTCACAGGGTCAACTACTGGTAAAACACTTCCATTTGATATAGTAAACAGCTCCTTGTCAAATGAACTGGAGTCATCCAGCTGCACTGGTGTCGACGCTTGGGATAATTGCAGACTTCTGGTTCGTAGTAATGGCTGGTGTTTCACAACGCTTACTAAAGGAACATTACCAATCACAAGAGGTAATAACATTATGGGATTTTTATGCATCCCTTTTAGTTTAACTTCTACTTCAATTTGATAGGAAATCTGAAGAATACTGCACAATCGATTACATGAAGGTGGTGTTGGTGGTATTCGTATGGATTCAATTATATTTCGGGTGGAATACGTTTTTACTGTTCCTCCTTTTATTTTGGCCAAATTTGTCCTTTCTATTCGCGAGGATACAGAAGGTTGTTGACTAAACATTATTGTCATCATAATTAGAGAAATTTTCACATCCGTAACAGGAACTTTGCTTTGGTTTGTGACCAAAACCGAAACAGGAATAGTCTGGCCTGGAACAAACCCTGTTTGAGGTATCGTGATATCTATTTTTAAGGGGTTCTTTTTGCATGGACCCCAGCAAAAAGTTTTGTACGTTTCTTGGGCCGCAGGCATCTAAAATAAGAACATGTCATTTTTGTCATCAGAAAATTGTGTAAGATGTTACCCTTAAAATAGGTGACTCATAGTTTAAGTCCATTAGCTTTATGACTGTAAATCCTCGCGCGTATGTTTGATCGAATTTCCAGGGCCGGATAAAAACAACTTTGACAGTGTAACGGATATGTCCCCTTTGTCCCTCAAAAGATGATGGACATTGTGGCGGAAGCGCGTATGCAAAATTATACGTTTGAATTCCAGGTTCAATCGTTACTATTTGACCTAGGAAGAAAAACTCATCAAATTATAAAATTAACCTGTTAAAAAAGTAATTACTTTCTTCCGATCCTAATAAGTAAGTTGTTAACGCAAAATAATCTTCATTTCCATAGAAGTTAACGGCTCTTCTACTCGAACCCACTCCAACATTGTCGGACCAACTCGTTCGCGCACTTCCTTTAATTTTAAGTGCACATCCTAGAAATTATTGAAGTAGAATCAATTAAATAGAAAAAAATACAAATTATTAGATGCGTTCACAAAATTTGTTTTAGAAAATAAACAAAACAAAACAATATTTGTCACCCATACCATTTCTGTCCGGGAATAACAAGCGGTTTTCCATATCAAAGGGAAAGGATGAAACATAGAGCTGTTTTTTTTTTTGCAGTGTTAAGCTTTCCAATAAAGACTAAATGGCAAATCAGCTACTTTGTTGTGTTGTATAGCTCCATTTATTTTAAATACAGTATGTGTTTTTTAATATGAAAAGACTAACAATGATTTCAAATTGGCTGGACATTATTTCTAAAGTCAGTGCTCTAATTGCGAAACTTATAGACCACTTCGTGAAATTTACCGTAGTCATCATCGGCCATCTAAAGATGCAAATCCAATTATCTGAAAAATGTCCTTCTTATGGTAATTCACACTATTAGATACTCACAATAAGAACGAGGACAGTGCTTTCGGAATAAAATATCGTGGCTGTGGTAGTTTGTGTTGAAGTGACCCGACATTTATTAATCCGTCGCTGTTCGCAGAAATTTTGCCTTTGTCTATCTACTATCTGCAAAATTCTGAATAAAGGTCATGGTCTCAAGGCAATTGAATCAATTGGTGCAAAAGCTAAAGCCACGTGACCATTTATTGCGTCGGGTGCACAGCGATTGGGCTTTAAATTAATCGGAAGTTGACCCAGTTTTGTACCATAAAATTTTGTTCAGTGATAAGGCACATTTCTGGTAAAACGTCTATGTAAATAAGTAGAATTGCCATATTTGGAGAAAGAACATTTCTCAATAAGAACATTTCTAGATGCCATTGCATGTTATGGCTACGGTACTGCTATCAGCGTCCTCAAAAAAAATAAGGGCCAATCACTAGTTTTCAAACGCTGCACCAAACAGTCACTTTAAGGGCATGCAATGGCTCTTCGTACATTTCAGGTAGATTTTCTGTGCCCCAGGAACCGCAAATTTTGTTTATTCAGATAACCACTTAAGTTGAAATTTGCCTCGTCGTTCATTATGATTTTTGATACGAAGTTATCCTTTTTATGCACCAGGTCTAACAAGGTATGAGATTAGGTTAACCTCACTTAACGGTTAGCAGGCAGCAGTTGGTGAACGGCTTGCACTTTATAAGGGAACACCTTCAAGTCTTTCACCAAAATTCAACTCAACGAACGTCTGCTGATATCAAATTGTGTGCATCGATGCATCGTCAATATTTGTGGACTCTCGGGCATCCTCTTCCACAGCAGTGATATTTTCGGTCAAATGATAAAATTGGACGATAAAATTCATGCTGCGTTAGAACAACCAACCGAAAATTGGTTAAATAAACAGTAGCAATAATTTCGCGTACTTCAGGTGAGTAACACTCCATTGTTTATTGCCAACTAATTCTTTGTCTACCATATAAATATCAAAGCAAAATGATTTTTGACGCCATATGTGAAAATTTCGGCACATTCAATTGGACACCAAAATGTTTTGGTTTTTTTTTTTATTTATTTATTTTTTTTTGTTTTATACCATATATGTAAAGTAAGTTCAAAAAGAAGAGTGACTTTATATTTTTGTAAAAAATATATTTATCCAATCCTCCAAGCAGCTTCTGGTATAGCCTTTAGCTCTTCCAGCTTCCATTGGGACGATTGTAATTTGGATTCGACATCATAACCATTTACCCGTGGTTCATCACCAGTTATGACCCTTTTGAGCAAGACGGAATCATCATCGACGTCATTCAAGAGCTCCATGTGCGATGCCCATGCGATGGTTCTTCTGATCAAATTAAGAAGTTTCGGAACAAATTTCGCAAAGAAACGTCTCATGCGTAAAACATCTGAAAAAATTACATGACACAAGCCGACCGATATGCCAACATTCTAAGCAACTTCTCTTATGGTAATTCGACGAAAATTTGACAAAACAATTTTCTTCACAGCCTCGACGTTGTCATCTTTTGTTGATGTATTGGGGCGTCCAGACGAGGTTCGTCATTAGCATCTTCCGGAGCTCCGGCAATCGTTCTCTGAGAAATTCCAGGAAGTAATGGAAGCTAACCGTTTGTGGAAGAACGTGCGGGTTTACTAAGGTGTTTCCTATCAAACCTCAAAAAAACAATACATTTTGAAGAAGTTGTTAACAATAATCAAATTCTTACCTTTGAAAGGATATTGTGCGTATTAAATGGGGATTAGAGTCTGACCAATAGTGCAAATTATGGTGGTTTGTAACTCCATCTCTTGTGAACTACGTTTTGTCAGTTCACAGGATGTTCTTGAGGAATTGCCCGTCTTCTGCATGTTGGCGCAATAGCCATTGGCAAAATTCCATCCTTGCCTGCGCATCAAATGGAAAGGGTGTAATCCATTACTCTGTAGAGTCCTGTGAATTCTGGTTCTGGGAAGTTCCAACTGTACAGCTTGTCTAAAGGCTGAAGTTCCAAAGCCCGCAAAATTTCATCCTCAACTTCGGAACGTCCTTCTTTTATTTTTTGTGCAGTGGATCCAATATCAACGATGCACCGGATGCACGGTGTTCTACGATTTGAGTATCGTCATTGGTACTCAAATCTTGCCAATGAAGCGTTTCCATTGCAGAACTCGTATACAAACACTATTTTTTGCGAATTCACGTTTTGAATACATTTTGTGGGTATCTACTTACCGTTCGGCTGTTCACTTACAGAGCAAAATGTCGATTGTAGATCAGTTGAAATAAAATTGCGGTACATTTGCAAAGCTGTGGTACTAATTATCACAGCTTTGCAAATGTACCGCAACATCAAATTGAAAAAAAAAAGTAACAAAGAATTATTTAGAAGTTATAGCGTTTAAAATGGTTATACCTGCAGATTAGAAGTCACAAAATACATTTCTTTTTGGTCATTTTTTTCTTGACAAAAAATGACTTTTAATACAAAATCTGTTAATCGTACGTAAAAAGTTTCTAAACATAATTTTTAGGAAATTTTGCAACGACAAAAATTTCATAAAAATTATTAATTAAACATTTAAGAAAAATATATTTTAAGTAAAAAATTTAACCGCAAATTTTCTTAATTTTTACTTTAACGAGCCATAACTTTTTGTTGCTGCACAGATGTACCTAAAGCATTTCAAACTTATATGCACCTTTAAATTATCTATATATAGTATATAGTACTATAGTAAAGTACCTAGTACCTATACTAGTTTAGAAGTTATAACGTTAAAGTGGTTACACCTCCTTTGATGGGCTGTAACTTGAAATGGAGTGAGAATAGACCCCCCCCCCTGCCATACAATTTTTTGTTCGGTGGCGCTTCAGGAATATGCCCTTAAAGGATTATACTGCTAAACTGGGATATAGAGGGTATATAAAGTGATGGTGTTTCATCGTAAGGTTTGATTTATAATATAAAATAAAATACATATATTTAAAAACGAACTTTGTACTATAGGTTAAAAGAACCATTCATGGCATTTACTTTTTAAAAAATGATAACATGTAGATGTTGGACATGACTATGTCTAAGGTGGTACATTCGGAAGGTCAAATTTTGATCGACTCGTTCGAGCATAGCGACTGGTAACTCGCAGATAACACGAGTAATGTTGGCTTCCAAAGCGTCAATCTAAGCTGGCTTATTCTTGAAGACCTGAAACTTTACATATCCCTAGAGAAAATAGTTCAAAGGTGTGATATCGCGCGATCTAGGCGGCCAATTCACCGTAGCAAGACGTGAAATTAAGTGCTCACCAAAATGATTTCTCAACAAGTCAATTGTTTCACGCGAGCTGTTTACTGTATGGCTCGTAGCGCCGTCCTGTTGAAACCAAAGCTCACCGAGATCATGTGCTTGAATTTCAGGAAGCACATAGTCCGTTAATACGGCGCGATAACGGTTACCGGTAGCATTCTGATTTGACTCATTTTTGAAGAAATATGGACCAATGACCACACCATCCGTTCTTCTTAATGGATGTAATGGTTGCTCTTGGTACTCTTCGGGTGGCTCATTAGCCCAAATACGACAATTTTATTTATTATCCATTGAGATCGAAATGGGCTTCATCACGGAACAACATTTCACGATAAAACACCGGATTATCATTGAGTTTTTCCAGAGCCCCTTCACTGAAAATATGATGCAAATTCAAGTCGCCTGGATTCAAATCTTGCACAAGTTGAATTTTGTACGCTTTAAAGCCGAGATCCTCAGGTAAAATACGCCAGGTTGTCGAATATGGTAAGCTGACGAATCAATTCGTCTTGGTCTTCGCGTACACTCTCAGCTACAACTGCTATAGTCTTACCGGTTTAATATCATCCACTAATGTAAACTGGGACTCAAATTTTTGAATGGTATTAGCAATAGTGGTTTCAGTAGGTCGATTATGCGCACCGTAAGTTCCTCGAATCGTACGAAAAACATTTCTCACAGAACGTTGATTTTCGTAATATAGCTGAACAATTTAGAGACGCTGGTGTGGTGTGAGTTGAACAAAAATATAAAAGTGTTTAATAGGAGTCATTCGTGGTCTCACGATGAATCATCCCTTATACCTATAGAGGTTAATTACATTATTTAAATTACAAAACTTTAATTAGTACACTAAATAGTTATTATTACACTTATAGTTATTAAGTAAGGCTGCAAATCAAAGCATTATCTGACGAAGTGCAAGATAAATTATAGTGTTCATTAAGTTCGGAAATTCTTGTTGATACCAATTCTATATTTAGAATCGTGTGCAATTCATGAGTGGAGCAGCACCACTGTACGTGTAGTTTAAGTTTTAATTTAAGAACTTTATTTTGTACTACTTGGAGTCTGCAAATATGACTCCTTACACAATTCTCTAAGTAGGTGACCCATGAAACATATTCATAATACAAAATGAATAATGAATTTCTGATTTTGATAAGTTCTTAAGGTATACGTTTTTTATACTGTCAGAACCTGCAGATATCTTTGTTTAAGGTGCTAAATAAATGATTTTGACATCATCAAATATAATATCATCCTGAGTTTAGAGAATCACCAATCTTTAAGAACTCTGTATCACTACTAGTTATACTGCTAGCAACTGAATGATTTTCAGAAAAAAATGTGCCAATGCATTAGCTCTTTCGGAGGTTGAGCTCGTTAATGTCCATTCTACTTTCAGGAGTGATGTGTGAGTTTTTCTTTTTAATAATTTTTACATTATTCCAGAATGGTTTGCTGCGTTTATCTATGTTAAACTATGCAGTTCTTGGTTCCAGCCCCGATTTCTGAAAACTAAAATGAGATCTTTTATTAAAATGTCAAGTGTGTTTATTAAAGTGTCAAGCCAATTTTTGATATTCTCCTCTGATGTGAACCGTATTTCAGTGAGGGCGTTCTGCATCGACCGGAATAAATGGTACTCAGAAGGGGCAAGGTCTGGGCTATAAGGTGGGTGGGGTAAGGCTTCCCATCCACTGTTTTCCAAATAGTTCTTAACCGGAATAGGAAGGGGCTGAGCGCTGTCATGATGGAAAATGATTGCCTCGTGTCTAGTCGCATATTCCGGGCGTTTTTCGGTTCTACTGCTCTCTTCAAACGGATTAATTGTGTTTAGTAGCATTTTCCATTGATGGTTTCACCCGGTTTTAGCAGCTCATAATACAGCACACCCATCTGATCCCACCAGATGCAGAGCATTACCTTCGCGCCATGGATATTCGGCTTTGCCGTTCCACATATAATTTTTTGCGCTTGGGGTTGTCGTAATGGATCCATTTTTCATTACCAGTAACAATTCGATGCAAAAATGACTTCCTTTTGTGGCGTTCCAGCAGCATTTCGGACATACAAAACCGCCTTTCGACGTCTGTGGGCTTGAGTTCATGTGGAACCCAATTTGCCTGCTTTTGAATATATCCAGCTCCTTTTAAACGTTTTGAAATGGCTGCTTGAGTGACACCCAAAGATTCTGCAAGCTCTTCTTGTGTTTGGCAACAATCTTCATAGAGTAATGCTTCCAGTTCTTCATCTTCAAACTTTTTTGGCTGCCCAGGACGTTCATCGTCTTCCAAGCCAAAATCACCACTTTTATATCGTGCAAACCACTTTTGGCACATTCGCTATTAAAGTAATGAAGAAGAACTCCCCGCAAAAACACTTTTCAGGCACAAAGTTCGACATATTTGAGTGAAAAAAAATTATTGTTTTTTACGCTTCAAATGAATGACATATACTGAAATGACGTACAATGACAGTAGCTTTCAAACGCATGTTCAAATGGAATATAACAAGTTACGCCATCTCTTAGCAAACCGCACCCAACACTTCATTTCTTATTATCACAGGCTTATGATCTGAACTTAGCTCATTTATGACCATGGGTTGTTTAAAAAGGCCAGGCATATTGGCTAGGAATAAGTCCAAGGTTAATCTGTTTGATCTACTACTTGATACATAATAAGTTGAATAAAAAAGATATAAAATTTCAAATGGACGCCTAGAATTTAAGTTTTCGAGTACATTACTCCATTCATTTGCTCTCAACAACCTCAACTTCTGTGCCTGCATTTTAAATTGCCGCCAACCAAGAATGTATCATTCACTATCATCTTTCTTAAATTGTTACTCAAATGAAAATGTTTCACAGGAGAAACAGCACCACCAGAAAAGGTAACAGAAAATATTTTTAAAGCACTAAAGGTAATTTAATTTTTATATTTTAGATTATTTTTGATTAATTCAGATCTAGCCGAAATGGGTGCCACCGATGAGTCACGCCAAAAACTTCCTGATAAGAAAAATTTGTAATATTCTCTAATGGTTTTTGATATTTCATATCTTCTTAGAATTAAGGAAAATTTAATACGAAAATGGTAAAAGGAAAAGAAAAAGAGCCTATATTTAAAGAGGGGAACTCCGCATCAACATCGATAGCTGGTGTGCATTTGAAGGAGTTAATTTTATGTTTCTATGAGGTGGTTAAATAAAATAAAATGGCAAACGATTGTACTCAGCTTGATTTTTTGAACAAAGACATCTAGGGCAACCGTCCATTTTTCAACTAAAAGGGTATGGTCATTCACCACAAGCCTATTGGAAAAGCTTCCAAATTTTAAATAATTAAGTAAAACACATTTTTGACCGACTAATTTTTGAAAAAATGAAACAAAAGGAATATTTTTTACTTAAAAAAAAAAAAACTACTAAGTTTCAATATATTTTCATACACTCACATGGGATGACCCTGTCCAGCAATTCCTTCAAATATGTGCCATGTTAATGGATTTCGTCTATTACTGCACAAATTTCTAAGAAATTGCCTATTTTTAAAAAGAAGTTAATTGTTGTTTTTTTATAACTTCTAAGGCCATTGGCGGATTTTGATCAAAATCTAATAGCTGTAATTTTGCATGAGCACACATCATCTGACAAAAATTCAAATTGATAACGCGAATTATTATGGGCAAAAAAATTTACACATTCGTACTCTCTCTCTCTCTCTCTCTCTCTCTCTCTCTCTCTCTCTCTCTCTCTCTCTCTCTCTCATACACATATAAATTTTCTCAAAACCCCCCTAAAAACAATATTAACACCTTAAAACGTCAATGCAAGACCTTAAATTTTAAACCTTAGTAGAAAGTAATAATGTACGAGTATGTAATACTATACAATACAAAAACGAAATGCAAATGTATATACAATTAATTATCTTATTGAAATAATATTTCAGCTAATATTTCATATGTCACGGAGCGTATAATTAATTTATAAGATAAAAGTTTAAAAAGTTGCATCTGACAACAAATATGAGTATTTCACTGAATTTTCGTATTCATTCATATCCGTTCGCTCTAGTTTTTAGGTATGTGTAGTAATATGATGCTGGTGAAGATTCAGCACCAATTTTAATATTTAGTTTTTTCCATTTTCTTAATATGAAACTGAGCACAATTACCCTGACTGTACAGACATGCAAATCAATTAGATTGAATTATTGTTTGGTGTCCAATTGCTAGTTAAGATTTCATTTTCCCTTCCATCATTTCCCCTCAATACAAACTTGACCTTATATCACATGCAGTATCTTTCTCTCTGAATAGCTAAGTACTTCTTCATCTGCCTGCGGAAATGTGCAAGTCTCTGGGCCATACAGCAGGGCCGGAATAATAAGGATCTTGAATGAAAACTGTTTGGCCTTACGAGAGAGAGCTTTGTTACTCAAATGATCCTTAGAAAACGAAACAGTGACTGGCATTTTGCGTCTATTTTCGGCACTGATTTCATTGCTGCTGGTAACTGCAGAATTAGTGTAAAAGTATGGTAGTCTATCGAAGTAATAACTGACCAAGCCGCTGGTTATGTGCGTCGTATTCTGATGACAGCAAGTGCTGAGTTCTGCCTACTTTGGCCCCTTCCGTTTCAATACTCACGAAAATTTCACCGACGCGAACGACTTGCTCTATGCACACAATGTCATCCAAGAATGTCATCCACATACGCAAATAGTTATGCAGACTTAAAAATTCATACGACAGCGCGTCTTTCCTTTTTATTTAAAGCCTCTATTAATTCAGCCACCATGACGCAGCGAGAATTCTCCAGAGCTATGGGATTATGTTTTTTTAGTTTTAAATGCATTTTATTTTCTTAAACACTAACTCTTACATACTAAAAAAAAATGCTTAAATGCTAGCTTACAATTACTTAACGATCTTATACTAACTTACTGGCCCCACACAGGCACTGTAAGCTACTCTAGATTCTTATATCTATATCTTTCGACTCTTATCACGATTCCCCACGGCCCTACTGAACCTGAGACAATCCACACTGCCGTGTGCGACGTCTCTGTTGTAGTTGAGTCGAATGTCCCCAGCTGTCCGACCGACGATAATTGGGATGGTAAGCCCCAGATATCAGGTTATTCGTCAAGGCCATTGCTCTTGCAATGTGCCTTCGAGTCAGCTTAAATACGAAGTTGTCCACTCGTATTAGGTTAGTATTAGGACCTCATTAGGATAAAGTTTCTTGTACTCCGACTCTGGTGTTCTGTACAAGCGAAGACAAGCCCTAAGGCAAGCCCTCTCAAACACCCGAATCTTTTCCATTAAGTTTGCTCGTGCATTGAACCACACGGGACACCCAAATACCAATGCAGCAGATTACCTTTACCCTCGCATCGAGTTGGCTGCTATAAAACAGTCTCTTTGTAAGGGCAAAAGCGCCTTTAGCTCTGGCCAGAGCAGTATCTACGTTTTTGTCAAAATACAGAAACTGATCTAACCAGACCAGGTATCTGACCACATTTCGACAGGCAAGAGGCTGCCCGTGTTGTCCAATGATCGAGAACTTTCGCCAATTTTTTCTGGTATCCCTAGAGGCTCTAGACAACGGCGTCCTTAAGAGAATGGTTTCCGACTTCTGAAAGTTGATTTTCAACTTCCAGTCCTCGCAAAATCGTCTTATTATATCGAAGTCACGCTGCAAGAGAGTATTAATGATCTCGATTTTTGGACCATACGCAATAGTATGGGGAAGTGAACCTATCAAGTCGCTTGTATAAATGTTGAACAGGATCGGCGAGTTGACCGCGCTTTGCTGAAGACCATTTTTAATTTGAAATATTCCAACAGAAGTCGCATCACCATTCTTCACGATGAACTGTCTGTTGGTTAGCATACTATAAAGAATGTACAAGAGTGGTTTACTGATCCCCAGCCAAGTCAGCTTATAGAAAAGACCCTCTAACTATACGGTGTCGAAGGCCTTCTCCAAGTAAACAAAGCAGGCAACAGTACATTGGTTTTTGCCTTTATTCCATGTGAGATATCATGTCTCGCCTTAAAACCGAATTGATTATCCGGAACTATATGTTTGTCCTTAACCCACCTAGACAGAGCTCTATTGTTTACTTTTTCAAAAACCTTACTGATATTCGGAAGGAGACTTATCGACCGGAGATTCGACGGATATATCCTTTCCCTTTTTATGGATAGGTTGAACCAGCGCCGTTTTTCAATGCGCTGGATAATGTGCATTATTCATTACAGTCTTAAACAGGGTGGTATAAATGTCCACCGCTTCTAGAGGAAGATGTCGAAGCACGATGTTCGGAATATCATTGGTCACCACTGATTTTTTATCCCTGACTGTGTCGAAGATGTCATGGAGTTCTTCCTTCGAAATGAACGGGGGTAGGTCACCCTCTCTGGTAATGACATTATTTGCATTGTTTTCGTCGCTGAACTGGGTGAAACCAGACCCCTCGGATCGCCAGTTCTGTACTTGATTTCGAATATAGAAGTCGTGCACCATGACGCGATCGTCCAGGTCATAATTAGGGCCAATGGTATCATTGGCCTTGTATACTTCCTGGAAAGTCGTCCCTATGGCCTCAACCTTCTCCTGTGGATCCTCGATCACAAAGAAGTCGTCATCATCAGCGTCCTCATTTGGATCAATACCTGCCAACCGTTCATTGTCTGATGTCCGGGCTATTTTAAGACACTGAAGGTCGTTTTGATTTTTTCTTCGAATTAGTTTATTTATTTGCGGGAACATATTCGGGTTACTGGTGTTTACAGCCCGAACCTTGTTGTTCCAATACAAACTTACAGAAATTCTGTAATTCTCTTTTATTAACGTTTGCAGATTTTTAATCGACGACTTCAATGTCCTGATCCCCGGGTGTTGTCTGTCGGTAAACTGTCTGTACAAGTTTTTGAGTCTTGACAGAAGTCTACTTTTCTGTCGGTGCAGTGCGTCAAAAGTAGGATTGCGGAACAGGTCTTCGTTAGTCGTACGTCGATACCGCGGTATTGTAGTATCCATAAGTTTTTTAATTGTCTCGTCCATTTGTTTTATTCAACACAAAGTGGATGCTTGTTGCGCTCATTCCGCAAATGTTTATCAATATATGCATAGCAAGATTGCCGAAATTTGAAGGTATACCCTTTAAAATATGTAGAAGGAAAAAACCATCTACAACTATGGCATCGACTTTTTGTGGAGAAGTGTTTACTACTGTTTTTTCTCAATGACTTAAAAGTACAGACTTATCTGTTCTTATAATGGATCCATCTGAGTGACCAAGTGACTAATGAAAAGGAGTTAGAGGACATTTAAATAATTCTTTCAGATCACCAGAATTTTCAGAAGCTATGAACAGTATTCGTTCAATTAAATTTCCTTTCATTTTAACCTCACAATCGTTCCCAACACCCAATATATAAACTGTTAAATAATTAAACATAACTTACCATACATTCTTCTCTTTGCATTGAAGATAAAAACTTTTTTGGGCTATGATAATCATTTACACTAGGTCGATAGTCGATAAAATTGGAAAATTTGTATCCAAGTACATAAACTTTTGAATTTTTCTTAATTTCAAACTTTGAGTGCACTTTTGCAATGTTTTTTCAGGCGACTTGAATTTGCGTCATATTTTCAGTGAATGGGCTCTGAAAAAACTCAATGAAAATCGGGTGTTTTATCGTGAAATTTTGATCAGTGATAAAGCCCATTTCTGGCTTAAAAGATACGTTTATAATGTTGATGATGATGAGCAACCCAAAGAGTATCAAGAGTTACCATTACATCCAATAAAAACAACGGTATGGTGTGGTTTATGGTCTGGTGGAATCATTGGTCCATATTTCTTCCAAATTGAGGCAAATCAAAATGTTACCGTCAATGGTAACTGTTATCGTTCCATGTACTTAATTTCACGTTTTGTCACGGTAAATTGGCCGCCTAAATCGTGTCAACATTACTCGTGTTATTCAAGAGATACCAGTCGCGATGCTAGAACGAGTCGCCCAAAATTGGACCTTTCAAATGAACCGCCTCAGACGTAGTTGTGACCAACATTTACATGATATCATTTTTAAAAAGTAAATGTAATGAATTATTCTTTTAACTGACAACAAAAATCTCACTTTCAAATTTATATGTTTTGTTTTACATTATAAATCAAACCTTACGATTAATCACTCTATACTTCAAATGGTTATATATGAAAACCAGATTTCGGAAAAAAACACATTTTCAACCTACTATTACTAATCTCAGTTGCTACAAATCGCTGCCAGACTTTCGGATTTGATATAGTTTATTGCAGACTTTCATGTGAATGTATAAATCTTTTGGTTTATTTTCAAGCCCAAAATTGGCTGTGGGCTCTTAGACTAAAAGAGCCATTATCATAGAACTCATTTATACTAGATGGAGAGAAAAGTAACCTCCTTGACCGCCAGAATGCGCTGCTACTGCATGTAGCAACTACTGAATGTTATGGTGCCTTGAAGTCCGTTCATATTTAGGCAGACATGCCAAATTTCAGTGCGATACTTTAGTTATGTTTTGAAAGCTGATTGTTGTTGACGTGGTTGGCTTCATGTTGAGAGATTTTCGTTCTCTCGTAAATCATTATTTTTTGAGAGGCAAAACGGCGAAGGAAACAAAAGAAAAGTTTGATAAATATTCTGGGGCTAATGCTCCGTCAGATTACACTGTGAAATATTGGTTTCGAGAGTTTCATGGTGGCCACAACTCCACTACCGATCAAGTTCGCAGCGGCAGGCTCTCAGATGCGGTTACAGAGGACAATGTCAAAAAATACATGAAATGGTGTTGGCTGACCGGAAAGTGAAGGTACCACAAAGATTAGTATAGAGCGCACACGCCATATTTTGGGCAATATTCTGCATATGAAATTGTTATCCTGCCGCCGGGTGCGGCGTATACTCACTCTTGACCAAAAACACGAACGCGAGAGCACTTCGAAAGAATGTTTGGACTTGCTGATGCGGATTCGGGCGGACTTTTGGCGTCGATTAGTAACTGTTGAACACCAGAGTATAGAATGAGTGCCCGTCAATGGACTGAAGTCGGCACAATTGCTCCGAAGCGGCCGAGGGAGGCTAGATGGGTCGGAAAGGTTATGGCGTCAGTTTTCTGGAATTGTCATGGCATACTCTTCATGGACTACCTCGGAAAAGGAAAAACCAACAACAGCGAGTATTACTGTGCATTATTGGAGCGATTGAATGCCGCTGCAAAACGGACTCACATGAAGCGAAAAAAAATTTTGTTTTTGCAAGACAATTGACCGGCGCACGAGAGCATCGCAACCATGGCTAAAATCAATGACTTACGGCTCCAATTGCTGTCGCATCCGCATCCACCGTATTTGCCCGATTTGGCTCCCTCGGACTCTTCCCAAACCTCAAAATATGGCTCATCAATAAAATATTCAGCTCACGCGAGGAAACCATCAAGAAGTTGGAAAATTGCTAGAATAAGTGTATCAAACTAAAAGGGGACTATATTGAATAAAATAAAAAAAAACATTTAAAAAATTTTTTTTCTCATTCCCAAGGAGGTTACTTTTCACTCCATCTAGTATGTTAAATCATTTGTGGAATGTTTTTTGTTACTTCATACAACAAATATCTCAAATTTTATGTAAAATCACCGACGGCGCTGACGAGGGAGATCGTGGTTTAAATGCGCCGTAGTCAAATGATCGCAACCCGTGGCTCATTTTCATTTTAGTTCAGAAACTTTATTCTGAAGCAAAGCAGGTCTAAAGTGAGCTTATGGGCTCAAGGTCAGATGCAACTATTTATGAGCTCTTGAAATTTCTTCAAATTTATTGCATTTGTTTCGAATCCCCTTTTAATACCACATGGTCCGTGCAACCTAGAGGTAAGATGCAAGGACCCATTCGTTCGTATCTAGTGAAAATAAATTATGGCTATCTCATGTGTAGTTCAGCGCATAGTCTTTTCTATTGCAAATATATTTTCGCGCTTTCGGTCGATAATAATCGGAGCTTCGTAAATTCTTTATGCTTTAACTGCCTTTGCCAAGGCATTCATCGAACAAGTGCCGATCGAACAATCGTTGGAAAATGTATAATATGTGCCATAATAATCTCCTTCCTCTTCCAAACTCACAATCAAATACCTCATCGTCAAACATCTCGTGATGAAACGTTTCGCCCACAAGCACCTCCTCGTCACTCTTTTTGAATGTTCTCACTCCTACAACTTCCTCGGACTTGCCTTAACAGTTAAATTCGCCATCAGCAAGAAACACTTCGGTTTTCATATTCGCTCGTCGTTTAATGCAGTAGATAACTCATCGCTAAAATTCACTTGGTATACTTACTAGCGTATAAGACTAACGAGATCATTTCCAAAACGTTCGATTGCTGGATTCGGATTCACAGGCATCATTTGTCACCGAACGAGTGGTTCAGAGACTAGGTCTCATTCGTAAAGTGCTAGGTGCTAGGTGTTAGATCTATAGCAGCTGGTTTCACAAACGGAGCTGTAACTTTTAAACTCTTTTCGTGCCATAGCCAATAGTCGATTGAGATACAATGCTATGTGTACTCGAAACTTATCTCTCCTATATCTGCTAAACATAATTTAACCTCGATTAACAAAATTTTCTTATCATATACATTAGCGAATCTTAAATTCAACGTGTCGAGTAATATCCACATTATCGTTGGTGTTGATAAGTTTTTAAGCGTTTTTGATGAATTTGCTATTCGTGATCAGCATGGTCAGCCTGATCTTATTCCAACAATTTTCGGTTGGGTGCTGTGCGAAAGTATCACAACCTCAACACCATCTAATTATTAAAAAATGGATACATATTGCACTCAAATTAGTACCTTAGAGTCATTCCTTCTTGAGCGTTTTTGACGCTTAGAGGACGACGATTTTCATTGTCGATTGTCTAATGGTCGATCCAGGTGCATATTCTTTTGAACTCCTATAAAAAAAACTGATTTCGGAAATACATTAAATGTTGCCTTACGGTTTCAATGTACAGAACGTAAATTAGTTTCCCGCCAGTATTTAAAGGAAAAAAACATAAGCTTTATGAAAGAATATTTCGACTTGGGGCATATGGAAGAGACTTCTGGAAGCTAAATGCCTACAGAAAAGTGCTACTATCTCCCACACCATTATTACCTGAAAAACATGGTGGTTTTCGACGGATCGGCTAGTGGTGGTAGTAAAAAGTCTTTAAATGAATAACTGTTAGCAGGACAAACTTACCAACGCAATTTTCTCTTTATGTGCCTTCAATTTTGCCGCCATCTCTATGCATTATCTGGTGATATAGCGAAAATGTTTCGTCAGGTACGACTGTCTACCTGGCTTTCATCTAATTTTTCGGAAATAATCCACTAATCAATCACTGTTAAGATTTATATAACTATATGTCAGTTTGTCCGAACTTACTTGCACACCGTATTCTAAATTTCATCACAACCCATTTTCTTTCTTTCTTTCTTTCTTTCTTTCTTCCCACCAGACTGTAAATTATAACCCTATGAATCAAAAGTATATTCGCATATCTATCCTATTTTGCTACCGAATTTCACTCACGCGAATGTAAGTCAGGTGCACACCAGCAATTTGATTTTTCGCAAGGTGTCTGTATCAGTTGTCCAACATGCGCTAGCAACTTGATCCTCCAAAATTAATTCCCACACCAAGTCCCGGTTTAATTCCTACGATCTTCTTTTGTAAAACAGTACATAAGTCAGATTATATTCAGAATATATTTCACTTGTTAAGAGTTAATCACAAGAGACGGTGTTTGTTTTTTTATTTTACTCAGTTGTACTGGTTTATGTGCTTTTACACAATCATCGCTTTCGACAAGTTTATGTGCTTGACGATTACCTTGGAATCAAAATAGATTCTTTCAAATATTTTTTCTCATTGCCTTGTTTGCTACCCCCCACCAGGAGTAGGGAGTTAAAAAGTGAATCAAGTCTTAAAAAGTTTTGAACATTGTTCAATGCAAGTTATACGCCTGCTGAAGGCCAATAGATGCAAGGCCGAAACCGATCAGACGTGCTCCACTAGAAGCTACAAGAAATACGCCAGCTGGAGCGACAAGGCTCATAAGAATACAAAGGCTGATATCTGATTCATTAAGAAGGCTACTTGCTATTGTCGATGCAAAAGATACAACAGCTTAATCTAAATCATTCTTTGAACTAAAAATTCAGGAAATCAACAAATATTGGACCCAAATGGAAGAAATTCATCAATACCTTGGAGAGCTCACTCAAGACTACAATTCATTAGGTGTACATTGAATTGGAGGAACAAGTTCAAGAAGTACTAGTGTGGTTGGCTACTAAACTGGAAGCTCCCATGAACACTCATCAGCAAAAATCACCATTCCAGAATTTGATGGAGACTATGGAAAGTGCTAAAAAAATTAGGTATCTCAAAACTAGCTTAGAAGGAGAGGCCGAACAACTTTTGAGGCATTTAGCATTGTCAGGTGACAACTACAACGCGGCGTGGAAGATGCTTCAAGATAGGGACGAGAACCCGAGGCTTCTTACTGTGTCAGTTGTTACCAAGTTGCTCAAGCGCCCACATTAAGACTGTACACAATACCACAAGAAAATTTGAAGGTCTCCACATCAACATGGGACCCTATCATTCTTCCAATCCTTTACAAGAAAATTAATCGAAATACACATGCACTTTATGAAAAAAGTTTGGCCAGTTTGGAATTCCTGGAAAGTCCTGGAAACACGTTTTGAATATCTTGTAGCCTTAGGGAATAAATGGAAGAAGATTGAGGAATTCAAAAACCAGACAAGATCATCATCTAGTTCTTACATCAACTACAACGAACAAAATGCAGCAATCGCCTACGTAATGCATTGCATGTAACGAAATTCATGCTTTGTACCATTGCAATAAATTTTTACAAATAAGTCCAGCTAATCGTAACAAGTTTGTTTCTCAAGAAAAACTATGCAAGAACTTTCTTAAAAAGGGACATTTCGTATCCAATTGCACTCTGAGGTGATGCAAGGAATGCTCTTAAAAACATAACTCACTACCACATATTAATAACATTCAAACAAAAAACAATACACAGCACATTCTAGCTCATCCGCAAGCGCGCATGAAGAAGCATGCAGAGCCAACATCTGCACTCACCACAACGAGACATATAAAGGAAAAATTTGTAATTCTTGGAACTGCTAGAGTGAGACTCACCAATAACAATCCAACCGAAATCCAACGCCGAGCACTTCTGGATTCCGGATACCAGATACACATAATAAGCGATCGTGCGGTAAAGAGGCTTGGTTTAGCGTCGGTGTCTACAAACATGCGCATTCAAGGCATTGGTCAAGGCCATCTAAAGTCTCAAAAAAGACTGATCTGCTAAGCTCAAAACGAAATGCATTTTCAACCAGACTAGAAGCCTTCGTATAACATACCATGATATCTCCACAACCTGGTAAAAAATTGGATATCTCATCCTGGAACATACCACACAATATTCAGCTGGCAGATCCTACTTTTCACGAATCTGAATGTATTGATGTACTTGAAGGAATTCAACTGTTTTTCCAAATCCTCTCTATTGGGCAAATAAGTCTAGGAAAAAAATTACCCACGTTGTAGAATACAGTCTTCGGTTGGATACTAGCAGGAGGGATAGAGTAACCCAAAACTGGCGGCATGTAGTATGTACTCAGGAAAGGAGCAAGAAGATATTAAGTTGATTCTGGGACATCGAAAAACCAGAAGTACAAGCCAAGGACCAAACAATGGCAGATAATGCGAAACATACTTTGAGGAAATGTGTAAAAGAGACATCAAAGGCTGTCTGTAGTGAGTCTGCTATTTTCATATGATCAAAAACCCTAGGCCAGTCAAAAAATATAGCTCTCCGGCGATTCCTATCAATCAAGAGAAGGGTGATGAAACAGCCTGAGCTGCGTTACCAATGTACAGCTTTTATGGAAGACTATAATCAGCTTGGGCAGATGGAAGAAGTTAACGCTCTACCAACGAATTACAGCTTTGTTCCACACCATTGTGTACTCAAACCTGAGAGTAGCTTTACAAAATTAAGAGTGGTGTTCGACGCCTCTGCAAAAACCAACAATAATACAATATTTCACTCAACAACATTTTTTATACCGGGCCAGTAATTCAATATGAACATTTTAACATACTTCTTTGATTCCGGCTGCCACGCTTCGTTTTCACGACTGACATTGAAAAGATGTACTGTCAAATTCGTATTAATAAAAGAGATACGAATTAACAACTTATCTGGTGGCGAAGCAACCAAGAGGAAAAACTGAGGTGCTATCGCCTAAACACTTTTACCTATCAAACATCAGCCGCCCCATATTTGAAACTCAAATGCTTGCAGCGGTTGGACATAGAAGATTGTGCCAGATATCCCTTAGGAGCTGAAGTATTACTGCATAACTTCTACGTCGACAACGTCATGACTGGAGTGGATAGCATGATGACAGCTCGTGATATGCAGTCAAAACTTGTCTCATTGCTTAACACAGCCGGTTTCAAACTGTGTTAATGTGTAAATGCACCAGAAGAACAGTTAAATTTTTAAGTTTTTCCGATGAAAAGGATTTCCCAGTTGAAACACTGGGACTAATATGGCTCCGAAAAGCCGATAACTTCTGTTTAAAGGTTATGTTCCAGAAATAACCAAAATCACCCAAAGAACTTTGGTATCTGACATAGCCAGGATCAAATATCCTTTTAGATTATTTGCTCCAGTGGTTGTGACTGCCAAAATCTATTTACAAGAACTGTGGGCACTAAAGCAGGATTGGGATGCCGCCTTACCAATTGAGCTGCATACACAATGGTCAAAATTCCGAAATAGTCTCCTCGCACTAGAAGGTATCCAGGTTCCACAACATGTTTTCGGAAACAATGTTCCATTCTCCTTTGACTTACATGCGTTTTCTGACGCATCCGAAAAAGCATATGGTCCTGCAATCTACATACGGTCTACGGATGTCCATGGATGGATAATAGTACGACTCTTGTGCTCTAAATCTAGAGATGCACTACTACCACCACGGAAGATAACGTTACCAAGATTAGAGCTTTGTGCAGCAAAACTTCGCCTCCGAATAGAACATAAACTAACCTACATTTGGACTAATTCAGAAGTAGTTTTGGCATGGATAAACTCAAGTTCAGATGACTTCCAGGTTTTCGTAGGTAACCGAATTGCTTCAATCCACAAATTATTCATACCCCAGCAATGGAGACACGTGTTAGATCCAGCGGATCCACTATCAAGAGGTATACAACCTGAAAAATTACACAATTGTCATTTATGGTTTTACGGACCACCGTTCACACGGCAATGAAACAATTTGGCAACCTCCGCATACAAAACGCAGTGAATGTAAATTGGAGCGTAGGCGTTCTGCAGCAGCTGCTATCACTGAACAAGAAGAAGGTCCCAAGAGCTTCATTAATACTACGTATTTTTTTTTTTTTTTTTTTTTTTTTTTTAAGTTTTAGTTATATTTATTTATTTTGCAATCACATTAAGACATACAACTATTGTTCATAACAAAATTCAGATTCAAGCTAATAAAAAAAGATTAATACAAAATTATTACTAAGAAATATGAATTATAGATACTTATACATATAAATACATTGTTTTAATCTCATAAAAAAAAAAAAAATAAAGAGTTAGGTGTTATTGTTTCTGTAATAGGACTTACATAAGTTCATTTCCAAACCCACTTCGGACATACCGTGGTAAGGAATTCAGCAGGCGAGTAGTCTTTATGAAAAATTGTCGCTCAGATGTAAGGCATGAGTAACGAGGGTGAGTGATTTGTCGAGATCTTTCAGACGTGGTAAAACTTATGTTATTGAAAAGGTAACGTGGCTGATTGGTTGGAATCACATTGGAAAGCAATATAAGGGATCGATAGCGCATTGGATGGTCGAGTGACATGTTATAGAACAACTTCGAGTAATGAGATATTCTGTCGAAACGTCGAAGATTGAAAACGTAACGCACAATATTGTTAAAAGCAACATTCAGTAACAGAATATTTCGCATCCATAACAGAGGACTGGTACAAGGGGTGTTTTAGCTAGTAAGAGGCGAGTTTTGAAAGAGGTAAAGTAGTGTGACATCCAAAGCTGGCGTAACTTTCCATATACCTTACCAACTATAGTGTTAATGTGGTTATTCCATTTAAGTTTTCTGTTAAATACAACTCCTAGATTATTTGCGGTGTCGACGTACTCGATTTTGGAGCCGTTGAGCACAATATTTGGAAAATAGGAGAGAACAAGCAGTTTTTTACATATGACGATACATTTAGTTTTGAGTGGGCTTAGAAGAAGTTCGTTTTTTTTACCAGCTTGATATGCGCTCCAGGTCAGTGTTTATAGCATTTGCGCAGTCGTCTATCATACCAAGAGGACAGCTTCGATAGAGTTGAACGTCATCAGCACACATTTGAATAGATTAGGGTACGAAAATGGGAATTTCATTTACATAAAGCTAGAAAAGAATAGGCCCCAATATGGAACCCGGTGGAGCCCTCTAGTGTTGTACATAAAGTCGGACGATTTTTGGCCAACTGAGGTAGCTTGTTTCTTAATTTTAAGTAAGCTGATATGGTATTTGTAGCTGGGTTCGTAAAACCATACAGTGTCAGCAGTTTGTTACAGAAGCTTGCGAGGTTAACTGTGTTGAATGATTTCGAGAAATCCAAAAGTACTAGAAAAGTTACTTTGTCTTCATCCAACGCCTCTGTGATATCGTCTAAAACTTTAATTATGGCTGTTGTACAGCTATGGCCTTTCCTAAATCCAGATTGCATTGGAGATCATTATTTACCAATGAAGTACCCTCTCAAATATCTTAGAGATGTAGTATGGATATCAACTGGTATTTCTTACTGTTAGAGCTCTTTTGTATGGGAAATATTTTCACACATTTCCGTTAAGAATGGTAAATGCCTGTTGTTATTATTTGGTTGAAGACATGCACCAGAGGTGAAAGAACAATTGGGAGAATTATTTTCACAAATTTTGGATGGATTTCATCAAAGCCAACAGCAACAACTTGTAGTTAGGGAATTTAGGTCCAAGTCGGAATCAATTTGTTGAATGTTTTCACGTATTCCAATTTCGCTGATATTTTTCCAGAGTTTTTGCTGATTGGTCAATTTTGTTCCTGAAAAAATTCTTTTTCGCAATTTTAATTTTACCGATAACTTGATTGCGCATAGAGCGATATAGTTGCAGGTGTATATCTAATTTGTAACACTTCCAACTCGAGTAGAAACGATTGCGCTCACGGCAAAACAGTCGAATTTCGAGTATAAACCAATGACATTGGCCAAAACGGAAACGTTTAGTTTTTAGAGGAACATGATTATTAAAAAGAGTACATAAAATACACAAGATCCCAATCAATATGTCGGGAATCTATTTCCAGTTGTTTGTAAACAATGTTCCTAAAATTTCTGAATTCGAATGTTTGTAACTGTATACTTAAATGCAAAATCGATGATCAAAAATAGCAGGTCATGTCTGGAAAATGCAGGTACGGACAACTGATCATACAAGAGAGCGTCATTGAGATTATTCACAAAGAAAGCATCTAAGATTACTCGATTCATTGGAAAAGTGCGTAGCATTACCAGTATTGATTGGGAACAAATTAAGTAACCGCATACTGTCAGTGATGTCACTGTCAACTAAAAGGTTGCTGTTTAAATCACCTTCTACTAAAATGGATTCCAATACAGAGAATATCGGAAATGGATAAATATATGTATTTGGTCGGTCTACAAAAAGATCCGACGAGAAGTTTGCCCTTGGTAGATATGAGCTCCACGAACATATAGTCAATTTGACTACCGACAGGAGACTTTAATATTGGGTAGCATCTCAAACCAATTTTTGCATATATGGCAGCACCTTCACCTGATCTACCTATCCTAACCCCTCGAAAAAGCCTGTATATCTCAATGTTGTACACCTCATCCCCCATACCATCCCTAAACCAAGATTCTGTAATGCAGACAATATCAACCTTGGAACCTATTAACAAATCTCTTAGCTCATCAAGCTTGGGAAACAGACTTTGCGTTTAAATGACATACACGCAGACCATTCATCCGGTCACACAGAGCATTAACTATTGAGCGACAGATTTCAGTGTGACCCTCGCCAGTCGGATTAAATAAGTTATAAGTCGGTCTCATATCTAACGTATATTAATAAAAACAATGGAAAGGCCGTGAGGTAAGTAGCGAAAAGTACAACAGGTTTAGAGTAAAACATAACACTTATAAATTTCTTCAAAGATTTATTAGAACTAGAACAGAAAAAGGAAAATAAATAGATAAAAAAACACAATAATATTTGGAGATTATTAAAAAGTTCAAAGATAAGCAACATTAAAAACAGTTTCTTAAAAGTTCACAATTTTCAAAAGGAAAAATTAAAATTTTCTATTAAAAAAAAAGAAAGAAAGAAAACGAAAAAACTATTGTTTATATGTATATCAGTAATATTTCCACAGCTTCATCAATGGGTTGCCGTTTAGCAAACACACGTCCGCGCATCGTAAAAATTGATGAGAGTTGTTTTTGTTTCTTTAGTTGAAAAGCACGATGCAGTAAATTGTTGTTGGATTTCGATAGACATTCGCGCAGATATATATTTGAGTACGAGTTTAATCCAACGTCTCATAAAGACCAAGGTTAGTATGAAGTTCCTATCATAATTTAATAATAACCGCAGAGGTGTCACTATTCGGTCGAGGGCGTGTGCGAAAACTGTCATTCAAAATTGGCGGTTTTACATTGATAACGTGACATAAATGATTAAAATAATTTTTAATGTTTTCATTTGGAGTGAAAGGGATCCCGCTTAAAACAGCGACATGTGAAACATTTTTGTTTTCGAATTCTTCCTGAGCGGTTTTCAGTTCAGTGATTTGTGATCGTGGGTCAGTAATTACAGTTTGGGTGTCAGCGTTGGCATTAGACAGCGAGGTTTTGATATTTGAAATTTTACTTTTAAGAGATTTTATAGCATAGTTTGAGGCAGTGTAGTTATTTTGCAATTGCATCACACGAAAGTTAATGTCTGTTATTGATTTGTTTAATTCGGCGAACTGAGAATCAATATTGGCCATTAGTTTATCATTGTTCTCTTGAATTTTTGATGAAATAAGTGATATCATTAACTCACTTTGGGAGTTAAGTTTCTCATCCATTTTACCCAAAAAAATATGATCATCCATGGCTAGTTTTGTGGGCTTTTGGTGAGAAGAATCAGTTGATGTTCCAGGGGAGCTTACACTTGTGTCAATTTTCGAGTTTGTCCGCGACCGTTTAGAGTTTGACATACTAAGTTGGTTATTGTGTAGGGGTTTGAAATATGAAGTAAAGAAAAGTGTCAAAGGCAAACTGATTGGCACAAAACTGAACAAATTTGGAATAACAATTATTTAATTATTGTCACTATCACTTATGAAATTAAAATAACTTATAGTGTATGTAAAAGGGGTACTTTCATGGAAAAAGTAAAATAAAGCCAGGTTGATTAAATTTTATTTTAAAAGAAAAGCAAGATTTGTCAGCCAAAAAAAGCTTGAATCATGATTGACCACAGGAATTCCTTTAAGAGGCTTCAACGCATTATCGCATACATACTTCGGTTCATCGAAAAAAAACCCAGGACAAACTATAAAAAACTAGAAGTTCAAGCGGCTGAGAAATAGAGTGCGCGTTACATTGTTGCCAAATCAATGCAAAATGAAGATTTTAAAGAAAATAAACTTAAGGTGGTTCCGCGAACTGCCCAGAAAGAATCATCGAATTTGCCGTACGATTATGAATATCAAGTCACTAAAATGATATTGAGTGAACTGCACTTGAATAACTGCCACATTGGCCGACAAGCGTTACTCGCAATCGATAAACAAACTTACTGGCCTATTAAAAGAAAAATAATTGTCAGATCCGTCGTCCAACATGTATTTTGTGCACAAACGAGACCATCAACACGAGTTCAACCTGCACGACCTTTTGTGAATTCCGGAGTTAATTTTTGCGGCCCAATTTGGACCTTTTTCAAGATCCGCGGAATATGCCCTCAAAAATCATATATACCAGTATTTTGCTCTTTTTTTTTTAGTTTAAATGCATTTTTTATTTTGCTTAAAAATTAGCTTAGCTAACTTAAAATTATCTTAATCTAACTTACTGGCCCCATGCGGGCACTCTAAGATAAGCCTAACACTTAATCTATGTCTTTCGACGTATCTTACAGTCTATTCTTATTTTAATATTTGCATTAATTAAGCCTAAAACTAAGAAAACAGATTTTAACAAAAACTTAGTAAATGGACTTTTTTTTTTGTTGAAATATAAAACTTAAAACTAAAGCTTACAAACTAGCTAAAATAAATCTTAATATACTTATCCTACTTACATCTTATAAACAATTAAGTTAAATATTTTATATATATATATACATAATATATATATACTTAATATATAAATATAAATATATGTATATATATATGTATTTTTTGGTTTTTGTTTTTTTTTATATATTTTTTTTATTTTTTTTTCTTAAATCTAACTTAATCCTATCTAAAACTATGTAAGTCGGGCATGACTAAAATCTAATAGGCTGGCCAACTTTGCTTCACTCGAGGAAGCTACCTAGTTATTGAGGAATTCGACGACGAAGCATCCTCTTCTTCAATAAGCCACCAAAATTGTTGGTGCTGCCGAGCAACATCTCTCATGTCGCGACTCCCTACCGCTCTACTGAACCGGAGACGCTCCGCACTTCCGTGTGCGACATCTCTGTCGTAGTTGACTCGCCTGTCCGCAGCTGTTCGAGCGACGTGAAAGATTAACGGCACCGCTAATCTGTCCTGGATCAAGCCTTTCTTATCAAGATAGAGGAACGCTTCTGGTGGAATAAAGCCGTCAAGGCGAACTCTCTCGTGATACATATAATTGGGGTAATAAGCCCCAGAGATCAGGTTGTTCGACGAGGTCATTGCTCTTGCAATGTGTCTTCGAATCAACTTAATGACAAAATTGTCCACTCTTATTAGGTTCGCCCTATTGTACAAAACCTCATTAGGATAGAATTTTATGTACTCAGACTCTGGTGTTCTGTAAAGGCGAAGACAAGCTCTAAGGCAAGCCCTCTCAAACACCCGAATCTTTTTCAAAAGACTTGCTCTCACGTTGAACCACACGGGACAACCAAATGTTAGCATAGGCCGAATAAGGGCCATGTAGTAGATCACCTTTACCCTCGCATCGAGTTGTCTGCTATAAAACAGTCTCTTTGTAAGGGCAAAAGCTCCTCTGGCTCTGTCCAGAGCAACATCTATATGTTTATTAAAATACAGATATTGATCCATCCAGATCCCAAGGTATCTGACTACATTTCGACAAGCAAGTGTTTGACCGTACTGTCCGACGATCTGAAACTTTCGCCAATTCTTTCTGGTATCCACAGAGGCCCCAGACAAAGGCGTCCTAAAAAGAATGGTTTCCGACTTCTGAAAGTTGATCTTCAACTTCCAGTCGTCGCAATATTGTTTAATTTTATCGAAGTCACGTTGCAAGAGTATGTTTATGACCTCAATCTTTGGACCTGATCTGTACGCGATTATGTCGTCTGCGTACGCTATGGCATGGTGAAGTGAACCTATCAAATCACTTGTGTAAATGTTGAAAAGAATCGGCGAATTAACCGCACCTTGTTGGAGACCGTTTTTAACATGAAAAGTTCCAGTAGAAGTCACATCGCCATTCTTCACGATGAACTGTCTATCTGTGAACATATTGAAAAGAATATACAGCAATGGTCTGCTAATGCCCAGCTTGTTCAGTTTGTAGAAGAGCCCCTCTAACCATACGGTATCAAAGGCTTTTTCCAAGTCAATCAGGCAGGCACTAGTGCACTGTTTCTTGGTTTTGTTCCATTGGATATCGGAAAACAGTTTAGACGCGGCGTGAATAATATCATGCCCCGCCTTGAAACCGAATTGATTATTCGGAACTATATTTTTGTCTTCAACCCACTTAGTCAGAACCCTATTGATAACCTTCTCGAAAACCTTGCTGATGTTTGGAAGACTGATCGACCGGAGATTCGCCGGATTGGAGGTGTCTTTATCCCTTTTGGGGATGGGATGTATCACCGCAGTTTTCCAATGCGTCGGATAGTGTGCATTATTCATTGCATTGTTAAACAGGGTGGTATAAATGTTCACCGCTTCTAGAGGGAGATGTCGAAGCACAATGTTCGGTATATCATCGATTCCCACAGATTTCCTACTTCTGATTGTGTCGAAGATCATTTGGAGCTCTTCCTTCGAAATAAATGGGGGAAGTTGCCTTTCATTGGCGATGATATTATTTGCCGTATTCTCGTCACTGAACTGGGTGAAACTAGAGTTTTCGATTCGCCAGTCGTCTCAAGCGGACACACTGCCACTGTGCTGACCGAATTGTGTATAGAATCCGTCGAATGATTGATTTAATGACAATAATAGCTTTTTAATAATTAGCCGAAACACGTTTAATCTCCGCGGAGGTCTATGAACGACTGTATTTTGCTGTTTCTCAACTATATAATGCTATACATTTGGAGCTGGTCACTGATCTTTCCACCGAGGGCTTTATAGGAGCGTTGAAGCGGTCAAATCCGCCAAACACTTACTCCGTTCAACAGTTTAATTCGCATCCCTAACGTATGAGAAAACAGTCGTTACTGAAGTTGAAGCTATATTAAATTCAAGACCCATTACATCAATGTCAACCGACCCTAATGACTTAATGGCGTTAACCCCAGGCCACTTTTTTAAGAGGCGAAGTACTTAATATCAGCAGTACCACTAGATGGAAACTTGTAAAACACTTTAAAAATTAATTGTGGAGGCGGTGGCACCTGGAATACCTAAATCAGTTGCAATATCGATCGAAACATAATTTTGGGAACTATGGTTATTATAAAGGAAGAAAACGTTCCTCCCTCTCGATGGAAGTTGGGCCGAATCATAAAGACATATCCTGGAGACGATGTACTAGTCCGAGTTGTTAACGTAAAAACCTCTTGTGGGGTTCTACGACGCCCCATGCACAAATTGCCAACTGAAAATCCAACTCGAAAAAATCGATCGACAAGCACAGCATTATAACCCAATAAGAAATCAGAAGCAATTATAGAAAAAAAAAAAAATTCCTCGAACAACGCACAGCGTACGAAAATGATATAGGTATCCTTGGGGTCTACTCATGTAACATTATTCATTACCTGTTTAATGATGACTAAAACACAAGCGACATCTATTGAAACGACACTATTCGACAATGAATAAGGAATATTCTTTGAAAATCTGGGAATAATAAGTAGTGAGTGAAACTTAGTAGTCTATTATAACATGGATATATACTGGAAGGAGATAAAACTTCTAAAGTGTTACTATGGGAGATTAAGCGATGCGTGCAAGTTACTCAACCAAACCAATAACGACTGTCAGCAGATCTTAACACAATTTCATCATCTTATCAATAAATTAACTCAAAACAATGAGCTTTTAAAAAATGAAAAGAAGGGCAGGATGAGGCGAGGAGCAGTCAACGTTATCGCCAATGTAACTAACGTATTATGTGGCATCCTTAATTCAGAGTATGCTGATTGCATGCAAGATACGATACGAAGAGTAGAAAAAAAAATGAACTACATCTATCCGATTTATTGAAAAATCAGACAACACTAATAGATGCAAACACTTAACATCATGCAAAAGGTCCAAAAAGGTATAAATCAACCATTTTACCAGTTAGGATACCTTGAAGGTAAACAACGCGTCATCAAGAACTCTAACTACAACTTTCACAATCATTTATATCATCAGCAATGCAATCCATATTGCTTATCAAAAATTTCAATCGTATTCAAACCGCAATTTTAGACGTTATGATGAACACACAGCATGGGAAGATGAGCAAACAGTTATTACGGCCATCTCAGCTCATCGAGGAGATTAACAACATACAGTCAAATCTTCCGCCATCATTAAAACTTCCATCTACAGCAGATAACATTCTAGAACTGTTCCACATCATACCAGTGCCAGTTAAGGTATATAATGCATTCATCGCAATCCAACTATCTTTTTAATACATGCAAGTTAACTTATTTCATATCAATATTATCTCTTAACTGAACTAGAACTTCACGCTTGCACTTCAATCAAGGAAGAAAAAACAATTTGCAAACAACAACGTCTCATGTACAGAAACGGATCCCTAATTAGCGCATGCGAAATTTACTTCATGAATCAAGCCAAATAATTACACACTTATCGTATATCAAAAGTTGAAGCAGGTCCTCATTGGATTCAATTGCGAGCCCCAAATCAATGGATATATTCATTGGAAAAACAAAAAACAGTCAAGGTGGTATGCAGAACAAATGTTACGCAAATCAGTCTTCGCTGAGCGGGACTACTAAAAATTAAATCCGGTTGTGTTATCAAACAATATCTTATCACTATAGAGGCACACAGTTTATTATCATCAGAAAGAAGAATATCATACATTCCATCTACTAATATAACAGACGCATTGGTCCCTAACCTAACTTTGTCCACAATGTATTTAGCACCTCATTACCAAATGCATACGGACGAGATAGACAATATCAAGAACACACTATAACGCATGGAAAAGGAACTACCAAACTCATTAAACCAACACAATATTCATCACTACAGCATGAGTAGTTTAAGTTTCCTGATAGCTGCTATCATTGTGTGTTACCTTGCATGGAGGGGAGGGCGAACATTTATAAGGAAACCAGCTGACATCGTTATAACTAAAGCCCTCCAACACATAATCATCAAATTAGCATGCCTAAGAAGACCAACTGGCAGATGCAGATTTTATGATTAATATTAATCCAAATTCCAGTTGAATGTATATTCAACGGGGGGAGAGTGTTAAGATTTATATAACTATAAAAATTATATGTTAGTTTGTCCGAACTTATTTCAGCACAACCCATTTTCTTTCTTTCCCACCAGACTGCAATTTATAACTCCATGAATAAAATTAATACACATTCCAGTAGTATTCCCGAATGTAAGTCAGTTGCACTCCAGCAATTTGATTTTTTGCAAGGTGTCAGTATCAGTTGTCCAACATGCGCTGGCAACTTTATCATTCCAAATTAATTCCGACGACCTTCTTTTGTAAAATAGTATATAAGTTAGAATATATTCAGAATAAATTTCACTTGTTAAGAGTTAATCACAAGAGATGATGTTTGCCTTTTATTTTACTCAGTTGTACTGGTTTATGTCACTCAATCATCACTTTCGACAAGTTTATGTGCTTGACGATTACCTTATCACACAACGACGTCGAAGAACATAATTCAATAAAATTACTCGGTCTGAAATAGTCGCCAGCCAAGGATTCGTTTTCGTTCAAGGTAAATCTAAATGATATATGCACCTATCTCTTTCTTTTTCACCTAAAATCTACATAGTTTCAAAATTTGAAGTGTTGAAAAAGAGAAACAAGCTGTCATTCTTATATTCCTTTCTAGATACTGACCGAATCCTTCGTATCGGTGGTCGTATCCAAGAGTCTGAGGCAATATTCTCTGCCAATCATCCCATCATACTCGATGAAAACACTCGGTTCGCGAAACATACCATAGAACATACTCATAAGCTGATCTTAAATTTAAATATGAAAAGATGAATACCTTGCTTTCTCAAGTTGAAGCCCTGCTTAATTTTCGACCTACGTGACCTATGGATCTCATCGTCTGGGTCAGTTTTTAATTGATAAACCTCTTGTATTTATTCCTCGTCCAGACATATATGTTTAAAATGTTTGCCTTTACTCTAACTGATCTCTTTTCCAAAACTTCAAGCAAGGCTTCTGGAAACGCTGGCACTTAGAATATGTGACCTCACATCAGCAGCGCCCGAAATTGCAAACAGTGAAGGAGGACCTTAAAGAAGGGACGTAGTAGTACTAAAACAAACTTATTTACCACCCTTAAAATGGACTCTGGGTTGAGTTAAGGAGATACATTCGGAGCAGACAATCTCACTCGAGTTCCAACAATAACAACATTTTTAAACTAGCTGCATTTTCTTGTCCTTTAGAGGGGGAGGGGGGGGGGGGGTAACTCTTCTTGACTTACATTTGACAAACATACATAACTTATCCTATATTCAATTTTGTAACCTTTCTGATATTTTTCTATTAATGCAATCGCTATTTGCTGTATATTAATATATCGTGGCTCACATGGTAGTGGAGTGACTTCTAAAATGGAAGGTTCGGTGTTCGAATCCCAGCTTCGCTCGAAAGACATTCGTTTTTTCTGTTAACCAAAATCAAGCAAGATGAGTAGTTGATTAAAAATCAACAACAAGCCGACTATTCACTAATAATTTAGTTTCCTCAATATATATTGGATGTTACCCATGGAGCGAAATAACCACTGAGCCCAAACATATTTCTTTCTCTCTTTATCCTATCTTCCAAAAAACTTAACACATGATATCATTTCTTTATTTATATACTCCTTTAAGAGATTTTGACAATAAACCCGGGTGTAGCCAAGTGGTAAACGTGAAAAAAGATTGCGATACGAAAATGGATGGTTTTATCGGAAGAATTGAGCACTTTAATCTAGAGAATGATTTCAACAGTTATAGAGGGTGAACCAACAGCTAGTGTGTAAGTTTTCATCAAATTAAGCACATATTTATTGTGAAATCAATGTACAACTTTAATAATTAATAAAGTTCGGTGAACACAACGACTTCTGTTGCAAGGTATCCGAAGGTCGTGGATATCGTGGATCAAAAGAATATAGTAAGTGGGTCAATGGCCGCAATTTCCAGAATTGTCGCCGAGTTATTGGCATAAACCTTACTCTTCAAATAACCCTACAGGAAGAAGTCTAAAGGTGTGAAATCGCATGACCTTGGAGGCCAATTAACTTCTCCTCTAATGGAGTTTTCAAATTTCGTAAGCAATAAATCGATTGATTAATGGTTTGGGTGGACGGTAGCACTATCCTGTTAAAACCAGAGATCGTCCAAAAAGAATTCATTCAACTTTAGAAAAAAAAAAATAGCCGGACAGCATGTCGCGGTAACGTTTTCCATTTACTGTAACTGTTTCTCCAGCCTCATCTTCGAAAAAGTACGGGACAATGATGCTATCCATCCAACAATTGTCTTCATCGAAAAATATCAAATTCGATTACAAATTGTCTTGGCGATGAAACATCCAGTTAACTATTCGGCGACTTCGCAGATGATTCAAAGACTTTAATTGCTGTATAATTTGGACTTTTTAGGCGTGCAAATGAATATCAACCTTTAAACTTCACCATAAAGTGAGATAAGTGAGACCCAATTGTTGACTTCGGCGACGAATTGAAGTGCCTGGCTGGTTTTGGACACTTTCGCTCACAATGGTTTTGTGGCTCATAGGAATTTGAACCGATACCGAACCAGTTTAGATGGAAATGTCGTTCCTAATAGACAGGAAGATATTGTAATTAATGACGTGGATGCATCTTACTATGATGATAATTATATAGGGTTTTCTAATAACGACTTGTCAACTTTTTATTTTTAAACAAAAGGCAAACCATTTGAGATATTTTAAAAACTTTATTATTGGCTTGAAGTACAATCAAAACATTTATGAATGGAACTCGACTTCGTTCATATGGCCACAGCGGGCACGTTTGCAGTGTACGATTTGATGGACCCAATTTTCAACGACTCGGCCAAACATTTCGGCCGAAACGGCTGCTATTTATCACTTTTATTATCTTAAAATATATATTTGTCTTCACTTATGTCCATTTTTTTGTACCACATGATAAGCATTGAATTTCTTAATTCATATATACATAATAGTGTATATATATTTGCGTATTATCTTTAACATAATTCGATTTTTAAAGCAATTTAAGTAAATTCAGTAGCCATACTTGAAGTATTTAAAAGTTTTTTTTTTATCATTGCTTCTAACAAAGACAATAATAATAATAATAATAATTCTTTATTTTAGCTAAAATATTTACATTTTCCTTAAAACTACATTGCACAATTTACAGAGATGTGGTATACACTACCTTACTACTGAAAACTTATTACAAATCATGTATAAGAAAATATATCACTGTTATTTAATTGAGACTTTAGAAGGAAAAGCTACAGATAAACCTTCATTAAAACAAAATATTCCAAGATATTAGGGATGAGAGAAGAGGAGGCGATTACTGAACTGATAATTGACTCCCATCAATGAATACAAAATTAATAAATATTTAATACGATAAATATATAATAAATAATACGATAAATAAATAATACGATAAATAAATAATGAATAATGAATAATGAATAATAAATAATAAATAATAAATAATAAATAATAAATAATAAATAATAAATAATAAATAATAAATAATAAATAATAAATAATAAATAATAAATAATAAATAATAAATAATAAATAATAAATAATAAATAATAAATAATAAATAATAAATAATAAATAATAAATAATAAATAATAAATAATAAATAATAAATAATAAATAATAAATAATAAATAATAAATAATAAATAATAAATAATAAATAATAAATATTAATAATAAATAATAAATAATAAATAATAAATAATAAATAATAAATAATAAATAATAAATAATAAATAATAAATAATAAATAATAAATAATAAATAATAAATAATAAATAATAAATAATAAATAATAAATAATAAATAATAAATAATAAATAATAAATAATAAATAATAAATAATAAATAATAAATAATAAATAATAAATAATAAATAATAAATAATAAATAATAAATAATAAATAATAAATAATAAATAATAAATAATAAATAATAAATAATAAATAATAAATAATAAATAATAAATAATAAAATAATAAATAATAAATAATAAATAATAAATAATAAATAATAAATAATAAATAATAAATAATAAATAATAAATAAATAATAAATAATAAATAATAAATAATAAATAATAAATAATAAATAATAAATAATAAATAATAAATAATAAATAATAAATAATAAATAATAAATAATAAATAATAAATAATAAATAATAAATAATAAATAATAAATAATAAATAATAAATAATAAATAATAAATAATAAATAATAAATAATAAATAATAAATAATAAATAATAAATAATAAATAATAAATAATAAATAATAAATAATAAATAATAAATAATAAATAATAAATAATAAATAATAAATAATAAATAATAAATAATAAATAATAAATAATAAATAATAAATAATAAATAATAAATAATAAATAATAAATAATAAATAATAAATAATAAATAATAAATAATAAATAATAAATAATAAATAATAAATAATAAATAATAAATAATAAATAATAAATAATAAATAATAAATAAAAAATAATAAATAATAATAATAAATAATAAATAATAAATAATAAATAATAAATAATAAATAATAAATAATAAATAATAAATAATAAATAATAAATAATAAATAATAAATAATAAATAATAAATAATAAATAATAAATAATAAATAATAAATAATAAATAATAAATAATAAATAATAAATAATAAATAATAAATAATAAATAATAAATAATAAATAATAAATAATAAATAATAAATAATAAATAATAAATAATAAATAATAAATAATAAATAATAAATAATAAATAATAAATAATAAATAATAAATAATAAATAATAAATAATAAATAATAAATAATAAATAATAAATAATAAATAATAAATAATAAATAATAAATAATAAAATAATAAATAATAAATAATAAATAATAAATAATAAATAATAAATAATAAATAATAAATAATAAATAATAAATAATAAATAATAAATAATAAATAATAAATAATAAATAATAAATAATAAATAATAAATAATAAATAATAAATAATAAATAATAAATAATAAATAATAAATAATAAATAATAAATAATAAATAATAAATAATAAGTAATAAATAATAAATAATAAATAATAAATAATAAATAATAAATAATAAATAATAAATAATAAATAATAAATAATAAATAATAAATAATAAATAATAAACAATAAATAATAAATAATAAATAATAAATAATAAATTATAGATAATAAATAATAAATAATAAATAACAATTATGAGCATAATACAGGATTTAATGTCACTAGATTGGAAATCAAAGGATTATCAGACGAACTACAAGACCAATTGTAATTCTTTAATAGTTTTAAAATTCTTAATTGGACTTTTTCAACATATGACAACATATATAACTCTTTCATTTCATTTTCAAACGTTTATTTTGATTGCGCAATTTCCCCAAACGGGGCAACCGTAGAACATTATTGCCTGGAAAATTACCTTGAAAATGTTTATGTTAGCATTTATTTTACGTATCGTTTGGTAGATATGTGCTTAAAGTTAAGGTTTTATCCAGGTGTACACCAAGATACTTGGCACTGTCTTTCCAGTCAGTCTGAATTCCGTTAATATGGTATGAAGATTGTTGCTTGGTAAGAAACAGGCTTTTCTTTTTCTAGTAAAAAAGACAGCCTGAGTCTTAAAAACCTTTATTTTAATCTTATTGTTGTTATGATACGTTAGTACAACATTCAAAGCAGATTGCAGATTGAAAGTAGATTGATAGTGCTCAACTGCTGAAGTTACAATATATTGTTGCTGCTATTGATATTATTAGTCATGCTGTGGTTTCCAAAAAATTTACTAACTAAAGCGTTTGCTTTTTCGAGATTTGATAGAATCACAAAATTTCCTACTTTAAATACAGGAATGTGAAAGTTTTCCTTTTTGATAACCTTAACTATTTTCCGAAAGGGCTTGCTAGCTTTCGCTAAGTCCAGAAGCTTGTAATTCCAGGATTGGTTTCTGTATCTGAAATCCATATTTTTATGCTTGCATAAACCTTTTCATCTCAGAGAGATATAGTAAAAACGATTTCTAGTAGCAATCCAGTCAGATCTTAAGATATTTCTGATCTTGATTAGTTGTTGTATGTGAAACAACTATGTATTTCAGCACCCGGAAATATATATATACAGAAAACATTGTCATTGTGCGCCCATTAATAAAAGGAATTTCCAAACCAATATTTTCAATTATAATCCTTATTTGATAAGTTGACATCAACAATCAACCAAGTCTCTGCGACTAAACTAACATTTTACCGTCTATGCTTCTAGCATTCCAACAAATTATGTTCTTATTTACCTTATTTACTTAACAGCTAATTGTGCAATGTATTGAATTGCTCTGCTTTAGGTTTACAGCTCCCTAGCAGCGTAATCATCTCAGCTGTGAGCGCATTGACCTCCTCCATGGAAAAAAGACCATTAACCCCATTAGGTCCTCACTGTTGTTGTTGTTCGTCCAAGCATTTGGTAAGTTATTACAGCTGACAGCTGAACGTGACACGTCGCTACTTTTGCGTTTAATGTTAAAAGCAGGAAAGTCATTGATGTTCGTTGTAAATGCTGGACGCTGTTGCATTCCCCTCTTTAGTGGGTGAGAATTGTTTGACGCTGCAAGGTTCTCTCGAATTTCTAGGAAGCTTTTCCGGTTAATGCATGACTGATCGGTGGATTTGTGTGTACCTTTGCAGTTCGCACATTTTATATTGGAAGAATCACATGTTTCGGTATTGTGGTTCTCGGAGCAAATTGCGCAGTGTGTCTTAATTTAACAATTTTTTTGTCCATCTGGCAGTAATAGCATTGTGTTCATTTTCTATTCTGTCTCCGAGCAAAGTCCCATTTGATTTGAGTTTTGAAAATAGATCGAATATTTTTTTAAGCTCATTGAATCTAATCGAACCCGTCCCGAGAAAAACAACATAGAACACATCGGTAAAATTCTCATACTTCTTTTTAATGTTTTGACACTTGAGACCGTGATCCACTTGTTCTTTTTTTAATGCATCAATGGGAGAAGAATTACCAGTTCTTTGATGCTAACACTGAACGTACACTATTAAAACCAATAATATCATCGCACATAATTTTAATTTCAATAGTTATTTTTTTGATACAATACTTTGAATATTAATTTCGCGAAGCAGGTTATGCACATTGTCACTCGTGTTTTGAAGAACACAAATTGAAGGAATTTTTGATTTTTTGTTAGAAGTTGGCGTTACCCCGCCTCATCACACTCAACATCACTGTCAGCATCCATTACACTTTGCAATGGTTGAAAGAAATTAGCTGTAGAGTCATTAACTTAAGAACTCAATATATTTCTGTTATCATAATATGGTTATGAGAATTGTTTAAAAAAGGTTATTTCAACGTACTATTATCACATCTGGCAAGGGTATGGCTACGCGTAAAATGTCTGGGGCCCATATATTTGTGATCAGGACGTTCTCACAAATTTTTTGATGTAACCAATATATGGTTATACCAATTATTTCAAAAAGTGATTTTTAACGTACTATTTATACGTCTGGTAAGGGCATGGCTGCGCGTAAAACGTCTGGGATCTTTATTTTTGTGATCGAGCCAGTCATTTCTTTCATAAAATTCTACATTCAAGTGGTTGAATATAAAATCCAGATTTCGGAAAAAAAAACACGTTTTCAACCTACTATTACTAACCTCAGTTGCGACAAATCGCTGCCAGACTTCCGGATTTGCTATGGGCTCTTGGTCTATCTAGGATTTGTCAATTTAACCGACGCGGATATATTCGAGACACTTTTTACATGTTGTAGGAGTTGTGCTTGTTGACCGATTAACTTCTCTGTGATCGATTCATTTGAATGTTGTGGCGGACTCGATAATTTTTTAAGTTGAATATAATTTGCTAGAACTGAGTGAGGTAAAACGAACTTTGCTTCATACTCCTTGAAATCCGACTCAGGATCTACGAAATCTGCTTTTGAAAATTCGCGAAGAGGATTTTGAAGCTCTACAAATTTATTCCAAATTTCATTTAGTTTAGCTAACCTAACTTCAAGCAATGATAGCGTGGTATTAATATCCAAAGATTCTGCAAACGTAGCAGCACGAGAAATTATGCCTTGATAAAATTCAATTTATCTACCAGACAAATCATAATGCAAAAAAGAATTTACGCGCATGCATGTAAATGATAATAGTACGTAACCGATTGCACATGAGATTTACATGAATGAATTTTTAGAAATGCAATTGTTCCAATTAATGGACACGTATTTAGCAAGAAATCTGAAATTCAATCTGAAAATCCTTATTCGCAAAAAAGTCTGTATGCAATTACATTTGGCTTCTGAAGGAACAGAAAACGATGTGAACAAAAACGAGATAAACCAAGTGAATTGAAAGTCAAGATATTTAATTATAATTACAATATTATTGCATATATTTATATATATGATGCATGCCTTTGATTGCACATGCGTACATATCGATGGTTGAACTACGAAAGAGGTTATATACAAATTCGATCAATTACCATGACGAATGATCGCACAAAGCATAATAATAAATAGAGTAATAAGAATATTAACTAGAAAAAATTGAAAATAGGATAAGTTTTGTATGTTTGTCAAATGTTAATACTCAGTAAGTCCAAAACAGATGTCGTTAGAAGTCCTAGAAAGTACAAAATTCACGATAATCTCAGGAGTAGGGTACGCATGGTCAACGACGAAGAGAGAGAGAGAGTTTTGAAGGATTCCAAAATATGAAAAGGATCCTAATGAGTGGATTCGACCACTCGGAATTCAAAGTAAAGCATTATTTCTTGGTATACCGAAAAAGCAAAGGCCAAGAAATCGAACTCCATTTCCGATGCCATTTAGCCACAGACAGAATAGTGATTAGCTCCATTTTTTGAAAATTAGTATCTTCAATTGGTCTTGAAACTTTCATCACATCATCAACTTTTACTTGACATGAAAGAATTCGAAAGGCTGCGGGATTTTTAGCCCTGTAATCAACTGCAAACATTATCGTACCTTGGTTTTAAATGATCGCATTGCTCGATAAAGAACTCTCGAACAGGTAAGGTAATTAATCTCAACGAAAATGAGAACCAATTTTAACCCACAAAGAATGCAATAGTGCATAAAATGAGAATTGATCTTGTTCCGTATGCAATTGTTAGTAGAATGAATGGGCAAAAGTACTTTAAATTACAAAACAAATGAAAACTAAATTAGAAATTATTCTATGATTATTCTTTAAAAAATATGTTATATAGAGAACTTTTTACTCTCCCTGCTTTGAGAAAGAATTTCCAAACTATGCTCAATAAAATAAAAATCTTCAGTATGAAAATCTGCATATGAAAGAGCTTTTTTCCAAACACGGGTCATTTTCCATATTTCTACTGAAATACTACAGGCTTGCATTAAAATTGTTTTTAAAATTGCTTTTATAATCCGCATCACCCCCTACGGGAACAGTCTGCAGCATAAGCGAGGGCAGAATGATCAAAAGAAGTGAAGCCTTTTGGTGAATCTGTCATATATTTTTTTCTCATATTGACGTTAAGATATATAGTAAAAAATATATGCCAGAACATATCCTTGCTTAGAGGTAAAAATAAATAATAACGTAGTAAATGTTATGTTATGAAATACAAGTATTTCACTGATAAAACGCGGTTGCCCGGGGGACACACCCAGCAAAAAGTTTTGGACAGACTCACTGATAGTTATAATCTTAAAATGCAGTTTACCAACTGGATATCGGGAGGTCGATTAGATTCATTCAATCCAAAATGAGTTTTAAGCTTTTTTCTCAATTAACACGAGGATGTGAAGCCGTAAGGTATGAAAATTGTATTAGCTCAGAAAGAAAGAAAGAAAAAAAAGATAACGTCTAGACTGTGCAACTAACTTGTCTGCACTGAAGGCCATTTCCACAAGATGTCAGTAAATGGAGAGAGCTAGCTATTCGTTAAGGCCCAAGCCTACTTCAAGGTGTAACCCCGTCCAAAACACATTTTTTATTTTTTGTTTCTGTTTTGAGTGAACGTGCACATTTATCGTACATATAATACATAGGCTGAACAGTCAGTGCCGTTTCTAAGAGACTGCACCACTTGAAATAAATCCATACCATTTTCAGTTAGTACCAACCTTCAAAAGATACGTGTATAAGTTTGACAGCTGTCGGACGATTAGTTCTCGAGACATAGCGTTGTGAGTGAAGCAAATTTTGTTATTGTGAAAAAAAAAAAAATGGATTCAAAGCAATTTCATGTGTTTATTTATCATTGATTTTTGATGGGAAAAAATGAAGCCGATGCAAAGAAATGGCTTGATAAGTGTTACCCGGACTCTGCACCAGCCGAACGAACCATTCGCAAGTGGATTGAAAAATTTTAAAGTGGTCCTACAAGCACCGAAGATGATGCACGAAGTGGACGTCCAAAAGAGGCTGTTTCAGATGAAAACATCAAAAAAGTCCACAAAATGATTACGAATGACCGTAAAGTGAAGTTGATCGAGATAGCTGAGGCTCTGAAGATATCAAAAGAGCGTGTTGGATATATCATACACGAGTATTTGGACATGCGAAAGCTCTGTTCCAAGTGGGTGGCGCGTTTGCTCACAGTCGACCAAAAACAACAACGTGTTGATGATTCAGAGGAGTGTTTAAAGCTGTTCAACAGCAATAAAACCGAATTTTCGCATCCGTAAGTGACAACGGATGAAACGTGGCTCCATCACTTTACACCAGAGTCAAGTCGGTCGTCAGCTGAGTGGCGAGCAGGCGACGAACCTCGTCCAAAACGACCAAAAACTCAACAGTCGGCTGGCAAGGTTATGGTATCCGTATTTTGGGATACACATGGAGTAATTTTCATCGACTAACAGCGACTATTACTTTGCGTTTTTGGAGCGTTTGAAGGACGAAATCGCAGAAAAACGGCCGCATTTGAAGAAAAAGAAAGTGCTGTTTCATCAAGACAATGCACCGTGTCACAAGTCGATAAAAACGATGGCAAAATTGAATGAATTCGGCTACGAATAGCTTCCCACTCACCGTATTCTCCAGATTTGGCCCCCAGCGATTATTTCCTGTTCGCAGACCTTAAAAGTATACTCGCCGGAAAGAGATTTAAGACCGATGAAGAAGTAATCGCCGAAACAGAGGCCTATTTTGAAGCTAACCCGAAATAGTACTACAAAATTGGTATCGAAAGATTGAAAAATCCTTTCAATCAGTGTATTGCCCTCGAAGGCAACTATATTGATAAATAAAGTTGAATTTTGCAAAAATTTTGTGTTTTACTATAAAACTGCACTGACTTTTCAGCCCATGTGTTATATGTAAATATTTTATGCCTAATGCTTATGTTTTCGCAAGCTCGCCGAGTGCATCTCTCTGGTTCTGAGTTATACATATACATATATAGGGTTTTCTATTAAGAATTGTTAATTTTCAAACTTCCTGATAGAGAAGTTCTTGTTTCTACCTCGAAATTCAGAAATGAAAATTTAGTGTCTGTATGTGTCAATTTAGTTGGCCCACGACAACTTAATTTGAACTTTTTGTCGGATAATTTTGATCAAAATCTGGCAGTGAGTTATTAAAAAAAATACAAAAATTAAAATCATTTAAATTTAAAAAAATGGGGCCAGTTACACAAGGAAAAGCAAATATTTTAGAACTACTACTTCATTAACACAAAGAGTCTCACATCTGATTATTTAAACTCTTTTGGGTAATAGGTTTTCTAAATTCATATTAGGAATGTAATATCAAAACAATTAGAGAATATTTCAAGCTCTCTTTATCCGGGAAATTTTGGCGGAACCCATCAGTCGCACACATTTCGGCTAGTTTAAAGCTTATAGGACTGTCTATAAGCTAATTAGTCAATAGACAACATAATGATAAATATATCTAACCATTAACATACATATATGGTATATGTATATTATTGGTTTAAGGAAATACTTATACGATTTGCATGTAAAATTTTTTCAATTTTTCTCGAGAATATTATCGTTTCCACATGTTCACAAATTATCAAAGATTGCTAAGAGCTGAATGTGATGTGATGATTTGAAATTGTGTGTAGAAAGTAAAGCGGCCAATACACATAAAATAAATTTTACTACATACTGAGGTTTCAAGCATACCAATTTTTAACTTTCAAAACATGTTTCAAGAAAACGAAAACGTTTTGATTTGTTGGTACAATTTTAAAATATGTTTCACGGCAATGATTTGACACTTTGTGATTTTGGGTGCGGTCGTGATGGCGAACACATGCAGTTTTGAAATGCAATTTTTGAAAATGGCATCGGTAAGCAAAATGATTTCTGGATAGATTTCTTTAAAATTTATAAAGAACACCCAGAATTATGGCAAATAAATAGTGCTTGATATGAAAACCGAGAAAAATAAAAAAAAGCCTTAATAATAGCTTTACAGGTTTCCATTACTATTCGTTCCAAACACTGGCCGCTAATAGAAATTTTAGATCTTTAAAAATGCGTTCAGATACTAACCGCTGATATTCTTTCATTCAGTAAAATAGCATCTTTTATATGTCTAATAAGCTTTTTACGTATAATATAATAGTATTAATAATAAGCCATTGTCACTATTCATGGTGATGTATTTCCACTGCTAAGATCAGAAAATAAATAATATTTTCCCTTTTTGGTTTCATGTAATATATGAGGACCAAAATATTTGGGTTTTAAAACTTGTTCTAAAACTTTATTCATGTGTATGGCAGCTTAAGTTAATTTGTCATTTTATTATGGATGAATTAAGCGACCCGTCACATGTCTATAAAGTTTCACGAACTTATAATCTTATCTTTCAATATATAAAATAAGTTCATCGATAAACTCTATTTAAAAATTAGTAATTTTGCAGAAAAAAATTAATTTATTAAAAAAGTGTTCCACTTAGTTATTGTCATTATTATTATATTATTGTATATGATAGTTTGTTGATTATAAAGTGACTAACCACACAAGTTTTTGGGGAAATAATGATCTTTTATTCGCTGCATTAAATAACAACAATTTGGCATATGTATACACAAAAACATCGATTAAACTTTTTTTTAGCCAACTTGGATTTTAAAAATAAATGGTTGGAGAATTGCAGAGTTAGATAATGGCAATGAAATCTAATGCAAGTATTAATGCGATTTATCGATTTATGTTACTATTAGAAAACTAACCTTTTATTATTTTCACCCTGTCTGTTCTTAAAGTAACGGTACCTGATACCATTTGACCAGCGAAGTATGTTCCATATGGATTTTGATCAAAATTAATTTCACACTGCACAACCATTTCTAAATTAAGACCGCTTTCGGAAAGCTACTATATATACAATATTTTAATTACGCTTTAAAAAATTAACGACAGGTTACATTGGAATTGGAAGTGGTACTACTCTTTTTTTTGAAAAAACACAAGCAAAGCTGTTGGAGCATAGTTGACGATATCTTATCATTTTAGAGATATCGGCTCCGTACGAAAGTATATACTTGCTAGGTGCTATCCTATTATAATGCGATATTTTGTACTGCGTACACCCAAATCATTTTGCACATGTATTCCTCAAAATAATAAGAGATCGATTGACGGTACTTAGTTTAAGTGAATCATAAAGAGCAATGAAATCTTATCTGTGTAAAATACATATGAGTCATTTGTATTGCAATTGTGATTTAAGTATTAAACATTGCTAATGAATTTTTAGATAAATGGATAATATGGCTTTGTATCTTCAAAAGTTGTGTCCAAAATCTATAGATTTTATTTACCTTTACATGGCTGTAGACATAAATACATATAGGAACTATAATATTTATTCACTTTTTCTTAAGTACAATTGTTACATTAGATATAGAGTACAAAAACTAGTTACAATTTATTAACAAGTCCACGACCGGTGACCACCGTGCTGCTGAAGTTCGTACCGTCAACTCATCCCATTCCGTTGTCAGTTCTTCTTTTTATATTCGTCGTCATTGCTAGTCTATCTAATTCCAGATACCTACCGCATTCAGTAGCTTATGCAGCTTCCATACCTTCAGGAAAATCGTAAACAAGATCTATCCGCCGCCTATCCCAATAAAAATAATATTTGACGTCCGTGACAACATTGTATTACAAAGACAACATTGCTCATATCAGTCTGGCTTTTATGCTTTCTAATATAGGTCAGCACAATATCCATTCATGACGAATGCTCCAATGTTCTCTTCGTAACTCAATGCAATGAAAACAAACTCTGATTGTAAACAAACTCCAATCGTCTAATGCTTCCTAATATAGGTCAACAGACGAACATACGACGACGACGACTACTCATGTTGACACATTATACGGCGCAGTCATTGATTAAAAAATATAGATATCAGAATTTCTTCGACTATATAGACATACAGATAAAATATCAGAACTCCTACATTCGGCCATCCTAGAGAAATCATCCTCAGGCGATGTTGTCTTCTTCCATGTCATCTACGCCGTCGCTTTTCATGTCTTCATTGTCCAATCGCATCTATGGCTTCATATAATCCGCCGACGTGCTGGTAGCGTTCGGACCCTCGTACTGCCCCACCTTCTTCACTTCGTACCGCTCGTTTCGCTTCAGCTTTGTTACTTAATACGGATCCAAGTATTCCGCGTGCAACTTCAATCCACCTCCAAACTGTGTTCGTTTTATGGCCACCAGGTCGCCAACTTGGTATGTGGTGGCCTTCTTACGTTTTCTGTTGTAGGTTCGTTGATTCTCCGTCTGGACTTTCAGTATTTCTTCTCTTGCCTTTTTACGCATTTCGTCTCTAGTAGTCCAGAATCGTCCAAAATTGCTTCTTACAGGAGGTTTTTCATCTCCAAGTCTTCTTTTGTTCGCATGACGGTTCCGAACATAAATTGGACTCCTATTCGTTGACCTCGATATCGTCGAATTTATAGCTCTTTGGATTTAACTCACATGCTGGTACCATTTGGTTGGATCATCTGCTGATATCCTCGATAGCATCCCGATTATGATCCTATTTATCCTTTCGACTTGGCCGCTACCGCGTGGTACTCCGGTTGTCGTCATCACGTGTTGAATACCTCAATAGTCCTTGAACGCATTCGCTGTAAATGCCATGCCTCTGTCTGAGATCAATCGCGTTGGGTTTCCGAACGTTTCGCTTTGCATCTCCAGCTTCTTAATTACTTCTTCCCATTTGTTCGTCTTCACAGGATATATCCAGGTGAATTTGGTGAATGCATCTACCATTACAAATAGATGATTATTGAACTTGTTATTCGACGGTAGTGAGCCTTAGTGGTCCACATGCAACGTGTAAAGTGGTATGTCACTCTTTTCAATTGAATGCAGGAAACCTTCTATTCGACCGCTCTCCTTAGCCACCAATATACAAGGTACACAATTTGCAATAACGTTTTCGATACACTTCCCGATTTTGGGTATGAAGCAGTCTTGCCTTACTACTGCTTCCACCTTTCTAGCGTTAGCATGTCCTTGCTCATGAACCCTCCGGACGATCTCCTTCTGCATAGGTTTTGGTACCACCAGCAAGTGTGCGCCCTCTTCGAACTTGTATAGTAACCCGGCTCTCGTCTCATAGTCTTTGTATGCACCTGTGGCTGCAATTAGATTAAGAATTAGTTGACAATACTCATCTTCGGCCTGATTTGTCTTTATCCTGTGGATAAGCCCATCCTCGATTATCGGATATCTGCTCAACGTGTCCCCATGTCTCATAGCAGTTCCTGCTCGATGGATAACCCTCATTGAGTATTCTTGTAGCATTATAGCCCATCTAGCCACTCGCGGGCATAGGTCCTTTTTCTTCATCGTTGCCTCGAATGCCTTACAGTCTGTCACAATTGTAAGCCCCTTTCCTAGCAGGTAAACTCTCAACTTCGCCAGGCATTTTACAATCGCCAAAACTTCCAATTCGTAGCTGGTGAATTTCCTCTCTGATTGACTGGTCTTGAAGCTCAAGAAGAAAGTTGGATGAAAGTTCCGATCTTTGTGTTTTGTAGCAGCACCCCTCCGTACCCTTCCAGACTAGCATCAGTATGGAGCTCTGTGGGCAGATCTGGGTCAAAAAGTTTTAGTATGGGCTCGCTGGAAAGATAAAATTTTAGTTCATTGAATACCGCCATTTCTTCTTTCCCGAATTTAAATCTATTCTCTTTTCTTAATAAATCTGTCAGCGGCTTCGCTACCTTAGAATAGCCGCTTATGAATTTTCTGAAGAACCCCGTCAGAACCAGAAAACTTTGTACGTGTATCATGTTTTTGGTACTGTAAATTTCTGCACTGCCTTTACTTTCTCCTCCGACGGCCTTATGTTTCCATCGCCTACAATGTGCCCCAGAAATTCGACTGTGCGCGATAGAAACTGGCACGTTTCCCACTTGATCTTCAGTCCATATTTTTCGGCGACGCTAAGAACAACTTTAAGTTTCTGAAGTGCTTCGTCTTCACTCTTGGCGAAAATAATGATATCGTCCACGTATATCAATAGATATTTCTGCAGTATTAACTCTCGGAACATTTTGTTGATGTATCTTTGGAATGCGGCCGGAGAATTGCACAAGCCGAATGGCACCTTTAAGAATTCATACTGTCCGTCCGGTGTTACGAATTCCGTATACCTCCTGCTGTTCTCAGTCACATCTACATGAAAAAATCTATCTCTTAAGTCTTAGGTTATAAATACCTTTGCATCGTATAACGGCTCGAAAACTTATTCCATTACTGCCATTGGAAATCTATTTTTGATCATTTATCTGTTCAACTCCCGGTAATCGATGCATAACCTGTGCGTCCCGTCCTTCTTTTTCACCATGACTATCGGACTAGCGTATTCTGACCTATTCGGCACTATCACTCTTTCGACTAACCATTTGTTCACCTGTTTGTTCACGGTCCCTTTCTGGTGGCGCGAGCCTACTTGCCTTGCGATAAACTGGAATCTCGTCGGTTAGTACAATACCCATTTTCACACATGACTTAGCCGGACTCTGTTTTATATTCATCCACTATTTGACTGACTGCTTCTCTGTATTCCTCGTTGCCCACCTTCAACTCCAGCTTTTTGTTCTTCTTTTATCGGACAGTTCGTCGAAATGTGGCCAAACCGGTTGCATTTGAAACAACGCGCTCCTTTCTCCTTATCTGGACAGTTCGTAGCTATGTGCGACACACTTCCGCAATTGTGACACCTTCTAATCGTTCCTGCTTGACTTATTCCTCCATTTTTCCCTACCGGATTCAGTTGCATGCAGCTGCTTGGACCTTTACTGGTCGTGTGCTGGGCTGGCATGAATCGTTTCATCGATAACACTTCAACGATAACACTCTAGTTTCCGTTTTAGCTCCTCTATTTATGTGGCTTCGTATAGTATTGTTTTGTTTTGTACCGAGTCTGAGATTCCATTTTGAATGTACTCCACCAGCGACGACTCGTCAACCTTCTCTTCGTTGGCCAGCTGTTGCATGGAGTACAGATACTCTAGCAGACTCTCTGTGGACTTCCTTTTCCAAAATTCTAGAGCACGGTAAACCTCGATGCTGCGTCGCTTGGCGCTGAATTCCCCTTGTAGAAGCGTCTTCAATGCTGCATAACTCGAAATTCCCTCTCTTGCTTCCGTGGCGAGCTTAGCCGCTTCTTTTAGTAGCCGTTTTGCGTATAAAAACTTCTGAATGTCATTCCAACTACACATAGCTGCGAATTCTTCGAAGTCTTTTAGCCATACCGTTATGCTTTTTCCAGCTTCTCCCGAGGAATGCTCTAGTGAGTCTTCTACGTCTCTGAAGACGAAGTTATTTTTTTTTTCGACATTGCTTCCCCGTTTTCGTCTTTGCTGTTTTCGATCGTCTTACTTTGTATTTCTTCTTTTCTTAACTCGTCTTCACTGTCTTCGTTTAGTATGGTGAAAGCTGCGAAATTCTTCTTGATACGCTTCAGGAGGTCGTTCTTAATGTTATATCTGTACGTCCCTTTTTCCTCAGAAATTGCTGTAGCTGCTTCACTGTCAGGTCTTCCATCTAACGCACTACACTCTTTGTTGTACCTCAATTTTCACAACGCGACTTGACCTTTCTCAACTTGACTTAACCGTCTTAACTGTCAACTAGTCAATCCAATTCCAGATGCCCACCATGCCCACAATCGTAAACAAGATCAATCAAAATAATAATTGTCCTCCGTGACAACATTGTATTACAAAGACAACATTGCTCATATCATTGTTCATGTTCGTAGGTTTTATAGATCTTAAAGGGGAGCAGTTTAACTTTTTAAGTTACAATGGAATACAATATGAATATAATTGCCAAATGTAATTTTAAATGTGCAGGAAGGGATAAACTGTTAAAGGCGAATTTTCTGTGGTAATTTGGAGAAGCCTTGATTTTTTTTTTCAAAACCAGTTATGTCTCAAATTTTCTTATTTTTTGATGGTGTCTGACTTAATAACTTAGATGGTGATTAGCCTCTCCAGTATGCGGGGTACTCGGCCAACTCCGTACAGTTGCCCTACCACATGTCAGCGATACACAAGGTTTTACTCCCTCCGGGTAGGTATCGATGACTAGGGATGTCTTTATCCGCTTTCGTGGACTTATATAGAGCGTCCTTTGTGTTTTTTTATATGTATACATATAGTACTCAATTGGGTTCATAGGCAAACAAACGGCGATTTGCAAATGTCAACCTCTGTTAAATATCTGACGAGGTGTATTTTTTTACATTAATTATCAATCATATTCATATCATTCATACAAAACTTATTCGGAAGCCTTGTTTAAATGCAGCTTAGGCATGTGCTTAGATAAATGAGAATTTTGACCTTCATCACCCAAGTTTAATTATTTTTGTGATTTAACAAAGCTATCACAAGTGCACTGTTCTAATACTCTGGCATTAAACAATTTTTACTTCATATTTGGATCCCTGTTTGTAGCGTCGTTACTCTCTTCCTTTGACGAAATTAGTTCTAATGCAGATTATCAAATGTGCACAAGACATAATACATGCTTCCTATCAAAAGCCGCACAGTTCCACCTTAGGTTTATATGTTCGTGTGATTCCAAGTAGTGTAAAGAGGTTCCCGCCCAAATATTTTTAATTTCTCCAATCAGCTCTCAATCGTTTTCATACCGCCTTCTTGTTTCCTAAGCTTTTCGTGTAATGCTCGAACATTTTCAATGAATGCCATGGCAACAATTTGCAGTTTTGCTTGCGATTAAAAATGAATAAAAACTAGATAAAGGGTGATTCATGGTGAGGTTTGATTTTTAAAATGCTTTTTTGGCAGATCACGCGTAACTCCTATCAAACTGCTTTGTCAGTTTTGTTCAGTATCGTTTGATAAGTCATCATGAAAAGACTCACACCACAACAGTGTCTTCAAATTGTTCAGTTGTATTACGAAAATCTGTGAGAAATGTTTTTCGTGCGATTCGAGAAACTTACGGTGCGCATAATTGACCTCCTGAAACCACTATTGCCAATACCATTCGCAAATTTGAGTCCCAGTTTACATTAGTGGATAATACTCGACCTGTTAGACCACATCCAGCACGTAGTGAAGAGACCATAACAGTTGTAGCTGAGAGTGTACGCAAAGACCGTGATGAATCGATTCGTCATCGTTCTCAGCAGCTTGGTTTGGCGTTTTCGACAACTAGGCGTTTTTTACGTGAGAATCTCGACCTAAAAGTGTATAAAATTCAACTTGTGCAAGAATTGAAGCCAGGCGACTTGAATTTGCGTCATATGTTCGGTGAATGGGCTCTGGAAAAACTCAATGAAAATCTGGTGTTTTATCGTGAAATTTTGTTCAGCGATGAAGCCCATTTCTAGTTCAATGGAAACGTTAATTAACAAAATTGTCGTATTTGGACTGATGAGCAGCCCGAAGAGTACCGAGAGCTACCATTACATCAATTAAAAACAACGCTATGGTGTGGTTTATGGTTTAGTGGAATCATTGGTCCATAGCTCTTTAAAAATGAGGCAAATCAAAATGTTGCCGTCGATGGTTACCGTTATCGCACCATGTTAACGGACTATGTGCTTTCTGAAATTTAAGCACATGGTCTCGTTGAGCTCTGGTTTCAATAAGACGGCGGTACGAGCCATACAGCGCATGAAATAATTTTTTGGTGAGCACTTAATTTCACGTTTTGCTACATTAAATTGACCACCTAGATTCTGCGACATCACACCTTTAGACTATTTTCTCTAGGGATATGTAAAGTCTTAGGTTTTCATAAATAAGCCAGCTACGTTTGGTGCCTTAGAAGCCAAAATTACTCGTGATATCCACGAAATACCACGAAAATTGGACTTTTCGACTTTTTTAAAAAGTAAATGAATTATTCTTTTAACCAATAATAAAAATTTTGAGTTCACTTTCAAATTCATGTATTTTGTTCTACAATATAAATCAAGGCTTACGATGAATCACCCTTTAGAACCAAAAATTGCACGGATTTGACGGAATAATTTTCTTCGTTTTTTCCGTCTCTTACTGCCCAACGATGGTATAAATAATCAATTAAATTTCAAATGCCCATATTATTAAGTGAAATTTATTTGAAGTGTGCTTGTGAGCAGAGTCCCCTGCAATCCGTACTACTTCTTTAATAATAAAATGATTTATTAAGAAATATTTGTAAGGTAAATACGATTTTTTTCAATGGTGCTGCAGTAAACTATGAACTATAAAACAGATATCTTGGGGCATATTTCTCAAAGTGTGTATCTGTATTTTCTTTATCCTTGACGGGAAATCTCGGCTGCACAAATATAACCTCTTCATATGATGGTGGAGCTAAAATAAATTAACGGTGAATTCAAATATTTTTATATTTATATGTTTGTGAATATACTTACGAAAATCAATGTAAGAATTGATTGAATATTCTGAAAGCATTCCGTTTCTTAAATTTGCGCTTAATGCATCCTCCGATATAGGAGCTGTTCTAGTTACATATGGAATGTTCCCTATTGTTATTGGAATCGATACAATCGGTGATATATGAGCCCCACTAATCTTGGCAATTAATTTAATTTGATATATTATCTTTATAATTTGACATAAATCTTGACAGGTTGGTGGCGTCGGTGGTACTTGAATTTTATCTTTTATTTCTAAAGACGAGTTTTCAAATTTACTTTTTGCTACTTCAATTTTTTCAGTTTTTGTACTTATACGATTTCTGACTGCATAGTGGGCTATAAGATTTATTGCAATGAAAACGTGTTCTACTTTAGTTGTACTATGATTTACCAGTCTTGCATTTACATTGACAAATTCACCAGGAACATAACCTGTTTGTGGAATAGCCATACTTAGAACAAGTGGTCTTGATCTACATGGACCGCAACAAAAATTTTTAATAACTTCCATTTTAGTTGGGATCTAGAAAAACAAAATTTATTCAGAGGTACTTTAAGTCTATGACAACGAACCTTTAGTTCTGTGAAGTGATTTAGATCGAGAATTTTTAGAACATTGAAGCTTTTAGAGTAAGATTTATTAAATTTTCGAGGTCGAGCTATAGCAATTGTCGTTTCATAGCGGATACGTCAATAGGAGCCTTCGAAGGAACTAGGGCCCTGTTGTGGCAAAAGGCATTCAAATGTATACGTGTGAATTCCAGGTTCCAATGTGTACTCAAGTCCTGAAAATAATAAATGCTGTTTGTTTGTGTTTCTAATACATTCCAAAGTGTTATTTTTAACAGCTCGCACAAAAAGTACAAAAGCTGAAAAAATATATATATATCAAAAGTGAATAAGCATTTAAACATATTTGCCGAACAATGCTTGTTGTATTTTCCAATGTTAGTTAGTTAAGACTTTTATTTCATTTCATAAAAAGGTAGGTTGATACATCATCATACATAATTTTTAAGTCTAATTAAGGTTTGGTTAAAAGTTGACCGTCTACCAGATTGACATTTATTTAGACTCCCTACATAAAATATGAATTAGCTTACATAGTACATTATAAACTTTAAATATTTGCATACGGAATTTTAGATTTGCATAACGAAAACTATCGATTGGCTATTTCAGAAACTTTCCTTCATTATACGTTTTCTATGCATTAACGCCTTCGTGGTGTAATTATACAACGAGTTCCAACAATGGTTTCCATATAAAATATTCAATGTTCTCTCCTCATCTAAAACAGCCGCCACAAAGTATATCGAGTGGTATTCTTTCAAAATAGGGCATATATATAAAGTGGAAAATGTTCTCTCTCACATTGTTGGTACACAAATCGCAAAGGATTGGCAGCTCTGGACGGTGCGGAATATAATTAAGTGCGATCAGCTCACCTCTTACTTTCAGTAGTAAACTTATTTTGTCGATTGAGTTGCTGTTTAAAAAGTAAGTTTCATCTTGTAGATCATATCTCAGTTGCGGGTAGTACATTCAATGCTGGGAACCTCGTTTGTGTATCTCTCGTATCTGTCTCGTTTGATTGATGATAATGCTAAGTTTGGATCTTAAGACTGTAGCCTGTTCCGTCGTTGTTAATATAAGATTAAACCGTATTCGGACGCTAAACGCTCCCAATTTTGGTAAAGATGGCTTCTACTTGAAATGATGTGTACAAGCACTAACTTAGGCAGCCTGCCTTATTCCATTTCGGTTATTTTAACTATATACTCAAAATGCAGGAAACCCTGTTTCCAAATACAACATATAATTAGATGTTTTGTTAGGTAGGCGAAAAATTCGTTTTTAGAAATATCGAAGTAACCTTTCTACTTTCTCAAAAGGGTAAAAACCCCACACTTGGGCTCCATACAAAAGAGTCGATTTTGATGTTGCACAAAAAATTTTTTGTTTCGAATTGTGAGTTATGCTTTTGTTAACAATTCAACGACTCCAAACTGAAGATATTGCGCGTTCTGCTTCCAAAAGTTTTACAGATGCTTTCTCATATTGAGATTTGCAGATATCTCCTAAGTATTTGTATTCTCTCAATATTTCAATACGTTCATCTTGAAGGCTCCATTTTTCGTTGCGCGAATACCTACTGCTTCCCCCTCTGAATATAATTATCTTCGACTTTTCGAGATTCACCGTCAGGTTCCATAACTTGCAGTACTCAGCTAGTCTTATTATCATCAACTGCATCCCGTTGATTGTATCAGAGAGGAAGACGATGTCTTCTGCATACATAAGCGCAGGAATCTTTACTTGGTTAATTTCAATTCCCCCCTCACAAAATCGGTTATGTCATTGACGAATAAAATAAAAAGAAACGCGCTCAAAATGCAAACTTGCTTCACTCCCATTGATGTTCCAAACTCATCAGAAATAAATTCACCATCCCAGGTGTATGTTTAATTGCTGTCAAACATTGCCCTTAGTAAGTTGGTGACTTTATTAGACATTCCTATTACATGGAATTTATAAAATTTGGCCTCGCGAGGTATTGAGAAGGCTGCACGGAAATCGACAAAGAAGGCATACAACTTCTTATGTTAGCTCTTGTAAATTTCAGCGATGTTAATAAGCGAACAAATTTGATTTATGGTTGAATATTACTGACTACCACTGAATGAACAAAATTGTTCCGAATAGCTTAGCCGATGTATTTAAGAAAGATATGCCCCGATAGTTCCTTGGATCATCATAGTCACCTTTTTTGTGCAATGGGGAAATAATTACTTTTTTGAAGTTATTATAAACATCCGCTGTTTCGAAAATTTTGTTGAATTCTGTAGTAAGTGCTAGAATGAATTCATTCGTGCAGTTTTTATAGAACTCGAAGGTAATGCGGTAGTCTCCCGGGGCTTTTCGAACTTTCGATTCTTTGATGACTTGTAGCATCTCAGAAAGAGTAAACGGGGCATCTAGAAAGACATCGACAACAAGCGGAGCCCCATAATGAAAAGCTGGCGAAATTTTGACGGGACTTACGAGTCTACTGAAATGTTCCCTCAACTGTTGTGCTTGCAATTTGGATCCAATGATATTATTTAGCTTTTCCGTTAACATATTTTACAGCCTTCCAAAACTCTGCTGAGGATTTCTATCTCTTGATAATCTCAATTGTCTGTCCTTCAAAGGCCTTTTTGACTCATTCGGTATAGCTTGCTTGATTACTTTTGTGAGGTTGGCAATGTTTAGTGGCGTGCTTAATAATTTCAGACTCGTGGGTGATCGTTTAGGTTTCTCTGGAATAGTGGGGCTAGGCTGTCTTTCTAACGTGGGTTTGGCAAGAGAGTAAGTTTGTGCGTATTTTCTTCAACCGGTGGTGTGTTTGTTACGCAATTTGAAGAGGTATGCGATCTGAAAATGTAATTGCTGCCCTGAAGTCAGAAACTAGATAATTCCAGCTTCCGTTTAAAATACGACTATCGAACGCATCTGCGAGATGAATCATCTTATTACCATTTGCATCGCAAGTAATATACTTGGAGAAACGTTTTGCATTTACTAGTGGAACTGTTAAATCGCTTATCAGGTTGTTTTGTTAGAGTCCAGTTCTTCCATTGAAATCCCCAGCAATGTCAGATGAGCCAAGTTTAAAAAAAGTATCTATAATTTTATCATAATTACTTCTTCAGTTGTTACCGTTGATGTATTGTAAATGGGAACTATGAATAGGGCTTTCTTGTTAATTCTTAAATTTAATAAATTTTTATCTTCAAGCTTCTCGAAATTTGCATCTACACATTTCAGAGACTTGCGATATCCAAATAATTCACCACCGCTTCCTCTTTCATATGTTTGTTACATTACTGCGTAAGTCCGCTTTAATTCATAGTCAGTGAATAAACTTATGAATCTACTTTCTTCTCCTTTCAAGACATGTGTTTCGAATAGCAAAATATTTCAAACTGCTTAATGTAATTAAGAAATTCAGCAAAAATTAATTTATTTTAAGGCCAGCAATATTATAACTAAGTATTCTAAAATCCAATACTGTATTCCTATCTATCTAGCAGACAGGAACTATTCATACCGTTTTAGTTGGCACGTGTGAAGCCTGCCTTAGGTTATCACCCGAGCTATGTGCAGCGGCTGTTTTTTGCTCGCGGTAGTTAGGAACGCTTCTAACTTCTAACTAAGCTGACAATTAGATAGACATTTGAAATATTTCCAATATATATATTACATATAACATATATTGTCATACTGTTGATAATAAAAAAAGGACAAGTTATTGAAGAATAAACTTTAGTAATACTTTCTAACAGAACTTCAATTTACACATGTACTCGTATAATGTTAAAACATTTGTAGTCTTTAGTTTCCTATTATTTTATTGAATTTTTTAAAACGTTTAATGTTGTAATTGTACCCTAAATAGTATGCTTGGATTATTTTCTATTGGTTGGCTAAAAGCGGTGGTGATCTTTGTAATTACTAGCAAATTATTAGCTAGAGAGTATAGGAGTACAACCCTGTAAAATTAATATTGATGGGCACGAAAGTTAAGTTAAGTCGCTGTCTCAATCGCAAACACAACAAAATATCTTAGCAAAAATGAAAATATTTTTTTATATCTCATCATCTAGAGATCTACTTGAGAGTGGTTCGCAAACTAAATTCATCAATTTGTTGCTATTGGAATTTAATCCAGTATTGTATGTATTTGCAAATATACAGTGGAGAACAAAACTGAATAGCAAAAATGTAAAAACAATGTTATTATCTAAATTATAAGTCAGAAGAGCAGTATTTTAATTTAATTCATTCTATTTATAAAAAAATAGAAAAAAAACATTAAACATATTCCATAGTAAAATATATTCACTTTTGCACGTTTTAATATTTGTAGCTAAAGTAAATAGTAGGTCCTAGTACTTTATCAATAGCTGGTTCGTTTTGTTGTTTTTTATCACACTTTTTATCTGCCTCGGCCTTGATTCTATCAATTTCTGAATAAGTTCTTCCGGAATATTTTCCCGTTTGGTCCGAACCCTAGTCCAATGTTTGGTAGAGACTGATTTTTACTTTAACTGAGCTTTTACATATTTGTCCGATAATGCAGGTTTCTTCTGCCTGTTTGCCGATTTGTCTAAATGCTTTCCTGTCAGTCCACTTACTTACGTCTTTATTTATGGCTCTAGAGGCAGCCTTGGTGTCTTTGTCTTTATGTTATTCGCACTAAGCATCTTTTTCATGACACGTGCATCAGTTAAGGGATTAGGCCGCTCTAGGACTTTCAAAAAATTGATTGTTTTTAATGCTTTCAATGGTTTCTTAAGTCCTTAAAAATTATATCCCAAAAGATTATGACCGGGAAATATTCCAAAGAACTTGTTTTTTTAAAGTATTGTACAAGGCCGCCAGGTAGGCAGCGAATAAAATTAAAATTTTAAAGCCGTTTATCTCAAAACTGCATTTTACAAGTTGGCCGCACCCATAACTTCAATAATTTTCAACCAATTGACTTCAAATTTTAAACATATCTTTAAAACTATATTGTCTTACAAAGCACAAAGTATTTACAAAGTAGGATTTTTTTTTATATTTCATAGGTAGTTCATTTGTCACTAACAATTTTCTGGCAATTTTTCTGCGAATCTTACATTTTTGACTTTGAAAGTGCGTTATTCGTCCAAAAATCTATTTATCAAAAACAAAAAAAATCTCATTATAATTTAAAATTTATAAGAGTTGTTGGCACGGATGTAGACCCTTTCAAAATCATCTGAATAATGCTACACAGCCGCCATTTTTAAATAAATTATTCTATAAAAATTACGTTTTACAGATAATCATATGTACAATAAACTCCTACCTCTGTAAATTTGATTTATTTTATATTTTAGTTGAAAAAAAATCACAGAAAAACCTATTTTTATGGCTTCTAGAGTGGCCTAACCCCTAAACAACCTTAGTCTTCCACCTACATTTTTTGGGGCTTTACAATTTTTTCGCTTTTAACCTTAATAACTGTTTCTTGAGGTGCCATGAAATTAGACCACATGTGTGGATTTGGCCATATTTCGTTTTGTGAAAGTGAAATAAAGCCAGTTTGGCGTTGTTACCTGCATGTCCCGCTTTGCGAGCAAAACTTTCAACTCCTTTTCCGCAGGTTTCTTAGTGCTCATTTCAACAGAATTAAGTAATATGTTGAAGAACATAAAGCATATCTGGTACCGTTGGAAAGGTCTTAGAAGACATTGAAAACATGAAACATGGTGAAAGCCCTTACATTGATTGTAGTGTTTTTTTTTTTTTTTTTAAATAGACATTTTGTTGATTTGCCCTGATTTCACTTTGGATTAGTGAATTCGATTAGTCTTATTTCACGTTTGCAAGGTAAAATAAAGCCAAACGTTAAAATGCACAAGCTAATGCAAAAACATTAGCAAAAACTCTCTGAGGGGGCTCTGAGAGCAAAGGAGAAGAGAAGAACATCAGCTTCTCCGCAAAAAAAAGAGAATTCACAAGAAACGCGCGATCGAATTAACGGAGAGACTCTACTCTGGAATTACATTCTTAAGACCTACCGATAAATAAAAAGAACATTTTAAGCCAACAGGACCTGAACAAAAACCTGTATAATTGGGCAAGAAATATACTCGTTTATATTGTAATCTTTAATTTTACACCCAAACAGCGCGTAACCAAAACGATTTATTTGTTCAGGCTTACGTAAGCTCCGAACCATCGCACCATGTTATTATATTAGTAAATTAGCATAACCACGGGTGACCGTCCTTAGTGGACTGGCTTCCAAATTGTTCGAATCCCAGCCTTGTCCGAAAGACATTCGTTTCTTTTCAGTTAAGAAAAATCAAGTAAGATAAATAGTTAACTAGAAATCAACAAAAAGCCAACTTCCTTGAAAATCAACTTCCAGAAGTCGGAAACCATTCTCTTTAGGACGCCGTTGTCTAGAGCCTCTAGAGATACCAGAAAAAATTGACGAAAGTTCTCGTTCATTGGACAACGCGGACAGCCTCTTGCCTGTCGAAAGGTAGTCAGATACTTTGGGATCTGGCTAGATCAGTTTCTGTATTTTGACAAAAACGTATATGCTGCTCTGGTCAGAGCTATAGGCGCTTTTGCCCTTACAAAGAGACTGTTTTATAGCAGCCAACTCGATGCGAGGGTAAAGGTTATCTGCTACATGGCCCTTATCAGACCCATGCTGGTATTTGAGTGTCCCGTGTGGTTCAATGTGCGAGCAAGCTTATTGGATAAGAATCGGGTGGTTGAGAGGGATTGCCTTAGGGCTTGCCTTTGCTTGTACAGAACACCAGAGTCGGAGTACAAACAATTTTATCGTAATGAGGTCCTTTACAACAGAGCGAACCTAATACGATTGGATAACTTCGTAATTAAGCTGACTCGAAGGCACATTGCAAGAGCAATAGCCTCGACGAATAACCTAATATCTGGGGCTTACCATCCCAATTACCGTTACCACGAGAGTGTGCGCATGACGGCTTCGTTCCACCGGAAGCATTCCTCTACTTAGATCAGATAGGGTTGATCCAGAATAGATCAGCGGTTCCGTTAATCTTTCATGTCGGTCGGACAGCTGGGGACAGGCGACTCAACTACAACAGAGACGTCGCACACGGCAGTGTGGATCGTCTCAAGTTCAGTAGGGCGGTGGGGAATCGCGATAAGAGGGATGTCGTTCGGCAGCACCAGCATTTCTGGTGGTTGAATGATGGAGAAGATGTTTCGTCGTCGTTTCCGTCAATAGCGGACCAGCCTCACTAATGAGGCAGAGCTGACCAATCTATTTGCTCTCTGAATAGCGATGGCCAGCTTACATAGGTTTAGGTTAGCATTTAAAAAATATATACATATATTAGTATATACAAAGGTATATAATAATATATAATATATATAATTGTGTACAATATCTATTTGTGTGTATTGTGTATGTAGGTTAGGTAGAATAAGGTTTATTTTAAGTTAAATATTAAGTTTTTATAAAAAATTAAGCCCATGTGCTAAGTTTTTGTCAAAATTTTTTTCTTAGCCTTAAGCATAGAAGATAAATATTTTAATTAAAATGTAAATAAAGTCGAAAGACATAGATATAAGAATTTAGAGTAGCTTAGAGTGCCTGTGTTGGGCCAGTAAGTTAGTATAAGATTGTTAAGTAATTTTAAGCTAGCATTTAAGCATTTTTTGTTAGTATGTTAGGGTTAATGATTAAGATAATAAAATGCATTTAAAACTAAAACTAACAAGCCACCTTCCACTAGTAATTTAGTCTGCCGATTAAATGTTGGATGCCACCCATGGAGCGAAATAACCATTGCGCCCAAACATCTTTCTTTCTCTCGCTGTTCCATTTTCCAAAAAAAACTTAGCACATGCTGAGGCATTATACGTGTTTTCATACCCACTTGAGTGCTTAGTTCTTTAAAAAAAAAAAAAAATGTCTGGTTCGTCTAGCCCGTGGAAAGGCACTCTAGCCATACAGTGTCAAAGGCATTCCCTAAGTAAAAAGTCAATGGTGTACATTCGCTATTTCTAGCTTTTATTCCATTGTATATCAGATACTCATTAAGACTTTGCATGTGAGAAATCTTCTTCACCTGCCTAATAATTTTCGTAAAGAGACAAATTAGCTGAATATTCGAGTGAATTGGACATATATCTATACATTTGGGAATGGGCTGCATTACCGCTCTTTTACAACGATTCTACCGGAATATGTCGCACTATAATGCCCGGTATATCATGGTTTGCCACTGATTTCTTACTTTTTAATGATTCGATTATAAAACAAGTCATTACATGTGGCACCCATCTTACAGGCTTTTGGATCTTTCTCATAGCTTTTAAACGGTCAGAAATTGTTTGTTGTGCAACACCTTACATTTCTGCCATTTGTTTCTGACTCAAAGTGTCATCATCATTTTGCAATTCGGGGTCTATAAACTTTTTTGGTGGTCTTCCACGTTCTTCATTTCTCACATCCAAATCGTTCTCGCTGAACCGTTGAAACCATATTTGCATGTTGTTTATGATAGAGCATGATCACCATATGCCTCGACAAGCATTCGATGCGACTCTGCAGCACTTTTCTTCAAATGAAAACTAAAAATTAATGCTTTCCGCAAGTCATCAGCTTCTGGTACAAAATTCGAAATTTTTAACATGATGAAAAAATATGATGTTGTTTGCTCAATGACTTGATGTATACTTAATATGTTTGACAGGTGTCATAGCAACCAAACAAAAAATAAACTAAGGCTCGTTCACAATAAATGTTCATACCGGTATACCTGGTAGAATGATGGATTTGCGCTCTGCGCGTTTTTGATGTTGTGTCCATTCAAGCGCTGTATCGGCATATTTTGTTGGAGAATTTGTTTCTATGTCTGAATTAACTATGTCTTGATAGATGATGTTTCGAGTGTTAGCTTACATATTACTGTAAAAAATTCAACGTTATTTTCTTTGTCCCTTTTTCTATAAAAATGAATTAATTACAATAACGAAACAGTAGTATAGGTTTACCATAGGTATTAAGTATAATATAGTCACGTGAAAAAAAATGTTTTGCGTTTTGATTATAGCTAAATCGGTATCTTTTATTTCTTATCAGCTTTCCGGAAGGTTGATATATTTACAAGAGTAACTTTAAACATTTCATGATAAAATCGATTGAAATATTTTCGGTGCATTAGGTACTAATGGTTTCTATATAATTAAGGCCAATGCTTGATTTATTCTGACGTTTATGCACAACAAAATGCAAATTATGTAGCTGTATTGTCTGTTAGATTGTGTTTAGCGACTGTCTGATCTAAAGCGCAGGCAGCCTAAGGCGTGATCGACGATTGTTACACTAAGAATTGGCTTTCAGTCATTCATTTCAAAACTGAGGCTGTTCTCTTTACGTAAACAGCGAAGCTGACTGGTCTGACCCATCTAGTGCTTAAAGGCATCACCATCCAGTTCTCCAAAGAAGCCAAGTATATGGTTACCATCATGGATAACAAACCTCTATGAAAAAATAACAAAAATCTATTATTTTCTTTATGTTGTGACTTAATTAGAAAGGACAAATATTCCCATTAGTTATATAATACGATTTTATTCATGTGAATGTTACGGCTTGCTTCGCAGTAGTGCATTCTGTCAACCAAATTTTCCAAAACCTTGTTGACTGTTTCTGACTCTGTCTCACGAATGGCTCCGGCAATATTCGCCTTAAGGGCTTAGATTTTAATCCATGTGGAAATTTTCAAATTGCCCACCAGAAAAATTTATCAAAAGAGTTGAGCCTCTCTTGACTTTCTAACACTGATTCTGTGATACGACCTTTAAGGTAGCTGAGCCCCGCAATTGGCGGATCAGATCCCTTTAATAAAAAAAAATCTTAAATGGTTTCTTAACGAGCACTCCACAGAACAAGTCGAAGGGGATCAAATCGCAGCTCTGAAGCGGCCGAAGCCGAAACCAAAGGTCGCCAAGTCCATGTCTTCACTTTCTTCCTCTCAACAATCACGTGCGTGTTTTCCAATTCCCAGATGTGGCAATTTTGTTTGTTAACTGTAAGGTCCAAACTGAGAAGCGATAACGTGATCATTACCCTTCAATTGCTGAGTCAACTGAATAGGACTTTGTTACTGAATAAACTGAGATATTTGTGCAAAATTCTCATCAGGCTGGTGCTTGAAATGTTGGGTTTTAGAGATTGATGGAAAATCGATGCTTATGGCCTTATTTTCAATAACTGTACTGTTTGAGCAACACAGCACACACTTTGAAATAAGTTTGCAATATTTCCCTTTGATTTTTAAGCTTAAGTCGAGTCATTTCGTTCAACGGAGGTATGGTACTGACTGACAGTAAGTATTTCGACTGGGAAATGGCAGTCAGTGTCAAAATATGATATGATTCAAAAAGAAACTTTATTGGAATTACTCGTTATAAGCATAACTGTTGATAGCATGATTCTCCAGGTTGCCGGCAGACCAGAATGAAAAATTGCAGGCTACATACATACTAGATACGCTTTTGCTAAGCACCTAAGTGTGCTGGGCATAAGTAACGAAACATCTTGCGATGTTTATTTTGAAAGTGATATGACACCGTGAACACCACTTCTGTGTGTCTCTGGGCTACGCTCACATCAGGCTGCAGGTACTCGACGCTGACGTTTTCCCTCTACAGAGAACGAAAAAATTTCTTTCCTTACCTACTTGTTTGAGTACTCTGTTCCGGCAGAAAAAAAAATTAAAGTCCATATTTATACTCGTATTATTATAGTACATTGTACATTGACTTTAAAAAAATATTCTTGTACTCTATGGTAAATTAAACGTGATAATAAAAATAATTGATAATAATTTGCTTTCATAAGTTTGATTTAGAGTACAAAATGGTTATTTTCCTCGACATTAAAAATATATGTATATAAACTATACCATATTTGGAAAAGGTAATAGAAGGAATATTTTAAATTACAGACCGATTTCTTTTACTACCAACTACATTTTAGAGAAGAATAGAAAAAGACCTATTCTTATATTGTATAAATATATATAGTCTCTCTTTCTTCATATGACGATTGGAATTGATATTTACAAGAATGAACCTTACAATACTTCTGCAGAAAACCAAATAAAAATATAAATTTAATTTCAGTAATTTTCAGTTCTGTCTTTGAAATTTTTAAATACGATATGACGTACCAGAGGTGTAATTCTCCATCCCTTGTTTGTTCTTTTATCTTTGTGGATGACATAGCATTGACTTATCATTTTTAAGCCTTAAACCTTTGAACATAAGTATAAGCTAATCATAGTTTGCATATGTCTTTTAATAGTGAAATAATGTGTAACTTGATTTCAATCACTTCCTTCACGAATATAATTGTAAATAGATTTGCTGATCTCTATAAAGTGGCAATAAGAAAACTATAAATAGTTGTCATTGTTCTACTAATTGTGCAACCCTGTAAATATCATGGGCTGTAATTGGATTACAACTTTAATTAGACAGATCTAATTGAAATTATTTAAAACTATTTAAGTGAGAAAAAATATTAGAAAGAATATTAAAAACATATGTCGTCATGGTCTTGTTCACTCTAATTGCAATATGGCAGTGCATACAAGCAACCTGTGCTAGCCAATAAAAAACTGATTTGGATATTTTTACATATTTGAAAAAATATTTAGTTTGGATCATTTGTAAAATAAGAAAGAGTATCGAGATTTGTGTATCTCATCAATTATACAATATGTAGGTACCTGTATTTTCATAGTAAGTAAATGCCTTAAAATATGCATTTATTTAATTTGCCGGTTTGCCTTTAGATATTGACGGCAGAGCCTGTCTTAAATCGCCAGCCAATAATACGATCATCTCTGCTACAATATTTTGTAGGTTTTAATAGCTTTTAAAATCCTATTTAGTATTTCGATTGCTCTTTAGTGGAAGAGGTGTTTCTTGATAAGCTAAGTTCAATGGTAGCTCAAGTACTGAATCCGGCATTTGAGACCACCATTCGGTAGCGCGGTTTTTATACCAGAGGAGGCTACTGCAACTGCAGTTGCAATTTTCCAAAAATTGGGCGGAACGTAATTTTAAAAGAAAAATTATTGTAAAAACTATTATTTGTTATGGATTCAGATGCGGATGTGTATCGTAACACATTTCTCATGTTAAATCACAACTAATTTCCCCAGTTCAAATTGGTCTACTCATTTCAAAATCTGTCAATTTTTATGAAAGCTTAGTTGTAGTTGTAGCATTAAGATCTTGAAATCCATGCAATATATCTTCCGTCATGTTAGTTTTGTATTTTTTCCACATTTGCTGGGGATTTGAACGCCCACAGGTTGCTATTTATAATGCTATTATAAATCCCCCTCATCGTGCGCATGACCTCCCTGCTGTTCGGCAGCTATGTACACTCTAAAAGGGTTTCTCACATTGAGCGTAACCGTAATGAGTATGATTAATTTTTTCGACCCCAACTTCCCCTACTCAGCACCCAACAAACTACCTCTTACATATTACTTCAGAAATATGAGAGGCTTGCGCTCTTAAACTCGTACTGTATTGTCTTAATATCATGGCCTCTCTTTTGACGTCTATCCTCTTACAGAAACCAATTTTATCCCCAACATAAAGAGCCAGGAGCTATTCCCGTCCCCTTATTATATTTTACGAGATGATCACTCTCTGCCTATGGCTAATGATCCTGCCCTCTTTAAAGTTGATTCTCCATTGAGAGATGTCCTACTTCACAATAACCTCAACTCTTCTTTCATCGCTATCTCTTCTTCTGTCAAACTTGACTTTGTTTCAATTAAAATAACACTTCACAATAGGTGCCTGTACGTTATGCGCTGCTACATTCTCCCAGCTCAACCTATCGAATCCTACATTCTTGCTATCAAAATGATTGACCCACTTATTGAACTAAGTAATTCCATCGACGATATTATTATCTTTGGTAACTTTAATCTGCCTCTGCTGAAGTGGATTTCATCGGATGATCACTTCTTTTGTATCACTTCAAGCGCTAGTTCATCAAAGGAATAGTCATTTATTGATCGTATAACAGACGCAAGCCTATTCCAAGTAAGTGGTGTCCCTAACTCCATCGTAAGCGATCAGATCTTATTTTCACTAGAGATCCCATTAAGACCACAGTAACGTTTTATCCTTTAAACCTATCAACTATCGAAAACTTTTATCCTCTCTTCTTTTCTCATTTTTCTATAACTCTCCACCACAGTCTACTTCTTCCGCTACTATCTCTTTTTAAAACTTCCATAAATTCATATTTCCGGAAAATCAATATCTATCTTAGCAAATCTTCTTTTGATTTTACCAACCTTTCTTTATCTGATGCTGTCTCCACTTATGACAGTGAAATATTTAATTCCATTTCTCTTTAAGTCCCCTATTATCGGCATAAAACACTATCCACTTCCCCTCCCTGGTGTATTCGTTCTTTACGAAACAAAAGAAACAAATTATTAGCAGTGTTTCTTCACACCAATTCTTATTTCGACTACTCTCATTTAATTGGAACCTACCTCCAATTCATCCGCCTCTATAACTGCCTCTATCAGCGCTTTCTAGACACAGCACAGACCAGCCTTATCAACGGCCCTAAGACATTTTATCAATTCGTCAACTACAAAAAAAAAAAAAAAAAAAATCATACGGTTACCTCCCTCTTTCTCGTTTGATAATATATCATACCATTTTGCAAATTTTTTTAAACAATCATTTGCAGACAACTTGCCTGACCCCAAATATATGTAACACATGGGCTGAAAAGTCAGTGCCGCTCCAACAACGTAATGTAATAGTCGCTCTTGATAGTCTGCCCCTTTTGGAGATAGTCGATGTTTTCATCTGGAACAGCCTCTTTTGGACGTCCACTGGGTGCATCATCTTCGGTGTAAATTTTTCAATCTACTTACGAATGGTTTGTTCGGCTGGTGCAGAGTCCGGGTAACACTTATCAAGCCATTTCTTAGCATCGGCTGCATTTTTTACCATTAAAAAAGCAATGATAAATCAACACACGAAATTGCTTTGAATCTTTTTTTTTTCACAATAACAAAAGTTGCTTCACTCACAACGCTATATCTCGAGAACTAATCGTCCGACAACTGTCAAATTTATACACGTATCTTTTGAAGGTTGGTACTAACTGGAAATGGTATGGATTTCATTCAAGTGGTGCCCTCTCTTAGAAACGGCACGGCCCATGTATTATGTACTAGGTCTAAATACTCCTGCATAAAACGCGAATAATATTGAGAACAATTTTTATTACTTGCAAACTTTTTCTCCATTGATTTTAACCGCGAGTATGCACCACCAAGGGTATTATTGAATTGAGGAGTGTGCGAGTGTGCGTTTAAATAAATTGTTCCTCAATTAGTATATCTTCCTTTGAAGAAATCGAATTCGAATCGACTTCCTCAATAGTCCAGAATGCTTGTAAATTGTTGTCAATGTCGATGAGAGTGTGATGGCACCGAATAGTTTGTAGCATATTTCAAAATAGTTTAAAAATAGTTTAATGTGCAATAGAATAACCGTAAGTGCTTTTGACGATTCCTTTCTGCAATATGTTCCAAACCTTATCCGTTCCAAGTAAAATATCAATTGGATTGGGTTTATTAAAGAGCGGATCAGCTAACTCCAGATTGACTATATGCTTCCAGTCACTGGTATCAATGAAAAGAGTTGGCAATGGTGAAGCGACGTTGGATAAAATATAGGTATTTACAAAGATACTATGCGTATCAAACTGAGATGCTATTGCCATCGATACTAAGCCCCTGGACGTTCCTGCAGGTGTGGAATCGATTCCACTGATGGGTATTCGCGAATTGGTTCATTTGAGACCAAGCCTCTGAACACAAGATTCGGTAACGAACGATACCTGCGATCCAGAGTCTATTAAAATGTGAACTTATTGATAGTTCCCGAAAATGTCTTTTACTTTGCCAATTGCAGTAGGCAACAAGGTTTGAAGATGATGAGTGATTTAAGTAATTCGAAGATGAACGAGATGACGATAGTATTTCCGATTGAAAATTAGAAGTTTCTGAGTTAGTCATACCGAAATATACTAGGGTATGGTGACGCTCGCGTCACAAGTTTTGCATCGAAATTTCGAGTGACACCAATTGGAATTGTGTCCACTTCGCAAGCAATTAAAACACAGTCTGTTTGATTTGACGAAGTCACATTTGGCATTTACAGCCATTGAAAGAAATTCGCCACAGTGTGTGAGACGATGAGTGTCGTTACATTTGGGACATTCGATGGAGGATGACACATACATACATCAAATAGCTACAGAGTTGTTTTTGCTTCCGTCACGAACGACCGATTTGCACGACTCCAGGGCCTCACAACGACGTTCTAAAAATACAAGTAATTCCCCAATTGTAGGATAATCCATATGCTATGACTTGACCAATTTTGACGAGTTTCCGGATCTATCTTGGACAGCAGGGTGTAAATCATCCAAGGGTCCCGTTCAAGCGAGTCATATGAATCGAGGCCTCTTAGAACCTCGTCCGCACCATCTGATTTACGAAGGGATTTTACATTGAGATGTAACGTAGACGGCAATTGCATAAATGTTTCCAACATGCTGTTGATAAGATAACGCGGCCTGTCGTATCTTCTAACTAGTCTATCCCAAGCTAAATCGTATGTAGAATCAGAAACTGGAATATGATTAAGCAAATATAACGCCTCTCCACGAAGGCAGGGACGAACAGGAACTGTTGGAGACAAAATATCTTGATTGTGGACTGTACATACACATACATGTCATGAAAAGCGGGACACTCGCTATAATTACCAGAGAATGGCTCGGAATGAATTTTCAGAAAAAAGTTACTTTGAGGTGGTAATATGCTGGTGGGATGCTGCGGTTGAGTTTGTTGAAGACTAGCTGCAACAGTCTCGGGCACTGCGGAAACTGTAGGAACAGTAGTGACGGTGGGCGTTGTATCAAGTTCAGTTTGCCGTGGTTGTAGTCCAGATGATTGAATACGGAACTTGTGGGAACTATACATGGTTGAAGCTTACTTCTTTCACGAGCTGAAGAAAGAAAAATCGATTTTACGATTAAGAACTTTGCTTTAAAATCTTCGAAATCAGCTTTAGAATCAACGAAACCAACATCATTAACAAAATTGTAAATCTGTTCTTGTGTAGACGTTAACTTATCCCATAGTTCATTAAGTTTTTTTAGGCGTACTTGCAATGCTTCTAGACTAGACTTCTAGTGATGGTTATACACCGTTTGGGTAAATTAATTGATTGTATATAATGTTCAGAATATAACTTTTAATTAAAATCGATAACGATAGCGCAACTAAGCAAATGATTAAAGTTTTCAGAGCAATTGCTTTTAAGTGCAAACAATTTCATGCATAGTCTAACTTGATTCTAACTGTTCTCACAGATAAATTAATTAAATTCACAATTTGCATTTTGCGATGTGTGCAAAATGAAAAACGAGCGACCAGATATAAAACTGTACTAGTTCAGCTCCAGCGATAAAATAAAAACAAATATTCAATAAATTTATACAATACCAAGTTCAGAGGTGTTTATTGCGAGACAGTTAAGATCCAAATGGGCGAGATACAATCAAAATCAGTTCGAATTCAACTTCGTATGACAAAAACTGTTATACGGTATGTATAAGTTAATCAAACATTATTAAAATTGTATTAAATATTAAATGTAATGAGAGAAGCTCAATTATGGATATGATTGAAAATAAGATAGTGTAAAGTGTACAATGTTCGGAAAATACGAGATTAGTTCAATCAAACTAAAGTAATGAGAATTTACAAGTGATAGCAATAGTCTCAGCATCCAGTAATTGTAGCCACCATGATGCTCCCACTAGTGGGCTTATCTCTTCAAGTCAGGTCCGGACCAAAGCCCGAGGATGGCATTCTTGGCTAGTTTGGCATTACAATCACTAAGAACGATGTTTATGCCCTAATTTCCTTATTAGGGCACCGTAGATTACGTCAATAACATTCGTAACATTCTCTGTGATAGATATCACAGTTTTTGTCCTCTTTTTGTCCGGTCGATATGGTGCAATTTTTTGATGGCGGTTATATCTGTTTTGAAGCATTACGCTATAAACTCGAATATTGTGCTGTTGGTAGAATCCAACACCAAAACAATAATAATTGAGCAAACAGCTTCTTTTCTTATTAATTGTTTAAATATGTTACTCGTATAAATATGAACATCTACTGCTGCATATTTCTTAGATAGACTTAATTCGCGTATCCTAGTACAATTCGACAAAAATCTCTTTTTTGAATCACCTCGTAAAGCCTCTTCTTCGAACCTCGGCATGAGCCTTTATACTTTTGAACTTCTATTTCTTTTGAACTTGAAGAGAGAGAAAGTTGTTTGGGTTCAGTGGTTATTTTGCTCTATGAGTAAAATCTAACATTGAATATGGAGACTAAATTAATAGTTTAAATTGACTTAAGATCACGTTTTTTCACACCTTCTGACATTTGCAGTTTTTTCATTTTCTTTTGTCTTTTTGTCTTTTTGTCTTTTATACTTCTTGCATATAGTTCATCACTGCAAAGCCAGACTAAATACTATCGTGTATACTTAACTCTTATACTTATTTCTGTTCACAAAATACCGCTGATTTTTCGTGCCATTTAAGGCACCTCACATTACCTCTGTTTCATCATTGTACTTTCCCTTCTGGCTTACGATAAAGCCAAGGCATTTAACTCGTTCGAAGTCCAGCATGATGACACCTTCTGAATAGATGTGAGTAGTTGGGAAACGGAAAATGGCAATGCAGATATTTGGTTTTAGTACGTATAATTTGTATCATGTTATCATCTAATGCCTTTATGCAATTATTATTGGTTACTCTTGCTGTGCGTTTAAATTTCTCATTCTCACATACGAAAAATTAAAATCGCATCGTATTTTGACCTGCCATAACTGTCATGATGTAAGAATGCACCATCGACTCTATAGAACTCCCTTGCGTACTTTCAAATCGCGTGGCCTAAGTTTAGTTGAACGGAAGTTAATTCTTCATACAATGCAACATAAAAACTTTTCGATTTTCACCCATAATAAGGAGAGTATGCAATGCGATCCGATTGTATGTCGTCAATCTTTTTATTGCTAAGTTAACTAGGGTTTGGTTAAAGTCTGCTGTTTACCGTTATAGCTAAGCGAATGTTTTTTGTTAATTAAGGCGTACTTCTTCTATTGGTTGGATAAAAATTATAATATCTAATACTTCTCTAAAGAACTTATGTTATAATTTAAAAAAAAAATTGGGGTAACCCAGTCACGTGATCTATACAATTTTCTTTTTTATTTTCGAAATATGTTAATCAGGCAAACACCAATTTCTTATTAGAATTTATTTATAAACAGATTTAAAATTATTTTAAATAATTTAATTAGCACTAAATTTGTATTAAATATCACTTTCTTTTACACTCCTTAAAACATCTAGAACAAATAACAAAACATGTTTACAAACTCTGGAAATTAAACAATATTTCAATTGATTGCCAAAATATAAAAATTTACAATTGGCAGTATATGGTGTGTATATATTACATAAGTGCTATGCATTGTAAAATGGATATTTCGGAAAATATTTCTCAAAGAGTGTTTCCGAGTTGTTATTGCCTTTCAAAGGCAATATGAAACGTTCGTTGTCTAAAAATATTACTTCTTCGTATGAGGATGGAGCTAAAAGTAATATTTTTGAAAAATGCAAATACGAATGAAAAAGATTTTATCTACTTACAAAACCTCCCCTCAAACTCTTGCCTTGAAAGTGTGCAATTTTTCAAATTCGAAATCAATGTTTCTCTTAATTTGTTGTCTGAACTATCAAAAAGTGGAATATTCCCAATGATGATTGGTATTGAAATGACGGGCAATGTATGTGCTCCCTTTACTTGTGCAGTTAATTCAACTTCATAGGTTATTTTAAAAATTCTGCAAAGTTCTTCACAGGTAGATGGTGTTGGTGGTACTTGGATCTTATCCTTTATGTTTAAAGATGACTTCTCTATTCCACTGTATCTGTTTCTAGCTATAGGAATTTTTTCGATTTTTGTGTTTATGCGGTGTCTTACTGAATAGTGAGCGATTAGATTGATTGCGATCTGAATTTTTTCTATTCTCGTACCACTATTGTTTATTAGGCTAACATTTAAATTAATAAATTCTCCGGGAACGTAACCCGTCCTTGGAATATCCATGGAAAGCATAAGTGATTTCGTCTTGCATGGACCACAACAAAAGGTTTTAAATATCTCCATTTTGGTTGGAATCTGTAAAATATAATCTTGAAATTTAATTGTACGTTAACTAAAATTTATAAACTGAGGATACAAACCTCTATATCTGGAAGGATATTGAGATCGCAAACTGCTAGAACATTAAAGGCCTTTGAATATGATGTGTTGAACCAATGAGATCGAATTATAACAATTAATACTTCATAACGAATACGTCCATAAGAGCCCTCAAAGGAACTAGGACTTTTCGGCGGTAAAAGGCATTCGAAATTATAGGTGTGCAGTCCTGTTTCCAAAATGTACCCAGATTCTAGAAAATGTTTAAATGGAATTGCAAGAGTTATTCAAAGCTCCAGAAAATATAAGATGACATGTGTGAACGATTTTAATATAATATATAGTATTACTTTTTCTTGGACAAAACATTTAGGACGATATCATCAAATCTGGTTTAAATTTAATATGATTATTTGTCATTCAGTATAGAAACAAAAAGCTCGGAGGTTGGGAAAATTGTTTCAGTCAGTTCAATTTTCGAATTGCTAAGAGTAATAGATTCAATGAACTCAGGATCATATGGTAATATTAAACTCTCTAATTTAACTCTTTTACGTAAGAATTTCTCGTTATTTTAGCTCATCTGCATAGATTTAATTTTGCAATATTGATGAAAACAAACTTATAATAGACCAATTTTATTATACTTTGGATAAAAACACTTTGGATTAAAAAAAAAGCGATTTCGCCTTGATGAAAAATAAATACAATAAACAAGAAAATCTTGGTATATGAGCCTTACACAACTGGATCTTACCAAACATATAAAACTCAATATTGAAAGTTGTTCAAGTAATTCCAGTGTAATTAACCCAGAGTTTGAGAAAAATGTACAAGTCAAAATAAAATAAAAAATGGAATGAACAATGGTGCGGTCGCTACGTCTACCAAAAACTATGCCAGAGGGCTTAGGCTCAAAGTTCGGTCAACACAAAAAAGCAAAAACAGCAATGTAATTTTCCGTTCTCACCACCAATTCCGCGGGCAACCCTCCGAAAGTGAAAGTTAAAGTTGTGTCTATCACAAAGGCTCTCAAATTCTCTAGCAGAAAACTAGGCCACCCGAACTGTGCCACAAACAATTTAATTAAATACTTATTTTCTTTTTCTTCATAAAATGCTTTTTTCTACTTTTTCAAGCCCAGCCTGATTTCAGGGCCATATTTTATTTGCTTACTGTGACTGTGGGTACTTAAAATACATTATAATTTGAGATACAATTTTGAGGTAAACCGTATTAAAAACTGCCTTAAAATCGAAAATATTAAAGGTTAAAATACCTACAAGGTAATATTATTGTATACCATATCAATTGGTTGAAAAACATTTGAATGTTGCTCCAAAAGTGCACTTACATATAACAACATATGTAAAATAAGTCGCTTTAGTTCTTCTATGAATTTACTTAAAGCTATGAAAATGCTGCCAGCGAGAAAGTAAATTTTTTTAAACACCGTTTTATATAAGTCAATAATAAACTATTGTAATTTTGCAATTAGTATCGCAATTGTAAGGGATTTTTAAACGTGTGTTAAGAAGTGTAAGCACGTGACTTCTTGAACTTGAGACCACAATGAAATTCCCTTAATTATGCATTTCGTGTACAGGGTGACTGACTCGAACTGCAACTTTTTAAAATGCTAAATTTTTTTTATTTTTTGATAAGTTTTATTGTGCCAAAGCAAAAAATGTTGGAAAATACATCAATTTTCAAATTGTATCAGTAGTTTTCAATATGTCTACCTTTGGCGCGAATAATGGCCTTGATAACGATAGCTACTTGTGGTTTTCCAGTCAAATATAAAGCAACCACACTATCACGTTTGAATTCCATCGCGGATTAAAATTTTTCAACACAACTGAGACGCAAACTGTTTAAAAAGCTTGTAAATAATAACATTATCTGTCATGTGTCAAAATTTGAGCTTACAGTAATAAACGGTTTAGAAATTATAGCAGTCTGAGTTGGTTGCAGTTCGAGTCAGTCAGGGTGTATATATTTTGTATATATGTATTCAATGTTTTAAATTAATTAATTTTTGTTGTGACATTTATCTCTATAAAATAATTATATTCTCTCTTATATTATAAAAGAACAAGCTTTTTTTTTTTTGGCTTTACTTGTAGATGATTTTTAGTCACTCAATTTTGGAGCCAGCGCTTATATCATGTAAAAAAAGAAATATGTGCCAAAAGATGTTTGTAGTTTTATTTACTTCTTTAAAGAAACATCAGGAACTATAATTTTTGTTGTTATTAATTGTATATAATTTATGATATTTATATTTTGAAAACGTCAAGCATATAACCACCAAGGATGTTACATTCGATCAGTTTAATTTTTATTTATTTATTTATTTATTTTTTTTACTTTTTTGAGTTCAAACTAAAAATGTTGGCCAGTTGAGTATTCAAACACTTTTTCGAGTGCTTTTAATAATAAAAAAATTCTATCAAGGATAAATCTTTTCATGGAAATTTAGTACCATATACTAAATACAAATATAAATACGACCGTCACTTTTCAATTTCACATATTCGTAATTAAAAAGTTAGATCGTTCATTTTAAAAATATAAATTAGACTAGTTGTACTACTCGACTTTGTATGTATTATTCGCAGTCTTAATATATACATAATTATGTATATATTTGAATAGTAAAAGCCTGTATCCTTAGTTAACTAAATGTGAATATATGTATTGTATATGAATTCATTTTGAACTACATGAACCACACGGAAAAGTGCTTTTCATCAAAAAAATTTTATGATGAACTTTTTTTCTTCTTTATTCGGACAGATATAGGTTTTTCACGGAAAAATCGGACTTATCGTAAATCATTAAATTGGCATATCTTTTGATTGAAGAAGGATTAGTAATGTTATTTCAGTTTTTAGGTGATACATGTGTAATTTTTATTTTTATCACCCAATTTTTTTTTATATTGCTACGTGTGACACAAGTTATCAGGTTTTAAATTCACCAATCAACAACTTACCGATGAACAGCCTAACAGCTCATCAGTTGTCAACTTGACAACTAAGCACCATTTTTTGTTCAAAAAGAACTGCCAAGGAAGGCGATAATCGTCGTTTTTGTTTTATAGTACTTTTTCTCAGGCTTTTGTAGAAAATTCTATTGCTTACGTTTAATCCAAATAAATTTTATTCATCCCCTATGTATTTGCAACATTGGTGTCAGAAGTGGGATTTGGAATTAAGAAGTAAGCAATACAATGGACGAATTTAAGGAGAAACTAGACTTTATACTTGCCGAGATTGCGATCTTAACGAGACTGTGGTTTAACAATCCAAAAAACTCGATTCGTTTCGTAAAATGCAACAGCAGACTACAAAAGAATGGCGGGCAATGGGAACTACAGCATTTGCAGCGAGATTAATGGATAGTTTAACGCCTCGTAGTACACAGGGACAGGAGAAGGATGAAATCCAACAAGTTCAAGATGTTCTGCAAATAGGTTTTAATTCTCTCGCCACTCTGAATTCAGCAGATGGTGAAGCCGGTGACCTAAGCTCTATCCCCGTGGATTGCCAAGTATCGCTGAAAGTTTAATAAAGTTAAAGGTTTAGCAATTTGATTTGATCAGCTGGGAGGACTACATAATCTAATTCGATATTGTTGCCTCCACTTATAGGTGGATTGATCGCCAAAAAGCGCGCGTTCTGGATTCCTTGTTAAAAGAAGTGGCCGTAGCTCTTTCCAACCTAAGTGCAATAGGTCGGGAACAAGACTCGTTACACATGCAAACTACACAACACGTGAAGCAGAGGTGAGTGGAGGTATCCCGACACAATCGTAGTGGAATAGGCGACGACGATGGAGGCTTAAAGAGAGTAATTGCGCGAAAACCGAGCTTAACAGAAATCAGCAACAGCTCAAGCTGTCAGTGGTTAGTATGTATCAGTGGTTAAGGACAACCACTAGCGAAGAATATAAGCCCAACGTTTTTTTTTTTTCAATGCTTACACAGGTGATCGCAGCGGCGCGTTCAAAATGTCGGTTATAGTGGATGTTGTCAAATTTTCATTTTAGAGTCATGAATTTCGGTCTTACGAACTTCTCTAAGCCTTTTGAACGGCTGATGATAATTCTCCACGGACTTACTCTTAACACCTGTTTAGTCTATTTAGATAATCTTCTCGTTCACTTAAAAAGCTTGGACAAGATGCTGTGTAACTTACGTACAGTTTTCCAACGATTCAAAGATGCGAACTTAAGGATAACACCAAGCAAGTTTAAATTGTTTCAAAAGGAAGTTCCATTTTTGAGACACCTAATTTCTGCAAAAGCCGTTCAACCAAATCCCAGTAAAATGAAAGCTCTCCGTACCTAGCCTTTAACAAGGAATTTAAGGGAGCTTCGGAGTTTTGTTGAGCTTTGTACCTACTACAGGCAGTTGATTTCAAAGTTTGCTCAAATTGCACGCTCTCTTCACCGCTTAACGGAGAAGGATGTTAAATTTCAGTTTAGTGAGGAAGCCGCTTGCGCTTTTGAGACTCTTAAAGATAAGCTGACCTAAACGCCTACATATACTGTCTTATCCACATCCCAATGAAGAATTAGTCCTGGATACCGACTTAAGTAATGAGGGAATAGGTAGTGTTCTCTCACAGCAACAGAATGACAGAGAAGAAGTCATCCCCTACTTTAGCAAGTCTTTAAGTAAAATGGATCGGAACTACTGTACCACTGTACCTTTCATACCTACCTATTTGGACGGAAGTTTCTAGTGCGTATGGACCATGCAGCATTGAATTGCTTGTTAAATTTCAAGAACCAGAAGGACAACTCGCTCGTTGGATAGAAAGGCTGCAACAACACGAAATTATCGTACATAATCGTGCATACAATTACTCAAATGTTGATGCCCTGTCAAGACTTCCTTGTTGAGAACAACTTTGCCGCCATTGTGATGCAAAGGAGTCTAAATTTCGGACGGAGCAGGTGAATGTTATTACCCTTATTAATTATTCTAATTAATAAGACTATATTGGACTTTCCAGCAAAATTTATAGACTAACGTCAATCGAATTGGGGTGAGCTGCTAACTTTGTTCGCTATGGCCTATAGAGCAGTGTCTCAAGATTCTATTAAAGAGTGTCCATACAAAATGTTTTTCAGGCGAGATATGCGATATAGTGTAACCCCAGAAAATGTTACTTCCTCTATTGGCTACGCAAAGGAACCTAAAGAAAAACTCCGTAACATACACGGAAAACTTGCTGTAAGATGAATAAAGTTACTTATCGCATGAAGAACAGATACGATTTATCATAAGATACAGTTAATTTCAAAGAAGGAGATCATATGTGGTTTCACAATCCAAAGCGAAGAGTAGGCAAATCACCGAAGCTACAATTGGACAGGGAGGGTCCGTACAGTTTTATGTTACTTACGTCACTTTTGAAATTCAACGCACACCAAGGATGAAACCGAAGATCGTGCACATTGACAGACTTGCGAAATAGAGAGGCAAAGAGGTAACCGTGCGAAATCAATCGAATAGTCAAGACACCGGGCCGGTTTCAGTCTGAGTAATGGAGAATATTACGTGTGACACATAAAATCAGCCCCTAAATTCATCAATCAACAACTTACCCACTCAACAGCCTAACAACTTATCAATTTTCAACTTGACAACTAAGCAACATTTTTTTGTTCAGATAGAATTGTCAGGCGAGGCGATAATTGTAGTTTTCTTTTACTTTTCCTCAGTCTTATGTGTAAAATTGTATTGCTTACCTTTAACCCAAATAAATTTAAATCATATCCTATACATATATTTGCAACAATACATTTTTTGTTTTCAAATATTTTCGATGCAGAGACAGATTAATACAACTATGATTTCTTGTTACCTTTTGTTTCTATACACTCTATCACCGTATCAAAATATATCTCCTCATCTGTGTATGTGTCAAATGATGTTGTTGAAATTCCATCCGAATTTGTTACAAATTTACCCCATCTAACTTCTGCGTATCCACGCACTCGTAATTGTATACCTTAAATAATTCATTGGTTATCAATTTTTGTGAAATATGTAACTAAAATATTAAATTTTACGATTTACCTTTTATATGTATAGCTTTGCCTAAATGAATCGTAGCACTGCCTTTAACAATTTCTCCTGTAAGATAGGTACCATCAGGATTTTTATCAAAACAGATTTGGTAATGCATTTCCATTTTAATATATTTGTGCGTTGAAATGCTTACGTCAACGAGATGTCCGACGCACTTCGACTTTTTGTAGTCGACAAAAAGTTTTCTTGTATTTTCAAGTTTATATTCACTTTATCTACTTTAATACTGAATAAAAATAATATTTCATCTATTTATCTACAGCGTCATGAAATAAATTTATTTTTGTTGCGGGTGTTCTTATTTTCTTCCACAATTTGCTTAACTTTCTAATCATAAAAAAAATTAATGCAACAATTTCACAATTAAATAATTTGCATACATTTGCGTTTTTTTTGGAGAGATTCTTTCATGGTGTGACAATAATATGGTTAGATCTAAGTGATAAAGCATCTAAGCTACTCTTTTGTGTTGGTGGGATTAATTGGCGTAAGCTTAGATTATAAAAAACCGAAGAAAAATGTCTACAGCTATTTAATCCTACTACCAAGATGACCGATTCTGGTCACCCAAACCAGAGTTTACAGTACCAGTGAATGGCTCATGCAATAAAAATAAAGTTGGATTTTGTGCATATGAAGACGTAAATCTATCGTGGGAATACGTTGCATAGTGTTTCTTAAAATATTCAGTTCTTGACCACGATGCCGAATGGATGTTCCCAGACTTTCCGCCACATTTTGGCAATTCAGATTTGTTGATCTAAACGTAAATGTTTTTAATACTCGTACTTCAAAAAAGTAAAAAAAGTACATACGATGAAGCATGAAACAATGGATAAACGGATGTCGACAGTATTCTCCGCAATTTTATTATACTAAGAAAAAGAAAATAAAACTTTGAGATACCTCTAAATTGAGGAATAGGATTTCGCTCCTTGTTTCATTCACATTTACTATTTGAGATCTACTTTAAATTCAAGACTTTAATCAATTTAATATTTTCTAGACAATAAAATGTGATAACTTATATTAAATGTTTTTATGTTTTATTTTATTTTTTATGTTTTCTTTTTTTTTATTTATCTTACTTTAATCTGTTGAAATTATGAGCCATATGTAATTATATGCCCCCAATTCAGGGTTTATTGCGATGCTCTAAAAATACTACCGAGCTTGGGCTGTAATCAAGGTTAACAATTGCGTGCCTTGTGTAAATTCTTGAAATAAGGACGGGGACAATTATTGGTTTCTGATTATGAAAATTTGTGCTTCATTTTATATTTTTAAAAATTTCCTCTAAAATTAAACTAAAGTAATATCTAATAATATCTAAATGTCTAAATGTCTTATTTGCTGCGTTATTGTGGCAATAGCATGTCGAATGTTAGCCCCGAGCTCATCTAAAGTGGTTCGTTTGTTAACGTAAATTAAGAACTTAACGTAACCCTAGAGAAAGTAATTAGTAACAAGAGCGCAGTTTTGTTAGAACCATAGCTCAGATAGGTCGAAGTTGTCGAGCTCTAACCATAGAAAGTCGACAAATATACCTTCCTCATTTCGAAATAAATAAGGTCCGCCATGCCGCCATGCTATAAACCGCACCAACAATTCAATTTTTGTGGGTGCATTGATGCTTGGCCGAACACTTGTGAATTGTGTCCTCTCCATAAATTGCAATTTTGCTTGTTAGAATAACCTCTGCGCCAAAAATAGGCCGCGTTCGACAAGATGATTTTTTGGCTAAAATCCGGATCTCTGACCAACATTTGCAGAGCCTAATTAGCGAACAAAATACCAACAACAAATAATTTACAACAGTAACCTAAAAATAATATGTCTACCCCATCTGGAATTTAATACAATACGACGCTTTAAAAGATTACTACCACGTGATCTATCTAAAATAAGACTTTGGAAAAAAAAATGTTATATTCTATATATTATGTCATATTATATAAATTGTTAACTCGAAGTCTGTAATAAATTAAAGACACCATTCTCATACATTTCTCATGTTCCTTATTTAATATTTGTCAATACAAAATCAAGAATTTGTTGTTTTATGCTGTAAGCAGTCGTTTGTTAGAATGGAAAAAATATATCGAACTTACGGCGCTGTCTATTGTCAGTTAGCTTCAATTCTTGCGTCAGCATAATCTCATCCGGATGTAGAGTCAAAACTAACTGCATAATAAGCCGGATTGACTGACTACGACCAGTTCAGCTGTTTGGTGCCGAATCGACATTGTTGGGTCTTGTTCGATACTGCCGCTATGGCGGCTATGTTTTCTTCATTTCGTATCAATCTCTATCTGGTTGGTTGCTTACGATTCAAAGTGTTCCCATGCTCAAACTTTTCCACGATGCGACGAATTGCCTGAGCACTGAAGCTATGATGATTTATATTTACAACCGAGCTGAAATTTCGATAATATTTCTTAATGGTTTCCGCACTTTTGTCACGATGCAAACTTTACTGAATATATTGACAGTTGAATGTTATTGGTAACTATGACAGCTGCTGAAACATAATATTTGGAAAAACCAGCATTGCTATCTGGTCACTCGTTATAAGCAATATGTTCAAGGGATATTTGTCTCTTTGTATGCCTTACAGTAGAGAATTCGCAAGGGAATGGTCCTTTTAATGTACGCAGTTGTATTATGTCCTATACTCAACTACTGAAGGCAAATATGGTGATCTAATACTTTGACATAAAGTATACTATTTCATAAAATTTAATTGAGTTCGGTATGATTATTAATCGGCACTTTAAGATTAAGCCTGGCCAGAGCAATCAATCTTCACCTCATTTACCTCCTTTTTTTATACATATTAACTATACTGTTGTGCGCAGTGAAATAAGATTCCAAATGTTTGGACACTGAATACATACGGCCACAACAACTAACTCACATGCTCATTGACTGCACAATACATTACATTAATAATTTCCAAATCTACTTTCCTTTAAGCTAGGAATGGAGAAGGGACACAATTATCTCTAAATATGTTAGATTCCTCTCAGTTATATTGAATACATCAAACCTTTTCAACCTCCCTGATCAGCCCAGTGATTTCTGTCAGAAAAACTTCCTAGCTGAGAGACATTCGAAACAGTATCAAACCGATTCACTCAATATTTTTTTTATTAAAACAAATATATCTTGGATTGAGCTAGCAGGTTTGTAGCATGGTGCTTACCTTACTCCCCAGTGTTGGTCACCGGTAACTGTATGAGTAAACCTTTCCTCATGCAAAAATGGCAGGGCATGATCAGCCCGTAGCATAATACTAGCCTAAGTCATCATATACATATATACGGAAGAAATTAAAAACATATCACGAACCAACTAATGGTCTTGGATAATAACGGCTTTACTATTGGCGACCCTTGTAAACTTTTAAGCGACACCGACCTTCAGATTTGCACGTGGAATGTTCAGACCCTTTACAGACCACATGCAGCCTAGAAATAAGCAGAAGCCCTTGAAAAAATTCCTCGCAGATATCACCGCTATGGGATGGAATTGACATAAGGAAGATAAAAATCTGTGAAAGCTACTATGGTGATTGCTATAGGGAAAAGAAACAGCTCTTTTTCAGATGTGGAATTGTCATATGCAGCAGACTTAGTCAAGCAGTTTTGAGCTTTCGACACGAAAGTATATAACAATCCGCATCAAGGCTAAATTTACTAACATAAGCCTAACATGCGCCCACTCCCCAGCAGAAGACAAGGACTACGCCACCAAAGAATATTTCTACGGACACCTTAGCAATTCTTTTTTTTCTATAATCTCGCGCTCGCACCAAGGGGTTATGAATACCCTTTTACTGGTTTTCTCCAGGGCGCGGGCGGGTGGTGTAGTAGTTTGAAACTCAGGTGTATTAGGTTTCGATATTTTTCCGGGGGACGGGAAAGTGCATCCTCAACCATCTCAATATGTGCTAGTTGTTAGTTCGTTACATTTAGCCCACCCAGCAATCACTCCAACATCAGTGTTATGCCTTCATGTCAGAGTTGACGCCGACGAGATTCTCATATAACTACATGCAAATTCTACGAAAAGACTTTTTCAGAGAATTGCCTCGCACGGGATTCGAACCCGCGATCCTCTGCTTCAGGAGTGTATGCATATACCACTACACCACGGCCACTCCCAATGTCATAAGTATGATGCTAAAATCGTATAAGGCTTCCTCATATTAATATACACAAGAGGATATGGCGATCTCTGTATCATGAAATGCTAAATCATTGGACCGACGTGAAACATGCCTCAGTATTCTGGCGAACCAAACCTTCCCGTCAGCCAACATTGACTCGAATCACCACCAAGGGTGGTACGAAAGTACGACCGTGGATTTTTCAAGCGCCACAACAAATAAAAATCACCGCGAGAAGATAAAACGTAGAAAACTGAAATCGCGAAAGACCACCAGAATCTTCGCAGAAAGGAAACCCTAAAATCTCCTAATAACGCCTATGCCGCTAGGATTAAGTACCAAAAAACAGTGGCAACGCTGCCAACGTCCCAGCACAGACGCAACAACTGATGTGCTGAGTTTCATCCGGCCACTACCAAGAAATCCCTAGTTTAATGAAGAATGCTGGTAAGCAAAATCTATAAAAACGGCGCTACAACGAAGTACGAGAGCGACTCGTCGGCTCTCGAAGAAGAAGAGGAAGAACATCGGCTTCTCTAGAAGAAGAAAAAACAGCACGAGAAACGCTCGATCAAAAATATTAATAGTTTGTACTCCAGGAATAACGTACGGAAGTTTTACAATAAGATGAAAAGAACGTGTCAAAGCAAGAAGACACATATTGGAGCCTGTAGAAATGAAAAAGGAATCCTTGTAGTTCAGTCACTGTTGGTGCTGAGAATATGGAAAAAAATCTGCAGACTGCATAATAGCAACAAAGCCCAACATCCCACCATCAGGTAGAGTAGATCATTCATGATGATAGACACAACTTCCATTAGCCTGACCAAAACGAAGTGAACACAGCAATATCTAAACTGAAATCCAACAAATTAGCTGGACCTGAGGACTTATCTGTTGGGTGTGACTTTGTGGAGAGCATAAACCAACACATTTCTGGTCAAAAAAGTGTACGTGTCAAAATGTGCACATTAACACAATGTGTTCATATTAGAAAAAACCGGTAGATAATATGACAAATCTCCAATGTATACGATTTTTAGTTACATAGCTGAGCAATTCAACTATTTATTTACAATTGGCCATCTATGATTATATATTTATTTATTTATCATATACCAACAGATGTGTTCAAAAGGTAAGGTGACTTTTTAAATTTCACGGGAAACGTACAGTCGATTTTTTTGTTGTGTTGGTACACATATCCCGAACATAAGTTGACAGTTCCAAGTTTCCTAGTTTGTTTTTGACAGATAGAAAAGTTAGACGTTTCTTGGTGTGCTTATGTGCTTATGTGTGCGATTTTCAATTATTATAAAAAATGGAGAAAAGAATTTGCATCAAATTTTGTGTAAAATACTAAATCAAGTGCTCTAAAACACCTGAAATATTGGCAGTGTCATACGGTGAGTTTGCTCTAAGTAAAAAATGTTTAGAAATGGTAAAATCTTATCAAGGTGGCCGAGAATATGACAATGACAAGCCTCGCTCTAGACCCCCCAGCACATCAACAAAATATGATAATGTCGAAGCTGTGAAGAAAATTTTTTTGGAAAATCGTCGAATTTCCATAAGAGAAGTTGCTGAGGATGTTGGCATATTGGTCGGCTCGTTTCATGCTACTTTTTCGGATGATTTGGGCATGAGACGTGCGTCAACGAAGTTCGTTCCGAAACTTAATTTTGATCAGAAGAACCGTCGCATGAGCATCGCTTAGGAGCTCTTGAATGACGTCAATGATGATCCTGACATGCACGATTACCACGGCCTGGTGCATCAAGAGTTTCTGCCTTAAGGTCGTACGATCAATAAAGAGTATAACCTTGAAGCTTTGCACCGTTACTAATTACCATATACCTTAAGATGATATTGTTTTGCTAGATTAATATTTTTGGCTTAGGGTTGTGACGAGTAGATGAAAATGAATATATTTCCAACGTGGAATGTTTTCATAAAATACAACTGAATGTCAGATAGTATCCCTAATATATATAAGAAGGCTAACAACTGCATTCGGTTACAAATTTTGAACTAACCTCCGCAGAACTGTAAACGAAATCATAACGCCGACCCACCGCGGAAAAAAAAAAAAACATTTTTTAAAGGTACAATTTCAACACCTTATTTATTTTCAAGAGTTACGTATGCATCAAATGATCAATATCAGATTTAAGAATATTTAAGCGTGTTATAAAAACTATTCGTATTTTAGTGGAAGCTGTTGAGATGAGGAAAAGTATCTTTATGCATCGTAGATACTTTCACGAACAACCCATTTGGTTTGGCGAGGCAAATGCATCATCTACAAACAAATCCTTTAAAATAACACGAATTTACAATATTTATATTATATATATATATTTATATTACTCGTTTGTACCATAGTAATTATCGTGCTTGGATGGCCTTAAGGATTTACTTTTACACTTAAAACTATACTCTGGAAAAGGAATGCTATGGAGGGACGCTATATACTTTAGGCCAACTTTCTTTTTGTCTGTCACTCTCTATCTCTATCAAATATTAACAAACAAATAACAATGCCTGCTTTACACGGTGACTCTTGAGTCACGACTCTTTTCTCTTTTCTGTGTTGAATTTTCATTCTGCGATGCTCGTATTATTACATGCATATACACCCTCTATACAAACATTTTAATTTATCCTTTAAACAATAAATTTCCTCCGTCATTTTTTGCCAACTGCTCTTAGTCGGGAACGAAAAGAAATAAAGCGAAATAGAAAAATTACGAACAAGGAGAAACGTCAAAAAAGAGGCATTGAAATTCTACCCACGACTAATAGGGTTGTTGCTATCTCATTGATTCGCTCTCTCATATTTTCTATCTGTTGCACTTGTATTTCAAAAAAGTCATGACTCAAGTGACACCATGTAGCAGACATCAAATTACCCGAATTAGAAAATACAACTTACGAAAATTTGCAAATATTATATATATATACAATTACGCTTGTAGTTATGTTGATTTTATAATCAATTTCACTACCAGCGCTTCTCCTTCCCTTTATAGCAACCACCATAAATGACTAAATTTGTTAACCGTGTGTTGTTTAGCACATCCCATCGCCCTTCCTAAATAACAATGATACACGCTTTGTAGCGATTTTGGATAGTTCCAAAGCCGAGAAAGGAGGAATCGAGAGGCTGAGGATAATCACTACCAAAATCTGTAGTATGCTGAGTCAAATGGGTAAACTGTGGTGCATACGCACGATCTAGGCAAAGTACAATATTTACGAATGATCTTATTCCATATATTAGGAGTTCAGGTCATATGCGATTTTCATTCGTATATTAAAAGATTGCCGAAGAAGACATGCTGGTGAAGGAGTTTCAAGCGAACCAACGACCATGTTTAAGTCCTCAAAGTGCGCAATACTATGAGCTTCTAAGTTGGGTGCTGTACAGACGGGATCACTACCTTACAACGTAAAATACTATTGGGTATATAACTGGCGTAACTTGTATAATTCCATTGTTATTATTCAATTGGAACATGCGTTGGAAAACTACTGTCATTGTAAGTCATTTCATCATATGTCATTTATTTGAAGCGTAGACAATAATTTTTTTTCACTCAAATATGTCGATCTTTGTGCCTGAAAAAGTGTTTTTGCGGGGAGTTCTTCTTCATTTCTTTAATATGAAGAAAACTGCTGCCGAAAGTCATCGTATTTTGGTGGAAGTTTATGGTGAACATGCGCTAGCTGAGCGAGTGTGCCAAATATAAAAGTGGTGATTTTGGCTTGGAAGACGATGAACGTCCTGGGCAGCCAAAAAAGTTTGAAGATGAAGAACTGGAAGCATTACTCTATGAACATGCGGTTTCGCATGTCCGAAATACTGCTGGAACGCCACAAAAGGAAGTCATTTTTGCATCGGATTGTTACTGCTGTTGAAAAATGGATCCATTACGACAACCCCAAGCGCAAAAAATCATATGTGAAACCCGGCCATCCAGCCAAATCAACGGTAAAGCCGAATATCCATGGCGCGAAGGTAATGCTCTGTATTTGGTGGGATCAGATGGGTGTGCTGTATTATGAGCTACTAAAACCGGGTGAAACCATCAATGGACAACGCTACCGAACACAATTAATCCGTTTGAAGAGAGCAATAGCCGAAAAACGCCCAGAATATGCGACCAGACACGAGGCAATAATTTTCAATCATGACAACGCTCGGGCCCACGTTGCTATTCCGGTTAAGAACTATTTGGAAAACAGTGGATGGAAAGTCTTACCCCAACCGCCTGATAGCCCAGACCTTGCCCCTTCTGACTACCATTTGTTCCGGTAAATGCAGAACGCCCTCACTGAAATACGGTTCACATCAGGGCAGAATATCAAAAATTGACTTGATTCATTTTAGGCTGCCAAGCCGGCGCAGTTCTTTTAAGATGGGATCCATAAATTGCCAGAAAGATGGAAAAAAGTCATAGCTTCAGATGGGCAATACTTTGAATAATACTATTGTACATGTTTTTCTTAAATAAACGTTCAAATTTTGAAAAAAAAACCGCACGAATTAAAATATATACCCAATGTATGTGATGTGAAGCAACAAAAATCTTCAAACTTAGTTTGGACTATCAACGACTCCAGTAAATGCAAAACCTAGAATAGCATTCGGACCCTTAAAAGTCAACCGAACAATTAGCAAAGGCCCAAAATCTACTTGAAATATTTTTAAATGAGAAATGAATAAATACATAAAAATGACTACGTTGATTCAATGCATTCGTAATCGTATGTAAAATGTACATACATCTTAAGATAATACTTTAGATGGAAATTAAAATCTAACGAATGTCAGCGAGAGTTACAGTATGAGATCTTATAACAAGTACTCACATTTGCGAAAGTTTGAAAATTCAGCTGGTTTTTGCATGTTTGACGAAAGTCTTCGAAAATTAGGTTCAAAAATCTGAAACTCCGACCATTGTTCGAAGAAGTGGTCAAAATCAAAATAACTAAATCATTCAAATGCAAATTATCAGCAAGATCTTGGCCAAACTAACAAGGTGACCTAAAATTGAGCGGCATGTGGAATTATATTAAGGTTTGCGAAGTTAGCCAGACATACAAGAAATGTTGTTACGAACAAGAAATATTATATATAACATAAGCAATAACCGACCATAAACTATGGTTTGCGAAGTTAGCCAGACGTACAAGAAAAGTTGGTACGAGCAAGAAATATTATATATAACATAAGCAATATAAGAATTAGATATTTCAGCAGTTACTAAAAACAGCAAAAGAGAAAAACCCTTTTATAGTTTCGTATTTTCTATAATTTCTAGATGACGTTTAATTAAAAAAAAGGCCTAAAACTTGGGTTCTTTTAACTGTCACAAAAAACTCTCTGGTCATAGATTTATTAAATTTAAATTTATACGAAAACCAATTTCTTATTCAAAATATAAATAAGGTAGCCGTGTACCTACTCTTCAAAGTAACAAACTACTGCATACACCTGTCTCTACTTAATCTCTTTGCATTACCATAATCTAATCTTCAAAATTTTGTGACGAAATAAAATTTGTATAAAAAAAGAGTTATTGGTTATACAAAACTTTGAACTTGAACGTACCACATATCCCCTAAAAATATAAACATGTACATATATATGTATTATTAGATCATACCAGTTATCTAAAATTTACAATCACTTGTTATTGCGATGACACTTATATCACAAACACAAAAGCATTAAGAGTCTGCCAGTTCTGGATTGTAAAAACACAATACGTAAAAGTTAAAAAAAAATATTTCGAAGTCAGTAGAACGGCTTTGACACTGTGTAGCATAAATTGTTTTTTTGACTTTCAGTTTCAATTGACTTAGCTACCATCAGAAGTACTTATACATATGTATATATTTCCACTACAGTTAAAGAAGCTTCTTTTCAAATGCAGATAAGATAATTTTAGTCAACACAATGATAAAATATTACCAACAAACTAAAGCAAATTTGTGAACTAAACTTTTAGATCGACTTTTACGTAGAACAACACCGGTATTGTGTTCCAGTATTTGGTTAACAGTGATGAACACCGCGCGGGTATCTCCGTGTGTACCATGTGAAATAAACTGATCGCGACCTTATCTGTCATTTCCTTGACTTTCTGATCAATTTTGAATTCAAAAATGACTAAATGCAATATAACCTTCGATCAAAACGAGTTTGGAACTTTTTTTGCCGGCCAAGTTGTTTTTGGAAAAGTTGTCCTTGAGCTAAATAAAAAGAAAAAAATTAGAGGTTTGTTATGACTACTTTAAGAGCAACGATTGATTTTTTTTAACAGTAGTTTTAATGACATCCTGTTAATTAAGAATTTTATGAAATTTTTGTGAGTTGTTCTATGTTATCTAAAATACGATAAGTAACAAGAGTGAGTATTGGTAACTGTCGCACTTAATCGGCCATTGCACAAGCCACCAACATAACGGTCTAATTTGTTAAAGCACATGAAAACTTTGATAAATTATGTGGAGATAATAAAATTTCATTGTTTCACAGTGTATGACCATGTTAAAGGACTTGGGATATTCCAGATATCGGCAATTCCGCACTGATTTTGAGCCTGCATTTAAGTTATGTGTAGGTGCTTTAGTCTTTATTTTGTTATTTTTATGATAATTTTTTGAAGCCTTTCGTTATGCATCTTTTTCAGCTTTCATCCTATTAATGTTTCTAATGACTTATTATTTATGTTTTATTTATATTATTTTTATTTGTTTTTGCGACTATTTACTAAAACATCACAAACATGAACCTGATGTAATGTGATGTGTTTTTATAGTATTTAAGTTCGGCATAAACACGGAAAAGATTTTATTAAAAATAAATTATATCGTGAATATGCTGTGGTATGTGTATAAGTCATTTTTCGGGCAACGGTAATTGAAAAATGGGTTGATTTTAAGTTAAATAAAGAGAAAGAAATTACTTGTTGCAAACTAAAAACCAAGCCAATGACTAAAAACCAATCCAGTTAAGTTAACCTTTACCTCGGCTACTCCACACACCAAACTCCTAACTCGAAGAATCGAAAACAAATCTTATAAAGCCTATATTTCAAGGGGTATTTTTTATAAATCTGAGCTCTAGAGAATAAATCTATAGCGGAGCAAATTTGGAGATCGTTTGAGTAGAGTTCTTCGTCGAATTTTCGCTACTGGCTACGTGAATTGATGAGAATTTATAACCAAGAACGCTACGAGGTGAATAAACATGTTGAATTGCTCCGGGAGGCCACTGCACTTGTTTTTGAAAATTGTAATCAATTGTCTGTTGATTCTGTTAGTTCTGTTAATTTCATCTATGAGCTTCCAAGGGCCACTGGCCTGAAAAGTAAATTAATTTTCGCAAACAAATGCGTTTTTTAACTGCATACATTTTTAACTACATCCCAATAATCGCATTTAGTGGTTAAACCCATCAGCAATTTGTTTCTAACACGAGTACTTGTAAATCTATGTTATAAGGAATAACATATTGTATTGGGTATATATTTTGATTCGAGTGTTTATTTTTTCCCAAAATTTGAACGTTTATTTAAGAAAAACATGTACAATAGTATTATTCAAAGTATTGCCCATCTGAAGCTACGACTTTTTCCCATCTTTCTGGCAATTTGTGGATCCTATCCCAAAAGAACTGCGCCGGGTTGGCAGCCAAGAATGAATCAAGCCAATTTTTGATATTCTGCTCTGATGTGAACCGTATTTCAGTGAGGGCGTTTTGCATCGACCGGAACAAATGGTAGTCAGAAGGGGCAAGGTCTGGGCTATAAGGCGGGTGGGGTAAGTCTTCCCATCCAGTGTTTTCCAAATAGTTCTTAACAGGAATAGCAACGTGGGGCCGGACGTTGTCATGATGGAAAATTATTGCCTCGTGTCTGGTCGCATATTCCGGGCGTTTTTCAGCTACTGCTCTCTTCAAACGGATTAATTGTGTTCGGTAGAGTTGTCCATTGATGGTTTCACCCGGTTTTAGCAGCTCATAATACAGCACTGATTTGGTGATCCCACCAAATGCAGAGCATTCCCTTCGCGCCATGGATATTCGGCTTTGCCGTTGATTTGGCTGGTTGGCCGGATTTTTTGCGCTTGGGGTTGTCGAATGGATCCATTTTTCATCACCAGTAACAATCCGATGCAAAAATGACTTTCTTTTGTGGCGTTCCAGCAGCATTTCGGACATGCAAAACCGCCTTTCGACGTCTCTCGACTTGAGTTAATGTGGAACCCAATTTCCTTGCTTTTGAATATATCCAGCTGCTTTAAAACGTTTTGAAATGGCTGCTTGAGTGACACCCAAAGATTCTGCGAGCTCTTCTTGTGTCTGGCAACAATTTTCATAGAGTAATGCTTCCAGTTCTTCATCTTCAAACTTTTTTGGCTGCCCAGGACGTTCATCGTCTTCCAAGCCAAAATTACCACTTTTAAATCGTGCAAGCGACTTTTGACACGTTCGCTCAGCTATCGCATGTTCACTATAAACTTCCAACGAAATACGATGACTTGCGGCAGCAGTTTTCAGTAATGAAGAACTCCCTGCAAAACACTTTTTCAGGCACAAAGTTCGACATATTTCAGTGAAAAAAAAATTATTGTTGTTTACGCTTCAAATAAATGACATATACTGAAATGACGTACAATGACATTAGTTTTCCAACGCATCTTCCAATGGAATAGTAACAATAAAATTACGCCATCTCTTAGCAAACCGCTTAGTTATAGTTATAGACCCAATATATAAGAAATAACTTTGATCTGTTACCTTTTGTTTTCTCAATTCGTTATCATATTGTAATGTATATATATATATTTTTTTCTTTATTCCAACTTAGCTAGAATGGTTTTACTCTTCGAAATCTTTCAACTAAATTGTTGCTATTAAGTAGTTCGACTTATTCTAAATTATCATGGTTGCGAGGCCTACCTTCATGTCTTCTTGCGACCTTCCTGAACTCGTCCTCTATCATTTAAATTTTAAAATCCCTATGTAGATTAGCGTTACGTATGTATGTACCATGGCGCATTAGCAATATTGCGTAGTACTTTGTATTAAAAGCACTGAATGCTTTGCAGATTTGTCTTGCTTGTGCACACATAAAGCTGGAGACATATGTCTATATTGGCTTTAGAACTTGCTTAAAGAGAAACAGTTTATTGTATACATTCTGTTGTATCGTGTATTTAATTCATTGTGTTTTTCTTTGATATGAGTTTTCGAGCGCAACTTCGCGTCTTGAGTCTGTCATACTTAGCTGTCTTCGAATGCAGAATTGCTTTATTATTTATGTACATAGGTATATGTTGTACATTTTTATAATTAAAGTTTATTTAATTTTATATTCCATTTTTTGGTCCAATCAGATATATCATTTACTGTCCTTTAAAGTTTTTTTTTGCAACTTTTTGCACGGTTTTTTTGGACAGCAAGTACAGCAGTATTGTCTGCAGATGTAGCAATAGTAAGTAGAGAAAACTCGTAGAAAACTTTGTGGAATGCAATCTTCAAGAGTAAGAAAGCTTAGCACTAAAATTTCGAATGAGAGAAGCACTTTAATCAAGTGTTGAAAACGAAGAACCAGCAAATGCAGAATTACTTCTAGTAAATTCGAATTCTTCAATACAAATTGATGCACGGTATCGAGAGAATTCAGGTGCATGAACTGTGGATGGAGGTGGCCGTGGTATTGGTATATGCATAGACTCTTCAAGCAGAGGATTGCGGATTCGAATCCCGTGCAAGGCAATTCTCTGAAAAAATCTTTTCATTGAATTTGTATGTAGTTATGTGAAAATCCAGTTGGCGTCAACTCTGACATGAAGGCATAACACTGATATTAGAGCGGTTGCTGGCTGGGCTAAATGTAACGAACTAACAACTAGCACGTACTAAGACCCACTGGTTGAGGATGTACTGGCTCCAGTTTGACAACCACCTCTGGGAAAAATATCGAAACCTAATACACCTGAGTTTCAAAACTACTACACCACCAGCCCGTGCCCTGGAGAAAAAGCCAGTAAAAGGGTACTTATATCCCCATTGAGCGCGCGTGGGATTATAAAAAAAATGGATCTGCATATGCTAGAAATCAGATTTAAAACTTGTGATAAGTTCATGATCTGAGTGGCAGGTGCATTATTTGTTCAAATAAGCTTTTTAGGTGACAACATGTATAATTCTTGAGGTAGACGTGCGGTAGACATTGCAGCGGACGTTCCGATGAGAATATCACCGTCGTTTCACACAATAGCCAAAATGGTCAATTCATAGCAATTACACAAGAAAAGAAGAAAATTTTAATCGATTATTGGGCACATCGAGCACCAGTAACATGATAACAAACCACATAAAGCTATATGAAGATATTCTTTAGATATTAGAGCTTTTGAACGACATTAAAAGCTAAAGTTGAAGTACAATCAGCAATGCAATACAGTCATTGAAAATTACAAGAAGGCATTTCACCGAAATTGTGTCTTATACAAGTTAACGAAATACTATACAAAGCATGCAATTTCTATTATAAAAAATCGGCAACACGCGCATACAATTTCCCAAAATGCAAATACCTGCAACCAGTGCAGAAAACAACCTGAACCTGACACACCGTCAGGGGCAGACCCAATTTATGCCGACACTAGTAATTTTTTCACAAAAAACCTTTGTTAACGGTTTCAACCAGTTATACCTACACATATGTATGTCCATAAACTTGGTAAAATTTCTCTTCAAAATTTTGTCAACTGTTGTTGGTACTACTTTCGAGTGAGTGAAGCAAAAATTAAGCCGCAAATTTAAAATTTTCCCATATTGGTTACTTTCCGATTTCCCAATCTCGAAGCGGATAACAATGACTTACCTTAGGCTATCAAATAAATAACGGTAATTCCCATAAAACTTGAATTATCTAAAAAAAAAAACAGGATTCGATTATTTTTTGTAATTTATTTTCCATTTATTTATTTTTTTCTTCAGCTTTTGAATTTTTTTAATTTAATTACATTAAATAATTTTTGATTTTTAATTAATTGAATTCATAAATAAATAAATAAACAATTTCATAAGTAAAATTTGTTTAAAAAAAATAATTTTTAAATGAAAGGATGGAAGCTTATAATTTAGGTTTTAGTAAAAGGGTAAATGCAGGTGCATAATGTAATTCATATTTTTTTATTTACAAGAAACTTTTTTATATATATTAACAAATAACTTTCTTAAAATTTTATTTTCCTACTTTTCATCAAGGCAAAATCTTTTATTATTCCTTCAGTATCGATGGTCTCCGTGACTTCCTGCTCTATAGCCATGATACCCTGATTAGATAGCCTGAGGGTGCTCATTGTGGACCTTAAATAATTTTTAATAAGCTTCAATTTTGAGAAACTCCTCACACAGCTGGCACTACTTATTGCAATTGTGTGAAAAAGACGAAGCATTATTGTTATGTTAGGCAGACTAACTTCCAGTCTAAACTGCAATATAAATTTTAATAGTTCGAGTGGTCTTTTATTGGCGAGTTCATCTCAAATTCATCCTTATGAATGTCATCCTCATGAGGTGCAGCATCTGAATTGCTTTCATAATTTTTATCTAAGAGTTTGGCTGGGGTGAGAAAGTCTAACTTTGTCGCCAAATTCCGTGGCTGTTGAAATCTTTGCTGTATTTCAGCACTGACCCTGTCTAAGGATAAAAATAATTTTCGTCGCAGTTCGTTTTCTTAGGATAAAGCAGCATCTATATTTCCGTCAATAAAAATATGTTTTTTTTTTTTAATTTCCTGGGACTTTCTATTAAAATTCCAAGTTTTTGACATACATTTTTAGCAAAAGTAAAAGCACCGTCCACCAATTCATCTTGTTTTTCTGTAAGGAAAATCTGTAATGCATTTATTTTTTGAGCACATTGATGAATGTTCAGTCCTTCTGTTTGTTAGTATATTTGGGCATCATTAACTTCGTGCAGTACTGGTTTCCAAAATCCCAAAAAACACAGAAATGAAAACGATTGTAATGCTATTAGCAATGCTTCTGCACCGTCCGTGTGTTTAGGTTTTCGTCTGCCTCCATCAGTTTTTCCAAGGTATTAAAAATGCCCCCATAATGGTTCCAGGTATTCTCGACTGCATCAGCTCTTACGCTCCATCTCTTCAATGCTTTGCCTGAAGTACCAAGTAGAACTTCCCGACGGTGTGTGGACACGGCAAAAAATGAATATATGCGTTTTAAGGTACCGGAAAAAGTGACCGAATTTGGCTCAACAGCAGCAGCATGTAAACCAAGTTCAAAGAGTGAGCAGGGTATAAATTCTGCTTTGTGATTTATGTCTTGCATTCTTTGTTGCACTCCTGTGTATTTTCCACCCATGACAGCAATATTGTCATATACTTGACCTCTGCAATCTATTATATCAAGACCATCAGCTTTTAGCTATCAGAAATGCTTTAAGCTGTTTTGTACTTTTTTCCAATATTGTTAATTGTCTCTCCTGTTCGAAGTCTGGACTATAACTTCTTCCATTTGCAAAAATTTTGGCTGTGTTGGGGACTTGATTCATTCCTGGCTACTTTGGGATTTAGTTTTTGCCAGTTATTAAAATCATCATATGAGCAAAACTGTGATGCGTTGTTTTTGTTCGGAATTTCAAACAAACGGCAATAAAAGCAAAATAATGACGATTTAGAAGGAGAGTAAGCCACCCAAGAACGTAATAATTTTCGCCGTTAGTCAACATGCGATAAAACCATTCTTTCGTTAGCCGCCTCGTCGATCCTGTTGGTGCAGCAGAATCCGTGTCGCTTACATACTGCACTACTTCTGAACCGCATTACACAAATAGCAATATCATATTTTCATCTATATCATAGGGCCACTTTCCCATATCATCTAAATTTTTTGCTGATTCTAATGCTTTATCAGTCCCAGTGTCAAATGCAATGTCAAAATCAGAGACAGAGTCGGAGTCAGAGCCGGTGTCGGAGCCATAACTATTGAGAATTATATTTGAACATGTCGTTAAAGATTGAGAAATTGTAGGAAACTGTGCAGCATTTGTGACACATTGGAGTATTAACTTCAGGTAAAAGAACATTTTTGTTTAGTCCTCGCTCTACTTTAAAATCTAAATTGTCAACAGTCAAAATATCTGTTAGAGAATTTACACTTGATGAAGAAGCTAAAATTTTAGAAATAGGAAGTTCCATATATATAAAGATAGACTCTTGGTTTTTTTTAATACTTTCTTCGCGGGATCTTTTTTTATTTCGATACGAAGCCCCACTTTCTTTTATTCTTTTCATTTTTAGAAAACTATAAGGAAAAATTGCAGAGCAAAATTATTTTGTAACCAAGAAAAGACTACCAGTTTATAGAAGAAACATTTATTGAAGATTTTATTTGTGGCATCCGATGCTTTTTTTCAATACATAACATAATTAATACGCTGAAAAAGGCTTGAATTAAATCCATACCTACATACCAGTTAGTACCAACCTTCAAAAGATACGTGTATAAATTTGACTGCTGTCGGACGATTAGTTCTCGAGATATAGCGTTGTGAGTGAAGCAACTTTTGTTATTGTGAAAAAAAAAAATGGATTCAAAGCAATTTCGTGTGTTGAATTATCATTGCTTTTTGATAGGAAAAAAATGCAGCCGATGCAAAGAAATGGCTTGATAAGTGTTACCGGGACTCTGCACCAGCCGAACTAACCATTCGCAAGTGGATTGAAGTGGTCATACAAGCACCGAAGATGATGCACGCAGTGGACGTGCAAAAGCGGCTATTTCAGATGAAAACATCAAAAAAGTCCACAAAATGATTACGAATGACCGTAAAGTGAAGTTGATCGAGATAGCTGAGGCTCTAAAGATATCAAAAGAGCGTGTTGGATATATCATACACGAATATTTCGTGTGTGTATGATTTTCGACCAAAAACAACAACGTGTTGATGATTCAGAGGAGTGTTTAAAGCTGTTCAACCAGAATAAAGACGAATTTTTGCGTCAGTATGTGACAATGGATGAAACTTGGCTCCATTACTTCACACCAGAGTTAAGTCGGCAGTCAGCTGAGTGGCGAGCAGCCGAAGAACCTCGTCCAAAACGACCAAAAACTTAACAGTCGGCTGGCAAGGTTATGGCATCCGTATTTTGGGATACACATGGAATAATTTTCATCGAATATCTCCAAAAGGAGAAGACTACAACAGCGACAATTACATTGCTTTGCTGGGGCGTTTGAAGGACGAAATCGTAAAAAAAGAAAGTGCTGTTTCATCGAGACAATGCACCGTGTCACAAGTCGATGAAAACGATGGCAAAATTGAATGAACTCGGTTTCTAATTGCTTCCCCACCCATCGTATCCAGATTTGGCCCCCAGCGACTATTTCCTGTTCGCAGACCTCAAAAGAATGCTCGCCGGAAAGAGATTTAAGACCGATAAAGAAGTAATCGCCGAAACAGAGGCCTATTTTGAGTCTAAACCGAAATCGTACTACAAAACTGATATAGAAAGATTGAAAAATCGTTTCAATCAGTGTATCGCCCTCGCAGGCAACTATGTTGATAAATAAAGTTGAATTTTGCAAAAATTTTGTGTTTTACTATAAAACGGCACGGACTGACTGACTTTTCAGCCCAAGTGTTACAATAGATACTCGATGATATTAAAAAAGCAACATCAAACACAAGAGTATGGACAAGGACAAGTGAACTGTTCAAATTAAACACATATGTATGTATCTATTTTTTCTTATTATTGTATAGCTACCCTTTTAGCTAAAAGTTTGAAAATAAAATATGTAGCAGAATATTCGGCAAGCAAGAAAGAAAGCCAAAAAAAAAAAGCACTTGTGAATTAAACTTAGACTATTATCCAATACAATTAAGCGTTATTAACTGGGAGTGATCCGGCGCCTTCGACGAATGTACTCGTATATGGACTGTGTTGTCTAAGCTTTTATTTCATTGCGTTACGCATACAAAATGCAGACACTTGTTGCATATAACGTCGCCATCTTCAGTCTCAACTACCGTTTCCCTTTAATAAAACATTCAATTATGTCGGTCGCAACTACCACTATTTTGGGATCGACAACCGATGATTCACACAAATTGTGTCAAGAGCACCTTTGCACAGTTGTTACACAACAATGTATAACTTATCGGGAGCGACCGATGTCTATGTTGACTTCTTTGCGATGTTGGGTTCGTCGCTTATCAAGCAAGCGCAAATTTCATAAATTTCGGTCGCAAACACCGCTATTCGGGAACGATCGATATTTATGTGAAAAGTGCATTGTGCATCGTGCAAGCTTTTTGATTATTAGCTGTGAAGCAGTGTTAATGCTGGTAAACTTTGTTAATAAATTCATTGGAATGGGAAAAGAATTGGTTCTGTAAATTTTATATATTTAAAAATAAAAAATCCGCTTCAAATTGCCGCCCCTAACAAAGTGCCGTCCGGGGCCTGTGCCCACCCCCCTCACTCTCCACTGCCGTTGGAATCAACATGTTGCAGAGACAGCGTTTGTTAGTATTTAAGGTATGAAATTTTGTTTAGCAAACTCAGTTGTTATTTTGATGGACAGAAACGCTGTTCAAATAAATAAAGTTTTTTTTTATAGATTTATAAAATAAATCCTTAATTTGCGCCCGAACAGGGACCATGGTAATAGTAAAACGAAAAAGCTTAAGCCCTTAAGTAGTGCGTACCTATATGTAAGACCATAATACTTATGTAAGAATAGTAAGAAGATTTTTGATCACATATTGTTCTAGTGCTAAAATTAAGGAAATTATTAACAATGATAGAATTAAGAGAAACGATTTCAGATTAAAAGAACCCATAAGCTTAGAATAAAACCTCAAAAATATAACCAAGCCATAAATTTATTTTAATAACTCAATTTAAAAAGAGAAATAAAATGCCGAACGATCAACAACCCATTATCAGGCCATCAGTTTTAAATACTGGTATCCCTACTCAGCCTCAACCCGGTCCTTCCATTTCCAACATAGCCCAATCTACTCCTGAACTAACTTCACTTATATCCATCATCATTCCATCATCAATTCAAATTCTGATAGATTTAGTGGAACGGATCAAACAATCGGTACCCAATATGCCAATTATCTGTCCGACTTAGACAAAATACCGGACATCGTTCGCAGTTTTCGAGATTTTCAAGAGCAACCAGGAAAATTCTCCTCATGGAAAAAGAGCTTTGATCGTATTTTACAAACGTAAAGGCCCTTGATAGAAACACCTAAATATTACTGCATTTTGAGTGTGATTCGGCACAAGATTGTAGGGAACGCAGATCTTATATTAGAATCATATAATATTCCGTTCAATCGGGAATGCATTGTACGATATCTTACCCTTACACTATGCCGATAAGAAAGGGTTGGGTACGTTGGAGTACCAAATGACATCTCTTATCCAAGTTAATGCTTCGGTCCAATCATTTTATCAGTCTGTTTACTATCACCTTTCCCTTATTCTAAATAAAATATCTCTCGTGAAAATTGGCAACGAATCCATTAATCTGTTAATACAAACTTACCGACATAAGGCCCTGGACATTTACCGATTTGCCCAGACTCCTCGAAATACGTGAACCATAAGACTTGCAACAGGCTCTTCATGTATGCCTGAAATTAGAATACCAAAATTACGGGTCACAATATACAATGACTTACCATGGCATTAGTAAAAAATGAAACCATTCACTCCCAACTCCTTATCTTCCTCCACAACATAAAAACCCTAACTCTAATAACCTGTCATTTAGAGCTCCCTTTTACCCAGGACTTGCACACATTCCTAGACAAGCACGAACGAACAAACGCGTTCAATTTGCAGCATAACAACTGGCCACAAGGCCGCAAAGAGGCCACCAATGCCGCCATCACAGCAGCTGTATCATACGGAGTTACAAAGGAACTACCACGTTGATACCCTAGTACCACCCGAAGGAGATTTACAATACCAAATGCAAGAATATGAGCAAACTATAGCAAATGACCCCCAGTAAAACAGTGAGACGCTTCAAGAAATATGTTAAGCACTCGCAACAAAAATATGACAAGACAGAACAGTTAGCTGAGTTAAGCGATATACATTTTTTAGAAAAACCGTCTCCTCGCTGCCATTCTTCGAATGTGCAACGAAGGAGGGGAAAATTTTAAAAATTCTGATTGATACAGGGTCCAATAAAAATTACATGCAGTTGTATCTCATTAAGAAACCCTTACCCAATAAACAAAAGAAGTAACCTTCTTATAAGCCACCACACACAAACCATAAGGACAACGGTTGATTTAAAAGTATATTCCAAATTTTATCCATATCCTATGACCCTTAAAAACGAGGTCGAAAACCAGATAAAAATGCTTCTGAACAACGACATCATTAGACCTTCACGGTCTCCATACAATTCACCTGTGTGGATTGTTCCAAAAAAAAGCGGATGCTTCCGGCGAAAAAAAAAAGATAAAGGCTTGTAATTGACTACAGGAAACTGAATAGTATAACTGTGGCCGACCGATATTCGATAAACGACGTCCTTTTACAGCTTGGCCAGAACAAATAATTCACTGTCATCGACCTAAAGAGTGGTTTTCATCAGATCCCTTGAAGGAATCTAATATTGGAAAAACGGCCTTCTCGGTCAATAATGGCAAGTACGAGTATACGAGATTGCCAATCGGACTCAAAAATGCTCCATCAATATTTCAGAGATTACTCGACGACATTTTCCGTGAGCAAATCGGAAAGATATGCTATGTGTTTATAGACTCTACAAGCATGTAGAATTTTTAGGATTTGTCATCTCATCCCAGCAAATAAAAATAAACCCAGAAAAAGTAAAGGCGATACAAGATGTGCCATATCCACAAACCCTGATAGAACTTCGGTCCTTCCTTGGACTATCAGGGTATTATCTATTATTTATTAATATATATTATTTATTAGTTTGTCCAAAAATCTTTCCAGTAAAAAAACCATCTATCTAAACGATTCACCCAAGGAAGCATTCTAAAAAATCAAGAACTCTCTAACCTCAGATAAACCATATTTATGTACCCAGACCTCACAAAGGATTTCGAATTGGAACGGACTCCTCAAATTATGCCATAGGTGCTGTTCTAGCCCAGAGCAACAAGCTGATTATTTTCATCTCGAGAACATTAAGTAAAAGCGAAGAGAGTTACGCGGCGAACGAGAAGGAAATGCTCGCCATTGTTTGAGCTCTTAACATGCTTAGAAATTATCGAAAGTTCGTCGAAAGTTATGATATACACAGATCACCAACCTCTTACCTACTCCTTAAGCAATAAGAACAACAATACAAAATTAAAAAGATGCAGAACTCTTTCGGAAGAGTACAATCATGAGCTTAAGTATAAACCGGGTAAAATGAATTTTGTTGTGGATGCACTTTTTAAACCTCTAATACGTTCAGAAATAAAAAGTCTAATACCAACAGTACACAGTGATAAAAGTTCACCCGAGGACTTATTATTCAGTGTGTATTGTCCCATAAATGTTTTCAAGAACCAAATCATCCTAAACACCGGAAATACCCCTAGACAACAATTCCAGATAGTATTCCCTTCTTACCGTCGTCATATAATCATAGAAACTTTCTCTAATAACAACAATTTGATTGAACGCAGTAATTAACTGCATTAAAACGGAAGATTGAATAATGGGTTTAATTCAGGAAATCACAAAAAATATTTCACCAAATAACGCGTTAGATTCTCCCAAATTTTAGTTAAGGACGTCGTAGATGTCCAGAAGAAGGAAGAAATAATCATAAGCACCCACTAACGCGCTCAACGATTCTCGAAAAATTCTACTTTCCCGCCATGTCACGAAAAATAAAGCGCATAACAAATCTTTGCTTGATCTGCAAAGAAAACAAATACGATTGACATCTAGACAAAGTAAAAATTCAGGTCACTCCTATACCAGAGCATCCAGGTGAAATAAAACATGTAGATATTTTCTCTACCGAAGGCAACTTAGCACTGACTTCAGTAGACGAATTCTCTTAATACGCTCCTAAAAACATAGTGTTTGATTATGAAAAATCATTTTATTCCATTCCCTTATTCTTTATGCTTCAAAACGAGTTCGGCATATAAATACGCAAAACACCTCCCTATACGAGTTCATCAAATGGAAAAGTAGAGAGAGACACTCGAATCTTGCTGAGATCATGCGATGACTGAACAAAAAAATAAAAAAAGAGTTACACATATCCTTCACGGAATTGCTAGAAGCAGCCGTAAATGTCTACAACTTTTCAGTTCATTCCGACACGGAAAAAAAAACCAGTTGATCTATTTTTTAGTAGTAACATCGGCTCCGACCAATACCAAATAGAAAAATCCCGTTCAGAAAATAAGACAAGGTTAAAGGCAAAGCAAGATAAGGACTTAGCTTATCTTAATAAAGGTAAACCCTCCATTAGGAACTACTCACCTGGCGACATAATTAGGCTCTAAGCTTACCTCCAACTACACCCAAGAAACGGTAAAAGAAAACAAAAAGACAAATGTGCTTACTAAATCGGGTAAAGATACAGTACAAATACTGGACTATACGAACTCCCGACTATTGACAATAAATACTGGAATGATTAAACTAAAGACCGGAACACTTAAATTAATACACGATTGATCTTTCCAAATACCTACAAGTCATAGAAGTATCTGTGAAAGCGAATTTGAAAACCTCGAATTTCAATTTCTACTTCCTTTCCGAAGAAATATCCTTTAACAAATCCCACGTAAAACGTCTTATTCCCAATAATTCAAAAAGCAAAAAATTGATAGACTTCATAGGAAGTGCCTGGAAGTGGATATCTGATTATATTTTATATATATTTTAATTCGTGCGGTTTTTTTTCAAAATTTGAACGTTTATTAAAAAAAAAAACATGTACAATAGTATTATTCAAAGTATTGCCCATCTGAAGCTATGACTATTTCCCATGAACTCTCGGCTTGAGTTCATGTGGAACCCAATTTCCTTGCTTTCGAATATATCCAGCTGCTTTTAAACATTTTGAAATGGCTGCTTGAGTGACACCCAAAGATTCTGCGAGCTCTTCTTGTGTTTGGCAAAAATCTTCATAGAGTAATGCTTCCAGTTCTTCATCTTCAAACTTTTTTGGCTGCCCAGGACGTTCATCGTCTTCCAAGCCAAAATCACCACTTTTAAATCGTGCAAAACACTTTTGGCACGTTCGCTCAGCTAGCGCATGTTCACCATAAACTTCCACCAAAATACAATGACTTTCGGCAGCAGTTTTCTTCATATTAAAGTAATGAAGAAAAATTCGCCGCAAAAACACTTTTTCAGGCACAAAGTTCGACATATTTGAGTGAAAAAAAGTTATTGTTGTTTACGTTTCAAATGAATGATATATACTGAAATAACGTACAATGACAGTAGCTTTCTAACGCATGTTCCAATCGAATAATACAAGTTACGCCATCTCTTAGCAAACCGCACGAATTAAAGTTATAGACCCAATACAAGAAAAGATTAACAATGCCATAGGAAATACCAGGTGTACCGGTATAAGCGTTTTTTTGTGAAAATTAAGCACTTATTTTCCATGGGAAAGTAAAAAACATTTTACTCAAAGTATTGGCCATACATGCTACACATTTTTCTAATCGATGAAAACAAATGGTAGTCGGAAGGAGCCAAGTCTGGTGAATACGACGGGTGCTTTGGTTGTATCCTGAACCAGTTTTGCTTCGTGTGCAGGTGCATTTTAATGGAGCAAAATTACCTTGCCGTGTCTTCTGGCCCATTCTGGTCCTTTTTCTATCAATGCATATTTCAAAATGATCACTTGTTGTCGGCAGTGATCTTTATTAACGGTTTCACCAGGTTTTAGGGGCTCGCGGTACACTACATCTTTCTGGTCCCACCAGATACACAGCATTGTCTTTTTGCCGAATCGATCTGGTTTTGCAATCAAAGTTGATGGTTGTCCCGGATTAACCCATGTCTTTTTCCGTTTAGGATTTTGAAAGTAATTCCATTTTGAAAGCAAAACTTCACAAGTGGTTTTTCTGTTTTCCACCTGTCTTTCATTCAATTCATGTGGCACCCATTTTCCAGACTTTTGGATCTTTTCCATAGCTTTTCAACGGTCAGAAATTGTTTGTTGAGCAACATTTAACATTTCTGCTATTTGTTCCTGACTCAAAGTGTCATCTTCATCCAATATTGTTTGCAATTCGGCGTCTTCAAACTTTTTTGATGGTCTTCCAAGTTCTTTATTTCTCACATTTTTATCTCTGAACCGTTGAAACCATCTTTTGCATGTTTCTTCTGATAGATCGTGATAACTAAATGCCTCGACAAGCATTCGATGCGACCCTGCAGCACAAAAAATTAATGCTTTCCGCAAGTCATCATCTTCTGGTACAAAATTCGACATTTTTAACACGATGAAAAAATATGATGTTGTTTGCTTAATGACTTGATGTATACTAAATATGTTTGACATGTGTCATAGCAACCAAACAGAAGAAAATTAATAACACCTGGTAATAACAGACAAATCATTATAAACAAAGTAATAATAAATAAAAAAAGAATTGTTATTTAGCATCAAATACAAACTAGACTTAATAAAAGAAGAAAATACAAATATCGGATACGCTTTACATTGGGCAAAAACCAATATGATAAACTCTTATATACTATCGAATATTGAAATAAATGAAATTAAAAAACTCATATCATTTGAAAATATAGAATAAGCAATAGAATTTCCAGAAGTTAAAATTGCATTCAGTAATTATATATAAATCTATATTGATAGTCTACCAATTGTAAATGAAGAAATTTGTGAAAGAAACTTACTAAAGGCTATAAAGCCAAATAAAACTATAATAAAAATAGATTATAATGAAATAGCTAAATGTAAAAATGAAATTATTGGCATAAGTACACCATGGAAGTCAATTAACAAAATGTCTATTTGCTCTTATTCTAACAGTGTGAACATAACGCAATATGTATTCCAAACTTAGTAAGAAGTCTTCAAGCCAGCTGTTAATAGAAGAATCACTCTCATTATAAATGATTAAAGAATTGCATACTATATACTAATACCTAGCACATTCAGTTGTTAAAGACAAACATTAAAACAAGCACAATTATAAGACTGGGTTCGGCCTGTAGCATAGTAGTTATCATATTGGTCATTCTTATAAAAACAATACGTAAAATGAAGCCATCGTACAAAAATAACACAAATTTACAAAAGCAATGAAACCAGTCAAAAGCTCTTCTTCGGAGTATAGGCCAATAACATCCCGCATAACCCGATCCCGTTTTTCTAAAATTTAGGGAAGGAGGAGCTAACGAAATACTATACAAATCATCAACACGCGCATAAGAGTACAATTTCCAGCACACAATTCCTATACTAAAAAATCAGCAACTCTCGCATACAATTTCCCAGATCTCGCATTGTCGCTTCTCATGATGATACCTTATATCTTTGTCTAAATTTTTGTGGACTTCTCTTTCAAATTAAAGTTTGCTAGGAGTTTCCAAATTTCTGTTTAAAAAAGTCCGTTTATGGTATATTCTCACCTTTTTTTATTATCCTGCGCGAGCACAAAGGGGATATGAATACACTTTTACTGGCTTTTCTCCAGAGCGCGGGCGGGTGGTGTAGTAGATTGAAACTCAGGTGTATTAGGTTTCTATATTTTTCCAGAGGTATTTGTCAAACTGGAACCAGTGCATCCTCAACCAGTGGGTCTTAGTACGTGCTAGTTGTTAGATCGTTACATTTAGCCCAGCCAGCAAGCACTTCAACAGTGTTATGGCGTCATGTCAGAGTTGACGCCGACGGGATTTTCATATAACTACATATAAATTCTTTGAAAAAACTTTTACCATTACCCTCTGCTTGAGGAGTCTATGCATATAGCACTACGGCCACCCCGTGGTATTGAATATGAATATGCAACATTTTCTTTGTAAATTTTTTGTTTTCACTTCGCTCGGATCTCGTATCCCGGTTTTGTTTCTGTTTTTTGATTCTTTTTTTTTTATTCAAGTTTTGAATGTACACTTTTTTGTAAAGTATATAAATACAGATGTACAGAGTGGTTTGGAATACAGATATTTTGGGATCTGATTCATTGGTTTATATAATGAAAGAATCGTATAGGAATAGGATCTTAACATCCACTGAGTTACAGAGTGTTTAAAAAAGTTCCTTTAGAGAAGAAGGTACAAATAATTATTTAGTTATAACTTTTAGTATGTACTAATCTTAGAACAACCAAGCTAGGCTTGTTCGATAGCCAATTTATTAATGGTAAATTCATATTCAAATATTATAAACATCCATTTTCAAAATATTGGTCATCAAACTCAAAAGTTTTTATATCTTTCAATAAATTTTTTTTTATAATTTTACCAACTAATTCACGTTACATAGTTCTTACCTGGGACTTACAAATTTCCAGGTATAAGTTCATATATTCTTTTTTATTGTTACTAAAAAGTTACTTTAAAATAATTGCACCTTTGCTTAACGTTATCAGTTGTTTATTGAATTTCAATAGCATCACATTGATGTTGAAGTGTTATAAGTACTTTTTAAATGGCAGATTATTCAGACATCCATTTTGTTCACGGATTCTGTTATGGCAGTTAGATGAACCAATGAATCAGTATCATAAACGGAACACGTATGTGTACATAAAGGGGAATAAATGAACAATGTATACATTTTAAATGGTATCAACTGGTATAAGTTTAATACAATACAATTATACGTAAAACAAAACTTCGGATACACATACTTGCTTCATAGACAAACAAACGATACATGCAATTTTACAACATTACATTTTTATTATAAGATGTCCCTTATATCATTTTTCAAGGCTTTGGTAGTTCGGGGAACACTGACATAAAGTCGATCGTTCATAAAACTCCGAAGAATGGTGTCAAAAGGCATTAGATTACACGATCTTTCAGATCAACTCACGCATTCATTTCGCAAAATTGTGGGAATTTTATCTTATATGCGACGTATAGCATATAACGCCAAATTGTTTTAAACAAATATTCCTCAGGCCTATACAAACATAGGATCATAAAAAGTCCAACATGCTACGATAGACAATTGACGATTACAGCTTTTAGTTAATTATTTTTGAAAAAATAAGGCCCAAACACCAAGAACCGCGTTAAATTACGACAATATCAAAATATTTTTTTTCGTTTCCATAGAATTTTCGTCATTCCAAATTATATAATTGTGTGTATTAACGTAGCCATCCGGTTCTAAATGCGATTCATTCATAAAGATCAAAAACTGAGAAAACTGAGGATTTTTACGCGATTTATGAACTTTCCAATTAACAAAACGACGACGTTGTTTGTGACTTGTTAGCTCTAAATGTTGAGTTAATTTAATTTCAGATGCATGGAGTTTCAAATCAATGCTGAAAATTCTTTGGAAACTTGCATAAGATAAGTCTAACAACTGTGACCTGTGACGAATAAACACATTTGGATTTTGATGTACCTGCTGCGGTTTTTTCAGATATAATTGTTCTTTTATTTCGTATAGCACGAACTATTGACACTGGTAGCTCCTTATTTTTTTAAAAAGCTTTATGTGTCGGAGCCATCATAAAAATGGTTAAGGCTTTGTTTATAATATCTATAACTTAGAGGAGAAAAAACAAGCAGGATAGCATAAGGCTATGATTGAAACATTTTTATCTCGGAGGGGTTGTATTTGCTACCCCCCCACCCTTACGATTTTTTCCTCAAAACATGTCAAGAAATCTCCCTTCAAAGTCCTCGATACATTATCCGGAAGGGGTAAAGGGATGATTCATCGTGAGGTTTGATTTTCAATAGGCTTTCTTTGACAGATCATGCGTGACTCCTATCAAACTGCTTTTTCACTTTATTCAGCATCGTTTGACAAATCATCACGAAAAAACTCACACCATAACAGCATCTACAAATTGTTCAGCTGCATTACGAAAATCAGCGTTCTGTGAGAAATGTTTTTCGTGCGATTTGAGGAATTTACGGTGCGCACAATAGACCTACCGAAACCATTATTGCCAATACCATTCGCAAATTGAGTCCCAGTTTACATTAGTGGATGATACCCGACCGGTTATACCACATCCAGCTGGTAGTGAAGAGACTACGTATTTGGGCTGATGAGCAACCTGAAGAGTACCAAGAGCTACCATTACATCCATTAAAAACAACGGTATGGTGTGGTTTATGGGTTGGTGGAATTATTGGTCCATATTTTTTCAAAAATGATGCAAATCAGATTGTTACCGTTAATGGTAATCGTTATCGCGCCATGTTAACGGTTTATGTGCTTCCTCAAACTCAAGCACATGGTCTCGGTGAGCTCTGGTTTCAACAAAACGCGTGAAACAATGGACTTGTTGAGAAATTATTTTGGTGAGCACTTAATTACAAGTTTTGCTACGGTAAATTGGCCGCCTAGGTTGTGCGATATCACACCTTTGGAATATTTTCTCAAGAGGTATGTAAAGTATCAGGTATTCAGAAATAAGCCAGCTACGATTGACGCTTTGGAAGCCAACATTATTTGTGTTATCCGCGAGATACCAGTCGCTATGCTCGAACGAGTCACTCAAAATTGGACCTTCCGAATAGACCAGCTCAGACGTAGTCATGGCCAACATTTACATCACATCATTTCCAAAAATTAAATGCCATGAATTGTTTCTTTTAACCGATAATAAAAATTTTAAGTTCACTTTCAAGTTTATGTGTTTTATTTTACATTATAAATTAAACCTCACAACGAATCACCCTTTAGAAACAGATAAAAATTCTTCTTGGAAAAATCGTTCCTTAGATCTTGAATTCCAATTTTGCTAGTTGAGTGAGCTGATTGTGATAATAAACTTGAATGTTTTTTCTATATATTCATTCTATATCTGTAATGGAACGAGTATGTAAAAAAAAATCAATCACATACTAATTTGAGTGTACGGCACTTTGGTTGTTTTTAATATTTTCCATGGTCGATTTTTGTTTTGTGGGACATTTTAAAAAGAGCAAACCACCTTCACAACTCTCAATTTATTGCATAATATCGTCAAACACTATCTTTGTTCTGGATTCAAATTTTGGACGTATTCAGTGAGTTGCTGTTGCAATGAAATCGTGTTATAACTCACTTCTCATATTAAACCAATTCCAACATTCCCAGTTCCAATTGGTCTACCAAATCCAAAAGTTTTCCAGTTATGTTACTTGGTCTTTCATTTCATTTTATGTAGCATTAAGGTCTTCAAATCTACGCAGTATAGCTGCCGCTAATTTTGTACTTTTCCCACTCTTTCGGGGAATTTAAAAACCCCACAGGTTTATTAAATATATTAATATTTCAAAAAGCTCTCTCAACTTGGTCGCTGCGTTTCACTAAAAAAAAATTAAATTTCCTAAAAAGATTAAAATTAAATTAAAAATAAATAGAATAGAAAGGAAGTGGCATTTAATTTTTGGAAAGGATATCATGTAAATTTTACCAACGACTACGTCTGAGCTGGTCCATTCAGAAGGTCCAATTTTGTGCGACTCGTTCGAGCATAGCGACTGGTATCTCGCGGATAACACTGGTAGAGTTGGCTTCCAAAGCGTCAATCGTAGCTGGCTTATTCCTAAAGATCTGAGACTTTACATATCCCCAGAGAAAATAGTCCAAAGATGTGATATCGCACGATCTAGGCGGCCAATTTACCGTAGCAAAACGTGAAATTAAGTGCTCACCAAAATGATTTCTCAACAAGTGCATTGCTTTACGCGCTGTATGGCTCGTAGCGCCGTCTTGTTGAGACCAGAGCTCACAGAGACCATGTGCTTCAATTTGAGGAAGCAAATAGTCCGTTAACATAGCGCGATAACGGTTACCATTGACGGTAACATTCTGATTTGCGTCATTTTTGAAGAAATATGGACCAATGATTCCACCAGCCCATAAGCCACACCATACGGTTGTTTTTAATATATGTAATGGTAGCTCTTGATACTCTTCGGGTTGCTCATTAGTCCAAATACGGAAGTTTTGTTTATTAACGAAATAGCTCTCAGCTACAGCTGCTATAGTCTCTTCACTACGTGCTGGATGTGGTATAACCTTTCGACTATCATCCACTAATGAAAGCTAGGACTCAAATTTGCGAATAGCAATGGCACTAGTGGTTTCTGTAGGTCGATTATGCGCACCGTAAATTCCTCGAATCGCACGAAAAACATTTCTCACAGAACGCTGATTTTCGTAATACAGCTAAACAATTTTTAGACGCTTTTATGGTTTGAGTCTTTCCATGATGACTTGTCAAATGATACTGAATAAATTGACAAAACAGTTTGATAGGAGTCACGCATGATCTGTCAAAAAAGCCTATTGAAAATCAAGCCTTACAATGAATCACACCTTAGATTTACGTTAAAATATATAATTACGTATTATTCTTATTCTTATTATTATTATTATTATTATTATTATTATTATTATTATTATTATTAATATTATTATTGTCTTTTCAGCAGCTTTGGTGAATCATATTTTTAACTATAATGTTTCCAATGTCTTTAATGTCTTGAATGTACGGTGTTCCCATACCTGGGCAGCGTAAGGAATATTATAAGATACAGCTGCACGGATTATTTTCTGCTTTACGCTACGAGATATGCCTTTGTTGTTGATGCAACTGCTCATTTTGATTCCGTCAATTCTATTTTTTTTTTATATAGTATATACCATATACTTATCACTCAAATGGGTATGAATACACTTATAATCTTAAATGCTTCTTCATGCTAAGGTTTAAAACAATCAAAACTCCCAACGCTTACACATATTCTCACCTCAATAAGTCAAGTACCGAATTAAAGGAATAAGTAAAAACTATATCATCAGCAAATCCAGTTTCTGTCCCTCTTAGATATTGACTAAAGATAGAGTTAATAAATATAAGAAATAAGACCCGACTCATTAAAAAACCTTACGGAACACCGACGAAGAAGTTCGTGGTCCAAGGTATCAAATGTCTTGGTAAAGAGCGCAACAGTACATTTTTTAACCACTTTCTTTTTTTTTTCTTTTTTTTTAAGGACTTAACACTTAAGTGAATTCATTCATTTATAATGCCTTATGCATAAAAAATTATTTAAAGAACCATTGACTATAGCCGAGTTTGACTTTTTGAATTTCATAATGATTATATGGAGTTCAAATTAAGAAATAGGTTAAAAGAAAAAACTTCTTGATGACCCAGTTTCCTTATTTATACAATTTTGCAGATAACGATTTTAAGATACTGTATTGAACCTTGCACCAGACATAGTATTTGTTTAAGCACAGGTAAAGAATTTATTAGAGCCCTTCGCAATATATATTGAGTTATTAATAATTTTGACTCGATGGTGCATGTCGTGTTAGTTTTTTATTTAGTAACTCATCTATAATTCGCCATTTTGTTTTTATGTCACCTTGTGGTTTGTTGAATTTATCAATATAGTAGTGCTCCTTGCAGTGAAATAGTGAACTATTTTTGGTTTCATACTACAAAAAGAGGCAAGTCATAGAGTGATCTGAACTTCTTAAGTCGGATGTTGCATTTTTTAATAAAATATAAGATTTACAAACCAGCCCAGCAATTAAATGGTAAATACATGTTTGTTAAGTATCGGATATTCTAGTTGTTTTATTTATACAAGATTCTAAAACATTAGCGAATATTAACGTTAAATATCTCTCAGCAATCTCTAACTCTATAAGTATATCACAGTTCATGTCTTCTACACTAACCAGAATTTTTGCTCGTTCCTAATTTAAGAGAGTATAAATTTCTTTCACAAAAACATCCTGACTTCCATCATGAAATCTATAAAAAAAAAAATCAAACTTGTAGCTATTATTTGTACACAATGTTTGAAGTAGTTAGCACTTATGTGCTACAAAACGCACAATTATTAAATAAACTATCAATAACCTAAACGGCAATAACACTCGTCTCATAAGAAATGTTGCATTTGGGGTTAAATCCCACGGTATCCCGGTACATCAGAAAAATCCTTTAGAAGACCATTTCATGACTATTATTCCCATATTTGGGTAATAAAAATAACATCTGGCTTATTTAAAAAAGTCTCCAGGTGAGCTAAGAAATAGGGTGACTCTATTTATCTATAAAAAAGTATTTATTTATTCATCAATATTAATGTTGTCCCCTTCAAGGGGACATTTTGGAAAACGCTTCTATTTATCTTCGAAGCACTTCTCATAAGCTCTTCCAGCGATGCCGTTTTTGTTTCCTCAATCGTTGCAAATTTCCGTCCTTTCATAGGCCAAATCTGGTGAATATGGTGGCTGAGGCATGATTGTCGTGTCGTTTTTAGCCAAAAAATTTCTTACAAGCAACGATTAATGAGCAGGTGCATTATGGTGTTGCAAAAGCCATGAATTTTTTTTTTTCATTACTCCTTACTTACACAAACGGCGCATAACGTAAAAGGTAAAAGGTAAAGTAAAAACTCCTGATGCACTACGCAACGGTAAACGAAAAAAAAAAAAAAAAAAAAAACAGTGATCAAAACTTTGACATTTTATCGAACTTGGCGTGCTTTTTTCGGTCTTAGCTCGCCTGTGTGCTTCTTTTGAACGATTGGGATTTGGTTTCGACGTCATTACCATAAAACCATGATTTGTCACCAACTATGACCCTTTTTTAGCAAGTCAGAATCATCATGGACGCCATTTAAGAGCTCCTGAGCGATGCTTATGCGACGGTTCTTTTGATCAAAATTAAGAAGTTTCGGAACAAAGTTCGCTAACACCCGTCTCAAGCCCAAATCATCCTAAAAAATTGCATGGTACGAACCGAACGATATGCTTAAATCCTCAGCAACTTCTCTTACGGTACTTCGACGATTTTTCAAAACAATTCTCTTCACAGCTTCAACTTTATCATCTTTTGTTGATGTGCTGGTTCATCCAGAGCGAGGTTCGTCGTTGGCATCTTCCCGGCCATCTTGGAAGAGCTTGTACCACTTGAAATCATTTTTTTTTTTTCTTAGAGCAGACTCAACTCTAGAGAGTTGAGTTTTAGAGCAATTAATTTCATTTTTTACACAAAATTTGATGCAAATTCTTTGGTCTATTTTTTCTAATAATTGAAAATCGCCAAGCACACCAAAACACGTGTATCGTTTCTATTTGTCAAAAATAACATGCTATATAATTGAAATTCTTTACATGTGTACAAATACTTAAAGAAAATCGATAATCGATGGTACGTTGCCCGCGTACGTACAAATACATCTTGTGCATAAAATTTTTTTCATAGACTTCTTACGTTTTGGTGAATATTAAAAACAGTGTTTTTAAGCTCGTTAGTGTAAAATCCTCTTTTATAAAACTGATCAATATATTTACATAAAAGAGAGATTAAACTATTATGAACATCTTAAACAACGTTATTTTGTGAAATTACCATAATAAAATTATTCAAATAGGTACATAATTTAGTCTAATTTTTCGGGATTCTGCAGCAAAGTTAATCCATCACTCACCCAAAAAAAAAAAAAAAAAAAAACATTTCTTCCATTTAATTATTTTAAATTGTTTGGCTCTATTGTAAGATGATAAACACTCGTTGGTAAAAACATTCTTCTCATATAATACACAAAATATATCAGTTGAAGCATTACATTTGTTGTTTTTAACTTTTTGATTCCAATCGATGGTGTTAAATTTAATGCAATATTGGTTGTTTTCGATAGAAGATTTTGATGAAAAGTTTTGTCACTGCTGTTTTGGGAAGACTGTTTCTTATTTATAAGTCGCTAGAAAGCACCCACTGCATGGGCAAGACATATACATAGTAAAAATAAGTAGAAAACAGCTGTAAGCCCCTTAAGTACGATATAAATGTTTCACTTTATTAGTAAGCTTATTACAGATAAAATTTGTGCTCTGAAGGCTTATGCAAGGGTTAAGTGGTCATGAGATCCCATACACATATTTAGTGGACTCATTATACGAGTATACTATTTATGCAAAGTTTTAAGTAAATCCTAAAACTATTTTTTTTTTTTTTTTTTTTTCAATTTTCCTTTATGATTTTGGGTAGGCGATGATAAACCAATTAGTCAGACAGTACGGAGATGTTTATTTATCAATAAAAAATAGAAAAATGATCCAAACGAGTTGGAAAATTAGCATTCAACATGGAAATAAGATGGGTATATCAGTAAAATACCTTCATTTGCTTTAAAAATTTACATAATAACCAAAACGACAACTTTAACTGAGAATGAAATTTTAGATCATAGATCGATGAAACCTTAAAGATGATAATTACAATGGCAAAAAACTTTAAACATGATAAGCGAACTAGGGAAGTACCTTGAACTTTAGAATATTACAGTCATTAAAAAGTACATTAAAAAGTACAAGATAATGATATCCTGGAAATTGGGGAGTATTTAGCTTGCAGCTAACCGTAGGTCTGAGTACTGGATAAGATAGATAAAATACAGAGATTCAAACTGGATTTTGATTGGGAGAACCTTATTAATATATTTCATCTAATAAACTTAACATGGTGCAATAAATAATAAATATTTTCCAAAGAGCATATGGTATAGTAATGCCTATTAAGAGAATATATTGCGCATATCTTTGTTATGTAACGGTGGTTGTAGTTGTTAAATGATTGAATATTGCATGAATTTGTATGGTAAAAAGTGTTTGCTTAGAACTATTTGTCAATGATTTTATGTCACTACGGCTACATAAGGCTTCAATTAACAAAATATTCACACAACGTAAGACCTTAGAGAAACCCAAACGGCTATACAGATTCGTATCTATTTTTGGTATCCCTAACATTCTCGCCAAATTATGCAAAATACTCCGTAATGGTAGGAAACTATCTTACGGTGACGGTGACCTATGATGTCAAAAAATACTTAGACGAGATAATGCGCTGTTATTAGATTTTTTTTTTAACATCGTACTGGTACTTATGAAAATTGTGCAGTCATTTAAACAATAACAAAAGTACATTTTGTTTAAATTCTGCTTAAAGCATACGCTAATGTCACTGTCTCTAAATACTGAAACACATGGATCAAAACGGGTAATGCTGAAAGTGAGAGCAAAATAACTAGGGATGCATAAAATCGGCGAATCAGCGTTACGACGTCACGGACAATTATAACTCTGGTCTACCCTGATTCCGCTTTTAACAATGATTTTAATAGCTATTCAGAAACCAATAACTGTTTCCTTGGCCTTAAACGGGAATTAAGTAAATATCATATATAAGGCCCGAATTATCACAGTGCTGCGCTGTGCGGAAAAGCATGGACGTTAGTGAACCGGTTTATTTAAAAATATAGCATGACAAGAAATATAGACAAGACATGAAATTTGAACTAATTGGTCTTATTTTCTATTAAAAAAGTCATATTATTAGAAGAATGCGTTAGCCAAACACAAGCAGAATAAAGGAGAAACGGATAACCATTATCCTTGTCGTCTTAGGTTTATTCTCTTTGACTAAGATATTCGTTTATTTCATCAAAATAATAATAATCGAATAACTTCATGGTAATTGGTTTTAGAAAATAAATGTGGTCTATCCATATCTCGGACTTTCTGCACATCTTTTTAGGACGTTCGGGTACAATTCGTCCCCAAAAATGATTTTGTGTATTATTAAAACATTTTGAAGCGCTTGTGAGATAAGCTATTGAAAGAGCGGCTTTCTGCCACTATGTTGAAATACTACATGTTATCTAAATAAACATTCGGCATATATAGGTTTGTATATATGTGCATTCAATATCACTTATGGCATCTAAACGCCAAGTGTTATCCTAATCTGATAAGTAATGTTTGGGTGAATCTGTAGTAATCGAACAAATAAACAAATAACATAGTAATATATAGAGACAACAAATCTTTCTTTTAGGAATCGAGTTAAGAGTTTGCGGGTTTTCATCTGTTAATTGGAAGGATCGGCGTTCTGGTCAACGCAGGGAACACCACCATAAAAAACGTAGGTTTACAAATCGAGAAGACTATATAGCTTCAAGCACATTCTTGGTGGGGTCGGAACTTGGTAATTTTTTTTTATTTGTAACAATTGTTCTTAATTCATTATTAATCTTCTTTGTATTTTTATAAGGACATGATATTACCGTTGAAGCTGGATTAATTACATACACTTTTCAGACGTTAATCCCTGAAAATTGTCCTTCGTCATTTGAGGGATCCTACGGCCACATTCGCTATGTTGTTAAAATTGTTATCATAAATAGTCCAGGTCGCAAAAAAGAAGTATTCACTGTTCCGTTTACAGTGCTAAAACTTTTAGATTTAAATAGAGAGTCAAACATTCTTAAGGTGAAGAAATACAGGATCCATATTATTATTGTATTTACTTTATTTTGCCTCACTTAGATGCCTGCTAATATTGAAACAATGCAGGGATTTTGCCTCAGTACAGCTAAACCTGTGTTGCTAACTATTGATATGACCCAGACCGGATTTGTACCAGGCCAAATGATTTTAGTTAGCGGTGATGTTAATAACCAATCCAACTGCGATGTAAAGAAAATATATGTGTTTCTTAATCTAAGGGCTACGTATACGGCGGAATACCCACGCATTAATGTTAAAACAGAGAAAATTAATTTAGTCAAGAAAATGTCAAGTTCCGTACCGCGACATACTCGTAGAGCGTTCACTGAAATGATAAGAGTTCCAGCTACCGCACCAACTTGTGAACATCTTAGTAAAGTTATTCGTATTGCTTATGAAATTGTTGTTGTCGCCGTTATGAATGGATTGGTAAAAAATCCCAAGGCAGTTATACCAATCACAATTGGCAACGTGCCCTTACAAAATACACCATGCATGGCACCTAGATCAGTTGATATACCATCAACTTCAGCAGGCGCAGTAGTGGTCAACAACCAAGTTGGACTTTTAGAAACCACACCGACAATACCAGAAAAAGATCTGCGTAAGATATTTTATACTTTTTTTTATTTTCATATTTAGTTTTATTTTTTTATTTTGTAAAGCTCCTCCATCATATGAAGAAGCCATGTTCATGACTGTCGATATTGGAGATGATGAATTGCAATCACCAAACGAAATATTTGAGTCAGTGCGTTTTACTCCCAGATTTCCAGTTTTCGACCTAGATGGAAGTCTTGTATCTGATGCAGCAGTATCTAATTCTCAACTGGTGTCAGATACAATTCTACAAAAGGGACCAACAGAAGATGGCTATTTAATTTAGCATTAAAACAGTATTAAATAAAAGTATATGTAAATGTTGTCTTTTAGTACTTCAAAACAAAGCCACTTAGGTCCCAATATTTTAAATAAGAAAATATCATATAGAAAGGCTACAGCCCCTTGGAATAAATCGTATGATTTATTTTATTATTGTTATTATAGAATTTTTGTCAACACTTTTGTGTTGCTATATAGTCCTATAGCTATAAGCTTTCTAAATTGTTGTTAATTATTCATTGATGTTGAGTTTTTCCAGATCTTCGGGTAGACTCTTTAGTGTAGTATGACACAATTAGTGGAATAATGACTGTTCTCATTATATCCCCTGCACAACCTCGCTCAGATTTAAGTATTTGTTTACGTCAGTATTTAGGTATTATGTCTATTTTAAAGCAGTCAATCAGAACAATATCTGTTTATATGTGATTATTGTGCTTATATGTGTTATTCTGAGGAACAACGGGGATTGGATTGTAATTGAACAAACGCGTATCCTTCATTCATTCTATTTGCTGATTAATTTTATTATTCGCTTGTAAGTGTTGATAAGCATATTAAGAGGATATATTTTGATGAGTAAACTAAGGTCTGCCTTTCTTGGTATCACGTTTGTATTTCTGATTGTAAGGAAGTTCGCAGATGGATAATAGTCTCAACAAATATTTTGGTAAAATGCTTGAGACATTAGTTTTATTGCTGATCAGATTCGTGTGAACTTTAGTAGTTTAACTTCTTAGTTTATCTGCGACGTCTCTTTGATTTCAAAGTATGTTGAGTATTGGTATAATATCTTCGTGAACATGCGACTCCTAAAGTAACCAATCTGCTACTCCATTATATTTTTTTGGTATAAATCAAGTGTCTCTCGGATATACAATAGTATATTGCAGCGATGGATTGCCAACTATTATTACTACGAAATTATTCTTATAATATAATGTATTATCTATATAATATACATATATAAAACTAAGTTGATATTTTGTGCGTTTACGTATAACTCACGTAATTTTCAACCAATTACCTTGGTTTTTTTTAAAACTATTCAGAAGAACAATGAGAAGGATATAAGCTCTTTTTACAAAAAAAAAACAACTTTTCATTCAAGAAAATGCAAAATGTATTGTATATCTACGGGCACATGTTATTCAAGAGGAATGGCATTCTGTTAACAAAACATCGAAGTACAAAACATACGACGTTAATCGGTGCCTTGCATAGATTATTTGTTAACAGTTTACAGTGAATTGCTTTGCTATGAAATCCATGTTTTGTTGACGCTATGAGAACATGTGTACATTCAAAATATACTTTTACATATTCCATTCTTCTTAACACCATTGCGTTGGTGTCAATGCGGTCTTTATTCTCTGTCATTTCATTTTTGGCGGTAAGCATCAAGTATTTTTTTATATTGTTATACGAAAAAAGTGAACAAATTACAAGAAAACAACAGAAATATTTTTATTGACTAAAATTTTAATGACTGTTTGACCGATTAAAATTTTTATTGAAAACTAAAACTAGTGTTTTTTGTATTCGGTGTGTACATTTGTCTTTTTTCGTGCTTTAAATTTCAATGCCAAACATCAAATTGTGTTCCATTTGTAAATCGATTGTAAATTTGCTGCATCGTCGTTCAAACCTTTTTCTAAATGGGACTAAATTGTGAGATAAAATTTAAACGACGATGTATCTGTGGCAACTACGAACATGCACATACACAGCCATAGAGAGCAACAAACGAGACAACTGTCCAGCAGTGTTACAGTCAGTCAAGCCACGTACACCGTCAAGCGAACATCGCTGGAATTTCCCTTAGCCTCCTGTCCCCTTATTAATAAAAATATGCATACGATTGCTAATATCAATAAATTTATAATATCTAGTAGAAAGCGTATGTATTTTTAACTTTTAACCGGCACACATCCACTACAATTGGTGACCCCGAAGGTTTAAGTTTTACGAGCACGTTGGCTTTTACATCTTCCATCCCAAATGCAAGCCTGCCTAGCTGCCCAAAAATCTGCGTATGTATTGTAGCAGAATTAGGTGAAAGTATTTGTCGATGACCTTCATCGACAAATCGCCGATCTGACCGCCGAAGTCGCTGCCCCTTCAACATCATTTTCAGCACTCACACGAATTGAACATAAGCAGCAACACGGTTCCAAAAGCAGATCCAAATCCAGGCAAGTACCTATTCAATCAAATATCAATCAATTTCAGGAAAACGATGCCGAGAGCTGTTAATAGCGGTACACGAGTCTCATCGCTCACATGTCTGAAGTCTCCATCTAGCCACTACAGCGCACACAGCAATCACGTGCATTATCGACCTACCTGTTAATCGCTGCAAACGAGATTCCCGTCTCCCCTTCCGACATCAAAAAGACAGCCATCCTCACGACATTTGGTCTTTTTGATTTTCCCTTTTATGACGTTTGGCCTGCGCAACGCCGCGCAAACGTTTCAGATGTACATCGACGAGGTGACCCGAAATGTTTCCTATATTCCCATATATGGACGATCTACTAGTAGCATCGGAAAATGAGGTGGAGCATATCGAACATCTTCGCATCTTATTTCAATGACGACAGGACGCTGTAATTGTGATAAACGTGGCAAAATCAGTGTTTAGAAAAACGAAGTGAAATATTTAGGACATCTCGTATCGACTAAAGGGATTTTCTTACTCTCGGAAAAAGTGAAAGCCATCCTGAATTTTCCTACGTTTTCTAGCGTGAAGAAACTCCGCGCTTTTATTGGCACCATTAATTTTTACAGGAAATTTATCAAGAACGCAGCTGAGATACTCGGACCACTAAACGATCAGCTCAAAGGTCCAAATATCAAAAATCTTCAACCCATCGAGTGGACGCCTACGTTGAAGAAATCATTTAAGGTCAGCAAAAACGCCCTTGCAACGGCCACACTCTAGCTCACCCGAACGTCAACATACAGTGGTCCATCTTCACAGACGCCTCAGAGCCAGCCATCGGAGCAGTACTCCAGCAACGCTGCCTCGGTGCTTGGCAACCTCTTGCATTTTTAAGCCAAAATTTATCACCTTCGGCCCAAAAGCATTCAACCTACGACAGGGAACTCAACGCAATTTACGAAGCTGTTTAGCTCAAGTGCTGTATACCGTGCCAAAAAAAAAACAACGAGGCACATCACATTGTTCATTGCGAGTTTTGAGACACCTTCAAAGAGCTTCGAGCACATCCATATTGACCTCGTCAGCCTCATTCCATCCAAAGGATTCAATCAATGTCTCACGATCATCGACCGATTTACACGTTTCCCTGAAGCTGTCCCTCTTCCAAATAGATCTGCTAAAACTGTAGCTGAAGCCCTACTTTTATCCTGAATCGCACGATTCGGTGGTCCACTGTGGATTACCTCGGACTTAGGACCTGTTTAAATAACTAACTGATCGACTTGTTTGTAAACATTTTCGAACGACGCCCTATCACCCGCAGTCAAATGGATTGCAGCACTCTTATGCAACGGTGATACTTGGCCCTCAGCTCTTCCTATAGTGCTCCTTGGACTTCGAGTGGCATTCAAGGAGGATCTTCAAGCAACGCCTACTGAGCTTGCCTTGGTGAACCAATTCGTTTACCAGGAGAATTTCTGCGTCCATCAAGTGGAAACACTTCAGCTCCAGTGTTAGTGCAAATTCTGCAAACGCATTTAAGAGCCTACACCTCATTTATTTTTACATTTATTTTTAATAACCTCCGGAACACTTTACATGTTTTCGTTTGTCATGATCACATACGTCATTCACATATGGTCGTTCGCTGCACCATACGATGGACCATAAAAAGTTCTGGAAAAACACGAAAAGTACTTTGTGGTTCTACTCAGAGGCACCACGATCTTAATCGATAGGCTGAAACCGGCATTCGTGGTTGACGAAGACCTGCAACAGAGAGAAGACGATACAATGATGCGTAGCGAAACAAAAGCCTCCACATCCTCTGCAACTGAAAACCAAGAATAGTCCGATTCAACATACTACCATAGTTTCCTATTATTTTAAATTTTCATTCATAGTCATTATAATTTTGTGTGTTTTTTTTTCAATCAATCAAACAGATATATCTTAAAACTTGCTTAAATATCATATTTTTACTTAGAAGGGGAGATATGTAGCGACACACACATACACAGCCATAGAGAGCAACAAACGCGACAACTGTCCAGCAGTGTTACAGTCAGTCAAACCACGTACACCGGCAAGCGAACATCGCTGGAATTCCCCTTTGCCTTCTGCCCCCTTATTTTTGATATCAATAAATTTGTAATATCTAGTAGAAGGTGTTCGTATTTTTATTTTTTAACGGACACACGTCCGTTATATATATATCAAATACAATTCTATGGAATTAACATCGTTTGTTCATTTGAAATTCATATCAATTTTTTTGTTTATAAAAGAATAGCGTTCAGCACACAAACCAAGTTTGTGCTGTTGAAGTTTACCGATTTTGTAGTGCAAAGTGAAAGTGAGTGTTAATTTTGTAAAACAAAAAAAAATCGTGTCTAATGTACCTCTACGTACATAAGTTTCTGGCACAACAGCTGAGTCAAAGCATTTAATGAAATATGTATATTCAGTCTAACAACTCATGTTTTCAAATGACATCATTTGGCGCAACGAATATTATTACACTCAGAAATTTCATGCCCACATTTTAGGTAATTTACACGAACAGCGAAATGGCCTTCAATTTCGATCTAAATGCTGACCGCATTGATTGTTCCAGATGCTGATCCGAATTATCAATTTTTGCAAATTTATTTCATTGGTAATCCAGTTGACGAGCTCAATCAACGATGTTCAATTTATTCAAATGTGCGCAAATAGTGTTAAAGTTGCAAGATTTCTTTTATCAGCATAATGAACTAGTACGTTTATTCAAATCTGCATTGGACAGAATGCCGTCGGATGATAACAGAGTGGTTAAGAGAGTTTATAGAACGCCAGATGGTCAGCACACCAGAATATTCAATGCACCAACTATTGACAACGTAGCAATAGTCAACGTTGGAGAACAATTAAATGCACGAGATATTGTTATTCGTCGCAGAGATGATCATCTACAACGTATATCCGAACTTAACGGCTGTGACGATCCGATCCTATTTCATTTTGGCAAGGTCAAGAAGGCTTTCACATTCAAATTAAATTACGTAATCTATTAACTAGTAATTTAACATAATTATCTTACTCGTAAATCAAAAGTTAGATACTTTAACATGTTTCAAATTCTATGATAGGTGCTCAAACAAAAAAAAATGTAAGCGCAATGAACAATTATGCGTACAGGCTAATTATTCGACAAAATGAAGACAGCCATATTTTAAAATGTCAACGATTATTTCATAAATATGTTGTCAATATACAATCGAAACGTTTGAATTTCATTTGTTTCAATCAAAGTAGACTACGGGTTGAAGAGTGGGTATATATATCTGCGTGATGCAATTAACGGTGATGGCAACGTAAATCCGAATGATTTTGGTACGCTAACAATTTTAAAATCTTCATACACTGGCAGTCCACGCCACATGCATGAGTATGGAAGTTAACACAACATAAGTACACAATACAACATTCGATTCGTCAGCATAAGCAACAAGTCAACACAGAATAAGTTCACACAAGTTTCAACATTCGATTCGTCATCGACATTACAAGTCAACGATAGAAGTTCTCCCTTATCCAACGCTCGATACCAGCGCAGACGACATCGTGAGCATAACCAATATTCAACAAACAACACTGTATACTCCAAAATACGACACTGTTTTAGCACATCTTGCAGAAATCACATCCGTTCCCAGGACAGGTAGCTGACTGGTCATTATAGTTTAGGTATTTACGCTACTAGTTTAAGAAACTTGTGCTCAGTTTTTGTAAGTGAATTTTAATAAGGCAGTTACTCTGCCCAAATAAAGTTTTTTTTAAAAACATTTGAGTTTAAGTGTTTTAATTTGCACAAGACGCCATGACTTATGTTCGCCATTACGGTCGCTTAGACCTATTTACTACTTTCATATGTAATCTACAATAGAGTGAAATTAAAAAGCATTTCTTCTGTGGAATGGCAAAAAATAGTCCTACCACATGCGCACATGTTGATTTGGTTAGTCAACAAAATTAGACCAGAAGAAATGACATCATATCAGCTGAAATTCCAGATCAAACAACCGACCCAGTTGTAACCAAGAACATGATTTACGGTCCGTGTGGTGCGCTGAACATTAATTCACCGTGTATGTTTGATGGGAAATATTCAAAACGGTATCCACATTAACTCATATTAACCACATATATTACAAAATGATCCATCAGCCAATGAATTTTCAAAGCAGTTGTTGAAAATTGGAGATGGAAAATTGCCGATAAACAATGAAACTGGCTTAATAACCTTAACAACCAATTTTTGCAATGTAGTTCAATCAAAAGAAGAATTGATTCGAAGAGTTTTTCCAAACATTGTACAACAATACAAAACACATATTTGGCTGAGCGAAAGAGTTATACTGGCGGCAAAAAACAAAGACGTTACAGAAATTAATGAGTCGATACCATTATGATTGAAGATGAGGTAGTCAATTATCCCACAGAATTTTTAAATTCATTGGACTTATCAGTTTATATATTTAAATTGAAAGATGAGCACTAATCATCATGTTTCGTAATATCAACCAACCAAATTTGTGCAATGACACAAGACCTGCCGTTAAGAAGCTAATGACTAACGTTATTGAGACCACTATTTTAAATTTAAAGGTGAAGACGTTTTAATTCCACGTAGGTATCCCGATGATACCAACAGACATGCCAATCGAATTCAAACGTTTGCAGTTTCCAAAGCGCAGGGACAATCTTTGCAAGCGTGTGGTTTGAATTTGAAAATAATTGTTTCTCACATGGAAAATTATATGTAGCCTGCTCAAATGTAGGGAAATCTGCTGATTTGTTTGTGTTCGCACATGAAGGAAAAACCAAAAATATACTTTATCCCAGAGCCTAACAATAAATTCATTTGAAAGAAAAAAAGAAATGTTTTCTAATTTAGAAAACAAATAAAGAAAACATCTAGCAAAGCGGACGGGTAACGCTAGTCAAACTATAACTATTTTAATTGTTGTTATAATACAAATATTATTATTGGTGTCACACCATCCACCTTTTTTTGTACCTAGTACTAACTTCGTTTATTTTTAGTCATAAAACCGATGCATCCAGCCGCAATAGCGATAGAATTTGTAAGCAACATGCACGTATGAATGTATTTAGAAGATAGGATAAGGAAAATTTATAAGTATAACGGAATTTGTATTGTAAAAAAGGAAATATTATTCAGTAATAAAATCAGAATTGAGCCAACATTTTGGCGTATTTATTCTCAATTATTATATAGGGTTTTCCAATAGAGACTTGACAACCTTGAGTTTAATTTGTGAACGCACTCTTTCACTAATCATCAAACTGTTACTGTCAATTTATTCAGTAAACTCAACATTTTCATCATGGTAAAGTACACTAACGAGTAACGTCTGCAAATTATAAACATTTTCTACAGATATTCGGAGTCGCAAAATCATCTTCAGTGACGAAGCTCATTTTTGGCTCAATTGGTTTCTCAATAAGTAAAATATGCGTTATAGGTCGGGTGAAAACCCACATGTGCTTCATGAATCACCAATTCCTCCCTAAAAAAATAACTGTTTGGTGCGGTTTGGTGCATGCCGGCGGCATTATTGGGCCATATTTTTTCGTCTACGATAACGATCGTCACGTTACTGTGAATGGTCAACGTTATCGCGCCATGATCACCGATTATTTTTGGCCGGAATTGAAAGATGTGGACTTGGACGACATGTGGTTTCAAGAGGATGGTGCCACACAGCACACGCTACAATCGATTTATTGAAGAGTAAGTATGGTGAGCGTGTTATCTCAAGACATGGGCCAGTATATTTTCCGCCTCGTTTGTGCGATTTAATGCCGCTTGACTATTTTCATTCATAAATGGTTTGATTATACTTCAAGCCAATAATAAAGTTTTTGAAATACCTCAAATGGTTTGCCTTTTATTTAAAAAAAAAGTTGTCAAGTCGTTATTAGAAAAACCTATATTATGGTTATTATTGTTTTATGGTATTTTTTTCCTTATTGGGTAATTACAACACATTTTGTAAACCCTAGCCCAATACATAATACAACATAGGTAAATAAATAAAATTTGACGTCCTCTCGCAAGTAATTATGAACTACGTCTATTGGGACTATTTTTATTTCTTTCAGATTCCACTCCCATTTTATTTCCGGAGAAAACTCGGCATATCTGCTGCGTTTGTCAACTTATGTACCGCTGATATTTTTAATATAAATGGGATCGCAACGTCGATGAAAATGTGCTTTTGTGTTTCAATGACTGTAATATTGGAACAATTGTGAAGCCTTGTGTATACCGAATGAATGAATGATCGAAGTAAAATTGTGTACTCTCATTTGCCACTAGTGGTAAGGACATAGTAAGGTATTTTATACGGTCTGAATTTATATTGAGAAGCTTCTTATTCAGAATTTTAGGAACATTATTGCCTCTGCATTTATTTATACAGACTTAAGTGAATTTTTGCAGTATTTTAGTTGGCACAACACGTTCTTTTTCTTCAAAAAACTTCGGTTTAAGCATATATTTGACTATTAAATACTATATGGTAGCTATCTGTTTGAAGTATTTACGATATATCAACATTGTTACCGCCCATGAATAAATAAGTTAGAAGTAAAGAAGTAACTCTTTTACAGTCGAAGAAATGTTCATAGCTTCTAAATTTTGTTGTCGGCGCCGTATTTGACTTTCTTTCGTCTGTTTGCGCTTGCAGCTCAGCTTTCGCTATCTTTCCCCATCCAAACGATATTGCTAACACGTTCATAACATCCAACAATGATATGACACCATTGTTGAGCGTATATATTGCAAGAAATACAGCAATGTTAACAATTTTCGCTCCGCTGTTCATCGTTTTTGGAGCTATCTTCCAAATAAGTTGATTGAATCACAGTTTCGCATTCACTATAGTAATTTCGTATACATCTTAGAGTCGCCATCCCCGACGTAATTAGTTACATATATCCGTGCTTTTTGACGGATATTGAATCTTCTTTTGTAGCGTCTAGTTCCATTTTGCCTGCCGATCCTTCATGATTGATCTGGCAATTTTAATCGTGATTAGACTTACATTCCTCATATTGCTTGGTATTTTTGTGTCTATTCTACTAGTTACATTCAGCATAATAAAAATATTTTACAAGAAAATCAACGACTTTTTCTGGAAACTGACCAATGAGAACGGCAACTCCATACAATGAGGTAGAAGCACGTTTTCGCCATGTACCATCTCCTAAAACGGTCAGTTTTGTTATATCAGCACTCGAATTTCTTTTTTTGTTATTTCCTGTTCTTCTTTTACATATTGTTTTAACATGAATTGAATAATACTTGAAACAGCAGAATAAATGTTATTTATTATCGTATCATATGTCATTTGTTGAAACGGAAGCGGAAAATTCATGCGTCCACGTAGCTCAACGCAAACCAATCTTCAATAAGTCCTAAACAAAAAAGAATCGTGTATTTATGGTATTTTATAAGCTGTGTTGATGTACGGTCACGAAGGAATGAAAGACGGTTTGCACGATGAACACGAAACTACAATTTTAAAACCGAGTCTTTGGGTACTTTCTATTGAGCATCGATTATCATTATCATTATTTTTATATTTTACACATTCCGATAAGACAAAAAACAGTCAAAAAATTCAAAATTTGATATTCGATGTTTGAATCTTCTGGTACGGATATCTCATGATCAGTCTTCAATTCTTTTGCAACTGGAACTAATAATCCCGTCGGAAGATGTTTCGGCAGTTTGACGATTTTTGGGCGGTATTTTCTTTTTGCTCCGAACTTGCGAAAAGATCCGGATAGATGAGCTTCTCGAGAAGTTTTATTTCTGATATCCATTTTCTTCAGAATATTTATTCACAAACGAAAATTCACTGTAACGCACAGCTCCACAAACGGCAAGCTACTGACAAAACGTGTCTATGTCTGGCAAATATTGTATGATATTTCCATTAGACCTGGAGCCGAGTACGCCCAAGAACACAATAGAATCATAAAATAGGCCTAAGGACGCTCTGTACGAAGGGTCGCTTGCCGCAACCTGTCTCTCGGCTCGACGCCGCAAAACTGGTTTCACTCACTCTGCTGGCGCTTTCACCAGATATTTCTGAGGCCTCAGGCTTCAAGAAAATGCAAAAATATCTGCTTAGACTACTGCCCTTAAAAGACTCTGTTTGGCTGTCGTGTAAAGTTAAAATGCCTATCAGACCTCTTCCACCTCTCTGCTAAAAGTCTTTCACAGAAAATCTTGGGATAATGAAATTTATACGATATGAGCATCGCTCTTTGCGATCGCTTTGAAGCTCGTTTGTTATTAATGTGAAAATTTCAAATCAGTAAGTGAGTACTGGAATTGGAAATCAATTCCAAGTTTTTATAATTTCTATTGTTATTAATATCATTATTAATACTATAGTTATTATATTTCTCTTATTTAAGGATAGCTACAATATATTTTAGAGGCCTGAGTCCAAATTCAAAATACATAAATTTACTATTGTATTTCTTAATTATAATTTAATTTAGGTTCATGAACTTTCATGTTATATGGCAGGTATCAATTATCACAGCTTTTTGCATTGCATCAATGATGTTTTGTGTCAGTCCAAGTAACTTCATATCGTCTCTCAGCTTATTGTGCACTAATCCTTTAGCGCTGATGATTCAGGGATTATTTTAACTTCCTTCAGATTCCACTGAAAGTTCAGCGTATCTGCTTCGTTTTTCGGTTTAAGTTTGACTCATGTTTCTGTTTGCTGGAATCGCAACAGCAATGAAAATACCCCTCCGTTCTTGCTTATTGATTATGTGACGTCCGGACAGTTATAGAGACTTTAGTGTTCTCATTTTCCACCGCCTTTGAGGGCTCTTATCCGTGATAAGGTGTTTTATCGACCAGGAGTTTATGTTTTTTTAAAGTATCTTCTTATGAAGAATATTAGTGACGTTATTATGCCTTCTTGTGTGTTAACCCCGAGCTAGGCTAGTGCAATCTGATATCACGGGATCTTTTTTTTTTCTTCTGCATTTATAACACATATCATCTCTTACGTTCCGATTTTTCATGACATGCTTTTGATCATTTTTCGTTGGAATTACTCACCTTTTCACAAACATTTTATCAGCATTCTCACTATTAAGTGTCCCGTAATACTGGCCATGTATCCGTTTTATTGCCCAGTTGTGCTCTCTTGTATTCCTGTTTATAGCTTGTCTCTCGATGCTCCCATTTAAATTCAGGGATGCTACGTTTTTGTCCGTGTCGGTTATTACTTTAATCAGAGCAGATCTTTCCGATTTGAAACGAAAGTAGTTACGTAAGTATTGTATCTGGTTGTCATGCAAAGAAATAGGCCTCTTCTTGATGTCACCATTCTCTCGATGCACGATTTGGGATGATGAAACTTATAAGATGTTAGTATAGTCCTTATTTTCTGTTGCATTGCTCGTAGTTCAGTGACTGACGAGTAATTTCGTAAGAGTAACTTAATATGTGTATTGCAAATGTATTTAGAGCTTTTATTGTAAACTTTCTGCTCAGATTTTCGTTCGCTATTCTGCGAATACGCGATTTTAACTCTCTTATAGTGTATTTGTACGGCTTTTTTATTTCTCACATTATTATTATTATTATTATTATTATTATTATTATTATTATTATTATTATTATTATTATTATGGAATTTCATACATCTCGGCTCTTTTGCCGGAGATAAATATTCCGGTATGACCTACCAAGTGATTATGCTCTGATGGGGAGTAGTCCAAGTTCTAAACCATCTTGTTGATTATATTGTGTTGTTACAGTTGCAGGAATTTTTGTAAAGTGTTACACGTATACAGTACGATTGCTTTTTGTATCTGAGCAACAACTTTTCCATGCCGTACTTCTTTAAGTCTGTAATAAGCCTCATACGAATTAGACCAGTTGTTGACATGACAATTGGTGTAACATAGCGCTCATTTCTATTGCTAGTGGTGTGTATTTGGAAATCTTTGTTGCATACATTGACCGTAGGTTTCGGTTTAACTTAACTGCCACATCAAAGATTTTTATTCGTCAGGCTGCCCTATGGAACCAGATAATGTTCGGCCTGTTGGCTAGAATATGCTGATCGTTTGATATGCTGGCTTTGATTAAGTTTTTGCCATTAAAATTTGCTTTAGCTATTTTGTGTGTACGTAATTTAAACTCCCTTGTTAAATTGTTTTTGACTGTTTTCTTGTCGATCCAATGTTTTAAATGCCTCTATTTTGACCTTCATTTTTTGATACTTTTCCTTTATTAATGCTTATTCTTTTGCACTTTTCTAGGCCGAATTTCATGGTAATGTCTTTACTAAACATCGATACCATTTGTATTAAGTAGTCTAAGCTTGGCCGCATCGACGCGTATATTTTCAGGTCATCCATGTACAAAAGGGGACTCACTGCTTCTTGGTTAGGACCGTCCTCTATTTTGTATCTATATTTACTGTTTTTTAAGAGATTATTATTATTAAAAAAATACTATTATTATTGTTATTATAATTATTGTCCCGGTTATACCCCGGACTGCGCCTGGTAACAAGTGAAAGATCTTACAATTCTAGCCTAACAAAATTAACAAAAATGTACTTGAACTATTTTATTCTCAATCTAACGATGGGAGAAGGTGGGCGAGTTAGAAAGTAATAAGCTGAGGAGATATTTTTCGATTGTAGTTGTGCTGCTATTGAAGTATATAAACAACGTCATAATCCTTTTAATTTCTTCACTTTTGGACTTGCTTTATGAAAGTGATCGCAAAAGCTGCAAGTATTCTGTACGCCAACTTTCCCCATTCTGTTGCTGTCCTTTCCAAAGGTCCCTGATTTGCGATTCACTGGCAACCTCCTTTTGCGTAATACGACTTAACAAAAACAGTACCATCCCGACTGAAACTTAGCCAAAGTAAGCAGCGTTAAATCTAAAGGTTCACTGGACGTATAGGATATAGCCCGATTATAAGCAACATCTTCCCTTTCGATAATTATTGTTTTTAGCTGCTCGAATATAAGCTTAGCTTTGTTCTTAATTGTCCTGATTAATCTCTCCCAAATTCGATGTTTTTTGGCCTGGATGTAAATAGATAATTAAACGTCAAATAGTCATGAAATCTGGAGATCTTGATGGTCTCTGGTTTGCCTTTTGTCTCGTAGTTCCACGTGTTGTTCTGTGGTTTCTGACTTTTCTTATGAGAATTCTTCGATAGTTTCACACATTTTTATGCAGCGTGACAATGCGGCTGTCCATGTAGTAAGGGTGCTGTCAGTTATAGATTTTAATTAATCATAATAATATTTATCATTATTTATTTATCTTAATTATGAATAAGTACAACTAACAATAACATTATGCTAAATACATGTGGTGAGCCCTCCTTTGATTTTCATTGAGCGCATTAGACCCTGTTCGATTGCAAGATCGGCTGGGACTCCAGAACAAAAGCAATTACTTCTTAGAATTGTAAAGTAGCATCTTAATACAAATCTATCTAATTCATTGATAGGCATATAATTATTTTGTATAAGCTAGATGTTGCAATAACATATTATTTTATTGAAGTACTGATTTCTATGCTATGCGATGATAAAATTACTCACTAGATGCATTGGTTTTGCAAATGAAGTCCGAAATTTCCTACTCTCTTGGCTCGTAGATACAATGAATTATATTAACCATTTTAAAATACTAGACATAATTTGGCAATGCGTGAAGTGTCCCCCATACTTTGTAAAGTTTCCAAAAATGTTTTCTCAAGCTTTTCTACCAGCGACGACTGAATAACTTTAGACTCACATTATCTGATTTCATATTCATTCGCAGATTGAAAGCCCACCTGCATGTAGCCATTCCAACTAGGTACCGCCGATGGAGAAAGCGAATATCCAGAAATCCATAGATAGTCCAAAACTAATTTTTGAATAAAAATCTTTTTATTTTTTAGTAAATCTACTTCTCGTATATTTATACATGTCAGTCCTTTTATTTGGGGTTTTGTGTATGTTAAAATTCTCATGCGTCCACTGACTTCTGGTGAATTCTCATCGTTTGATACTCTCTTCACTCCGATTTCTTCAATTTCTTCGATTTTAGGAGTGCTTGTCTTTATATCCCCCATATTGTGAAAAGTGTTGTTTCTATCTATAGAACGTATATTAAAATCTGCATTACCGATATTATTTGAATAAATATACCTAAGATCTGTGTCGTAGGAGTAGCCATTAAAGACTCCTCAAACTTCTGTACTTCAGAATATAGAACACAAAACCCGAAACTGTCGAGATGCGAAATGGCGATGTATGTATACAATACACCAATGCCCAAGAGAATAGGCGACATGCCGAAATGGTAGACTTGCTAATAGTATTGCGCTTCTTTTGAGTACTTTGAGAATCGATTTTGGATTTTATGATAACATTGGCAAAACATAGCAAGATTTCTGGAATTATTTCTATTTTTCCAATATCCTCAATATTGACAGAAAAGGATGGCAGATCATTAACTTGAGAGTGTATGTCTTCTCGTATTATACTTGCTGCCGCCGATATTATTTTAAGACGCTCTTCAGATTTATTAAGACAAGTCTCTTGACTTTTTTTGGATTATTTTATCTATAGTCTCACGGAAACAGTCAAAATGTTGTATAAGTTTGTGTTTTAGATATTGGGTTGCATATCCACCTTCTCCGTCAAGATATTGAGAAATACAATCTTCAAGTTCTGAAAGTGTGTATTGACGTTACAAAGCTGCTGAAATGACTTTTCTTTTTTATTAAAAAGATATTCTGTACTAGGCCCACTACGTTTACTTTTATTTTTTAATAATTGTCCTTCAGCTGCTACTAAATGAGTAATACTTGATATTCTATTTTGATTTTTTTTTTCCAGTCATCGTCATATTGCCCAGCAACAGATTTCAAGTTTTTTAAGAAGTCTAAAGTAGATACAGCACAAATTGTACGTTTGCATTTATGAGAAGATTTTTTTTCTTTTTCTTCATCAGCTTCATTCCCGCAAATAATGCATGAGCTATTGAAATCAAACAAATGTAGTCTTTTCTGCATGTACTCCTTTTCACGTGTACTTGAAGTGGACGGGGCTGTTTCAGCGCCTCATCATGCAATACTATCCTTTATTGGCGTTTCAATACCTCTCGTTACTGTTACTACTTTACCATTGTCACTATCAAGCGAAAGTTTACACAATTAAGAGTGATCCATTCTTATGTACGCTTTAATTGCAACTCAAGTAAAAAATAAAAAAACACAAAATCTGCACAAACACAAACAAAGGACGTGGCGAGGATGGGTAGGGACGCTACAGTCACACGTCGTCACTTAACCAATAATTCGACTGAATTACACGTTTGGTTCGGGGGGCAGTACCTAAGGACGCAAGCGTCGGTGGTGCGGGTACTTTTAGTATATTATATAAACAATTCTAATAAACATGTATGCAAATTTATCTCTAGTTGGCAAAGATTTTGTATCTAAACCAAATGTCCCTTTAATAGGGACATTACGTTTACGATGCATATTTTTTAGTTCCCAGCTCCATTCAGTCGTCAGCACGTATTTCAAAACACCTTGACTTGGGAAAGGGATATTACACTCTTGGTCCGTGGAGGTATGAGACTCCACTACATTTCGTGGCCTTCCCCTGTCCTTCACATGCGAATGCGGTGGGCCGCCCAAGAAGCTCGTATTCAAGCCCGGTAAATGTACAACTATCAATTGAAATGTTTGCGAACAATGTCTCATGGAATTATCTAATGGAGAGCAAAAACAATGAGTGCATGTGTTGTGTACTGTAAGTGCATGTGAAATACATAATTTAAAATAGTGTCAATGTTGTTATTGAACTCCTGTCAGATATCTTTAACTCTTCCCCTCTTAAATCCAGTTTTTCAATTTGCTTTTCCTAAATTTATTTGTTTGCGCACCACATGTCGAAAAGATATTAAAATTTAGTAATAAGATTGAGTAAAATTTTAAATAAACCTCTTGTTTCTGAGGTTTACACCTGCTGATTCCCGTGACTCGGGTGATATTACACTGAAAAGCTGACTCTTATTGTATAGCGATAGACATAATGATTTCTGTGCGGCTAAAGCGGTGACTTTTTCTTGAAGGATGATGAGCTTTGTTACGATGTCGGGTGATTATGATTGTTAAGATAAATGTTAACAGGATAATGATACAAAATAATAAATAGATGTAGAAGCTGTATTATTTCGTTTCTTATCTAAAGGCGTTTTTAAAGTGGAATTTCTTATTTTTTCAATGCTGAGTTGTTCTGGAGTATTTCTGGCATGAATATCGCTATGGGATACGGAAATAACATGAATTTCGTATAAATTGGTGGCTGGGCTGTCAATACATAAAATGTTTATTTTGATTGTGCAGTTTTATATTGCAGTAGGGCTGTTCTGCTAATTGTATGTTGAACATTGCTGAAACTACAGTAAATATTAATTAATGGTTATAAAGCTAAGCAAAGGTAGGTCGGGGTGTTCGACGTAAAATTTTGAATTTTAGATCAAAAAAAATATATAACCAAACGATGAAAAGAAACACAAAAATGTGCTGTAACAAAAATTTCTATTAGGCTGAAAGGCATGCAAAAGCTAAGGTAACTCTACCGTCCTGCACTCTAATCGTAATTTACCACGAGTTTATATACATTCCAAAAAGAGCTTTTTCACAAGAAAGCTTATAATATTAATTCAATAAAAGCTTTTACATTACAAGTTTGTTCTTTGGCACTGCCAGATATATTATATATATAAAATTAATTCGGAACAGTACTGCCAGTTTGGTAAAAGAAAATAAAAGAAAATAATTCAAGTAATTCAATAAATCAATTCATAATAATTTTAAAAGCTGGTGTGTTGTATGGTCCTTTTTAAAAAAAATGGATTGGTCCAGTTTAGAATATTTCATTGATGTATCCAATGTCATGTTGTGTTCAGTGCTCTGTTCAGTTATTTGCGTGTCTTCTAATTCTCGGTGAATACTTAGTTCTGTTTTGATTACTCGATGCAAAGTATATAGCCACAAGGAATCAAAATATTGAATATTTTATATATTGCTAGTTCTTACTCTCGGCTTCGCAGCTTATTGCAATTTTGAAATTATTTAAAATTGTGCACGAACATTTAATTTAAAACAAAAAGTCTTTTTCATCATTTATGTACACAGTTCTATAAGTAACGTTTTTGGTCTTGCATTCATGCAAGGGCATAAAGATTTTGTGGGTTGGATACACATTAACACGCCACGTAGGTTAACATATGGGAAAATATGGTTTTTATAAATGCACAGGGGCTACTTAAAGTGTTTGCCCTTGAGCTTTTTTTATACTAAGTCCAAAAGTAATTGTTAGTGGTAGTTCCAACCTTTTAAATCAAAAAGGCAAAATTGTCGGTATAAATTCATGGAATCAAAACAGTTTCTTTTTTAGTAGTGCTACTTATTATAATATCCCTAATAATATTTCTGTACAGATGTACTCTGTACTCCAGGCGCGTCAATGTTTCGCATTAAGAGGACCGAAACATCAACCTTTATGACAATTTTGAATTTATGAGAAGACACTCCTGATAAATCAAAAAAGTTAAAATAATCTAGGTATGATGTGAGTTGTTCAGTATCCATAATATACATAATCCTCAGACAAATATTCTACAATATCCCCTTCTACTTGAAACATAACTTTTTCATTTATCTGTCTCAAGTTTTCGTTCGTCGACGACAAAAATTCACTTTACACACAACCACTCTTTATTTCCATGATAGTAAAATTCCACTGCATTCGCCTTTGAGTCATGAAATCGTGCATAACGTCGCTATCTAGGATAGTCTGAGTCTTACTTACCTCCATAGCTGTTCCTCTGAGATGGTGGCAAGATGGTGGTTAAAATTTCACGCCTTGCTATAAAATTTTTAATAGCCATTAAACAATAGTCCGATGGCAGTTTGGTAGTTAACACTAGCCAATTGAATATGTTTGTAGAGCCACTCTATAACATTGTACTATATTGTTAATTTTAAGACATTAGGGCTGACTGATGAAGTTTGTAAGTCACAGTTTTTTACGCAGTATTAGATTAAAGTAAGAGCCCTTAAATTCTGCTTAGTAAGTGGTTGTATTTTTTTTCCCTTTATAGATATATGGTGACGAAACGAAAGTCTAATCTAATTCATACATCGAGATTTCTTTATTTAGGAAAAAAAAAGCCTAATGGAGATTTCCGTGCGCAACGCTTACAGAAGGCAAGTTACAAACTTTGTAAAAAACTCGATCGATTATTTGAGTTCCCCGGAATCGCAAGTGACGAATATGGAGCTGCTAGACGGAATAGAGGAGGAACTCGTGGTGTTCGTCAGTCATTTGTCTGATGTCCATGAGAGCTTAAACACTGCGGATAAGGAGGTAAGAAGTAAGAATATAATCAAATCGGAAGATTTAAATAAGTATTAAGAAAACACGATTGAGTACGAACATTCTGCCATGAGCACGCTTGCGAAGTTAAGTTAAGTTAAGCCTTTGACGGAAGCAAAATCCACCTACCGAAAATTTGGACAGATAAACTCACAAGTGCCCAAAATTGGGAAACAATTCTTCAATCTTGATGGAAACTTCCAAGATTGGTTGTCATTCTGGGAGCAATTTCGCGTAGCAGTACACGAAAACAGGAATCAGTCGTCATGTGATAAATTTCATTATCTAGAATTTGTTCTTAAAAAGGTCATAGCGGTATTTACAGCGAGTGAAATGTGTAAATATGCAGCCGTCTCACTGCTAAGAGAGCATTACGACAATACTGATAGAATTGTTGATAACCACATGCAGCAACTTATTTCCTTACGACCCGTTAGTTCAAGATCGTATGCCAGCTGTCTGCAAAATTTGTATAATACTATGACAACTTGCAGTCGTATACTTACCGCATTACAAATACTATTGCTTCGCTGCGAAGAAGCTTCTCAGTCATTGGAATCAGTTTCTTCCATTGGTGACGAAAAGGTACAAAGCATAATGCGGTTTCCTAGGAGGGAAATGGAGTCATTAGAGAAAAGTCGTGTTGTCTCGCTCCCCCCATAAACTTTCCTTATCTTCTATCACCACTGAAACAAATTAAGTTTCAATGAAAACGTGGGTTGCTTATTCTGCAATACACACAGGCATAGCACAAGAGAATGTCAAACACTATTTCTGAAAAAAGGGATTTTGGTTCTGGTAAAACCGGACGCTGTGCCAAAAAAGTGCAACGGTAGCCACATGACATCGATGTGCAATCCTCCAGTTAAAAAATCAAACATTTTACTGATACCAGCGGAAACCACAAAGAACGAAGTGCTAAACCTCTGCGCTTATAACTCGTCAAAGAATCCAAACTTTTCTTTTGGTTCCTAGCAGAACCAAACAGTTTTTCATTCGTTTTATTTTTGATTAAGGCAGTCAACACACCTACGTTCGCATGAGCCTTGCGCAAAAGTTAAAGATCTCTGCGATCGGATGGCCCAATTTTCCAGTTGTCACTTTTGATGTTGTTAGCATTGCAGCCACTCGTAGACTGTATAAAGTGCAGCTGGAAACACGAAGCCAATTTAGAAGTCCATCTTCTAAATTACGAAGCGCTCGTGGTACCCGATACATGTGTGGACGTGTTGCCGGCCTCCAATGTCTCTTTATTCAGAAGTCTTTGTTTAGCTGACTATGGCATGGGTACCAGTGAACTAAAGGAAGGTATTAGTGTGCTTATCGGAGCGGACATCTACTGGAATGTTGTAACTGGGAAACAACGACACATTTCCCCATCTCTGCGAGCTGTAGAAACTAAATTTGTCTGGACCTTGCAAGGTTTACATGCTTCTACCAGTAAAAGTAATATGTCAGCTGTTAACTTATCCACTTCTTTATTCCCCAGCAATAATTTGTATTTTCCTGGCAATGATACAGTTTTAAGTTAGTTTTGGACAATGGATGCCATCAGTATTTGTGGGGAGGACGCTGAAAATTATGACTTGACAGAAGATTTCATTGTAAAATGCATCAAAAGAAAGGGCAAACGATACGAAGCCACACTGCCATGGGTTACTTCTAATGTTAAAATGACAAATAACCCATAGAATGCACTAAGAAGGCTGGAGTATCTGATACGGCACCTTTCGAGAATTTCTGGTAGATTCGATGAATACAATGCATTCATAAGACAACTTATTTCGGATGGTATCGCTGAACAAGTAAAGTCAAATATCACTGGGCAATGGGTGTTTTTTTTGCCACACCGCCCAGTCTACCAAGCAGAGAGCACTATCACCAAAGTCAGAATTGTGTTTGATATTTCCCATTCAGAAAAGGCACCTTCGCTTATAAGTCAACTTCAAATGGGAGCAAATCTTCTGCCTGATGTGTTATTAGTACTATTGAAATCTAACCTGGGTCGTTTTGGTCTGGTAGCTGATATGGAAAAAGCTTTTTATCATCATTTCATCAAAACATATTATTACCATCGTTTTATCTGGATCTCGTCGAGCCAGACTGAAGTTGGTCAGTAGGTGTTTGTTAATTATCACATGAAGAGGGTGATATTTGGCGTAAGCTGCAGCCCATTACTTTTGCCTGGTAAGCAGCGAGTACACATAAACCAAGAGAAAAAACGATTTCCAATTGCATGTGAAATGCTCGAGAAACTTTTTTCGTCGATGATCTTGTGGCGAGCGTTGACAGCGAGAATGAGTCTTTGAAGATTTGTGAGGAAGCAGTTTTGATTATGAAGCGTGCATTCATGTACCTGAGAAATTGAAATTCAAACAGCGTTCGAATTTGTTTGTTCCAGCGATACTCCACCTGTTCAAAAGGTATTAGGATTGACATGGTTGGTTCTTAGTGATGAAGATTGTGTTCCTCTGCTGTCCGTTGAATCCTTGTTGTCGTCAAATTTAGCGAAGGGGACAAAGCGAAATGTCCTCCAAACGCTTTCTAGAGTATACTATCCATTGGGACTGTGATCATCAAACTAAAAATATTATTTCAAATAGCGTGGAAAAGGAAGCTGTTGTGGGATAAGTTACTTCCATTTGATTTGACGAATGGGACGATAGTGTGAGAAATGTGCTGTTGTTAAAAGATGTGCTTCTTTCACGGTCTATTTTACTGTTTTCTTCGAAGAGCGTGATACAGATATGTATATTTTTGCCGATGCCAGCTTGAAAGCTTACGGAGCTGCAGCGAACGTGAAAAGCATAAGTTCAGAAGGTGTGTGTTCTTTACCTGAAACATCGAAAATTTCTCAGTTAATGCCTTTTCTGGACGAAGATGGTATGATGAGATTAGGCGATCGACTTCAATCATTAAATGAGTCAATAAAGTTTAAGCATCTCATAATACTTCCCACAGAGTCGTATATAAGTGGACTAATAGTCAACGATTATCATCAGATGACATTGCACTGTGTTGTTAGTACTCCTTAGTATGAAGCTAAGGAGGCATTTTTGGATTCCAAGAGGACGACAGTTAGTATGGAAGCAGCTTAAAAATGGTGTCGTCTGTAAGAAGATGTGGGGAAAGCCAGCACTACAACCACTTGAGCCACTTCCAATAGAGAGGTTAACGCTGACGAGGCCTTTTGATAATATCGGCACTTTGTACTATTTCAATAACTCGATAGATGGACAGAGTAAATCTTATCTCATGGTTTTTACATTCGTCCGGTACATTCAGAGATGGTAAAAAATATGTCTACTGATAGCTGTCTACTTGTTTGCAAAAAGAGGAGTTCCGTATATATTTTTTTCGGATAACGCGCCTTCAATTCATAGAGCAGCTTTGGAACTGGCTGGAGTGGCCCAGAATATCGAGGATAAACCTGTTCGCGATCAGATGGAGGTTTATCGTTGAACGTGCTCCATGGTGTGGCGGTTTCTGAGAGCGACTCATCCATACTATAAACAACGTCTTGAAGTTGGTTATTGGTAAAGCCAAGCTGAATTTCGAACAACTCAGAACAATCCTTGTGGGAGCTGAATGGATGGTACTGCTCATCCTATGTGAGCAGCTGCGTTGGATATTACGCCACTGACAACTGGAAGTTTCCTAACAGGTAATTTGATTCCGTCAAGTATGAGCAAACTGACCTATAGTTCTGCTGAGATTCAATTCAAGATCTATGGAACCAATGTATGAAATGAACGAGTATGCTGTGGAAGAGATAGCGAACTGAGAACATGCAACTTTTCCGGTCATTTCATCATAATGTGTGTTTAACATCTGTCGACGTCGTTCTGATATCCGATTCTGGGAAACCGCGCATTCACTGGTAACTGGCTTTTATTGAAGACGCCTTCACCGGCCGTGATCTGAAAGTTCGAGCTTGTGGAGTGCGATACTCAGATGGCACTGAGGGTCGAGGACCTATTCAACTTCTGTACCCGTTAGAACTTCCTGCTACTTTTCGGGCTGGAAGATGTAGAAAAAAGAGCCAGTTGAATATGTTTGTAGAGCGACTCTATTACATTGTACTATATAGTTCTTTCTATTACATTAGGGCTGACTGAAGAAGTTTGTAAGTCACATTTTTTACGGAGTAATAATTAAGTTCTGCTTACTTAAGGTTTGAGATTTTTTCTATAAGCTCTAAATGAACAACTTCCAAACACTTCCACTTTAAATTTTCAACAGTTGACGAAAAGTGTGGACCAGGTGTTGAACACTTCACATGACAGGATAGGCTCTCTTACTTCAAGTAAGATTTGCATTGTTGACAATATAGTATTGGTATCATAAAGTCCGTCTGTACCCCAAGTCCATAGCAGGGATGTAGGCACGCTTTGCTCAGAGGAGCGCCTCCAGTCCTCTATAGAAGTATGTCGACGTTTCTTTAAGACCCGACCATGTACATAGCAACTTTGCGTTAGTCCATATATCCAATACGGAGCTATTTTAGAATAATATCACACGAAAAAATTTGAAGTAGGGATTCGCAAAGACATCTTTAAGTAGGCCTATCAAAGCCGCTGTTAGCTCCAACTTTGACAATCCATCTTGCTTAAGCAGTGCAGTACGACTATTGGCATACAGAAATGAGGTAACTTCGAATCGGCCGTTTTCCATAGCTCGAAGATAGCTTACCGCTCCATAACACTTGCGTCGCTTAAGCTATAGCACTGAAGGTTGTTTGATGTTGGAATTTGAATCCCTGAAATTGGCACACCTTTAGCTGTACTATAGTACGTAATAGACGCAGCCTTCTCAATGAGGCAACAGATCAGGTGGTTAAGGTTCATCTCATATTTACTTCCTCCTGCAGGAGTCCTGAACCAATATTTTTTAGCTTAATGATGGTAGGGCAGACAATACCAAGTGGATCATAGGCACGAGCAATTGCTTGCTGAAGATAACGTTTTGTTCCGCTGGATTGGTTTGATGTGAGGAAACTTTGAAATTAATGCAAAGGTACTGCCAACTTGTCACTTACCATCGATCATGCTACTCCTAATACTTTCTGAATAATCAGAAACTCCTGGAACATCCCGAGATTCGCACCGAAGTGCGCGCAGTGGTCAATTTAGTCATTAGCTAGCCTTAATTCGAATTTATTTTTTTTTATTATTTTTGATTGGAAATGTGTTTTATAAATCAATTTAATATCATTTCCATGACTGCAGAGGGTGGTATCTTGTGTTGTAGGGTAGATGTCGTAATTTGCTTATCTTTGGATCAGAAGATATCAACATATTATGGAGCACATCAACGATTGTTGCGATTCGGGACATCTTTCTTGTAATCTTTTTGACGGGCTTTTAAGACATCTTCCGAAAGCTGTCAAATAGGGATTATAAATCATAATGTCAGCACTGTGTAGCAGAATTTTTTGGACACTCACATATATTTGAAAACAAAAAAATTTGCTGTGTCCAAACCGTAAGTACGGAATTTATTGGAATCAATTTTCAAAACTGAGGTTGATGTCTTTAAAAAAATTGAGAAACGTTCTACTAGTTTTGGTAAGCCTTTTGCTGGATCCTTATAAAATTTTAGGGCTGTGTTGCCGTCATTTGTATTTCTTCCACTTTGTTTTGGAAAATCTACTAAGATTCCCAATTCAGATCTAAGTTCATTTTGTAATAATTCTTATAACTCGGTACAACGATCGCTTACACTGCATTACGCCTGTCGCTAAATTGACTTTTCAGAATGATCTTAACTTTCTTGAATACTTTTGAAGGTAACCGTTGTTTTGACCCAAATTTAATATTTTACATCTTTACATTTTTACTACATGGTAACACCATTCCATTCCTTCACCATTATCATATGAATGGTATAAGGGCAATAAGTACTTTGAATGTAAAGTGAATCTGTAATTTTTTAAAAATTTTGCAAAATTGTACATACCACACTGGTTTTCAGTGTGGTGCTTTACTACAGATTGCTCGTTCTTAGCTGTCATTTTACGCTTTCGTTTTACATCTGAAGATCTTCAATTCACTATATTTGTTTTTCCTTTTTATAATATTTGACATATGCAAAGAGAAAAGCGATTAGTTAGTTAACAAGACCACTTGAAAAACAATAACATGAAGTTTTGATTGCCCTATCTTCTTCTATATGGCGCCTGTGTTGTTGGTCTGTAGATTTTTTTTTCTTGTGACTTCTATGGTATTCGTGTTTTCGTAATTCCTCAATTCATTGTATTGAATGGTTGACCACGAATGAAGTTCGGTATTTTTTTTTTTATCTTTCAGATGGGTGTATGTGTTTTATTTACGAATCAGTCGATGAGGAATTATCTATTCAGATAAGTGCTGTGTTTTGTTTCATTGACCCACGATGCAAAAAGAGGGGTGTTATAAGTTTAACGTGTGCATCTGTACTTCTGTGTGTCTGTACATGGCATCGTAGCTCCCAAACGGTTGAACCCATTTCGATGATTTTTTTTTTTTTTTTTTGTTTGAAGGGTGACTTGATCGAGAGTGTTCTTAACTTTAATTCAAATTATACATTCATATATATACAATCAAGTCGATTGTATTGTATCTATACTAGCAATATATAAAGTATAAATAAAAAAAACAAAATAAAAAATTAAATTAAAAATTTAAAAAAAAACCCGACGTAAAAATAACCTCTAAAAAGTAAAAAATAATATGTATTGACCCTTTCAGCTTAATATAAGAAGTAATGTTTAAATCCAAGCATAGTGCATAGTATCAAGTAACACATGGGCTGAAAAGTCAGTGCCGTGTTATAGTAAAACCCAAAATTTTTGCAAAATTCAACTTTATTTATCAATATAGTTGCCTGCGAGGGCGATACACTGATTGAAACGATTTTTCAAACTTTCGACACCAGTTTTGTAGTACGATTTCGGTTTAGCCTCAAAACAGACCTCTGTTTCGGCCATTACTTCTTCATCGGTATTAAATCTCTTTCCGGCGAGCATTCTTTTGAGATCTGTGACCAGGAAATAGTCGCTGGGGGCCAAATCTGGAGAATACGGTTTGTGGGGAAGCAATTCGCAGCCGAATTCATTCAATTTTGCCATCGTTTTCATCGACTTATGAAACGGTGTATTGTCTTGATGAAACAGCACTTTCTTTTTCTTCAAATGCGGCCATTTTTCTGCGATTTACTCCTTCAAACGCTCCAACAACGCAATGCTATAGTCGCTGTTGATAGTCTGCCCCTTTTGGAGATAGTCGATGAAAATTATTCCATGTGTATCCCAAAATACGGATGCCATAACCTTGCCAGCCGACTGTTGAGTTTGGACGAGGTTCGTCGCCTGCTAGCCACTCAGCTGACTGCCGACTTGACTCTGGTGTGAAGTGATGGAGCCAAGTTTCATCCATTGTCACATACCGGCGCAAAAATTCGTCTTTATTGCGGTTGAACGGCAATAATGATTCCTCTGAATCATCAACACGTTGTTGTTTTTGGTCGACTGTGAGCAAACGCGGCACCCACTTTGATCAGAGCTTTCGCATGTTAAAATATTCGTGTATGATATATTCAACACGCTCTGTAGATATCAAATCTTCAGAGCCTCTGCTATCTCGACCAACTTCACTTTATGGTCATTCGTAATCATTTTGTGAACTTTTTTGATGTTTTCATCTGAAACAGCCCCTTTTGGACGTCCACTGCGTGCATCATCTTCGGTGCTTGTATGACCACTTTTAAATTTTTCAATCCACTTGCGAATGGTTCGTTCGGCTGATGCAGAGTCCGGGTAACACTTATCAAGCCATTTCTTTGCATCGGCTGCATTTTTTCCCATCAAAAAGCAATGATAAATCAACACACGAAATTGCTTTGAATCCATTTTTTTCACAATAACAAAAGTTGCTTCACTCACAACGCTATATCTCGAGAACTAATCGTCCGACAGCTGTCAAATTTATACACCTTACTTTTGAAGGTTGGTATGGATTTAATTCAAGTGGTGTCCTCTCTTAGAAACGGCGCGGACCATGTATTAATTTGATAATTCAATAGTTTTGAGACCACTGCAGAGGTGTTTCGGAGCAAAGTGCCAAATTAAATCATTGTAGCCTTCGTTATTATTCTGCGTATTATTAACCTTATATCAATTAAATGAAATTAATTAAAAAAAAAGATCTTTATTGGTTCACATTTAACTAAGAACTAACTTATCTAATTTTAAAATTTTTCTTTTCACCTTCGACTTGCAAAGGTGTATCGTGAAAACAGATGTTTGCCAGACGCTAAACCATTAGTTTCCACGATTCACCTGTGCTTGATATTTGATTCTGGTTTGCAATTTATTAAAGTCGTGTGTTGAAAAGTGCTGATACTGAGTTATGTGAACTTATTGAAGTCAATGCTGCTTTGTCATTGTTATTTTTTTGTTTTCAGTGTAACTTGTGTTAACTCCTCCGCCCTTAAAACGGACGTCATGTCATCGATTCCTATGGTAGTGGTGGTGGTGGATGTTGGAGTTCTTTCAGCAGGAATTGGAGAAGTATTGCACTCTGCTTCATGTTTACTGCAGCAGGCATTGGTTGATGGGAAATTACTACGTTGTTTCTCATCTCCTTTCCTTGGATCTGAATCGTAGCATTTGTATGTCAAATAACGTATGTTCCACTAAGTTCCAGTGTTTCATTGTTAATTTTTACGGGACCTTTGTATTGATTGAGTAGGGGTAATTCTGATGAAATTTCTTCTATTGTTGATATGTGTTGATTGTTAATAATGGTGCAGTTGGCTTTTTTACTTTGGATTAACTTCGGAATACAAGTCGTTGAACTTAAGTTTATAACATTATTTTCATTACATATTATATAGCTAATTTATTATAACTCTTACGTTTATTTATTACGCCGTATATTCTATTATTACAATCTAGGATCGATTCGAATTCAATTTTATTGATTTTGTCATTTTGCAAATCTAGTATGTTATATAAGCTATGTTTTTATTGTTAATTGTGATTCTAACGTCAGCAAATTCCAACTCTTCATCTAAATTAAAATATGGAATATTTTCTCTTTTGAATAAAGTTTTACTTATATTAATTTCATTGTTTGTTAAAATATATGAGTTTATGATATTGGTCTTAGCCCAGTGAATTGCGTATGCAATGTTGGCAATTTCTTCCTTAACTAAATCTAATCAATATTAAGTTGTTTCATTTTTTTTTTTTTTTTTTTTTTTTTTTGTTTTGAATAAATTATGTATATGATTAGTTATATTAGTAATTTCATTCATCTTACCTAAAGTATAATAAATTGTTTGTTATTGCTTTTTAAAACATTATTCATTTTACCTACAAGAATTTTGAAATTGTGGTTGGCTGGGTTTCCAGCGACCCATTTCCACGCACTTCCAATAAAGTCTAGCGATCTTCTGTTTCTGTTGTTTACTTTAAGTCGGTTTAAATAATTTTTTTATGCGCAGGGTTTCGTAGGATAGGATATGGTATAGGGGATGATTAGGTTTTATTTTGGATATTATTGGTCTTTCCAGTTTGTTGATTAGGTCTTCATATGCTTGAATGCCAATGATATGAAATATTTTGAAGGATCCATTTCTTATTTTTCCATTTCCGGCGTTAATTTTGACGAGTTGGGAGTTAGTGTAGTCCAAAATTTGAAAATAACCAGTGCTCGAAGGCACGAGTAACCTGTAGAAGTGAATTAACTCTATCAGACTTTTATGAATCGTTTTCCCTGACTTTGTTATAACAGTAGAGTTCTTATATTTTGATACTATTTCTTTCTTGAATTTGGGTTGGAGTTTATTGCCTAACCTTTTATTGATTTTAACGTAAATTATGTCTCCTTCTGAATAGTGCTTTAAAGGGTTTTTTCTTTTTATTATGATACTCTAAGCTGTTTGTTTGTCTTTGAGTTTATTCAAAGTTTTTGGTTTTTCTTCTTCAAGTTTTTCTGGTTCCTTAAATAGGTGTCTTGTAAAGAATATGTCTATTGGTTTTTTTCCTGTTGTTGAATGAATGGAGTTATTATATTCGAGAATTGACTTATCAAGAAGTTCGGAAAAGGTGGTTGAACTATTTTCGGATTTTAAGCAACGCATTAGTTCAGAGAGAGTGGAGTTGAATCTCTCGATTTGTCCGTTGACGGCACTGGTATACGGTGGTGTCTTGACCACTTTAAATTTTCAAACATGAATAAAATGAAATTTGAGTTAAGAGATTTTTCATTATCTACGACAATAGTTTCAGGGACTCCAAAGGATAATATAAGTTCCCTTAATGGTTGCTTTATATCTTCTGCAGATCTAGATCTAATAGTTTTAGCTAAAGCGTATTTAGAAAATTTACCTATGGCAGTTTGGATGATACGTTTGTCTGTAAAATAAATGTCTAAATGAAGAATATGGCCTGGGTATTGGGGTATTGGTTTTGCTTGAAGAATGGGCTTATTGGGGTGTCTGTCGTATTTGTGCAATTTGCATATTTGGCAAAGCTTTACAATTTTTTCTATCTTGGCTCTCATTTCTGGGAAATAGAATTTTTACAGTATCTGAATTTTATTTTCTCTACTATTTCGGTGTGCTCGGTTATGTTCGTTAAAAATGTCAGCTTCTTGCTGAAAATCATCCGTAAGATCTGTAACAATTTTCCTTATAAATCGAACTCTATACTGACTAAAATGGTGGGGAAATACTTCTTGAATTATTCCAAGGATTTTTTCTTTGGTTTTTAGACTGTTAGTTACAGAAATATTAAGATATCTTTTTAAAATTTCAATTACTTAAGCTTGATCGTATTTGGTTTCTGTAAATACGTGACGATGTTAGGTTGGGAAAATTATTTCGAATTTGTGTGATGGGGCGCTACCTATGTTAAGAATGATTTGGTTTTTAAAAACATTGAGAGGCTCTTTAACCATCTGAATTAAATTTTGTCCGAAACTGTCATCACTGTGTTGTGTTCCTGTTAAAGAATTAACTTGAGTATTTCGAGGTGGTCTCGATAGTGCATCAGCAACAACGTTGGATTTCCCAGGCTTATAGTTTAACTCGTAGTTATACTCTTCGAGTATAGCCTTCCAATGTTTCTTTTTTTTTTCTTGGTATTTTTGTTGCTGAAAGCGTGTAAGGGGTTGGCGATCGGTAAATATTTTTAGTTTTACGGGACCGTACAAGTGTTTACATAAGGTCTTTAAAGCCCACACTATAGCCAGCATCTTTTTCTCATTGGCGGCATAGTGTTCTTCGGTCTTACTAAGTGTTCGTGATATAAAGGTTATGGGCTTGTCCCCTTGAAACAATACAGCACCTAATGCGTAGTCCAACGCATCTATTGTTAAGTGAAATTAATTATCTTAATCACGAAAACTAAGGACAACATCATCTGAAATCAAGGAATTTTTGATTTTATGAAAAACTTCTTTTGTACCTTGAGTCAAAGTAATAAGTTTCTTGCTTGAGGCTGTTTTGGACGTACGTCCATCCTCCCCCTTTTGCATTGGATATGGATAATGTTTGGAGTGGATTGGTTCTCCCGTTGTGGAAGCTTTTCGTTGGGATCAGTGAAAAGATTGGAAAAAGAGTTAGTTGGAGATTTTAATTTGGATCTTCGATTCTGTGACATGTGCGCATTTCTAATATTAACGAGATTCACGGTCTCAGATGTTATTTGTTTAAGACGAATCTTAAAACCATTCTTAAGAAGCATATAGTTCTCCTATTTGAAAATAACAGCTGACAGCTCTTTAAGGCTGTCATTGCCCAGAATGCCATGAAACGATTTTAACGTTGGCATGAGGAAAAATTTTAAATTTGATTTTATTCCATATCTCATTATTTCCGCCTATTGATTTAGCATCAAAATTTTGTTTATTATTGGTACCTGTTTTTACCAAGCTGGGTTGAAAGTAATTTTTGTTCGAGCCGGTGGTAACAAGTAATTTTAAAATGTTATTGTCTGTCGTCCTGCACTCAAAATAAGGCACGTCTAAAGTTTCATATTAATCCATGGATTTGGATGCTTGCATCCATTGGTTCCGCTTGTGGTTGTTGATATTGACCGGGGGTTTTATTTGCCTGAACTTTTTCTTGCGGAATGGGGTACTGAGGATAAGAAGGTTGAAATTTTGTCGGTTATATTGTTGCGCGTTCTGTTGGAAAGCTTGCCCTTGTGGGAACTGCGGTTTAGGCGCACTAAAATTCTGCGGGAAGTAGAACTGTAGTTGAGGTAAATAAGCTATTTGCGGCTGAAATTGTTGTTGGTTAGTTGGTCAACGAGGAGGTACTGCTGGAGCAGGGTTTGATCTCCTAAGCGCGTTATTACTGTGAGTGGCATGCTGTACTCAGAAACACTGGTTTTTGGCAAAGGTTGTGGGAGATCTGATGGTTCCCTAATGCCTAATAACTTTGGTAAGTCACCTTTTAGACCTCTTATAAAGGTGTCTAATGCCTTGCTCGGTAGGTATCGGTCAGTAGATGCATGGCATTTGCGGAGACATCCATGCTAGATATTTTGTTCAGTATAAGGGTAAGATGCGAATAAACTGATTGATAATATTTTTCCACCGTATTATTACCCTGAACTAGAGTAGTGAGTTGGTACTCTTACGTGCTTCTTAATTTTAAATTTCGCTTTGAAATTTCAAGTTTCACTTCCTTATTTTATATTTAACTTCTTAATTCTAAAATGGTTTTGAATTTTTAAAATCATTTTTAAAGATAACGATTTTGTAATTAAAATAGAAATAATAATAATGATTTGTAATTTTTAAGTTTCACTTAAATTAGATTAATAATATTTTATTTGAATTGCATTCAAATCTTTGTTTGTAATATATTTTTATTTTAGGAAATTTTTTTCTTAATCTTAATTCTAATTCTTACGCTAAAATTTTAATAAGGTTCATCCCACGCTGATGGATTTTGTATCTTTCCCTTTTGCTCTCGGGTACTCCGTCCACACTCCCTCGTAGTTTATTAGATCAACCGATCTAATCGACGAGCATTTCTGTGGGTTTTGACCCGAAACACAACGCACTAGTAAAAGTTCACAAGGTCACAAGGCGGATCGAGCTTTTTAAGGTCTTTTACTGCACTTAAACGAATTTACGCGAGCTACTTGAGGTCGATGAAATTCGTGTTATGGACTTTTCTATAAATTCAAACAAGAGCTACTTGAGATCTTTCTCGAATCTATACCGATTACCGAAATCTACTTTTAAGCTTCTTAAAGTTAACTTTTCGATTTCTTGCACTGTCGCGTTACCGGCCCACCACGTTGGGTGGCAATTAAATCAAATTATATTCTGATTTATTAAAAAAAAAAAAAATGTTTATTGGTTCACATTTAACTTAGAACTAACTTAACCTAATTTTACAATTTTTTATTACACCTTCGGCTCGCAAAAGTGTATCGTGAGAAAGGATGTTTGCCAGACGCTATCAGCTTCCACGACTCATTTGTGCTTGATATTTAATTCTAGCTTGCAATTTAATAAAGTCGTGTGTGGAAAAGTGCTCATACTGAGCTATGTTGAACTTATTGAATTCAATGCTGATTTGTCGTTGTTGTTGCTGTTGTTGATTTTGTTTTTTATGTTTTGAGTGTAACTTGCTTATCTATCAAGCAATTTACGCCGAGACAAGTCCTTGTATATTGGCTTCAGAGCTTTTTGAACATTTGGATCAAGTGGGAGATGATTGTGCTTGAATTTAGTTAAGTTCATTCCTTCGGCTTCCGCGCGGCGATAAGTGCACCAACTCTCTAAGTTAACATGGTTTGGATTCTTATCGATCGAACTTAAATGATGAAATGTAGCCCAGATTGCTTTATACATTTCATCCACATTATCTTGATGTCTCATGATCACTACTTTTAAAGTTTATTAATTATGTTGACAGTTATTTTAGCGTAGTTTTACTTTTTCCTCTTAAGCTCTTATCGGTTTTTTGAACTACGGCACCGTGATCCCATTAATTTTTTAACACATAGTAGGAGTGAGTATTAGTGAGTGTGTTGACTATTGACATGTAAACATTACATGTAGGTGACAAGGATGACTATATAACAATACGGGCAACAAAGGGAGATGTAATGTATGTAACTTAAAAAAGTGCAATGCGCTACGTGTTGTTCGGTTTTTCTTTTGTTTTCCCCCTTGTGTTTTGTTAGTTTAATTGTGGTGTTAAGTAATTAAAGTTAAGTGTCCTTTTTATTTATTTATCTTTTTTGTCTGCTATCCTGTTTTCCCGAAAATTATTCCTTCCTCAAACGCTTAGTAAAAGCAGTTAGTATTTGTACCAATATGTTAATTAATATGTCATCCCAAGAACTAACTGACAATTCTAAATTTTAAAGGGCATGGAAACATTTCTGAGATGTATCCAATAGAGACTTTATGCCACTTGCAGTTTCTTTTGTCAACTGCTGTTGGTCAAAAAAAAAGTTGAAAGTGGGCGCTTACGAACACTCGCTTGAAGTCATATCTGGCGACAAGCAGTTCCTATACTTTGTCATAATAGCCAGAATACAACCCTAAATCCTACAACAAACGATCAGCTTCGCCGGTTAGAGACAATTATAAATAATAAGGTTTTTAAATTTCACCCAGCTTTCTATTTGTGTGGACTGATGAAAAAAATACATCATGGATAGTCCGCCATTTTGTGTAACAGCTCTTGAATTGCGAAATTTGAAGCACCTGCACCTGCGGATTCACTTTGCACAACTTTTCCTTAGATGATGACTTGGCATTGCCGATAGCATCGACCAATTCACCACGATAAGTGCAATAGATTACTTGCTATCTGTCAAATATGTCAACATTATCTTCTGCTTACAGACCTTCTTCCACTTCCACTTCTCCTCGTAGAATCTTCGCTTGAAGACTTAGCGCGTTCTTGAAGTTCCTTTCTTGTAATAAGACGACCTGAAAGATAGCTGGCTGTACGGCATGATGCTCTAGTATTTTTGAAATTGCAGTGGTCACGATGGATCTGCTCCAGAACACCATTTTGATCTGCACCTGATGACAATTTCGACATTTTTAAAGGTTTTTATTTGTAAATTTATTAGATAGTATGTGTACGTATCAAGTATTTATTAGTATTTATTAGATACAGTTTTTTTTTTATATTTATTTAATTTTTTATTATAGCAACTTACGACCTTTGGTCAGCTTTGCCCAGCTGGTGACAGTTAAGGTTAAAGTTGAAAATGATGGATTTATACCACTGAAAAATAAGGGGCAAAACATCGACCGCGAGGGTTGCTCTATGCACTTGCACTTTGCACTTGCACTTACACTTTTCTTGTTTAAAATGTTTAATGTTTTGTGTAGTATATGTTATATGTATGTACCAAAGGGTTTCATTTATCTTCAAATCTTTTTTTTCTTTTTATATGTATATACCATATGTATGCTTGTACACTTGCACTTGTGAAAAGTTCACTTGCTGTTCGCATATTTGAATTTTTATTATTTTAGACAAAATTTTTTTGATTGTGTAGAATACTATCCGGCTCGAAGGACCAAATGTTGGGGTGTGTAGGGTTTAAATTTTGCATTAATACGTGTAGGGTAAAAAAGGAGTTGAAAATAGCGATTTAAACTAAAACATATCTCTTCGTCTTGAAGTAATGGCAAAGCGGGTTATTTTATTTTATTGGAAATAACATAGATTTTGAACTTAAAGGTGTCAAACAATACATTCGCATTACAATCATAGGCTTTATATTTATTCTTTACTTTTATTCGTTTACATTTAGGTTAAGTTGTTATATTTCCGAACAGATAGGCAGAACAAAAACTTATGCGTGAATTTAAGAAAATAATCCGGTTTCGTCTTCGGAAGATCTGAAAAATGTAAAAATGCACTCACTGCACCAGTAACGAGTCTTGCAATCAGAAATATACTATTTGAGGCATGTTCAAGTAAAGTATCATATTTGAAGAAAAAAAATTTCTCTTTATGGTTTTTAGCTTTTCTTCATCCGGTATACAAAATATGTGATGAGGTGTACTATGTTGAAAATGTGACGTGTCCTATATTCAAATCCTAATTGAGGCAATGATAACATTTGCAGACGAAAACATGCTTTTAATACGGGAATTTATTCAAGGTAATGGCCCCAAGCGTGAATCAAAAGGAGCTAAGTCATGGTTCACAGTCATGGTAATAACATAAATACAATGTAATGATCTTTACAGCCCACAGATTTAAATCCAATAATACGCTTTTAGAGCCAACAAAATGGAAAGCTGTATACCCAAAGAAGGATTACAGTCAAACATACAAAATTTATGGTTCTTCATATCGACTCAAACCTCTGCAAAACCTGTTGACTCTATGAAGCGTTAAAGGTGCTATAGAAAAAATATTAGAGGAAAAAAGATCCAAAAACTGATTTTGTTTCTATTATTTTCCTAGGCCAAAATCATGAATATAATTTTCCATAATTTGTTTTCTTCAACTTTAAGTTAATTTTTTTTAAAACTTTGCAAAAATAAATCTACTATATAATAAGTATTTTTTTTTTTTTGTTTCAAAATTTAATTCATATTACAATTAAAACAAATTGAAAGTATTGGTTTCTTATATGCTTATAAGTACTATATAGGCTATAGTCTCTTCACTACGTGCTGGATGTGGTCTAACTGGTCGAGTATCATACACTAATGTAAACTGGGACTCAAATTTGCGAATAGTATTGGCAATAGTGGTTTCAGTAGATCGATTATGCGCATGCTGATTTTCGTAATACAGCTGAACGATTTGGAGACGCTGTTGTAATGTGAGTCTTTCTACGATGACTTGCCAAATGATTCTGAACAAAAATGACAAAACAGTTTAATAGGAGTCATGCGTGATCTGTCAAAAAAAGCCTATTGAAAATCAAACCTCCCTATGAATCACCCCATAAATACCCCAAAATTAAAAAAATATATATTTATATCTATAAGATAAATAATACATAAAAGATTTGTTTTACCATAAATAAAAATAAAAAAGGTTTTAAAATATTCATATTTTTCTGTTCTGTACATAAATAATTTCCACTTTAAAAACGCCAACCAATTTAACAACTTCAAATATTATTTCGTTGCACATACGTTGAAGTACTTGTGTAAGTACTGAACACGTTGCGTTGAAAAGCTGTTTTTTAGTACGCGTTCATGGATTAGTTGATAGATTGAATCGTTGTTGAGGTTGCAGTGATTCAGTATTTTTGAGTATTTTAATTGTTAAGGTTCACACATCAAATTTAACTCAGTTCAGCGTGAAAAGTAGAAGTGTAGAAGTAGAGACGTATTTGAATTTTATTGGCGTGTTTACCTACCAGCTTGAAGGCAGCCCCAATCAGATCATGTACACGTATGAACTGTCACTCTTATATACGAGCTGATTCCCGTCATAGCTTTCAAAAGCCAGATGCAAATGAATAATTTAAAGCTTAAAGCTTTTCTCTCTTTACATCAACTTTGAATATCTACATAATGATATGCAGTCCTCCAGCTACAAAACAACTGTTGAGTTTTGAATTCTATCATTTTTTCTTGGGACTTTGATAATGGCATTCGACCGGCAACGTAAACATAGCGTAGCGCATGAGGAGAATAAAAATTATTTGTGAGATTACGTCAGACAACCACCAAACACATCCGTTGGACACAGTTTGTTATTATTGCTTTGCTTTATTTTTTCGTTTTTGCATTTAACTTGATACTCTTAAAATAAATAATATATACCATATGTATATTTTTTTAATTTGAGTTCGTGAAGGTTTTGTTCTGTATGCGTTCGAGTCTGTGCACCACTGAGCGCAGCACGTAGATAAGTACAGTCCGGTTTGTTTACCTGCGAAAAAGAAAATAAAAAAATTAAATTGTTACTAAAAAGTTTCTTAATACGAATATCTAAGTACCTACAATGCCATCGACGTGCACGTTTATGTATGATCGCCCAAATTCAGTGTACTTTAGTGGCGAATTACTCAATGGGAAAATAATTTTAGAAACTGATAAAGTGAAAAAAGTTCGAGGTATGTACGAATATGATGTTCTGCTTTAATTTTCATATGTACATACATATGTTGATCTAAAATGCAATGAATGATTAGATTTACTGTATTTGAATAGTGAAGTGATAGTCTGGCTGCCGCCACTGTACGAATGCAAATGCAAACGAAATGCTCGTACCTACATATTAAAGTCAGGCGCAACATTGTTTCTAGTCAAACGTTTTAGTTAAATTGTTGTATGCTTATAAAACGCAATTAGGTACTGCTTCTGGTTAAGTGATGAATGCATATACAGTTTGACAAGAAAGTGTTTTAACGATGAAAAAATTTCGGTTTTTAAGCTTTCTGTATAAGAAAACAGTATGCATTTATTTTCTATTGCTTATATTTTTATTATTATTATTATTTTTTTTTTTTTATTAATTAATGTGTTTAGTAACAGATTGTTAAAAAAATGATGCTTTTTATTTATAAATAAAAGTATATATAGATGTACATATTGTCATATATAAGTGTATATGTATATAATTATATATAAATAAAAACGAATAAAATCAAAAAACTTTCTATTGTGCCTGTCAAGAAAATTTTTTTTCAAATCCTTTTTACACCTATTCTGAAATACGGAATGCATTCATCGCTGTCTGGTCGAAGCGGAAACTGCAATACGTATACAAATCCTTACCATATTTGGCTACCGCGAAATTTCAGTGAGAGCTTGCAGAAACGCAACACAAGTGAACCATTTTTAAAACGGATCATAACCCGTTGAAACACAAGACCGCATGTCACTTTGTAGACTCAGCAGGAGTTGGTGTAGTTTAGATGGAATGTTTTAAAATCCACTCGATAGAATTCTTCGCCAGGAAAATCAAATGTTCTACCAAAAGGGCATTATGAAATGTAGCAGAAAGTTGTGAGCAAGTAATGGTGCATAGGGTTTTCTAATAACGACTTGACAATTATTTGAAGTACAATCAAAACATTTATGAATGGAATTCGACTTCGTTCATATGGCCACCGCGGGCACGTTTGCAGCGGTCGATTCGTTGGACCCAATTTTCAACGACTCAGCCACTATTTCGCGTTCAATGTTGGCTCTGAGCTCTTCCAACGTCATCGGCGAAGACGTTAAGCGGCGTTAAATCGCACAAACGAGGCGGCCAATCGACTGGCCCATGTCTTGAGATAACACGCTCACCATACTTACTCTTCGAGTAGCGTGTATTGTGTTGCTTGCGGCACCATCCTGTTGAAACTACATGTAGTTCAAGTCCATATCTTCCAATTCGGGCCAAAAATAATCGGTGATCATGGCGCGATAACGTTGACCATTCACAGTAACGTGACGATCGTTATCGTCGACGCAGTTTTCAGAAATGATGTAAGAATGCATTTCCTTCAAAGGCGTTGCAGATTTGGCTTTCATAGAGAATATCATTGATGCGGAACAAACTTTAAATATTTTAAAGAATCATTTGATAAATTTGAGTTTAATTTTGATAAAAAAATAACGATTTAGGTTTTACCAAAATAATGACTCTAAAGATATATTAAAGCCCATATGGTGAGGATGGGGTTCTTTTCAACTGCAGCAATGTATTAGATACGCCAGCATAGAACTCTGACTTAAACTTGGAACGAAATTTGTGGGACCTGCAAAAATTAATTAATTCAAAAAAAAAAAAAAAAAAAAACAATCTGAACTGTGATAGAAACTTTTTTTATTATATATATAATAATAATATATTTTTATTATGTAAGTAATTCTTGACACAAATTGTAAGAATTTGACAAGCACTCATTAACCAAAATAAATTAAAAAAAGGTGATAATCAAAAGATTAAGAAACAGTACTGTTTCCTTATGTAAAAAGTGTAAAAAGTTTAAAAAAGTTTTCTTGACAAATTGTATGCACATATGTAAGATAAACATATGACTAGTTTACTTTTTATTTATCTAACCGGTGTCAGAGAGTAAGGATTAGAAATTGTTTGAGTTCAAAGATTCTCATTAGCATTGGAGTTCCACAAGGCTCCATTTTGGGTCCTATTCTCTTTCTGATTTTTGTAAATTCTTTTTCCAGTCAACCTTTCACGGGTAAAATCACAGCTTTTGCGAATAACACTGCTTTGTCATATTGTGTTAAGAGTTTCTTCAACAGTTTTGTAGATGTAAACTTTGATCTATGAAGATGGTTCAAACTTCACAAATTGATCATTAATAAGAAACCAAAGTTCATGATTTTTAATATTTTGGGTAAAATTTATGATAATATGCTACTACAATACCATTCATCCAATTGCAATAGATTCCGTTTGATCAAAAGTTGTTCGCACGAACTTGACATACCCACTTCTAATTGCCATGCACGTTGCGCAATCGACTCCTTTGAAATTGAACGCGTAGACAGCTTCAAGTATTTAGGTATTACTCTTGATTATAAGCTCAGATGGAGCATACTTCGTCTCTAAATCACAGTGTTATTAGGCAGATTTATCTTTTCAGTCAATATTGCAATTTACCTACATTAAAGCTAGTTTATAATGGGCTGGTCTAAACTGTAGTATTAAAGCTCTTCTAATATTAAGGTTATTGAGGTCTTTACGCTATCTATATTGACCCTTTTAGGTACACAGAAAAGAAATAAGTTATCTCTTAAAGGCCGCCTGATATCATCGGTGGTTCGTGAGAGAATTATTTTGGCTTGGGGAAATTAAGTACATTTATCAACGGCTTTTAACAAAAATTATCGATACGAAGAATATGGCCCGAATAATTGGGAATGGGTGTACTACTTAGTGATCTGTTAGGATGTCTATCCTATTTAATTTCTTTGTAAGTCTTGTAGCGGCTTACTAAAGTTCCTATTTTTAATGCCATTTTAAGGAAGTAGAAACTATCTAAGAGTTAAACTCTATTACCTTCAGCGATACGGTGAGCTTGTCGATGTATCCTTAGAATTTTTTCTTCTTGTTCGGTTTCGCTGGTTATATCTTCGAAAAAATTTTGGACACTCGTCCTTCTTCCGCTTTTTAGGGGAATTTCAAGGGTTTTTTTTTATGAATCGACGATTATACCCTAACATTTAAATGAGCGTAGATCCTTGGGGTTTTTTGGATAAGTTCAGTCGACGATCCCCTGGACTTTTTGTTTAACACTGACTTATCAAACTGAATTGTCATATTCGTTATTACTAAGGGTTTTAAGTTCTTTTTCAATATTGTCAAAATCCTCAGTTTCGTCTTTTCTAAAGATGACGATATTATCAATATAAACGTAGCAGCATTTTCAGATATGGTCCCAAAAATATCATCTATAGTCCTTTGAAAATTAAAAGGGGAATTTTTTAACACGAAAGCAAGACGTGTTAATTCATATGTTATTGTCCGTTGTTCACGTAGAGCCCAGTTTTTTCTATATCAGAATACTCGTATTATAGTGGTATGTGATGGGAACCACTTTTAAGATCTATGACTGTAAGTGGTTTCTTTTCACCGAGGTTGGCAAGAACTTCGTTAATTTCAGGAATCGCGAATCAGGATTGGCAACAGAGTTCAGTTTGTCTGTCCAGAGGTATCCATTTTCATGGGGATAATACAAACTGGAGAATTTTAAGTTCATTTGTATGGTCTTGTTATTCCGTTGTTCAGTCATTTCTGTATTTGACTCTCGATCTCTTGTTTCAGTGCCATAGAGTAAGCGTATGATTTCGAATAGACAGGTTTATTGGTTGTGGTTTGTATATCTCTTTTAACATTTGTGGTGCACGTTAACTTTTCATATGGGACATAATAAAGAGTAGGCAGCTATGATATTAGCTAATTTAGTTGATTTTCCTTCATCCATGTGAGAGATTCTAAGGCTTATATTGTATTATTGTTTATGTGTGATATAATCGTATGTTGCTTGAGTGGTAGTATTAAGTTTGGTTTCATGGTCATGTTATTGGGTGTGTATGATAGCGTTTAATTGTTTCAACGCTTCGTTTCCAATTATGCCATCGAACTAAATGAAACTAGGAAAAATGAAAAATGTTAGTTTATTTATATCAGGGCCAAACAGTTGGAGAAGGGAATGGTGTGTTATTTGTATGTTTCTGAATTGGTAAAGCGGTTCTGATTTAAAGGTTGGATGGCTTAGGGGAAAGTTGCTGTTGGTACCGATGACTTTGCTTTAGTTTTTCACTATAGAATAAACTCTATTATCTATAACAAGAGGCAAATGTATTTATCGTTATTACAAAAAAGTATTAAGAAAAATAACTATTGATGGGCAAGGAATATGTTATTCAAAGTTAAAGAAATGAAGCTAAAGTAAGACCATTAAATCATATTGGAGTAGAAAATAAATCAGTTGTGGCATAATTAAAGAGAAAAGCCATTTTTTAACATTATTCACAAATATTAATACCACTCTCTTGCATCTTAGATTAACAGGCAGTATATTTAAAAACGAGGAGCAGTTATAAAACAAAAGCGTGAAAATGTGTTTTGTGGATTGCTAGCAAATTTACAAAATTTCTGGTGTTGACTCGTAAATTGAAATTTTCATGAAGTGTAACAGCATAGTACCCCGAACTTTCAAAAAAATATTTAACGGAACTTATTGTAGTAAAGACGCGTTAACGGAAGAGCTCCCAATTTTTTGAACAGTACAAAACTATCATAAGAGTTCTACGATTTACCTTTTGCTTTCTATGTAAAGACTCTATATTATTGAAATAGGTATCACCCCAACAAGATAGTCGGATAGCTAGACTACATATTATCTATGATAGTATATATAATACCTATATTATTATATTTTCAAGCAACACGGTGAATGGTTATGTTAAAAAAAGTCTACACAATATATCTAAACTATTATTAACATCTAGAAAAAAACTGAAATAGCTTTTATTGGAATATGACAGAGCAGTGCAGTTTGCAAAAGCTATACTTTTCATTTTAACAACCCTTTAGTCCTGTTTAAAATTTCATTAATAACCATACACTCTCTTTCTGCGCTACCAAAATTTGCAGCTAATCTTTACAGATTAGTATTTCAGTTTTTAGCTCTATACACAATTTCTAATAAGTTTTTTTAATCTAGCGTTATCAGGAATTTTTTTTTTTAACTTCTGCACATATTTGTTTTTAATTTCTAGTTTTTCTTAGCAAAGGAATAGTCATCCATTGCTTAAGACACTTTAATTTATTACTACTATTTTATTGTATGTATGTTCTATCAAAAATTGAATATATGAAATTGTAACTTATTTAGAAACAGTAATATGCATCATTCTAAAACTCAAAAGTTAATTCGATTTAAGAGCAACAAAATCCTAATGCAACAATCCTAATGTATATGATTCGTTCTCATAGAATATTTTTTCTGAATACCCTGTTTTTAATTTGTATTAAGTTGAATACAAGTTAAATATATGGTTTAAATGGTTTAAGCAAGGATCTAAACGAGTAGGTTCAATTAAAAAGCAATCGACACCAAACGAAGAAAATATTGATGAGTAGTTATCTACATCGGCTGAATCTGGGAAGGTGCTTCGTTTCCCTGACCTCCATTGCTGTTTTAGTTGGCTTAGAGTCAGTTTTTACACTCTTGTGGGTTTGGTTGTTTTCCACTTTTGTCACTTGTGGACGCACTGATTTTGGTAATTGTCAGTGTCTGTCACAATCGTAAACGCACCAATTTAATTATTCTTAATGTCTGTTTTGCAAAATCGCGCATATAATTTGTTTATTGTCACTATCTAGATTTTTTTACACATAAATCATCCGTTGACTTATGTTCAATAGATATCGGTTCTTAATTTCGCTCTAATAAATTATTTTTTTGCTTAGAAAAACGCGTAACTTAAAAATTAATTTACAATTTCTTTTTATGGTTTTTGCATAAGGGCTACGATTTTGAGGGAGCCCAAAGGAAAGGCGAACGTCAAAAATTCTAACAATCTCTTGTGACCCTGTTTTGCCTGCGATACCTCGTTTCGTTTCCTAGCCGCAAAAAGACAAAGAACCGATGTTGGGTCGATTGAAAGTTCGGACATCAATAATGCTGGAGGAATGTCTTCTATCGATAGCCATATAATCAGGCTGGTTGATGGCGAAAACCACAGGCTAGCACAAATTTTGTACCAAAACGTTTAAGGACAACAATCTTCAGATTTTGAACATAAGGAAAGTTCGGATCCTTAACCGGCCACTTGCTGCAAACCAATTAACACAGGCCCTCATTGCTATTACGCACATATCACCGCCATTCATAAAGCATAAGCAAGCTGAAAAACTGTGATGAATACTGTGGTGATTGTTTAAGCGAAGTGCAACATCACTTATTCAGATGCAGAATTGTTATATGCGGTAGATTTAGCTTCCGATATGTGAGCGAACGTCTTATCAATTCTTATGAAGTCCAAATTCGGTAACATGTGTCTAATATGCGCCCAAGGCCCAAAGGAAGACAAGGACGACGCCACAAAGAATATTTCTACGAGCTCCTCATCTCAATATTTACAAGGGGACAGGGCGGCCTCCGGATTATATAACACTAAATCAAATTGATCACATCGCGATCGATGTAAGACATACCTCCGGTATTATGAACATTCGCATCTACCGGTCAGCCAACATGCAACCCTTGTTGAAACCAAGGTACGACTTCAGATTTGCCAAAAGCCCCTAAAAAAAAGAACCATTACGAGAAGATATAACGAAGAAAAGTTCCAATTACAAGAGACTGCCAGAATATTCGTCGAACGCGTATCCCGAAATCTCTCATTAACTCCTTTACGACTTGCATCAAGTACCGAAGACTAGTGCCAACGCTGCCAACGTCCCATCAGAGTGGCCCCAAACGATTCCTGACAACCACCAAAAAATCTATAGTTTGGTAAAGAATGCTGGCAAGCATATGGAGCTAAACAAGGTGATTATAAAGTGGCAGCCCAACGAAGGACGAGAGCCACTCATGAGATCTACGAGGAGAAGAGACGGGGAGAAAATCGGCTTCTCCAGATGAAGAAAAAAGAGCGCGAGGAGCGAGATAATATTGTAGAGGTTGTACTCAAAAATAACGTATGAAAGTTTTGCCAGTAGGTAAAAGGGACATGTCAGGGAAAGAAAACTCATACAGAAGTCTGTAGAAATTAAGAAAAAAGCCGGTGCTGAGATTATTGAAAATCCTTTCTGTAGACTGTATAACACCGAAAAAGCTGCCGTCAGGCAGATTACACCATTCAACTGCGATGATGATAGCGATAACTTCCGTCCGTCTAGCCAAAGTGAAGTAAGTATAGCTAAAATCTAAGAAAGAAGTTGAACGTGATGTCCTACCCGACGAGGTAATCAGAGCTGCTGAAAATGACTTTGTGGAGAGCTTACACCGACTCATTTCTCGGATCTGGTGAAAAAGTGTATTCCTGTTGAATGGAATTTCAGCATCCTTTGTCCAATCCAAAAAAGTAGACTCCGGCAATTGCGCCAATTATAGAGGTATAAGTCGCCTCAGCATCGCATGTTACTCGTATGTAAACGTTTGAAACACTTCCTCTTCAACCTAATTGTCTCCTATCTGTGCAATTTCAGACTAAGAAAATTCACAATCGATTAAATTTTCACACTCCGTAGATCTTCGGAAAACTTAAATAGTCCAAATCGATAATTCATCGATTTTATGGCTGCATATGACAGCGTTTATAGAGACGAGCTACATAGAGCCATGCCTAGGTTTGGCACCCCTGTCTAGTTTTGGTATCCTTGTCTAATTTTGGAATCCCTGTCTAGTTTTGACATCCTTTCTAATGAATGACGATTGAGAATGCTTGCTGTTCTCTCAAGCTCTATAAGGACTTAACCGAGATCTTTGATGTTAAAAATCGTTTTAGACACGGTGACGCGCTGTCATTTTATTTCTTAACATTTTACTTGAAAGAATTATGCGTAACTCACAAGTGAACACTGAAGCACAGAGCTATCACTGTTGTGTTCGCTAGTATTGGATCGAAAGCTGTTAAAATTAATTTAGCGGCAAATGAGACAAAACTAAGTATATGCTGTCATCAAGAAGCGACACACAACATCGACAAATTGAACAAAACGTCACGGTCGACTGCTATAATTTTGAGGTAGTAAAAGACTTTATCTACTTTGGGTCAGCTATAAAATCGACCAACAATACCTCAGCAAAAATAAAAACAGCCAATCGCTGTTTATTTGCGCTTACAAGGTAATTGAGGAGTGAGACTCTATTCTGAGCAACTAAGGAGAGTTTATATAAGACCTTGATAATCTCAGTCCTACCTTATGGCTCTAAACCATTCAATCTTGCTTTCTTGATGAAGATGTCTTCCCTAGTTTCGAGAAAAAAATCATTGGTGCAAGATTTGGTACCGTTCGCGTTGACGTACTTGAGAGGAGAAAATTAGTCGCGGCATCGACCTAGTTAGAAAACTGTGCATCAGTCGCCTGAGATGGCGAGTAAATGGACACCAATGCTCCGGGTCGCAGAGTCTTCGAATCTCGCTCATAAGTAGAATAGGAGCTCAACCGACTTGGATTGCGCAGGAGAAACAGTAAAAATCTACAAAATCTTCTTTGGTCTTGTGGAAACTTACCAAAAACTCTTGACCTAGTAACTCTTTATCATTCCACCAACGCATTTTGACAGCTTCCTTTGTCATAACTCTTCCGCCAAAAGTTTTGTCGCACATCTTTCTTTTCTTTTTATTAAGTTTAGATTTGTTTTTAATTTAAAACTGTAATTACACATGAAGTGGTTGTTTTATTTAACAACGAATACTGCACATAGGTTTGCATTTGCAAAATGTGGATCGAGTGATCAGCAAAAAAAACTTGGGAACATTTTTGAAATTCAATGCTTCCTATCCTTTTGTTGTGTACCTTACCTTTAGTCAGAGGTGCTAGGATTCTAGGCTTCACCAAATATTTCTCTTTTAAACAAGTTTTTATCGCTTTTTATCAAAACTTCTTCAAAGTCCTCTTTAATGGCATCTGGCCTTACAAACTGCCTATTTGTAACTTGTTAGACTAAACTATTTCGTTCAAGGTATACTAGAAGTCGAAAGCAGACAAGTATAGTGAGTAAGGTGGATGAAGCAAAACTATGCTGCCTAGCCCTACCAGTTTCAGAAGCGTTAACTGTGTTGTATATGGGTTTGTAATTGCATGTAGCAGGATGGGACTATGTCTTTTTACCAGCAACGACTATTTGTGGTACAATTTGTCGAATTTTCTCTGTTGTGATTGTTTATCGCAGTTTGAGGAACGAGTAGTGACAACTTTCTCACTCATCAAGTATTTGTCACCTTTTGCCTTGGCGAATTTTTTGGGGGTCTCACTCATATCTAGTTAGCCCCTTGATCCCTTCTTATTATCGTACAAGATCCACTATTCGTCAAAGGTCGTCGATACAAACAGTTTCAAACTGTGTCTATTGGTCAACTGCAAAGTGGTACTACTGTCATCCAACAAGTTAGCTGGGATCCGGGAATGCTTAATTCTTAAAACAGAAGTTTAGTCTTCGCTATTGTCTCAAACTTGAAGACTGGGATTCAAAAATCCTTATTGCTGAAGTAGTCAAAGTTAGCTTTTAAGGCTTCATACATCCACACTTCAATGTATTGTTGTTAAAAGAGCACACGGTTGTATCTTCTTTTTCACTCTCATGCTTTGTATATATGTAGGACTAAATACGGGTACATATATATAAGATTAAGTATATATAAGATTTAATAGTAATAGTAAAATTTAATTTTAATCTTAACAAAAACTTTTTTTATTTACATTTTTTTTTTTTAAATATTATATCGTTAAACAACAATGGTTAGGGCCTTCCTAGGCCCCTGTTTTTTTTTTTTTTTTTTTTTTTTTTTTTTTTTTTCTACAACAATAAAAAATAAAATACGCGTATGAGTACTCTTAGCTCTTCTCTACGGTAAAAGAATATTAAATACTCGTACTTAAAAAAACATTGTTATTTCCATGTATATGTGTAATATATCAAGAACCAACGACATAGTACCAATAAGTAAGCAGATTGATTGATGGTTATAAACATGTGCCCCGCTACCAATTTTCACCCTGAAATAATTCGAGGTCAGATGAATTCAAAAGTCGTGCGAATGGCGATCGCGACACTCGGCACATGTCTATTACCAAATTCAACCTTACTTTGGGTGCATGTTAGACGAGGTAAATACGGATGTCTTGCGACTGGCAAGATTGGCGATCGCGTGCAATTGAAGCAGGAGAACGCACATCTTTGAGTGTTGAACCAACGAATGGATAAGCGCAAAACAATGACAATATCCGTACACTAGAAGCAGGAGAACGCACATCTTTGTGTGCTTAACCATTGGTCAGAAAAGAGGAGAACAACGACAAGTGCTTCCAACTAAATATTCGTATGGAAGGTACCGCCCACTAAATGAGCAACGAATAGAGAGGTATATCGCCGTTCCCCCATACGCGCTACAATAGTGGATCGTCTCACTCCATTACACACAATAAAGGAAAAATAAATACACGCACTTCCGTCCTCCATCAGCAGACAGCTTCGTCATACAAACTAATTTCACTAAAGAATTTATATCAAATAATATAACGGAGGTTGTTTTAATGAAACCACGCAATAGTCTACGATAACACAACAAATATACATTAATATTTATATATTACATATATATACTAGAAATAGATCGTAAATTATGATGATAATATAAAACTTAATGTTAAATCCACTTATTAATGTAACACAAATAAATAACTAAGGAATACTCTTGGACTAGGTAGTCACCAAGTATACATTAATACATTAATAACTAAAAGAAAAATAAATAAATAACAAACAAAAATAAATAACTAAAAAGTACTCAGTGATTAACTCATAGGTTGTTCTCTCAATCATTTTTCCTTCATTGCAACTTATATGTATATTTTTGTACTAATAAAAACCGATTGTCCTTACTGCATAAATACTACTCAATGAGATTTTCATTCTAATAGAACACGCATGATGCGCTGGTACCCACTCTATTTTTCTTTTGAAGAAAAGGACAATGTCAACAAATCTGCGAAAACAAACTCTATGAAAACAAGCAAAAACAAAGCATTAAAGTTCACCAAATGCAAAAAGATGAATTTAAAGAGTTGACATATAGAGTCAGTCGTGCTCCAATAATATCATAAAATAATATGTAACAAATGGGCTGGAAAGTCAGTGCCGTTTTATAGTAAAACACAAAATTTTTGCAAAGTTCAACTTTATTTATCAATATAGTTGCCTTCAAGGGCGATACACTGATTGAAACGATTTCTCTATCTTTCGATATCAGTTTTGTAGTACGATTTCGGTTTAGCCTCAAAATAGGCCTCTGTTTCGGCAATTACTTCTTCATCAGTATTAAATCTCTTTCCGGCGAGCATTCTTTTAAAGTCTGTGAACAGGATATAGTCGCTGGGGGCCAAATCTGGAGAATACGGTTTGTGGGGAAGCAATTCGTAGCCGAATTCATTCAATTTTGCCATCGTTTTCATCGACTTCTGAAACGGTGCATTGTCTTGATGAAAAAGCACTTTCTTTTTCTTCAAATGCGGCCGTTTTTCTGCGATTTCGTCCTTCAAACGCTCAAACAACGCAATGTTATAGTTGCTGTTGATAGTCTGCCCCTTTTGGAGATAGTCGATGAAAATTATTCCATGTGTATCCCAAAATACGGATGCCATAACCTTGCTAGCCGACTGTTGAGTTTTTGGTCGTTTTGGACGAGGTTCGTCGCCTGCTTGCCACTCAGCTGACTGCCGATTTGACTCTGGTGTGAAGTGATGGAGCCAAGTTTCATCCATTGTCATATACCGACGCAAAAGTTCGGCTTTATTGCGGTTGAACAGCTTAAAACACTCTTCTGAATCATCAACACATTGTTGTTTTTTGTCGACTGTGAGCAAACGCGGCAGCCACTTTGAACAGAGCTTTCGCATGTCCAAATATTCATGTATGGTATATCCAATACGCTCTTTTGATATCTTCAGAGCCTCAGCTCTCTCGATCAACTTCACTTTACGGTCATTCGTAATCATTTTGTGGACTTTTTTGATGTTTTCATCTGAAACAGCCCCTTTTGGACGTCCACTGCGTGCATCATCTTCGGTGCTTGTATGACCACTTTTAAATTTTTCAATCCACCTGCGAATGGTTCGTTCGGCTGATGCAGAGTCCGGGTAACACTTATCAAGCCATTTCTTTGCATCGGCTGCATTTTTTCCCATCAAAAAGCAATAATAAATCAACACACGAAATTGCTTTGAATCCATTTTTTTCACAATAACAAAAGTTGCTTCACTGACAACGCTAAATCTCGAGAACTAATCATCCGACAGCTGTCAAATTTATACACGTATCTTTTGAAGATTGGTACTAACTGAAAATGGTATAGATTTAATTCAAGTGGTGCCCTCTCTTAGAAACGGCACGGACTTTTCAGTATTATATATATAGTATATATTTAATATTTCTACTCACCAATTGCGAAGTACGGCACTTTGACCTAAAAGATTTTTATACCATTTAGTTAGAACTATAGTTATGCAAATAGGTTTTCTACCTTCCGAATGAAGTTGATAACACTCCTGGCAGAGGAACTCACTAGTTGGTTAGAGCCGAATTGTTCCCTGAAGAAAATCTTTCGTCTAATTTCGTTGAGGGCTGGACATTCACATGTGTTCAGCAGTTTTGCCTTCTTCAAGACAAAGTCGGCATTCCAGAAAGTCGACTAGATTCATTTTGTTGGGTTGATATCTTAAACCGTGGTGTCCTTTGAGATAACTCACTAAGTTTAGGATATCGTGCCGGTTTAGATTTGTACATCTATTGTGGTTGAAGGCAGGAAGGATAAAATAATATACCTAAAAGAAATAGTATACCTAAACAACCGAATCCGATGTGTATTTACACAATCTCCGATAAATGATACAAGAATGTATGGACCGTAAAATCATACTGTGGTACTTGATTGGGAAGCCGACAAGTATTCCACAGTGTAAAGGGATTTAAATAAAAAACAGCAAAAATGTTTTGTATTTTCATTTATTTTTGTTTATATGTCTGTTCTGTCCAAGACAGCACCGTATATTAGAACTTACAGGAAGCATGCATTTCGTTCTCCGGGTTAAAAATGTGTATTTCCATACCGAATAAGCAGCGGTTTTGTACAGTTAGTCTGCATCAAATCTGTGCTGCAATGGACAGATGCTTTCTTATAATTTATTTCATTTTTTCCTTATATACCTTAAGACCTCATTTAGCGTGATCTTCGATTGTATTAAAAATCTTTGTGATAACATGTTGTTAGCGACATATAATGTTACTATTGCCTGATTATCCTACAACACATTGGCATCGTATCTATTCCAGCACTGGATTGAAGAATTTATACAGAGTCATCCTGTTTGGGATACAGACATTTGAGATTTGATTCATTGGCTCATGTTATGAAAAAAATTGTATGGGAAGAGGTTTGTCTTCAACACTTATTGAGTTAGAGGGTGTTTAAAAAAAAAGTCTCTTCAGATATTTAGGTACCAGCAAACAATCAAGCAGGGTTTCATAGCCAACTGATTAATGGTTAATTCATATTTAAACACAATTACCATCTATGCCTTCATTTTCAAGATATTGGTCTTCAAACACAATATGTATTTTTCGTGCGCCATAATATCACCTACAAATACACCATACAAAATTTTTACCTGGGGCTTACAGTTTTCCAGGTACAAGGTTAAATAAAATAATCCCTAATACGAATATTTTTTTTATATTACAAAAAAATTACTCTAAAATAGACGCACTTTCGTTTACCAACGGTGTTGATCTAGGCTTAATACAATACACTAAAAGTTATAAGTAATTAAAAATAAAACTTCTTTTCTGAAGGAACTTTTTAAACACCCTGCAACTCAGTGGGTGTTCTTCTTTTCTGAAGGAACTTTTTAAACACCCTGCAACTCAGTGGGTGTTGAAGATAGACCTCCTCTCATAATTTTTTTATAACATGAACCAAAGAATTAAACCTCAAAATAGCAGCTCAGTTTAGTCAGGCTGTTTCCACAGCGATTTCCTTATAGAAAACAAGACGCCTTAAATTCAATGATAGGTACATGTAAGAATATACACTAACTGATTTTGAATAGAGCACTTAGTTGAGTTAAATTTTGCGTTAGTACCTTGACGTGCGTGTGTCTCACCTGCATTCATTACATTGCACTTCAAGAGTGCTGCTAATATCACAATTGTTATCAAATCAAAGTAACTCACATATGCTACGTGAAAAATTTTTCGATACAGACGTAGAACTTAAACAAATCGTTTCTTTTTTACTTTTCGCTCCGCTCGTCGCTTAAGAAGGGATGCGTATTTTACGTATGAATGCATTTAGCAGCTTTCGTATTTGCTTGTTCACATATATATGTTACATGTATTTTCCCAGTAAAATTAAAGAGCTTATCTATTAAATTGTAATACTAAACAATTTTGAACATATATTTATGTACGAGAATATATTGTTATTGTGTGTACATATATGTATGTATGTATATGGACTAGTATATAAACTTAATTAAATAAATAGCTAATTCATTACAAAGCTTTCAAAAGGTTGAGTGGAAACATTTTACTTTCGAGGAATTGAATGCTTTCAAGTTCATTAACGAATTTAAAGGGTAACTGCTCCGTGCCCATATTTCTTTGAAAATAAAACCTTGACCTAAGACATAAGGTCAAGCAAATATAGTTGCGATCGTTTCGGAATTAATGTTTTGTTATTCTTAATTAAAGCTAAGAAATTTGGAAGCTAGCTTTAATATAACTGTTTTGGTTTAGCATTTAATAGGATACACACTCGTACACACTCATATGCACATTCATTATATGTACGATACAAGCTGTCTGCCAATTATATTTTTTCTTACTAACAAGTCACCAATATGGCCACTTGCATGTGTCATTCGAATTTGTTAATAAACAAAGCTATTTTGTTTATATATATATAGGAATGTATAATTTACATTTTGTTATTTACACTTAGTTTACTTTTGGATTGTTTAGTCATAACTTACAGTTTATACTTTTGGATTGTTTAGTCTTAACTTACAGTTTATAGTCTATTATCTTACTTTGTATTTTATTATTCTCGTATCTAAGGGATGATTCATCGTGAGGTTTGATTTTCAATAGCCTTTTTTACAGATCACGCGTAACTCCTATTAAACTGCTCTATCATTTTTGTTTAGTATCGTTTGGCAAGTCATCGTGAAAAGACTCACATCACAACAGCGTCTCCAAATTTAAAGCTGTATTACGAAAATCAGCGTTCTGTGAAAAATGTTTATCGTACGATTCGAGGAATTTACGGTGCGCATAATCGACCTACTGAAACCTCTATTGCCAATACCATTCGCAAATTTATGTATCAGTTTACATAAGTGGATGATATTCGACTGGTTAGACAACATCCAGCGCGTAGTGAAGAGATTATAGCAGCTGTAGTTGAGAGCGTACGCGAAGACCGTGAGGAATCGATTCGTCGTCGTTCTCAGCAGATGGGCTAGGCGTATTTTACGTGAGGATCTCGGCCTTAAAGCGTACAACTTGTGCAAAAATTGAAGCCAGGTGACTTGAATTTGCGTCATATTTTCAGTGAATGGGCTCTGGAAAAACTCAATGAATATCCAGTGTTTTATCGTGAAATTTTGTTCAGTGATGAAGCCTGGTTCAATGGATACGTTACTAAACAAAATTGATATATTTGGGCTGATGAGCAAAACCAAGAGTACCAAGAGCTACCATTACATCCATTAAAAACAACGGTATGGTGTGGTTTATGGGCTGGTGGAATCATTGGTCCATATTTCTTCAAAATTGAGGCAAATCAGAATGTTACCGTTAATGGTAACCGTTGTCGCGCCATCTTAACAGACTATGTGATTCCTGAAATTCAAGTACATGGTCTCGGTGAGCTCGGGTTTCGACAAGACGGCGCTACGAGCCATACAGCGCGTGAAACAATGAACTTGTTGAGAAATCATTTTGGTGAGCACTTAACTTCACGTTATGCAAAGTCTTGGGTCTTCAGGAATAAGCCAGCTACAATTGACTCTTTGAAAGTTAACATTACTCGTGTTATCGGCGAGATACCAGTCGCTATGCTTAAACCAGTAGCCCAAAATTAGACTTTCCAAATGGACCACCTCAGACGTAGTCGTGGCTAATATTTACATGATATCATTTTTAAAAAGTAAATGCCAAAAATTGTGCTTTTAACTGTTAATAAAAATTTTAGGTTCACTTTTAAATTAATGTAATTAATTTTACATTATAAATCAAACCTAAAGATGAATCACTCGTAATTATATTCTATTCTCAGTTTACTTTCGAATCGTCGACCGTTGACCATGTTGTTTATGTTTCGAGCTCTTGTTTATGTTTCGAGCTCTTGTTTCTGTTTCTAGCTCTTGTTTATGTTTCGAGCTCTTATTGTGCTCGTTAGTCGACCCTTACGACCTGAATTCGTTTTCGTTTTTTGAGTCGCAACTGTGGAGGTGTGGAATCGATTACATCGACTCATCATAAATGGAATTCATGTGTTGACCTAGATCGGCGGTCATAAAAAGACGATGCAATCATTTGTTATTAGCATTACAGTGTCTCCTTTAAAACTATTATTGCTCATACTGGGTGTGTGCGCTGGATGGATGGCGCTGACTTTCATTGTAAAACTGTGGACTTGGCACCAAGTTCTGGATTCGTTTGGCCTATGGCTGGGATGAAGGTGAGGAGTCAACGAGCTAGCAATGGTCAGAAAAAGGGATGAGTCTTCTTTGGTCAGAGTCAGAGTATGGTCGACGGTCCGTGTTGAGTTTTAATAAGGTCTTAATATAAGAATAATTTATACATTGTTATTTACTTATATAAAATAAAGTTTAAAAAAGTTTTTCTTATATACATATTTTTATGTTCTTATTTGACTCACTACTTCTCGTACAAACATTTTATATATTATATATATGGCTATGGCCATCTATCGGACAGGCGGTACTTTATACAAGGTGCAGTAGAGTTAACTATACGAGTGTGAATTGTTTTTCAATAAATATCGAATAGAATGAAAAAAAAAACAGTAAATTTAAATTTTGAAAGTTTTTTATGTTTTAAATGAGAACCGTTTTCTGAAATGCAAAAATCTTCTCTTTCTGCTCTGATCTGGCATTTTACATAACTTTATGGAGTGTTTCTTACAATATAAGACTTCGTGAATGTTTCACGTCAAGGTTTTTTGGTTTATGTACACTTTTTCCTTAATATAACCCTACAGAAAAAAATCTGGAGCAGTTAAATCAGGCGATCGTGGTGATCAGCTCATATTACTACATTTCAAATTATCCGATTTTGAAATTGTTGTCTCAAAAACTACATTGTTGCACATGGGATTAGATGGAGCAGTTCTTTAACTAGAAAGCCTCTTGTATGGATATTGAGTATGAATTATTAATCAATTATTTTCAAGGAGTAAAAAATGTTAGTTCTTTAAGCAATTGTGTAGCATTTCATATTTTATATCTCCTAAGTTTCATAATTGAAAATAAATCCTCTCTTTTCACAAATAAAGGAGTAAACAATTTTTGACATCCCAGAATTACTTTTGCCGCACCCTGCACATACAAGTATATTTGTGACCATCGATCTTCATTTAGTATTCTACTAACTTTATTAGTACTTATTATTCATTGAATTGCTTATTCTGCTAGATTATATATTAGTCTGCTGAAGTATGTCCTTTGCTTTTGGATCACATAAAAATTTATCTAGAATACAATACTTTAGTATGATGTTAAGTATTATTTTTAAACATTTATGCTGCTATTCTGGTGTTATTTTACGCAATTTTTTAATGAAACTTGCTCGATTTTACAATATATTTAACTTTAAGCGTAATTTCTGTCGGTTTATCATCACTCATCGACGACCTATTTTTCATATTTGGTCGAAAGAGTGTATACCAGTTGAACGAAATCTCAGCACCATTTGACAGATCTGCCAAAAAGGAGATCTCTTAATTGCGCGAACTATAGAGGTATAAGTTTGCTCAAGATCTTATATGTCATATTATGTGAACGTCTCAAATCTTTCCTCAACCACCTGATTGAACCCTGTCAGTGTGGCTTGCGATCAGGAAAGTTTAAAATCGACCAAATTTTCACACCCCGATGGATACTGAAAAAAAAAAACTCAAGAAGTACGAATAGATACCTATCATTTTTTTTATCGATTTTTTGGGCCGTTCATGAAAACATTTATGTGGCGAGATGTAGGGACATTGGCATCGATGTTAAACTAATCCGTCTGTGCAGAATGACGATGGAGAAGGTTTGCTCGCTCTATCAACCTTGGTAACGACCAAAAAACGTTTTAGCCAAAACGTGATGCACTGTCATGTGACCTCTTTAACATCATATTTGAAAGAATTGTGTGCAACTCACAAGCCAACAGCAAAGGCACAATCTTTCAAAAGTCTGATACTAAGGTACGTCGATGATATTAACATACGAGTAATTGGAAGAACTCAGCGGGGGTCACTGGTACATTCTCTGATATTGAAACGGAAGTTGTCAAAATGAGTTTAGTGGTAAAAGAGGGCCAAATCAAATACATATATGCTGTAAACAAGAAGAGACACACGACAACCACGAATTGGACAGAACGTCAAACTCGCCATATATAATTTCGAAGCATTAAGCGGTTTTGTCTACTTCGGCTCTGCTAACACTTCTGTCAACAACCTCCCAGTAGACTTAAAACGAACAATCACTCATTCTTTATGTTTAATAGACGCTATCTCGAAGAACTAATGAGACTTAATATTGAGCTTTGATCTTGTAATTCCTACTAAATTGTGCTGAAGCATGGACTATTCCGAAACTGAATTAAGATATCCTTGTTAGTTGAGTCAACGGTTCACTCCGAACTGTAGCGCCACCTATGTAAATCGAAATATTCTTGATGTAGCAGTTGGTATACCAGTCTCTAAATGTAATATGATTAGGAGTGTTTTTATGTTACTTGTTTCGACAAACTATGCCTGATGAACTTAGTTTTACTAGTTTATGGGTAGCACAAAAATTGTTGTATCGAATAAACTCGGCAACAAAGATTCCTATATTTCTACTGAGTTAACTAGAGCCACGTGTACTAATAAAGATATATATTGCAAATAGAGGTATTATTTTTCTCTTACTACATGAGCTGGTACTTGTCACTATCCTGACTTCGTCGTTTATTAAATTTAGCTTTTTTATAGTTTCGAATAAAACTTGTATAAGCTATTAACATTACACTCGCATATGATATTGATCGATATTCAAAGATTTATCTTTTAAAAACATGACAGAGTCACAAAATCTTTTTTAAGTAAGAAAATTTAGAAGTTTTATGTATGGGAAGTTCACTTGAAGGTTAACGTTCAAAGCTTAGATTTGTAAATATGTTACAAGTCAGAATTGTGCAAAATCGTCGCTTAAATCAACATTTTATTAATACCAATATTGTGCTTGCGATTTCATGATCATAACTTTGCATTAGAGTGTAGATTTTGATTTTCTTTCATATTTTCTTAGCAATGACTTGGAATTATTGCTGTATATACTTATACTTTATATTTACTTAAACTATTGAATGATAATTTTTTTAAGTGGAAGCATAATTACAATACGGGTATCTGAGCTAGTTACGTATTTATTTAAAGATAAAGTTATATTTAAACAATTATTTAAACAATAACTTTCTACGCTACGACTTTTATTTAAAATTGAATTTGGTTATACTTTACAGGAGTCTACATAAATATTAAAGGCGTTGCGAAAGTACGATGGTCAGAACGAAAAAGCCGACACAATCACCACACCAACAAAACCGAACACTACACTGTGGAATTCCGAGGGGAGCAACAATACTTAAATTCACGAACGGTGGTTGAAGGTGAAATGGATTATCCAGCTGGTAGACATAAATATACTTTTTCTACACCATTACCAGTTCAAATTCCTTCGTCGATTTCCGGACAATACGGACATGTTTCTTATGAAGTTGAATTAAAACTCGACCGCCCATACCGTCCAGATAATGTATACACAAATTGTTTTACTGTCATCCGGCCATTGAATCTTAATTTTGATCCTGCTTTTGCGGTAAGTAGCTTTGAATTTTTATGAACCGAAATAAATACAATTTAGTAAAAATTCTTACAGCAATCAATAGTAGATGAAAAACAAAAATATTTTTGCTGCTTATGCTGTAAATCAGGACCACTGAATTCAGAATTACGCACCGAATTTGCCGGATATGCACCCGGCCAGACAATTAATTTTACAGTTATGATTGAGAACGAAGCGAATAAGGATATTGACGAGTGTTCTGTGGAGCTTGTACAAAATATTGCTTTTAAAAGTCAAACTCCAGAGCATAAAACAAAAACTGTTAAAGAAGTTATCGCTACAGTTAATTTGGACGGTGCTAACAGATTTTCAAAAAAACTGCATAAAGGTTCAATTGACATTCCACCTCTGCCACCAACAACTGTTGGATCAGCAGACATAATAGAAGTTACTTATGCATTGGAAGCTGAAATTGAAAGTGGGCTTTGTAGCAGTAACGAAGAATTAGAAGTGGGTGTTACTATAGGCACAGTTCCATTAGCTGTTAGTGCAACTAACCCGAACAGTGTTATAACTGTCCAACCAACAGCACCATTTTTTGACTCAAATGGGGATGAGACTGATAAGCCACCGCAGTATGGATCAATTGGTAAAAGTAAATAGCATTATTTATGTTAAATGTTAATAAAAAAAATTGTTTCTCTTCTTTAGTTCCACCGTCGTTTGAGGAAGCTATAGGCATGAACAAACCATTTGTTGACGCTGAGGTTGAAGAAAATCGTATTCTAGATCCATATGTGCCAAAGTATCCGGTTTATCATAACTTTGCAAATCCAACAACATCTGGAAGTGAGGGAAAATATTTAACTAAGGAATCTCAGCTAACAACGTGGCATCAAGCAGCATCTTCAAATGACCAGATATCAGAACCTGAAGTACCTTCTCCATCAGCGCCTGAAGCACAAATTGTTACTCTACCGTATCCTGAGGATAGTTTATGTGGAATGCCTATTCCTGGATCTCCAACGGCGTTTGAAAACTCTTCTAATTCTCATACGAATACGGATGGTCCTAATCTTGGCTGGCGTTCATAAATTAAATTTAATTCAAATAAATATGCTCAGGACCTATCTAGGCTAAGATTATTTATACGAGTATATGTTTTGCATATACACATACATTTTTACAAGAACGATATACCAAATTATAACGAAATAGTGTAAAAATATGTTAATATTTTTTAAAGAGTTACTTATGAGCTTAAAATTCATTTGTAGCTAAACTTAAAATAGCTTTTAATAAATTCGCTCCAAATTTTTGTTAAAATGTTTTATATTTCTTATGAACTCGGTCGTAGAAATTTTAAAGTTCACTCAAGTACAAGCTCAAACTCAAATGAAATTTTCATAAATGGAAAAATTGTTTCTAATCACTTTCATATTAATTTTAAGGTGATGAGGAACGTTAATATCCATCAGCTCTACTTACATATGTCCTTAAAAAATATAGAAGCAAATTTGGAGCAGAGTCCCAGTAAACCCAATCTATGTTCCCATAGTCCACACAAATCATATTTAAACCTTCTCCACCTATGGTATACCTGTATACCTACTTCTATTTAAAAGAAATCGGATTAACTGAATCTGAACTAAGAAAGGTGAAGGATGCTTGTCTACCCTGTCTGTACTTGCATAAACAAGTGTTTGGAAAATTATCATGAGTTAGCATACTTTTAGCAAAAGTCCATTTATTTCCGATTAAATTTCGATTAAAATCAGAGCTTTATGCCGGTCACTTAAGAGTAGTAGCATTCCAGGATTGTTTTGAGCTATTTTCGCGATATATTCGGGGTAGCTGTCTTATTGAAAAACAAGATTAGCGCTTTCATCAACAAAGTCTGGTAAATTATTTCGTAAAATAAGGAAATATTGTTCATCATTCATTATCCCTTTAATTTTATTCAACTGGTCGACGTTTCACCACGTAAAGCAACCAATATCATCGAACTTGCCGATATTTTAGTTTATGTCAGTGGTACTCATTTCTCTTTTCTCATTTCTTCTTACCATTTAGTCTTACCTAACCAACTTATTGTATTAGCTTCCAATCTTTAAAATTCCAATTTGTGTGTTTTACGCAGGACTTACGGCGTCCGATTATATTTTTCGCATATTTATTCTGATCAACTTACCTCTTTTTTATTGTTTAACTGATTACACTAGACCGATTCCTTGCAGTTCTTTTTAGACTATCAACTTGCTTGTATTCTTGTTCCAAGAACCGGCATCGATGTCTGGTCAAAGACTAGTTCTTCATTAAAAGAATAGTGGGTTGGAAAAAACAAAGTGTTAGCTAGGCTATGAGCAGCAGCAGTGGAAATTTTGTGTAGGAAGACGTACGCTTACGATAACATGGCGATTACTCAAATGTAAGATGTAAGATTGCAGCGCATCGAAGAACAAGTTCGAATGAGACCCAATCGCCAAGGTTAGGTTAGATTGGAAAACCAACCCACTAAGGCTATTGGCCCATTGTGCTGCCACGTGGTTCTATGATCCTCTTATTCACGGAACCAATTTGGGCTAATGACGAAGAGCAGGAAAATATTAACGTCTGTGTTCTTTAGATCGTATAAGTTATTGTAGAAGAAAGCTCCTAGGTAGAGTTTTTTTTCTCTGGGAGAGAGGTGGACATGTACAAAGAAGATGGAGAATTATTTTCTCTTCCTTTTCGTTCATGCAGCTTCTACAGAAATCGTTTGTCAAAGCACCAAGTCTTCTTGCATGCTTGCCTATAAAGCAGTGTCCAGTGAACGATTCAGATCCAGCTTTTGCCAGATCTGTTTAGTCGATAGACATGTTGGCCCAGCGGTCCATCTAAGGTGTGTTCTTTTATTAGCATGCAGCTTAAATAATAATTTGCACGTAGCGATTGGTATACCTATGCTACCCTTTTCCGGTAGTATATGTAGAGTAGTTCCAATTTTGGCAAGTTCGACGGCCCTTCAATTCCCTGGAATGTCCCTTTGGCCCGGCACCCAACAAAGGTGAAGGGTTAACTGCTCTGCCATTTTATAAGGTATGATCGGTATTTAAGGGTGGTTTTAGAATTTAGTGAGACCGAAACCAAGGACTTGATAGCGGCCTGACTATCCGAAAAGGTGCGGATTTTCTTTGCAGATATCACGTTTTTCTTCAGCCAGGACAGAGCTGCCTTACTTGCCAAAATTTCCGCCTGGAATACGCTACACTGATTTGGAAGACGGAAGGAGAGGCAACCCCGCTATTTTAGATCCATCTGTATAGAAGTGGATAGACTTGTCCTCCATTAAAGCATCTTCCTCCCAAAAGAATGTAGAGGGAAGGCTTGCATAAAAGTCTTTGTCAAACCGAAGTTTAGGTATGGTGTAATCAATGTTCTATATGTGGATTCCTAATATATTAGGAATATTAGCGTGGCCATATAAAATATTTGTCCACTGTGTAGTCGCTTTAATGCGAATAGCTGCAGTCGCAGCTACTTGTCTGCTGAAAATGTCGATGGGTATCAAGTGAAACAAAATGTTTAAACCCACGGAGGGAGTGGAGCGTAGAACTTCGCTTATGAATAGACATGCTGTTCTTAAGACTCTTGTTAGTTTTTTGCAGTTGGGTGAAATGTTTAAGCCCGTTCACTTGGTCTTATGACCGAGATGCCAGTGGGTTATTCGACGTTTAAGGCCCTATTTGTTTCCAATGGCTTTCTTGCAAGAGAATAAAGCTACTGTAGCTTTCTTGACTCTTGATAGAATTATAGGTCTGATATATCATTAGGATATCATGAGAGCATTTTCGGCCTTGGGAATGAAAACTACTCTCCATGACAGTGGAATGTGGATCAGTTCTACAAAAGTTCCTCATGTTATTCTCTAGTGTGAGCAAGACAATATCTGAAGACCTTTGTAGGTCGGCGCGCCGGAATTTTTCCGGTCCGGACCCGCATAATTGTATGGTTTGATGCTATGCAGCGTCCAAAGCAGTTTGCCTCTTGCAATCAGACCATGAATTTTGTTCACGGTTGCAGTAGTCCTGTTTTGGTTACTACTGGCCGCGAATAAGGAGTTATCTGGAAAGTGGGTGTCCAGTAGTAAGTTGAGTGATTCGTCACTTGAGGTTGTCCAAGAGCCATCGTTTTTTTTTTTTTTTTTAAACAACTAGGCATCATAAGATTTGTAGAGGAATCTTTCTTAGCCGCGGGGGACTTGAGAGTTCAGAGGATAGTGTTTCTGACAGTATTCCTCTGTAATTTGGCCAATCTATTTTCCAATAGTTTCAGAATGCTGTTTGAATGTGGGGGGCATCACTAAGGCTGGACTGGATGTGCCTGTGGTCTGAAAGCGAGTCTTCAGTCGATACCATCCAGTTCGTTAGCATTTGAGTGATGTTGTCTGAGATAAGAGTGATATCTAAAACTTCCTCTCGGTTTCTTGTTCTAAAAGTGATCTCATTACCAATGTTGCAAACAATGAGGTTTGTACTTAAAAAAAAAAGTGACTCACCCTTGTCGGTACTGCCCCATACAATGTGATGAGCGTTAGCGTCTCACCCGATGATAAGGCCATGTTTTTGCCTTCCAGCTTCCAGTTCCACCCTTTCCAGATTATTACCAGGGGAAGGACCCACCTGATCGTGGTGAAGATACGCTGATGCTAGCAGTTGGCAGTTTTTCGTGAAAAGATCGATAGATCTTTGGTCGGCACATGCGATGAGCTTAATGTGGCACAGTGTGGAATTCGCACAACTAGCGGACTTTTATTCAAAAAATCATATGCTCCAATTGATGCCAAAACCGGTTTTTTTAAAAGCTTAAAAGGTGAAAAGTAACCTCTTTGGGAATGAAAAAAAAAATTTTTAAATGTTTTTTTTATTTTATTCAATATAGTTCCCTTTTAGTTTGATACACTTATTCTTGCGACTTTCCAACTTCTCGATCCCGTCCGAAAAGTAATTTTCCGGAAGGTCTGCAAAATACTCCTCCGTGGCATCGAAGATTTCCTTGCGTGAGCTAAATTTTTTATTGATGACCCATCTTTTGAGGTTTAGGAAGAGATAATAGTCAAAAGGAGCCAAATCGGGTGAATACGGTGGATGCGACAGCAATTGGAGCCATAAGTTATTGATTTTAGTCGTGGTTGCGACGCTTTTGTGCGCCGGTGCATTGTCTTGCAAAAACAAATTTTTTTTTCGCTTCAGTGAGGCCGTTTTAAAGCGATTTCGGCCTTCAATCGCTCCAATAATGCACAGTAATACTCGCTGTTGATGGTTTTTCCTTTTTCGAGGTAGTCCACGAAGAATACGCCATCACAATCCCAGAAAACCGACGCCATAACCTTTCCGAACCATCGAGCCTCCCTCGGCCGCTTCGGAGCACTCGTGCCGGCTTCAGTCCATTGCCAGGCACTCATCCTGTTCTCTGGTGACAACTTTTTCATATGCAGAATATTGCCCAAAATATAGCGTGTGCGCTCAGTACTAATCTTTGTGGTATATGCTAGCTCGCGCACCTTCACTTTTCGGTCAGCCAACACTACTTCATGTTATTTTTTGATATTGTCTTCTTCCCCATAATATTTATCCAACTTTTCTTTTGTTTCCTTTGCGTTTTGCCTCTCAAAAAATAATGTTTTATGAGAGAATGAAAATCGTTTTTGTCCATACTCAACATGATGCCAAACACGTCAACAACAATCAGCTGTCAAAACAAAACCTAAGACAGTATCGCACTGAAATTTGGCATGTCTGCTTAAATATGAACGGACTTCAAGGTCAAAGAGGTTACTTTTCACTCCACCTCATAGCCATGATGAAATTGCAACTGCATATGCAATGAATCTAAGAAAGAGTGGTAAAAGGGATACTGCTACTCTGGTAAAAAAAACTGTCGGAGAGTTCTCCACAGAGGGATTAGTTTTTGAAAATAATATCTATTTGTAAATTTTGTTATTGATTTACCTTTCATTAATTTTATGCACAGCTTTCAACTCACCAGTATGAAATAGTACGAAAAAAACTAAATTTTATTGCGAAAGAATTATTGCCTTTGTACGATTAAATCAAAAAATCAAAAGTTTGAGAATCAATTTGCAATGTCCTTCACTGCATTCTTGGATTAGATTTCTGGAATGTATCCTTCACATAGCTTATAGGCTTGAAGTAAAGGTTTGACAAGTGAAAAACCAAGAGCATAAAGACAACATGAAAACCAGGAAGAAAATGATTTAAGAGAAATTTAGAAAAGAAACTGGTAACTTGTTGACATACCTACCCAACAAGCTGGTAATACAAATGATGGAAATACAGTAAGACGGTTCTTCAGAGATGAATCGAAAACAGCTGAAATTACGGGCATCGACATAGGGCTTATAAGAGGGTTCCACATCGTTTTAGAAGCAGTCTATTCTGGGTTAACTATCAATCTTCGTGCTTTCGATTATTTTGTAACCAGATTAAGAACTTTGTACATTGAAAAATATGGCTGGTATTATATGCCAGTTAGCGTGCACAAATTTTATTTCATGGAAAGCAAGTTATTGCATCTTGTTCTGGCAAGAAGCCAGGAACAAGTACAAGAGAAAATATACGAAAATTTTCACGAGGAAAATGTCAAGAGTGGACACAATGACAGATCTAATTCATAGACTGTTAATAATTTCGGACCTTTTTTACATGGTCTAAGGTGTTTTCCAAAAAGAAAAATAAGTTTCTTAGAACCTGAGGTTGTGGAACTTTTGGAGTTAATAATTTAAGAGTTAATACAATAATAAACAAGGGGAGATAGACCCCCCCTCCTCATACAAGTTTTTGCTCGTTTCAACGCAATCTATCGATGTAAGATATTTAAAAGAAGGAAAAATCAAATTTATGTGAAAAAACTTTGATTTCGGGATTCATTTTCCAAGAACTTTCCGACGGGATTTTCAATTAACTACATACAAATTCTATGAAAAGACTTTTTCGATTCGAACCCGCGACTCTTAGATGGGGCTTATGATTCCTCCATAGGGAAGGAGTTTTTATATACAGTTCTGCCCACAATTCTGGTCTCTTTCGGCGAATTGCCTCATGCAAACTTCTCATAACGCCCAAATAATACTCTTTGTTTACTGTCTGGTCTGCTGGCAAAAATTCATGATGCACTACATCGTTGTAATCCATGAAAACCGTCACATTATTATTATTATTATTATTATTTTTATTTTTATTTTTTTTTTTATCAAGGTTTTTTGATTGACTAAAAGCTGAGAAGAATACCTGATGACTTCATCGTCGAGAAATTGAAGAAAAATTATTGGATTATTTAAATGCAAAATACCAGCAAATTCTTGGTCTCATAAGATAATTAAGTGGTGGCCAGGTGCGCAGTTCTAGGGAAAAGTCGTAGAACATGACTGAGAGCATACAAACTGAATACACTGGGCTACTTCTGATTTAAATCCCAGCCTTCCTCCTCATAAAAATCTACCGGCTACAATAAACTAAGATCTTCCGAGAGTAGAAGGTCCACACAAGCCTTGAAGCAAGGCATTTCTAGGGAACGCGCTCTAGAGATTGCCACTGCCAAACCCGAAAAGAATGGCACAGACTCCAAATATATCTTCTATATATTCCAAATAGTGGAAAAGAAAAATCTCGTCTACATGGTCTATGCTACAAATTACAGTGCATTGAAATGGCTAAAACAAAATTTAAGCTATCTTCAACACAACCAATACCAGTAATCTGTCAAAAAGACTACTAAACAACACTGGTAATACGGCTGCATTTGAGGGTGATAAAGTACGTGAGCTCTCCTTATCGATCCGAATAACACAAGAACCAGCTGGTGCGAATAGATCCAAAATTAAAATTCCTTAACATCTACCCAGGAGTCACGTGCCAAAAAACGCAGCTCTTCCTCCGAGAGAGAGTGAGGTTTCATATGGCGAAGAGGCGATAACAAACCCAACCGTATACGGTACCCCGCGTATAGTGGCAAACAATGATGGCTAAACTAAAAGTCTTGCAGGGAAACCTGCGCCAAGCTAAAGGTACTTCGATCACCTTTAGCCAACTTCGCGCTAATTCAAGGACATTGGGCTATTGAGGGTAAGATATATGAAAAAATAATGAGCTTAAAATAAACTTGCTTACTTCCCCGGAGACATAGGTACGATTCCTTTCGTCTTGGTACAGGACCTGATCGGACTATGCCACAATCGCATTTAGCATCTCGTTCTTGAATACGATGCTAAAGCCAACAATAAATTCTGGGGTAGCAGTGACAGCAACAAAAGGGCGAATTACTTTTAAATTACATTTTTAGCAAAAATCTGCTTCTATGTAATAGGGTAACAAGCCCACTCTTTTCAATTCTTTAAAAGAGGACGTACTTGACCTCACCATTTTATCTCCCTTTTTTTATAGATACTCTTATTAAGGACTGGCATGTGTCAGATAAGGCATCCTTATCGGACCATCTGCATATAAGGTTGAATATACGATGTGATATCGGACAGAGTCAAATTAGATATATGAAGAAGCTTACGAACTAAAGTACTGTTCAAGAAAATCTCGTTATCAAGGCTGACTCATTGACTTACCTCTAAAGTGCATTGGGGACGTAAATTAGGCAGCGGATCAACTAAATGAAGCCATTACTTCATAATTTAAATGCAGTTGCAAGTTGAAACGTTGACTTACACGTCAGTGGCTTACCTCAAGTGGTAGGGTATTGACTTCCCAATCGGACGGTTCGGGGTTCAATACCAACCATGACCAAAATACTTTTCTCAGACAACTAAAATCTTATGAGATGAATGATTACCTAAATACAACAACAAGTCAATTTAAACTAATTATTTAGTCTCCCCAATAAATGTTGTAGTGAAATAACCACTAAGCCCAAAAATCTTTTTTTCTCTCTCTGTCCCATTTTCCTAAAAACTTAACACTTGCTTTAGCGCTTTTAGTGAATTCATACCCACTTGAGTGTTAAGTTCTTTACAAAAAAAAAAAAAAACTTACGCATCAGAGACTTTCTTAACAGAAATTGACCTCTGCACCTTCACCGATATGCATACAGGAAAGAAAGATCCATTTAAGAAGCCATGTCTAAAAAGGGTATTAACCATCCCACGAACCGTTGGGTTAGACTGATACTCGTTAACCAGAAAATCTGCATATCTTCCGATGAGACTAAAACCTCTGTCTCAATCGTCGAAAATTGTCCACAAGGAGGCATTATCTTACCTCTCTTGTGATCACTGGTCATTTATGATCTGCTAGTAATACTTAATAATCTCGTCTAAGCCGCCGATTTACTCATAATATTGTAGGTTAAGCACTCAAGACGTTTGCTATACGACGAAGACTGCCCCAGTAATATATATACTCCTCACCTGAGCCTTGACTAGATCTCAATTAACAGTACGGTTATACTCAATTATACCACAATAAAGTAAAATATCTAAGAATGGTTTTCGGTAAAAAAAAAAGTAATTAGAATTCACAAATTAATAATAAAAATACCAAAGTGGCTAAGGCCAGGTGGGCTTGCCGTCGTATGTGTGGTAAGATCTAGGGATTAACCCCAAAGTGCACTCATAAACAATGATGATACAACCCATCATTAACTACTAATCAGTAGCATAGTGGAACAAAACAAAATAAAAATCTGCCATACAGAAACTGCAGCGGATGCAAACACTTGCAGAAGCCTTCATTCGTTTCACGCCATTGAAATACCCTGCGCAGTAAAACGATGATAGGCCGAGAAACATGGAAACTACAAAATCTCCGCCTCAAACCTTAAAGGTATCAAAACGTTTACGGATGGATGAATGCATGAATACAGAGATGGGTGCTGGTGTAATTGGTCCAAACACCAGAACTTGCAACTAATGAGAAAAAGTCCCAGCATATTTCGAGTGGAAATACATGCTCTAACTAATGGAATATAGGCTCTAACCTTGCTTCAATACATTAAAAGACTTCATTTCCTTGAAGAAATTTTAATGCCTTTGGAAATTCTCAAAATTTCCAGCATAGAGATTCTCAATTTTATCATTTTTCTATCGATTATTTTATTATTTTTTTTTTTAAATGTTATTTTCAGCGTTCTATATCTGTCCCGAGCTTATTAATGCTTTCTGTTGCCATTAAATGATACCTGGCAACTTCTCATTATCTGTTGTGTTTTACCTTCGTCGTCAGGTCTTCATGGGTAATTTAATAGTACTAGTTAAACAATTGGTGTTCTTAGGTTACAATACTTTGAACTCGTGATAATACGAAATAGAAGTAATTGAAAAAAAATTAATATAGCAAATGCAAATGAAAAAAATCACTATTATCCATTATTGCTTTAAATATTAACCATGTAGGACTCCATATCAGAAAAAATTATTATTTTTAACTAATTAATCTTAGAGTCTCATTTAGGATTGATTTAATCTTTCCTATATTAATAATTTTAAACTTTCGGATACGAGCTGGAAATTGTTATCTCTTTCGTCATTTCCATAGTATTTGGCGTCATATTAATATCTTCATTTATTTCATAATAGAGATACTTGGGCTTAAATCCACTTGTATCCCTATTAAGACCGTGTTTATCCTCCTTTCTAAAATTTGCGGTTGTCATAAATGTAGCTTCTTGATATGATGATGAACCTTAAGATCAATGAAACAAGATTATGTACGAATATCATATCGTAAGACAAATACAAATAATCAACTTTACCAGGTGGTGCTGAATTTATTATTTCGGTTGACACATTTCCTGTGTGAACTTCAATTGATTTTGAACTTAACACGGGTGCAGTAGGCAAAATATCTGTTTGGGTATCAAATGCTTTTGAGCTTATAGCAGTTACAGATGTTATTGAATTGGAAGCTTCCACACTTTCCTTGTTGTTTATTTGACTTTCTTTCTCGTAAGTAGGATAGTCATCGCTGTTGAAAGGGATTGTTCCAATTAAAACGGGTATTCTAACAACGACTCCTGCATCACCTTTCACTTGAATAACTGAGGCCTCTACTTCGTAACTGGTTGAAGCACTTTGCAGTCAGTATCACAAGTAGGTGGTAAACTTGGGATTGAAAGGTTTGACAAGTGAAAAACCAAGAGCATAAAGACAACATGAAAACCAGGAAGAAAATGATTTAAGAGAAATTTAGAAAAGAAACTGGTAACTTGTTGACATACCTACCCAACAAGCTGGTAATACAAATGATGGAAATACAGTAAGACGGTTCTTCAGAGATGAATCGAAAACAGCTGAAATTACGGGCATCGACATAGGGCTTATAAGAGGGTTCCACATCGTTTTAGAAGCAGTCTATTCTGGGTTAACTATCAATCTTCGTGCTTTCGATTATTTTGTAACCAGATTAAGAACTTTGTACATTGAAAAATATGGCTGGTATTATATGCCAGTTAGCGTGCACAAATTTTATTTCATGGAAAGCAAGTTATTGCATCTTGTTCTGGCAAGAAGCCAGGAACAAGTACAAGAGAAAATATACGAAAATTTTCACGAGGAAAATGTCAAGAGTGGACACAATGACAGATCTAATTCATAGACTGTTAATAATTTCGGACCTTTTTTACATGGTCTAAGGTGTTTTCCAAAAAGAAAAATAAGTTTCTTAGAACCTGAGGTTGTGGAACTTTTGGAGTTAATAATTTAAGAGTTAATACAACAATAAACAAGGGGAGATAGACCCCCCCTCCTCATACAAGTTTTTGCTCGTTTCAACGCAATCTATCGATGTAAGATATTTAAAAGAAGGAAAAATCAAATTTATGTGAAAAAACTTTGATTTCGGGATTCATTTTCCAAGAACTTTCCGACGGGATTTTCAATTAACTACATACAAATTCTATGAAAAGACTTTTTCGATTCGAACCCGCGACTCTTAGATGGGGCTTATGATTCCTCCATAGGGAAGGAGTTTTTATATACAGTTCTGCCCACAATTCTGGTCTCTTTCGGCGAATTGCCTCATGCAAACTTCTCATAACGCCCAAATAATACTCTTTGTTTACTGTCTGGTCTGCTGGCAAAAATTCATGATGCACTACATCGTTGTAATCCATGAAAACCGTCACATTATTATTATTATTATTATTATTTTTATTTTTATTTTTTTTTTTATCAAGGTTTTTTGATTGACTAAAAGCTGAGAAGAATACCTGATGACTTCATCGTCGAGAAATTGAAGAAAAATTATTGGATTATTTAAATGCAAAATACCAGCAAATTCTTGGTCTCATAAGATAATTAAGTGGTGGCCAGGTGCGCAGTTCTAGGGAAAAGTCGTAGAACATGACTGAGAGCATACAAACTGAATACACTGGGCTACTTCTGATTTAAATCCCAGCCTTCCTCCTCATAAAAATCTACCGGCTACAATAAACTAAGATCTTCCGAGAGTAGAAGGTCCACACAAGCCTTGAAGCAAGGCATTTCTAGGGAACGCGCTCTAGAGATTGCCACTGCCAAACCCGAAAAGAATGGCACAGACTCCAAATATATCTTCTATATATTCCAAATAGTGGAAAAGAAAAATCTCGTCTACATGGTCTATGCTACAAATTACAGTGCATTGAAATGGCTAAAACAAAATTTAAGCTATCTTCAACACAACCAATACCAGTAATCTGTCAAAAAGACTACTAAACAACACTGGTAATACGGCTGCATTTGAGGGTGATAAAGTACGTGAGCTCTCCTTATCGATCCGAATAACACAAGAACCAGCTGGTGCGAATAGATCCAAAATTAAAATTCCTTAACATCTACCCAGGAGTCACGTGCCAAAAAACGCAGCTCTTCCTCCGAGAGAGAGTGAGGTTTCATATGGCGAAGAGGCGATAACAAACCCAACCGTATACGGTACCCCGCGTATAGTGGCAAACAATGATGGCTAAACTAAAAGTCTTGCAGGGAAACCTGCGCCAAGCTAAAGGTACTTCGATCACCTTTAGCCAACTTCGCGCTAATTCAAGGACATTGGGCTATTGAGGGTAAGATATATGAAAAAATAATGAGCTTAAAATAAACTTGCTTACTTCCCCGGAGACATAGGTACGATTCCTTTCGTCTTGGTACAGGACCTGATCGGACTATGCCACAATCGCATTTAGCATCTCGTTCTTGAATACGATGCTAAAGCCAACAATAAATTCTGGGGTAGCAGTGACAGCAACAAAAGGGCGAATTACTTTTAAATTACATTTTTAGCAAAAATCTGCTTCTATGTAATAGGGTAACAAGCCCACTCTTTTCAATTCTTTAAAAGAGGACGTACTTGACCTCACCATTTTATCTCCCTTTTTTTATAGATACTCTTATTAAGGACTGGCATGTGTCAGATAAGGCATCCTTATCGGACCATCTGCATATAAGGTTGAATATACGATGTGATATCGGACAGAGTCAAATTAGATATATGAAGAAGCTTACGAACTAAAGTACTGTTCAAGAAAATCTCGTTATCAAGGCTGACTCATTGACTTACCTCTAAAGTGCATTGGGGACGTAAATTAGGCAGCGGATCAACTAAATGAAGCCATTACTTCATAATTTAAATGCAGTTGCAAGTTGAAACGTTGACTTACACGTCAGTGGCTTACCTCAAGTGGTAGGGTATTGACTTCCCAATCGGACGGTTCGGGGTTCAATACCAACCATGACCAAAATACTTTTCTCAGACAACTAAAATCTTATGAGATGAATGATTACCTAAATACAACAACAAGTCAATTTAAACTAATTATTTAGTCTCCCCAATAAATGTTGTAGTGAAATAACCACTAAGCCCAAAAATCTTTTTTTCTCTCTCTGTCCCATTTTCCTAAAAACTTAACACTTGCTTTAGCGCTTTAAGTGAATTCATACCCACTTGAGTGTTAAGTTCTTTACAAAAAAAAAAAAAAACTTACGCATCAGAGACTTTCTTAACAGAAATTGACCTCTGCACCTTCACCGATATGCATACAGGAAAGAAAGATCCATTTAAGAAGCCATGTCTAAAAAGGGTATTAACCATCCCACGAACCGTTGGGTTAGACTGATACTCGTTAACCAGAAAATCTGCATATCTTCCGATGAGACTAAAACCTCTGTCTCAATCGTCGAAAATTGTCCACAAGGAGGCATTATCTTACCTCTCTTGTGATCACTGGTCATTTATGATCTGCTAGTAATACTTAATAATCTCGTCTAAGCCGCCGATTTACTCATAATATTGTAGGTTAAGCACTCAAGACGTTTGCTATACGACGAAGACTGCCCCAGTAATATATATACTCCTCACCTGAGCCTTGACTAGATCTCAATTAACAGTACGGTTATACTCAATTATACCACAATAAAGTAAAATATCTAAGAATGGTTTTCGGTAAAAAAAAAAGTAATTAGAATTCACAAATTAATAATAAAAATACCAAAGTGGCTAAGGCCAGGTGGGCTTGCCGTCGTATGTGTGGTAAGATCTAGGGATTAACCCCAAAGTGCACTCATAAACAATGATGATACAACCCATCATTAACTACTAATCAGTAGCATAGTGGAACAAAACAAAATAAAAATCTGCCATACAGAAACTGCAGCGGATGCAAACACTTGCAGAAGCCTTCATTCGTTTCACGCCATTGAAATACCCTGCGCAGTAAAACGATGATAGGCCGAGAAACATGGAAACTACAAAATCTCCGCCTCAAACCTTAAAGGTATCAAAACGTTTACGGATGGATGAATGCATGAATACAGAGATGGGTGCTGGTGTAATTGGTCCAAACACCAGAACTTGCAACTAATGAGAAAAAGTCCCAGCATATTTCGAGTGGAAATACATGCTCTAACTAATGGAATATAGGCTCTAACCTTGCTTCAATACATTAAAAGACTTCATTTCCTTGAAGAAATTTTAATGCCTTTGGAAATTCTCAAAATTTCCAGCATAGAGATTCTCAATTTTATCATTTTTCTATCGATTTTTTTATTATTTTTTTTTTTTAAATGTTATTTTCAGCGTTCTATATCTGTCCCGAGCTTATTAATGCTTTCTGTTGCCATTAAATGATACCTGGCAACTTCTCATTATCTGTTGTGTTTTACCTTCGTCGTCAGGTCTTCATGGGTAATTTAATAGTACTAGTTAAACAATTGGTGTTCTTAGGTTACAATACTTTGAACTCGTGATAATACGAAATAGAAGTAATTGAAAAAAAATTAATATAGCAAATGCAAATGAAAAAAATCACTATTATCCATTATTGCTTTAAATATTAACCATGTAGGACTCCATATCAGAAAAAATTATTATTTTTAACTAATTAATCTTAGAGTCTCATTTAGGATTGATTTAATCTTTCCTATATTAATAATTTTAAACTTTCGGATACGAGCTGGAAATTGTTATCTCTTTCGTCATTTCCATAGTATTTGGCGTCATATTAATATCTTTCATTATCCCTATTAAGACCGTGTTTATCCTCCTTTCTAAAATTTGCGGTTGTCATAAATGTAGCTTCTTGATATGATGATGAACCTTAAGATCAATGAAACAAGATTATGTACGAATATCATATCGTAAGACAAATACAAATAATCAACTTTACCAGGTGGTGCTGAATTTATTATTTCGGTTGACACATTTCCTGTGTGAACTTCAATTGATTTTGAACTTAACACGGGTGCAGTAGGCAAAATATCTGTTTGGGTATCAAATGCTTTTGAGCTTATAGCAGTTACAGATGTTATTGAATTGGAAGCTTCCACACTTTCCTTGTTGTTTATTTGACTTTCTTTCTCGTAAGTAGGATAGTCATCGCTGTTGAAAGGGATTGTTCCAATTAAAACGGGTATTCTAACAACGACTCCTGCATCACCTTTCACTTGAATAACTGAGGCCTCTACTTCGTAACTGGTTGAAGCACTTTGCAGTCAGTATCACAAGTAGGTGGTAAACTTGGGATTGAAAGGTTTGACAAGTGAAAAACCAAGAGCATAAAGACAACATGAAAACCAGGAAGAAAATGATTTAAGAGAAATTTAGAAAAGAAACTGGTAACTTGTTGACATACCTACCCAACAAGCTGGTAATACAAATGATGGAAATACAGTAAGACGGTTCTTCAGAGATGAATCGAAAACAGCTGAAATTACGGGCATCGACATAGGGCTTATAAGAGGGTTCCACATCGTTTTAGAAGCAGTCTATTCTGGGTTAACTATCAATCTTCGTGCTTTCGATTATTTTGTAACCAGATTAAGAACTTTGTACATTGAAAAATATGGCTGGTATTATATGCCAGTTAGCGTGCACAAATTTTATTTCATGGAAAGCAAGTTATTGCATCTTGTTCTGGCAAGAAGCCAGGAACAAGTACAAGAGAAAATATACGAAAATTTTCACGAGGAAAATGTCAAGAGTGGACACAATGACAGATCTAATTCATAGACTGTTAATAATTTCGGACCTTTTTTACATGGTCTAAGGTGTTTTCCAAAAAGAAAAATAAGTTTCTTAGAACCTGAGGTTGTGGAACTTTTGGAGTTAATAATTTAAGAGTTAATACAATAATAAACAAGGGGAGATAGACCCCCCCTCCTCATACAAGTTTTTGCTCGTTTCAACGCAATCTATCGATGTAAGATATTTAAAAGAAGGAAAAATCAAATTTATGTGAAAAAACTTTGATTTCGGGATTCATTTTCCAAGAACTTTCCGACGGGATTTTCAATTAACTACATACAAATTCTATGAAAAGACTTTTTCGATTCGAACCCGCGACTCTTAGATGGGGCTTATGATTCCTCCATAGGGAAGGAGTTTTTATATACAGTTCTGCCCACAATTCTGGTCTCTTTCGGCGAATTGCCTCATGCAAACTTCTCATAACGCCCAAATAATACTCTTTGTTTACTGTCTGGTCTGCTGGCAAAAATTCATGATGCACTACATCGTTGTAATCCATGAAAACCGTCACATTATTATTATTATTATTATTATTTTTATTTTTATTTTTTTTTTTTATCAAGGTTTTTTGATTGACTAAAAGCTGAGAAGAATACCTGATGACTTCATCGTCGAGAAATTGAAGAAAAATTATTGGATTATTTAAATGCAAAATACCAGCAAATTCTTGGTCTCATAAGATAATTAAGTGGTGGCCAGGTGCGCAGTTCTAGGGAAAAGTCGTAGAACATGACTGAGAGCATACAAACTGAATACACTGGGCTACTTCTGATTTAAATCCCAGCCTTCCTCCTCATAAAAATCTACCGGCTACAATAAACTAAGATCTTCCGAGAGTAGAAGGTCCACACAAGCCTTGAAGCAAGGCATTTCTAGGGAACGCGCTCTAGAGATTGCCACTGCCAAACCCGAAAAGAATGGCACAGACTCCAAATATATCTTCTATATATTCCAAATAGTGGAAAAGAAAAATCTCGTCTACATGGTCTATGCTACAAATTACAGTGCATTGAAATGGCTAAAACAAAATTTAAGCTATCTTCAACACAACCAATACCAGTAATCTGTCAAAAAGACTACTAAACAACACTGGTAATACGGCTGCATTTGAGGGTGATAAAGTACGTGAGCTCTCCTTATCGATCCGAATAACACAAGAACCAGCTGGTGCGAATAGATCCAAAATTAAAATTCCTTAACATCTACCCAGGAGTCACGTGCCAAAAAACGCAGCTCTTCCTCCGAGAGAGAGTGAGGTTTCATATGGCGAAGAGGCGATAACAAACCCAACCGTATACGGTACCCCGCGTATAGTGGCAAACAATGATGGCTAAACTAAAAGTCTTGCAGGGAAACCTGCGCCAAGCTAAAGGTACTTCGATCACCTTTAGCCAACTTCGCGCTAATTCAAGGACATTGGGCTATTGAGGGTAAGATATATGAAAAAATAATGAGCTTAAAATAAACTTGCTTACTTCCCCGGAGACATAGGTACGATTCCTTTCGTCTTGGTACAGGACCTGATCGGACTATGCCACAATCGCATTTAGCATCTCGTTCTTGAATACGATGCTAAAGCCAACAATAAATTCTGGGGTAGCAGTGACAGCAACAAAAGGGCGAATTACTTTTAAATTACATTTTTAGCAAAAATCTGCTTCTATGTAATAGGGTAACAAGCCCACTCTTTTCAATTCTTTAAAAGAGGACGTACTTGACCTCACCATTTTATCTCCCTTTTTTTATAGATACTCTTATTAAGGACTGGCATGTGTCAGATAAGGCATCCTTATCGGACCATCTGCATATAAGGTTGAATATACGATGTGATATCGGACAGAGTCAAATTAGATATATGAAGAAGCTTACGAACTAAAGTACTGTTCAAGAAAATCTCGTTATCAAGGCTGACTCATTGACTTACCTCTAAAGTGCATTGGGGACGTAAATTAGGCAGCGGATCAACTAAATGAAGCCATTACTTCATAATTTAAATGCAGTTGCAAGTTGAAACGTTGACTTACACGTCAGTGGCTTACCTCAAGTGGTAGGGTATTGACTTCCCAATCGGACGGTTCGGGGTTCAATACCAACCATGACCAAAATACTTTTCTCAGACAACTAAAATCTTATGAGATGAATGATTACCTAAATACAACAACAAGTCAATTTAAACTAATTATTTAGTCTCCCCAATAAATGTTGTAGTGAAATAACCACTAAGCCCAAAAATCTTTTTTTCTCTCTCTGTCCCATTTTCCTAAAAACTTAACACTTGCTTTAGCGCTTTTAGTGAATTCATACCCACTTGAGTGTTAAGTTCTTTACAAAAAAAAAAAAAAACTTACGCATCAGAGACTTTCTTAACAGAAATTGACCTCTGCACCTTCACCGATATGCATACAGGAAAGAAAGATCCATTTAAGAAGCCATGTCTAAAAAGGGTATTAACCATCCCACGAACCGTTGGGTTAGACTGATACTCGTTAACCAGAAAATCTGCATATCTTCCGATGAGACTAAAACCTCTGTCTCAATCGTCGAAAATTGTCCACAAGGAGGCATTATCTTACCTCTCTTGTGATCACTGGTCATTTATGATCTGCTAGTAATACTTAATAATCTCGTATAAGCCGCCGATTTACTCATAATATTGTAGGTTAAGCACTCAAGACGTTTGCTATACGACGAAGACTGCCCCAGTAATATATATACTCCTCACCTGAGCCTTGACTAGATCTCAATTAACAGTACGGTTATACTCAATTATACCACAATAAAGTAAAATATCTAAGAATGGTTTTCGGTAAAAAAAAAAGTAATTAGAATTCACAAATTAATAATAAAAATACCAAAGTGGCTAAGGCCAGGTGGGCTTGCCGTCGTATGTGTGGTAAGATCTAGGGATTAACCCCAAAGTGCACTCATAAACAATGATGATACAACCCATCATTAACTACTAATCAGTAGCATAGTGGAACAAAACAAAATAAAAATCTGCCATACAGAAACTGCAGCGGATGCAAACACTTGCAGAAGCCTTCATTCGTTTCACGCCATTGAAATACCCTGCGCAGTAAAACGATGATAGGCCGAGAAACATGGAAACTACAAAATCTCCGCCTCAAACCTTAAAGGTATCAAAACGTTTACGGATGGATGAATGCATGAATACAGAGATGGGTGCTGGTGTAATTGGTCCAAACACCAGAACTTGCAACTAATGAGAAAAAGTCCCAGCATATTTCGAGTGGAAATACATGCTCTAACTAATGGAATATAGGCTCTAACCTTGCTTCAATACATTAAAAGACTTCATTTCCTTGAAGAAATTTTAATGCCTTTGGAAATTCTCAAAATTTCCAGCATAGAGATTCTCAATTTTATCATTTTTCTATCGATTTTTTTATTATTTTTTTTTTTTAAATGTTATTTTCAGCGTTCTATATCTGTCCCGAGCTTATTAATGCTTTCTGTTGCCATTAAATGATACCTGGCAACTTCTCATTAACTGTTGTGTTTTACCTTCGTCGTCAGGTCTTCATGGGTAATTTAATAGTACTAGTTAAACAATTGGTGTTCTTAGGTTACAATACTTTGAACTCGTGATAATACGAAATAGAAGTAATTGAAAAAAAAATTAATATAGCAAATGCAAATGAAAAAAATCACTATTATCCATTATTGCTTTAAATATTAACCATGTAGGACTCCATATCAGAAAAAATTATTATTTTTAACTAATTAATCTTAGAGTCTCATTTAGGATTGGTTTAATCTTTCCTATATTAATAATTTTAAACTTTCGGATACGAGCTGGAAATTGTTATCTCTTTCGTCATTTCCATAGTATTTGGCGTCATATTAATATCTTCATTTATTTCATAATAGAGATACTTGGGCTTAAATCCACTTGTATCCCTATTAAGACCGTGTTTATCCTCCTTTCTAAAATTTGCGGTTGTCATAAATGTAGCTTCTTGATATGATGATGAACCTTAAGATCAATGAAACAAGATTATGTACGAATATCATATCGTAAGACAAATACAAATAATCAAATTTACCAGGTGGTGCTGAATTTATTATTTCGGTTGACACATTTCCTGTGTGAACTTCAATTGATTTTGAACTTAACACGGGTGCAGTAGGCAAAATATCTGTTTGGGTATCAAATGCTTTTGAGCTTATAGCAGTTACAGATGTTATTGAATTGGAAGCTTCCACACTTTCCTTGTTGTTTATTTGACTTTCTTTCTCGTAAGTAGGATAGTCATCGCTGTTGAAAGGGATTGTTCCAATTAAAACGGGTATTCTAACAACGACTCCTGCATCACCTTTCACTTGAATAACTGAGGCCTCTACTTCGTAACTCAGTTGAAGCACTTTGCAGTCAGTATCACAAGTAGGTGGTAAACTTGGGATTGGAAGCCGTTCAAGTACTTCACGAAGAGGTTCTTTATTGGTTAAGCTGATCACAACTTGAACAATATTATATCTATCTATTTTAGATACCAATCGAGGTACCATTGACGTGCAAGTAACAACCTGATTAAGTGATACAAGAAGATGTTTTAATGGTACTCTGCCCTCATTCAGCAGTCTTGCATATACTGATATCGTTTCACCTGGAACATAACCAGCTTGGGAAAGGTTCACGTACAGAATTATTGGAGTTTTCCAATACTCACAGCAGCATTTGGATTCGTATACTTCCGTATCCAGTGGTAACTGTGAAAAAAGCAAAAAGGTGGTCTTAAAAAATTCGTTAAGATCCGTAGAGTTCGGAATATTTTACCTTGAGTACTAGTCCTTGAGGCCTTAGATCATATGCTCTAATTACGCATAGCGTTTCCGTGAGTACCTCGTTGGCTCTATCACCATAGTCGACAATGACTTTTAATTGGTAACGAATGAAACCCGACAAACTTTCATATGATGAAGGACTTTTTTCAGGAATAGTGCAGTTGAAAGCGAATGTATAGCTACCGACCGGCATCATCTTTAATATTGCTAAAATTAATAGAGATATAAAATATTGACTATCAAAGATCGAATAAAATATGCGCATACCGTCCTCAGAACCGACGAAATATGTCGTCGTGGCTATGAAATCCTCTCGACCTTTTACAAGGTTGGGCTTATTAGTTTTTTTCTTAGCAATATCCCATTCACTTTGTGCAAAACCTGATATCCTAAGAGCAATAGCTGTGAAAAAAATTTGACTTATTGTGGTTTTTTTTTTTCCAGGAAGTTTGGTAATATAATAAATTATGTTAGCTCGATATAAGTTAGTTATTATTATATATTTTTTTATTTATAATAATTTATAATGAAAAGCCATTTAGATAAAAAATTTAGTAAATCTGCACTTTTGTAAGCACAAAAGAATGTAAGAAATGAAAAAGAAATCGTTTATTACAATATATCAAATTAGTCAGTACAGAAAACATGAAATTAATGAGTTTCTTAAGCCATTTCTGAAGTTAAATGATTTTTTTCCATTTTTTAACGTAAGGATTAACAAAATTATAAAAACATGAAGGGGCAGTAAGCAACAAAATTTGGCGTTGTTATTGCATACTTGATATTCCATATGATCTAATTCTGATGACTTGGTGTTAGGGTTCGTGCTGAAGAAAATTCTAAGCTGAGAGCAGGCCCAGCTTCATTTACTATATTACTATGAGGTAGGCAAGAAAGTAGTTTCGATTTTGTATTGTGTAATAAAATTCTTTTTTTTTATATATAGCACTTAATTCGTGCGGTTTGCTAAGAGATGGCGTAACTTGTATTATTCCATTGTTATTATTCAATTGAAACATGACCTACTGTCATTGTACGTCATTTCAGTATATGTCATTCATTTGAAGCGTAAACAACAATAATTTTTTTTCACTCAAATATGTCGAACTTTGTACCTGAAAAAGTGTTTTTGCGGGTAGTTCTTCTTCATTACTTTAATATGAAGAAAACTTCTACCGAAAGTCATCATATTTTGGTGGAAGCTAATGGTGAACATGCGCTAGCTGAGCGAACGTGCCAAAAGTGGTTTGCACGATTTAAATGTGGTGATTTTGGCTTGGAAGACAATAAAAGTCCTGGGCAGCCAAAAAAGTTTGAAGATGAAGAACTGGAAGCATTACTCTATAAAGATTGTTGCCAAACACAAGAAGAGCTCGCAGAATCTTTGGGTGTCACTCAAGCAGCCATTTCAAAACGTTTAAAAGGAGCTGGATATATTCAAAAGCAATGAAATTGGGTTCCACATGAACTCAAGCCGAGAGACGTCGAAAGGCGGTTTTGCATGTCCGAAATGCTGCTGGAACGCCACAAAAAGAAGTCATTTTTGTATCAGATTGTTACTGGTGATGAAAAATGGATCCCTTACGACAACCCCAAGCGCAAAAAATCATATGTGAAACCCGGCCAACCAGCCAAATCAACGGCAAAGCCGAATATCCATGACGCAAAGGTAATGCTCTGTTGTTGGTGTGATCAGATGGGTTTGCTGTATTATGAGCTGCTAAAACCATCAATGGACAAAGCTACCGAACACAATTAATCCGTTTGAAGAGAGCTGTAGCCGAAAAACGCCCGGAATAAGCGACCAGACACGAGGCAATAATTTTCCATCATGACAACGCTCGGCCCCACGTTGCTATTCCGGTTAAAAACTATTTGGAAAACAGTGGAGGAAAGTCTAACCCCACCCGCTTTATAGCCCAGACCTTGCCCCTTCTGACTACCATTTGATCCGGTCGATGCAGAACGCCCTCACTATAATACCGTTCACATCAGAGCAGAATATCAAAAATTGGCTTGATTCATTCTTGGCAGCCAAGCCGGCGCAGTTCTTTTGGGATGGGATCCACAAATTACCAGAAAGATGAGAAAAAGTCATAGCTTCAGATGGACAATACTTTGAATAATACTATTGTACATATTTTTCTTAAATAAACGTTCAAATTTTGAAAAAAAAACCGCACGAATTAAAATATATACCCAATACAAAGAATAAACTTTAATCAATTATTCATATATATATCCCATTATACAATATATATATATATAAATACATATATATTATTTTATATATTATCCATTTTTCTCAATGCTCTTCTGCTTTCTGTCTGGTAACTTCGTTATTCTGTGCGATAGAACTTCTTGCCCTTATAGTATTAGCACAAAACGATATCAGGTCATCATCATTGGCGGAAGTTTAAAAATTCAAAGAGTTTTGCCAACTTGAATGTTGAATACCAAAGAGAAAACTGCCTTGAATATTGAGATCCATCAACGAAAAATAACGTGACTACATCGACAGCTGAGGGACGGCAGAAAACCCGCTAACTTCCTAGGGACATCGGGAAGCATTTGCTTGGTCTGCCTGCATCTTGGGGAGTTATGTAATTGCAATTGTGCTTATATAAGAAGCTCTAACCGAAGACACAGGCAGACCCAACGAAGGTTCGAGTCCTGGAACACCCTCCTCTGAACCTTGCCTGACAAGTTCATCAGCGATTACATTTCCTGTGATCCCATTGTGACTTGGGACTCAGACAAGGGTCATTGAATTTAGCCTTCTAACTGCGGTCACAGATCTCTTGCATTTTTGAACTAGCTGGAAGTCGTATAAAGGTCCAGCAAGGCTCTAAGCATTTGGCTGTCGCTAAAGCTGCAAATGTTTCGCCCCCGGTTTTCGGGGATTGCAAAAATCTACGCTTGGAAGACAAATGCAAGCTTTCCTGACGTAAAGTGAAATCTAATGTTGTCGTCCTCCAGAAAGACAAGAGGGCCACATCCTATATTGGTCTTTTAGTCATCCGTGAAGACCCAACTGTATTCCTTTCCTGGCCGAAACCAGTCCTAGGCACTGAGAAAGTAGATTTCATATTTATTCTGCAATAAGAGTTCCGGTGCCATTGCATCGGACGGCATGTACATAAGAAGAGCGTTATAAGACAGTCGAAGTTCAAGGTCATCAAAATTCCAGTGCATGTTGTACCAAAAATCACTTAGTGGATCTTTGGACATGTTTAGTCCAGAGATGTTTGTTATCCAGAATGAAACCCAAAATGTTAGCTTTCTTTTAGAAGTGGTTTGTGATTCCTCTAAGCTATTGATGATTCAAACCAGGCAGCTACCTTTTTTTCATAAAAAGGACAACCTCATTTGCACCATTCGTCGATTACGCTGCGTTTTAGAGCAGACAGTCGTTAGACATTATCCAACAAACAGTGCAGCTACATCATCCGTGTATGCGTGTGCATAGACGTTATAACTATTGAGCGCGTTGAGCAGTGAGTCAACAAACTCGCAACATAGCAGTGGAGACAGAATGCTGCCTTGCGAACAACCCCTGTTTACCTCCGCCACCACATATTGGCCACAGTCAGCATCCGCAATCTGCCTCCTGTTTACCAGGATTGCTTTTATCCACAAAACTAGTTACTATATGAGAAATAATAAAAGTTTCGCATCCCCAGATGCCTCGGAGTCAGATGACGAAGAGGACGAGGCCAAGGCTTTAAAAAGTAGCCGCTACAGCAGAAAGCTCTTGCTATTAAACCAAAATAAGTGGCAAGGAGGCAGAACAACAAATCCCGAAACTTCAGCAAAAACAAAATGTAAGCGTGGCGGTGCAATAAATAAAAAGACAAGTTACACAATATGAACAGCAAAATGGCATAAACAGCTAAAAATACAAGAGTAACCAAATTCGCAAAAAAATAAGGAGCAACAGCAACAATAACAGCAGCAGCAGAAGCAACAACAATAGCAACTACAACAACATCAGAAAGTAAAAAAAAAAAACAGAAAATACAACTAATCAACATTTACAAAATAGAATTGAAGGATACAATAGAGCTATGTAAATCGGCCGTAGTCTCATAGTCTCATAAAGAGAGTAGACTACTGTCAAGACTAAAAACCTTGTACAGACAGTTTACTGACAGACATAATCCGGAGATCATGACACTAAAGTCTTCGAATAAAAACCTTCAGGAAAAAAGGAAATTACAGAAATTCTGTAAATTTGTATTGGAACAATAAAATTTGGGCTGTAAACATCATTAACCCGAATATGGTCCCGCAAATACAATATATAAAATACTTCGGAGAAATAATCAATCAATCCTCCGTGTCTTAAAGTCGCCCGAACAACGAACAACAAACAAATCTAAGGCATAAATCTAAATTAGGCCATTCAAGTTGACAACTTCTTTGTGATCGAAGATCCACTGAAGAAGACAGAGGCTGCAGATGATTTTTATTTACAAAAAATAAAGAAGGATCCTCTCTTACGATTGCCTAAAAAGTAAACTGAATGGAAGTTTACTGTACTGTGTTATCATTTTGTCGCACAACATAATATACTATTAATTTTTTTTTTCAGGATAACGGCGAATCTCTTTGAGTGTTTTAATTATAGATGTAGTTATCAAATTCTACTAATACTTTTGCAAACTCTTAACTTTTGAGAGACACATTGTAAGTGAATTACCAACATTTTACATCTCTATATCCTGCCAGAATTTGCTAGAATAAGAGCAATTTACAAGTAAAATTTCTAGAATGAGAGCGATTTGCACGCGAATGTATAATGTGGATGACGTTTTTTAAGTAAAATGGGCGGGTTTTGTGTAAAATGAGAGGAAAATTGCCCTATTGGTTCTGACCATCATTCTAGCAACTATACTTGTAAATTACTCTTATTCTATCAACTTTACTTGTCAATTGCTCTCATTCTAGCAAATTCTGGCAGGTTATAGAAATGTACAAAGTGTTGGTAATTCACTTACAGTGTGTCTGTGTGAAACTTAGCAAAAGTAGGTTAGTTCATTTATGGCTTTAACTCTTATTAACTTAAGAGAAAAAATCTAAATTTTACTCAGAACTAAACGAAAGGAGAAGTGCTTAAACTCATTGCTTACTGCATTTTTGGAAAAAATATATATTCGTTATCTCTTTGTCGCAGAATGTACAAGTAAACATACCATAAGTTGAAAATACAGTTTCAGTTTCAGTGCAAAAAAGAAAAACGATCCTTAATACACTTTTTTTATTAATCTTATTTCACTGCTTCAAGGACATTTATCGACTCGTTTAAAGAAGAATTCAATTGTCAAGAAATACTTTAATTGTTCACGTACTGTTATAAAGACAGGGAGTGCTCAATAATTTCGCCAATTGAGTCATAATGTCGAGTAATACAAACGTACGATAGATACAAGTATACCAGGAACAGATAAGACCGGCTTAATTTCAGAAAATCACCATAAAACAATAACGGACTGTGAGCCACCGACATACCAGCAATTGATTAACTACAAAAGTTAGAAAAAAATAATATACTCTATTAAATACTCGTATATCTAGATCTCACAAAGTTATTCATCTTTAATCAAATTGCAGATTTTTATTACAGTATGTGATTAAAATTGCTATGTACATACATATCCATATACGTTTGGTATCTTGCGATTTTGCATTTAATAGTTTCTAATTAAAAGATTTGGCAAATTGCATCCTAAAACATGGAGAATAATTTTCGGATACATGTATGTACTCATATATCACGATAAAACTAACCTTTGACTAAAATTCGTTCGTCTAATGAAAGACATATTCTTCCAACAACGGTTTGACCAGAATAGTAAAAGCCATCTCCGTTAATTACAGCTTCGCACTTTATCACCATTTTATTCAATTTAATTGTTGCTATAACCAAAAATGATTTATTGGAACTAATTGTATATTCAACTGCAATCTGGTGAATTTCAGCCAAACGCAGTTGATACTTTTAGTAAACTAACCTGTAAAGCTGTTGTGGGGTAGCACTTGTCGATTGTGTTTCATTTATTAATTTATGTATTTCCTGCTATCTTATCGGTCATTCAGTTATTGAGCTTCATGTAGTAGATTCATATACGAGTAGGTAGATTATTTTGTGATATAAATACCGTGAAATCAATAATACAATATGTATACCTACACAAATAAAGAAATACTCGTACATATATTTGACTGCTAATGATCGAGATAAAGGCTGTAATCAGAAGGTTTATTTTACGATGTAACATATACGAGTACGTACATAAAGGAAAAAAAACATATTTTTGTAATTTTTTTTTTTTGGAATAACATATTTTGAAAAGGCTTAAGGCTCTAGTGTAAGCCAAAAAAAAAAAAAAAAAAAATCCTTTAAACAGTAGGTGTGTTCTTGAATACTAAGTTTGCACAAAAACCTGTTCTCGCGAGAAAAAGTATGTAAAAGAGAACTCATTTGAGATTGTGAATGAATATTTCCCCATCCTGCTAATTTTTACAAATTTCTACAGGAGATTTTTCTTTGAGCAGGAATTATTATAAAACGTCAAATCAATTAAATTTGAAAAGAACTGTAAAAAAAAAATATATGTATATATATTTGTGTAAATTGCAACCATTTTATGGAAGTTAACCCAAAAGAGGACTTTAAAATGGACAAAGAGGAGAAAAAAGGCATTAAACTGAAGTGAAGTGTTTACCTAATAAAATAAAATTCATTTAACGTATGTAACATCAATTAAGTACATAGTAATAATAAGCAATCTAAAAATGTTCCTCTTGCTTTGCAATATGCTCATATGCAATATGCTCAACAGAAAATAAAATCTAAAGGAAATTGTACAGGACCTAAACGGTACTCTCACCAAGTGTTTTGAAATGGCATGTCCAGCTTAAAAATAATCCTGCACGAAATTTCGATTGAAAGTGTCGGTGAAACCAGTATACAGGTCAAAGTCTTCAGAAAGGGAAGATCAACCAAGATGGAATCACTCAGAAAATTTGATGTAACACAATAGGCAGTCTCTGGTATATCTCATCCGTTGTTGTAACGGAATAGGCTATCGAACATGCTGCATCTTCCTTTAATAGCTTCGAGTCGCCTGATATATGCCCAATTATGTTAGGAAAAAGTAAAGACTAGCTGTTGGTAACTCTGAAGCGAGTCTTCACTACCGGCTTGGCACTGACATATACCGAAACCTTGGTGGGCGGTGAGTGTGGCCGTTATACCAAAAATCACAAAAAGGGACTACACACCTATAAGTCTGACTTCCTTCATATTGGAGATCACGTGCGCAAAACTGCTAAACGGATGCAACATGCTTACCAAAAGAGAAAATTCATCGAGGTTGTAGGAGAGAACGAATATCTGCGGGGTATTTTCTTCGACACTGAAAGTGCTTTATGTCGAAGCACAAAGTGATTCATCCAAACCAATTTGGTTATCAAAAGTGCAAGAGCACCCAATCGTTACTGGAGGAATTTACCAACGTCGTGAATGCTGGACTGAATAAAAACCACCACGTACTTGTGCTTTTTATAGATTTCAGCAAAGCGTTTGATACCCTGACTCCTTAAAAACTTGTGGAAAGCGTCAACAGATTAGGACTGAGAGGAGTGCTGGCAAACTGGCTTAAAATCTATCTGAGTGAAAGAGAAATACAAGTCAAGATATCTCCGATCAAATACGGAGTGCTACAAGGTTCCAAACTGGGCGCCATATTATTTATACTGTTTAAAAATGAACTATTAAGAACATTTAAAAAAGCTACTGCAATCGTCGTGAAACACAAGGACTTGCAGTTAGCCATAAAGATACTACAACACGAGTTCAACCTTGTATCTGAATGGTGTCATGACAACGGCCTAGTAATCAACGCAAATAAAACAAAGTTGATGCATATTCAGACTCCATCGAAGCCAACGGAAGTTATTCAAATCTTTCATCGAAATGATCGTTGTCCATTACTAAGGAGCAGCAGCACAATCGAGGTAGTTAAAGCCATTAAATAGCTCGGAGTTACCATTGACGAGAATTTCTTATGGCGTGAGCACATCAACGTATTGCGCCTTCAACTTAGGAGCACTATATTTGCAATGATGTTTCTTAAACGTTACTCACATATGGAGGTACTAAAGCAAGTGTACTACTCGTTGGCAGAGTCACGCATTAGATACGGGATTCTGGCCTGTGAAAACGCAGCAAAAACCTACCTGGAAAAGATATAATACTTACAACATCGTCTGGTTGAAATTATACGACATACTAATTCAAGATTTAAAGTTTTAGATGTAGAGGCAATCTTCTAGATGACAACACTCCTAACTTACATTGACGACCGACGGTTTCTTCAACCCATCAACCACACGCTTAACACCCGAAGATGTGCCCAAGGGATGCTAGAAGTTCCGACAGCTTAGAACTCGTACGGAGACAAAGAACTACGATGTTAAATTGTTAAATTCGCTCCCACCGTTATTGAAAATTATTCCTAATTTAAAAAAAAAAAAAAGAGATTAAAAAACATTTTATTGAATATCATCATGTAAAGTAGTCATATTAGTAATTCTTAAAATCACCGTAATAATATTAACTTCAAAATGAACTAATTGTATTTAAACTTAATTTTTTCAATTTGAAATCACTTCAAAACTATATCAATGTTATGTCCAACTACCTGCAGATAATCACTTTGTTTTGCAGGTAAAACAATGTTAACGAAAATTTATGTGCAAATGCAACAAAATAAAAAATGCTTTCGACAACGCAACTTCTGGCGGCATGTGTAACTCGAGAAGACAACACTGCGTAGACAAATCATTAGTTTTGTGGATAAAAACAATGCTGGCGAAAAGGACACTGATTGCGCTTGCTTACTGTGACCAATATGTAATGTAAGGGCTAAACAGTGGTTGACTCCAAGGTGGTGTTCTGTCTATGGCGCATATACGGTGTGTTCAAGAGTAAGGTGACTTTTGAAATTTCGCGGGCAACGTACATTTGTACACATGTTCCAATCATATGTTCACAGTTTGAAGTATATACCACATATATATTGTTTTTGACAGATAGAAAGGTTAGACGTGTTTTGGTGTGTTTGGCGATTTTCAATTATTAGCAAAAATAAAGCAAGAATTTGTCTGCTTTAAGTAATCTTCCAAGATGACCGAGAAAATACCAATGACTAACCTCGCTTTAGATGCTTCAGCACAGATAATAACGTTAAAGCTGTGAAGGAAATTGTTTTGGAAAATCGTCGAATTACTATGAAGAAGTTGCTGAGGCTGTTGATATATCGGTCGGCTCGTGTCATGCAATTTTTCTGGACTTCTTAATTTTGATCAGAAGAATCGTTGCATGAGCATCGCTCAGGAGCTCTTGAATGATGATGATTCTGATGATGATTCTGGCTTGCTCAAAAAGGTCATAACTATTGACAAATCATGGGTATATAGTTATGACGTCGAAATCAAAGCCCAATCGTCCCAGTGGAAACACCCAAGAGAGAAGAGACCGAAATCGTTTGAAGAACTCAAGGCTATATCAAAAATGACTTATGATTAGTGCTTCTGAGGGGATTACTTTGAAGGGGACAACATTAATATTGATGAATGAATAAATAATTTTTTAAAAAATATAAGGGCGTTCATGCACAATCATACGAATATTATTTAGCTGTACTCCATGTTGGATCGTATGTAGTGATTGTCTGTTCCAAAGCGAAGACAACGTGATCGACGATTAGTGCACTCGAAATTGGTTTTTAGTCAATTCTCTCGAAACTGAGGGCGCTGTATTTACGGGAAGGAATAAGCTACCCGTACTGGAACCGGTATGACCCATCGAGTTCTAAAAGGCAACACCATCGAATTCTTCAAATGAGCTAAGTATTTGGATATCATTCTGTATAACAAACTTATATGGAATAAACATATTACATCGAGAGGTATTACAAAGGACCAAGCCTTGAGAAGAGCCTTCAGAGTTTTCAAACAGTTCCTAAAATAATATAAAGTAGGGATACGATTAGGACTGCAAATAAATCTAAAGAAATTTATGTTTAAAATTATGTAATATAGCTGGGGTAAGTTCGGCGACTACTATGGCAGAGGGATAGTTAAAAACTCCGCCAAATATCAAAAGCAGAAAAAGTAACACCAAACCTCCGCAGAAAATCTACCAATGTACGGAGTTCATAAAAAAGGTAGACTGTGCTTAAAATGACTAAAGTGAATCGGAGAGGCTAGGCATTAATCCATCCGGGACTGACGGCCCAACAATTAATATGTTTATATAGGGTAATTCATCGTGAGGTTTGATTTTCAATAGGCTTTTTTTGACAGATCACGCGCGACTCCTATCAACCTGCTTTGTCATTTTTGTTTAATATCGCTTGGGAAGTTATCATGGAAAGACTCACACCACAACAGCGTCTCCAAATTTTTCAGCTGTATTACGAAAATCAGTGTTCAGAGATTAAAGCAGCTGTAGCTGAGAGCGTAACCGAAGATCGTGACGAATCGATTCGTCACGAATTCGATAACTTGGCGTATTTTACGTGAGGATCTCGGCCTAGAAGCGTACAAAATTCAACTTGTGCAAAAATTGAAGACAGGTGACTTGAATTTGGGTCATATGTTCGGTGAATGGGCTCTGAAAAAACTCAATGAAAATCCGGTGTTTTATCGTGAAATTTTGTTCAGTGATGAAGTCCATTTCTGGCTTAGTAGATACATTAATAAACAAAATTGTCGTATTTGGGCTGATGTGCAGCCCGAAGAGAACCAAGAGCTACCATTACATCCTTTAAAAACAACGGTATGGTGTTGTTTATGGGCTGGTGGAATTATTGGTCCATTGGAGTATGTCCTTCCTGAAATTTTAGCACATGGTCTCGGTGAGCCCTGGTTTCAACAAGACGGCGCTACGAGCCATACAGCGCGTAAAACAATGGACTTGTTGAAATATAATTTCGGTGAGCACTTAATTTCACGTTTTGATACGGCAAATTGGCCGCCTAGATCGTTTAATATCACACCTTTGGATTATTTCCTCTAAGGACATGTAAAGTCTTAGGTCTTTAGGAATAAGCCAGCTAGGATTGACGCTTTGGAAGCCAACATTACTCGTGTTATCTGCGAGATGACAGTTACAATGCTTGAATGAGTCGCCCGAAGTTGGAACTTCCGAAGGGACCATCTCAGACGTAGTCGTGGCCAACATTTACATGATTTTTAAAAAGTAAATATCATGAATTGTTTTAAGTTCACTTTCAAATTTATGTTTTATTTTACATTACAAATCAAACCCACGATGAATCACCCTATATGTATATCACTATTATGTACCTATATTTTTCCCTGTCTCTCTGTTCAATATCTTCCTATTAGATATTTGCTTAACTCCATATTGACGGCCAAGCTCAGCTCAGTTGTTGATTGTTGTCTCTCTTCGTTTTTTTTTGTCACTTATAATCTTTGGATCATCAATCATCGAGATTCATTCGTTGTTATAATTTCGTGGTCTCTAACTGATTGTTCCTGATTCGTCGGCGTCGTTGGTTAGAGAATCAATTAACAACAAACGGGTAAAAATTTGTTAATTACATTATAATTATCCTCAACAACTGTGGACCGCATCTAGTCAATGTACCTTCAATACATAGTTCCATCAACATCGACTTAATAATTCAAAAGTCCTTCTCGTTGTGCAACTTTGCCGAACTTCCACTCAATTTCCTTGTTTTGATAGTAATGGATTTGAACAAGATCCCCAATATCAAAACTCCGCTTGCATTCGAAGTTTCTTGCACTCTTCTTCGGGTATGTACCATATAATTCATGAAATCAAGTCTAGTTCGGCTGGGCTTCTTCCCGTTGTTGTAGATGGAGTCTATCGGTACTTCATTAGTAGACAGTGTAACTCCGTGTGTAAATAACCAGGCTCGTTGACTGAAGATCGAAGTCCATTTTTAAGAATCCGTACAAAACGTTCGGCCTGTCCGTTCACGGCAGGATGAGCTGGTGAAGCACTTGTTTTCAAAAAATCGTGAAATTCTTTTGAAGTAAAGTTTGTGCCGTTATGTGACACAAGTGCATGCGGAATCCCAAATCTTATCTTATGAAAATTTCTCTCAGTGTCCGAATCGTAAAAAAGCTTGTTATTTTTTTCATTGCAAATAACTCCAATCATTTCATTCTTTCATCCACAATCAAAAAAATGTTTTTGCGGCTTGAATGGCCCCGCAAATTCAACATGCAGCCAAGGTTGACCAGGAACTTCCCATCAATAAGTGTAAGTACTTTTGCACATTCACGGCATCTCTTTACTAGTTCTTCAATATCGCGATCTATCCCAAGCAAATAGCAATAACTTCTTGCCAACGCCTTCATTTTTGCGATCCCAACATGTGCAGGGTGTAGTTCCTTAAGGACTTCCAACCGAAGATTTGAGGGTACCAGAACTCGAATTCCTCTGCAAATACAACCATTTTGCAACAAAAATTCACCTGCCATAGCACTGTGTTTAGAGTTCTTGAGAGAACCTCCATTTTGTAATTGGACAAACAGTGAAGATAGCTCTTTGTCCTTTTTCATTTCTCGCAAAATGTAAAATATCTTCCCACAGCTGGTAGATTTCTTTTGTTTGATCCTCTATACAATAACTTTTTAAAGGGTATCTGGAAAGAAAGTCACTATTAGTGTGTTCTTTTGTACTTTTATATTTAATTTTATAATTGAACCCACTGAGAAACAGGGCGTGGTGTAATAAAAGCCGAGCTGTTTATAGCAGTAGTCAGGGAATTTATGTAATCTCCAGAAGATTGCTTTTTCTTCTTTATTCAATTGACCTTGCTCGGTTATATGGGGAAGTAAGCTACGAGTATTTGCCTAAGAAGAAGACGTGATAAAAAGAACTACACTGTACATTGACGGCCAATAAAAAGTCCGTTTTATTTCATACCAATTTTGACAGATTGTTATTTTTTATTGGTATTAGTAGTTTTTAACAAAACTAATTCACAATTACATGATTAGAAATTCATTTGGTATACAAATTAAAAAATTTAAAACCTTAAGTTTTAAAAAATTTTTTTTTATTTAATTCTAAATATAAACCGGCATCGATTCTGCCTATCGAAAGACTAACATGACATTCGCTTAAAAACTACAGCTTAAATACTATTAATCTGCTGTTAGGTGTTTCCACAGGCATCTCAGGTTGCTGCATGCGGCTGCTTGATGTGTAGGTGTATCGAGTTGCTGTATGGCAATGCTCAATGTACGTGATGGAATGTGGTCATTCCATGTGCTCGTCCAAAATCATGCAGCGATGCTGATGGCATATTAACATACTTTAACTTACTCCTGCGCATTTTCAGCTGAAACAGGAGCTCTGGTAATTAAAAAAAAACTGTAAAGTATTTTTTTTTTCTTTATCGATTTTACTTATCCTTAGTGTCCCTTTTTATCTACTGTTTCAATTTTTGGATTCAATTTCTTGCAGGAAGTATTTTGTTAAAAAGAAGGTGCTGTTTTCTCATAAACACTGCATTGATAGAGACTGCATCCGTGATACAAGTGTGCTTAGGAGTATATGTAAACTTAAACATATGAACATGTACGAGTATATTTTTTTAATTTTCGTATCCCAAAATTATAATTTGTTTTTAGTTCTTGTTTTAAACTCTGACGAATAAAACAAGGAACGCTGCTTTGGAGAGCTGTTAATCAATTTAGAAGCGCCATATGCTGCTTTAACATACATAATACGTTTGACTGTCAAACGTCAGCTGGGGAAAAAAAATGCAAGTTTACTTTGAAACATAGATATTGACAAAGTTCTGTTAATGCCTAATATCAGGAAAGGCATCAACGCGGTTATTTTAAAACCACTTACTTTGAAAACACTTATTTTAATATATTTTATATATGACTCTTAAGAGCTCAGCGAGTTATTGAAAATACTTTTGAAATTTAAGTGTCTCGATGGCATTCCACAAAGTTGAAATTAGATAAGATTTTATCATTTTCTAAGCACAAAAACAGTGCGTCCGGTTATTAGAGTCCGGTTACAAGAGAACTCCTTGCAAGAAAAAGCACATTTTTATTTGAGTTTCTAGAAATCTGTTCGCTTATTAGGGACAGCTGGTTATGGAAGGTGTCAGTTAAGAGAGAGTACACTGTATTTGTACTGAGAAATGTGTGTGCATATATACAATAATTGTGAAACTGAAATACATACAACTAATATATACAACTACACATATATATACAACTACAATACATATAATTGCAAAAAAGAAATGAAATGGGTGTGTGAAATATGTTTGTGCTTGAAATATGGCTATTTTTTATTATTATTATTTTTTTATTGCTTTAGCTTTGCTTTTATATAATGTATTGATCTGCCGTTATTTCATTGCTAGGAAGAGAACAGGTGATAGCTACCACAGAATGTGGTGGTAACGACGCGAATAAGTTCGTCTGGTCGATAATGCAGTTGTGTTACGCGAGTTATCATCTATTTCGATAGTGGAATACTCTCGTCCTTTATTAGTAGCACCAAGTCTCCTTTCTAGGATTGTTTCTCGGTCTTGAGCCATTTTGGACGCTGTTACATACGAGAAAGATATTAGGTTTTAAAAAAATAATGTCGGTTCATATGATACTTATTTATTTGTGGTTATTTTGAAATAAAATTTTTATTATTTATATATCCATGGTACATATTGTATACTATTTTAAAGTGTATTTTTCGCTCTTCATATATTCCTATGACTATACTTTATTATTTAACTTCACATAACGTTGTTAATCTTCATAGGTATTTATATGGAAAAGAAGCAGTTGTGCACTATTTTTTTTATGAGTTCAAACTGGGCCACAGAATAGCTGAGGACAGCCATAACATTTACTAATAGCGATTCGGCGATGGAACAACTATCGAACGTATGCTGCAACGCTGGTTCCAAAAATTTTGAAATGGAGATGAGTCACTAGAAGATGAGGAAGGGCGTGGTCGTAATACACTCATCGACAATAATCTGGTTGAGGAAAATCCACGTACAACAGTTAGAGAATTTGCATTAGAACTAGGAGTGGCAATTGAAATGGTTTCTATCCAACTGCGAGAAATTGGGAAATCAAAAAATCTTCGTTTTAAAGTAGCGTATTCGCTTATTTTGCGCAACAACAATGATCCTTTTTTCGACCGGATTGTTATGTGCGATGAAAAATGGATCCTATACGACAACCGGCGTCACTCAGCTCAGTGGTTGAATCAAGAGGAAAGCACAACAGCACTTTCCAAGTTCGGCATTACAATAAAAGAAAATAATGGTGACTGTTTGGTAGTCTGCGGCTGGTTTGATCCATCACAGCTTTTTGTATCTTATCGAAACCATCACGGCTGAGAATTATAGTCAGCAAATCGATGAAATATATAAAAATCTTAAACACATGTGTCTGGGTTTGGTCAACAAAAAAGTACCAGCTGGGTTAAGAAAACTAGTTCCATCCACCATACTCGCCGAACCTTTCTCCAACCGATTACCACTTGTTCAAGCACCTCGACAACTTCTTGCGTGAGAAATACTTCAAAAGCCAAGACGAACACAAAACTGCCTTCAATGAATTATAGTCTCCAGACATCCAAAGCCTTATGCTTAAGGAATAAATAAACTTCCTTCCTGTTCCTTAATAAAGTTTTGTTTCACTTCAATCTATACTTAAAACATTTCAGCGGTGCTCCATTGCTTCTAAAATTGTTGATAGAGTTAGCGAATCCTTCTCCAACGATCGCTGTAGCAGGTGTTTTCTTCCAATGTGTCTGATTCTATTACGCTTTATGTGGGCTACCCTATCAGAAGTTTGCTTGGGTTAAAGCAGCCAAGGCGTCAACAGCGTTGACAACTGTTTGACCGTAGTCAAATTAGTATAGTAGAATTACCGGAAACTCATTTCAAATGGTACGATTTGACTCCGGTTTAAAACAATCTGCTAAAATGCGGCAATGTTAGGGGAAATTCTATTTGGTACCATCTTTTTTTTATTTTTATTTTATTTTATTTATTTTTTTTATTTAACTTCAAGTGTAGAAATTGTGTTAATTGTTACCTCAATGGGTTTAATTATGAATTAAATTAACAGTGGGTAGGGTGAACTTAAAAAAGCAAATTACAATTTTAAAAAGGGTTAATACTGCTATACAATTCAAATTGAATAAATTTTATTTATTTTTTTTTTATTTAACTTCAAGTGTAGAAATTGTGTTAATTGTTACCTCAATGGGTTTAATTATGAATTAAATTAACAGTGGGTAGGGTGAACTTAAAAAAGCAAATTACAATTTTAAAAAGGGTAAATACTGCTATACAATTCAAATTAAAAAAAATTAAAAAACTATTAAAAGGAAATGTAAGATAAAAATAAGAGATACAAAACCAAATAAGATCATCTTTTACACAAGTATGTCAGAGAATATGCAAATTATTATTCCAAATCATTAAAATAAATATGTACATAGAAGAAAATGCTTTACAGATTTTTCAAACACTCCAGAAGATGTAACATAATTGTTTTGACTGATTTTAAAATTTCATTAAAAAGACGGCTGGACGACACCGAATAAAAATTCCAGAAAGCAGTGGTGCAAAGTTTGCAGATAGAACATTTAAATAATTTTTACGTAGATTCTGAAAAAGAACGTTTTTAAAACTTTAAGGCAATACAAAACACTGGGATATCTACAGTGTTTACGAAAAATTTTTTCTTATAACATTTTTCTGCAGAATTATAAACGGTTGAATTTTGTTATTATAAGCACTTATCCAACACGCAATACCATATTGAAGTTTTGAGTTAAATGTAGCATAGTATATAGTTTTCAATGATTTCTTAGAACAAACATTTTTCAGGTAGAAACAATTTTTAAGAGTGCATCGAAAATATTTGTTAAAAGATTCAATGTGACTTACAAGACTCATTAAAAATCAATGATAAGTCCTAGATACTTAAATTCATCAGCTTTTTCGATTAAAAAACAATTTTTGCTGCAATTAAGAACGCTAAAAAAAGTTTATGAAGTAGAAGAAAGTGAAACCACATGAGCAGGTTAGCAGATTGTATATTTGACATACCGGTACATGGAAGTGGAAATCTGAATTGATACTAATTGGGGTGGAGAGCAGTGACGTAGGTTCGCTTTGCGGGGCCCAGGTGGAAAATTTTTTTCGGGGCCGCCTTACCCAACTCAACAGAGATTTGCATATACATATGCTGTACAATTATTTTAAATATAAGTCGTATGTACTTCAAGTAATGGAGTTTTGTTTCAGCTAACGTTTTAATCGCTTCATAAAGATCATTTCGTAAACCATCTGCAAACATCTGGAAAACTCGCAGACAATGTTCTATTTAAAACAAATGTGCAACTTGTTTTACAGAGTCGAGGTTTTTAATGCGATTCTTTTCGAAATTATTACGAAAAGACAACAATTTTTAATGTATTTTGTCACTGATGTCTTCATCATAACATTCAAGAAGTTTTTTACAGTTTTGACACAAATCATCATCTGACATCGCTACAAGCTGCTGAGGTTGAATAACTTGGAATGCGTCAATTATATTTCTCAAACTATTAAATCTAATTATGATTTGTTGATAAATAACATCAAGACATTTGTAGAAGATATTAATTCTATATATTGACTCTCCATCAGATATTCTCTCGACTTGGGATAGTTCATCAAAATGTTTTTTGACTTTTGGTATTCGTTTTCTATAGAGTCACATAAATCAATGGATACATTTTTGCTTCTTCAAACGAGTTTCGAAAGATTCGTAATGTTTTGTGGGATTATATTAACTTTGAATTTACTTAAAAAAGATCTATGTCAGATTTTGGAAGAAATTTTTAAACAGCATTAGTTGATGTTAAAACTTTTGGGTGTAAAACCACTTAAAAGACGAAATCAAAAGTTTCCATTTTCTTGCGCAAAGCTTCCGCTTCATTTCACTCCAAAATACAATACGTTTGCTTATCAGTATGATTTTCGAGAGAGAGCGATTTAAAAATTACCTTTGAAGACCACCGTTTTGGACAAAGGCGTTTAAGTGATATTTTTCTAGTATCGTGTCCTTCACAAATTTCAGAAAACATCTCTCACCGTTTTATGCTATTTGCGAAAAAAGTACAGAGGCGTTGTATTGTATTAAATTAAAAAAAAAATCGAACTTCTGGAACAGATTCCATAACATCATTGAGGGCAATGTTTAATCGATGGGTCGCACAGTGAACATAAATAGCATTTTTCTGTTTTTGGATGAAAAGTTTTTGGACTCCGTTGTAAATTTATCGTCATCATCGTAACCTTGTCCTCGACGTTTTGCGATATCAATGCCTTTCTTCTCGATACCTTCAACCTTCAACTTTTTCGAACCAAAAAAAAAGTCAAAAAACTGCCTTGCCATTTTCATCTTTTTCAATCTGAATGTATCGGAAAACTTGACTCATCTGATCTATTTTACTTAAATCTTGAGTAGTATATCAATCAATATATCTCTTAATATTGGCGACTATCTTATCTTCGATTGTTTTTAATAAAATATTGATGAGTTCATTTTGTATCTCAGGGCTTAAATAATGAACAATATGTTCACGATTTGAAATAGGATATTGTTAGGCAATATAAAAAATGAATGAAATTCTTAATAAAGGTCATGTCATAAATAACAAATCTAAGATTGACGTTGAAGGTGTAATGATATACTGGGTGGTATATTGCCAATCAATTCTATTGCAGCAGAATCGAAACCTGAAGGCGACTTCATGCAAATACATCTGTAATTGTAATATATTTCCAGATGTATTGTAGTTGAAGATGTTTCATTAAGTAATAGTTTTGTCTTTCAGCCTTTTACTCCTGCTGAAGTCCATAAATGTATCATATCACTTGATAATAAGAACTCTTGCACCTCCGATGGTATAACAAACTGTCTCTTGAAACGTATTTCTTTTTATATTATTGATGTTTTAAGTTTTTTGTTCAACTTGAGTGTTCACTGTAGTAATTTTCCCTCATCTTTAACATAAATTTGTTAACCCAATATCGACCAATTTCTTTACTTCCTACATTTTGTAAACTATTTGAAAAGCTAATGAAAAATCGTATTATATCGTTTTTAAATAAGAACAATTTTTTTTAGAAATAAATAATTTGGCTTTCGTGAAGGACGATCTACGGAAGATGCTATTCTTGAGCTGTGTAGTGAAATTGTTGATAGTTTTAATAAAAATAATCCCAATCTAGTACAGTTCATAGGCATGACTAAAGCATTTGATATGGTTAATCACGATATTCTTCTCAATAAATTGTATAGGGCTGGATTTAGAGGTATAATTCATAAGTGGTTTTTATTCTATTTGTCCAACAGAACAACGAGCAAAGCTTCATGGAATTTTTAGCAATCAGTTGGAAATAAAAATTGGTGTCCCTCAAAGATCCGTTTTGGGCCCTTTGTTATTTTTACTTTATGTCAATTCATTGTTCTACCAAAATTTTAGTAGTAATATAACAGCATTTGCTAATGATATGACCTTAACATACTACAAAAAAAGTATTTTTAGCTCTGCAATTAAGCTATATACGGACTTAAGTATAATATGACTATGGTTCGCTAAGCATGAGTTACTTATAAGTAATAAAACCAGACCTATGATATGTAGCCTAAGAGAAGTCTATCCACTTCACTGTGATGCAGTCTTTCATTCGAGCTGTTGCACAAAATTATCGTTATCTATTCATACATGTAGTAAAAGCAACTTTAATAAAGATTTAGTGTGTACTCCAAGCTGCTTTGAAATAGAGGATGTTAATAGCTACAAGTATCTAGGCGTATTAATAGATAAAAACATGACTTAGAAAGCGCATGTTGAGGACTTAAAATATGTTATCTGTGACTCGTAAAATGTACCTTTTAAGAAATCAGTGTCCAAAAAAGTTTTGCTTAAGTTTAATTACGGGTTAGTGCACTCCAAGCTCTAGTATGGCATTACAAGTTGGGGCGTAACTTATAACAGCACATCTGAAGCTTTATATTTTGCTCAAAAACATATAGTTAGAACAATTTGGAAGCAAAACCCATTAGCTCACAGCTGGCCACTATTCCTAAAACTAAGAATACTTCCAATAAAACATCTTTACATGTTCAAGGTTCTTAAAGTTTTTTTTTCATTCGAAGCGGATACAGCGCAAATCTGAGAAGTTCTAACATATACAGTTTAAGAATAAATAACTTGTCAATGTCTAACATTCTAAGATCTAAATAAACTCATTATTGGAAATTTTACACAACAATAGCACCAAGGCTTTTTAATAAGTTACCAACCGAAATCAGACAAATAGTCATCGCAGTATGTTTCTCAAAGAACTAAAAAAAATCATCTTTAGTATGGATAGTTCAGAAGTCAAAGTTTTTGTTGTATCAAATCTCTAATAGGTTTTTCTTATTAAGTTAATGGTATATAAGTAGTACAGTTTTTTTTTACTTATTATTATTTATTATTGTTATTATTATTACGAGATAGCTTAGTGCTTTATTACTTGTGAAAATATTGTATTTTTTTTGTTATTAGTTTTACCCCACAAAGATTCAGTTTTTTTTTCTTTGTTGAGAGATCATTCGCCTCTAGTTTTCTCTATGAACTACAGAATAATATCCATTCTTTTTCTTAATTGTAAAAAAAAAGATTGCTCAATATTAGATCATACATAGCGAGTAAATCAATGATTGACAAAAAATTGCCATTGCAACCTGATTCTTCAAGAATTTTACGATGGCCTCTTAAAGAAAGATTACACACAGCCAAAGTTAAAATAACGTTCATAATTCTCTTCAAACACGACACCAAAACGATTTTCCCTCAAAATCTGTTCCTCAATATCCTTTTCTAGAGTCTCATTTTTACGCCATAATTCAAGCGTTATACAAGCATTAAAATGTACGGTACTTCTTTTATGAGTATTGATTTTTTCCAACTTTCTCCAATTACGTACTCCGCAAATCCAAGCCGAATAGAAACTGGTACCTATACTTTGAGCGAACATCCAACAAGCTTCACAGTTACCGCAATTTTGTATTTCAGAATAGCAAAGTCAAGTGCGAGGAATTTTGAATCCAGATTTGTTAGTGGTGACGTAGTAATATTCCGAAAAACAAGTATTAGTTGTTGGATTCCGTGAAAAAGGGCCTGAAGGTCTGCCCAGGCCAACTGATATTATGAATCTCTTTTCCTCTGTGAATAAAATTCCCTCAAAATATCCTTTGTCAGTAGAATCTTTCTTTTTCTGCAAATCAATCAGTCCTTAAAGAATTTTATTAAGTCTTAACGCTAATTGAAATAAACTATTTGTCATTCAGGCTTACTGCTTCTATTCTTGTTTGCTTTAATTCGTCTTTATCATCCAATTTTTCCATAATGCCACACATTTTATTATCGAAGTTTTTGGCTAAATTTGCTTCAAGGAGCATTTCATTCGTATTAGTGGAAGTTGATGGAGTCTTGAAGTATAGTATTTGGTTATTGATTTTATTTTTTTAGCAGAAAAATTTACAAATCTCACCACACACTGCACATGAAATAAAATAAGAGCCTAAGTTTCACATATCAATTTTGAGCAAACTAAATAATTAGAGTCCGTTGTATTTACATCCGCTTCCAGGATCACCTTCGCAAATCTATAAGATTCCTAATTCCTATACCATATATGTATGTATATATGTATACGTATTCTGAAAATAATTGATGTTCACTTCGAGGTGATACATGTTGTAATGAAATTGTCTTTTGTTAAATCAAATTTTTTTTTTATTTAAATAAGGTAAACGAGTAGTAACGGTAACTCGCGCATATCCCCAGCAAACATACAATATCCAGGTTGGCACAAGCCACACATCAAAGCAACCCTATGGCCCGTTGCACGGAAAATATCATTCGTAGCTACTAGAACAAAGAAAAACCACTTCACATGACGCAAAAAAAGAATGCAAATTAAGCAGTTATATTGTTTTTTTTTTTTTTTAAATCGGACTATGTCCGATTCTTTATTATCCTCTCAATCCAAAATTATATCAAGAACTAAAAACTAACTTATTCTAAGTACTCATATTCATTCACTTGCATATCAGCTCCCGAAGCGTTGCCGGACACGGAATCAGCAAATTCTTCGTGTCAGGTGACCGAATGCAGTGACACCTGAGTGCACGGTATGGAGTGCATGATGACTGTGGGAACATAGTGTTTGTCGATGTGCATGAGTTAAGCGCGTGTTGCGAACTCATGGGAAAAGAATTTAGTGCAATATGCTGTATAAATATTTCTGGTGTTAACTTGCACAAAGAGAAGGAGCCGATATCATTCGATTAACCTTCCGCGGTCCATAATGCACATCGGACTGTGATAAAGTGACCTGCGACCGAGATCCATGCCGTGACAATAATCAACCATTTACTTGAATTTTGAATTAATTTCAAAAGAGTATTGATTTATTGTCGATTTGGGAATCAAACTACACTAGAGTTTGGGGCCCCCTAAGCTTGGGGGTGACTGCCACCTGTAACACCACCGGTAGCTACGCCACTGGTGGAAAAATTAAAAAACATTGTTTTTGTTTTAGAATTATGCTGAGCGTAACATATCCTTAATAAACTGAGATCCCATATCTAATACTAAATTTAAAGCGCTGCTAGAGCCATCTAGCAGTTTAAATCATCTGCGAAGCACGTTAGAATGCCTTTAAAATTAAGTCTGAATAGAGAGTTGATATAAATAAGAAAAAGTGTAGGTCCTAACACTGAGGCACTCCCATATCATCTCGTCTGTTTAAATTGATAAACATATTAAACTAAAATAGTTGTTAAAAGCATTAGTATTGAACGAGTGGTTCAAGATGCTATTTACTACTTGCCATTCCCTTTTTGCATCTCCTTTAACAAAGTAAAATTGATTTAGGTAAAAGTGTTACGGCATATATATTAGGTATTTCTCTTTTAAGTTTGGAACAAAGTTGGGCTGCTTCGAGCACTTGATTCTGATTATATGGTATTTTTAATCTTAACTTTCTTTAAAAGTTGATTATTAATCCAAGGCTTTAGTCTTTTATTAGACTTTTTTCTATGAACTGTATAAGTACAGTCTGATATGTGCTTGGTGAAACATTCAATAAAAAGTGAATAGGAAGTAGAGGCATTACTTTGCTGATGAGCATAATCCCATAACTCATAAGCAAGAATAGATTTGAGTTTATTTTGACTTGCAATTTTTTTAATAGTTGTTTTAGCAGAAGCCCTGTCATAGAGTGATTTGTTATTTTAAAGTCAAATCTACATGTCTCACAGTTGCGTATTGGTAATTTAGCAAATCGTCCGTAAATATTGTATGATCCAAACATGTTCCCTATACTATCCTAGTAGGTTCATTTATAAAAGACGCAAAACCATGCGATGCCAGAAGGGCTAAATAGTTCGAAATAGTATTACTTGTATCTATTGAATTGAAATTAAAAATCTGTGAGAAGTGTTTGTGCTTCCTGGTTTTAGGAGAAATTCGGTGCTTTTCGAAGGAACTGCGACCACTTAACAGTCCTGCAATGATGGCCTGGGTGGTCATGTCACTAACTACTTCCAGGTGTATTGCCACAAAAACGAATTAAATAAAATATGCTTTAAATACTTTTCTGTTCGACACCGGTGTAGGTAAGAGGCAGAGATACTCTTAGGCTTGGTGCTGGTAAGTTGCCCATTAGTTGGCAATAGGGTTTTGCCTCTTGCCAAAAGAAAACATTGCAGGCATGAATACTTTTTTTAATCTCATTCGGTTGCCCCATGCGGGCACTCTAAGATAAGCCTAACACTTAATCTATGTCTTTCGACGTATCTTACAGTCTATTCTTATTTTAATGTTTGCATTAATTAAGCCTAAAACTAAGAAAACAGATTTTAACAAAAACTTAGTAAATGGACTTTTTTTTTGTTGAAATATAAAACTTAAAACTAAAGCTTACAAACTACCTATAATAAATCTTAATATACTTAACCTACTTACATCTAATAAACAATTAAGTTAAATATTTTATATATATATATACATAATATATATATACTTTCTATAAAAAAATATATGTATATATATATATATATGTATTTTTTTGTTTTTGTTTTTTTTATATTTTTTTTTTATTTTTTTTATTTTTTTTTAATTTTTTTTTTTCTTAAATCTAACTTAATCCTATCTAAAACTATGTAAGTCGGCCATGACTAAAATCTAATAGGCTGGCCAACTTTGCTTCACTCGAGGAAGCTACCTAGTAATTGAGGAATTCGACGACGAAGCATCCTCTTCTTCAATAAGCCACCAAAATTGTTGGTGCTGCCGAGCAACATCTCTCATGTCGCGACTCCCTACCGCTCTACTGAACCGGAGACGCTCCGCACTGCCGTGTGCGACATCTCTGTCGTAGTTGAGTTACCTGTCCGCAGCTGTTCGAACGACGTGAAAGATTAACGGCACCGCTAATCTGTCCTGGATCAAGCCTTTCTTATCAAGATAGAGGAACGCTTCTGGTGAAATAAAGCCGTCAAAGCGAACTCTCTCGTGATACATATAATTGGGGTAATAAGCCCCAGAGATCAGGTTGTTCGACGAGGTCATTGCTCTTGCAATATGTCTTCGAATCAACTTAATGACAAAATTGTCCACTCTTATTAGGTTCGCCCTATTGTACAAAACCTCATTAGGATAGAATTTTATGTACTCAGACTATGGTGTTCTGTAAAGGCGAAGACAAGCTCTAAGGCAAGCCCTCTCAAACACCCGAATCTTTTTCAAAAGACTTGCTCTCACGTTGAACCACACGGGACAACCAAATGTTAGCATAGGCCGAATAAGGGCCATGTAGTAGATAACCTTTACCCTCGCATCGAGTTGTCTGCTATAAAACATTCTCTTTGTAAGGGCAAAAGCTCCTCTGGCTCTGTCCAGAGCAACATCTATATGTTTATTAAAATACAGATATTGATCCAGCCAGATCCCAAGGTATCTGACTACATTTCGACAAGCAAGTGTTTGACCGTACTGTCCGACGATCTGAAACTTTCGCCAATTCTTTCTGGTATCCGCAGAGGCCCCAGACAAAGGCGTCCTAAAAAAAATGGTTTCCGACTTCTGAAAGTTGATCTTCAACTTCCAGTCGTCGCAATATTGTTTAATTTTATCGAAGTCACGTTGCAAGAGTATGTTTATGACCTCAATCTTTGGACCTGATCTGTACGCGATTATGTCGTCTGCGTACGCTATGGCATGGTGAAGTGAACCTATCAAATCACTTGTGTAAATGTTGAAAAGAATCGGCGAATTAACCGCACCTTGTTGGAGACCGTTTTTAACATGAAAAGTTCCAGTAGAAGTCACATCGCCATTCTTCACGATGAACTGTCTATCTGTGAACATATTGAAAAGAATATACAGCAATGGTCTGCTAATGCCCAGCTTGTTCAGTTTGTAGAAGAGCCCCTCTAACCATACGATATCAAAGGCTTTTTCCAAGTCAATCAGGCAGGCACCAGTGCACTGTTTCTTGGTTTTGTTCCATTGGATATCGGAAAACAGTTTAGACGCGGCGTGAATAATATCATGCCCCGCCTTGAAACCGAATTGATTATTCGGAACTATATTTTTGTCTTCAACCCACTTAGTCAGAACCCTATTGATAACCTTCTCGAAAACCTTGCTGATGTTTGGTAGGAGACTGATCGACCGGAGATTCGACGGATTGGAGGTGTCTTTATCCCTTTTGGGGATGGGATGTACCACCGCAGTTTTCCAATGCGTCGGATAACGTGCATTATTCATTGCATTGTTAAACAGGTTGGTATAAATGTCCACCGCTTCTAGAGGGAGATGTCGAAGCACAATGTTCGGTATATCATCGATTCCCACAGATTTCCTACTTCTGATTGTGTCGAAGATCATTTGGAGCTCTTCCTTCGAAATGAATGGGGGAAGTTCCCTTTCATTGGCGATGACAATATTTGCCATATTTTCGTCACTGAACTGGGTGAAACCCGAGTTCTCGATTCGCCAGTTCACTATTTCGTTTCGAAGGTAGAAATTGTGCGCAAGGACTCGACTTTCCAAGTCGTGGTTAGGGCCAATGATATCATTCGCCCTATATACTTCCTGAAAAGTCACTCATATAGCCTCAACTTTCTCCTGCGGATCCTCGATCACAAAGAAGTTGTCATCCTCCACATCCTCATTTGGATCTATGCCTGCTGTCAAAAGTATGTTTTCGTTGTTTGTCGTTCGGGCGATTTTGAGACATGAAAGGTCGTTTTGATCTTTCCTCCGAAATATTTTATTTATTCGCGGGAACATATTCGGGTTGCTGGTATTTACAGCCTGAATTTGATTGTTCCAATACAAACTTACAGAAGCCCTGTAGTTTTCTTTTATTAATGTTTGGAGGTTTTTGATCGACGACTTTAATGTCATAATCTCCGGGTTATGTCTGTCAGTGAACTGTCTGTACAACGTTTTTAGTCTTGACAGTAGTCTACTTTTATGTCGGTGCAGTGCGTCAATAGCTGAATTGCGGATCAAGTCTTCGTTGTCAGTATGTTGATACCGAGGTATCGTTTTGTCCATTGTTTGTTTGATTGTCTCGTCCATTACTTTTAGATATCTGTCAATCTCTTCGTTTGACAGATTTCTGTTGGACGGTGGGTAAAGCGAATTCGAGGAGAGTGCTCTTGTCAGTGTCCTAGAGAAGTGTGTCCAACGCACTCTACTATAGTTGTAGGAATGTCGATGAACAAATTCATCCAGTTCCGCATTTTCTTTGGAACGGTTATTTCGGTACTAAGACCGCAATGGTCTCTGTCATACACAAAAGTGCGTAGACAGTTTATAGTTTGTTGGTTCGTACCTGTCAGTGGAATTCGTGAGTCGAACAACAGTAGATCCAAATAGGAACCGTGTCTAGGAAACGACGGACTGTCCGTTGCCTTAAGGCAAGTAGTTGGTTCCCTCTAGTGTTTGGTGCATTATTTCCCCAATCTCTGTGATTGGCGTTGAAATCTCCGCCGATAATAAATTAGTTTTCTTCCAATTGAAGTCTCAGCAATCGAAAAAGTGTCTCGAGCTCTGAGATGAATAATGTGGATTGAGTAGCCTCAGGTGCATAGACAGACACCATGTACAGCCGCTTTCCACTTCGGAGAGTGATATAGATGATGCATGCCTCCAGCACCTGAAACCTACGTACTACGCGACTGTATACTCTATTACAACGCAGTTCTTTTCTAACAAAGATTGCAACCCCTCCTCCTTGAATGGAGTTGGGTCGATTTCTTCGTATGATTTTATATTTTCTGTGTCTCATTTTGTGCTTTTTGGATAGCTTAGTTTCGCTAACCAAAAGCACATCTGGGACTTGGTCTTTAAGCAACTTAAATAATGCGGCTCTTCGCTCAATCCTAATAAGTGAATTAACATTCACTGCAAGGATCTTCAGGGTTTGCTCCGCCATGTTCGTGCCCATTACGACTAGAGGTGCGTTAGACCCGGCAGCAGCGCGTATATTTGATCTACCCGCTTCGCCTGTTCCTGTATTTGACGCTAAAGCTGAGCCATTTGTCCTTGAATAGAGAGCAAAATAGCCAGCATGTCAGGTACAGGTTCCGGTGCTCTAGGCGCTGGGGCCTGAGAAGTAGCCTTCTGTTGCTGTACCGCACTTCCCTTACCTGCCGCCATTTAGGCGTAGGTGACTTGGCGAGTAACGGCTGGTGTTTGTATACGCACAGGTGGTCGTTTAACTTCCATCTTCTGCTGCCGAGCCAGATTTACTGTTTTCATGTACTGGAATTTGGGGTAACCCCGATAGTTTGCGGTGTGCCCCGTGTTCCTACATAAAACGCAAGAGAGTTGGCTTTTTTCCGACGCTCCGTCCTTACCGAAAGCGCAATCGTTTGACTTGTGGTTCTTTCCACACTTCACGCATCGAGGCTGCATTTCGCAGTTCGACGCAGCGTGCCCGAACCTTTGGCAGCGAACACATTGTAAAATATTTTCGCTCCTCTTTAATTTTTCCCAGTGTTCAATCTGGTAGTCTAGGACTTTGATGCTCCTTAGACCATCCAGTTTTCTGTCGGGACCAGGAAAAACGGTAATTTCCGTTCTCCCTTTTGGCTCTAGCCGTGACAAATGGCTTAACCCCTACGAATTTTAACTCTTCGCATTCCTTTTCTTTTAGCAGTGCAAGGAGTTCCTCAGGATCAGTCGACGGCTCTAACCCCCTCAGCAGCATTGTCTGCAGCTTCTCCCCCTTCGGGGTGTAGGAGAAGAACTCCGTCGTCGAATACCTCAATAAACTTTTAATTTTGTGGTAGCGCTCCACTGTGTTACAGTGGATCGCGTGCTTATCTAAGCTAAGTCTCTTAATATAAAAATTATTTCCTATGGCCGACTTACATAGTTCTTTAGTTTCCTTTAGTTCCATCTTAAAGGTATTAATAGGTGAAACCCTTTGTTGTTTCCCCTGTTGTTGTTGTTGTTGTTGTTGTTGTTGTTGCCTCCATTTCTTCCTCTTCATCGTCTGATTCGCTTGCGGCCAATGAAGCGAAGATGTTCCCTTCCCTCACTCCGCCAAGCAGCTTTACAGTGGTCGTTGGTAGCTTCCTCCTTCTCTTTGTCTTTGGCGTTTGGCTTGAACCACTCGAAGCCTCACCTGACATTTCAGCAGATCCCGCTATAGGCATAGCGGACCGCTCACCACAATCCATCACGTGATGTTAATCCACTTTTACTTATTTTTATTTAAAAAAAAAATAAATAAAAAAAAAAAAAGAGAAACTGTCTGCCGACTATTTTGAGTCGAACACACAACTTTTGCAGTCTCAACCGAACACACTACCGCTGCGCTAATTGGAGCCTAAGTCGAATTTGTTTAATGTTTTAGCTAAGTATCACTTCTCACTTATTATTCGAAACACATTTAAACTCCGCGGAGGTCTATGAACGACTGTGATTTTAATCTCATCCTTCATGATTGTTATTCAAAATCGGTGACGTATTTAAGCAATCATCTACTAGATTCCGCCGTGGAATGTGGTATTCGCGTCTTTTATTATGACCTTAGGTAAATGGCAGTAGCTTGAAACCTTTGAAATGCCAAATTTATTGAAGAAGGATGGTAGCATCTTCTCATCTCTTCTCCAGTTGACGGTTGAGTTGTGGCTTCATTACTCCATTCTGACATAAAGAACTTCGGTCCATTGCTTCAAATGGTTTTATTCTTTACGATAGATGGCAATATGATTATGTTGTGGGGGAATGTGCAGCCAGATGCCGCAATTTGTAAGATGCTGGTCTTCTGCAACACTATTGTTTACAAAAGTCTTCCACTAAGCTGGATGTTCCGTACAACAAGCCAAAATAATTTTTTTGTCTGACCAAGCATATTACCGGACATTACCTAAATTTTATATTCTAAGCATATAGCCCAAGAGCACCGCCAGCATGGCCGCTCCTCAAAGCTCAAGCCTAGGAAGGGTAACCTTCTTTAGTAGAGCAACTCTAGTTTTGGGCATTAACATGTGCATGTGAATATTCTCTTCGTTGTCTAAAACACGTAGGTATAAGTGTACGTAGGTATACTACTCCATACGCCTTCTCTGATTCGTCACTTAGACCGTGTGTTTCCAGGTCCCTTTGATTGATTCCTAGGTGAAATCACGGTGGAATCTGGATGTGAGCTTCCCGTGCCAGCCCGTAGCATCACAGACGTTGCATCAAATTTTTTTTCAGAATTATAGACGGCGAGATCCATTTAAGGTAATCAAAAAGTCTGGCAATAGTGGACAACATTGATCTTTTTCTTATGGCTTTCAAAGTTTCAATAACATTCTGAAAAGAAAAGAAATCGTCTACTAGAGACCATCTTATACTCGTACGTAGTGTCTTAATTTGTGTGGTCGACTTAGGTGAAAAAGGTAACGAGAACTCGAACTCTCTTTGATCTGCATAAAAGCGTCTCTATATTGGCTCCTCACTTTAGCAGATAAAAGCCAGGAGATGTTAGCAACTATTTCGTCACGTCCCGTATTTTTTTTTTTTTTTTTTTCCTCTTTGAAACTATCAGCTCCAGCGATAAGGTCGTCAACATATATCCTTTTTCAGACGAATTCACCACTAATCACATTGCGATGTTCCTCCCCATCTGCAGTCTTTTAGATTATGTGATTGGCTAGATAGTTTGCGCTTGTGGTTTCAAACGTGACTTTGCAAGCGAGATCCTGTCAATAAGTGGTCATTCAAGTAAATATGGTAATGATATGGGTACGAAGAACATCAACTTTCTACATTTGGTTTAACTTTAGGTATTCTGTAATGCTTTGTGTAAACTCTATTCGAGGTGTGGGATCGCCTCAAATCGCTTTTATAAATGATGTAACTTATGGAAGGCACCTAACTTTGAGGGTCAAAGTGCGGGCTTACATACTTTTGGAAAAAGAAGAGATACTCCATATTTTCCATCAAGTAGGCGCTTTGTTGTATCTTTGAAATATTTTTCATAGGTTACGTCTTATGAATCGGCGTGGGAATAGAGTGTTTCCTTATTTTCCCTATAACTTCCTTAGTTGTCCTAGGGTGTCTTCGTTAAGGACCTAAAGAACAAAATTATTAAGGAATTGTGTTCCTGTTCTAGCACATACTTAACCCAATAAGATCTAATCTTCCATTCGTATTCGGACAATATCTGGAACTGCTACTAACAGCAAATCTACCGTAACCGATTTATAGTACGCTGGGTCAGCTAACTCCAACCAACTTTGAGGTGATGAAAATTAGTGATTGACAGTTGTTTGGCCGGGAGAAAAGTAGTGTGTAGAGATGAAAAAGTTATGTCCATACACCTGTGATATTCTCTGCTGCTGACTTTTCAAAGCCTTGACATTTCAACCCGTGCATTCCGGGTCATCAGATTTAGATGTTTGGCAACTGCTTCCGTTATGAAGGTAGGTTCAGAGCCTGGATCAACCAGCACAACTTACCAATAAATGACATAATATTTACTACACTAATGGGTAATAAGAATTAGTAATTTGTTTTTGGTTGTGCGTGGTAGTTATGCTCGTAGTTGAACAACCAGAAACTGCGGTACTAATATTTCAGCTAGATTGGAAAATATCTTCAGAATGTGTGGGGTTCGAAATTGTGTGTGAAGAAACCTTACTAACTGGCTATCTTTAGGTGAGTGTTAACTAACAAACGTTTATTGTCATAACTTTTACACGAAGGAGACCACGCCTATTCTCTTCTATTTCCAGATGTTGCAGTAAAGCTTTAGCATCCTTAAACAGACCGGATTTTAGATAATGCAGCTTTTGGATTTTCTATAAATCATTGTTGTTTGTGATTCGAATATGTTTTTAAAAGATCTCCATTTTTCGTACTGTCCAGAAAAAGCAGGAAGAGCTATTTTGTGGAAGACGAATAGTATATGGAGTGGAAGTAAATGCAGTTTGCTTGCTAACATGTGTGGACGCGCTGTTCTGCTTTGCCTGAACATAGTTTTGGCTTTTTAGTATGCTCCGTTGAACTAAAACTCTTGCAATTCCACTTTAAGATTGAAAATTAGTTAGTTCTTTCGCAGCACTCGTTTAATTTTAAAAGGTAAATGGCAAATATAAATATAAATGGGGAATAAATGGCTTAATTAACTCACCTTATTTTTTTAGGTTCTGCTGTGGGTTTAGTGATGTTGAAAATGATTTGAACTTTTATGGATCTTGTTAAGTGTACTTCTGATTTCAAATGGGAGTTTTCCGCTAATTAAACTAAAATACCGTCTTGCCCGCTTTTTTCAAACATTATAAAATAAGTTCTTTATGTTCGACATTTTATAATACTTTGTTAGATAAATTGGATGTTAAAAATAATACTGCGAACATGATAATTTAATTACTGTTAATACATAATAACAAAATAAATGGTTATTTTAGTACGTATTTAATAATTTAATTTGTTTGTTAACAATTTTGTCTTTAGTATTACTCAATTGCCTTCTTGGACCAAAGAAATATCGATTGGCACTGGTGCCATTTACAGAGTTTATAGCGGAGTCGGAGTAGACAAAATCTTAAGTTATACGTACTCGGTTTAACCCCATTCACTGCTAAGCCAAATTTGGCGCTTCTGTTTTACCATAATATGATTATAAAAGCGTCACATGTCAAAATCCTTTTTGACATCAAAAGTACCGCTGAAATTGCTTCTAAGCTTTAGGGAGCAGTGAGGATTATTCATCATCACTATTTATTACTTTTCTCATTTAAGCGCTTAACGCTACTTAAGCTACTAAATCAATCGGGCTTCAAAATACCATATAAAACTAATTATCAAGCCTCAAACGAAATTTCTCTCTAAATTTAACGAATAAAAGTTGTCGCCTAAGTTTATCGGAATACAGTTGAGAGTTGTACCAAAAAACAATGCTTTAATTAGAAGCTGGATGTGAATTTGTAGCCAGACGTACTAGGTAAAGTTATTTTGTGTGCAGATTAATTGAAAAAAGTTATTACTAGACTACTTTCAGCCCGAAATACTTCCCGAAAGTTCAATGCTGTCTGAAAAAATAAATAATTCTTGACGTGAGCTTAAAACTCCCTTGATGCAACCCTTCACATTTTTTCAGTGGTTGTTTATATCTTTTGATTATTTACTTATTATGCTTTTACTCGTTCCTAGTAACAGGTGATCAGATAGCAATGATATTTTTTCCAATTGTTTTGTTTCAACAGCCGTCAAAGTTACCAATGACATGCAGCTGTCAAAGTATTCAGCCAGGTTTGCCATCTTATTATGCATCATTTTACGCATTCCGAATCTGCGGAAATTATTAAAAAATATTGTCGAAGTTCCCTCTCAGTTACAATATAAATGCGCAACGTGAATTTCATCGTGAGGTCGGTCGTCATCATGGCTTCAGTGTGCAGGTGCTTCGTCTCACTGTGGAAAATTCGAGCGTGAGTACACTCCTTTGGACACTAGGCAACCATACAGACAGATATTGGTGCGAAAAAAACATAGCTGCCGTAGCAGCCTGTATCGAAGAGACTCAGAAATGTCGATTTGTCTGATCAGCTGAATTTGACTACACCAGAGAGTCAACCCGGCAAGAATTGAACCAGACGAACTAAGACAATGCCGTGAATTTGCTAATTGGGCACTGAAAATGTTGACCAGAGATCCAGATTTTGGTCAAGAAACCATCTTCTCGGACGAGGTCCATTTTTGGCTCAGCGGCTTTGTCAACAAGCAAAATTGCCATTATTGGAGCGATCACAATCCACAAGTGTATGACCAAGAACCATTGCATCCACAAATATTGCCTGCTTATGGCATGGCGGCATCATTGGTAGGAGACACCGTTACCGTAAACAGTCTCAGGTATAGAGCGATGTTTACCAACTTTCTATGGTCAGAGCTCAGCAACATCGATATATCCGAACTGTGGTTCCAACAAGACGGCGCTACATGATACACAAGCAATGCAACGCTGGAAGTTGTGAAGAAAAAATTTGGAGACTGAGTCATCTCACGGCAAGCGCTCATCAATTGGCCGCCGTGATTATGCGGTTTGACACTACTCTGGGGCTACGTCAAGTCCTTAGTCAACGCTAACAAGTCAACCGCTTTTGACGAGCTCGAGACAAACAATCGACATAATATTATAATAACGACGCACATATTGGACCCAGTTATCAAAAATTGGCCCGACTGCTGGAAGCCCTGCCAGCGAAGCCGAGGTGGCCATTTGAATGATGTGCTCATTCACACATAATGACATAGACATGTCTCACACCGTTGTTCTTTTATTTAAATTCTTTTCCTATGATTCTCATCTAGTCACCCTTTAGTAATGTGGCTTACCTAGCCTTCTTTCTTTAAAATCTTTATTTGGTACTTTGCTAATTTCTAATTCTTAACGATTGGACTTATTCGAGTGCCTTGGAGTGTATGTTTAAATTGGTTGTTCTATTGTATTAACCGTTATTACTGAATCTTTTATTTATTTGTTTTTGTTATTATTTTGGTAATTTTAGGAAAATTTAATTTCCTTATTAACTATCTGTTAAATGCGTTTGAAATCTAGGATTTTCCGTAGTATGAATATTTGACCAAATTTAGATTTAGCGGCCCTGAAAACGCTAATCAGGTCATTGATGCAGCTCAGAGAATCGGGCAAACGATGCTTAGATTTCATCCATGGGACAACTTTCTTTTAACCAAATATGAAACATGACTTGGTGTACACTCTCTATCAAGTCATCCTCTGGTGCCATAAAAATCTCGGCAGAGAAGCCATCCAGTTCGGCAGCTTTATAAGACTGCAGTTTAAATGTTGTTATCCCTAATTCACTTTGATTGAGTGGACGGATACACAATATACACAACACTAAAATATACCTTAAATATACGAAATACTAACGACAAATTGGAATATGAAGGTGAGCCAGCAGATGGTGTGGATATTGGCTGTCAATTACTGTCATTTACTGAATTTAATGTAGTTGATCTTTTTGAAGGATGTCATACAATCTTTGGCAATTTTGGTCATGGAGTCGCTTACCAAGTAATAATGCATTTTAGTTATTAAATCTGTAAAAGTAACATTTGGTAAAAATCATGATCTTTTCCGATGAAGCCAATTTTTGGATGGATGCGAAAAATCACTGCATCCCAAAAACGTTACTATATGGCACGGACTATGGGTTGGCGGAATCATTGGCCAGTACTTTTTCGATGATGTTCGTTGGGTTCATCCCGAACAACTTCATCATTCATCGTTCCGTTGAAATGACATATTCTATCCAAATGGACCACATTCAATTTTCATTGTATGGGCCTTCCTAATCCTGTTGTAGAGCCACAGACACACCAGATGTCCTTTGTTGAAGCCGCGAGATTTCGCTTTTATGTCATATCTAGTCGTCATGCAGTTGCTCGCTAGCTTCATCTTATCTCGGGTGTTTTCATGCAATTTACGAATCCTGTTGCGCAAGTCATCCACGTACTTGTTCACCTCCTTGGGTTCCGTAGGTGGGGATCCGAATTTTGTTTTACTTGGCACACGAACTGTTTGACCATATAAGATTTCGGATGGCCATTAAGAAGAGATGTATGTGCCGATCCCAGTCTCACTGGGAGTTGCTGGCGATCTTACACAAATTCATTCAAGGTTCGATTGAAGCGCTCGACCATTCTATCAGACTGAGGATATAGTGGCGTTTTCTTCGTCTTTTTTGTTCCCGGATATTGGAACATTTCCAGAAAGATGTGTGATTTAATGTTTCAGAGTGAAGTTCCATTGGGACCCTAAATCTGATTACCCAGCTGTTAACTATCTTTTTTGCTACAGTCGTAGGCTCTTTATTTGGGATGGCAAACACTTTCGGTCACGTACTGAAGTAATCCATGACCACGAGGGTGTATCGGTTGTCATTAAAGGTTTAGACAAACGGCCCAGTGACGGTGCTCCGGCCCTGTGGCTTTACTGTTGTGCCCTTGATAGCCTCACACCTTAACATACGCACTTTTTGCACTAATTTTCGACATTTTGTTTAGCGCTTGTCTAATAGAAACGTTCCCTTACCTTTTCCAAGATCTTGCTTATTCCCAAATGACCTCCTGAGATTTCTTCATGTATTTGCACAATTAGCTTCATACGAAATATTGCTCTTTCTGCACTTTTCCATTTTCACTTCTGGAAACCATTTTGCCCACAAAGTGAGTCCCACTGTGCTCAGTATGCCTTCAGAGTTTGGTTCCAGTCCTTTCAGGTCGGGAGAGTACCTTGCTGTAATATGCAACCACTTTCTCTATCCTATCATGAACTTGAGAGATGACTGCTCCGACCCCAACATTATTAGCCTATGTGTCCACGTCCGGGTGTGTGGGTAATCCAAGATGGGGCATTGCGCAGCTGACGCTTGAGTTCTTTACTCTCACACTCTCCAGACCAAATAAATTGTCGGCTTTTTCCGTAAATTCCTGCCTATGACGATAATGTCATCCAGATACACCAGACAGGTTTTCCACGTGAGCCCTTGCAATGGTCGTTATATCAGTCGCTCGAAGGTGCCCGGAACGTTACATAGTCCAAATGGCATCACCGTCAACTGCCAAGGTCCGCTTCATCTAGTAAAGGCAGTTTACAGTTTTTACGACTAATATATATTTGTCGCTCCTTAAGTTAAAAGTTAAAAACCATTTCGTGTTAGAGTGTTATCCATTTTCCGAAGTAGGTAGCTGTCCTTTTTGGTTACATCGTTTAGATGTCGGTAGTTTGCACAAAACCTCGTGCTGCCGTCTTTCTTTTTCACGAGCATCACTGCAGAATTCCACGGACTCTGCGATTCTTCAATCAGCTCCTCAACTTTCATCTTCGACAGCATTTCGGCAACTTTTATTTGCTTTGTCAATGGAAGACGCCTTACAGGTTAATAGATTGGTTGGTGTCAATGTGGTGTTGAGCAAGTTGCGTACGGCCATATTCTCCGACTTGTATAGCAAGTCGTACTCATCGATTAGTTTGTCTGCCAGGATACACTGCTCTTGATTCAAATTACAGAGGCTGAGGATTGAGGATGTTTTTGATTTTCATACTTTGGACACTCACAAACGGTGTTGCATGACATGTTTCCGTTATGGTCGATATAGCTTCAATAGGTGCATATCTCCCTTTTTCACCTTTGCACTAATTGGCTTTGAATTTAGAATCCATACAGGAACAGTGTTTTTTTTTTTTTTTTTTTTTTTGCTAAATTAAGGTCATTCCCACCATGAAGTCTCCACTATTTACTGGCCTTCCACTCTTGTCCAAACAATTGTTTCCGACAAAAGCCCTAGAATCTGATTTCTGCAGATGACGACTTTTATGATGGAAGTGTTGGTTCTTCCGTATATCATTGTTATCTCTATGTTTCCGTATTTCAGGGTTTGTGACCCAAAGTCCACTACTAGTCCACATTCTTTCATGAAATCTGTACCAATGATACACTCGTCGTATACCCGTATGTCAGCCACTAAAAAAACGTGAGAGAAGGCTATCCCGATGATTGAGGCTATTGCACCTGTATCTACTGGTTTTTTTTTGTTTCTGCTGGTTTCTTCCTCTATTTGCACCGGTTCTTCACACAGTCTTTGAAGATGTCTTATTTTATTACAGTTACAGTACCGTTCGTCTAGTTGCTTCCATCAATAGGGCGAAGGCAAGTGTTTCAGCAAGATTTCTTTTCCCGGCCATCGTTACTGCTGACTGTAGCTTCAAATATGCAATTCTTGTGATAAGTGCGTCTTTTGCCATTTCGCCAATAATTTCCTGGACTGTGGTGGGATATGGCTAGCGTGTACTACGAAATGCTGTCTGTTAGCGATTGTAGTACGATGTTATTCGTACATGGTATTGTGATATTCCTTTGAATGTAGCGTCATCTATATTTCGAATGCAGAAGATTTCCATATTTGAATAGCAGAAGGATGATCCATTGGATATGGAGAATGAAATCGAATTTTCTAGCAAAATGGAAATTTGTATGGAACGCTGAATAGTACAGAATATTCTCAAATGAAATAGGAGGAGTACAAATATAAGCATCCCAAAGATATGCAAGTTAGTTTTAAAGTTGAATTTGAGAAGAGAGTAGTGGTTAAAAAAAAAGATAAGGTAAAGCAAAAACGGGTTAAGAAAAGCGATTGGATTGTAAATTGTAACTGTATTCAATTTAAAGTGATTGTATTGAAAGGAATGAGTTCTATCATTTTTACCCACACAAACGTTCTACAGTATCAATACCAGCAGTCTGTCCATCACTTTAAGTACATGTGAGTAAAAGCTGAAAGTTATGGGATGTAAATAAAGTAGTTACGACACATTGGTTTGTGTCTGAAAAGCTATACTTATCAAACGCTTGCACCAATTTAAAAGTTCCAGATTTATCTTTTCTACGGCTTTCCATTTCTATAAAGCCTGAAGCCGAATAAACTTTTTTACTGTTCGCCATAATTTACGATATGACCTATCATAATTATGGTAATAAAACTTTAACTATATAGTTAAATAATAGTTTTTTATTGTATTATAAAATATTTCATTAAAAATGTTAGTGGAATTTTCTGAATCGGAATTAAATGTTAAATACCATTACGGATTAGCTTAGGCAAAACCCAAATAAATAAATTTGGATGAATAGGTTTTGTTTTTAACCCCATACAGTAGTAAAAATGAGATTGCTTGAATTTTCCATATTATTTGCATTTTGCACTAACGTTTTTCATTTGTTGGCCTCTAGTAAATGCTGTTTTTTTGTGATTATTTACTTTTGCTATAACAGGTGGGTTTCTTTTAAAGCGTAGACAACTTAAAGAGTCGATTCTTTGACCTATTTTCCCAAAAAAAAAGCTAAGTACCGTATGTCAACCTACGCTACAATGATTTAAAATAAGTCCTGGCTTTGTTTCCTATTGAAAATGATATTTTTGAAATAAGGTAATATTGTTACGTAAGTAACCTGTGCTTAAACTCACCAGTTAAGAACTTATTCTTCCAAATACCAACTCATCACTTTCAACTTGACGACATAATGCTTTAAATGGAATAAGTTCCTTTTATATGAAGTTGCAGTATTAGTATTAGTGATGAAACTGAAAAGAGGAAAAACAATGCGCGAATTTATATAGAAGTTAGATCAGAGAAGCTGACGAGGATTACCTAAACTATTTTAAAAGTGGCAGCTTAATTCAAGAGCCAACAGGAGACATCTTCAAAATAGGTTGTTCTTGTTCCGCATCTCCGAGTTCCACAGAAGGTGAAACGGGCTACCTAAGAGTCATTCACGTACGTTGATAGCTATTTAGCTTTCATTGAATTTCTGAATGTAGGAGTACGTCAAATGGAGGTCAGGCTGGTATTAATTTTACTTCCAGATTAAAATTAGAAAATTTAAGGAATTTTTGATTAAGTTTATCAATGTATCCTCGAAATATTCTAGTGATATGCGGCAAGCAATATTTATTGAGAATCTCATTGGCGTGAGTAATACGCATATACATTACATTACAAAAAAATTTCTCCGATTGCACCTGGCCAAGGAAGTTGTATCTTAATGAGATGATACGTATGATATCATTAAACTCTCTGTACGTCCTTGTGGTGTCTCCAAGGCCATTACTTAAGAAATGTATTGAACCCCGAAGTTCTGCGTCGAGTGCCGAATTAACACTGTCCAGCAAATATTCATGCAAGCTGTTTAGGATCCACTACGCCATGATGCTTAACCTTGGTACACCTGATTGCGGGATACTAGAAAAGGAACAGGAGGCCGTTAAGAATGCAATTTTAAAGTGAGATCCGAACCTACAAATTCTTTTGATATTTTTTAACAAATGATAACGAAACAGACCATTAATTAATATTTCCGTTTGGTTATTTAGATAAGTTTTTTGGTCATATTAAAATTTACGTACAGTTTTTAATGGATTTAGAATTTCGAACTAAAAAATGTAAATGTCGGTATTTAAAAATGAATTTCCATTTTCGGAAGATACAATTTCTCAAAATATCGAATGTCAAACTTGAAAAATTTGAAGTTACTTACAAAAGAATCAGCATTAAGCTCAGAATGTAGTCACGCTGCAGTTTAGACGCAATTAAAAAGACATGCCGCCTACTATGTGCTAATCACCTCACAATAAATAATTAGTATTAAGTATAGGGTTTTCTAATAACGACTTGATAACTTTTTTTTATATAAAGGGCAAACCATTTGAGATATTTCAAAAACTTTATTATTGGCTTGAAGTACAATCAAAACATTTATGAATGGAACTCGACTTCGTTCATATGGCCACCGCGCGCACGTTTGCAATTCGGGCCAAAAATATTCGGTGATCATGGCGCGATAACGCTGATCATTCACAGTAACGTGACGATCGTTGTCGTCGACGAAAAAATATGGCGCAGTAACGCCGCCGGCATGCAAACCGCACCAAACAGTTATTTTTTGTGGATAAAGTGGTGATTCATAAAGCACATGTGGGTTTTCACCCGACCAATAACGCAGATTTTGCTTATTGATGAACCCATTGAGCCAAAAATGATCTTCGTCACTGAAGATGATTTTGCGATGATTATGACTCCGAATATCTGTAAAAAAATTTTATAGTTTGCAGACCATGAAATCTTGAGTTTACTGAACAAATTGACATTGACATTTTGATGATTAGTGAAAGAGTGCGTTCACAAATTAAATTCAAAGTTGTCAAGTCCCTATTGGAAAACCCTATACAAACGCAAGCAATTGGGGAGTAGCTAGCGTTCTCTTGCAGCAGAAAAAATTGTGAACTAATTATAGACCAATTTACGAATTTCTAATCAAATATTAAGAAATGTTCCCCCGTGAATTTAATAAATTCAGAAGGAGGATCGCTGGACAGAGAACTGGAGCAATACGACCTCATCAAACAGTATGCTGCAGGTCATAAAATGGTGAAGTCCTGTCATCTTGGAACAAGATATCCGTCATTGTGATGGAAACTGTTTTAATTTCAGACGAAACAAATTCATATTATTGCTAGTGAATTTATGACACATGATACTTTGTATAACCCGCGAAGAAAATATAAATAAAACTGCTTATTGCATGAAGATCACGCACGACATATAAAATGTTATCAGTTTCACAGAAATTCAATTTGGGTTACAACCATAATTCAGGAATTACCAAGCTAAAATAAGACGGCTTGAAAAGAAATTGCATTTCAGGGCTTTAACCGCTTGGTTAAAAAGTGAGTTGAAATTGCATTGAAAAAATTAAATTGAAACTGGTTTATTCACCTGCACAAGACACAATTAGTATTCGGGTTGTTTGGAAAGTAATTTCGTTTTTTTTTTTTTATATAAACGGTATACGATTTTTTTATAATGGATAAATATTTTATTGAATTATATATTGTCCATTCTAACCCAATACCTTTTGCCATCTCACTGGCAGTAGCATAATTCCATGCTCATATAATTTTTGTTCTTTCAAGGTAATTTTTGACCTCCTCATTTGAAGTAAAGGTATTACGGTCTATAAAAGATTTGTAGAGACTTGAACAAATAATGATCATAAGGTGCGAAATCTGGAGAAAATGGTGGATGTTACAATGGATACCATGCATGCTGTAAAAGTTTTTGGTGAGTTACTAAACATGTATGAGGTCTCGCATTATCGTGGTAAAACACTACACCTTTTCTATAGATCAATTCTCTCCTTTTCTGTTTTAGTGAATCATTAAATTTGTCCAGTTAATGACAGAACACTTAAGAATAGATCATTGTTTTGTCCGATAGAAGTTGAAAAACTACGATTTTTTTTTTTTTTTTTTTTTGAATATCGGCTTTCGAAGTGCTTTGAGTTCATCTTTTTTACTCCATGATCTCTTGAGTTGAACATTGTTTCTCGTCCCCAGTGAAGATGCACTTTAAAAATGGATCTTGACGTTTGAGAAGCAAATCATAGATATCAGCGCAATCATTATCATGACCGATTCAAGCTTCAAGTGCACTACTAGAATGTGGTGCAATTGCAAATTGCCGAATCGGAATTTTACAAACCAGTTTTGGCACTGGGGCTCTGTCATACATCTTCTCCATACACATCGGATAATTTTTTTCTTGCTTAGACAGCATTTCTATCTTTTCGATAGTAAAATAGTAAAATATGACGAAAATTCTGATTTACACCTTCCATATATGAAAGGTGCATCAACTAAAAATTATTGCGTAGAATCAATCGAACTTTTCCACAAGCAAGCCTTTATATATTAGCTGTCAAAATACATAATGATTATGCGACTTTAGTATAATATTGGCTATGAACAAATAATTAAGCCATCTGCTGATAAAAAACCAAATAACTTTTCCAACAACGCAACAGTATTAGAGGGCAGTTCATTTAGGTGCTACTCAAAGAGTTAGTTTGCCCTATCCCTTGACATTAGTTTAAGATATAGGCCTCAGATAATACAGAAAAGCCTGCGTTGCAAAGCTATACGAAAAAGAGTAGGTGGTGTAAATAAGTGACCACATTTGACTACCGTATACAAAAATATGCTAAAAAGTTTATAAAAACATAACGTTTCAAAATTACGTATGCCAGAACTTGACAGCTTAAGAAGTGAAAGGAAGATGAGATATCTAAAAAATTTCATGTCATCTACGTAAATAGATATAAATACATACATATACACATTTTCAATGATACAAACAACATCATTAATTACTAGAATAAACCACAAGAGACGAAGATGATTTTATTGGGGTAGTCCAAAAGAGGCTTTATGGAGGCTGGAAAAGATGCACCTAAATTTAATGTCGATTTTCTAAATAGGATTTTATTTATATTTTATAGCTTGTATGCAAGCCAAAAGCATTTAGTTTGAGAAATCTATATTAATTGAAGGCTTTGCTAAAATCGGTGGCGAGTACGTCAACTTCAGTCCCGCATTTTGTGCGCATAAAATTCGTAGCACGAATAGCCAGACTTGCATTGGAAAAGCCTTAAATCAAAAATTAATATCCAAGACATTAGACATTAGACCAAGACTCTAGCGGTCATTGTGCTCTAAATCAACTTAGGGGCTAAAACGATAGGTGAAGAGATACAACTACAGGTGTGATGGACGTAAGATGTTTTTAGATAATATAAGGAAATTTAAAATATAAACGCGTACATATAACAGGTAAATGGCATTAGTTTGAGTGGATCTAGAAGAGGTTTTTTAATTTTTTTGGGGATAGGTTTCGGCTGATGGATTGCAAAATCAGGGCTAAGATGGGTGTAGGATACTGTAGGAACTGTAATATATAATTTTCCAGACAGAAAAATCAGAACTAATTTTATTTATAAAAACTTTGACGATTTCGAAACTATTACCATAGAGGATGGTAAAAAGCTAATCACATTTCTTGAAGATATAAGCCTTAAACATTTGGACCCACAATTTCATTCATTTAGCGCGATTTTGTGTGAATCATCCTAAGTTGTACTCCCTTTACTTTCTACTTAAGCAAGTCATCCAGCGGAGAGAATTCCTTTACCTTTATTTGTACCAAAAGATTCAAAGATATTTACTCAACATGTTCCAGTCATCCAAGCCGATGATTTAGGACCCTTTTGACAAAAAGTCAGTATCGATGTATAGCCAACACAACTCATCTCTAGTTTAGTTTTCATTCGTTTATTTTGGGTTGTGCAATTGTTGAATTGTTTTTCGATAGCCGCCTTTCTTTTGACCGGTCTATCTCTCCACACTTCCGTTTTCAGTTAAGGCCGAAATTTATTGTCTGTTTATATCGATAGTTGTGAATAGTCGCTTCAGAACAAAGTCATCTGCGACCTGAAACACAAATTTGGAGTATTAGAGTATTAGACCTTTCAAAGATAATTTCAGTGAGTACGAGCAGTGTACGAGCGGCACAGTTAGCTTGTTTAGAATTTCTTCATTAACATATCTATTTTAGAAACTTGACCAGATAACGAAGAATTCTAAAATGGCAAGAAATCTGAAAATGTCAAAGTAAATTAAAAGAATTTACCGATTAGTCGCTTTCTGTCATTGCGGTTCTTCATTCAGATGAACTTCACCACAGAAACGTCGATATTTTTTCTTATCTTGACTGAGATTCTGCACTCATATTCACCCAGTTGTGTTTGCGTAAGTCCAAATGCATGGTTCCATCTGCATAGTCAAACTCAGCATATTTCCTACATATTGGAATTATTTGAAGTTGCCGAGATAAGCGTTATCATCATGTTTTCTGCTGTTACTTTGGAAGCATGTATTCTCAATTTTGTTCGTATATATGTTAGAATATGTTGATATCTTTTAAAGAACAAAATTATACCAATTACTATTAAGGAGATTACTCTTAAATTTTGCGTACTCTTCAAATTCGTTTCCTTACGTAAAAGCTCTAATTTACTCACACTCGGATAGTAAAGAAAGTAACCATTAAGATACTTTTTGGAATGCAAGGTACTGTGAAGTTATATAATTGAAAAACAATGTTTTGTCTTTCTGGAACTAGTTTTGGCAGTTTGTTTCTATTTAATTTATGTACAATAATTAAACATTTACTTTTTACAATTTTCAAAAAAAAAAAAAAAAAAATAGCCTAAATCATTTTTTTAAAAACAAGTGCACGAGTAAGTGCGTATATGCAGGTAAAGCTTTTTTTCAAATATTTCCAAATGCAATGCGTGTATATATTTTTGTGTACATCTCATAGCGTAAGTGGAATGCATGGATGAACAGTGTGGGCCAATCTGGGTTTTACCATGAGAATAGTACATAAAAAATAAATGCGTTCGAATAATTTTGATTAATAAATAATGCTTATTGATCAATATAATTTATTTGTTAGAAATATAGTAATATACGCCAAATGTTCAACACGTCTTCAGCGGCATGTTTGTATAAATTAAGGATGACATCCTGGTATAATTGCTCCTCCATTCCACTTATATACTTAATGAAATCATTCTTTTGGATGCTTTTCGCTGTTGCGTTTTCATTTGAACACTCTCAACATTTACGTACACACATTCACCAAAAAAGTTTTGTAGAGGTCGGAGTAGATGGTAATCCGATAGTGCAACAATAGGCGATAATGGTGGCTCGGGTTAATCAAATTTTTTAACCTAACTTAACAATTTTTCGATGGTTTTCCTTGCCACATGTGGTCTTATCTGTCGTAATAAATAATAACAGCCTTCCTGTTTGTCAGCATTTCACATTTGTGCTGACTTTATGTCTTCAAAACATCAAGCTGAGATCAAGATGAGAACAATTACGATCAGCAATGGCCATTTCATTTTGTTTATGTGCTCTTAGTAACATATATCATATCCTTGCAGTCTCACCAACTACACACCATTACCTTCTTCTGATATACAACAGCTTTTGATGTTTATAACGGATTCTTCCCTCTGTTATCATATGCTATTTTTATTTTTTTTACACATTCTCAAGCGATCCAAAAACCAGTCCTTTTTCTTATGAGCACATATGGATATTCGGTTCATTCCATTTTCTTCACTTAATACGTTGTGGTAGCCATTCACGATGTTTCGACACAAAATACAAATCAAACTCAACGCAGTTGCCTTATAGACTGCATGCATGAAGGTCACATAGAAAAGTCGAACGGAATTTTGAAAACCACATCTAGAATATTCGAGCTATTCGAAATACAAATATTTTTTCCATCTGTAGTTATTGCCTTATTGAAACCTAAAGTATACAAGTCTTCACTCATATTGACAGTTCCAAAGCTAAATAATTATTCAGCAAATATGCAAAACTTTACATACGTATGTATATACTTTCCAAAATATATACGTAACATATAAAGCACTTGTTTAATATGTTTATGATACAAGAGAAATTGCTGAATGCAAACTTAAATATGGGTAAAATCGATTGGTATTTTCTTACATCTCGCTTGTAAAATCTTTAGACTTATAAACTATTTGATTATCAATTAATTTTTTTATGGACGTTTTGTTTTGTTAGATTTTGTCTTATACATAAAAATATATATGTTAAACGCACATTATCTTTTGAAACTTGAAGAAAGATAAGGTTAACTCAAAAACATTTAAAAAAATATACGTTCTCATGCTAGCATTATATATAAAATAATCAAATAGAATGCAAGTACAGGATGTCAAGGGAAAAATTGTTTAGTTAAGACCCCGGTCCACCGGAGGTACTATTTAAAGAGCGGTGAATCTCTGATTAATGCATGTCCCGCTTTTTCATTTAATTCAATATTCGATGATTAAGTGATAAGCTGAGCTTGCAACTCATCTGGTCGTAGGTGCAAAGTTTGAGATAGGAAGTGAAAATTGTCAATTGATCTACTTCGGGATTATCAACAACGATACCAAAAGACGTGGCTTAAATCGGAATACATTCAGAATGCAAATCGTGCAGGATCTTAATGAAAAATATCTAAATTTGGAGCTTAAGCAAGATCAGGGTTTTCGAACGGAAAAAAAGCTTGGAAATATACTGTTCAGTTACAAAGCACATTTGTAAATCGACGTTTATGCGCATAAAAAAGAAAATTATTACTTGAGTCTCAACAACTCTGTAGAACGCCATCAAAAACGATTATATTGTCCTAAACGTGCTCGAGAGATAATTGGCCTTTTATTTTCGGTCGGTGGACCTCGTACCATGCCATTTTTGTGTTGCATGAGTGAAACGAGAATATAAAACTTCGATTCATATTGGTTTAAACGGATAAATTTAGGAACGCAACGCTTGATAAAATGTCGCATAATATATGTTTCTCGGCTTAGGAATAAATTTGTACGACTACCTAAAATTTGGTATGAACATTGCCGGTAAAAGTAGCGATAAAAGAATGGAAAAAGAGGTTTTATAAACATATCAGTGAGCCACCAAAACAAATGTATATTGTCCTTCTGATTAGGGCTTGTATCTCATTTATATGAGTACTATATGGGGCAGATCAAATGAAATAAAGTAAATTTGAGGAAATCGAGATATGTCGTAATGTTTTTGACGACATCTAATATGCAGAGTGTTCCGAACAATGTATCGAAGATTTCAAAAGGAGATTTCTTGACTTATTTTGAGAAAAAATTTACTCGTATGGTAAAAAATGGGGTATCGTTGAACATATATAAGTACTTTGATTGTTTGAAAGCAAATGTTGCCCTTAAATTAATGTGCCTACTATGTTATATAAAATCAAAGGTGTCTTTGACTTTGTAATAATTTTTTTTTTTGGATAAATATCAAACTAACCCCCACTTTTTGTAAAATATTAAATTAAAAGTTCTTAAAAGTTTTAGAAAAAAAAAACACAAATATTGATTGCACATTTTTGTTTTTATTTCTTTCATCAAACCTTGTATCACATTAGTTATTTAAAGAGAAAACCATTGCTTTGTATGCATGTTAGGGCTAATCTATTAATGTCTATTGTTTCCGATTCTTCTCGGTCTTGACCAATGAACAAAATTAATAAATTAAAGTTTGAATTGCTACCTCATGCACCCTGTTCGCCAGATTTAGCCCCCTCGGATTATTTTCTGTTCCCAAACTTGAAAAACCGGCTCAGTGGTCAAAGATTTTCAAACGATGAAGAAGTGATGTCGGTAGTTAATGGCTATTTTGAGAAGTAAGACAGTTCTTATTATAAAAAGGGTATCAAACTATTTGAACATTGCTTGGAAAAGAGCTGAAAAATAAAAAAAAATTTTTTAGAAAAGTTTTGTGTTTTCTTTGTACTTTTGGGACCGTATTGTTGGATTTAACAACAGCTCATTTTTTGCAGCTGTGTATCTGGAAATTTGCTGAAGAAAAGGAAAGTTGTGGAGTTCATTTATTCAGAAGTCTATAATCAGTCACAAAATCTATGTATTTTTTCATTTCATTTTCACTTATTTATTTATTTATCATCATAAACATCTATCACAGTAAGAGTTTTATTATAATATTATGAGAGATAACAATTTAAATAAATTTAACAATTTACATAAAGAAAAAAAAAATTGTATTTAAAATTCCAAATTCAAAATTCAGGTAAATATAAGAAAAGGAATTTAAATGAAGTTGAGATTGTATGAGACAAAAAAGAAAAGGAATCTGGAAGTTAAAATCTAAGTGCTTTGATTTGAGAAAAAAGATGTAACTCGCTCCTTAATATGCGTGTGTCATTCAGCTCTCTTAGGTTGCGCGGAAGTGAATTCCAAATGCGAATGGCAGCAATAAAAAATTGCCTCTCAGATGTTAGGTAAGATAATTATGGAAGAAATAAGCAAACAGATGCCGAAAACTGGATTTTATTGTAGAGATTTTTTCGTTTTTATTATGTTAAAAAGAGAATTGAGGGTACGAAATTTAACATAGTTCTAAAAAGATATATCCAACACGTTTCTTGCCAAATGTGATATTTGATCAAATCTTTTGAAGCTAACTGAAGCTTTATATTACTTTCAGCATCAAAATTAGAAGATTTCACATCCATAAATTAATACAAGAATAACCAAAGTTTTGAAAAGCATAAGTTTACACAGTGGTGTAAACTTTGGGGCTGTCCACAATGTTCGGAGAACATCATACGGTTTACCCACTAAAGCATTAATATGATTATTCCATGTCCGTACCATGTTGAATACCATGCCTAGGTCTTTGGACGATTAGACGAAATCTATTGGTAAATTGTTTAGCATTACAGATGGAAAGTAAGATAAGTCCAAACGTTTTTTTGAAATAACACTTTCATTTATTTGCGTTCATTGTTAGGCTATTTTTAAATGCCTATTTCGAAATTCGTTGAAGATCTTCAATTATATCATTAGCGCAGTTTTCTATTAAAAAATTTAAATATCATCCGCATAAAGGTGTTTTGACGAATTCATAATAACGGATTCTATGTCATTAACATACATTGAGAACAGGAGAGGTTCCAAAATCGACCCTTGGGGAACGCCTCGATGCAAAAGAAGAAATTCTGATAGAACGCCTTCCAGGACATTACGAGAGTAATTTTCTAGCAGAAGAAGACATATTAAAGCTGTGATGTAATTTATAAATAAGAGTGGAGTCATCAAACATATCGTAGAAATCTAGAAGGACCAAGAAGGTGACATGGTCCTTTTCCAGATTCTCTCTTATATCCTCTACCACGCTCATTAGTGAAGTTGTACAGCTATGCTTTGCAGGAAACCCAGACTGAACAGAAACCAGTAGATTATTGTGTTTAATATACATCAGGTATTTGTTTGATTATGCATAACTCTTTCACAAACCTTAGAGAGGAAGGGTAAAATATATAGTTTTTAGGGATTATTACTACTTTGGCCATTTTCCACTAGTGGGGAAAAATGCCGGTTGTAAAAATGGTGTTTATCACTTGTGTAATATATGGAAGGAGTAATGGTAATATGGCCTTAATAAAAACTGGATGTACTCCATCCATGTAATGCATATGATTTAATAGACAAAAAACTTTTCACAATATCCGTGTCTTCTATTCTTTGAAAAGAAAATGATGTGCCGCTTGGGATAACACGAGCACTGTTCGCACGATCGTCAACCTCGGCTGAGGCTGCAGCATATAGAATAGATAGGAATCTACGATTAAATTCATTGCTCTCGAAATTAATTACACACTTTAATTTTTGTTTACTAATCCCTAATTCACAAATAACCTCCGTAACCACAGTTTTCGATCATCAGAATTGATAGCTAAGTGATTTGAATAAAATTGTCTTTTAGTTGTGTGTAATCTTGGTGGAGCTCGTCCATCCTAAAGAGTTTCCATTGACGGTAAGCCTGATCACGTTTCATCATTAACACCCTTATCTCGTAAGTAAACCAAGCCCTTGTTTTTTCTCTTACCGTTCCAATGGTTATTGGCACGTGTGTATCAAAAAGATGATTTACATTTTTAAGATGAGCACAACTTAGTCATCCGGTGAGGGAATACTATACACGAGGTTCCACGGAATGCAATATATGTGGTGTTCTAAGGCAGACCTGTCTATATTTTAAAATTTCTAAAAGAATAGCTTGGATGACCTTGTAGAACTATTTATGTCAAAATCAAAGGTGAGAAAGATGGAGTCATGTTTAGAAAATACAGGTGATGAAATTTGATCATACAGAACAACTTTGTCTGTACTATTGACAAAAACAGATCTAACAAGGTACTGCAGGCACCTGTAAAATGAGTAGGGAGCTGGGTATTTATTGGATGTAGGTGACTTTCCTCTAAAATGTTATTATTAAAGTCACGACAGACAATTACATGAATGGCACTCGTTGAACTTTCCTCCATGAATTCATACACATTGCATAAATGAACAGCACTTTCACCACAGGAAACCAATATTCCGACATACAGATCGCATCGGCTTGGGAGTTTACAAAAAATTCTCTTAGTTTATCTATTTTGGGTTGCATTTAGATGGCAAACTTTAAGTCCTTGCCTATGACAACAAAAAACCCTAATCATATATCGCAATATAACATCATAACCGTCAGCAATGGAATCCAACCCGCCATCATTTAAATTAATTTTTTTAAAATAAATTTTGTATCAGAACCAAACGGCACACACAAATCACACCAAAAGCCACATCCATTTCCCCAAAGCAACGACATTGACCTACTACGATAGGGATATAAAAAGGAATCAAGCAATAACAACACAAAAAAAAAAGAAATTAATGTAAAAAAATGAAGAAAAAAAAAAAGGTTTCGATTAACACTTGCTGAATGGTGACTTCGATCATCATTGTTGTTATTCGTCTTCTTCTGCTTCCCTGGTCTGACAACTTGCGGTTATAGCATTCATCATTTTTGCTGTTACCTGCTTCGATGCCCACGTCTTCGAGACAAAGCTGTCTTTTGTTTTTGCAGCAACTACAGAGAGCAACTACATGCAGAATAGTGTTTCTTTAGTGGGGAGAGCTGAATTTGACAATGATGGGTGTGCCTATTTTATCGGTGATATCCGGATGGTTATTACGCCGCTGACGCTGAGAACGAAAAACTGCTTTCAACGTTGGCGGTATACACTTAATGCTGTGACAAAGGTGATGAAAGATAGTTTTTAGATTTTCTTTCGGCAACTGCGGGATTCCGGATATAATTTCGTCGACTGCATCACATCGTTTTTGAAGTTCAGTTATCTCCCCATCGAGAGTCTGCGATCAGCTAAGTGTGAATTTATCCTCTCTCCCTGCTCTTGTAGACTTCTTAGGGAATTTTCTAGCTCTTAAATCTTAAGCTCAGCTTTTCTTGGCGGCTTTGCAAGCTTTTGAGAGATGCTTCGACATTTTTTGTGTGTGTAGTTAGTCTGTCTTCTTTCAGCGATAAGCGGCTAAGTACAACATTTCGCAAAAGATTCATTTCCGTAGAAGTGATAAAAGTTTAAATTAATATTTGTTCAATAAAATGTAAAATGGAAACATAAAATATCGTACACTTAAATATGTAAACAAACACACTTATGATAAATCTCTCATGAGATAAAATTGCAAATGTCAAAATTTAACATAAAAGGAAGACATTTTTACACAAAATAAATCATAAATTTTATAACGTTGAAACAAACAGTTGGTTTTATTTAAAGTTATTTTTCTCTACAAAGTTTTGTGCACAGATTTTAAGACAGTACAATTTTTAATATAGAGTTTTTCAATAGGGACTTGACAACTTTGAATTGAATTTGTGAACGCACTCTTCGCACTAATCATCAAACTGTCACTGTCAATTTATTCAGTAAACTCAACATTTTCATTATAGTAAAGTACACTTACAAGCATCTGCAAATTATAAAAATTTTCTACAGATATTCGGAGTAGAAAGTAGTACAGACTGCAACTTTAAGAGCGATAACTCCAATTTTCGATCGTAATTCTCGGCCTAGTAAACAGGCAATAACAAGTTAAGTGCAAAAATTGAGCCTAAATATGGACTTGGACGACATGTGGTTTCAACAGGATGGTGCCACAAGCCACACAACACACGTTACAATCGATTTATTGAAGGGTAAGTATGGTGAGCATGTTATATCAAGACATGGGCCAGTTGTTTGGCAGCCTCGTTCGTGCGATTTAACGCCGCCTGACTATTTTCTGTGGGGCTACGTTAAGTCATTGGTTTATGCCAACACGCCGACGACGTTGGAAGAGCTCAGAGCCAACATTGAACGCGAAATAGCGGCCAAATGTGTGGCCGAGTCGTTGAATATTGGGTCCAAAGAATCGAAAGATGCAAACGTGCCCGCGGTGGCCATATGAACGAAGTCGAGTTCCATTCATAAATGTTTTGATTGTACTTCAAGCCAATAATAAAGTTTTTGAAATATCTCAAATGGTTTGCCTTTTATTTAAAAAAAAAAAAAATTGTCAAGTCGTTATTAGAAAACCCTATATAAGAACACAGTTGATACTGTACGATTCATATTTCAATTAAATACAACACGGTTAAACAAAGTAACCAGCGCCGCACATTTGGTCCGTTGGAACCGAATAATTAATTAGTTAATTGTTTGATTCTACTTAATATATGTATTATATGTGCATTTCATAAAATGCTCTACATCTTAGTGTGTGCCATACAAAGATTGAAATTTAAAATTAACTTAAAGCTGAAATTAATTTCAATTATGGAACAAACTCGGGAAACTTACATTGAGTTCAGGTGTGAATTGCTTGGTGGGTTGGATAGGTATTCTGGCGCACAAACTTCTCTTTCAGACTCAACGTTGGCTAGAAATATTCCTCACAGCAAAGATATACGTCTCCCGAAGTGGAGCTCGTTTCATGATATTTTTGTATCGCTGATTCATTGCAACACGTCTCTCGGAGGCATCCAGAAGCTCCACTACCTAAAGTCAAGTCTCACAGGTGAAGCGGCGAGACTTCTGCAACGCAGGAATTATGAGAAAGCATGTGAACTTTTGAAGGTAAGGTACGACCACAAACGTGTTCTAGTGACCTCACAGCTGCAACTCTTCTTCAATCAAGTGACACAAACGAAGGAAACTGCGAATGGTCTTAAATCTCTCATGGACACTTCTTTGGAGAGTATCTACGCACTCAAAAATCTTACCTTTGGATTCGTGGGACGTCATCATCATTAATGTGATGGTACAAAAGCTGTCAACCTTAACGCAACAACTATGGGAGAAAAACTGGGTAACAGTAAGGATCTTCCTACGAGTTTTTAGAAACACGTTTCCGGACACTAGAAGCTGTAGCACAAAAAGGGGCATCTGAGCCTATGCCAAGCCATGTCCGAAATCGCAATCAGCAGCTTGGACATACCACACTGTAACAAATTTTAATCAATTCCAGTGTAATGTATGCAACAACGGGCAACACTCGTTAAGAAAATGTAAGCGATTTCTGGGGATGGACAAGCAGGCAACAGGCTGTTCGGTAAACAAAGGTCTGCGACAACTGTCTGGCTTACAGTCATACTACCCGAAACTGTCCAAGTAATACAATAAAAATTGTTACTACTGTCATCAACGGCATCACTCTTTACTGCACATCAATTTTTTCGAACAATACGGAAACAATGCCACAGTTTAACAATGTAACAAACAACACAAAGAGACACAAATGAACCCAAATGCAGACTCCTTTAATCCCACGCAAGGAGACCATCCCTCTGGATCCGGACAAGTTCGAAACAATTTTCACACTTCACCCACATACTAGTATAATTCAAAGGTTTTGTTGGCAACTGCGGTTGTGAGGGTATTATCAGGCAATGGTAGGTACGTTGAGCTTCGCCCACTAATCGACTCAGGTTCCGAGGCTTCGTTTATTTCAGAGTCTGCTTCTCAAATCCTTAAGCTGCCAAAGCAAAACACATTCGTACAGATATCAGGGTTAGGAAAGGTCAGCAGCGGCACTACTAACAAATACGTGGATCTAAAATTCGCGTCTCGTAGTTCGACGTTTGAAGGTTTTACCAAGGCCTTTGTCTTCAAGTCGTTGACTGCTTCTTCCGGCCCACCAAACAACAATGTACGAGTACAGGCACTTAAAGAATCTGGAATAAGCAGATCCTCTGTTCCATACTCCGGCACCCATCGATTTGCTGCTTGGCAGCGATGTTTACGCAGATATAATCGTGCCGGACATCGTTCGTAGTATTAAACCCGGTATGCCAATAGCCCAAAAGACATAATTAGGTTGCGTAGTTTTGGGAAAGGTCTCGAAAAACTCCGGACCTTCACTCAAAATGTAAGTCTCGACAAGACTTGAAGAAAGTTCTGGGAAATCGAAGAGCTACCGTTTCCCGCTCAAGCCTCAAAGGACGATATCGAGTGCGAAAGGCACTTTCCAGCAAACAACACCAGACGAGCTGACGGCAGCTATGAAGTGGCATTTCTTTTCAAGATAGGGAAACATCCAGCTTTGGGGTCAAGTAAGGAAGGAGCTTTACGACGATTTTCATATCTTGAAAGACGTTTCCAGAGAGATGCAGAACTGAAAGAAAGCTACACCGAGTGTATTAGAGAGTACTTAACACTGGACCATATGGAAGAGGTAAATGTTGAGAGGGAGCTTACCTTTACCACACCACACCACACCACTATTTTTTACCACATCATATTGTTTTTAAGGCAGCGATCTCCAAAACTAAACTCCGAGTCGTATTTGACGCCGCATTCAAAACGTCTGATGGAACATCCCTGAATGCGCATTTACTGGTAGGTCCCATATTACAAAGAAACATGTTAGATATCATTTTAGGATGGAGAAGATATCAACACACCTTCACGGCGGATATCGAAAAAAAGTACAGTCAGATCTTTGTTAAAAAAGCAGACAGTTATTACCAAGTAATCCTTTGGAGGGACTCCAGTGGCCAATTAAAAACCTTTAGGCTGAAGACGGTAACCTTTGGCACCGCAAGCGCTCCATACCTAGCCATAAGAGTCCTGCAAAAGGCAGCCAAAGACAAAATGGCCAAATATCCGATCAGAGCACAGACGGTTCTTGAAGAAATGAATGTCGACGACCTAATTAGTGGAGATGACACTGTTGCTCGAACCAAACGAGACGAAGTCCGTAAACTACTTTCCTCCGCCGGGTTCAAGTTAGGAAAGTGGACAAGCAACACAAGAGCCTTAATTGAAGACATACCACCACAAGACCGCGAAATAGATTACCAACTTCAATTTGAATCATCAGTGCATGTCAAAACCTTGGGCATAAAATGGTTTCCAGCTAAGGATTGTTTCTTATTTCAGGTAACGCATCTAGGCATAGAAGAAACTACCAAAAGAACCATCCTCTCAGCTATAGCCAAGTTGTTTGATCCGCTTGGCTGGATTTCGCCATGCGTGATCAAAGCCAAATTAATTATGCAACAACTGTGGGGAAGAGGAACAGAATGGGACCAACCAGTGCCTGAGGACATACAAATCCAATGGAAGACTCTACGTAACGATCTTCTAGTACTGGAGCAATTACAGATTCCTAGGTGGATCCACAGTCACAGAAGCTGCATGGGTTCTGCGACGCATCGATCAAAGCATATGGAGCGGCAGTGTACATCCGCGTATAGGATGAACAAGGACACACGCAGATGCATCTTCTGACGTCAAAACAGTCAGTCTTCCGCGTCTCGAACTCTGTGGGGCAGTTCTGCTGGCGACATTGATGGATCACACAGAAAAGGTCTTCAACGTACCACGTCAGCATTGGTATGCGTGGTCAGATTCCACCATAACTCTTGCCTGGATTCGGGCTCCATCTTTCAGCTGGACTACATTCGTTAGTCTCCTGACCCTTTGAAACCAGAATAGTTGAACACCGCATCACAGATGGCAATAAAATCAGTACAAAAGGACATGTTTCCTGAGGACTTAACAAAACTGTACGACTGTCCAAAGGCAACATTAGCACTTAAGTCATTGAATCCCTTCATAGATGCAGATAGAATTCTTCGCGTGGAGGGAAGGCTTCAAAACTCTAATACGGATGAAAAAATGGATGAAAGACGCGAAGAACGAATGGAAAGAAATCGCAGACACCCTAACCAACCAAGGTACGAAGTAGAACTTCATTCCCTCAGCTTCCCCACACTTCGGTGGACTATGGGAAGCAGGAGTAAAATCTGTTAAGCACCACTTAAAAAGAGTTGAAGGAGACCAGAAGTTAATATTCGAAGATATCACCACGCTTCTTACGCAAATAGAATCATGCCTGAATTCAAGGCTCTGGGTCCTCTCTCCGACAACCCAGAAGACTTAGAGGTGATCACTCCAGCGCACTTTCTATTCAGCGAAACACTAAACGCGATTCCTAGTGAGAACACATCGATAAAAAAACATCAACACCATCGAGAGATGGAAAAGGGTTCAAGCTCTAACAGAAAGCTTTTCGCAGAAATGGAGCAGTGAATATCTAGCGCATCTACAACAGCGCCCAAAATGGACGAGGTCAGAAGAAGAACCCAATATGGGCGATCTGGTTCTCCTTAAAGACGAATAGTTGCCAGCGACATGGTGGATGCTCGGAATAACCGAATAACCAAGTTGCATCCAGGAAACGACGGACACGTTCGTGTTGTCACATTGAAAACAAAAACATCCACATTGAAGAGGCCAATTACAAAACTATGTTACCTACCAACGAAAAAACCACACAAGAACAGCAAATTATTTAATTATTTAATTATTAAAACATTTATAAATAAAATAACTAAAAAATTAAAATAAAATCACATCATTCAGGGCAAAGGTAAACAAAAAAAATAAAAAATAAATCTCTCATACAATAACACCATAACTATATCATCATCACAACGATTGAACTCAAAACATTAACAATAGCCACAAGTCATATCATCACAATAGTCCAAGCATTCACCTTATAAATAAACCAAAAACATACAGTCCATTAATAGTTAAACAATCAAAATAAAATTTTCAAACATTAAATAAATAAAGCAATCAATTCAACATAAAAATCAAAATATCTCATACAATATCCCTCGCACGCTACACACACACACGCACACCATACATATATCAGTCAATCAAAACACAATTCACTCATAAAGAAAAGGCTGGAATACTAAAAAAATTATAATAAATACATTAACCACAAGCATCACACACCTTACATATCAAAATACAGTTCACACACAATAATTATAAACAAAATAAATAAATAAATATTTTATATATATTTTAATTCGTGCGGTTTTTTTCAAAATTTGAACGTTTATTTAAGAAAAACATGTACAATAGTATTATTCAAGGTATTGCCCATCTGAAGCTATGACTTTTTCCCATCTTTCTGGCAATTTGTGGATCCCATCCCAAAAGAACTGCGCCGGCTTGGCAGCCTAAAATGAATCAAGTCAATTTTTGATATTCTGCCCTGACGTGAACCGTATTTCAGTGAGGGAGTTCTGCATCGACCGGAACAAATGGTAGTCAGAAGGGGCAAGGTCTGGGCTATAAGGCGGGTGGGGTAAGACTTCCCATCCACTGTTTTCCAAATAGTTCTTAGCCGGAATAGCAACGTGGGGCCGAGCGTTGATGGAAAATTATTTCCTCGTGTCTGGTCGCATATTTCGGGCGTTTTTCGGCTACTGCTCTCTTCAAAAGGATTAATTGTGTTCGGTAGCGTTGTCCATTGATGATTTCATCCGGTTTTAGCAGCTCATAATACAGCACACCCATCTGATCCCACCAAATAGAGCATTACCTTCGCGGCATGGATATTCGCCTTTGCCGTTGATTTGGCTGGTTGGCCGGGTTTCACATATGATTTTTTGCGCTTGGAGTTATCGTAATTGATCCATTTTTTCATCACCAGTAACAATCCGATGCAAAAATGACTTCCTTTTATGGCGTTCCAGCAGCATTTCGGACATGCAAAACCGCCTTTCGACGTCTATCGGCTTGAGTTCATGTGGAACCCAATTTCCTTGCTTTTGAAAATATTCAGCTGCTTTTAAACGTTTTGAAATGGCTGCTTGAGTGACATCCAAAGATTCTGCGAGCTCTTCTTGTAATTGGCAACAATCTTCATAGAGTAATGCTTCCAGTTCTTCATCTTCCAACTTTTTTGGCTGCACCACTTTTAAATCGTTCAAACCATTTTTGGCACGTTCGCTCAGCTGGCACATGTCCACCATAAGCTTCCACCAGAATACGATGACTTTCGGCAGCAGTTTTCTTCATATTAAAGTAATGAAGAAGAACTCCCCACAAAAACACTTTTTCAGGCACAAAGTTAGACATATTTGAGTGAAAAAAAATTATTGTTGTTTACGCTTCAAACGAATGACATATACTGAAATAACGTACAATAACAGTTTTCAACGCATGTTCCAACGGTATAATAACAATGGAATAATACAAGTTACGCCATCTCTTGGCAAACCGCACGAATTAAGTTATAGACCCAATAAAATAAACAATTTCGTATGACACAAAAAAAAAAAAAAAAAAACAAATGGTAAAATGCATAGAAATCGTGAGTTGGAACGCACAACACTCCACACAATATACTTCATACACAATCAATACAATAATAAGTTAATAAAAATATGAAATTAAAACAACACTCACCTGAATTTTGAACACCGACGACACCATAAACGAATTATATTATTACAAAAAAAAAAAAAACTCAGCACTAAACACTGAATTGAAGTAAACCACGGCTGCCGTAGTTACTTAAACACAATTGATCAAGAATAGCCATCACAATTTAATCACGTACTCTTCTTCAAATACGCAATTAAAGAAAGTAGTGCAAAGAGGACAATGCCAGACCTTTCTGTCTCCAGAAAGCATTCTACAGATCATCAGCCTCTACCTGAACATTCCGACTCATGACTGGAAAGTTGCGAAACTGCAGGAGCTAAGGATTTATAAGGAATCCCTTAAATCTCAATCGCGGATTAAAGGCATGATCCGGTTCGGATTCGAGGCAAAACACCTATGGATCTATCAAAAGGATGAGCTGGATGCTGATAAGCAACCTCTTCCTCCTTTAAACAAAAATTCAAATTCAGCTTTGGATCTGGGAGCGTCGGTATCCTTTCCTGTAATGGACAGCGACGACTCTAATTCATCCGAAGCGACTATTTAGCCGTCGGTCTTATCTTCTGACACTCTTTCGGAAATGGAAACCGACGACGAAACAAAAAGAGATCCTACATGATCAGAAGAAGAAGATGAGCTCTTGAGCTCATTTTCAGAATCGGAGGACTCCAACAAAACCGTGGTGGAGGCCATTATGGAAATTGTAGCAATGCTCATTCTGCGTCTCTCCAAAAACGCAGAAAATATCATCCTAATTCAGGAACCATGGATCGGACTGCGACACCATTATACGCTCCACTTTATACAAAGAGATTAGAACTTGTATACTAGTGAAACGTAGCCTTAATGTTTTTTTTACTTCCTAACCTCAGCGACCCCGACTTAGCCATTGCCAGACTGGAGATTGCCAAGGCCACGATCAGCTAATAACCAAGAAAGATTGGTACAGGAAGCTGGTAAAATTGGCCTCATCATCGGATGCATTACCGATATCAACGGTAGAGGTGAGTCAATTTTTGATTAGATTTTTAGTACTACCCTCATTGCTTGCAATATTGGCAATGAGCACACTTTTATAACAAGAAACTCACAGGAAGTGCTGGATATCACTCTTGTCTCAGACATCAATCAAATGCTAACGAACTGGATGGTATCGACTGAACACTCGTTTTCAGATCACCGATACATCCAATCCAACATGGGTGATGCTCGACCCTAGTCAAACAGCATTCCGAAACTATCGGAAAACTAATTGGCTAAAATACACAGGAATACTGTCGAAAACACTATCCTCTGAACTCTCAAGTCCCTCGCGAAACACTTTGGGGCAAGAAAGAGCTGCACTGAAGGACTTCGGCACCTGCAGAAAAATCACTGACTGGGTCTCATACAAAAAATCCCTCGAAATATATAAAAAAGAACTGAAGAAAGCGAAGCATCAATCTTGGAGATCATTCTATCTATCTATCATCTTCTCTTCTAAAAACTCTAGAATGACTAATTAATATCCATATTTGAGCTAAAATTAATCCAAGACCTTTGTCAACGGCACAAAATGCCTACTGTAATGGAAAATCGATGGAAACGGCTCTGCATTCGCTGACTAGCCACATCGAACGATCCCTTCAATACAGAGAGTACACAATGGTTGCTTTCCTCTAGACATAAAGGGCGCCTTTAACAACGTCGACACATCCGCAATCACGACTGCGCTTTCACATCTGTATTTGGACGACTCACTTGGGGAGTTGATCAGTCTTATGCTAAATAGCAGGATAATCAACTCCAAACTGGGTGGGACTTCTACTATAATATGTGTTAGTATATGTTGGGGAAAAAGTCTTCGAATTTTTTTAATATGAATTTATTATAAATTAAAAATTTCCTAAAAAAAATACATTTTCGTTTTTACATTACGATTATAGTTCAAAGAAATTTTAGTTTAGGGGTCTCCTGCGGCCATATGTAGAAATTAAAAATTCAAATTCAAAAAAAAAAAAGTTTGGTTTCATTCTGATATTGACAGATCTTCCATCAGATTAATTTCGCGCTGGCATTGCCAGATCTTCCGTAACACTCTCCCCCGGTATGTTCACTTGAGGCCCTATCATCCCTCTTAGCTGACGGAGATCAAGTACAGCTATTTTTGTTGCAGGCTTCTCGTCAGAAACCTCACCACTGCATAAACCCCTTTTTTCACGGCGATCATTCTGCTTTTAGGCTAACAGTTCCTGGGGTTTTCGGGATCAGATATCGTCGACTTCTATAGCTTTAGCATCGTCAAACCACTTGCAGCATCGGGTAATGCCGGGAGAATATTCGCGCACCCATCTCGTCTAAAACGCGGTTTGTCAACTGCGTCTCAATTGCTTCCCTTCGCTGTTATGTTCAACAAGAGGCTTTCCGTCGTTAGAACTACTTAACATCCTCTTCATGGCTTATAGGTATATATGTGAGAGGCCAAGAGTTTACGGTCATCTCCACCTCCATCAGAGCTGCACGTAGAATTTCTTCCGGCGGGTTTGTTATTAGCTTCCGGCTCCATTGTCGAGCATCACTCTTCCTCCCAGCCGCAGCAAGCTGTCTTCGTCAAGATACTCGGATAGATTAAAGATTGGAGTCGACTTATTTACCGTACTTCCCCTTAACAACAATGCCACTTCCTCATCATATTCAATCGCCTGTGCTTTCCGCCAAAGCACGATTTCGGCAAGCTGGATTTACTTAAGTAGCACTTTGGTACCTTCATTTTCTTCACATTAGGCAGAAGTCGAACCCAGTTCATCCACTTCGAGTGTTGATCGTCATGGATATGTTCTTCCAAACCACAACCGGAACGTCAAATATCTTGAAAGATGATTTTCGCATACATCACCTAAAACGCAAGAAGTCCTAACGGGTGGAAAATGGTCATGATCAAACTTAGCACTTTTCTTTTTGTATTTCGGCGGATTCCAAGTAAACCGTCCTCATTCAATTAACGATTTGACAATTTAAAAATGAAACAGTCGTCGATAGTTGACCAGCACATTCCCAGAACTTTGTCCGTCGACATCTCTGCTTCTACGTTTAAATTAAAGTGCCGCATTGAGTGCATTAAGCACAGATTTTAAGTTGGAAATCCAATTTCGCATATGAAATCCTCTCTTAGAGTAAATGAATTAAACGTCCCGTGCCAGTTTTATCGCCTCTTATTCAGTATCAACGCTGTCTATCATTAAAGTAGTGATGTTGATGGATACACTGCATAGCTCTCCGATATTCAGAACGGAACTCTTCAGCATTTTTATTTTTACATATTGCGCGGAGCTTGGGGAGTTGGTAGCTCCAAAGGTCATCACCAACATCGTGTATGCTACCGGCTTAGCAGAGCCACGTTCTGTCTGGTCTTCTTCGTGAATTTTCACTTGATGGTACATTTCAGCGATATCTCTCCCTATTCTCACATGCCTTTGCCGAAACTTGCGGACTGTTGAAACCGATGAAGTCAGTAAATTTGGACCCTTAAGAAGCATGTTATTTTAAGAGACACCATCCAATTGTCTCTTTTGGCCATAGCAAAACTGTCTGGATGTTCAATTGCATAATGGCCTTCCTTGGATATCATCGCTCCTTCCTTACCCTAGATGTCTAAGTTATCAAGGCAAATGTAGTCTCTTACGGTGCGAAGCAATTTAGCGTTAACAGTGATTTCACAATCGCAAATATGAAATATGGTATGTAATGGTCCGTCGCTTCTTTTCGCGTATTACAGCATTCGGAAGATTGACCATTTATAGTCCAACCCAGGAGAGTTTTCTCGGCAACTGGTTCAAAGTCTGCACCCGATTTGGATCTTAAACTTAGCTCAAGCTTACAGTTATTCAAGCCAATAAGTAGCTTCGGTGTGGCATTGGCAAATGCAGTCCCTTTAAATAACTGTATTTGTATTTGTTTGTATCTGTACCCTGCCTCCTACTTCAATTGTTTCCAAATTTACCAGATGAGAGTTATCTTCAAATTGGCGGTCCATCGCAGACAAAGCGGCTCCGGAATCCCTTTAAGGTTTAAATTATCTAGTAAATCCTCGTCGATGAGCGTAAGAGATGATCCGTCATGAAAAAAGGCAAAGGTCGAAATTTGTATACTATTTCCATGTAGGGTGACAGAAGGACCTTTGAACAGTTTTCGGTTTTAGTCTACATAATGCGTGTGACAAATCGCTAGTCCCCGAATACTAGCAGCGGATGGAAGAACTTGTCTGTGGAGAAGAGAATGATGCAAAAGGTGGCATCGCAGTTTTCCTTCAGAGAAACATTTGGGGTGTCGTTATGAATGTTTAATGTACCTCGTTTTCGAAATTTAGCGGAGGTACTCGGAATTACAAAGCTGTTTACTCCATGTGCTAGCTGGAGCAGCCAGTTACTAAAGACTTCGAGTGTGTAGGAGGACAAACTTAGCTTGTGCATTCCTCAAAAGGAGCCCGGAATACTTTCGAACCAACTATTGTTCTAGTTCGGGGTTGTTTAAATGGTTCCGCAGGTCGGGAGCTACCATCATTGCACAAATGTTTTGGCCCTCTAGCTTGTCACAGACGTATCAAATTTTCGTAATCCAAAAATCCACAAAGTACTGTTGTTTGCTCGTAGCTGGCCCTAAACAATGGCAACTGTTCAGGATTTCCAGTAAACTTTAGCAACTCCTTGGTCACGCGTAATGCGGTTGGATTGCTTTAGCTCAGATGCCTTCTTCAATTCGTGCGCCCGTTGAGCTCTTTGGTAAAACACCTGGCATCCATGTTGGACATGATGCATCTCGTTGCTTAAAGGAGCACTGTAACTCCAGCGCGTGAAGTTTCTTAATGATTTGTAATAAGACAGGGTCCTGTTTCGCATTGGCTGCTGGATTTATAGGCATATAAGTTGGTCTGGCTTCCTTAGCTACCTGCACTGCTGTGTACTTTCCGTTTTGGGAGCAGATGTAGTTAGAGTGTTTACTTTGCGAGTCATTTACCGCCATTCTTCAACTTGTGCACAACTTTCGCTATCGCTTTCGGATTCCAGACTACTAGGTGGAGTGAAAAGTAACCTCCTTGACCGCCAAATCCGCTGCTACTGCTACTCAAGGTAATGGTGCCTTGAAATCCGTTCAAATTTCAGTGCTATACTGTCTTTAGTCTTGTTTTGACAGCTGATTGTTGTTGACGTGTTTGGAATCATGTTAAGGATAGACAAAAACGATTTTCGTTCTCTCATAAAACATTATTTTTTGAGAGGCGAAACGGCGAAGGAAATAAAAGAAAAGTTGGATAAATATTATGGGGCTAATGCTCCATCAGATTACACCGTCAAATATGTTATTGTGTTTGAGAGTTTCGTGGTAGCCGCAACGCAAGCGGCAGGTCTTCCGATGCGGTTACAGAGGACAATGTCAAAAAAATACATGAAATGGTGTTGGCTGACCGGAAAGTGAATGTGCGCGAGCTAGCAGATATCACAAAGATTAGTACTGAGCGCACACGCCATATTTTGGGCAATATTCTGCATATAAAAAAGTTATCCTGCCGCTGGGTGCCGCGCATACTCACCCCTGACCAAAAACACGAACGCGAGAGCACTTCGAAAAAGTGTTCGGACTTGCTGATGCGGAATCGAGCGGACTTTTGGTGTCGATCGGTAACTGTTGAACACCAGAAAACAGAATGAGTGCCCGGCAATGGACTGAAGCCGACACGAGTGCTCCGAAGCGGCCGAGGGAGGCTCGATGGGTCGGAAATGTTATGGCGTCGGTTTTTTGGGATTGTCATGGCATACTCTTCGTGGACTACCTCGAAAAACAAAAAACCATCAACAGCGAGTATTACTGTGCATTACTGGAGCGATTAAAGGCCGAAATCGCTGCAAAACGGCCTCACATGAAGCGAAAAAAAATGTTGTCTTGCAAGATAATGCACTAGCGCACAAGAGCATCGCAACAGCGTCTAAGATCTATGACTTACGGCTCCAATTGCTGTTGCATCCACCGTATTCGCTCAATTTGGCTCCCTTGTCCTATTATCTCTTCCCAAACCTCAAAAGATGGCTCATCAATATAAAATTCAGCTCACGCGAGGAAATCATCGACGCCACGGAGGAGTATTTTGCAGACCTTGCGGAAAATTACTTTTCGGATGGGATCAAGAAGTTGGAAAACGCTAGAATAAGTGTATCAAACTAAAAGGGGACTATATTGAATAAAATTAAAAAAAAAAAAATATTTAAAAAAAATTGTTTTCATTCCCAAGGAGGTCACTTTTCACCCCACCTAGTATTATCTTCGGCTTCTTAATTGATGGTTAAGGTCATTAATTCTTCTTCTTTTCCAGTAGACCTTTCTTTTGATTGAGAATTAATTGTTGCTCCTGCACAAGCTGCATCTTGCAATCTTCGCGAGATTGCGAAGAGGATGTCCTAGAACTTTGGGAAATCACTGATTTGGGTTTAGGAATGATTCATATGATGGGAGTTTCTTCGCCTTGTTTGGCCGTACTATAGTCGCCTACACAGGAAGAAGGATTAAAGGCAGATGGAATGGGACAGTGTCCAGTCGAAGATGATTAGCTGCACTAGAAATTGGATTTCGTTCGGTACAGACGTCTTCATTTAGTGACCTACGCTCAAAATGCGTATTGTCTGATGACAAAACCTGTTTAGCACACTCAGGTTCTATTTGGGATTCTTTTTGTTTACAGTGTGTAGATTTTTTTTTTTTTTTTTTGTTATGTGTTGTAGCACTGGGTGTTCCATGGGATTCAATTGAAGGACTTGCTAGTAGAGTGGAACATGATAAGCAACGCCAATCGCGATGAACAACAGAAGAAGTTCCACCAACGCATATGTAGTGGAACCAACCATCACAATTATCACATCTTACCATGCGCAAATTATCTTCTTTATTGTACGCGATGCAACTAAAGGTTTCTTGCTTGTTCCCAGCATCCAGTAACTTGTGAATTTTGGGCAGCATCTCGTAGTCTTAAAGAATTTTTTAAGATGTTTTAGAAAAAGTCTTCGAATTTTTTTCTATATAAATATATTCTAAATTAAACTATTTCTAAAAAAAAAAATACATTTTCGTTTTTACATTACGATTATAGTTCAAAGAAATCTTACTTTAGTGATTTCCTGTCGCCACATGTAGAAATTAAAAATTCAAATTAAAAAAAAAAGTTTGGTTTCGTTCTGACATTGACAGATCTTCCGTTAGTAGAGGACGCGCTGGCATTGCCAGATCTTCCGTAACAGTAGAGGAACTTAGTGGTAAATGAACTGGTGATATAATTGGAAGTGGAAGGGAGCAGGAAATTGCCTATGCGAACGACGTTGATAGTCGTCTCAGATCAGCATCTTAATACCATCAAATAACTACTTCAGTTTCATCCTAACAGATAAAGCCGTTGGGTGGATTGCTGTGGATTGGGAGCTAACCTTCATAAAACTGATCTTGTCTTATTTTCCAGGAAATATACAATAAAATTCCAACTACAGACCCTACTTCAACAAAAAGGTACCAGTTTAGTGTTTTCCGATACAACAAAATACCTGGGTCCCTTCCCTAGAAACCTATCATTCAGGGAAGACTTAAGTTTGTTATCTTACAAGAAAGCCATTGGAAACCTATGGGGCCTCTAACCTCGAATAACCAACTGGCTTTACATCTCAGTCATAAGACCGATACTCACTTACGGTGTGGTAGTCTGGTGGGCTGGCTTAGACATTGCAGTCAACTGAAAAAAACGAAACTGAATCCAAAGAACAGCATGTCTCCACATAAGCGGACCTCTACGCTCCACTCCCTCCACGATGCTAGATATTCTGTTTCACTGGACACCCATCGACAACTTCAGCAGGCAAGTAGTTGCGACTACACAGTGGACAAATAATTTATAAGGCCGCGCTAATACTCCTAATATTGTATATTAGAAATTCACTTAGAAAACATCGATAACACGATACCTAAACTTCGGTTTGGCAAAGACTTTCATGCGAGCTTTCCCTCTAGATCCTTCTGGCAGTAAGATGTTTTCATGTAAGACAAGTCTATCCATTTCTATACAGTTGGATCTTAAACCGATAGCGGAGTTGGTAGAGGTGTTTTTTTCAGATAAGCTAAGTCAAAGCCTCTCATACCGTCTTCCAAATCACTGTAGCGTGTTCCAGGCGCAAATTTTTAGCAATTAAAGAAGCTATGTCCTGGCTGAAGAAAAACGTGATATCTGCAAAGGATATCCGCATCTTTTCGGATAGTCAGGCCGCTATCAAGTCCCTGGACTTGGTCTCACTAAATTCTAAAACCGCCCTTGAAAACCGATCATCTTTTACGGAAATGGCGGACCATTTTAACCTTCACCTTTGTTGGGTGCCGGGCCACAGAGACATTCCAGGTAATTGTAGGGCCGTCGAACTCGCCAAAATTGGAACCACTCTACCTATTCTACCGGAAAAGGGCAGCATTATTTCAGCTGAATGATAATAAAAGAACATACCTTAGATGGTACAGTCGGCAAATATGTCTATCGACTTAACAGATCTGGCCAAAGTTGGATCTGAATCGCTCTTTGAGTCTGATTCTTCTAAATAGGAAACATCTCAGCGCCATTATAGGTGTCATCACTAGACACTGCATTATAGGCAAGCATGCAAGAAGATGTGGCGCTCTTACAAACGATTTCTGCAGAAACTGCATGAACGAGGAGGAAGAGGAGATAATCTTCTACCTTCTCTGTACGTGTCCAGCTCTTTCCCAGAGAAGGACACTCCACATAGGAGCCTTCTTCTACAACGTCCTAAACGCTCTAAAACGACGTTAACAGTCTCCTGCGATTCATCGTAAGCTCAAATTGGTTTCATGAGTGAGAAGGCCTAAGTGAATTGGTTTTCCAACCGCCACTCTAACCAACCTAACCTACTACTGACGCAAGTGACGTTGCAATTAGGGCAGTGTTGTCTCAAGGTCCCTTAGGCTCAGATACACTGGCTTGCTATGCAAGTTTGACCTTATCAAAAAGTGAGCAAAATTATAGCACTATCGAAAAGGAGTTATTAGCCACTGTCTGGGCAACTAAATATTTCCGTTCGTACCTCTATGGAAGAAAATTTAAAAATCAGAAAATTTTGACGACGCATCTATGACAAACAATTTGGAGGTCTCTGAAAATCTATCCTCTATTCACTCAGGCGAGAAAAATATCAATGACAGTATACCAATTTCACAATGGCGAATAAATCAGTTTTTAAACCAAATTATAATTAGGAGGAACCCTTCCAAAAAAGACTGTTTGCCAAAATATAAATCTTTAGGAGAATAATAGAAAGAAAAGAAAAAATGCGAAAATAACATGCCGCAACTGTTAACTTTAATGCTCATGCTGTACCATTGACAGCATATACGAGTATATACAGTTTTTTCTATTTTGTACTAACTTTTTAAGAAAAAGAAAAGATATATCATTGGGCAAAATTTTCAAGAATTATATAAATACCAAGTCACTAACCGCTATTCTAGCAGATTACAAAATTTTTAAGATAATACAATCAGTCTATTCCAAGTTTTTTTTCCAGGTCTCAAATAAGGTTAATTAGGCCAAATATTTTACTTAAAGGTATAACCGAACAAGATGAACAAGAAACTTAAAGGTATAACCGAACAAGTCGAACAAGAAACACTTTTTGAAAATTATGATAGAGCACTTGGAAATAAATGTTAATTAAATGTTAATTTTTTGAATTGTACTCAAATGTATTTAAAATAATCAGTAGCTGCGATACTTGTCAAAGGTATAAATATGACCGAAATAGGGAACAACTTAAACTAAAGCTTACAGAAACATTACTAAAACCACTTCAGGTAATTCACATTAAATTTAACCAATTCACAATGAAAATTTCCTTGCAATTTTGGATAAATTTAGTAAGTTTTCCAATTTGTTAAATGCAAGAACAAGTTTGGCTTTAATTAAATCTTTTCACATCATCTTTTCACATTACAGTTTGCCACAAAATGTAGTATCAAATAATGGCTCTGAGTTTATTTTAACCCTAGTTGAATTTCATACAATATATGCAAAAACGTCTAAACGGAAATTCACCAGTTGAACAGTTTCACTCCTCGCTTACTGAACTCACCCAAATAATTAAATCAAAAGAAAAAAATATACCAATAGTGGAGATTGTTGATAAAGCCGTCTTAACCTATAATTACTCCATACATTCCACAACTAAATTAACCCCATTTGAGCTCATGACCGGACACATATATACAAAATAACCATTCCCTTTTAAATCTACCACATTTTCAACAGTAGACAATTCACAATTCACAAGAATATGTATACAAAAACATAAACAGAACTATGAAATTTATTGGGTCTATAACTTTTCGTGTGGTTTGCTAAAAGATGGCATAACTTGTATTATTCAATTACTATTTTTCCATTGGAACATGCGTTGGAAAGCTACTGTCATTGTACGTCATTTCAGTATTTCACTCAAATATGTCAAACTTTGTGCCTGAAAAATTGTTTTTGCGGGGAGTTCTTCTTTATTACTTTAATATGAAGAAAACTGCTGCCGAAAGTTATCGTATTTTGGTGGAAGTTTATGTTGAACATGCGCTAGCTGAGCGAACGTGCCAAAAGTGGTTTGCACGATTTAAATGTGGTGATTTTGGCTTGGAGCGATGAACGATGAACGTCCTGGGCAGCCAAAAAAGTTTGAAGATGAAGAGCTGGAAGCATTACTCTATGAAGATTGTTGCCAAACACAAGAAGAGCTCGCAGAATCTTTGCGTGTAACTCAAGCAGCCATTTCAAAACGTTTAAAAGCAGCTGGGTATATTCAAAAGCAAGGAAATTGGGTTCCACATGAACTCAAGCTAAGAGACGTCGAAATGCGGTTTTGCATGTCAGAAATGCTGCTGGAACGCCACAAAAGGACATCATTTTTGCATCGTATTGTTACTGTTGATGAAAAATGGATCCATGGACCCCAAGCGCAAAAAATCATATGTGAAACCCGGCCAACCAGCCAAATCAACGGCAAAGCCGGGGCGCGAAGGTAATGCTCTGTATTTGGTGGGATCAGATAGGTGTGCTGTATTATGAGCTGCTAAAACCGGGTGAAACCATCAATGGACAACGCTACCGAACACGATTAATCCGTTTGAAGAGAGCAGTAGCCGAAAAACGCCCGGAATATGCGACCAGACACGAGGCAATAATTTTCCATCATGGCCCCACGTTGCTACTCCGGTTAAGAACTATTTGGAAAGTCTTACCTTACCCGCCTGATAGCCCAGACCTTGCCCCTTCTGACTACCAATTGTTCCGGTCGATGCAGAACGCCCTCACTGAAATACGGTTCACATCAGAGCAGAATATCAAAAATTGGCTTGATTCATTCTAGGCTGCCAAGCCGGCGCAGTTCTTTTGAGATGGGATCCACAAATTGCCAGAAAGATGGGAAAAAGTCATAGCTTCAGATGGGCAACACTTTGAATAATACTATTGTACATGTTTTTTCTTAAATAAACGTTCAAATTTTGAAAAAAAAAACCGCACGAAAATAGTAAAATAACAAGCACTTAGGTTCATGATTTTATAGTAAAACAGATAAAAAATTCTCTGTTGAGACTGATAAGCGAAGGATTCATAAGCAGATGATAAGAAAAAAGACTAGAAAAAAACAGACCTAAATTTTGAAACTTCTACTTCATTAAATAGTATTAAAAACATCGCTTTAATTTTTTACATATTTCTCATTTTATATTACCCAACAAACCAAATTTAAACATGCAGGTAAGCCCAATTCAGTAAAATAAAAGTAACAATAAATAAGTAAATATGTAAAATAGAAATTAAATTTATTTGTCCAAATCCTTTTGCAAAAAAACACACTCTCAAGAAAATATTGTTAATATTTTACATATATAGTAGCTCAAACATGAATTAAATTATAAAGATATTGTTAGTATTATGTATGGAATACTATTATTTTAAGCAGTATACCATATTATGTCATCCAAACTACTAACATGTGTCTATGATGAAAATGTCTCTACAGCATTCTGATCGCCTTATCTTTATAAGGAAAAATGGACATACGCCTAAGCAAACCAAAATAAACATTTAATGCCTTTGCCCAAAATGTTCATTCTTAGAAGGGAGGAATACATTCCGTTCGTGTACAGTGCGCCTAAGACTCAAAAGTACTGTTCATATGCACATACATACATTTAGCAGCGGCATAACAACAACAGCCGTTTGGGCACAAAGCCAAAAGATGTATAAAAGGAAAGCTGTAGAGTACATTTATTCGGAAGTCTACAAGCAGTCGCAAAGCAAACAACATAGTTTGCTAATTTATTTACAAATAGTATATTGATATTTTAGAAAATAAAAAAAAGAAAGAGTTGTGTTTTGTTGTGTTAAAAATATATAATATTCATGATCGAAGATACTAAGAGTTCGTTCTCCAGGAATAACGTACGGAAGTTTTTCCAACAGATAAAAAAAGCGTGTCAAGGCAACTAGATTCGTACAGAAGACTTAAGATATGAAGGAGGAAACCTTGCAGTAAAGTAACAGTCGATGCTGAGATTATTCGGAAAAAAATTTTCTGCAGGCTATATAACGGCGAAGAAGCCCGTCATCAGGAAAAATATACCATTTAACTTAAACTTAGAAACTTCAGTCTAGTTAACCAAAAGGGAGGATAGCAATATCAAAGTTTTAATTCAATAAACCAAGGAGACTGTATATAAGACCTTGTTCATTCCAGCCCTACTTTATGGCGCTGTAGCATGGACTCTATCGAAAGAGGATGAAGATATCCTTAGTTGTTTCGGGAGAAAAATCATTCGTACAATATTTCATCCATTTTGCGTTGACGGATTTTGAATTCAACGACGAACATCTACCTTTCTTTAAGATGTTAGGCTCCCATTGCACATTGTTATGTTTCTTATATGATTCAGATAGTAGAATACTTTTGTATGCAATAAATAAAATATTTTTATAAAGTATCTCACATTTAATGTATCCTATCATTAATTTGGAGGGAAAATAAATTTATTAGCTTGTGTGAGCAATACAATTTATTGTTTATTTATTTATTTTTTTTTAATAATAAAATATATTTGACAGTTTCTTACCGCTTATGATATTTTGCCATGAATAGCCAATAATAATAGTAATGAATACTCACAGCCAATGTCATACCAATGCTCATGCACACTATTCTATTCTGCTGAACTTAACTCGGAAAGAAGTGGAACCTAACATGAAACTTTCTCTAGAAAATCAGAAACAACGTGGCATATTCAACAGAAAAGCTTAGAACAACCACATCTGCTTTCAAGACCCCCGTATACTGAATAATATTGAATACCTTAGAAAGGTAAAGGCAACATTATGGATGAAAACTTACAATGGGAATATACACAGATGGATATGAGTACAAGATGATTAATAGTACGTGGATTGTAGAATAGACTACATCTGGCATGCAACAGCCTGAATCTCATTGTCTTTAGCTCGATGCTCAATTGGCTATTAAAATCCTAAAAGCATCAACAGTAAGATCAAAGGTGGTTTTGTAATTATACGGAAAATTGTATTTGTTTTGCAAATATTAACCTTCCTAAAAATCAATTTCAGTTTCAATAGAGTTTTCTGAAGTTCACACACCATACACAACAACACAACAACATAGGGATACGAGTATGTGTATCATATCATATCAACTTACCACCGTGATTATTCAAAAATAAAAATAAAACTGCACAGGCGAACGTAAAAAGTTTTTACTAAGTTTTGAAACTTCAAAAGCACCTTGACCTATGCTCACAATGTAAATGATTGCTAAGCGAAAAGCAAACAGAGAACGGAAGAAACTTAAGTAAGAAGTTCTGTCGAAGAGTTATCACTTAGAAAACTCTAAGGTGGAAAACTCTAAGGTTGAAAATGGAACAACGTTTCCCGATTTGAAATTTAAAGTAATTTTTGCCGTTACTATTCGTAGTTCTGCTTTCTATCCTTTTTGCAAAACGACTTTTCGAAATAAAATCCAATTTGAAAACAGCACACAGTAGCACAAGCCCATTCACGAGTACAGATACGGATGGAAGTATTTCTGTACTCCATATGGATGCGAAAAAGTTCTTGCGAGATGCGAGAAAGCACGAATAGAACAGATTTTGGCAAATTCTCCTTATGGCAACGAAGTACATATGAGAATTTATTTAGGAGTGATTATAGTAATTCAGGGAATAGTAAAAAGTAAATCCTTCAGAATAGTTGAAGGGGATTTCGAGCATTATATGAACAGTAGTTGGTCTTTGAGAAGTGCATGAACATTCAAGTGAATAATGCTCCATTGCTTTTTAGAGCTTAAGCTTTCTGATTTCAAATTTAGAAGTTTGTTTGTGATTTAATTCCAACTTTAAATGTATTTATCTGTAATTAGACCACGATAACTGGTGCCTTGAAGAATTTATTGGGTCATTTCACAAACATGATTGTTGTATATATGAACATATGTACAAAAACACATAGTTTCACATGCAGAATATGGACATGCAGTTATTATGATGTGTGCTTGATAGATTAAAATGAAATATTTAAAAGTGGGAAAACGGGTGAATGTTTTACTGTGATACGAGCTGGAGTTTAATTGAATATTGTTGTATATTCGCGTGAAAAACTTTGAGAAGAGTTATGTGTACCAGTTAAATTATATTGGCAAATACGTGCTAGTTTGTATACATACGAGTATGTGATAATGATATCCACATAAACCATATGTGTTTACTTGAACGCGTTTGCTTCTCGCAGGAGTATACCTTTTGCTTATTCATTCATGGATCTGTACATACCTTTCAGCGCGTTTTTACTGTTCGAAACCGCAAAATAACTACTTGCTGATATGGCATTTACAACCGACACAAAGTTTTGGAACATGCTAATCTAGACTCCATGCAATTGCTTAGATTTTTATTATATGAATTCGATATCTCAATAGAGTTTTTTTGTAATTCATACTATGCTTGTCGAAACACACCAGCAAAAACATTGCACATGAAAAGATATATAAAATGTTCTATATATTATACATTCTACATAGAATATGTACCAGCAATAGTTTTACTTAATTTACATTTGTGAGTGTGCATCTTTGCAATAGTTTTAGTTTCCTGTTAGTTTAAATTTCGAAGATCATCATTTGAGTGCTGGACTAGCTTCTGAAATTATTTGTGCTGAAGCCCTTGATTTCGTTGATGAATGTATATTTCCATCAGGTGCACATACATATATGTATTATAGAAAGTTCGACTACATCTGCAAGAGTTGCTATTACAGAATTTTTTTGTCCTATATTTGGTATGTAACAACCGACATCTGACAGAATGAAGATAAATATTGTATAAATTATAATTATTGGTCCTAGAACGCTGTTTTGGATTCAGCTCCGGTAACTTGGTTGTAAAAATAATAATAAAAAAGTAAATAACCTACATACTCGTTATAATATTAAACTCGATTTAAACATTTAATTATTTATTAAATTTGTAACTGTTCCATGTTTTTGACAATTGGAATGTCAAAGCTTAACGTTTGATCAGAATTTCAGTTAGATTGTTGCTGACTTCATTCTACGTGTATCGGTAGGTATTCCTAATATTATAAATACATAAAATACTATAAATTCATAAAACGGTAGAAATGCAGACTCTTCGTAATTCCAACCGTAATCTTGTCGCAGATTCATCAAGAATCATAGATATATTATTGTATAATGATATTTCTAAACGGTTGTATTTCAGGCAGAGAACAATACAGATATCAAAGCAAGCGTCAGACGCAGATCAGGCAATGACCTCATTTCAGTTTCCTCGATATAACATATTTGAAGCCTCGGTCATATGAGCATTTTTTTGGTAACTAGAAAAGTTGTCGAAGTAGAGATAGGGACGAAAGATTTTCAAGCAAGACAACGGCAGTGCCTGAATTCTCTACGTGGGCTACTGGACTTATCCTCTGAAGGATCTCGCCTCCCACTGAGCGGAGGAGCTAAGCTTTCACAAAGTCGTCATCACTGCCAGTTACGAAGTGCGTTGGAATTGGTCACGTGGAAGAGGTATGGAAGAATTTTAAGTCTACTGTGGTGATTGCTATAGTTAGCAGAAGCAACGCTCATTTAGATGTGGATTTGTTATCAGATCAAAATTTAAATAAAAATCCTCAGCTTCAAGCATTTACATTAAGATCGCTGCACCAAAAATTTAGTGACGGAAATACACCTATTACTTTTCCTCTACCATTTTCTTGCCACTGTCAACGACTTCAAAATTTTGCTTGGATGGAAAGTGATTATCTGTTTATAGCTTTTTCCAAATGCAAATGACCTAGCTCTTTTTGAACTTTTCAATACCTTTGCTTGAAATGCCCTCTTTCTTTTATATCGTTTGTTTAAGCTGTCTTTGTGTATCTCCTTTTATTTCTGTAATTGCCGGATCATGGAAAAATCTATAGTTATGAAACAACAGACCTTGGATATGGACGGTTTTACTGTGGACAACCCCTGTAAACAAAATACGGACAACGAACTATGGATCTGTACGTGGAATGTCAGGTCTCTAAGGCCCCGGACTGCTGCAAAGTAGTCCGCCATGCAAAAAATGCAATGGGATGGGCCGGATAAAAAGAGGATAAACAACTCAACTCATTCTCAAGGGCAATTGTTGTAGACGGCAAAAGTGGTAGGCGATTTTAATGCAAAGCCAGGTAGAGAGAACCGCTTTGGTAGTACTGGAAAATATAGCGTGCATAACATCACCTCCGAATTAGGTTGATCAAAACTCATCGAGACTTTTGATGACAAAAAAGGATTTTGATAAGGCGATACTTTGTCATGTGATTTCTTTATCATTAATAGTGGAAAAGTCATGCGCCAACACAAGAAACACAATCTATCAAAATTCCGTTCAGTTACTCGCTTACGCCGATGATATTGGGCATAACCAGAGGAAATCACCGTGGTGTTAATGGCATTTTCGTAAGCATTGAGACAGAAGCGGATAGGTGTAATGGTCAATCAGACCAAGACCAATTATATGCTGTTAACCAAAAAGAACACCCGCAATCGACAGATATAACTTTGAGGTAGTTAAAGACTTTGTCTACCTATGCTCCGCTATCAATTCAGACAACGACACCATCAAGATCAAGCTAATCGCTGCTTTTTTGAGCTAAGAAGGCAATTGACCAGCAAAGTTCTCTCTCGAATTCAAGTGATTTTCGGTAACGTCTGCATAGAACTGTATAGGCTGTACAGCGACATCGACTTAGCCAGAGGAGTGAATATCTAACGACTAAGGTGGCTGGGTCATGTAGAGCGGATGGACACTAATGCTCTGACCCGGAAAATCTTTGAATCCGCCTCCGATGGACAGCGCAGTAGAGAGAGACCGGGACTCAGGTGGCGCATTCAACTTGAAGGACACATCGGTCAACAAAGCGTGCAAAACTGGAGCCAGAGCGCTAAAGATCGAGCTGGCCAAAGAAGACGTTTGTTTGTTTAGGCCCAGGTTCACATCGGACTGTAGCGCCACTTTAAGTAAGTAAGTAAGAATATACAAAAGCCTTATCTTACTAACTTACAAGGAACAAATTACTTATTTACGAGTACTTTTGCATGATACAAAAATCGAATACATTCTCCAATAAGATCTACCTCCTTTACCTGAAAGAGTGAATTTAGATTTCACTTCACGTCAATCTCGTCAACATTACGAAATTTGTATTAATCTCCTCTTTCCGAAGTTTAACAAAAAAAGAAAAAAAATCATATTCACCATTGAATGTTAAGTATTTTGAAACAAAATTACTCAAAAACAAAAAAAAAAAAAAATAATAATAATTAATTATAATTATTCCAAACGGGAATATAATATTTGCATCCGGTATAGGGAAACATTATTCTTAATTTTGCATTATTCTGCAATATAAGCATTCACCTTACTGATGTGCTGATGTTGCAGGATGTTTATTTTGTTTGTAAGCACGACCAAGTTTGATAACTCCTCCCTTCTTAAAATCTATATCTCTTAGATATCAAATTTAATTTTATGAGTTGAGGGAAGAGGTCATTGACCTGATGTATTAATGAGGGTAATACAATTTTTTAATTTGAATCTTCAAACATGGGTCTGTGATACTATATTGCTCTCCTTGTGTTGTAATAAAATCTTAGATGAATTGTTCTATTGTTTTTGAATGTGAATATAATTAAAAGATGATTATATTGTCTGTAAGTAGTTTTCGGTAGGGATATTGTGTAGAGTATAATTGATTTTATTCTAATGGTTTCAGCATATTTGAATTCTTCGAATTCGTTACCAAGTGGATGTGTGTCTATTTCTGTCAACATTTCTATTTCTTTTTTATCCAAGAGATTATTATTCACAAGTCCTTTTTTTGCTAAATGCATGGCTGATAATATTCCATTCAATTTTCCTTGATTATTGATAATTTTATGTACAACACCAATTCATATTTATCAACGCTTGTGTCATCTATTACTTGAATAATTTTGTTATAATTTTCCATTATACCTTGAGTAACGTGTTGAACGTTTGTAGGATTCCGTTCTGGCTCTTCAACAGACCATCCCAGTCTATTGCATCTGGTGTTCCAGATATCCACTTCCATGCGGAACCGATCCAGTTTATTGACCTAGTGTAAAATTTCTATTTGCTGTAGTTGATGAATCAATTACGGTCAAAGGATCCTTTTCTTAATAATATTATTTTCGATAGTAGGTGTGATCTCTCTGATTACATCTTCGTACCTAGTTAAATTAATATCATGTAGGGTATATACTTTAATTCGTGCGTTTTTTTTCCAAAATTTGAGCGTTTATTTAAAAAAAAAACATGTACAAAAGTATTATTCAAAGTATTGGCCATCTGAAGCTATGACTTTTTCCCATCTTTCTGGCAATTTGTGGATCCCATCCCAAAAGAACAGCGCCGGCTTGGCAGCCAAGAATGAATCCAGCCAATTTTTGATATTCTGCTCTGATGTGAACCGTATTTCAGTGAGGGCGTTCTGCATCGACCGGAACAAATGGTAGTCAGAAGGGGCAAGGTCTGGGCTATAAGGCGGGTGGGGTAAGACTTCCCATTAACTCTTTTCCAAATAATTCTTAACCGGAATAGCAACGTGGGGCCGAGCGTTGCCATGATGGAAAATTATTGCCTCGTGTCTGGTCGCATATTCTGAGCGTTTTTCGGCTACTGCTCTCTTCAAACGGATTAATTGTCTTCTTTAGCAGCTCATAATACAGCAAACCCATCTGATCACACCAAATACAGAGCATTACCTTCGCGCCATGGATATTCGGCTTTGCCGTTGATTTGGCTGGTTGGCCGGGTTTTTTGCGCTTGGGGTTGTCGTAATGGATCCATTTTTCATCACCAGTAACAATCCGATGCAAAAATGACTTCCTTTTGTGGCGTTCCAGAAGCATTTCGGACATGCAAAACCGCCTTTAGACGTCTCTCGGCTTGAGTTCATATGGAACCCAACTTCCTTGCTTTTGAATATATCCAGCTGCTTTTAAACGTTTTGAAATGGCTGTTTGAGTGACACCCAAAGATTCTGCGAGCTCTTCTTGTGTTTGGCAACAAACACAGAGTAATGCTTCCAGTTCTTCATCTTTAAACTTTTTTGGCTGCCCAGGACGTTCATCGTCTTCCAAGCCAAAATCACCACTTTTTAATCATGCAAACCACTTTTCTTCTTGTGTTTGGCAACAAACACAGAGTAATGCTTCCAGTTCTTCATCTTTAAACTTTTTTGGCTGCCCAGGACGTTCATCGTCTTCCAAGCCAAAATCACCACTTTTTAATCATGCAAACCACTTTTGGCACGTTCGCTCAGCCAGCGCATGTTCACCATAAACTTCCACCAAAATACGATGATTTTCAGCAGCAGTTTGCTTCATATTAAAGTAATGAAGAAGAACTCCTCGTAAAAACACTTTTTTCGATACAAAGTTCGACATATTTGAGTGAAAAAAAATTATTGTTGTTTACGATTCAAATGAATGACATATACTGAAATGATAACAATGGAATAATACAAGTTACGCCATCTCTTAGCAAACCGCACGAATTATAAGTTATAGACCCAATACCATTCTAAAACTGCCATAAATGATTTAATGAAGTCCTTTTCTCAGTGTAATTATGGGTGTAATATTTTAATATATAGAGATTGATCCAAATACCAAATTAATGATTGACCTAGAATGGGAAGAAAACAATTATTTTTTATAAGTATTTTTAAGCCGAGATTTATGATTTTTTTCCGCGTTGGGTAATAATTGTAACATGATTGTTTTTAGCTGCTTTCTCTTTTGTGTAGAGGGGATTTTGTTTTCCATCTCTTCACTTAACTGCTGCAAAAACTATATTTCCCAACTCATATTTTTTTGGTTTTCTCCTGTATGCATTTAATTTTATTTTTTTGGTTTCTTCTAATTAGGTCAGTAAGGTCTTCATTTATTTTTTTTGGAGATCAATCAGATCTTGATAGTTTATTCTTTGAGTTCTTCCGAGGAAGACGGTCCCTCTCTTGTTTTTGTTGTTCCTGATTATGGGGTGAATTGAATTGTTATATCTGTAAACAGCTATATTGATTATTTCTGCTATGAATCTTTTTTTTTAGGCATTCCAAAATTGTTGAATAAATCTTTTCACTTCGCACTTTTGGGGTGGAGTTAGGTATAAATTTATTCCAAGAGTCTTAATGTAGTTAAAAATTATTGGACTTATAAAATGCATTCATTGTTTGTAACTAGGTTTTTGGGAACTGAAAAAGAGATCGAAGATAGAAAACTGATTTTTCCTTAATATGAAAGAATTTAGTGTACTTTCAGAGTTTATCTACACAGGTTATAAATTTTTCGTGATCGATTTCAAATATATTCATATGAATTATTTTTGTAGGGTATGTGGGGATAGGTATTTCGTGGCTTTGGAGAATTTCTATTTTATTTACTGGTATTACATATTTCACAGTTTAAAGGTACTTTTTTATTCATGTTAGTCATGCCTGAAAAATAGTACATTTCTAGAATATATTTTTTGTTCTGCTTATGGTTTCTATGAGCTCTGCTGTGCTCTTCTGTAATGATTTGAAATTTGTAGTCCGGGTTAGCTATGTCCTCGACTATTCTTTGAGTTATCCTGATTTTAAAATTTATGAAATCTTCTCTATTATTTCCTGCAATAAATGTGAAAATTTTTCTGCGATTTTTATAACATTAAGAATGTTTGGATTTTGTTTCTCTTTTAAAGTTTTTATAAAGGTATCTTTCGTAAAATTTTGAATTCCGATGTAATGTCTATGAAATTCTGGATGTGGTTCTTCATGTGATTTAAGTTCGGTGTTTTACTTAAAGACTAGCTGATTCTCGAACTGTCTTCATCTTCGCTATATAATGTTTGTAAATTAGACGATGTTAAGTTGTTGGCTTCTTATATAAGCCTTGACAACGCGTCCGCTACTCTATTTGCTTTTCTGGGTGTGTATATTAAGTTCGTAATTGTACTTTTCTACTCTGGCCTTCCATCTCCTTAACTTTGCATTTGTCTTTTTGCTACTTAGAACGAAGGTGAGTGGTTGGTGATCAGTAAGTATCTTAATTTTTTTTTTTTTTTTTGCACCACAAAGGTAATTACATATAATATAAATTTGTCGGGAGACCAGACAATCGCAAGCATTTCCTTTTCGTTCATAGCGTAATTTTTTGATAAATTCCTTCACAGCATTATCTATCATTTTTTGGAAGATCGTCGGAGCGTTCCTTAATCCAAAGAGAAAACATGTAATATTCCTTAGATCATTTGATGCCATAAGAAACAAATAATTCTAGGTATCTCTCTCAAATTCGTTTAGAATATCAATATTTATATCACCAGTTACTAATAAGTTCTTCTCTTTACAAGTACTCAGAGCATCGCTTAATTCACCAAGAATTAATTTCATAACATCAGCACAAAGAATATTAAGCTTAAAATTGTTGAGTACATATTAATTCTTCACATAAACTGCTACACCTCCAGCTGAGTATAACTCATTACAAATTCCGAAAGCTGTGTACCCGGGTATGTTATAGAAATCTAATTCTACCTCAAAGATGCAAATCTCAGTCAAGACAATGACAACAGATAATTTCACTAACGACTCAAGATGCGCTACCAATGCTGAAAAGTTTTTCTAGTGCTGTGTATGTTTTGATGTAAACAAACAATATCAACACAATTAGGAGACTGAAGAACATTCACATGTATTGAGGACTAAACACGAAAAAGAATTAAGAGAATTATTCATAACTTATTTAACTCAGCATAAGTATTCTTACTAAATTATCCCCACCTTTCTTCCGCATATAAACTGTCCCGTTTTTAGTCCATCCATATTGATACCATTTTCTCGCATTAGCAGCAATGCAGCATTTAACAGTTGACGTGTCTGGTATGTCAAATAGTCGTTTAAGTACATTTTTTTGGTGGTCCATGCGTGTTACTGTTTCCATTGAGTAGTGTTGTTGTGGCAACATCGCAATCGATAGCAGCGCCAACGGATAACAATAGTTACCAAACTCCGCCACAGGACAAAGAACGGTTCCCTAGGAAGCAAATTCTTCGGCCATGACGCTGCAATCTGTAGAACTATTCTTCTCTAAAAGGCCAAGTGGCTAGAGCACAATTGGAAAGATTCGATTCAGACATTAATAAAGATATTTAGTATTGTAAGCATTAATTGTTGTTTATCTGTTTCATTGATGGGAGGAAGCTGCCAAATCGGTGACCCCGAACTAAAGAACAATATAATAATCAAATAAAACGCCATTAATAATAATCAATATTAAATTCGCCATTACTGGCACAAGCCGAAAACATTCTAAAGCAGAACCTCCTAACACAGCGCTTGCAACATTGAAGCTCTAGACGAATCTGCTCTAGCTGAAGTTTTAGACATCATCATGGCACCGCCCAACGAAGAGAAATATTTACATCTCAGAGACAATCTAATTAAGAAATTCACAGACTCTACCGAACGTCAATTACACAAACTGCCGAAATTTAACTTGGGGACAGAAAGCCGTCACAACTGACAAAGCTGATAGCATAAAGGAAAACAACAGTCACACTCCATACGTCATGGCTATGAGCAAGAACAACAACGAAGATAAAGGTCCATCGTTCATATTTCGGAAAGACACATATCTTGAAGACAGATTGAACAAAATAGAAAAGACGTTAGCCGAGCTAGTAATAGCAATCAAAATATTAGCGAAAACAAACAAAGGCTATTTATCAATGAGGAACAAGTCGCCATACAGATTTAGATGTCACTCCCGGACTCAAAATGTTGAGGGAAAATGCTATTTCCATACCAAGTTTGGATAAAATGCGAGGAAGTGCATTTCGCCCTTGTATGCAGCAATTCGGTGAGTATACCATATGATAAAAATTCACGACACAAATTTTTAATCGATTTAGGTTCTGCCTTATCTGTCATCCTATTTACTTGGGTAACAATAAAAAACATAGTAGATGCCAACAAAAAATTATACGCAGCCAACTCCACTATCATCAACACCTATACGTTGGTCATTTGTCAGTTGGTCGTTTGTCAGTTGGTCGTTTGTCAGTTGGTCGTTTGTCAGTTGGTCGTTTGTCAGTTGGTCGTTTGTCAGTTGGTCGTTTGTCAGTTGGTCGTTTGTCAGTTGGTCGTTTGTCAGTTGGTCGTTTGTCAGTTGGTCGTTTGTCAGTTGGTCGTTTGTCATTACCAATGTCAAGTGAACTCATAATACACTTGAGAAAACTTAGACTACTAAATCCACTCACATGGAAGCTGAGATTTACGGGATATCTACAATCAATAGTGCAAACATTTCTTCCTCCAACCATACTTACAAATACGCAGAGCTATTGTCGACTTATAAAGAAATTACTCAACCAGCGAATCAAACCGCTAACTATACAAACACCGGCGTAGTTAATTACATAGAAACCCATGGTCAATCAACAGCTGAATGCCCTCGCAGTCTAGCTGGTGACAAATGGAAAGCGCCGAAAGAAGAAATAAATGCTATGTTGGAGAAAGGTATCATCAGATCCTCGAAGAGCCCATGGACCAGCCCACTTGTTCTTCAACAAAAAAAGACAGGTGAATGGAGGCCGTGCGGTAAACTATAGCAAGCTTAACGCCCAAACGATCCCTTATATATACCCTCCACCACTCATCCAGGACTTTTTTCCCAGATTGCATGGAAAAAGAATATTCTCCGCTCTTGATCTCGCCAAAGCCTATTATCAGATTCTCATGGCATAGGAAGACATCTAAACGACAACCGTTATAAATCCTTTTGGATTGTACGAGTTTCTAAATATGCCCTATGGACTATGCTGTGCAACGCAAAAATTTCACAGATACGTAGATTCGATATTCCGTGATCTAGATCATGCTACGTCGACGACTTCATCATTATGTCGGAAACCCACAAACAACACGTTTGTAGCAAGCCATAGGAGAGAAAGTGATAAGAATGTAAGAAAAATAAAGTGGCTACACTAACTAGTGATTGTAAAGTGGGCACACTAGGAAAAGAGTCTGCCGGTAGGTAGGAGATTAGTCGTAAGTCAAACACTGTAGAATACAGACACCAATTAAGCAACTTAATAAAGAGGGTAAATTATTATTGTTTAATTTGCGATCCAATAATAATCCAATCCAATAAAAAAAATAATAACAATACAAAATAACAAATAAAGAACGAAATTGAAACAAACGAGTGTGCAAAAAAGTAAATACAAAAGAGTGTGAAAAAAAAACCAAAAGGAGAGAACAAAATGAAGCATTCGATTGCTGTGTCGAATTATTCCTCCGCAGAGTTCCACAAATGGCTACTACATCGGCTTTCCACAGCCGGCGCCAAAAATGTGCTCGTGATGCGTTTAAATGATGTGCCATTCGAGCAACGCGGCGAGACACCAACGAGCGGTAACATCGAAGAAGAGGCAACAATATCGCAACGGTTGACTCAGCGGGGGACAGAGGAGAACGCCGAAGCAGAATACCAACGAGTGGACGAACAAGAGAGGGAAGTGAACAGAGTTAAACGGGCAACGGAATCCGAAGATAACGGAACCGACACAAAAGAATGCTGACACACACACACACACACGAAGGAGTGCAGACGAACGACCTGCCACAACTAAATTAGAGTGAGATAAACGCAAACTCAAATGGGTGCAACAACATCTGATCCGCAACATTTGAGTATGTGGAAAGACATGTTTCCAGAATATGACGGCACCTCAAATCTGGATGTGTGGCTAGCCCAACTGAAAAGTTTTTAGGATGTATACAAACCGGACGAGAACATGATGTAGACACTTATGTTGACAAAAATGAAAGGTAAGCCATTGGAGTGGATGCACTCAAAGCCGAATTTTTTGATCGAAGGAGTCGACGAATTGGTGTTACAGATGAAGGAGCTGTTCAGTACAAAGGAAAACAAAATGGTATTGTGACGGAAATTCGAAGACAGGAAGTGGCAGACGAATGAGAGTTTTACGGACTACTTTCATGACAAGATCATCCTTTCAAATTGCTTTCAAATCGACGAAGATGAGCTAGTTGAATATGTGGTAGAAGGCATAACGGATGAATCGTTACGACTACAGGCACTCATCCAATGCTATTCTACAAAGGCACAACTACTCCAAGCCTTTTCAAAAAGAAAACAACGGAAGCCGCAACGAATGGAAACCGTCCAACGAGAGCGAAGGAGTGATACAGCAAGGAATCAAATCAGGTGCTACAATTGCAATTGTGTTGGGCACATGGCAAATGAGTGTAGGAAGGAAAAACGAGAGAAAAGTACTTGTCACGTTTGTGCCAGAATGTGACATATAGCAGCAGACAGGGATACGTTCCAACAGCAGTTATTAAATCATATGAAGAAAATGTAAAGTTTCAGGGAATAAATAAAAGTCCGTTGGGAATACTGTAACAATATGATATGTCACCAGTATTATTATTCGGCATAACTTCAACATATGTACCTTTTCGCCATAAACTATAAAAGAAATGTCATTATATTGAATTGCAATATACTTCACTTCAATAAAGTCATCACATGGTGTCAGAAGTGGCGCGAAAAAACAGCGCAATATATGTACGAAAAAATTGGCAAGAAATTTTAAAGTAAAAAAAAAATAATAATAAATAAATAAATTTATTCAAAATATAAAAAAAATTATAATTAAAATATTATATATATGCCAAAAGACAATGATCCCCAAAGTGCCAGCACATCGAGAGACCCGGTGCGAACAGAGGCGGCAAAAATTAACATCCTAAGAAACCCCAGAGCAAGTTTTATCCGATCTCCAAAAGAACTAATTACTACAGGCGACGCAGCAACAAACTGGTAAAACTAGATCCAGCAGTACGAGTGGTTCGAAATAGATATGCAACTACAAAGCAGACCCCAGGAAGAACAGCAGGTGCAACATTAATGTCAACGATCGGGTCAGAAGCAGTAGCAATATACAATACATTTCAACTCACTAAGGACGAAAAAGCACAGGTAACATTGAAGGTGAGCCATTCGACGAGTTCCTTACAAAAATAAAATCTCAAATAAAAAAATGCGCATTCGAAAACTTGCAAGAAAGTTTGCTTAGAGACAAAATTATTATAGGAATTTATAGCGATTTTCTTAGAGAAAAACTACTATCAGAGGAAGATTTGAGCTTGGAAAAAACAATTAAAATCTGCAGAGCAAGCGAGAGAGAGCACCTCCAAACAAAACCCGCATTTGGGAGTAGGTGTACAAAATGTCAAAATAGAAACCACTTTCCATGAATGTGCAGAGGCAGCAAAAAGGTGCTTGCACTAGTAAACGAGGAAGAAAGTGACGAATACTATGAATTAAATGAAATCTCTGTAAGCAACAAAGATGATGACAAGAATTGGTACGAACTTATTGACATTAACAACAACAAAATAAAAATGAAACTTGATTCAGGTGCCCAATGTAATGTGCTACCAAAGTACCTAGTTAAAAAAGCAAAAGTAAAAACAACACCTCTACAAGCGGCGTAAAAGTGATAACATTCAGTAAACATAAAATGCCAGTAATAGTGGAAATTGCAACGCATGCCATAATAAGAAAGAAAATATTTTATCTAAAATTTTTCGTAGTCGATGCAAAAGTCTCACCAATTCTTGGCAAAAAGGCTTGCGAAGAAGCCAGATTAATTGTTCGAATAAATGACATAAATCAAAAGTCGAATAAATGGAACAATAAGGACGGTGTTGGTTGTCTAAAAGACTTTCAATATGAAATTGATTTGAAAGAGAAACCTGACCTAAAAGTTCATCCAGCCCGCAGAATATCGTATACTATGAGAGAGGCCGTAAAAGCCGAACTAGACGACATGGTAAATAAAGGTGTTATAAAACCAACTACTGAGGCGGCGCCCTGTGTTTTCCCAATAGTAGTGGTTAAGCAAAAAGAAAAGTTACGCATATGTATCGATCCAACAGATTTGAATAAAAATATATCAAGGTGACACTACCCATTAAACACGCTAGAAGAAATATCAATACATATAAAGAACTCAAATTACTTCACTTTGCTTGACTGCAAACGAGGCTTCTGGCAAATCAAAGTAACAAAGCGAACAACATAGTTCCTTACATTCGACACGCCGTGGAGTAGATACAGCTTTCTCGTCTTGCCATTTGGTTTAGCACCGGCACCGGCACCAAAATGCGTTTTTGAAAAGGAGAAAATTAAGTTCCTGGGTCATTACGTAAGTGCTAAATTAATAGACATTGATCCAGAAAAGAGCTATAGAATAAGTAAAAGCACCAGAAAATAAGAAACAGCTACAACGACTGCTTGGAATGGTAACATATTTGTCAAAGTTCATCCGCAATGCTTCAGAGCTAACACAGCCTCTACGTAAATAACTAGAGAAAAATGTACAATTTCATTGGGACATAGAACAACAGACGGCATTAAATAAAATCAAAAAACTGTTAACAGCTGCCCCCGTACTAAAACCATACAATGTAAACAGTGATGTTCATATGCAATTGGAGCAACATTACTGCAAGATGACCAACCAGTGGGATATAGTAGTAGATCACTAACAAAAACTGAGATGAAGTACCCTAAAATAGAAAAGGAGACCTTAGCTATTCGATTCGCCTGCAGAAAGTTTCATCCATACATATACGGAAAAAAACTATTAATAGAGAGCGACCACAAGCCTTTGGAAACCATATACAAAGGACCGTCTATTCAGCACCAGCACGAATAAAACGAATATTAATGGAAACACACCAATATGCTCCCACTATTGTCTGCAAAAAGGGGACCAATATGAACCTGGCAGATACCCTTAGTCGAGACTGCATTAATGATAAACAAATGGAAGGCGAGGGCGAAGAGTTTGAAATTCTGCAAATGCACTCGGTTTCGCAAGAAGCACTATCAGACTTACAAAACGATACAAAATCAGACGCACATATTGCAAGATTGATGAATGTTGCACACAAAGGTTGACCCGATAAGGAAAGCAACTGATGTTATCAAGCCTTACTTTAAATTTCGTGATGAAATCACATACGATGACAGCATCATGTACAAAGGTAGTAAAATATAGTCCCCAAAAAACAAAAACAACGAATTCTTGAGCAGGTGCACAAAGGCCATATAGGAATTCAGTGCACATTAGCTAGAGCTAGAGAAAACGTATTCTGGGTAGGGATGACAAGTGGCATTATTAATTTCGTGGAACGATGTCACATATGTCAAAGCACTCAACGAAAACCACAGAAGCAGCCACGACTACACTACTAGTTGGCACTGATATATTTATGCCCAACAACAAGAATTATTTATTAATTGTTGATAGTTTCAGTGGATTCTTCGATGTCATAGAAGATCAAGCAACGTCAAAAGTAGTCATCACACACTTGAAAAGAAATTCCTCGGTTCACGGCATCCCTTACATCCTTGAAAGCGATAACGGGCTACAACTTTCGTCGAAAGACTTTCGCGACTTCGCGAGGGACTGGAATTTTAACCATATCACGTCCACACCAAAATACCTGCAATCAAACGGGCTAAGTGAAAGATACGCCCAAACTGCAAAGAACATTCTTCATAAGTGCAAACTTGACGGCACAGACTATTACTTGGCGTTATTAAACTACCGTAATACGCTAAGAAGTAACCTTATGGGATCTCCGAGCCAATGCTTGATGAGTCGGCGTACGAGGTCAATTATTCCAACTTCAAAACAATACCTATTCCCAAAAATTCAGCCGGACATCTCGCGTGAAATACAAAAATCCAGAGACCGGCAAAAGTTGTATTACGACCGCACTGTAAAGAAACAAGACACCATTCTCAAAGGAAAAAATATTCGATTACAAAAAAAAAATCGCAAGTGGATAGGAGCTAGGACATAACGAAACAGAGCACCCAAGGTCAAAGATAGTATCAACGGAAGACGGGAGAACATACAGACGAAACACCACTCAAATCCAAAGCACGAAAGCAGAAATACCACACATCATAGCATATCCAGAAATCAAAAAACCACCCGAAATTGCCAAAGCACATGAACATAGCGCAGAAGAAAACAATGTGACAGCGAGCAATAACAACGCCACATCAAAATATCAATTGACACATCAAACAGAACACACAATTGCTAACCTACCAGGGATGTTAACTACTCAAAGCGGCAAAGTTGTAAGATCGGTGATTAGATCAAACTACACCAATTAGTTTATATTGTAGTCCTCTATTGAATTATTTAATCCTGTATTCCAATTAAGGCCTTTAAATTAAATTTATAAATTTATGAATTATCATTAAAAAAAAAGGGATAGTTGTAACAATATGATATGTCACCAGTATTATTATTTGGTATAACTTCAACATATGTAACTATTAGCCATAAGCCACAAAAGAAATGTCATTATACTGTACTACAATATACTTCACTTCAATAAAGTCATCACAAATACTAGGTAAAGTGTGTTGTCAAATTTTATTTGAAGAAGGAAAGACTTCAGGAACTTAAATAAAGTTACCTTAAGAGACAATCACCTGATTCCACTAATCGATCACTTACTTGACAAGTGTTTAAATAAACGAGTGTACACATTATTAGATCCGAAGAGCGGTTTTTACCACATACGAATGAGTGACGAATCGGTTAAATATACATCATTTGTGACACCAATGCAACAATACTAGTGGCTCAAGATGCCATTTGGACTAAAGAATGCTCCATTGGAGTTCCAACGTTATATTTCAAATGTTTTTGAAGATTTGATTAAAGAAAAGAAAATCAAAATCTACATAGATGATATAATGATAGCGACTAAGACAGTAGAAGAACATTTAGAGATACTGAATGAAGTTTTCGACAGGTTAGTGAAGAACAAGTTGGAGTTACGTTTAGACAGATGTCGGTTTATGGAAGCTAAGGTCCAGTATTTAGGATACACCGTATCCAAGGACGGTATCCAGCCAAATGAAAAGGGCATCGCAGATTTGTTAAAGGATTTTCAGTGTTAGCCCATCCATTATACAAACTTTTAAAGTATCAATGCTTCGAAGAACTAAAAGGAAGACTACTGATGGCACCTATTCTGGCAATTTGCTGTCAACGAGATGAGACGGAAATCCATTGCGATGCGAGCTCCATCGGATTTGGGGCCATATTGATGCAGAAGAAGGCGGATGGGAGGTTACATCCAATGTTTTATTTTTCCAAAAGAGCGACAGAATGTGAGTCGAAGTATCACAGCTTCGAACTAGAAACATTGACAATTATTTATGCACTGTAAAGATTCAGGATATATTTACACGGCATTAGATTCAAAATTGTGACAGACTGTAACTCACTAACATTGACACTTAACAAAAGAGAGGTAAACCCCAGAATAGCCAGACGGGCACTGGAGCTCTAAAACTACGACTACACACGAGTCTCAAACATTCTGGTGCTAGAAGAAAATACGTTTGAACAAAATTAATCTATTTGCCAACACAAGGATAGGAAAATTAACGAGATAAGGAAACAATTGGAGAAAAATATAGTAGTCTAGTGTATAGGAAAGTGGGGAAAAGAATAGTGTCTTACGTCCCTATAGGGATGGAAAGTAAGATTTTGCATGTATACCATGACGAAATGTTCTGAAAACATATTGGTTCCCTCAGATGAAAAGTAAAATCAAGTCGCACATGCGAATTGCTTAGAGGGTATCGCATTTTCACCTAAGTTTGGAAAGCACGAAGGCTACTTGCACAACGTACCAAAAGGAAAGGTTTCCTTCCAGATGATACATGTAGATCACTTTGGCCCAGTGTCACTCAAACGGGCGAAAAAGAAGTATGTGTTCCTAGTAGTAGACGCGTTTACTAAGTACGTCAGACTTTTTGCCGTTAGGACAACCAACACAAGTGAAGTAATAAGCTGCCTTAGATCTTATTTTAATTCGTATAGCCGATAGAAGGTGCTGGTGTCAGACAGAGGAAGTGCGTTAACTTCAAAGGATTTCGGAAGTTTCTTGGAAGATAAGAATGTACATCACATAAAGATTGCGACGGCTTCCCCACAGGCCAACGGACAAGTGGAAAGGATAAACAGAAGTCTGGCGCCCATGATAGCAAAACTCACAGACGAAGGATACGAAAATTCTCTAGACCGGATACTACCAAGGATAGAATTCGCTATGAACAACACAATACACCGAAGTATAGGCACGAAACCGAGTGAATTGCTGAATTATTGATTTTCTAAAGGAAAGTTTAAATGAGCATTACGAGGAGGAAACTGAGAGAGATTTAGAGAAAATACGAACGAGAGCTGCTAAAAAGGTTATTAATTTTCAGGAATATAATATGTCACGAAAGGACAACTACAGAACGCATAAGGTATATGGGAAAGGAGCTTATGTAATGGTGAAGAACTTTATCAGCACCCCAGGTGCTAGTAAGAAGATAGACCCTAAGTTTAAGGGTCCGTATAAAATTGAAAAAAATTTGACAAATGATCGGTACATGGTGAAGGATGTAGAAGGATTTCAAGTAAGCCAGATCCCGTATGAAGGAATATGGAAAGCAGCAAACATCAAACCATGGTTACAAACGAGAGCAAACGAATCACGTAATTGTAGTCGGACAAAGGGGGAAATTGGGGCGATTACAAGTCAGGATGGTCGAGTTGTAGCAAGCCATAGAAGAGAAACTGATAAGTATGTAAGAAATATAAAGTGGCAACACTAACTAGTGATTGTAAAGTGGCCACACTAGGAAAAGAGTCTGCCGGTAGGTAGGCGATTAGTCATAAGTCAAACACTGTAGAATACAGACGCCTATTAACCAACCAAATAAAGAGCGTAGTTTTTTTTTAAATGATTGTGTTTGTTTTATTCGCGATAAGACTAACGGCTTAACGTTGGACATATTCGCAACATCTTCAACAGGCTTAAGAAGCACGATCTTAAAATAAGCCCAAGCAAGTGTCTATTTGGACAGACCGAAGTCAACTATCTGGGTTTTACCATACCTAAAAACGGGTACAAACCACCAAGAGACAAAGTCGAAGCGATAAAAAATTATCCAAAACCTCAGACCATCAAGGATTTTAGGAAGTTTCCCGGTACCATCAACTACTACCGACATGTTCACGGCCTTGCACGTCCCAGTGGTAGGAGCACCAGTATCCAGTTAAAACAAAAATATAAATGACGTCATCATTTTGTCAATGGTTAACAATTACAAGTACTGTCTCACCATCATAGACAGATTTTCCCGTTGGTCAGTTGGTCATACCATTAAAAGACACCATTGTGAAAACAATTGCAGCAAGTTTTTTTACTCACTGGATATGTCACTACGGTACACCACTAAAAATTTCCACTGACCAAGGACCCCAATTTGAGTCTCACTTATTCCGAGCATTAACCAAATTTATTGGAGCAAAGGAGATAAGGACAACACCATAGCACTCGGCCTCAAATGGCATAATTGAGCACTGGCATCGTTCGTTAAAAGCGGCATTGATAGTCTGGCATCCTTGGACTGAAGCACTACCCACAGTCCTGCTAGAACTAAGAACTTGTTTCAAGTAAGGGTTAAAAGCCTCTCCAGCGGAATTATTCTATGGAACAACGTTGCACATCAAAGATGAAAGAATTCAGAAATTGTCTCCACACCTAAAAAAAACAATTCTAAAAACTTCTTCAATGACAACTGAAAGTAAACAAAGGGTGAGTTTTTCCTCTGACATTAGGGAACAAACTGGAGAGGAAGTGACTGCAATGGCAATCGGTAGCAACGCCAACGGATAACAATAATTGCCAAACTCCGCTACAGGAACCAAATTCTTCGGCCACTACGCTGAAATCTGTAGAACTATTATTCTCAATTTTTCCTTCTAAAAGGCCAGGTGGCTGGAGCACAATTGGAAAGATTTGATTCAGACATTAGGTGTATTTTATTACGGCCAGATGAACCATACAAATCATTGGGTATAATAAAAGAGTCCAGATCATAGAAAAAATTTAGTTGTATTTCTGTCAAAAATATGACATTTAGAATAAAAAAACCAAAACATTGAAAATGGAAGCATTTGCATTTGAGGTAAACTCTTGATTTATTAATTTTTTGAACTCAATATTTGTTTATTATAGTGGTTATTCGATAGTGATGATGACAGCGAAAGTAACTCATCTGTAAGTTTTTTCTTACTTGAAGAAAATACAGATTCATCAGTGGAAAGTTTTGAAAAGAGCACGAAAGGCTTAGCAACATCGGTCAACTGCCAAAATGTTAATAGGATCTATATTTTGCAACAACCGAACGCTTTAGAGTACCATCAAAATGAGAAGTACCAAAGACTTCGCCTGAAACCGAAATATTTTTATTTTATGGTACAAATACATTTCGAGAAATCTCCAATTTATTTAGCATTTTATGATCAACGGCATGAAGATGATAATAAAAGAGTTACCAAATAGGACATATCCATCGGCCACGAATACATCAAATAAAATAAATTTGAAATAAAAGGGAAATAAAAGGGAAGTTTATGTACTGCTAATTTCTTTGGGAATGAAACAAAAATACTGGGAATCTTGGGATGTATCGACGGCACCCACATAAAGATCAAAGCACCCATAGCAAATAAGGAAAGTTATTTTAATAGGAAAAGATATTACAGCATTTGTGTCCAAGGTGTAGTTGATGCTCGGAAAAAATTTATAAACGTCTTTTGTGGAAAATCGGAACTACATTGAAATGCGTGTGAAAATATGATCGAACTTTTTCCTTACAATACTTTTCTACTTGAAGATTCTGCCTATCTATACATAGACTGGCTAATTTCATAATTTAGTGATGATGGAACGTTAACAAATGTGCGAGGAAGATTCTATATATTACATGCTAATGGCCGTGTTGTCGAGCATGCGTTCGGTCCACTAAAAACACGTTTTCTTGGTGCACTTTACCGAACAACGCAATATAAACTTGTTGGTAAATTTAGTAATATGTGGCTTCATACTACACAATATTTGTACAGCAAAAACGACGAAATAGTTGATGAAGTCTTTGTCAATTCTGAAAGCCCTCCAGCAGATGAAACGAATAACAGAACAGCAAACAACGGAAGACGAAAACTTTTACTCGAGGAACTAATAAATAAAAACAATTATGTAAAATTCAATGTTTTATAAATTAAATTCACTTCAGTCTTAAAAAATATATATATCTTATTTACTAATAACACATTTAACTCATTTTTTGATCAATTATTTTATGATTTTACATTTAATTTCAAATTGGTCCTTTTTATTTTGTTCTTTTTTTCCTATTAATTTTATCGTTTTTGCTGTTTACTCTTCTAAAATTTGATTTTGGTGTCCCGCATTTTTCTTATGTATTGATAACAACAATGAAGTCGATGATGAACTCTCAGTCGATCTCAAAAATTTTCCTACAGTTGACATGAATGATAGAACAGTAAGAAGCTGCAGGCGACAACTTTTACTAGAGTATTTGATAAATAGAAATCGAATAGTTGTATGAAATTCAGTTCTTTTCTTAATAAAAATAATTGAAACTATTAAAATATAATATATAGTATTATTTTATTAGGTATGTAATTTAATTCGTGCGGTTTTTTCTTTTTCAAAATTTAAACGTTTATTTAAGAAAAACATGTACAATAGCATTATTCAAAGTATTGCCCATCTGAAGCTACGACTTTTTCCCATCTTTCTGGCAATTTGTGGATCTCATTCCAAAAGAACTGCGCCGGCTTAGCTGCCAAGAATGAATCAAGCCAATTTTTGATATTCTGTTTTGATGTGAACCGTATTTCAGTGAGGGCGTTCTGCATCGACCGGAACAAATGGTAGTCAGAAAGGGTAAGGTCTGGGCTATAAGGCGTATAGAATAAGACTTCTCATCCACTGTTTTCCAAATAGTTCTTAACCGGAATAGCAACGTGGAGCCGAGCTTTGTCATGATGGAAAAGCTTGCCTCGTGTCTGGTCGCATATTCCGGGCATTTTTCGGTTACTGCTCTCTTCAAATGGATTAATTATGTTCGGTAGCATTGCCATTGATGGTTTCACCCACTTTGAACAGCTCATAATACAGTACACCTATCTGATCCCACTAAATACAGAGCATTACCTTCGCGCCATGGATATTCGGCTTTGCCTTTGATTTGGCTGGTTGGCCCGGTTTTACATATAATTTTTTGCCCTTGGGGTTGTCGTAATGGATCCATTTTTCATCACCAGTAACAATCCGATGCAAAAATGACTTTCGACGTCTCCCGGCTTGAGTTCATGTGGAACCTAATTTCCTTGCTTTTGAATATACCCAGCTGCTTTTAAACGTTTTGAAATCTCTGCTTGAGTTACACGCAAAGGTTCTGCGAGCTCTTCTTGTGTTTGGCAACAATCTATATAGAGTAATGCCTCCAGTTCTTTATCTTCAAACTTTTTTGGCTGCCCAGGACGTTCATCGTCTTCCAAGCCAAAACCACCACTTTTAAATCGTGCAAACCACTTTTGGCACGTTCGCTCAACTAACGCATGTTCACTATAAACTTCCACCAAAATACGATGACTTTCGGCAGCAGTTTTCTTCATATTAAAGTAATGAAGAAGAATTTCCCGCAAAAACACTTTTTTAGGCACAAAGTCCGACATATTTGAGTGAAAAAAAAATTATTGTTGTTTACGCTTCAAATGAATGACATATACTGAAATGACGTACAATGACAGTAGCTTTTTCAACGCATGTTCCAATGGAATAATACAAGTTACGCCATCTCTTAGCAAACCGCACGAAGTTATAGATTCAACGAATAAAAATAAATTCAATCACGTTCAAAATAAGAATTATTTTTTAAATAAATTTTTTGGCATTTGCAACTTTCTTTTAAATTTGTCCTGTTTGACCTTTTCTTTTTCATCTAATATTTTTATATTTTTTTCTGCATACTCAGCCAGTATTTTATTTTTCTCCTCCGTTCGCTTCCGTTTAAGTTGAAACTCTTCTTTCAGCAAGTTTTCCGTAAAAAACGTTCTATTTTTAGCTCTTGATCCACATGGCGTATTTTCAGGACTGTTGGAGGCAGATGTGGTTGGTGATGGATTTGATGATGGAAATTCTGATGAACTGTTATATAATATATGTTAGATTAAAACCGATCATTTAATCAAAGATGAATATTTACTTGTGCAAGCGTTCTTTGATATCGGCAACGCCTCTATTACATCCCCCGATAAATTAATGGTGAGCCTGTTGCGGATCTCGGCCTTAGTACCAAAGATGTTTCCCATCTCCCCCTCGAATGCAGCTTTGGTGGCTAACAGTTCTTTTGCTAACGTCGAAACTTGCTTTGTACGCTCTAAGCAATTTTTTTAATTTCACGTGAAACATTTCGAAGGTGGTTGATTGGCTCTGGAAATAGGAAAAATGTACAAATGTGCAAACAGATTACGGCAACAAACCAAAGCATTTTGTGCTAACAGGTCTTCCAGGACATTGGTCATTACGGCCATTCTCTTCCTTGCATGCTGGAATTTTGCGTTCCTGTTACCATATGCTACAAGGAAAGATTTCTTCTCTGCCAACGTCCAATTTCTTCTCAAACTAAAAAAGCAAATGTTAACTACATAAGTATACATGTCTTTTTTAATTAAACAAATAACTAATTTTAAAGATTTACCTTTTATTGTTTATCCACCCCATTGACACCTCGGTGTTTAAATCATTTTTGACGTTTACGTATGGAGTTTACACACCAATGAAAATATTAAAAAAATTATAAATTTGATTAATTGAAACCTAGAAGTGTTTCTCATTTCGGATCATGAAAATTAATCCAGACCAAGAGCTGGCTCACGTGTTGTTATTGTAATGCAATCAAATCAATGATCCATATAGATCACCCGGCCATAATATAAAACACCTATTAATAAAGATATTTAGTATTGTAAGCATTAATTGTTGTTTATCTGTTTCGTTAATGGGAAGAATTGTTGTTAGTTAAATTCTTTTTTCTCTCTTTGCTTTCATCATTTTCTCCTTGCACTGGCGAGAAACAAATTTTACAACGAGAATATTTTTCTTTGTTTGATTACTGCTATTGTTTTGTGTGTTTTTTGTCACGGGTTCTATAATGCCTCGGAAAAGCCTTACGCCGCAGCAGTGTATATTCGCGCCATTAACAAAGACTCTGTCAATGTTAACCTGGTTCTTTCAAAAACTAGAGTCGTACTGTTAAGAAGAAAATCATTGGCGCGGTTGGAGTTGTGTTGAGCACTACTACTTGCACAATTTCTAACACATATTTTAGAAACGATGGACTTTGAAAAGACAAAAATCTGCTTGGTGCGATTCGCAAATAGCACTTACATGGATAAAATCAGCCCCGTTGCAGAGATCCAAGAGCTTATAGACCCCAATCACTGGAACTATATAGCGTCCAAAGACAATCGTGCAGATGTTGCTTTTAGAGGAATCTCACCTAGGGATCTTCTTACTCAAAAACTGTGGTGGCATGGACCAGTATTTTTACAAACGTTTGAGGAGAGCAACTATCCGTCAATTATCATACCGACAACAGAGTTCGAAATATTTTAAATAGATATTCTAGCTTACAGCGACTGCTAAGAGTAACTGCTTACTGCATTCGGTTCATCAGCAATTGCAAATGGAAAACATCTTAGCCCTGTACTGGATCGGTAACTGCGGAAGAAATTTCAATAACTCGAATGAGACTTATAGCCATCGTTCAAAAAGAATTATTCGCCGAAGATATCACAAGGATATCTAACAAAGAACTTTTCTCTAAAGGCAGCAAATTGGCAAGGCTCTCACCTTTAATTGACAAAAACGGTATATTGCGAGTTGGCGGTCGACTAGAGAATTTGAATCTGCCATATTCACAGCGTCATCCCGTTATTCTATCCCACCGAAACCTACTTACAAAACTCATAATTCATGACAGTCATATGCGAACACTTCATGGACGTCAGCAGCTAATGATGGCAACTCTGAGGAGTCAGTATTGAGTATTGTATTGAGTCAAATGTTACAGGCAAAAAACATCACTAATGCAGCAAAAAATGGGAAATTTACCTGGGATTAGAGGTAATCCGGCGCCCATATTTCAAACACACCAGTGGATTACACTGACCAAGTACAGTTAAAGGCGTGGAAAGGTCGGTGGAATAAAATTACCAAAGCGTATACTGCGTTGTTTATATGCTTTTGCACGAAGGGAGATCACATAATGCTTGTAAGCGATTATAGCACAGTCGCGTTTCTTGCGGCCTTCGGCAGATTTACTGCCCGTCGTGGAACTTGCACTAATCTCTATAGTGACTGCGGAACTAATTTTCAAGGAGCATCCACAATCAACGAACAGGAGCGTTAATTCACAGCTTCAGGTGAATGGAACGACTTGGCATTTCAAACCTCCGGCTACCCCGCACTTCGGCGGTTTTTGGAAGGCAGGAGTCATACATACATTACCTAAGCTGGATTCTTAAAAGAATAGATTCGTATAGTCTATGAAGGAGTGTTAAAGGAAGCTCAATCAGAATTTAGTGAAATAACAGACTCGCTAAATAATAGTCAGTCTGTATTTAAGTGATTCGGAAAATTATAATAAGAAACTTAGTTCTAGCAAAAAGTCAATACTCTCGATTCGACTGCTTCTTGTTTCAAACTCACTGCCTTTTGCAGCAAAAGAGTCTCAAAAATGACAATTTGGCATGCCATTAACAACCCCAAATACGTTGTTAGAGCAGATTATGTCTGCAATCGCGTCATAAAGCTGCTTGTATCCGATACGCAGAAAATAACGTCGACACTAATGGGGAATTGGTATGTAAATTATTATAATTGATGGTGACACAATAAAACAAGTAAATTACGACACTATGTGCCGGAATAATAGATTTTTGTTAGCCGAAGCGTTCAATTTCTTGAACAAACTAAAACTAATTACAAAACTCTACTTATGGTGGCACCGCTTCATTGTTTGTCTCCCTTCATCTCCAACATCTGCTGACCTTGCGTTTTGTGCCGTTCGTTATTCCCCTTGTGGCTTGAAGGTTCTTCGACGAATAAGTCGAACTATGCGTACTCAGCTGGAATTTTCGGAGTTGTGTTACCCGTTAACCCTCCTTCAAACCGCGATCGTCTTCGATCGTGCCCAAGTTCTTGACTACCGACTTTATTTCGAGCAAGTCTCTTCTCTTCTGTACTGCCAGAGGAAGGCGAGGGAGTTGATCAATCCGTATGCTCTCAGACCGGAGATGACAGTCAGCATGCGGTAGACCGATGGTGACCATGAACCCTTCCTTAATCTCGTTGATAAATTGCGAGTTCTGTTCGTCGAGACGATGTAGGTAGACCAGGCTTAAACTAGAATCGTGACCTGTAATGTTCAACAAGGATGACGCTGCGATGCCTGAAGACTTCTTCTGCACGTCGTTCCTGTCGATGAAATTTGTTCAGTTGAGGAATGGTGCGGTGTGTACCACCAAAAAAATCAAAACCTTCTTAACCTAAACTTACGATTAATTCTAGGATACTTAAAACTAGACACTTCCATCAGCTCGGCGATGGCTACATCTGTGAGTGGCCTAATCAAGATAGATTTCAAATCATTGTCATGAATAATGACCGAACTTACAATATTAATTTTTGCAAAACTTTTGGCCAGTATTATATGTTAGACTTCTGTGATTATGATTCTATTTTGGGTTAACAAAACTTCAAATAAATGTGCCGTGTTGACCTGTCTCTCTTCTCCATCATTGAGGATTTTGTTGACTATTTCTGTTAAGTGGTTGATTTGTTCTAGGGTCCTGGTGTTAATCAATCTATTGTTGAATTCTACCACTTTTGCTTCTGTCACTCTAATTCTGTGCAGGTCATCAGCATCCGGTGTGCCGATGATAACCTTAAGTGCTGAACCTAAGAAATTTAAACTCCTTGCTTTCCTGTATGAGTAATCTACCACGAACGTCAAAAGTATCACAAAGAAAAACTTTAAACAGCATAAGATAGTCAGTAAGGCTTATAATAACATATATAAATTTATGGACGCAGGATGCCGTTAAGTACTCTGTCGAAGGTTGTCCTTGTGGACCACCCCCCTTTAATAAGTACCGTTGTCCCAAGGTCTGCTTTTATTTTGCCTTCTTTGCATATTCCCTTGCTTATTCCCTAGTGCCCTATTAGTTTTACAGAACTCTTTCTCCTACCTCGAAGACTCTGTTCTGCCTGGCAGGATTGTTCCTTTCTGATTGCATCATCATAACTAATTTTGTGGTGGCGTGAACTATCTCGATCGGTTTCTTATTCGTAACTAAGTGTACTGTACGGTTGTATTCGACAGTGGTCTACAAAATGAAGTCAACCGTTTCTCGAGTTTTAGACACCTAGCAATTTCCACGAGCGTGCTATGAAATGCTACATGTCCATTGGTAGTACTGTGAAGGTGGGGTGCGCATGCCACTTCGACTCCGAACTTATTCTTCAACAAGGATTTGATCGTCTCTGAATTAAAGGATGCCTCGTTAACACAATAGACAGTCTTTGTTCTAGAAAACACATTCATCAATTGGAGGATGGGCCTGGTCGAACCTGGTCGACGTAAAGGACTTTACCAACTCATGTTGGATGCTGGCTAGAGTCGGTAAAGAATTATCTGGTTTCGGAAACAATTGAGAGGTTTCTCAATTGTCTCGACCGTGTAGGTCAATGAAAACTCGCTATGAATTGTGACAGCATCAGACTCGGGTTCGTTTTGTAGCGCTTATAAGTTTTGTCGAGATAGCGCAACTGCGACAAGATTTTCTTTGCCAGGTTTATAATAGATTTTAGCGTTATGCTCATCGATGAACGCCTTTTATCGTTTAATCTTTGTATTAGGGTTCCTATTAGACACCGCGAATGTCAATGGCTGTTGATCGGTATAAATGTTAAAATATCTAATATTATAGAGGTAGTGCGTAAGTTTTCCCAAGGCCCATACTATGGCTAATAATTCCCTCTCATTCGTCGCGTAGTGGGATTAAGTGTCTTTCAATGTCCTTGAAATCATTGTGATGGGTCTGCCATTTTGTGCGCCAATGTCGTATGCAGAAGCATCCGTCGTTAAGTCGAACGGCTTCTTAAAATCCGGGTACATGAGAATGTCATCTTCGGACCCCAACATGTTCGGACTCATTTTTGAAGAAAATAATGACGTTAACGACATAGACATAACACAACTTGCGGATTTGCTCTCGCAGGACATCGTCGATTGCCCTCTGGAAAATGCTTCCAGCATTCGACAGAATTCATACTTTCCGCCGTTAATGGTAAATGAAGTTTTTTCTTGATCTTTCTCCGCGAGGTGGTAGCCCGACTTCAGTCGTAAAGGCTTTTCCAAAATTAGCCAAAATCATCGAAATGTTACGCATTGTGTACTTATCGGCAATGGTGAGCTCATTGAGTTTCCTAAAATCGATTACCAATCGTTTAATTTTATTACTCAACTCATCGCAACCTTTTTTATCTACAACTCATGTTGGGTTGTTGTACGGGGATTATGGTCCCGTTTCGAAGCAATTTTATTTTTTCATTGCCATCTCTGCCACTCCCATTGGGTGTGGATATAGCTTTGAATAAATGGGGTTATTATCGTCGGTGCGGATTGTAGTCACGACATAGGTGTTAATTGGCAAAAGCTCGTCGGAGTCTTTGAATACTTTAGTTCTTTTCAAAATCATTTTTTGAACTCGGTTTTTACTTAATTCGGTACTTGGATTTCGTCAACATTTGTCAAATTCACGTTATCGCAAATATGGTACTGTAGATCCTCTGACATTGTACCGAAATTTATCTTGTTAGCCTTCAGATCTAGGGTCGCGCCCACCTGCGTAAGCAGGTCAACGCCTATGATCCCGTCGAACAATGTTAAGGTACTTAACAAAAAGAACGAGGATGTCTTCCCAAAGATATTCATTAAACGTTTTCTTTGAATCTTATTGAAGCCATGGATAGAGTTCACGGTGAATGGGGAGTCGGCCGGCACTACGCACTTCAGCTCCTTTACGGGCTTTACATAGTTTTTGGCCGCTCCTGTGTCTATGAGAAATTTTAGTGTTCTCCCAGTCAACTTCCGCTCGACAAACGGCAGCCGGGAGCATTCCCTAAAAAATTAACGGATTCTCTTTCATACCCCGCTCCGTTTTCGGAGTCGACACCGTAGTCAGCAGCACACTGGTTAGAGCATTGCTGGTTCAGGTTATTAATCCTTTAGCGCTCCTGACCAGTCATTCGTTCTGAAGTGTTCTGCCTGTTGTTCCCTGGGGATAGCTGTTATGGCCACTGTAACCATGGGTTTTTTGGTAATCTGTTGGCTGCCGAAATTTTGACGAAGTTGAATCGATGTCCATGGGCTCAGGGCCATCCCTGGGAACCCCCGTCATTTGAGCGCTGCATAGGCGAACCCCGCGGTGTATTATTTATGGCCTGGATTTTAAAATAATGCGGATTTTTTCCTTGGCTATGTCCTCGATGCGCTTGGGTCTTCTGGTCTTCGAACTTTTGAGCTCTGTCCTCCATGTTCCTCTATTCTCATTGTTTGCCTCTGCTTCTTGAGGCAGTGCCAGAGCGGTTGGCAAATCTTTAAGTTGCGGATAGAATACGGATGTTCTAAGAGATTTTTTTTAAACCGGACACAAAAGTGTGAACAGCGTTCGCTAAGCCTCCAATTTTATTTCGAATAATAGCGAAAGCTTGATAATGTCTAGAACTGCCATTGTACGGCTCAAAAAGCTTATAACCCTTTGCCGCTTGTTGCCAATAAATATAGTCTTCTTGTATTCTGGTATGGACTTGAAATTTTCTGATAACCTCAACATCGGGGACTGTGATTTTTAAACTGTTCACCTCGTTCCTAACTTCCCTAAGTTTCATGTCAAAAACTTCTGTAATCCGAATTGCCTGTTCGCTATATACAGCGGCTTCTATAATTGATCGCAATTGTTGTGCGTCCATGTTCGATTCTGTCTTTAATGGTTCTGAAACCCTAAGTTCACTAATTCGCCTAATTAGTACTTGTAGAATGTCGTTATAGTGCTCAATGTTATGATCAGTGTCAATAAAGGTTTGGCTCATTAGGCTCAGAACAAATTAACTTTTACTTTCTTTTTACAATCCCACACGAACACAGAATGGTTTTTCTCTTTCTTTTTTTCTAATAATAAAATATCTTGATCACAATTTAATTGCAAAGATAACTTCTTATATATAGTAAATTTATTTCATTTACAATTTTTGCAAACAGAAGCAAGATCTAAAATTTATTATGTATTTGCCAACAACTTTGACAATGATACATATTGAAAGCTATCTTAATAAGTCATTCACTTACATTATTATTTTATCCCCTGCTACTATTTATGTTCTAGTGGGTCCCCCTTAGAATCTTCTCCCGGTAGACGTGGCTGTTGGTCGTAACAGATTGTGTTGTTTGTAGCTTCGTCGCTGCCTATAGTGCGCCTGCGGCTTTGGTAACACTTTAATTTAGTTTAATATTACAGTTTGCACGTAAACCAGTGCAACTGTTTCTGATGCAGTCTTTTATCAGATCACAACTCTCTTACTTACTTTTTTTTTTGCTTGTTTGTTTATACTTTGTTTTTTTTGGTTGTGGGTTCCAATTTTTAAGTTGGCGCCAAATAATATAATTGATAGTGACGCTAACCAAGGGCACAGCAATAAAACAAGTAAATTACGACACTATGTGCTAGAACAATAGGTTTTTATTAGCCGAAGCTTTCCATTAAAGAGTACAACTCAAACTAAAACTTATAACAAAACCCTACTTATGGTGACACCGCTGCATTGTCTGGCGCTCTTCATCTCCAACATCTGCTGACTTTGCGTCATTATTCCTGTTGCAGCTTGAAGGTTCCTCGACGAATTAGCACAACTATGCGCACTCAGCTGGAATGTCCGGAGTTGTTGTATGTAAACTTTACTTGTATTTGTATGTAAATTTCAACATATTGATTTATATTTTTTACAGCTTAATTTTCCTAAATTGCTACGATAACCTTGCCTGCAAGCAGTGCCCACAAATGCTATATTCACGCAGAATCGGATTGGAAAACTTTCACATTCGATGACGAAAAACTATAACTACATATTTTAGATGTCTTGAATTCGGCAACACTAATCCCAAGGTGAGATTGATCGCTCCAAGCAATGTAGAAACTGTGAGGAAGAAAGCCATATAGCCAATGATTGCAACAAAGACCCGCTTGTTTCTTCTGCAAGAAGGACAACACGGAGAATGCTAGGCATGTAGCGTTTAGCAGCGAATGCCCGGTCTTTAGGAGAGCCATTACCAATAAGCAACGATGAAAATAGACTAACCTTAAGCACTGTAGGACAGTCCAGGATATCCTAGTACAAACGGCTAGAGACGGGGGGTATAGAATTCGCGACAGCAACATCTGCATCTGTGACAAATTAAGGTATGCCACAATTTGAACATATGGAAAACATGCTTTCCAAAATGCCAGTGTTAAAGCGGATGGGTACATTCGTGCAAAAGCTACAACGCGCCGCTAAGTTGGACGATGAGTGAATTCCAGACAATGCTAGAAAGCGTTAGTGCAGATGCACGTGAAAGATCCCTAGTGGTTATAGGCGGATACTTTAATGCTTAGACAACGGAATGGGATAGCAGGAAACATACGTTATCTTAGATGTAATCATTGCAATCAGTGGTCGAGCAAGAAAGCGGGAATCAGATCAATTGTCGATTTTACCTCCATGGGTAACTCCCTGCTGCACTAGTGGGTCAATGAAGAATATACCCACAGTGACCAGTGATAATAGTTTACATTGAAGAGCAAGAAGCCATTCCACGCCCCAACCTAGCGGGGCCAACTGGGATATGTTCGACCAAATGATGGAAATTAGCGAGCTCGCCGACAGCGAAACAGTAGAGAATTTGTCTCATCACCTCAATCGCACGATAACCACAGCATGTGACGCAGTAATGCCCAGATGAATATCCAGTAGAAGATGTTCACCGTGCTACCGGTGGAGCCAAGTACTCAGAGAAAACTGCTTACAAGTAAACAATTATCAAGTTCAATAATGTTTAGGGAATAGGGATAGAGACCATCACCATAAGAATATGCGCTTAAAAGTCTTTTTCCCCCCTGAAGTGTTTGCGATGCCGCTTATCTTCCACATAGCAGTTGGTGAGGGACGACTCAACTACAACAAAGACGTCGCACACGGCAGAGTTGAACGTCCTAGTTTTAGTAGGGCGACTTCAATATGCGACAAAAAAGACGTTGTTCAGCAGAAAAACATTAGGTGGCTGAGTGAAGAAAACCCGATTCTTTCAAGTCCGGGTTAGTCTAGTCAGAAGGCAAAGAGTGCCATATTTTCCATGCTATGTTACATAGGTTAGGGTAATTTTAAAGTATTTAATGTAGGCAGTCTTGGGTTAGCTAACAGTTAGGTTAGCAATTTGAAGTTGCATAGGTATTTATAGTAGTTTAAGTCAGATGTATATACACTGTAAATAGAAAAAAAAAAATGCTCATTTACTAGGTTTTTAAAAAAAAAAAAATATTTAATATTTTTTAGTTGAATTAGCTGCTAATGTATAATAATTATTATTTAAAATGATATATTACTCGTAGATATCGAAGGGCATACAAAAATAATATAGTTTAGCTTAAAGCATTCGCTTGGACGGGCAGTAAATTAAGTTATGGCTTTAAGCTGGATTTTGAGCATTTTTTGCTGCTGATGACATCGCCACTGCAACTTTTGCAGAAAATATTTGCGAGATAGAGTCAGATACGAACGATATAATCAATCTCATCAAAGATTGGCCAATAGCCGCCGACATAGAATTGCAGACCATAACACGGAAGCTATCTTTATAATCAACTGGAAAAATGTGGAATACGTAGATATAACTATATTCAATCAAAAGACTATATAAAATACCTATGAGTATATAGACTATAGACTAAGCCTTACGAGTATGCCTCACATCGACTATTCGGGCAAAAAGGCGTCAAAGTTCCAGTTAGGACTTTCTGGAATACTGCCAAGCATCTGAAGACCCAGATAAAGAATAAAGAATCCTAATATCCAAGTTAATAAACTCAGCCCTGGTATACGCTACCCCAGTTTTGGTAGCTTGCCACAAAGGAAGCAAGGAGAAACTTATCATAAACATATCGACTTAGAGCATTAAGAGTAATTAATATCATTACGAAAGGCAGATGGACTATAAGACAAACCGATGATATAAAAACTGTAACTACCATCTTACGCAGTTCCTATCTGATCGGAGTGGCTATCGAAAATATCTACACCGCATCGGGCACTATAGCTAACCTTTTTGCCCAGACTGCTCAAATCAGGATGAAGATACAGAGCATGCAATATTCTATTTATTCCTCAGCCCGGCGAGGTAATACCTAACGGCAGTCCCGCGGGGAGAGTGGGCGAAATGTGTAGGGTGTGGTATAGTATGTAGGCGTATTCCTGGAATCGAGCGATCTTCTTGTTGATAGTCCGAGCTACTAGCATCTATGAAGATAGAATTCCCCTTTACATTCATGGGGAAGAAAAAATATTTATTTTAACTTAATTTAAGCTATGAGGGTGCTGGAGTATTTTAAACAACTGCATCATCATTAGGATGAAAGTATGCCCGATGGCATAGAACTCAACATTCAAGTGGTATGATTTTACTTAAAATGCCTCAAATAAAAAATGTAATAAAATGTAGTTTGGACTAGTGGGTTATTGTACTCAATGGATGGCATCTGACATTTATTAGGCTTTTTTTTTTTTTATTAAGTTAAATTGCATTTCTTGTTGTATTTTAGGTAACTACCCGCGTCTTTCGGGCGTGGCTGGGTTTTAGACGTCGAACCTTTCAATTTAGAAGCGAATACACTACCGATTGAGGTATTGTTACTCGGCACTATGTATCCATAAAAGGGGAGGCTTTTACGCCGTACTATTTAAACGCCTAAAACCTCTGATATGTAATTATCTTGTCAGCATATTTCTATGCATTGTAAATTCACCATCGGCCAGATGTAAATTTTTAAAAGAATATCATTTTAACCTTCATTTCTTAATATTGCTAATATTCGCAATAAGATTTAGGATAGATCATTACAATTTTATTTTGTCCTTGACTAAAATACGTTTTTCTTTCTGTCTGGAAGTGTTTTCCTTCTTTTAGCTATGTTTTAAAAATAGGTTTTACAAGCTCAAATGATTTAATCTTGAAAAAGAAAAAAATAAAAAATTGTCCCTTCAATAATAAAAAATTGTTTATGACATTAATACCCTGAATAATTGGGCATATAGTCGCCGACGTCTTCTTGATAAATATTATTCTGGTCATCCATCATAGCATTAGCTTATATATCAGCCTGATTACTTACATATTCAATGATTCTGGTATGCAACTCATATTTTAATTAATTGATACTAACTGCATTTTTATGAAAGTTTAGACAAAAACGGTGAGAAATTACTATAAATTTACAATTTACAATTTTACCCGCAACAATTAATCGGTTCTATTGAATCAATGCATCCAGATTCGTTTAAGAGTTTGCGGAAATACCTTTCGCGTTGGATTCACATAAATCTTTGTTTGAAATTCAATACGACAAAAATATTCTCTTCAGAAATCTGGTGCAGCTTTTGGATTCAGGCATCTAGTTTGTTGTTTGGTCTGTACTGATAGGTGTTCCAACTATAATTGAAATATGGTATGTCCAACGCAGAAATGTCATTTATTGTCATTCTTGTGGCTCTTATCCCATGGTAAATGATAGATCTGATACCGTTCAACCCCGTTTGGTACCAGGGTGAGCCTGTGAAGAAGAAAGCTTGAAAGATATATGGCTGTGCAATACAGGATATGCAACCTAAATTGTATTTGTTGTTTTTTGAAACTGGTTCCCCGATCGGGTTTTGGTCGCCCCATATTGTTTGCCTTTGACAATTGTTTTAATATTTGCTTGGCTTTATCTTTGCTGGCTTTGACCACTGAAAAGAAAACAAGCATACAACAACGTCTCAGTTGTACGTATGAGTGTTCAAGTCGAGGATATATTAAGTGAAATGTGGAATAATATTAGTTTGTTAGCTAGGAATGCAATCAAAAATGTCAATGAAGCTGTGGTCGGGATGTTTATATGGGACCAGCAGAATATGCAATTGATATGAGATTGTATCTATGAGAAATCAAGAAATTCACAAAGAGATAAGATGCCATGGGGTGCTTATATTCAAATATCCACAGTGAGGTCTTAGATGAGTGGTTATTATCAGTTAATTGGTTATTGGCAGCTAGAGGGGTTAGCGTTTTAATGTGGTTTAAACTGAAGTGTTTTAGCAACATATTAATGGCGGGAAATATTTGAATACAAATATCTTTTATGGGATAACAGAAACGAACACATGTTTTAAATATTTCAAAATTCATTTATGGTATATAAAAATGTGTATATGTTGGTAAATATCATTTATATATCATATACCATAAATATGCATTCATATGCATAACTAGATATTTTTTTCTGGTTTATGATTACTTGATGGAATTTTCGATATACATACATACATGAGTATAAGAAAACATAATATTTACAAATATGCTGGTAGATGTAATGAGTGCGTTGGTCGTACATCCGGTAGAAAGTTGGTTTATGCTTAATGATATATATATATATTGTGCTTATTTACACTTTTGCGGTGTTCATTTGATATTGTTTTTTTTTTTTTACCGAAATTGACTAAATAGACTCCCTGGTATGATTTTTAAGCAATAAATATACATACAGAAGCAACTATGATTAAAATGCTCTGTTGGGAATAACATAGCTTCAAAGGTGGAGTGGCAGGAAAGGAAACACGCGAAAATCAACCGTGATGGAAACAATTATGATATTCTTATACGAATACGTAACTAACTATTTTCATCGAATTATTATATTCTTTCTGAAACCTCATGGAACAGAGAGCACCAGCAGCATTTGACTAACCTTATTTTATATACACTTGCGGTCATAAAAACCGCACCACCTAATGAGTTCTCAAAAAAAAAAAAAAAAGCCTAATTACATCAGATCGTAAGGGTTTTTCCCATACTAATGAAGGGTATTCTCCATAGCGGAGTTTTGCCTCGTATTCAGTGCAAAAAAGTCAGTTTGAATTGAGTTGTGACGATGACAAGTAAAAAAAAGTGATATGTCTGGTAAATATCATAATCGGGACGAAAATGTTCAAATATTGACTTTAGTCGAAGAAGGGCTTGGCTATCGTGAGATTGCGGTTAAAATAGGATTGTGTTATTCAACTATCGTACGACTGATGAAGAAAAAAGAAAATTTGGATCCACTGGAAAGGAAAAAAGGCTGGGGACGAAAACGTAAAACAACCCAGAAGACGGACACTGTATTACAACTAATTAGCATGAAAGGTCGCTTTAAAAGTGCTGTTCGTATAAGAGCAGAGCTGAATGAATTTCATCAAGTTGATCTAAGCGCCAAAACCATACGCCGACGGCTACGGGAGATAGGTTTATATGGAAGACAATAAGCGGAAAAACCTCTCCTAACCACAAAAATAAAAAAAGCTCGCTAGACGTGGGCAAAAAAGTACGAAGATTGAACGCAGGATGATTGGCGATGTGTGATATGGTCCGATGAAAGTAAATTTAATTTGTTGTGTGCCGACAGTTTGAAATTCGTACGATGGTCAGCAAGTGAAAGGTTCAAGGACGAGTGCATAGTCAAAATAGTGAAGTTTCCTCAAAACCAGATGGTTTTGGGATGTTTTTCTTTTTACGTTTTGGGCTCTTTGCACTTTGCTAATGGAACTATGAACGCTCAAAAGTATGGAGAAGTAGTAAGGGAATTTTTATTACCAGCAATTGAGCAGCATCATTCGTATACTGACAAGTGCATTTTTCAAGATCATTCTGCACCTTGCCACCGCCCCAAATCCGTAAGTAAAGTGTTATACATCAACTTCTAGATGTCTACTTTATAAATAATAAACAGACAAGTAACTAGAGTCTTTCAATAATTTTCAGCTCAAAACAACGTTTGATGACCTCGGAATTACCAGACTAGACTGTCCAGCTAATTCGCCCGATTTAAACCCAATCGAACACTTGTGGCATGTAATGAAACGTAAGGGCTGAACATAAACCATAGAGTAAAAAATAGCTAAATGAAGTTCTGGAACATATATGGAATACTGAAACTTCAAGGGATATTACTGAACTTCTAGTAAACTCGATGCCTTCTACAATAAAAGCGGTTATAACCGACAAAGGAGGAGCAACTGTAGTATTGATAATTTTTTGGTAAAAGTGGCTTATCTAAACATCTTATAAATAAATGTAATCGTATCGTTCGATTTTGTTAAGCAATGACTGTATTAAAATATTTTAAAAAAATAAGGAAATTAACTGGTTTTTCTTTCTTTGTTAATATCTTTTTTCAAACATTCAATAAACAGATGGAAATTAGATAGAAATACTTATAAACTACTGCGGAGCACTCAACAAAAATTTCATTTCATTATAAAAATTATTATCGTAGTTATTAACAATTTTTCTATCATTTTGATATGGTGCGATTTTTATGACCGCAAGTGTAGTATATGAGTATGTTTGACTTCTCTGCTGCGTAATACTTTTTTCATTTTGTAAAGAACTTTCCTCGTTTGTTAGTTCCGGGAATGTATTTCTTTACTAGGATTTTCATCTTTACTTATCAACATTAACATCATAAGTATTTAATCATGTCGGCTATTTTTATGTTTTTGTTGTTTACTTCTAATTCGAAGTTCTGCATTTCCTTTTTAATTGTCCGTAGTTATTGCTTATGTTTGAAAATAATATGCGTTTGCTGACCATAATTATTACGTAACACATCTTTATCTAATCATATCAAAGTTCTTGAGTAACGTAACTTACTATATACTTGTTTTGCTCTTATCGGCCAACTGTATTTTCTATGTTTTGGATATGCTATACAGTTTTTCTATATACTACTTTGTAAAATTATATTTTCTAGTACATTTGGATTTTAAGAATGGTAATAAATTTTAATCGAATTTTATTTTAGACATTCTTTTATTTTCCTTCGCTTCTACACATCGTCATCAAATATTATTACCAATTTTTATTCGCATTCGTTATTGTACATTTTGGTCTATATCGAGCCGGATCATTTACTTGGAATCGTTTGCCCTCTTCTCGCTTTGCCGAAAATTTGATCGTATTTAATTATTCTTGCTTTAAATAACTTATATTCATAATTGCAGTGGATTTGTGGAATTTTTATTAGACATTCTGGCTGATAACATTTTTGTGGATTATTTATACGTTGTGAGGTGTAACAGGATTTGCAGAATTTCACTGTCAACTTAAGTTCAGCTGGATAAATTTACTTATGCAAAGATACAGATTCTAAAGTTAAAAGACATTTGATTGTAAAAATTCAAATCGTACATATATAAAAAAATGAGTGCACAGGTTAAATAAGCTGTATTAAGTGCACACGTGGACAAATAAAGGGTTCGTTAACCAAGTACACTTCATTTACGGAGAAGATTTCAGAAGTTATTACTTTAAAAGCCTTAGAGATTCTTTTAGAAAAGGATAACGAATTATGGGATAATTTTAGGTTTCTCAGAATCAAAAAGGCTTTGCTGATCCAGACCCGGAATTCGATGAGTTTGATATTAAAATTTTAGTAGCAAAATCATTAGGGATCGTTCAAATCGACAGAATTCTGATGCTAACTAAGCTGACTCACCTATTATAGATCTAGTAAAGATAGCTTTGTTCAATCCCAAGCTGTTTCGACAGACCCTTAAACCTCGTCGCCTACCTCCCAGCCAGTAGAATCGCTCTTGCCATAGATTCGTATTGAACTTTTTTCAGGAGCTACCGCGAATGGCCCACACTTCGGACATGTTCAAGGGATCCATTCATAACAGATCACATTTAGCATCTACTCAAAAATTCTACCACACATCTTCGCGGAGAGAAACTTAAGCTGTTGAGTCATATTACCATCTATGATGCTACGTACATGGCATGGGAATGTTTAGAGGCATGTTATAATCACCGCGTCAATCTATAAACGATTTCATTAAGATGTTCTTCGATCTTCCTTCTCGGCGAATTCAAATGTGACAACAAGTGAGGGGGCTTACATCAATTAACTCTTTGGATAGGGATACTTGGTTAATCTTTATCCTTTTCAACAAACTCGACCTTGAAACGCGTCAGGCTAGCGTAGATGATAACTATCCAATGATGGAGCAATTTCTAGCGTTTCTGGAAAAACGATGCGAGGCGCTAGAAAGCTGCAGAGGTATTGTAGGATTACGCCTCGAAGTAAATCTGGTGCTTTCAAAAGTATGAACGTTTTCTCGTCATCCTTTTGTTTAAAATGTGAAGGCCCTTATCTATTGCACCAGTGTGACGAATTTTTGGCTTTAGATATTCAGGTTAAAAGGGATTTTGTTAAATCAAACCGACTATGTTTAAGCAGCGGCCACACTTCTGCTAGATACTAGATGCAAAACCTGCCACAATTGACATTACAGTCTAGTGCATTTCGATCTATTTCATTCAGCACATCAACTACCACAAATCCTATTGCTTACAGCTATTGGCAGTGTAAGATATAGCAGAGGTAAATTTTAGGAAGTGCGGCTCCTTATAGACTACGGATTCCAAGTCTCCTTTATTTTGGAAGCCTACTTACAACGGCTAGGGTTGAAACGTCGACAAGCGCCAGTACTTGTCAGTGGAATAGGTTCCACAACCGCATGTACAACTAGTTTCGGTGTGCATTAATTCATTATTGGAGCAAGTTAATATATCGGTTGATGCCTACATATTACAAAAGGTGACATTAAATTTACAAACGCATTCGTTTGATATTAAGAAAAATCCTTAGCAAGTTGAATTTAGCAGATACTTTAAAATCTATAGATATGTCTCTAAGGGCAGACAAGGTTTGGGAAGCTATGCAAGGTGAATGGAAGTTTAGTGAAATAGGTTACCCCATTGCTTAGCGAACAGTTTTTGGTTGGGTTTTGGCAGGTCAACTATCGCATAATCGACTACAGGCAGACATGGGAGTAATATATTAACATTGAGTTTTCATTGGCATTGATATGTCATATGGCATTGATGAAAATCTTAAAATTAATGACTTTTTTAATGCCAATGAAAGAGTAGTAATTATGAAAGAAAACTATTTTCATAGAGTGGTAAAGCATTTATTTATTTATTTATTTTTTAGCTCATTGCTTTCATTACCACAAGTTTCCCAAAATGGACCATTCCAGTGAATGAAAAAAGTCTCTCAACTGGAGCTGAAGATGTTTTATAAGGGGGTAATTATTGAATGAATTCAGTACGTTGTTATCATTATCCAGAAAATCGTTTAATTATAACCGCAGTCTCCATTTTCCTGTCAATCTGTAGTTGAACCGACTCTGAAATTAAAGAAAATTTTTTTGAAATCTATCGCAAAGTAAAGGAGAAATGTTAAGTGTACCATAGTTATCGCTGTCATCTAAATGAAAAAAGGATGTTCTCGAAATGCGGGACTCCCCCTTATATGATTCAAACTAACCAGTTTTGGACCATTAATAATAACCTTTTTAGCAAAAATTTCCTGAAGTAATGGTGTTTCTTTCCAAATTTAGAGTAATTAGGCACAATTCATAATTTTTATAGTATAGCATCAATAACGATATCGTAAGATGATGGTGCAAGGTAACCGAAATCAATATCTTTTACTTTTTGTAAGAAATCTAAACCTTCGGCAGTTGGTTTTATAAATTGTTAATATTCTTCAAAGTACTTTATTTCCGATAGTGCAAAACTTTCTACACCAAGAGCGTTGGTTATTTCGGCCAGCTTAAACAAAAATGATAAGACTTGCTTTAAAGTGTCGTATAAAGAGTTCCATCGCGTCACCGCAGGTGTTTTAAGTGACTCTTTGAGCAGTTTAGCTGATTTTGATCGCTCACATTTATTAAAAATTTGTATGCACTTAAAAAATTGGAGTAAATATTTTTGCATTTACATACAAACTGCTTATTGATTTCCTGAATAATGTCAGCGATTGTGCGATCCGCTGAAACGAAGACATGCTAATGCACCTGACTTTTATAATTACTGTCGATCTAATGACAGGTGTACCCGAAAAATTATTTCCACCTTCCTGTCCCAATGGCTGCTGTGCAGCATATGTTTCATAATGTTACATACTTAAAACCGTGAGCACCTTACCTTACTAATGTTTAGTTTAATTCCTGAAATCATTTCTTCATATTTTGAATCAAAAAGGTCACTTATAAAACGTCGCGTCTTTACTGTCAAATGTGTGCCCTCAAAAAGTGACACAAAGGATAGATGTTCTACTATTGACAATGGAGAAAATGTCGAATTATGTTGCTGCTCAAGCGGAGGAGCAAAAAAATATATTTTTTATTTATTTGAACTGTATTACAAAAAACGATCTTAACGCTAGGTAAAATGAATTGAACAAGTGGGTATCTGACAACGGAGTGTCTCTCTGAACCTTTCCACAGGTGTATTTATAAATTTAAAAAATGATTACTCTACAGTCTGCATCAAGCTTCCTTGATGTAGTTGTTTGTGTAGCTTGTTTGTGCAGGTGTCAAATGGATGGCGCGTGTGGAGGATATTGAGTTGAGCGTCTTGCTAATTGCGCAAAGATAGTGGCTCGTGTTCTATTGGTGCATGTGGCTTTCACATGAACAATACGGCTTATTCGAGGATTTAATGGTAAAAGGGAAAGGGAAGGTCAATGGAGACGTAACTGTACATGATCAAACCTGACTTATGAGAGGAGTTAATGGTAGAAGGGAAAGGGAATGTCAAATGGTGACGGAACTCCTCCCCCCTTAGGATTTTGCTCTGAAAAACAAACGGTCTTTATATCAACTTTAACTTTGGTTTGATTATTTTTATTTTTAAAAATAAAAACAAAAATTAAAGTGAAAATAATAACTATCATGGGAGCAATTCCAAGATTTATATATTCGTGCGCGTTTATCATTGAGTTAATAAGTTCAATTAATTTACGGTTTTCAATATTATTGAGATGAATTGCTTCTGTGGAAAAGTTCATCACAATTTTATTAATTGTAATATTATTAAAATTAGGTATTACAAAGTTATCATATTCGATAAAATTTTCATATTTTACATTATTTATTTCTATTTTACAATTTTCAAATCTTATAAAGTTATTTCCCATAACATTAAAAGTAAAATTATTACAATTATGAACAATTGGCGTATATGGAATATTTTTGATAATAATAATATTATCGTGTATTTGTTTAACTATTACAGTACATCTTTATTTTCTTTAAAATTATATATGGGATTTCTATCAAATATCTTAGATATACAATTGTCGTTTATAATTTGTAAATCTTTAAGTTTTATAGGTGTCTGATTCATATATCTAAAGATAATATTATCACCTCTTATAAATTCGTTACATGGGGTTATTAATTCTAAATTGTTTTTGTTAGGCATTGGTTCTAAGAGTATTTTAAAAAATTGAACGTTTAAATAAACTGTTGTCTATTGATGTGTTCTTAACCTATCTATAGCTTATAACTTAATAACGTGCGGTTTGCTAAGAGATGGCGTAAATTGTCTTATTTCATTGTTATTATTCCATTGGAACATGCGTTGGAAGGCTACTGTCATTGTACGTCATTTCAGTATATGCCATTCATTTGAAGCGTAAACAACAATATTTTTTTTTCACTCATATATGTCGAACTTTGTGTCTGAAAAAGTATTTCTGCGGGGAGTTCTTCTTCATTACTTTAATATGAAGAAAACTGCTGCCGAAAGTCATCGTATTTTGGTAGAAGCTTATGGTGAACATGCGCTAGCTGTGCGAACGTGCCAAAAGTGGTTTGCACGATTTAAAAGTGGTGATTTTGGCTTTGAAGACGATGATCGTCCTGGGCTGCCAAAAAAGTTTGAAGATGAAGAACTGGAAGCATTACTCTATGAAGATTGTTGCCAAACACAAGAAGAGCTCTCAGAATCTTTGCGTAACTCAAGTAGCCATTTCAAAACGTTTAAAAGCAGCTGGATATATTCAAAAGCAAGGAAATTGGGTTCCACATGAACTCAAGCCGAGAGACGTCGAAAGGCGGTTTTGCATGTCCGAAGTACTGCTGGAACGCCGCAAAAGGAAGTCATTTTTGCATCGGATTGATACTGGTGATGAAAAATGGATCCATTACGACAACTCCAAGCGCAAAAAATCATATGTGAAACCCGGCCAACCAGCCAAATCAACGGCAAAGCAATGGCGCGAAGGTAATGCTCTGTATTTGGTGGGATCAGATGGGTGTGCTGTATTATGAGCTGCTAAAACCGGGTGAAACCATCAATGGACAACGCTACCGAACACAATTAATCCGTTTGAAGGAGCAGTAGCCGAAAAACGCCCGGAATATGCGACCAGACACGAGGCAATAATTTTCCATCATGACAACGCTCGGCCCCACGTTGCTATTCCGGTTAAGAACTATTTGGAAAACAGTGGATGGGAAGTCTTACCCCACCCGCCTTATAGCTCAGACCTTCCCCCTTCTGACTACCATATGTTCCGGTCGATGCAGAGCGCCCTCACTGAAATACGGTTCACATCAGAGCAGAATATTAAAAATTGGCTTGATTCATTCTTGACTGCCAAGCCGCGCAATTCTTTTGGGATGGGATCCACAAATTGCCAGAAAGATGTGAAAATGTCATAGCTTCAGCTGGGCAATACTTTGAATAATACTACTGTACATGTTTTTCTTAAATAAACGTTCAAATTTTGGAAAAAAAGCCGCACGAATTAAAATATATACCCAATAGATTTATTAGTCCTCTTTTGACTTTGTAGTGCTGATGTCCTGAAAGGTTTCTGTCTCTTTGGTTAATAAAATAAATCTATGTACTATTGTAGGATATTTGTTCTTATAATTAAGTCTATTTATATTATGTTCGATAATTTCTAAACTACTTGACCATGCGGTTGTATTAACGCTGTGAAGAATTTTATTATATCCGGTAATAATTTGTAGTTGTTCATCCTTTACTATTACATATTCTTGTCCATTATTTAGGTCTCGAACGTCAATTCGTTGTGTCCATGTAGTAGTTAATGGTCAATGTCAACATCAAAATCTGAAATTAATTGTCTTCGTATTTGTAAATTCCTTTAACTTGGCTCTTATGAAACTTGCTTCCTTTTTCATCTTTTACATGATCTTTATCAATTACTTAATTTTCTTATTTCTTATATAAAGGCTTAGTTTTATTGTTATTTCTATTTTTTAATTATAAGTGTTTATCTTTTGTAAAGTCTATATCCTTTGTATTTTTGTTAAGTTTATCTATATATTTCTGCTTATTTGTCCTTACTAATTCTACAATTTCAGCATAATCCTCACTATTTACAGTTCCATTAAGAAAGTCGATTGGTCTTTTTTTTGTGGTTGCGTGAATTGTCTTATTATATATTGTTACTGCTTTTAAAACTTTATTGCGTAGAGTATCTTTGTTACCTTCGCAATTATTAATTAAATTTTGAATTTTTTGTTTTAGTTTTGGAGTATAATAAATATCTTTGAGTTCTAAATAGGTTTCATTAATGCCTCTATGGTTTAATAATTTATGGGTTTTAATAATAAGTTCCGCTAACATCTCTTCATCTACATTTAACTACACTTAATTACTCTTAAAAGTTTATTTCTACTGAAGTATTTAATGTAAACATCTTAGAATTGTGCAAACATATGGTCGTGTATAGAGAAAATAGCTAGTATACCTTTTTCTGGGAAATATTTTTTCATCAAGTTTAAAATAAATTCTTCTTTAAATTCTTTCAATTCGATAACAATTCTTCTTTTACCAAATTCGTAATATACTTTGTGATTGCTTATAGCGTTTGTGGAATTTAAAATGATTTGTGTTTTGTATAAGTTAACAATCCATCTCCGTATTGTTGTTATCCATGGTATTTTCATTTACATCTTCGCTGTAGTGAATTTCCCTTCTGGATAAACCGTCTGCTACCTGGTTATCTCTTCTTTTAACATATTCTATGTCAAAGTTGAATTCCTAGAGCTTAATTTTCCACCTCTGGAGTTTGGCATTCGTTTCATTTAGCGAGCTTAACCAAATTAAAGGCCGATGGTCAGCCTTTATTATAAATTTTCTTCCCTACAAATAGGGTCTATAATACTTTGTCGCCCACACAATATCCAATAACTCTTTCTCAATAGTAGATTAACGAGTTTCGTGGTCGTTAAGGGTACGGCTAGCATAGCATATCGGATGGTTGTCTTGTGATAGGACCGCACCTAATGCGTAATTAGAAGCATCCGTTGTAAGAGTAAATTTTTTTTGAAAATCAGGATATTTAGGGATTGGTTCTGAAGTTATTATTTTTTCAAAGTTTCGAAGCTTTTGATGTAATCGGTATTTTTTAGATCAATTTTGGCGTTTTTCTTAAGAAACATTGTAATAGGTTTTGCTACCTTAGAATAGTCCTTGATGAAATTTCTATAGTTTCCTGTGACACCTAGAAATGCCTTAATTTGTTTTGCTGTCTTTGATAATTTGTAATCATTAATAGCCGATACTTTGTTTGGGTTAGGTTTAAAACCTGTTGTTGTTACGATGTGACCTAGAAATTCAGTTTCTTCTTTTAGAAATTCGCTTTTGTCAAGCTGAATTTTAAGGTTCACTTCTTTAAGTTTCTTGAAGATTTTTTCTAAAGATACTAAATGTTCTTCTAGACTAATCGAAAACACAATTATGTCATCCATATAGACAAGACATATTTTTCCTATGAATTCGGCTTAAACAGAGTTCATCAGTCGTTGAAACGTTGAAGGGACGTTCTTTAAACCAAATGGCATACGAAAAAATTCGTAATGCCCATCATTTCTTGAAAAAGCGGTTTTCAGTATATCTTCCTCAGCGACCTCGATCTGATGAAAACCTTTTGCAAGATCTAACGTTGTGAAGTACATTGCCCTACCCAACTTGTCAAAGATATCCTCTATGTTCGGAATGGGAAATTTGTCATCGATTGAAACTTGATTTAAGTTTCGATAGTCGATAACCATTCTCCATTTCTGTGTTCCAGAATCATCCCTCTTTTTTGGGACGATCCAAATAGGTGCTGAATATAGTGAAGTACTAGGGCGAATTATGCCTTGTTTCAGCATTTCGTCTGTTTGTTTTTTCACCTCGGCCTTATGCACTTCGTGATATCTATAGTTTTTGGTGTGTATTGGGATGTCGTTTACCGTCCTTATTCTATGCTTAATCGCATTTGTGAACGATAGATCACTTCCTTCTTGGTAGAATATTGAAGAGTATTGGGAAATTAATTCAACTATTTTTTCTTTTTCCTCGTCGTTTAAGTGATCGAGTCTCATTTGATCGGGGATGGGATCTGTATTGATTTCCAGTTGTGAAACCACTTTCTTGTAGTTTTCCATCGTGATAGTTTCTTCTTCATCTTCATTGAAAGAGATCGGAATTTTAGTTTCCTCTACTATCAATAGTTTTTCCCTGTAATTAATTATGGCGTTCATTGGCAGAAGAACATTATTGCCAATTAGTCGATCAAAAGTATTGTGAAATTTATATTCAAGGTATTCAGCAGTTTTGTTAAGCTGACCGAATTCTTTGAACAATGGCATTCTTATTTTTGTATTTGCGTAAATAATAGAACTTGTAGTATTAACTTCTATAGATGATGTTAAGTGTATTTGCCATATTGTATGGCATATAGCGGGATTGAGAATGCTCGTTTCTGACCCGGTATCAACGAGTATTCTTAATTTATATTTGTCATTTTTAGTTTTAATGACTATATAGGGAAGTCTGCCGGATGGCTTCCCTCGCAGAAATCCGGGTTGCTCCCTATAGTGTTTACTTCTCTTTCGTAAGAGGCGGACATTGTGTCCATTGGTTCGATTTGGTTATTGTCATTAGGCCTAAAATTTCCTGAATTATTATCATTTTTATTTGATTTATTAGTAAATGTTTCTGATCTGTTACTATTATTTCTGAATTTCCCTGCATTATTTCTTGAATTCTTGTTTCTAAATGTACCTGATCTATTGTTTCTAGAAGAGCTGGCTTCGCAATTACTAGATTTATTGTTACGATAATTTTTTCTGATTCCTGCCTTTGTGAAATATCATCTGATTGGTAAGAGCGGTTGCTATATCGATGTTGGTAAGACTTTTTATAAGCATATACTGTCTCATGCAAGATTTGGATAGCTTGTTCCAGATTTTCGGAGTTTCTGCAATAAAGAAGTCCCCTCATCGGTTCTGGAGTTTTCCTTATAAATAGTCTTAAAGACATTTTACAATTTTGTTCTAGCTCTAGTGAATCACTGCCTTTCTCTATCCTAGTTTTGTTATTTAATCTTCTAAGTATACGCTTTGTATTGTCATAAAACTCCTGATAGGTAATTTTGTACTGCAGACCTCTAAGGTCATCATATAAATGTTCTACGGATTTAAAGTCACCTTTTCACATCATCCCAATTTTTAACGACATTAACTTCTATAGCCTCTCGGGCTTTTCCAACTAATCTATTTTTTAACACATCAAAAAATAATTTTTGGCTAACCTGGTCATATTTTCCTAGTGTTGGATAGATTCTATCCACCAAATCTATAAAATTACATGAGTCGTCTCTACTGCCATCGTATGTAAGCAAAGAGTTGAGATATTTTATAGGATCTAAAACTAGACTTACTAAAGTATTAACAGGATCAGTTGCCATTGTTCTTCGAGCGTCGAAAAAGTTTCTTCTGAGACGTTCCCGTTGGTTCCTCGAATTTCCTCCTTCCTGTTCGTTCGCCACTTTTTGGTGTTTTTTTTATTTTTAGGAGCACTGCACTTGAGCTTTTATATATCATTTTTTTTTTTTTTTTTGGCCACTGCAGTGTTATTTATTTTTATTTTTTATTTTTATTTTTTTGTTTTTTGTCTATTTGTCACTATATTGATTATGTAACTAAGCACTTTCATCTTGTAAATTCTTTAACGGATTTTATTTTTCTTGGTTCTTTATCGAACGCTCGCGATGCTCTTGAAACGAACTTTTCTCCCGTTTATTGTTCTTAGACGAACTTGATTATTTTACTTGTTCTTTATCGAACACTCAAAAAGTTGTTGAATCGAACTTTTTTCGCGTTTATCGACTGCGCCAATTATGTTGCTGCTCGAGCGGGGGAGCAAAAAAATATATTTTTTATTTATTTGAACTGTATTACAAAAAACGATCTTAACGCTAGGTATAATGAATTGAACAAGTGTGTGTCTGACAACGGAGTGTCTCTCTGAACCTTTCCATAGGTGTGGAAGACTCTACAGTCTGCATCAAGTTTCCTCCAGTGGGAATAGAATGCAGCTTGTTTGTGCAGGTGTCAAATGGATGGCGCGTGTTAAGGATATTGAGTTGAGCGTCTTGTTTATTGCGCAAAAATGGTTGCTCGTGTTCTATTGGTGCATGTGGCTTTCACATGAACAATCCGGGCTTATTCGAGGATTTAATGGTAAAAGGGAAAGGGAAAGTCAACGGTGATGTAACTGTACATGATCAAACCTGACTTATGAGAGGAGTTAATGGTAGAAGGGAAAGGGAACGTCAAATGGTGACGTAACTGTCGCAACCCCGAACTTTAAAAATGTTTCATCAAAAATGCTTTGCCTTTTCTTGGTGCTGTTAATTACGTGACTTGTACTTTTTTCTCGCAAATATTTTTGGTGCATATCTGGGTGTTTTTTCTTCAAATGTTGCAAGAAATTGGAAGTCATCTTTGTGGAGCCACTATTTTTATTTATTTTTATTTTATTTTGCAGACTTGACAAAAAAAAGCTGTGTGTTGTTTTCCTTGGATCTGCTAGGGATGTCCGTGGAATGTTACTAAATGAATTTCTGATGATAGTCCTCCGAATTCAAAGGAACCTATTTTCTGTCTGCTTGAGGTTCAGACAACATATCATCGTGTTTACAGCGGACATTGTAAAGACGTTTCGACAAATCTGGATCTTAGAAAAGGATAGACGATTCCTTCGAATAATGTGGATAAAATCACCTGATGTCCCAGTTGAACATTTTCAGCTCTGCACTGTTACGTATGGCACATCATATGCACCTTTTCAATCGATCAGTGTGTTGGAGCAACTTTCTCATGATTACAAGGATACATTTCCACATGCATTTGATATTGTGCAAAGTGGTTTTTATGTTGAGGAAGTTGCATCGAGAGCTGAATCGTTAGCTGATGACTTAATTCTAAAGCAATTTCTAATAGAAATTTTAGCGAAGGGAGGTTTTACCCTAAGTAAATAGCAAAGCAATTGCGTAGATTAATTTCAAAATCGAAATGACGTGCAGAACGAAAATATTTCTTTGAACACCACTGAAGACCACTGGGCCAAGATTTCAGAGTTGTTACAATATTATTATTATTATTATTATTATTATTGTTATTATTATTATTATTATTATTATTATTATTATTATTATTATTATCAAAGGAACGATACAAATTAATTTGTATCACACAAATATAAGCTGCGTTGGTTCAACATGTTGTTGGCTCATTAAGCGTATTGTTCTATAATCAGCACAATGACTTAAATACTACTTATTGAGAAACAATAATACGTGTATATCTAAAAATTTTTTTTTGGATTAAGCTTTGGCTTTGTTCCTATATTTGTTAAAAACATAGTTTTTTTTCCTTTAAATGTTACCAGTTTTTACAAGTGCCAACACTCTCAAACTTACCATATATTGTATTAAAGTAGAAGTAATACTGCTGGCAAATTAATAAAAAATTTGTAAATATATCATTTTATTTGTGGATTAAAATATATATTTTTGTCACTCACTTATGCTTTGTAGTCAGAATGTACCTATAATAAATCTACCATAATAATTGGTAAGACCTAAAAAATTATTGTTGGTAGTTGGTAGCGTAGGAGATTTTTAATGTCTATGTTGCTTAAGTCACTTAAGTGGTGGTGGGAAAAGTCCCCTAGGTGGGAATTTTTTCTTAGGGATAGAACTGGACATGTACAGAGGAGGTGAGGGATTGTCTCCTCTTATTCCTCATCCATGCAGCTTCTGCAAAAGTCGTTAGTACCTATGAAGCAGTGTCCAGTGATAAGCTCCTGGAGGGATTCAGATCTAGCTTTGGCCAGATTTATTTGGTCGCTAAGCATGTCGACCCAACCGCCCATCTATTGGTTTGTTCTTCTATTAGCATCCAGCTTTATTTCGTGTTTTCACGTAGCGATAGGTATACCTATGTTTTAATTTTTAGGTGTGATAAGTATAGTGGTTCCAATTTTGGCAAGTTCGTCGGCACTACGATTCCCTGAAATGTCTCTATGTCCCGGCAACCAGCAAAGGTGAATGTTAAACTGCTCCGCTATCTCCATTAGACGTGATCGGCAGTCTATGACTGTTCTTGAATTTAGAGAGCATGAGTCCAGGGATTTGATAGCGGTCTGATTATCGGAAAACATGCGGATATCCATTGCAGATATCACATTTTTCTTGAACCAGGATAGGGCTTCCGTAATTGCCAGAATTTTCACCTGGAACACGCTACAGTGATTAGGGAGGCGGAAGGAGAGGCTAATGTTTAGCTTATCGGCAAAACACCACCACCAACAACACTGACAATCGATGTAAAAGTGGATTGAATTATCATCCAGGAAGACATTTTCCTCCCAGAAGGATCTGGATAGAATGCTCACATGGAAGCCCTTGTCAAACCGTTGTTTGGGTATGGTGTAGTCGATGTTTTCTGGTAGGATTCCTAGTGCGTTTAGAATATTTGCGTATCCAAAATTTTTATTTGCCCACTGTGGAGTCACTTTAAGGCGAATGGCTGCATTGGCGGCTACTTGTCTGCTATTAATGTCGAGGGGTGTAAGGTGAAACAGAATGCCCAGAGCAGCGGAGGAAGTAGTTCCTAGGGCTCCGCTTATGCCCAGACGTGCTGTTCTTTGGACTTTACTTAGCTTCATACAGTTTACTCCTTTGTCTAAGGCCGTCCACCATAAAACCACCCAAGGCCAAGATGATACCGTTGATTGAGGGAGGGTCTATAGTCGGAATTTTGTATTTCCTAGAGAAGAGAACAAGATCAGTTTTATAGGGGTTTATTCCCAGTCTACAGCGATCCGCCTAGCTTGTTAATATGTTAAGATTATAATGCTGTAGCTCCTTAATCGTAACTATGTATTTTTCTAAGACGGCTATAGTAATGTCATCCGCGTACGCAACCACCCTGTAACCACCCTCTTCCAGGTATATCACCAGTTCGTTACCCACTAAGTTCCAGAGGACGGGTGAGAGGACACTGCTCTGCGGCATACCTCTGCTGATACATTTTTTGACAGAGGTCAATCCCAGTTCGGAGTTGACAATCCTGCGCCTTAGCATGAGATTGATCAGGTCCCCAAGTGAATCATCAACCTTCAGAGCTGACAGCGCCATAGTGATTGCGGATATTTTTACGTTATTAAAGGCGCCTTCTTTATCCAGGAAAGCTACCATTGTATATTCTCTATATTGTAAGGATCGTTCGATGTGTCTTGTTAGTGAGTGTAGAGCCGTTTCCACCGACTTTCCTTTGCAGTAAGCATGTTGTGCCGTCGATAGGATTCTAGGATTCAAGCTAGATCGTATATGGATATCAATCAGTCATTCTATTGTTTTTAGAAGGAAATATCATATACTAATAGGTCTTAGGTCCTTTGGGACCTAACTATAGAACATTTACCGCTTTTGAGAATGAAAACTACATTTACTTCTCTCTATGACAGAGGTACGTGGGATAGTTATACGCAGCATCTCATGATATTTCAAGCATCTAGGTAGCAGAAAACTATTTTCAATTCAGTAAAAGCCTGATCCATACCAGATCTAAAAATAAAACTCGAAAATATGCAAGATATTATGGAAATATAATTTCTTTACAATTTCATGTGTTTACTGTCCACCACGATAATGAGTGACCTTTTATTAAAAAAACAAGTACGGCCAACACTACCTGGCAGTCATACTAATTAAAGGCTTCAAGAAGAAAACTGAAGAGAAATTCGAACTGAGCATGCCATTTAAGACGCGCTTAAATATCAATATTCGAAGTGGTATAACAAGGCGTCTTATTCAAAGAAAAAAAAAATACAATACAATTTTTCACTTGGAAAGCAGTAAGAAAAACACGAAAAGACCTAAAGTACAAAAATTGTAACGAATGGTCAAAAGATTACGGGGTGGCCGTGGTGTAGTGGTATATGCATAGACTCCTAAAGCAGAGGGTCGCGGGTTCGAATCCCGTGGAGGCAATTCTCTGAAAAAGTCTTTTCATAGAATTTGTATGTAGTTATATGAAAATCCCGTCGGCGTCAACTCTGACATGAAGGCATAACACTGATGTTGGAGTGGTTGCTGGCTAGGCTAAATGTAACGAACTAACAACTAGCACGTACTAAGAATCCATTGGTTGAGGATGCACTGAGGGCTTGGAAATCAGATTAAGACAAATCTTACCTTTAAGCCTTTTATATAGTGGCAATGAAAGTTAGACTTTTCCATGTTAAACACGGAAATGATTTCTCCTTATTTAAGAAAATTTTAGCTGAGATATTGCAAAGAAGTGTTCTCAGTCTGCTTCTATTCAGTGTTATACTATCAGAAGGTTAAGTCATCGAAGAAACAACAGTTAACCTACAAAGTGACCTTTATAGTATAAATGAATGGACAAATTTCTGGTGGACTGCCGTTAATAAAACAAAATATGTTCAAGTATATTTTGATTGATGGAAAATAAGCAGGTTGCCTACCTTCACAGACTCGATCTGCAATCCATTTACAAACAGAGCTAAACACGAAGTCGTATATGAAAAAGAAACGTGAAAAGTTCGAGAACAATTACGGCTAAATCTGGTTACTTGGAAAATATTCTAAGCTTACAATTTCGAATAAGCTGATTTTATGCAAGAAAATGTTGGAAACGATGTGGACTTATAAAATACATTTCTGGGGCTGCACCAAGAAAACGAATCCCAATACTTTATAAACTTTAAAAGTAAATAAAAGAAATTGTCCAAGCACAAAATTTGACTAAATCATCATCAATAGTAGCTATACAATCCTGAAAATTTTGGACAAAAGAAATCGGTTACACTTCTTCAAAGGACTAATTCTCTCGATCTAGCTCAATAAAATTAACCGCATTTAAATAGAGTAACATGCAGGAGCTCTCATTGGAAAAAACACCTGCCAAACATATTGATGTTAGACGTAGTAACAAACACATTGATTTCAAATGGAAGAGTTTTAGTGAGTAAGAGCCTCACATTATTATAATTCCTTGCTTACGATCCTCATAGTGCTATTGAAATTATTCACCTTCTGTCAGCGAAATATAAATACCTCAACATCGTTTAAATATTATATAAATGTAAGGTTGGGAACGCTTTAAATAGTGTTTCAGAGTCTGCTGTTTGGAAAATTTAGTGGAATCTTAGAACAAATGTCATCATTAACGGATTCAGGAAAGTTGAAATTCATAATTTGATCAGTGTGTCGTGTGTGTATCTCAACGTAATGTATACTTGACTATGATTGTGATTTCCCTGTTTGCTATTATGTAACCTCGTCTGGGATTGCTCTACAGCTGTTACACGGGAACTATTAGCTCCCGACGGTCTAGCGTGAATGGTAGGTAGATTTGCTAGTATGGGTTAACAGTAGACAAACATACATACAAGATCTGCTCTTGTTCTGTTCGTGTCTTAATGGGCAGTTTGAGATGACAATGGAAAACACGTAATTTTTTATGTATGAACTTCTTGATCTGGTCACTCATTCTCCGCTGGCCATATGGCGGCTCTCTAGTCTGCCGTTGTTGCCTTCGGACCATGTTGTTGTTGTTTTTTATGATTGTGTGTTGTTGGATTTCGCTGTGAAAATCACATGCTTGAAGGGCTGATTTAGTACTCTATTAAATATACCGTTAGTCTAAATTTTAAAAGAATGGAACCTCATCATTGTTTGTCTGAACCTCCTGAACCGCGCCAACTACAGAGTCATCATTCTTCTTAATATCGCCTACAAGATTCAATCTACCGTATTGTGTGAACATTTGAAGCCCTTCGTCAACAACCTGATTGGTCAATATCAGTGTGGCTTCAGGCCAGGAAAGTCCACCATCGACCAAATATTTACACTACGGTAGATCTTAGAAAAACCCATGAGCTTCAAATCGATACACATCACCTATTCATTGATTTTAAAGCCACGTAGGACATCATTTATAGAGACGAGCTATACGAAGCAATGTCTAGTTTTTGCATCTCTGCCAAACTCGTTCGTCTGTGCAAGAAGACGATGTAGAATGCACGGTATTCCAATAATGTGGGTAAAGAATTCAACGACACCTTTAACGTCAAGAAAGGATTCGCTGTCATGCGATTTGTTTAACATCATTCTTGATCGAATAGTGCAAAACTTACGCGCCAAAACAAAAGGCACATCTTTCGCAGATGATATTACAGTATTCCAAAGAAAGCAGCATGATGTCAGTGGTGCTTTCGTGACTATCGAGACGAAGTAACGAAGATGGGTTTAACTATCAGCAAGGGCAAGACCAAGTACAAATATACTGTCAACATAAAGCACACCCAACAGCGATGTCTCTAACAGAACGTCTTCCTCGAGAGATATAACTTTGAGGTAGTTAAGGACTTTGTCTACCTCCGCTATCAATTCAGACAACGACACTAGCCTTGAGCTCACATAAAAAAAGGAGCATGATACGTAATACGATTGTGAGTTTCGCTGCGCATTCTACAAAAATGGGTCAACAACAATACTAAGAATATGCTATCTACGAAGTAGGACATTTAAATAATAAACTGAATATACTTCAGACAGATATAACGTGAATTATTAACGGCTTAGTTACAGACTAAATCTAAAAAGGCTCCGCTCCGCTACTTATATGATCATAAGTCAATGGCAGCTCTCTGCCTATCTAGACTCTAGAATATCTTGAATCTGCCCAAAATATTCCCTATCAAGTCTGGGCTCTAGATAGAGAGTTATTCGTGAGTTGATATACGGATCTACACATGAAATATTTGGACCATAAACGCGCATTGTGCAGCCGAACAATTACTTTCGGTCCAGACTGCTTTAAGCAGATATCCAGGTAACTTAGAAAGTGCACTGTTATAAGCCGGACAAACGGAGGATTAAAAATTGTGACATCACTTAGGATGACTGCTTAAAAAGTAGCGTCAAATTCGGTGCCGCAGACTGCAAGAAATTTTGAGCTTAAGCATTTATTTGAACGCCAAATTATGAAAGTAGAACACCGTTGGTAGCGTAATCGGAGGGAATAGCCTACCTACTTGACATCACGTTTGGAAAAAGACTTAGGCTAATTGACTTTGCTGCAGGATGAAATATCATTCTAGCTAGCACCTCTACATATATTTACAAAGGAAGCTGGCAGTCACTGATCATATAACTACATTTACTTCTAACCAACTTTCATAATTCTGTTCAACAATTAAGTACACCACATATATAAACCGTTATTTAATAATTCCGTTTTCATTTGATAATACAAATACCTTCTGCAATCCGTTTCCATTCAATTGAACAAGTCTCGTTTCTCTCATCAACGTTATTACAAAACTGATGTCAAAGAGATACCGACCCTTTTCTCAGCCTTGGTTGGTAGGTGACTCGCACATATGGTATTTGGACAGAATGTCCATCGCGTCAGAAAAAGTAATTATTAAAAGCCTCAGTGGATAATTAAAAATTTCTGTTCCGGATTGCGTGGTATGTATTTAATTGATACTACCTGACTGTAATCGTATTTAAAGAGTGCATACCTATTCGTATGTAGGTACTCGTACTTAGACTAGTATACTACGTACTCATACTTCTCTGATGTATTTCTGAAGTTGAGCCATAATTTATTTGGGATGGAGATTACTTCAAAATGGGATTCATGGATTTAATTTTTAAATTAATTACCATTCAACTGAGGCTCGTGAAATTGTAGGGAGAAGACAGATTAATGCGTACGTTATTTGAAGTGAATGAAAAAGCTTTAAACTCATGGGAGTGATTAATAAACTTAAGAGTGCAGTTACCGAAAATCTTTTTGTGACGTTGAGAATCTGTTTTAAACTGTAATAATAAACATAGGTTTGGGAGAAAAATGTATTTCAAAAAAAAAAAGGTCAGTGATGATGATGAATGTTTTGGTAAGACTGTTGAAGACTGTCCGGTTGCGTTTAACTGTAAATTTTAAAGTATTACATTTATTCATGATTGTGTTGAGCAAATGTTTTCATTATGTTTTTTTTTTTTTTGTTAAGAAATGCTTAAAACAATTCAAGTAGAAGCCCTTACAAAAAAATAATTCAAATTTTTTTAAAACCCTATTAGAGATATAATCTTTTTGACGAACTTTCCGAAATCGGTGATTTCGAAATAAGTTTGTTTAGAAAAAAATTTAGAAATTTTTTATAACAACATCAAATGCCTTTAAAAAAAAATATGACTTTTTATTTGCTCATTCTGCTTTGTAAGCATTTTTCTCATTTATTTGGCAAACCCGTGTTTAGTGATCTGGTTAAGGAATATAGGCCATTTAAAGACAGTGACATATCAGATACATAGGTATACCCTCCGAAAACAAATTTAGAATAACCTAATTTCCCAAATGTTAAAAAAAAAATAGTTTCATTTGTTTTTTGTCTTCCACATAGTTGAACAGGTACTAAACAATTAACTTGAACAAAATCAATCGAATTCTTCATACTAAAATTATCTGGAACTGAAGATGATAAAGATGCTTTTAAATACAAGAAAAACATAGTGATGAGCTAGGCTTGAACTAACTTTGAATTAACATATTAGGTGCATAACTTAGGTATCGCTTTTTTTTTTTTTTTTTTTTTGACGAAAATGCAACTTTATTGTGAAAAATGCTTACAAATGAATGATTTAAAGTATTGATGTCTTCATATAAGCGGAACTGCTGTTCAGCCAGACCATGTGCCATCGAACGGAACAAGTAATAATCGGACGGCGCAAAATCTGGGGAATATGGCAGCTGGGTAAGGACTTCTCATTTGCGCGTTTTACAGTTAGGTTTTAAAGGGTTTGGCAACGTGAGGCCGAACGTTGTCATGCTGTAGAATCACTTTTTCGACGCTCAAGGTTTCTTAGCTTTAAATCATAAGGCACTCAAGTTCCTTGTTTTTGAATCATTCCCAACGCATGCAATCGCTTGAAAATGGCTTGTCGGGTAACTCCTAATGCTGCAGTCGTCTTCGAAGGATTTTGGCCTTACTTCATGCGGACGGTCATCAAAATTGAAATCACTGTTTTTGGAGTAGCCTCTCCGTAAACAATTTTTGGAACTCTAAGCTTAGTTCATGATGTTTTGCATATGTCAAAATCGACCAGTACTTACTACTGGAGCCATCTATTTACCATCTTGAAGTTATTTGCGCGCCTAATATTTCTGTTTGGTTTGTAGGAATTATTTTCGGTTGTTATTTATTAACTAAAATCAGTTTTTTTTTTTCTTGTTTGCGCTTATTTTTTTTAATAAAGGAATTATAATCTGAATAATAGGTTGATTCATAATTATATACCCATTATGTTGCCGCAGTTTTATTAGTGAAAACGCCATTTCGTTTACTTTTTTTTTATAAAAATATTCTTCTCTGTTTAGCTGATAAGAATGCTTTCGAAAATCATAATCATATTTGTCATATTATATTTACAACTACGAGAAAGGATGGAAGGCAGCATAGTCATTTCGCGATCTCAACGAACATTTTGAGGAGTAGTTGGTTTGTCTGCTTTCAATCAGCTGATGCTGCTCTTAGGACAATCCAAGAAGAGGTTGGCCATCGAATTTAGAAAAAAACAGGCACTTCTGACAGCCGTACCTGTCGGCCAACGAACGGTCATCTGTCGTTTAATATAGCCGAATAATGAGTGGAAAAGCCGAACGTGTCCAAATTTTTAAAGATTTGATGCAGCGAAACGAAGAAACTCCGTTCTGGAAGAATTTCCTCATTGGGGATAAATATTTACTCCTCTTCAAAAAAGTTTAAAGAAAGAAGTTTTGCGTTTCGCCGGGTGAAACACCGAAAGATGTCCACTGTAAGAAGGCAATAAGGTGTGTGATAGAGGTGGAAGCATAATTTGGAAATGACTGTGAAAGGCATTTGAAATTGGTAGAACGAAGATATTGAACTTTAACAGTGGCGGATTCCAAACAAAAGCTGCAAAACGCAATTCAATACCAACAGAGGCGTTTTCCTGTTTCAACTTGATCGCCTTCATGCTACAATTCAGGTAAAAAATATCGCGAAAAAATAACAAAACTGTCTTGCACCACGCTAGTGCACGTCCGCATGTAAAACTGGTAAGCACGGTGGCAAAGAGGGAATTGCCTGTAAGAACTGCAACTTCTTTGCTCATGGAATCGACCTTCTGCCAAGCAAATGGGAAACGGTTATTGAAGTAAAAGTACAAAAATAGTAGGCCTTTTACAAGCTCCATCCCTTACTGAAACCCTTGGTATTTGCTCACAACATACTAAAAAGAGGGAGAAAAAAGGGGAAAAACTGAGTCCTTACACGGGATAGGTAATCGATGCGACAAAAGTCTGGCAAATGTCACAATTTGATCCCCAATATTCATCTGGCATTCATTGAATGAAATAAAGTGAAAAGAAAATTCAGGTAGTGGAACTCTATAAAAAATTTTCTGTAAGCAAAACCTTGAAGCCTTAGCATTTTTTTTAAATCTTTGTTAGCAATCAGAAAAATACATATTTTGATATTCAGAACGTATATTTGAATATCGAGGAAGGAAATGCTTTTCATCAGTGCAGTTTAAACGTGCACCTCAGAAAATCGAACTACGAATACAAAGACTAGTATGGAGGAAATAAGAAATAAAGGAGGAGAAGACATACACACGCTCTAATACTCTAATACTATACTAAATATGCTATTTATTAATACTGCAGCAGTGGGATCCAAGCGCAGATAGATTAACATCTATGATGGAAGTACGCGAAACGGCGAGTAAAATATTTTAAAATGGTCTTAGGCAAACCACTACCAATCTAGCACCGGCAGTTCATAATAGAATTTTTCGTGAAAAAATCACGAAAATCGGTATTAGTAGAAATAAAATTTGGAACAACTGTGAAGACTACGAACGTAGCAAAAAAAAAAAAAAAAAAAAAACAAGGGAAAGCGATAGCAGTAGAGGCATTGTATCGCGAAAGAGAAAAAGTTCTTTCAGTGCCCTTACGCAGCTGACAAGTTGTAGAAGTGCAATATCTAAGCACGGGTAAGCGATCTAACACTTTTTAGATTGCTGCGCAATGAAGAAGACATTCACAAAAGATTTAATCCCCGAAATTCATTGAGCAGGGAAATCTAACGTAGGGAAAAAGAATTGCCTAATGACTGTAGGGAGAGCTTTCTGCTTTCTCTGTAAAAAGGTAAGGGTAAAACTAGAAATTCCAACAATTATTGTTCGCTGAAACTAATATTACAAACTACGAAAATTTATGAGCGAGTTCTAGACAGTAAAATTGGGAATATTACTAAGCTCTATGTGAAAGAATGGAACTTTACGTATGAAAAACGTAAAGGAAAAATGTAGGGAAAAATTTACGAATGTCGACAGGCTTAACAAAACGTGATTGTACACAAAAAGCGATAGTAAAGAAACTTCAGTCTGAGCAAATTATTTGTTTGTTCAACGAAGGTCGTCTGAAAATCCTGTCCAAAGAAAAGTAAAGTGTAAAACTCCAGCCGAGGATCAAAGAAGGGGTCGAAAGAATAATAATTGAATTACTCAAATGCGAACACATCAATAAGTTCTTGGCCTCACTAACTAGGTGTGCGAACAAAAATGGATTGGCCTTTAGAATGGTTCTAAGGTTCGCAAACACCCCAGTGACGCAGTAGCATTGCATATCCTTTTTTTTTTTAAAAAAAAAAAAAACTCAATACTTATTTCTTAGTGAAAGTAGACTTGTTGTTGATTTCTAGTCGACTACTCATCTTACTTGATTTTTGTTAACTGAAAAAATTAGTGTCTTTCGAGCGCGGTTGGGATTCGAAGACAGAACCTTCCGATATCGAAGTCAGCCACCACAAATATAACATGTTAGAAATATATAACATGATGTAATTATACACCTTACATTATACACCTTACACTTGATAAAAGACAAATGAAAAGATTGGGAAAAACGCACTGCAAAACCCCTATCTTCAATGGTACTAAATAATGAAAAATACCCAAAAGTCAATATCATCTAAGAAAAAGACCTTCAATTTTGTCATTTGAGATGAGGGAAAAATTTAGATTCTATTCATCTGTTTATAAGTAGAAATAAATCGAATTCCGTACAACAAAATAGATCGAAATTGGTAGCTGTTTTCAAACATGTGCTGTTAATGGCAATTTTATACGTAAGTCTACTACATGTTATTTTGATCATAACTGTTTGGCTGACTATGTTCTCGTATATCTTTTGTATAGGGATTATTACTAATGGCTAAACATAACACATGGGCTGAAAAGTCAGTGTCGTTTTATAGTAAAACACAAAATTTTTGCAAAATTCAACTTTATTTATCAATATAGTTGCCTTCGAGGGCAATACACAATACGATTTCGGTTTAGCCTCAAAATAGGCATTCTTTAGAGGTCTGCAAACAGGAAATAGTCGCTGGTGGTCAAATCTGGAGAACACGGTGGGTGGGGAAGCAATTTGTAGCCGAATTCATTCAATTTTGCCATCGTTTTCATCGACTTGAGACACGGTGCATTGTCTTGATGAAACAGCACTTTCTTTTTCTTCAAATGCGGCCGTTTTTCTACGATCTCGTCTTTCAAACTCTCCAACACCGCAATAAAATAACCGCTGTTGATAGTCTGCCCCTTTTGAAAATTTGGAGATGGAAAATTATTCCATGTGTATCCCAAGATACGGATGCCATAACCTTGCCAGCCGACTGTTGAGTTTTTGGTCGTTTTGGACGAGGTTCGTCGCCTGCTCGCCACCCAGCTGACTGCCGACTTGACTCTGGTGTAAAGTGATGGAGCAAAGTTTCATCCCTTGTCAAAAATTCGGCTTTATTGCGGTTGAACAGCTTTAAAAATTCCTCTGCATCATCAACACGTTGTTGTTTTTGGTCGACTGCGAGCAAACGCGGCACCCACTTTGAACAGAGCTTTCGCATGTCAAAATATTCGTGTTTGATATATCCAACACGGTCTTTTGATATCTTCAGAGCCTCAGCTATCTTGATCAACTTCACAATCTCTTGCGAATAGTTCGTAACACTTATCAAGCCATTTCTTTGCATCGGTTGCATTTTTACCCATAAAAAAGCGATGATAAATCAACACACGAAATTGCTTTGAATCCATTTTTTTTCAAAATAACAAAGGTTGCTTCACTCACAACGCTATACCTCGAGAGCTAATCGTCCGACAGCTATCAAATTTATACACGTATCCTTTGAAGGTTGGCACTGAAAATGGTATGGATTTAATTCAAGTGGTGCCCTCTCTTAGAAACGGCAAGGACATGTATTATACTAACCTTATAACAAATAATGTACTATACTTATAACAAATTTTTCCAAAGATACTTATGTGTATATAACCACACTACTGATTATGATACTTTTTAGTTTGAGTTAAAATTCCAAAATATTCTTTCACTAGCACTAGCACATCTTTTCCATACAGTTATGTTCTAAGTACACTTTTAAGAAAGGCACCTGTCTGGAAAATTTTTGAAACCCAAAGTTTTAGTCAGTGCGAAACCGAAACCTGGCAGTTGCCTATTCTCTGTGAGTTTTACTATGCAATTTCATTCTCAATATCCATTTTACAACTTCCCATTCATTTCAGTTTCGCCATAATTTTGGGGAAGTTTTCAATATTCCTTTTACCCAAAGGTACTAAATCCCTTAACCAGGGAATCTACATGGGTCTCCACCTTATACTATACATATGTACATATATGCACTCATTTGCCAAACCAACCACAATGCTATGGTAAAGTGCTAACCACAATCGTTTCTTCCCCATCCCTTGACGAAAATATCTGTTCATGTACTTAGCTATATACATATGAATCTACGAACGTGTAATGTACATGTGTAACATACCATATACTTCAACTTGTAGATGTGTAGGTCTATGCAACAATTGAAATGTCTCATCACGTTATCAGAATAACGGCATTATTGTGGAGGTGGTTTGAATTCTATGGATGAACATTTAACTTCAGACAGCATACTTCGACCTACGATAGGGTATGCCCAAAAATATACTACATATTATAGTTATGCACGTACACGAATAGAACATGATGCTGTATTGATTTTTGAGGGCGGGAAATTTCAACTCAGATACGAAATATTGTAATACTGAAAGGAGACCAAAGGAGCACATCTACAAGTTTATATCATAGTTCTTGCAAGAGACAAAGTCCTTTAGAGAAATTCTTGGTGCAACATAAATTTCGCATTGGTTGAATATAGGACGCAGTGGTAGTATAAAATTGCATTAAATTTGCTTTTAAGGTTTATACTTCTCTAGGATTTTGTAGTAGATATTTAATGACGGAAGGTTGCATTAGACCCTAAAAGGCGAGAACTTCATCAGAAAACACATTTTAAAACAATTTCAAGAATATCTGTAAAAAAAATATTTTAAATGGAACCGTCTTTTGAATAGTGTTAAAATTTAGACAAACATTTATCATACGTAGCTCATAGTCGAAGTGTTAACGGAAAACATCGCTTGAGAATTGAAGAACGAGAAAATTTAGAGCAGTTAAAACATATGTATGTTTGGTGCCATTTTTGTTAAATTAATTAAGGCACTTGTCTAATTCTTTATAGTACTTTATTACATGAATATAAACTATATAAGGGGTAATTCACCGTGAAGTTTGATTTTCAATAGGCGTTTTTGACAGATCACGCGTGACGCCTCTCAAACTGCTTTGTCACTTTTGTTCAGTATCGTTTGGCAAGTCATCACGGAAAGACTCACACCCCAACAGCGTTTCGGAATTTTTTACCTGTATTAGGAAAATCAGCCTTCTGTAAGAAATGTTTTTCGTGCGATTCGAGGAAATTACGGTGCGTATAATCGACCTACTGAATCCACTATTGCCAATACCATTCGCAAATTTGAGTCCCAGTTTAGACTAATACTCGTCCGGTTAGACCACATCCAGCACGTAGTGAAGAGAATATAGCAGCTGAAGCTGAGAGCCTATCCGAAGACCGTGACGAATCGATTTGTCGTCATTCTCAGCAGCTAGGCTTGGCGTGTTTTACGTAAGGAGCTCGGCCTAGAAGCGTACAAAATTCGACTTGTGCAAGAATTGAAGCCAGATGACTTGAATTTGCGTCATATTTTCAGTGAATGGGCTCTGGAAAAACTCAATGAAAATCTGGTGTTTTATAGTGAAATTTTGTTCAGTGATGAAGCCCATCTCTGGCTCAATGGACACATTAATAAACAAAATTGCCGTATTTGGGCTGCTGAGCAACCCGAAGAGTACCAAGAGCTACCATTACTACCATCCATTAAAAACAACGGTATGGTATGGTTTATGGGCTAGTGGAATCATTGGTCAATATTTCTTCAAAAATCAGGCAAATCAGAATGTTACCGTCAATGGTAACCGTTAACGGATTATGTGCTCCCTGAAATTTAAGTACATGATCTCGGTGAGCTCTGGTTTCAACAAGACGGCGCTACCAGCCATACAGAGCGTGAAACAATGGACTTGTTGAGAAATCATTTTGGTGAACACTTAATTTCACGTTCTGCTCCTTTAAAGTGGCCGCCTAGATCGTGCGATATCACACCTTTGGACTATTTTCTCTGGGGATATGTAAAGTCTCAGGTCTTCAGCAATAAGCCAGCTACGATTGACGCTTTGAAAGCCAACATTATTCAATGCTTGAACGAGTCGCCCAAAATTAGAGCTTCCGAGTGGACCACGTCAGACGTAGTATTGGCCAATATTTACATGATATCATTTTTGAGAAAAAAAAAATGGCATAAATTGGTCTTTTAACCGATATTACAAATTTTGAGTTCGCATTCAAATTTATGCATTTTATTTTACATTATAAATCAAACCTCACGATAAATAACCCTTTAGAACAAACAGAAAAAGCATCGGGTCAAAAGCTTAGGTATACAGAAGACTACAGCAATGGGTCAATATTAAGAGATTTCATTCTTGAGACACTTTTTTTTGTAGGGTAATTATGTAAGAATATCATGAGAAAGTTCATTGAGAGACAGTAAGTTGAAGAAGAGTTATAAGGGGTTGAGTTAAAATGATTTGCACATTTTTTCAATAGTACTTCAGTGGAGTAATCATCGCTGATATTTTCTATTTTCTTACATACTTGTTCTAAATTTGTTATAGTTGATTTCAAAGTTGTTTGCGAACAGTTTTAAAGGTACGAGAAGTAAAATTGGTTAGATTCTTAGGTGTGATTGGTAAACGCCTGGCTAAAAAGTTGGCCAAAAGATTTGCAATAATTTTTTTTTTTAAATGTGCTAATCTTTTGGTATGATTCAATTTTAATACGAATTTATCAAATGTTTTTAATGTTTAAGAACTATATCCGTAACACATATAACTATCTCCAAAGTAGTAAGATCTAAAAAAAAGCTTAAAAATCTTTTCGAAGGTGAAAGTGATCACGTACTTTTCATTTTAAGTTTATTTGGTTTTTGTACGCAATGAGATGGAAACTGGTTGAACAACAGCGTTGAGATGTCTTTATTAAGCAAACATATTTTAAGCAAAGTAGAGTCTAATAGATTTTAGGATTCTTGCAGAAAGTATTTGGTTTTTGTATCCAGTGAGATAAAAGAAGACCATTATTTAACAGTAATTTTAATGCGGTCAGCCAAATATTTGTACTGAAATAGAATACTTCCAAGCTGCTTTTATCTAATTTTTTTCTGTACTTTCAAAACTGGTGCATTTGTGTTTGTCCATGGGTATCGAAATTTCCACAAATATTTGTGATAGCAAATCTTGGTAGATTTGCAGTATTAAAGTTTTTCTTTCCAACTCTGATCTCTGTTTTGAGGATTTCAATATTGTTTTTAAGCTTTTTAAAGCTTTTACTTACGTATCAGTTTAAATTCTGACTGTAAAAAACTCCGCGATTTGGCACTCCATGAAGACGGATTTTCGTTTGCTTTTTATTTTCAGCGAAGCGACGATCGCAAGATTTGCTATCACAAATATTTGTGGAAATTTCGATACCCATGGACAAACACAAATGCACCAGTTTTGAAAGTACAGAAAAAAATTAGATAAAAGCAGCTTGGAAGTATTCTATTTCAGTACAAATATTTGGCTGACCGCATTAAAATTATTGTTAAATAATGGTCTTCTTTTATCTCACTGGATACAAAAAGTAAATACTTTCTGCAAGAATCCTAAAATCTATTAGACTCTACTTTGCTAAAAATATGTTTGCTTAATAAAGACATCTCAACGCTGTTGTTCAACCAGTTTCCATCTCATTGCGTACAAAAACCAAATAAACTTAAAATGAAAAGTACATGATCACTTTCATCTTCGAAAAGATTTTTAAGCTTTTTTTTAGATCTTACTACTTTGGAGATAGTTATATGTGTTACGAATATAGTTCTTAAACATTAAAAACATCTGATAAATTCGTATTAAAATTGAATCATACCAAAAGATTAGCACATTTAAAAAAAAAATTATTGCAAATCTTTTGACCAACTTTTTAGCCAGGCGTTCACCAATCACACCTAAGAATCTAACCAATTTTACTTCTCTTACCTTTAAACCCATAAACCATACCATAACGTTGTTTTTAATGGATGATAGTAATAGTAGCTCTTGGTACTCTTCGGGTTGCTCATCAGCCCAAATACGGCAATTTTGTTTATTAATGTATCCATTGAGCCAAAATGGGGTTCATCACTGAACAAAATTTCGCCATTAAACACCAAATTTTCATTGAGTTTTTCCAGAGCCCATTCACTGAAAATATGACGCAAATTCAAGTCATCTGGCTTCAATTCTTGCACAAGTTGAATTTTGTACGCTTCTAGGCCGAGCTCCTTACGTAAAATACGCCAAGCCTAGCTGCTGAGAATGACGACAAATCGATTCGTCACGGTCTTCGGGTAGGCTCTCAGCTTCAGCTGCTATATTCTCTTCACTACGTGCTGGATGTGGTCTAACCGGTCGAGTATAAATGTAAACTGGGACTTAAATTTGCGAATTATATTGGCAATAGTGGATTCAGTAGGTCGATTATACGCACGTTCCTCGAATCGCACGAAAAACATTTCTTACAGAAGGCTGATTTTCCTAATACATTGTCAATTTTTTGACCGTGACCGGTGTATTTAAAAGAAATTAGTTTTTTTTTTCTCACTAAAAAAATTTATTTCTCAAATAATTTTTATTTATTTGCACTCTTTTAGAATATTACGCCAGTAACTATATTTTTGGTAGTAAATATAGTGGTATGCCCTTTTTTAATTTATTAATAATCAATTGGAAAAAAATTTATGATAGCTACTAAAATATCACAGAAACTTCAAAACTATCTAGTTGATATATATCTAGTTGACTGTAGAAGCATATGTAGTTTTTTGATGACTTCTGGTATCAGAGACTACTGTATTGACGTTATGCTTAATAGATACAACAAAGCTAAAGTATTGTCATTTGCCGTACATATAAAATATTATAAATATTTTTTGGCATTAAACGTTGAAATACGTGTTCAAAAAATGATAACTTCAGGTTCAGAAATTGTGCTCGTCATCAGCAGTCATGAGAATAGAAATTCAAATGAATTCAGCTGTTCATCTGATTACGTTTCGTCAGTGAACAAACACAGAGACGACAGGATTAAGACAGGATACTGCTTCGATTGCCTGGTATATAAATACAAGATATAGTGCGAATGACAACTACAACAGCAGCAGAAGTATTTATTTAATAATTTTATTTGTTTAATGGTACGACATACAACGACGTGATGCAAACCGGAAACACTTGCTTTCGCTCTCTGTGTGTAACTTGTACTAGTCTAACAATAAGTTGCGGATGTGCTTTAGCTACGTATTAATATAAAGCTCAGCAAATCCCTTATATTTGCATAAATGTGTGAATGCCTGTCAGTGTCAGAAATAGCAAACGCTGGAGTTCAGCCAACAGTAACCGGCCGACAAAGGGTTACAATGGGTGAGCTCAAAATCATAATCCACAATTCAAAGTTCTCTACAGTATTGTTGAAAAAATTGGTTCAAGAAGTAATATTTTATCTGAAATAATTAACGTTCCCCCAAATCTATACGGTTTCGCTAATTATTCGTACGAGTATGTTGATAGATACTGCCACAATAATACAATATTTTTAAAGTAGCGCAATAAACTAATTTTCCAATTACTTGTGTACGCAGTTTATACCCCGGAATAGTCGTTAACATTGCTTATCTTAAAAGTAGAAGGGGATATATCTCAAAAAGTGAATAAAATAAAATGCATATAAATAGTTTTACGCTCTACATAAAGCCTATTCAAGTTAGGCTTTATGTAGAATAAAATACAAATAAAATGGGTAATCATTTACAAATAAGGAGCGTAAAACTATTTATATGCATTTTATTTTATTCACTTTTTGAGATATATCCCCTTCTACGTAGGGGATGTACTGACGAGACTTTCAGTTAAATGCATCCTTAATACCATAGGATAACACTTTTTGAGCTAAGTAATGGGTGATTCGTTTATTTTCAGTACAATTTTCTATTGAAAGATTAAAGCTAAAACAAACATTTCAAATCGTTGAAATTTATTTCCAAAATTGTAATTCTGTTCGCAAAACTTATAGAGCACATTCATGAAATTACTGTTGACATCTGCGCGTGGTATTTATCGAATAATTGAAAAAAATAGCACCCAGTTTTAAGATATAGAATACTCGTATAACAACAAGAACGAGAACAGTGCGCTTGGATGAAAATATCGCGGCTGTGGAAGCTTGTATTTAAGAGAACCACAATTTATTGATTCGTCGTCGATCGCAGCAATTTCGTCTATCCGAAAATGTCTGGGTCAAGATCTTGGTCCCAATGCTTACAAATATAAGCCAATTGCTGCAAGGCCGCGTTACCATTCATTGCATTTGAACACTTAACTGAACTGAACCGCACTTAACACCCAGTTATTGAGAATAAACTGAAAATTAGCCTAGTTTTTTACCGTAAAATTTCAGAAAATTTTATGAGGAAAATTATTCCTGGGTAAACGGCTGATTTAACAAGAAGAATTGCCGTATATGAAGTAAGAATACCATAATCTTTAAGTAGTTCAACCGCTGCCATTACATCCAGAAAGATGTAACGTATTGTGTGGTGTAGATTGTACCCCGCTGGATTAATCAATCCTTATTTCTTCAAAAATGAGGCCGGAGGATAAGTTACTTTCAATAGACACCGGCACAATGCAATGATCAGTGATTATTTGTTCCCAAATTTGCATGACGTCAATATGAGAGAACTTTAGTTCCAACAGGATGATACTCCACCCTATGAAATTGACCCGCCAAATTGATATATTAGGTCACGATCAACCAGGCGCTTTGGAGCAAAATATTGTTTGAATAATACACGATATGCGATCATATTTGTTAGAAGAATTGGTCAAATTGGACCTTTAAAATGCGCTTTGTACGAGTACAAAACATATTCCCAAAGCTAGTCTGAAAAATAAAATGGCATGAAATAGTCCTTAGAATAGATTTAATAAATCGTCATTACTAGTAAGTTAGTTTCTTATGTTTCATTGAAACAAAAAGTTCGAACCGAAAAAAAGTCACCCTTTATATTAAAAGGAAGCCAAATTCTAGCACAACTTACACTGAAGCTCTTGCGATTCTCCGCGGATAGAATTCATTACCCAATACAATGACGAAAAGCTTAAAAAGTTGAGCTAATAAGTGGTAGGCCTTCAAGTTTGCAAAATGTATCTGACTATGCATAAATACGGTAGAAATGTTATATGAGGACAGATTGATTCAAAACAAAAAAATGTCAAACTCATCACTCTGGATTCTTATTAGGGATTGTCGTTCTTACAGGAAGCTCATATTAAATTGAACTGTATTGTGAAGAACATGTTGTCGAAGAAGGGTTTCTTAAAGATATTTCGATAAGAAGAGAAGTATCATCTTTTCGTTCATAACAAAAATTTTATAATTCGTTATGCATTTTCCTTAAAAATTTTTACAAGTTTCGTACCGTAAAATATTGCCCCCTTCTTTGGTTTTTAATAAGTATTCAGTGAAGTGCAATTCTACTTGTCGTACATTTTGTTTCGTTATTGAAGTTTCTCTTGGGGATACATACTATACATTCGCATTAAATTTAATAAATATATATAGAAACTCTACAGTCAGAAAATATGTCATCCGCCAACTAGTTGGGAATTATATTATATCCCATTTTGTTGGGGATAACAAATTTCGGACGGATGATACTGCATCCGATTTATTGTGTGTATGCGATGATTGTATGTATTTTATCTGTCATGAAAGATTACCATAGGAGTTACTGCATCATACTGGTGCGTTGGGAAGGGTGTTTTATGAAATGGAAATATTTTGATTGCTTGGTTATTTAAACCGGGTTTTGGGTGGTTGCACCCAAAATGCAATTTATCATGCGGCTAGTTGCCACCACTACCCATTGCCACACTTATATTCCTATTTGACCTTTAATGTGTGCCTAGAAGTTTTGATTTTAGGTTAGCCAAACATAGATTCTGCAAAATCGGAGTTAAATGTATAGCAATTATAATTTTGGATATGTTTGAATTTATTGGCGTGAATTTTAATAATTTTCCACTGGAATATCTACGGCCAGGAAATTCGATAGGAATAAATATCTAGTGCATGAATTCTCAATAATAACTGATATGAAGGTAATGATGCTGTAACATTAAATTGAATGAATATATGTACTTAATATTTAATTTTTGACAGCTGGTTATGTTGTTTCCATGTAGTTAAGTCAGTGTAAAGATTGACGTATGAGAGTGAATTATACGTAAATAGAATTGTAGGCTTTCGACGAATAATTGAACTAAAAACAATATTATTATTAGGTAAGTAGGTAGAGCTGAAGGTTCGAAATGGACCCAAGTAGCACTAAAAAGGGCGTTTTTGTTACCACGGTTCATGTGACCTAGTTGATAATGTGTGTTGTTGAGGATATTAGACAGTCGGTGCCTAGATCCAGCCTCTGGGCTAAGAAAACGGATTAATTTCGTATCCCTTTACCCAAGATATCGTTAAGGTCGTCGAATAATGGTTAGATTAGTGCACGCAGTTTATAGAGAAAATGGTAGAGTTTTTCTTCTGCTTTTTGTTCCGCAACTGCGGCAGTGGGGTTTTATTGGATACCTAGTTTAACCGCATAATCTCAAATTCACCAATTTTCGTGATTTTAGGCGTGATTCTGGCGATATCTGGTCTATTGCTCTTCTTTTATCGTAGGTCGACCATATCATCCTATAATCGCTCCTAGCGGAATATGAACTCTTTCCGCGAGTGAGCCATGCAGAGCCGAGTCCTGTCTGGCCAGTTCATTTATACGCTCGTTTAATTTTATGCTCTAGAAACTAGAGCAGTGTTACTCTGAAGCATTCGCCCAGCGAGCAAGTTTATTTCGTCTCTTCTGCACCAGTTTTGAGGATATGGTAGCCGAGTCAATAAGTTTGAAATCGGCTTAACTATCTATGTGGATAGAAATATTTTGTTTGTGCGTTGTGCCACGTCCGAGTTGCATGAAAGCATTCTCGGATTGCCAGTAGTTCCGCTGTTGGGTAATGCGTCCAGGATGTTGTCGTAAGGCCGTGCAGTCCAACACCCATATACTTTAAATTTGACTTCGTACCATAGTACGGTATTTTTTCTGTGTAGGTCGAGTGACAGAAGATGTAGAAGTACAGTAAACGCATCCATTGGGGTCGACCTCAATGCACCCGTGGTGCCTATATTGAATGTCCTTTGAAGCCTTTTTAGTTTCGTGAGATTCCAGCATTTGCTCACGACAGGCCATCATACTGTTTGATGTCTTGCTTCTTGCTTTTCATAACTTCAAGTCAAAGTAGGGGAGAAATGGCGCCATCCAGTGGTATTCTTCTATGTGCGAATTAAGTTAGGTGACTGTTAGCTAGTGTTGCCTGAAAAATTCTTGTTCTGAGCATAGTGACTATCCATTGGCTATTGTTAGCTCCAACACCAGTTGCAAATACAGACTCAATCCTCCCTAACCAATATGAAACCCTAGATGGGATACAGGAACAAAACAAAATAAGCAGGGTTACAGACTCATTCTCCGCATACAAATTTACTGAACTCCATACCAATTATGCTTCAAAATATAAGGCAAGCTGTGATCCCGTTTCTAAAAAGACTATTTAGTAATAGCAACATGTATGGATATGTCTCAAAATGTTAGAAGTATGTTAAGGTTCTTTTCATTCCCAAAGGAGGTAAGCCCAGCCGTATCCATTCCAAAGACCTAAGGCGTATAAGCCTCACATCATACATTTCAAAAACTTTAGAAAAACTTCTTGACATTCATATTCTAAGTAATCTGCACCCAGAAGCTTCAACCCAGTATGCCTATATAAAAGGCAAATGCACGAATCAGATAGTAAACTGAGTTGAAAGCTCAACGTCGATGAATGTGTACTAAAGAAAGCAACTATTGCCTTCTACGCTTGCGGCCATATATTTGAGAGAAAATGGGGTCCTAACTCCAACACTATCCTATAGATATATGCAGCTATCGTCAGACCCATCTTAACCTACGCCAGCTTAGAATTATCTACAAATAAAACCAGCAAAAGTACAAAAGTACAGATTGCATGTATAACTCTTACGGCGGGAATGGGAAATATACTTGGTCTCCGCCTCAAGATCTACACATGCAAGAATCGCTTTAATATTGACTTCGCCTTGATTCTTACAAGTGAACTGGGCTTGTGTTCCAATACGAACTAAATCATACACCATCACGACTTCGAAATACCATGCGCATGCATTTTGCCAAGCAGATGGGGAAAGGGACATTAACCAAATGGTACCAGATTTGATACCCATCTTCTCCGATAAATTGAAATTACAATGCTTACGACCCGATACCTTTCGGACTACAACAATGTCTTTAAGACTGAGATATCATCAGTAGCAGAATTAGCAAAACTTGCGCCAATAAAGGTAATATCCTACGATGTAACAAGGTGGCGTGTACGAGCTCAGGGTCAAAATGATAACAAACGTGAAAAGCGCTTTTTTATTTGTCGGTACTGGAAAATGTTTTAATCGTGACTTATCTGCTGATGGGCGAATTGTTTATCCTCTAGAATATTTCCTATATATTCTATTTTCTTCTTTAAAAGCTGGAATTTCTTCTGCTTAATTCGTAAGCCACAGCAGCCACATTCAAAACTAGCTTCAACTTTGCTATTTTCCTTCTTCATTTTTAGATAGTACGATGAACACTACTACTCAACTCCCGTAACATTGCAAAAATATATCTTCCGAAAACCGCAGGAGAATTTGAAATCCCGATTGGCACATACCGGAATTCAAACTATCCTTCTTGCTTAACAAGCGAGATATACTTCCAACAAATCGGCTCCACAAGTATGTGAAAGAATCCGTTTTTTTTTATATCTAATGTGGTGAATAAACTCGCACCCTGCAAGCGTCGTCCATTAAAACCATTAGGAAGTTATCTCTGACAATCTTAACATTCAGCCTTAGTTAATCGCAGCACAGTCTTTTCGATCCGTCGTTCTTGGATACTTGCACAATCGGCGACGCATACTCGGACGGACTTGGTTGTATTATCTTTTCTGCTAGCCATTTTCTCAGTCGCTGTCATACCGTTTCTTGATTAGCGAATGACATGCACCTAATTTCACTAATTTTATTTTAATGGCGACTACTTAAGTTTACTCGGTCTTAAGTTGTTTATTACACTACTCAATTCTAACTTAATTGCATTATGTAAATAACTAAGATCAATTTCCACTTCGTTCTCAAACAAATTCATCATGGCTGACAGACAGATATTTTTCGGCCAATTCAGTTACGTTGTTTCTCAACGTACGACATTCGGCTATGTTTCTGCCTCGGCTGGCTTCCACACCTGGGATCACCTCTAGAACATTCTTATCCACTTTTTCGACCCTTTTGTCATCTATAATGGCACCTCTGCCAATATCAACGACACCTATGTCTACCTTCACTGCTCTTATTTCGCTAGCCTCTCTACTTCATTTCTGCTGTGCTCGGTCCGCTGTTACCATCAAATCGACACCGCTTAGAAGTTCGTTTTCTTAAACTGCCGAATACTGCATATCATTTTCACTTACCACGTGGAATCCTAGTTTAAGTCTTACTTAATCTACCACAAGATCTACCATAAAACTGCCTAGCGTCGTTGTCCTACTACTTCTTAACCCAAACAAATGTTTTTTGTTCGAATAAAGTTCAGTGTACTCCATCAAAACCAAACTATCGTATCTAAGCAAATTATCATCGCTACCAGTGTCCACCAACGCCATCACTGTAATTCCATGCATTGATATGTCTTTAAAAATGCGGTTCGAGCCGATCATTAAAGAAACTCTGGCCTCCGACCAAAAATCAGCTCCGTTTCCCGTTTCCTCTTAATTTGTGGATTGGACACTCGTTCTCCCTGGCACTCTGCTGCACGATGTCCAACACGTCCACACTTGAAGCACCTAAATGTTCTAAGTAAACAACCCTTAGCCAGATATTTTGTCTCCCCACACTTAAAACACCTTCGCTGCTTCGTCTCTGTCTTCACTTCTTCGTCAGTATTCTTTCTTTGAGAGGATCAGAAGTTGCCCCTCAAGCTTGGTTGCTGTGAATGGGGACCACACATGTTTTCGTAAACATGTAACTGTTCCTTTAACTCGCGGATGTTCTTTGCTTGGTACAACACTGCTTTGTTCTGATTGCTATCCGGTATACACCTTATAAAGTACTCTATCAGACTTCCTTCATCTAAATCGATGGGTTTCGCAATTTCCATCAACGCGTAGAGGTACTCTATAAAGAATTCGGAAAGCCGTTTTCTCATCATGCTTAGTAACCAGTAAACATCTACCGCTAACGGTTTTCTATTAAATACTTCCCTCAAGGCGGACTTCAACGATTTCCAATTCATAACTGCCAGCTGACTGCGAATTAACATTTTTGCTGCGCCTGTTAAAAGTTACTTCCCGTAAACAAATTTTTGGATGTGTCGGTAACCTACTGTTACCGCAATGCAAGTAACGAAGCTCGAACCTGTTGTATCTGCACCACGCGCTTCTTCATTGGTCTCTTAGAACCATTTTCGTGCTCATTTTTTTTCTTCTAGAGAAAGCGGTGTTTTGATCGTAGAGCTCACGAGTGACTCTCGTTCTTCGATACAGGGCTGACTTGTACTCTTCTTGTTTAGCTGTATATGCTTGCCGGCATTCTTCATCAAAACAAGAGAGTTTTTGGTGACCGTGGGTGAAACCCAGCACATCAACTGCACACTGGAGGCATTGCCACTGGTTTTTGATACTTGGTGCTGGTATAGGTGTCGTTACGAGATTTCGGGAAACGTAGACACTTTTGCGACTGCAACTTTTCCGCGTTCTATCTTTTTTTTGTTTGGGGCGCATGGGAAGTCCGCATTCAATGATTGGCTGCAACGAGGTAATGATCCGACTGTATGTTAGTTGCCCGGAAGATTCAGACGTCCACAATACTGGAGGCATCACTTACGTCGATCGCAAGATTTAATCAATTTGATTAAGCGTTTAATGATCTATGTGTATGTTATATTGAAGTAAGGAAACCGCGTTTGGCTATAGTTACACTTCGTCCCGCCGTAAAGTCAATAAAGTTAAGTTCGTTGGCAGAAGTGGTGTCGTGTGGATTATGCTTACCAACCATCTTACCAATTATGTCCTCTTTCGCCTATTACTATTTTAACGTCATACATGCGTACATGCTGACGTCGTCTTGTCTTCCGAGGAGTTATGAGACCATATTAGGCTTCCGAATAGTAGATATCCAATGTTTTATACTCACTTTGCTCGGCTAATCATATCGCACTTCTTGGATGGTGGTACTAACTGCGTGATAGCAGTCAAGCTGATTTTAAGAGTCTGAACAAATTCGAAAGTCATTGTCCATTAAGCCATTAGCCAGAGTTGTCAACAGTGGATCCCTAACTGTCAACGGCTTTAATCTATTTCGTCACTTTTTTTTTTATCTTATTCGTATTTGATTGTGAGCCCTATTACGGCGTATTCCTTAATGCGATCGAGCCTGCAATTACAGTTTTAGCCTTTATGAGTAAGAATTTACTGCCTAGATCATATTGAGTGAATATGAACTACCAGTCCAATATCGCCTTAGGCGATTTTGACACGACTGCGCTAGATGGAGAGAACTGTTTGTTTAGGTCCAAGTCCACTTCAAATTGCTGAGTTAAATTAGAACGAACGAAGATAAAGTCATTGATGGGTGCAATTTTAAGGTTTCTTTGTTAAATTTTTGCATACATTGTATGTGTGTTTAAAAAAAAATATAATTTATTAATAAACGTGCATTAATAACCATTTCGACAATGGCTGTAAATTTTCAGCTATATTGTACAAATAACGTGAATAAGGATTTGTTTTCTTTAAATTCTTCAAAATATAATTTTTTTTTAATACATGAGTTTAAGCTAAATGATACGTACCTACGTTCGTGTATAACTAAAAATTTTCTTCCATTGTTCAATACTCTGTAAGGTGCCACAGTATGAAGACTGATTTATTGTTGTTTATCACCTGATAAAAGCATATGAGAAACAATACAACGACGGAATATTGTGATATAAGGAAATAGATTTTTAAATAAAAATGTGACATATTATTTAATTTTTATAAGATTTTTATATCTTTTCACAATAGTTGATTTTTTCCGTAATTACGGAAGATTTAATTACTTTTATTACCAAAACCCGAGGCTTATGTGCTACAACCTACTTAATGATCCCATGCAATTCTTGATTTTCTCACTTTGCATTTCTATAGAAGTAGATTTGCGTTGGAGTAGAGATGAGAATTTGCATTCTGAGCATTCGTCAAAGATATTAAGAAAAAAAAAAAAAAAAAAATAAAAAAAAAATAAAAAAAAAAAATGGAAATAAATGCAACGGTAATCGAATTAGTCAGAGTCAGGTCGATTAAGTTATACGTTTTAATTTTTTCTGATTATTACGAGTTGGTTTAGTTTTCACTAAACTTAGGAATGATATTTTTCCTGATTGGTTTTTTACTATTCTAGTTCTGGCAGATTCGTGACATTCGTTAAAGTGAAACATGCTTAGATAGCATTGCCATTTTATTATGGAAGGACTTACACCCGAACAAAGGTTACAAATTATTGAATTTTATTATCAAAATTCGTGCTATGTGAAAAATTATTTTCGCACACTTCGATTATTTTACGGCCGTCATGCTGTCATACTACTGAGCAAGTAATTCAAGCCATGGTGAACAAATTTCGAACCAATTTACGATTGCTGGTGTATGCGGCAGCGATTATGAAGACCTTGATTTGATCATTCTTTGCCATTCGCTGAAATTGTTATTGGATACGTGGAAGACTTTACGCAAAGATCTTGGTCTAAAACCTTACAAAATACAGCGTCGAGTTTTCGGTGAGTTGGTCTTAGCAAAACTGGAGGAAGATCCGCTTTTTTATCGAAAAATTGCGACGAAACTCATTTCTAAATGGGTATGTTAATAAACAAAATTGCCGTGTTTGGTCCGATGAGCAAAACAAGAGCTACCAATGCACCTAGAAAATTGCACAGTGAGAACAACGTTTAATGTCAAGGGCGCCCGGTATTTTTCAATGATTTCGAACTTTCTTTGTCCAAAATGCACTAGCTGAACCTGGTCGACACGTGGTTCCAACAAGACGGCGTTATATGCCACACAGTAAGCGAATTGATGGACAAATTGAGAAATTAGTTCTGTAAGCAATTTATCTCTCGTTTTGGATCGGCGAATTGGACGGCTGGATTGTACGATTTAACACTTTTAGACTATTTGTTATAGAGATACGTCAAACCACTCGTCATGGGAGACAACATTACACGTGTTGTTAGCGAGATACTAGCCAATGTGCTTTAAAAAATGATTCAAAAACATCAAATAATCTTTCAGAAGTAAATGGCAAGCTTTTATGTATCAACACAAATACGAATTCTATACACTTTTATAATTTTTCTGTGTGTTTTTTGACAGTTAAAAACCAAACGCTCGGTGAAATTTTAGCCCAATCCACGATTGGAGTGCCAAACGAGTAAAAATATCATTCAAATAACTACAGCAATATATTACATTAACAGCTAAAGGTTATCTCGGTTTATGAGAAGGTTCTCGCTCAGCATTTGTTAAATTGGCTCAGCAATTTGAGCTTTTGGCACAAGTTAGTGAAGCTAAGAATCAAAAACGTACTCATGGTGAAAAAACAACAAGCATTATTACCTTTATATCTCGAGAAGTGGCCGAAAACCCAGGTTTGTAAGGATTCTGCTCCGATTTGAGGAATTGTGCATTTCACAAATTAATATGGCCATATGATGCACGTTTCTATCAAGAGCTTTGTTGATAAGCAGAATTGGCCAAAACGTAACATGGTACTGTTCGATGTGATTTTTAGCCAGGACGCATCATTCGGCACTATTTCTTTAACATCCGTTAAAGCACCAATGAATTTAAATGGCTGGAACTGAAAGGTAGGTGAACCGTGTTTATTTTCAACAAGACGTACCATGCAAGCGGCGTAGACTTTACTCTTTTGAGAGAACAATTTTCTGGCTGAATTATTTCTCAAAATGGCTGCCGCGATTATGCAATTTAACATCGTGTGATTTCTTTCTCTGAAGACAAGTGAAATAGAACTTTTATGCCAACGTTTTGAATATAATTGATGATTGAAGTTATGCTATCGATTAAATAGAACCTTAAATATGTGAAGAAAAAAAAAAATAAAGAATTGTATCAAAAAGCCCAGATGCGCAACAGAGGTCACGGAGGTTATTTGGCTGATATTGTTTTTCAATAAAATTTTAACACTCTTCTTTTGTCGAATATAATGGATTTCGAAAACTATTTCATGAAAAACGTGTTGTCTTGTTTAAACAATATGCTTATTTTATACTGACCAATTCTGATTCCAGCTTTATTTCAATTTTGTTTTATGACTTTGGTGGTTTAATATGATGAATGTGGGATCGGATTCAGCCTAGCAAATCATCTCTTTTGCGACCTCAACACGATCTCTTTTTTGCATGAAATTGGGTCTTTTGGCACCAATTTTGCCTCCGGTATCTCTTTAATGGTTAATTTGCGGTTATTGACCAACATTTCTTTTACCTCAACAATGTTTTCGTCGGTTTTCGATGTCGATGGTTTGCCACTGCGTTCATCATATTCGATTGACTCACGACCAATTTGGAACCGCTCGTACCACTGGTAAACGACCCGTTTTCTTTAGATAATCGTTGCCGAAACACTTTTCCAACATTTCCAACGTTCGCGCACCGTTAAGTCCGTTTTTTACGCAAAATTTAATACAAGTTCGTTGTTGAAAATTTAAATCCATTTCTAAAATTGTAAAAAATCGCCAACACACACGAAAATAGATGTACTCTTGGCTACGTAGCTTTTGCAAATGTCAAGCTATGACGTTAAGATTTTGAGGGAATGTCAACAACAGATGTACCAACTTAAAAAACAGAACTCACCTCGGAACAATGAGGTGGTATACAGTAAAATCTCGATAATTCGTACCCCGTTAAATCGTAAACCCCGCTTATTCCAAATAAATTGCAAACTCATCAAACGTCTTATAATTCGTAAGTTTCTGTTGACAACCCCGTTTATTTGTAAAAAAATCATTTTTTTCACTGGCTTCAATTCGCTTTCACAATTATTAAACATGTTTATGTTTGAATACAGAGAAAAATTTTGGGAAGCGAAAGCAAGGAGGATGGTCTTACACTAGAATGTGTGTTAAATGGCACCGCCACCATGGGCCACCTGTTCCTGTAACGACTAACAACTTATATATTGTTTTAAGTTTGCATTGCAGTTTGCATTGCAAGTGAAGGATGGTTTGACCGCTTTAAAAGGAGACACAACATTGCTTTTCGGAAACTTTGTGGCGAAAGTGCGAGTGTAAGTGACACTGTCTGTTGGGAATGGAAAGAAAAGTTAAGCGAACTGATAAAAAATTATGAACCTAAGAATATCTTTAACGCTGACGAAACAGGCTTATTTTTTAAGTGCCTCCCATATCAATCAATGCATTTTAAGGACGAAAAATGCCATGGCGGCAAAAACAGTAAAGAAAGAGTTACTCTATAATTGACCGCAAATATGATTGGCACTGAAAAGTTAAAACTTTTGATGATCGGCAAGGCAGTGAAACCTAGATGTTTCGAACACATAAAATCATTCCCCATGTTTTACCGTTCAAACAGGAAGGCGTGGATGACGTCTGAATTATTCAGTGAATGGCTGAAATTATTGAACCGCTACATGGAAAGACAACAGCGTAAAATCCTATTATTCGTCGATAAATGCACTGCCCACAATGACACTTCCGTTTTCAGTCATGTGAAAATAGAGTTTTTGCCGGCGAACACGACCTCTAAACTTCAGCCGCTTGATCAGAGCATAATCAAAAATTATAAGACGCATTGCCGCAAGAAAGTGGTACTATTTCTATTAGATTGTATTGAAAATGGAAAGGAGTACAATATCTTAATACTCTCAGCTATGAACATTGCTGACAAAGTGTGGCAAAATGTAAGCCAATCCACCATACAAAATTGTTTCCGAGCATGTGGTTTCGTCGAGAAAGGACTGCATTAATCAACTGGTGATGAAAATATGTCGACAACTGTAGACTCTTCCGAATGGAATCGCCTGCCTCAAAGCGAAGAAATCACGTTTTATGATTTTGTTCACTTTGATGACGATGTGGCTGTTGCAGGAATTCTTGCCGACGACGACACTTGAATATGAATGAAATCAGCGGTGACGACGTACTTTTATGCTCAGAAAAAATGTAAAAGATGATATTTTTTCTGCGATTGTCACCTTGGACAACGCAGTTGATAACGAGCGCAAGCAATACCTCTCTCAGAAAAAAATTTACGGATTTTTATTCGTTTTTGTTTTTTGTGGATATGTAAATATGTATGTAAATTTGTGTTAAATGAAGTTTTTTTTTATTTATTTTATTTTAGTTATTTTATATGTTTTCTTTTACATATATAAAAAAAGTATGTATTTTATATGAAATCTTATTTTCTTTTCTTTTTGTTCTTTGTACATATAAAATGTAATACTTTATACTAAAATTAATTTTAATTTCTCAACCCTCAATAATTCGTAATCTCGCTAATTTGAAAACCTATTTAATTCGTAATAAGCTGTAGATCCCTTGGTACTACGATTTATCGAGATATTTTTTAATGAAATGTTTCATTAACTTGTTAAGACTACAATTCTAACGTTAATACAATTTAATTTACAATAATTAGTTGAAAAAAAATTCCGTAATCATGGATAATACAGCATTAAGCGTGGAAACATAATTGCATAAATATAAACCAATGATTCCAACAGCCTATAAAGCATATCAGTAATTCTGGATGTAACGGCACCTTAACAATAGTTTGTAGATTTTCTTCACTCTAAATGCAGTAAAATTAGCTTATGAATGTATACATTCAACCAGAAATCATAGCAGTTTTTATGTCGGTCCATTTACCGAACGTGTGATGCACGCGTTAGTCAAACGATTTCGATATTATTGGACAATCTTTATTTTGTTCGTAAGACAAGATATTGCAGTAAAATTACCCAAAAAATGAATGAACACAACTAAAATTGTTGTGCACTACAGCAACATGCGGATGCGTATTATGAAGTAGAATATGCGCAGTGGGAAAAATATAGATGTTTATTCGAAAAACTTGCTCAGATGGATGATTGTGTCGAGCACAAAATGGGGCGATGGCAGAGTAAGTTTCGCGAACAGAATCACGATTTTTGAAATAAATTTGAACAATCTGCAAGTGTTGTTCTGGTGCAAAAGCGCTGTGAAATTGACGATCATTGCACTTCAAAAAACAAACTTCAAAAAAAAAAAAATATATATATATATATAATGTTTTTTAAATATTTACATAAACATATAAATATATATTTTTTTAAAGAATTTAACACTCCAGGGGGTATAAATACACTTATAATGTCTCCGCATGTGTTAGAATTTTTGGAAAGAAAGAGCAAAAAAAAATATGTTTGGCCTCAGTGGTTAATATTTCGCTTCATTGATGGCAATCCAATATTTAATGGGGAGATTTAATTCTTAGTAAAAGTTGGGCTTGTTGTTTGATTTGTAGTCAACTACTCATCTTACTTGATTTTGGTTAACTGAAAAAATAAATGTGTTTCCAGCGAGGTTGGGATTCAAACACCGAACCCTGCGTGCGCTATGACAAAGCGAAGAAAGCTCAAATGATCGCTTATGTGGATGTTAAATAAGATCTGCGAATTAACCGCATCTTATTGCAGAGCGTTTTTAATGTGAAATATTCCAGCAGAAGTCACATCGCCATTTTTCAATATGAACTTTCCATCTGCGAACATATTGAAAATAATAGACAGAAGAGGTTTACTAATGCCCAGCCTGTTTAACTTGAGTCCATCTTACCATACGGTATCAAAGGCTATTTCCAAATCAATTAGGCAGACACCAGTGCACTTGGCTTTGTTCCATTGGATATCAGAAATAAGTTTAGACACGGCATGAATAACATCATGCTCCGCCTTGAAACCGAATTGATTATCCGAAACTGTATGTTTGTCCTCGACCCAATTAGTCAGTACTCTATTAATAACCTTCTCGAACGCCATACTGATCGACCAGAGATTCCCCGGACTGAAGGTATCGTTATTCCTTTTGAGGATGTGGCTTACCACCAATTCAATTCAATTCAATTTTTTATTGAGGCTTTTGAAGCACTTACATTTTTTTCACAAATTCATTTAGAATAAATAGTATGTAGCCGAATTATAAATTATGTCTGGCAAATCCATTCAAAAAGTTATTTCTTATTTTATCTTACTTCTACATATATAAGAGATACTTAAATTAATTGTATATCTATATACATTATGTAGTATGTATACTTGCTACCGGCATACGTACTGTGTATAAATTTATTATTAAAATTAAAACTATGACTAGATAAAACATTTTGGCGGAAATTCCACACCAAATACATATATAAATTTAATATTTTCTATTATTGATTATTATTTTATAATTCGAGCATGTTGTGTATATACTTTATATATTATAATTCGGAAAATACAACGGACATATTTAATCTCTCAGATTAAGCTAGATGCTCTTTCATAGAAGAGAATTAATGTACCTCTATTTACCTCTGGTGTAATAATTGATAAAGAGTTCTCATTTAACATATTAAAGGTCGAAATATAATAGTTTCTTTCCAAGGAATCTGCTAGGTTCGAATCAAACAAGGATTTAATTAGTGCATTCGGGTGATTTTCGATACGTTGGAGTTTATTTTTTGTTAGATTAATCAAATATGTTAGAAGTTGAGTTGCTTATAAGATTTGTGTATTTTGTCGTTTGAAAAATATTTTTTGTTTGCTCTTCTGAATTTTCCGCCACTAAATCTTAAAATGTTTCTTTTGAATTTTTTATAGTTCTTTCGCTACCGTGAGAGAAATAGTAAACCATAAGGCGAGCCCGTATGCTATAATTGGACGAATTAAAGCTTTATAAATAAGTACTTTATTGTTTTTAGTCGTTTCTTTATAGTGCAGTACTGGTTCCAGTGCAGCAGTTACAACTTTTGCTTTAAAAGGGTCCTTCTTGCATGTTTGTTAAAAAGAAACCTGTTGTGGAAGTGAATCCCTTAATATTTCATTCTAGAACATAAATGAATGGGTTCGTTATTAATTTTTAATGAAAGTTTTTTCTCTTTTTTACGGCAAGTCGATGGCCCCTTCCGCTAGCTTTCTGGAAGCATGTAAAACTACATTTCTCGAAGTTAATATTTAAGCCCCATTTTTGTAAGTACTCACCTAGTAATGGAAGTTTTTGTTGTAAATTTAACATTGCTTTTCGTGGCCTAATATCACTAGCTGTGATTAAGTAATCATCTGCGAATAGAAATTCTTCTGGTTCACCCTCTACAAAGTTTTGGAATGGAATGTCATTATTATACAATAAATAAAATTTATCCCAAAATCGATCCTTGAGGTATTCACGATAATATTGAGATAAAATCTGATTGTTCAGATTTTATGAATATTGAAGAATAACGTTTGATATTAACCGAATTAGCCATTTAGGGAGGTTTAGTTGTATTTATTTATAAATCAATCTCTTGTGCCAAAGAGATTCAAATGCTTTTTGAAGATCTATGTTAACACAAATAGTGCATTTCCTAGCTCTCAAATTTTAAACAACCTTGTTACAGGATTTGTTTTTTGCAATAGGTTATTTTTTAAGATTTTTCAAGCTGTGGGAAAATAGCCATTATTAATGCAATGGTTGAATATAGACGAAAACACTTTATCGAGGGAATGGCCGCTTTTACGCAACATAAAAATCGAATCCCGAGGATTTTTTGTTCTTAAGGTTGGATGTATGGATTTGGATATGCTGAGGGCTTGTAAAAGGTGTGAACGTGAAAATGGGCGTGCTGCATTCAGGAGAGCAAAATTGTTGAACTGTGGATCTAACTTCGAAATTGAAGATTGAAATTTGGAATCTTTTCTGTATATAAGGCTGAAAAAAAGTATTGAAAGGCCTTTACCTTTGAGTCAGTAACGTCGTTAAGAGTAAGCACGTCAGTGCCAAAGAATTTTCTACCAGTAATTCCGTAGATTTCTTTGAATGCTTGAGAAGGGGGTCGTATGTATTGTAGTCCTTTTTTGAAAGCATTATTGAGGCTAAAATTGACTCTTTTATTCATGAGATTGGTGAGACTTTGAATTCTCGATGAGAGCTGGCAGTACTCAAAATTAACTTTGCTAAGATATTTGTAGAAGATGCTTTTTAACCGTCTTAACCAGAAGTTATGAATTTTTATAAGCTTAATAGATCAGATATGTTTGTGTATTTATTGTTTTTGGGTTAACAAATGACTGAATTTGATTTTATAGCAGCTGTCAATTTTGTGTTCAGTTAAGTTCAACAATTATATCGTCAATTTTAGAGTTTGAGATGTTCCAGTCAGATGGTATGTTCAAGAGGGATATGTTGTTATAAACAATTTAAATATTCCCCAATCAGTGTTTTTGAAGCTTATAAGTGTTACTGGTGATGATAGCAGGGAGGGAAAGTAAATACCAAGCTCTACATTGATAGAAACACCAAAGTGATCTGATGATACAGCGAACGTCGAGCAAATTTCGGAGGCAGCATTGTTTTTAAGATTTGAAAAAAGGAAGAAGAAGTTAATAAATGAAGACGAGCGTGGAAAGGTTGGTGAATCCGTTGGAATAATGAATGCACCATTGAAAAACTAGTTATAAATCAGGTTTTCTTTTCTGTTATAAACGATATCCTCCCAATGAGGTTGACGTGCTTTCAAGTCTCCTCCAATTATAATTTCACATGACGAACATATCAGAGAAGGTAGCCTCTCAAGATCCATGGGTATATAATTTATATGCTACCATACAGCAACATTCGGAACGTCTTAAATTATAAAAAGCAACTGATGCTAAGCATACTGAAAATATATCAGTAAGAAAGGGAACTTTACGAAATGAAAAATTGTCTTTTAGAATTATTGCGGTTACTCTAAATCATTTCTTATGATAACTTTCAAAAGAGGGCTTATGCCAGCTATGAAGTCTAGTTTCGGAGAGAAAACAAATGTCTGGCTTGTCTCCTTTTAAGATCTGGAGAAGATGCAAACTTTCTCTATGAGATATTAAAGAATTTAAATTCATAGCAGTAATAGTTAAGTTTGTTGGATTCATTATACTAGTATAAAGGCAACGAACTCTAGGCAAGTAAACATTTTCTCTTCTTTTGACTGAATTTTTCGTTAGATTGGTCAAAACTGTCTGATTTTATTCAACAGGTATTTGAATGAAATGCAAAAGAGATTTTAAGACTCATTCAGAAAGTCATTGAAATTTCCTGTTAAGTGCAGTATGCTTATTGACTATTTGACTTTCAGTCTCACGTGCAACTTTTTTGTTTGTGAGAGCAAACGATGACATTTGTATTCTCTCTCTGTATTTTAAAAGAGTAGGGCAATTTTCAGAACTTGCTGCTTGCCCAACTTCATTGCAATTATTGCATTTTGGTTGTGGGGCTCCCTGGTTATTATTTTTTCTAAATTTGAATATTTAAATACATGTTTCAGAGGCGTGTTTTTTTCCATAAACAAGACAGCGACTGGTTGCACTACAAGTTGCACAACAAAAATATTTAGTTTTATATTAAGTTCTTTGTATTGCAGTGGAAAATAGAGCATCAATATACCCCACTTTCGGATGTGCTCTAAAATATCGTGATTCGTTCCTAAGCAATACAACTCGCTTATAAAATGCTATGCCTAGCTCTTTATTTTTTAGTTATCAAACCCTTCAAATATTTAAAACCAACGGTTATCGGTCTCTTTCCACCATCCCTGGTTTTTTTCGCCCGCGCTTTGTGCAAACATTTTAAGGGTACTTTAATCCCTCGAGCGCGTGCTAAGGAACCTTATATCATACACACCAAAACAACTCATACTTATCATCGGATGTCGTATCAATGCTAAAACGCAAATGAACTTTTCGACGGTTGCATTGTCAGTAAAAGAACATAAACATGCATTTATCCTATATTAATTACAAACAACATACAACTGATAATACCATTACAGCCACTCAGAAACTATATTTAGAAATCGAGCTTGGAAGCTAATGGAGGATATAAAAATTTTCCAAGAAAGCCCTCAGTATAAGAATGCTCTTGTTATACTACACACTATGATAATGGGACCAGCAGCAGACATTCTTACTATAACACTAAGATGATTTTCTACTCAATTATAAATCGCCTCGAATATAACATATTTACGCTGATCAAAGGCTGTTGTATGTACATACTTCAGGATCAAATAAAAAAGATGAAAAATGAAGAAAAAACTTGTCCGAGTATCATGATGAGAATAACCAAGCACTTAATCTTATACTCTCGAAAACTGATATGTCTAATGAAGCTGGGAAGGAAACTTTTATCAACTTCGTCAACTAGGATGATTTCCGTACCTTCATTAAGGGACTTAACAGTTCATTCTCCAGGGAAGCATTGTATTCCAAAAATATGAAGGATTTAGCACAAGATTACGCAATTGTATGCACAAAATATCACGACAATGAATATCAACATCTTGACACACAACCAGGATACACTAGGCAACCAAAAAGTCCACAACCACAACGCCCTAAGTTCAAACTTGTTATCTAAGTAAAAAGAAAAGATTTCGTATCACAACAGTACTGCGAAAAACCCACACTAATGGAAGTAGATGGATCCACACCACAACCCCTTCAGAACAACCAAACCAATAGAGAAGAGAGAAAGAAATCCTTCATCACAAAATGCAGCGGTTAAATCAAATTAAACAAGCTGAATTGGAATCAGTAACACCGCAGTACGAGGAACTAGAGGCGGAAAAATCTAATAGAAGAATATGGTGCAAAATTGGTATATATACCAGAGCAACAGAATGTAGTCACTGATGCTCTGTCAAGACAGCAAATAAATATTACTACTGATTGTTCAGAACACTCGGCAGAAAGTTCATCAGTATAACACTGAACCGAGTAAAAGAGCCACCTAATTTGTTTAAAAGGAAATTATGAAGATATTGGAACAGAGTAGAAACGAAATTATTACATAAAAATTATTCGACTGTCGAATAAGACATACTAAAATATATACTACACACACAAAAATTAACTTATTTTTAACTTAAGAACTATAGCTGAACCGGGAATAACAAATGCTATCAAAATAGACGAAGAATTGTTGTTTCACATCAAAGACGAAATCTTATCTAACCTTTCCTCATGTACAATAGTCATAGCACAAACTCTTTTAAAAGAAATAACTGACATTAACGAACAAAAGGGAATAATTATACAAACAAAAGAGCACACAGAAACTACAAAAATAACACACAACAAATACTTTTCCTATATTTTTGGCCCAACATACGAGATATGTGTAAAAAAGAAAATATAGATTATGAAATTTGTTTATAATTAAATAGGTTAGAAAGAAACCCAAACAAACAGCGAATAGGGAAAACAGCCATACCAACCCATGCAGGTCAATACGTACAGATGGAAATCTTTCACATGAACAACCAAATATATGAGGTTAGATTTTTAATAGGCTTTTTTTGACAGATTACACGTGACTCCTAAATTGTTCAGTTGTATTACGAAAGTCAGCGTTCTATGAGAAATGTTTTTCGTGCGATTCGAGGAACTTACGGTGCGTATAATCGACCTACTGAATCCACTATTGCCAATACAATTCGCAAATTTGAGCCCCAGTTTACATAATTGGATGATACTCGACCGGTTATACCACATCCAGGACGTAGTGAAGAGACTATAGCAGCTGTAGCTGAGAGTGTACACAAAGACCGTGACAAATCGATTCGTCGTCGTTCTCAGCAGCTTGGCTTGGCGTATTCGACAACTTGGCGTGTTTTACGTAAAGATCTCGGCCTAGAAGCGTACAAAATTCAACTTGTGCAAGAATTGAAGCCAGGCGACTTGAATTTGCATCATATTTTCAGTGAATGGGCTCTGGAAAACTCAATGAAAATCCGGTGTTTTATCGTAAAATTTCGTTCAGTGATGAAGCCCATTTCTGGCTCAATGGATACGTTAATAAACGAAATTGCCGTGTTTGGGCTGATGAGTAACCCGAAGAATACCAAGAGCTACCATTATATCCATCAAAAACAACGGTATGATCATAGGTCAATATTTCTTCAAAATTTAGGCAAATCAGAAAGTTACCGTCAATGGTAACCGTTATCGCGCCATATTAACGGACTATGTGCTTCCTGAAATTCAAGCGCATGGTTTCGGTGAGCTTTGATTTCAACCAAACGGCGCTACGAGCCATACAGCGCGTGAAACAATGGACTTGTTGAGAAATCATTTTCGTGAGCACTTAATTTCACGTTTTGCTACGGTAAAGTGGCCGCCTAGATCATGCGATATCACACCTTTGGACTATTTTCCCTGGGGATATGTAAAGTCTCAGGTCTTCAGGAATAAGCCAGCTACGATTGACGCTTTGAAAGCCAACATTACTCGTGTTATCCGCGAAATACCAGTAGCTATGCTCGAACGAGTTGCCCAAAATTGGACATTCATATTGGACCACCTCAGACGTAGTCGTGGCCAACATTTACATATCATTTTAAAAAAGTAAATGCCATGAATTTTTCTTTTAACTCATGATAAAAATTTTAAGTTCGCTTTCAAATTTATATGTTTTATTTTACATTATTAATTAAACCTCATGATGAACCACTGATAGCTACGTAAAATAAAAAGTAAAGTAAACTGTCATGGCTGTATTGAATAAATATTAACACAAGTATACTCAAACGCTAAGCACTTAATGAGTGATATCGAAAATATCTTCATCAGTAAAGCAGCAAAATCTGTTTATAACCGACTGCAACTACAGCACAAAGCCACCCCAGTATATCACTCGACAACAAACTCACAAGTTGAACGGAAATTCGAAATTTGCACTGCTCTAGCGCAAGAAAATAAAACAGCACCCGGAGAAGAATTATTCAACGCAGTTAAGCAATAAAACAAAACCATCCATTTAACTACAGGGCATCAACCAGAATATGTTTTTTTTTTTTTAACAAGAAAAACTTTTGAAATATCACAATAAAAACAAAAATGTGATTACATTTAAAAAAGAGACACTGTTTACGTAAAACAGACGCAACACAGAAACAACAAAATACAACAAACATAAAGTTGCAGAAGATCATTGTATCACAATTTTAACAAATAAATTGTCATACATAAAGACTGCCTTAGAAAACAAGCAACATGTGGAACGAATAATCTTTTTTCTTTTATTACTCTCACGCTCGGTGATCACATAACTGACCTAACAAATAAAAAATATGTACTGACTGAGATAGATTCGGTGTAGTGAGATAGTTTCGTGGTGGCCGCAACTCCACTACCGATAAAGTCCGCAGCGGCAGGCCCTCCGATGCAGTTACAGAGGACAATGTCAAAAAAATACATGATATGGTGTTGGCTGACGGAAAGTGAAGATGCGAAGAGCTAGCAGATACCACAAAGATTAGTACTGAGCGCACACGCCATATTTTGGGCAATATTCTGCATATGAAAAAGTTATCCTGCCGCTGGGTGCCGCATATTCACTCCTGACCAAAAACACGAACGCGAGAGCACTTCGAAAGAGTGTTTGGACTTGCTGATGCGGAATCGGGCGGACTTTTACCGTCGATTGGTAACTGTTGAACACCAGAGAACAGAATGAGTGCTCGGCAATAGACTGAAGCCGGCATGAGGTTATGGCGTCGGTTTTTTGGGACTACCTCCAAAAAGGAAAAATCATCAACAGCAAGTATTACTGTGCATTATTGGAGCGATTGAAGGCCGAAATCGCTGCAAAACGGCCTCACATGAAGCGAAAAAATTTTTGTTTTGCAAGGTAATGCACTAGCGCGCAAGAGCATCGCAACAACGGCTAAAATCAATGACTTACGGCTCCAATTGCTGTCGCATCCACCGTATTCGCCCGATTTGTCTACCTCGAACTATTATTTCTTCCCAAACCTCAAAAGATGGCTCATCAATATAAAATTCAGCTCACACGAGAAAATCATCGACGCCACGGAGGAGTATTTTGCAGACCTTCCGGAAAATTACTTTTCGGATGGGATCAAGAAGTTGGAAATCGCTAGAACTAAAAGGGGACTATATTGAATAAAATAAAAAAAAACATTTAAAGAAAAAATTTTTTTTTTCATTCCTAAGGAAGTTACTTTTCACCCAACCTAGTATCTATACGAAAATACCACCTACCCGTACCACATCGCTAATTTAACGAAAATATTAATACCTTATGAAAACGCAATGAGGATATGTACAAAAGAAATGAAGAACAGAAGATAAAAATCTATAAAATTGAAGCTTTAAAACATAAATGAACATAGCATACATGTTTGTCTATGGTATTTCAAAACTCTAGTCACAATATATAAATACTTTATTAGAACAAGCAAATGTAAACTATTTAATGTAAGGCCTCTAGCCCACAGACACGGAAAACTTATAATGGACAAAATATACCCAATATAATTACAATTATAGAAGAGTAGCAAAATGTAAAAATAGTGTAGGTATAAACATTTGTAAAACAATAAGCGAATATAATTGCACTGTACCACTATTAGAAGATAGGGAAGCAAAATGTAACATTATACAGGAAAATAATTTATCATTGTTAATATTAAATCATGAAAATATTATACCTGACGGCGAACATGAATGGCATGAACAAAATATAGGCGTACATAAACTGATATAATTCAACCTAACCACTAATATTGATGGAAAGACATTCCATAACCACCAGCAGGAAATAAAAAAGGTAATGAACAGAAAAAGGAATGAACAGCTTGAAGTCCTCCGCATTTTAACTTTGAATACCGATTATAAATTCAATAAAATTCAAAAAATGTATAAATTTATAATCCTCATTGAGGAACACCCAATAAAGTTCACCATATACTGTATCCTCGGGCTAACAGCATTTGCACTCCTAGTATACTGCTCCGTCAAAATATGCCAGTGCTGCAAGACCCAACAACAAGCAAAACGAAGAAGATTATATAATGAAATATATCAAACAGAAATGATAAGACTACGTACCCAACAGGCTCGAAAGTGAGAACACTTTTTCTTAACAAGGGGGACAGTTAAGGAACCGTAACGGATGCCGTATCAGTGCTAAAACGCAAATGCACTTTTCGACGTTTGTATTATCAATAGAAGAACATAAACATGCATTTATCCCAAAATAATAACTTACAATAAACAACTGATAATTCCATTACAGCCACTCAGATACTCAGATATATATCGCATATGCAATACTTCATTTTATACCTTTTAGAATAATACATACATTTTACCATATGTAATTAATTATTATGCAATACAACTTGCAAATTAAGAGTGAAAGGCTCAAAAACAGTTAGTATGGCTGCCAAATTCGCATATATAACGCTTTTTGTGTTATATATGCGAGTTTGGCACTCTTCTGGATGTTACGGCTTTCAGCGACATGCCAATGGATTGAGAGATGGAATATCTAGCGATATACGTGGTGGTTATTGCTCGAATGAATCCTTAAAAGGCCAAATGGTCGCTAGCTTATCCTGTAAGAGAGAGTCTATACAGTTGAAAAGCATTGTTGATACATTAGATGCTATCAGTACCATTTTTTTGATTATAATGATTGATGCTTATCCGGGCGAACTAAAGTTTTGATCCAAGCGGTTTACTCTACCTATATATTTGTTATACTGCACAATACTCGTGATTCTCGTGATTTTATTGCTAGGTCAACTCTGTGCGGGTCCTATAGGCGCAACAACATCACAAGTTTATGCCCCTGTTACTACATTCTTATAGCGGACTAAGCTTTGGTTGGAACTTTGATCGCTAGTCTGATCGTAACATCTACGAGGATCCTTTTTCATTACTGGCAGTGAAAGTAATGGATATTTTTTGAAGCGGCCAGAGTTTTTTTTTTTTTTTTGGTTATCACTATAACCATGAACATAACAGTTTTCTGGTAGTTTTAAAACAAGATTCAATATATCACCACTGATGCTCCAACTCCCAGATCTGGACTAGTATTACCGGTAGAAGCACCTTGGTATGGCTCAGCCCTCCTGTATTGGGTACACATGTCATGTACTTATACACCAACACCTGAAGCAAAAGTGAATTTTGCTTACTATGCTAGTGTTATTTTGTACATTGGAGACCATAATATAGTATCATAGGCTCGTCTATGCTTACATCTGGGTATTTTGGAGAGTAATTGCAAGCGAAAATCGTACCTTCAATGATATCGTGATCGCACTCCAAAATATTATCAATTTAGGCAACCGTCACTCCGAAAGAAAATTATACTTATGTACAGGCAACAACTTTACTGAAAATATAAACTAGAAAAAGTGTATTCATAGCGTCAATAATGGAGCAGCTCATAAAACAATCAATAAAATCTTAAATTTTTTAGCAAGTTTAAATTGAGCATATAAATTTTATTGAACAAACATTGTTCAATAAGAAAAATAATAAACAATTAAATTTTTCAAAAGATAAATACGATATTGTAAAACATTTCTGTGAGTACAAATGATAGTTTTTATTTCTTTCAATGCAATCGCTTTATTCAATACAATTATAATTCACAATTTAATCGTTTATTTCAGTTATTCTTACTTTTCTTTATCTCTTACTTGCACTACTTAATCATTTTCTTAATTCACTCCTCAAATTCCACTTTTGAACTGACTTGTATACCTTGGGGGATGCGGAGATTTATACTCCCCTGAAATATTTCGAGAACAATCTGTGCCATCCAGCGTTCCATAGAATTTTCTATTTTGCTACAAAATTCGATTCTATTCTTCTGCTGATACTTCTGCTTTTCAAATATCGAAATCTTCTGCTAATCAAATATAGATGACGCTGCTCACATTCATATATTACACTGCTCCATCCCTAAAGCAAGTCTATCTTTTCTAGGGTGTTTTCATTCAACTTACGAATCCTGCTGTTGCCAAAGTCATCCACGTTGTCGGTTAGCACCCTTGCCTCTGTAGTTGCAGATCCAGATTTCATTTCACGTAGCAACCAATTTATTTGACCAAATAAGACCTCGAATGGTGTATGTTCTGTTGAGCTATGGACCGCGTTTCGGTAGGCCATCAAGAAGAGGGGTATGTGTCGATCCCAAAACCGCTGGAAGTTGCTGACGACCTTAGACAGATGCTGATTTAAGGTCCTATTGAATCGCCCGACTATTTCATCAGATTATTGGTGTAGTCGCGTTGTCTTTGTCCTCCTTATACTCAGATATTGACACACTTCATGGAAGTGTGTAGTTTCATTGGGACCCCAAATGTATAGTCAACCCAGTTGTTAACTATATCTTCTGCTACAGTCTTAGCCTCTTGATACGGGATAGCAAACACTTCCGGTCACTTAATAAAGTAATCCTTGACCACGAGGGTTGCCATTAAAGGTTTCGGCAAACGATACAACCATGTTGATGGCTATTCGTTCTTATAGTGCTCCGACATTCTATTGTTATATTCGTTCCTGTGACTGTAATCTTGGGCTCTCGTTAGCTCTACATCCTATGTACTTTTTGTTCCAATTCTCGATATCTTATTAAACGCTTAGCTAATATAAACCTTTTTGAAACGTTTTGTTTATTCGCATATGGCCTGCTGAGATTGCGTCATATATTTCATGGAGCATTTGGCTGATCCTTGATCATGGTACGATTAGCTGCATACGAGATGTTGTTCCATCTGCACTTTCGTATTTTATTTTCAACAAATCATCTTGCACACAAAGCAAGTCCCACTGTGCCCCATATGCCTTTAGTATTTGGCTCCGGTCTGGTCCGATGTTATTATCTGCCTGTGGAGTTTAACGGATTTTATCTGTACTCCAACCCTCTACTGGCTCAGTCCTGACCGTTTGAATAGTGGCCTGTTCTTTCGATTCTTTACGGTTGCAGTGTTCACCTTTGACACCACAAGGTCGACGAGAGACAGATTCAGGATTTTCCCTTGCGGTATTGTATTTCAAAGTCGTTGCCCTGCAACTACTCGATCCATCCCGCAACTTGGCCTTCCGGGTTCTTAATTGTAGTAGCCATTGCAGAGCTTGGTGTTCTGTGCGAAGAAACAACTTTGGTCCAGAGAGATACATATGAAAATGCTTTGTGACTAGAATTAAGTCCAGCAGCTAGCGCTGAGTTACGCAGAAGTTCCCTTCAGGTCTGGAGAGTACCTTGCTGTAATATGCAACCACTTTCTTTTGGCCATCATCAACTTGAGAGATTACTGCTTCGCTCCCAACACTGCTAGCGTCTGTGTCAATTATGAATATTTTTCCGGGTGTGGGGTAACCTAAGATGAGGGCGTTGCACAGCTGCCATTTGACTTCTTCAAATGCTTTCTCACACTCTCCAGACTACCTTAACTGTCGGCTTTTTCCGTATGTTGATGCAGGCTCTTCGCAATACCAGCAAGATCCTTTACGAAGCTCCGGTAGTACGTACAAAGTCCTACTTTTACTTTGTGGGCAAGCCAACTTTTCACGAATTCGATTTTGTCAGGATCTGTCTTTACTCCTTCCGCTGATATAATGTAACCCAGATATTTTATTTTCAGACGGAACAAGGCACACTTTTCTGGGTTCAGCTTTAAATGAGCACTTCGCAGCCTCTCAAACACTTCTTTAAGGTTTTCTCGATGCTCTTCGAACACCTTGTCTATGACGATAACATCGTCCAGATACACTAGACAGGTTTTTCAAGTGAGCCCTTGTAATGTTCGTTTCATTAGTCGCTCGAAGGTGGCTGGAGCGTTGGTCAGTCCACACGGCATAACCGTAAGCTGCCAAAGACCGCTTCCTGTAGTGAAAGCCGTTTTCTCACGATCTTTTGGATTACTCTCAGAAAGAGTATCCAAAGTTTCGTCAATTCTTGGCACTGGGTAGCTGCCCTTATTAATGACATCGTTGATCAACGGTAGTTTACGCAAAACCTCGTGCTGTCGTCTTTCTTCTTCACTTGAACCACTGGAGATACCCACGGTCTCTGCGATTCTTCAATTAGCCCCTAGACTTTCATCTTCGCACCATTTCGGAAACTTCTGATTGCGTTGCCAATGAGAGACGCAACGGTGTCAATGTGGTGTTGAACAAGTTGCGTACGGCCATATTCTCCGATTTATGTAGCAAATATATCAGCTTGCTCGCCGATTAATTTGTCTGCCAGTATACGCTGTTCTTGATCTAAATTAAAGAGGCTGAGGGCTTTGGTTTTGATTTTTATATTCTGGACACTCGCGACCGGTGTCGCACTACAGGTGTCCATTGCGGTCGATATAGCCTCAATAGGTACACATTTTCCAACTATCTCGCCCTTTTTCACCTTTACACTGAATGACTTTGGATTAAAAATCCATGTGGTTATTTGTTTATATTAAGGTATCTCCCACCATGAAGTCTCTACTATTTTCTGGCTCTATCAAAAAGAATGTTCCCTTGAAAGCCGGATTGGCTGCTTTCATCGCCAGAGCAAAGACAAGTGATTCAGCAAGGGTTCTTTTCCCGGCCATCCTTACTGCTGACTGTAGCTTCGAATCTGCTGTTCTCCTGATGAATGCGTCTTTAGCCACTTCGTCGTTAATTTCCTGGCCCGCGGTGGGGTATAACAAATGTGCCAGTCTACTCACGTCTGCCGAAGCTGTTGCAGTGTTTGTCCTCGTTCCTGCATTTGGCTTTACAACTGGACCTTGTAAACATCTTGCATGTAGCTATCCCCAGACCGTTTCTTAATAGCCTGTACTAATATAAAACCACATAATCTTTTTGCTTTTCGGTGTCTATTGCTTACAAAAATTCTACTGCAGGACCTTGCAAGGCCATTGTTACAGCAACGCACTTTTCCACATCACCCAGTCGTTCGCAAAGGCAGCTATTTCAAACTGCTTCCTATAAGTAGACCATGAGATCTGGACATCGAATGAGGGAAGCTTTAACTCTTTTCTCCCTGGACCGCTTAAAGAACTTTCTCGGACTTTCTGTTTCCACACTATGGCAAGCTCTTTTTCCAGTTGCTCCGCTTTACTGTAAATTTGTTCGAATTTTTTATCATCTTTATTTTATAAAATTTGTCATCGATTTCCTTGAACTTTTGCTGCAGAATGTTTTTTTTTTTTTTGTTCTTTCAGATTATTCTGTTGCTCATCGATTTTCTGTAGAAGGCTCTGCAGGGTGTTTTTTTGTTCGTCTAGATTTTTATTTTCTTTGCCCAGCTTTCATTCAATGCTGTTCTTCTGCTCATCTAGATTTTTCTTTTGTTCGTGGAATTTGTTCTTCAGATTTTGTTCGAGACTACTTTCAGCAAGAGGAGGTGCATGATCGCAACAATGTCGCTGCAAGTACTTATTTGATCTTCCTCGTCCACCTCAAAGAAGTATGTAGCTGAATCACGTCCCTCGTTGTTCAAGCATCTTAAAGTCAGTATACCAAGTCACTTTTTCTTCCGCTGGCACTAATCTAAAAATTCATTATAGCTTTTCCAAATAATCACAAAACGCCTACTAACGCTTAGAGCTTATGTCTTTCAATATAATTGCTTTATTCAATAGAATTACAATTCACCATTTAATTGCTTATCTCAAACAACTTAACTTTTCTTTATCTTTTACTTAATTCTTTCGGGGCAAAATTCGGGTAAGAAAGTCATATATATATCATATATATATACCATATATTTTTTGTTAGAATTTGCTTAGGACCTTTTTAGTAGCATACGAGTATACCACAAAAAAAAAATTGGAATCATTGATAGGCGTGGCAGGCAATTTTTGCATGAAGGGATTTCACACTCAGGGGGTGGCCGTGGTGTAGTGGTATATGCATACACTCCTCAAGCAGAGGGTCGCGTGTTCGAATCCCGTGCGAGGCAATTCTCTGAAAAAGTCTTTTCATGGAATTTGTATGTAGTTATATGAAAATCCCGTCGGCGTCAACTCTGACATTAAGGCATAACACTGATGGTGGAGTGGTTGCTGGCTGGGCTAAATGTAACGAACTAACAACTAGCACGTACTGAGACCCACTGGTTGAGGATGCACTTGCTCGTCCTGTCCAGTTTGACAACCACCTCTGGGAAAAATATCGAAACCTAATACACCTGAGTTTCAAGCTATAACACCACCCGCCCGCGCCCTGGAGAAAAACCAGTAAAAGGGTATTCATATCCCCTTGGTGCGCGCCGCGGGATTAAAAAAAAAAAATCCATGTAACAACTAACACATCGGCGTCTGTTTAATTATTCATTCTTTGAGAGATCAAATCCTCTGTAAAAATCTACCAATAAATTATGTGTTAAATGGCATCTTTTTCCGAATTATTTTGGAGTGATAAGTCCATGCATTGACGGCTGCCATCATTATGAGTCTGTAAAATGTCTTTTCCCGCTATTTATTATGCGATCATGTTCGTAGAGTCCACTCGTTTGATCTACCAAATCCACGTCTCCCATTATTTGACGATAAAATTTTATCATCTGTGGATATGGAACTTTGATCTATTCTCCTGTCTTTAGCGCTCTTGTGACGAATTCCATTTCGTTACTATGGCTATTACTCGGCTGGGTTGGGCGAATAGACCTATCGCTGTCTGCTCTCCTTGAAATTTATTCATCCTCATTCATGATTCTTTCAATTTCCTCGTCATACTTTAAAGATTAGGATTGAAAAAAAGGTAGCATATGTGTATCTTCTCTCCCGGAAAGGTTAAACCATTTTAATCACTCTCTTAATTCGATTTTCAAATTCCACTTTTGAAATGGCTTGCATACTCGTACCTTTGGGGATGCTGATATTTATACTTCCCTGGCATATTTCGTGAACAATTTGTTCCTTCCACTGTTCCATACAATTTTCCACTTTGCTAGAAAATTCGATTCTCCAATTACCAATGGTTGAGGCTCCTGCCATTCGAATATCGAAATCATCTGCTAATCAAATATATCATAGACGACGCTGTTCACATTCAGATATCACAATATTATACCTTTGATTTAGGAACATTGAATTTTTTTACTATTTGCACACTAATATAAATTTTTAAACAAAAACACTCTACAGTATTTTATATAACACGTAGAAGGGTACTAGAAAAATGGGTGCCTTTCCATTTCCAATGCATGTGAACATATTTATGCAAGTCAACGCCGCATAAGTTTAACCATTCCCCACAGAATCGGCAATTTGCCGGACGTCCTGCACATGCTGCCACCTGATACTTTCTCACAAAATTCCACATGCCGACATTCGAAGCTTCCCGCACCTGAGCAAACTAAATGAATAAATATGTGTAATTAGACTTTAGTTTGTTAGTCTTGATCAATATATTAATAACGTGAGATCGGTTTTCTGATCTAAAAAATATTTTTTTATTTTAAATAATTTAAAAAGATTAACTGGCGCCCGAGCAGGGACCAAAATGTAAAAAGTATTATTCTAAATTAGTGAAAAATCCTCAAGAAGCATAACACTAAAGGTCCTCAAGAAGCACCTAAAGGAATAAACATTTGGAAACCCAACACTGAAGAAGAAATAAGGCCCCCTAGTAATCTGAGTGGATTTAGCAGCCACTCTTCGTGGGATAAACATAATGATCAAGATTCATTTAGTACTGTAAGTCATAGTTACGAAACAAATATAAACAAGTGAAAGAATAGTAACAAAAGTTCGATAAAATAAAATTAATTCTAAAAAAATGGAAAATTAACAAAAAAAATTAATTAAACAAATAAATATCTTTACAACAATAGTAGCAAACGTTTGATAAAATAAAATCAATTCTAACAGAAAGAAAATTAACTATATTAAGTTTGCATATTTTAAACATTTAAGCCATATATATAATCCATAATATTATTTTTATTATTTTAACCACATATAAATTTATAGATAATCGGTAACTTTAGCTTAAGAGATCTGAAAAATTGTATATTAGTCTGACGGTCTGTTATTATTTTCGAGTGACTTCTGTACATACAATTTAATATTTCATATTCTCTCTCTGTTACTCGTGTTACCCTATTGTGATCCCTCGTTTTCTTACCACGTCGAACCCAAATCTGATAATATCTCCTGTACTTAATCCACCCACTCAAAATCTACCGCAACAAAATCCACCCGTACAAAATCAATCCCAACCTACGTCGGTAAACGGAGTAATAACCAACGAAGCCCTTGAACGTCATGTAAGTGGAATTGTGCACCATGTCTTACGAAACGAAGGCCAGAGTATAATCCAATCATTAACAACACCCAATGCTGATCGCCTTAACGGCACTGATCAAACCATACACCCAGACCAAGTTCAAGATCTTAGTGGTTTAGACAAGATCCCAGATGTAGTCAGGAGTCTGAGAGACTTCGCGGGACATCCCGGAGAGTTTATGCCCTGGAAGAAGAGCGTGGACCAAGTCTTGGGATTGTATGAGAACATGAAAGGTAGCCCAAAATATTTTGGGATATTAAGCGTCATACGCAATAAGATAATTGGCCAAGTCGAAGTTGTACTCGAATCGTACAACACTGCCCTAGATTGGAGATGTCTCGCTGTCTCACTTGCATTATGCGGATAAGCGAGACTTATCAACTCTACAATATCAACTGACCTCACTAGTTCAAGGTCAGCTTACTATTCAGGAATTCTATCGTTCTGTCTTCTCCCACCTCTCGCTTATTTTGAATAGAAAAGGTTGCATGGAAATAAGTCGGGACGCTCTCACATTCCTCACACAAACCTATAGGGACAAAGCCCTAGATACATTTATTCTGGTATTGCGTGGCGATATACCAAGGCTCCTGGGAATAAAAGAACCAACCGATCTGCCACAGGCCTTACATCTATGTCTAAGATTAGCAAATCAGAACTTTCGCACAACACAATAATTCTCGTGCCATTCATAACCAGGTTTTACCTTTGCTTACTAGAAAGAATATTGCAACTCCTACTAACAACAAATTTCAGGGAAGCAAAATTCCTTTCCATTCCCAATTAACTTTCTTACCACCATTTCAATCATGATACCAATAGAAACGTCAACCAAAATACGTACAGCACACCTAATTACAATAACCAACAAAATCATGGTCGATACAATAGGTCAGCTTCACCGCATCCATCTGCTCCTAAGCCTCAACCGAAACCAGAGCCTATGGAAACGAGTATGCAGACGAATACAGTTAACTATATGAATAGGCCAACGGATAACCAAATGTATAGAAAGAGACCACCAGCCGAAAGTCAGCAAATGTCCAGACCAATTAAATATCAAAGAAACTTCCCCGTTGAATCCAATGAAAATAACTTAGAGAGTTACGATCAGACTCCAGACATGTAGGACGATAAAAACACACAAACCTTGCAAGAATGTTTAGAGCAATATGGAGAACCCGTGGAAACTGATCAGGAAGCTGCTGATTTTACCGACATCATTTTTTTAGAATAAATAGCTCTTCTCTGCCTTACTTTGAGTGCAGAATGAAAGGCGGAAAAATGCTCAAGATACTTATAGATATCGGATCCAATAAGAACTATATACAGCCAAGTCTTGTGTCAAAACCCATCCTTAACCCTCAAATTTTTATGCCAATTCAATAGGTGGCGAAGTTAAAGTTAGCCATCACACTATAGTCAACCTATTCGGTCTGAAAGACCCAACTATTAACTTCTTTCTCCTTCCCACTTTGAAATCATTTAACGCCATATTAGGAAATGACAGTCTAAAAAATTACATGGTCATAAAAGACCAAGTTAAAATTAAAATAAAACAACGGGCCTACACGGCGATAAACAAAATCGATTTAAGAACAGAACACATGAGTACGGAGCAGGGAAGAAAATTTCATAACCTAGTAAAAAAATTCCCTAATCTTTTCACCGAACCGGATGAAAAGCTAACATTCACTACCACTGTCAAATTCGAAACCCGTACAAATTCAGAAACACCAGTATATTCCAAATTCTATCCCTACCCTGCTGACTTAAGAGACGAAGTCAATAAACAGGTCAGGCAACTCCTGAACGACGGCATCATCAAACTTTCGCAGTCTCCATATAACTCACCTGTATAGATAGTGCCCAAAAAAGCCGACCTTTCTGGTGAAAAAAGTATAGGATGGTCGTGGAATACCGTAAACTAAATACAATTACTATTCCAGACAAATATCCAATACCCGAAATAAATGAGGTATTGGCACAACTAGGTCAAAGTACAATGTTCTCTGTTATTGACCTCAAAAGCGGGTTTTATCAGATTCCACTTAAGGAACCTGATATCGAAAAGACAGCCTTTTCCGTGAACAACGGAAAATACGAATTTACAAGGCTGTCTTTTGGTCTTAAAAACGCCCCATCAATCATTCAAAGGGCGTTGGACGATATTCTCCGCGAACATATAGGCAAAATTTGTCACGTATACATAGATGACATAGTCATCTATAGTAAATATGAGGCCACACATTTCGAAAATCTTGAGAAGGTTTTCCAAATATTAGAGACCGCTAACTGAAAGTCCAGCTGGACAAATGTACATTTCTCCACAATGAAGTTGAGTTTCTGGGATTCGTCATTTCTTCAAACGGTATTAAAACAAATCTGGCAAAAGTGCAAACGATAATAGACTTCCCCTGCCCAAAGACTTTAAAGTAGCTTCGATCTTTCCTTGGGCTTTCGGGGTACTATCGCCGATTCATCAAGGGCTATGCCGGTCTAGTTAAGCCCACTAATGCCCTTTTAAGGGGGGAAGGAGGACGATTGTCCAAAAACATATTTAGTAAAAAAGTAATTCACTTGGATGAAAATGCAGTAGAAGCTTTTAATAAGACCAAGAACTCATTAATATCAGCAGACATACCCCTTGCTTATCCCGACTTCGGGAAGGACTATCAATTAACAACGGATGCCTCAGACTATGCCATCGGGGTGGTACTGACACAAAACGACCGACCTATTACATTCATTTCTAGGACTCTAAACAAAACGGAGAACATTACGCAACGAACGAGAAAGAAATGCTCGCCATCGTTTGTGCCTTACAGTCCCTTAGAAATTACCTTTACGGTACCACAAAAGTTCATATCTTCACGGACCATCAACCTTTGGCTTACGCGTTAAGTCTCAAGTAACAACAAAATGAAGAGATGGAAGACTATACGCGAAGAGTATAACCACGAGCTGCACTACAGGCCCGGTAAAATGAATGTAGTAGCAGATGCCAGAAGGAGAAAGTAACAATTACCAATTCAAAATCCCCTTCCCTACATTCCATAGACACATTCTATACTTAAAAAATATTTAAATCCAAGTGTAATTAATGATATACGAACATTGGAAAGGATAATGGGCAAAATACAACGAATATATCCTGAGCACTTTAGAAATTATAAAGCTCGCTTCACAAAACAACGAGTTGAAGAACTTGTGGACCCAATTAGGCAGGAAGAGGAAATTATCGAAAAACACATTGGAGCCAACCGTAACCCTCTAAAAAACAAGGCTCAGTTATTGGAGAAATATTACTTTCCACAAATGAACTCAAAAAAAAAAAAAAAAAACAACTTAATTAAACAGTGTGCCACTTGTAAAGAGCAAAAATATGATAACAAACCCGAAATAAAAGAAACACCAATTCCATCCTTCCCTGGCGAAATAGTAGACATAGATGTCTTTGCTACCGAACAGAATTTAGTACTTACGGCGGTAGATAAGTTCCTTAAATACGCACAGACAAGGCTAAAATCTAAAGCTATAGAGGACATAAAGGAACCATTGCGTGAGCTAATATTCTCTTTTGGCGTTCCGAAAATCGTGGTGATGGACAATGAAAAGTCTTCTAATTCTCCATCAATATATTTTATGCTTTCGTATCAGCTTAAAATTAAAATCTTTACAACCCCTCCCTATAGCAGTTCAGTAAACGGAAGAGTGAAAAGATTCCACTCGACGCTCGCCGAAATCATGAGGTGCATAAAAGCTGACGGTGTACGAAGAACCTTTCCTGAACTTCTGGATAGGGCTGTGTACGAGTACAACTTCACCATACACGCAACAACGGGCAAGAAACCTTTCGAGGTATTCTTTGGAAGAGGTGTAAGTACTGATCCAGAAGAATTCGAAAAGGCCAGACTCGATAACATAAATAAGCTTAGGGAAAAACAGGAAATCGATTTACGCAATACCAATAAGAAAAAAGACTATAGTCCCGGTGACACCATTTTTGTCAAAATAAATAAGCGAATAGGGTCTGTACTATCTTCTAGATTCAAAAAAGAATATTTGGGTTAAATATTTCCAAAAGGCATTCAAGTCCTAAAGCTTTTGTGACATCGTTTTTGGTGGATGTAGTTTATACTGCATTAAAATTGCACGAGTACATAAGATAACATCCACAGAAGCTAGGTTGTTGCCTTTGATAATATTTTCAAAATAGCGTAAGTTGTACATTCACGTATCCATACCCATCATCATTGAATCGGAACCGCTAAAGCTATAACTACAACTTTGAATTCAGAAGTTGCGTTCTATGTTATAGGCATCCAGGATGGACTTCCTCTAAAAAAGCATTTTTCGAAAATAAATCAAAAAGGTGATAGGGTGATTGATTTACATGGACACAAAAGCTCTTCAGATTAACCCTAGAATACTTTTTGGAATTTAAAAGAGCTTTAATTATGAAAGTTTCACAGTTATTATTATTATTCATGTTAAACTTTTAAGTTTTTTGTGTCAGGCCGATGGAAACTGAAAATATACATCGGTATACCATATAATCATTAAGGCGGTATCCATGATGTATACGAACAAGATAAATATTTGCGGTAAGTTGAATTAAAATTGAATAAATTCAAATATATTTTCGAAAAAAATTTTTTTTTTGTAAAGTTTACTTACTGAGGTGGCGCCTAGCTAACTGCTTTCAGTTGTGAACTCCAAGTAGGTTGAGTTCCAGTGATGCCACTTATTTCAATTGAAATAGATATACTTCACTTTTCCACAAATTTATTGTATAAAATCTACTCCCTACTTCAGTTATATCTAAATTTCCCATAGTCTACTTCAATTTCGAAATTTTAATGCTTTTATTTATTTCGCTCAATAAATAATACCACAAATAAATTGCTTTCTTTAACTGTTGAAATTATAATGTTATGTAAGGAATTCAATATAAAAGCCAATAAATACGTGTGTTCAGCAGAACGTGCTTCTAAAAAACCAATGAAAAGTGCCAGAATTTTATTAAAACATATGTTTTATTAAGGTATACGAGTATATTGTACTGAACAGCGCAAATACACAGTATAATGTGTCCCAGTTTACCACTATAATCCTTTAAGGGCATATTCCTGAAGTTCCGCCGAACAAAAAATTGTATGACAGGGGGGGTTTATTCTCACTCCATTTCAAGTTACAGTCCAACAAAGTGGGTGACCTCTAATTTGAAGGTCTAACTTTAAACATTATAACTTCTTAACTAGTATAGGTATAAAAATAGTTTAAGACATTTCTGTGCAGCAACAAAAAATTAATGGCTCGTTAAAATCAAAATTATGAAAATTTGCGGTTCTATTTTTTAATTAAATTATTTTATTGAAATGTCTTAAACTATTTTTGTACCTATATTTGTTTATAAATTATAGCGTTTAAAGTGGTTATACCTCCAAATTAAAGGTTACCCACTTTGATGGGCTCTAACTTTAAATGGAGTGAGAATAGACACACCACTGCCATACAATTTTTTGTTTGGTGGATCTTCAGAATATGCCCTTAATGGATTATACTGCTAAACTGAAACACCCTGTATTATACAACAAACAACGGCGCGAGATATAAAATTGATTCTGGATTTATTTTGAAGCTACGCTCATAGCATTATGTGTATATTAGCACATCATTCAAATGGGTGCCTCGACTTCGCTGGCAATGCTCCAAGAGATAGGCCCAATTTTTGATAACTCGGTCCAATATGTGCGGAGTTATTCCACCAATAGCGTGTCGAATGTTGGCCTCAAGCTCTTCCAAAGTGGTTGGCTTGTTAGCGTAGACTAAGGACTTGAGAAAATAATTGAGTGTTGCGGCTAATTGATGAACGCTCGCTGCGAGATACCTTAATCTCCAAATTTCTCCTTAACAACACAGAAAGTCGGTTAACATCATTCTATACTTCAGATCATTACGGTAACGGTAACATTTCCAGCACCCAATTAGAGAACTCACAGCGGAAAAAACCGTTTATGTTTTTAAAAGTTTTTATCGGAAATAGCACTTGGAAATTTCATTTTTATAAAACACAAACGTATTTTGTAGACAGCTGTTAAAAGGCATATAATTTCTTGTAGCAACAACTTCAGTTTCTCGAATATAAGATTCTCCTCTGTTTCTTATTAAAGCATTAACTTTACTCGAATCATAATGCAATTGCTTTTCAGTGGTAATTTGAGGAGGATGATCAGACAAATTTCCCTCAAGTTGCTTTCCTATTTGCACTAGGTCTTTGTCAGAAGAAGCTAAAGAAATGTCCACGTCAGAAATCTCAAAATTAGGATCAAGTACAGAATCATCTGAACTGATGAAAATGATGAACTCTCGAAAAATAGATTGAGATTATCATAATTAACTCCATCTGGAGATGACTTTGTTTCGTTGATGACGGGTTCAGAAAACAACTAGTGATATAATTCCAAGTACACAAAAGGGATAAACTAATAATTAACACATAATTAACAGACATAAATAGAAACAATTAGAAACACACAATTACGTCGTTGTTAAATTTTTTTTTATCACGTTTACCAAATACACCTTTTTTCGCGAGAATTAAAATTTGTAATGCTCGGGAACTCATATTGTTACACTTTGTTAATATGTGCATTGGAATTATATTTGCGACACTTTTATCTGAACTGAATTCTTTAAGCCACTTTCCTTCTTAAAACACTTAAAAAAACTATAATTTTACAGTTTACATTTGAGATAACTTAATTCTAAGGTTGCTAGGATGTTTTTATTTTAATTAACCGCTTACCCTACATAGCCACCTTTGAAGTACACAACGGAAATTCGTAATAACAACCTATCCCAGTTTGGCTATAACGACAGACCTTTGAAAATTTGCAATAAACGCTTAAGTCGATTCAAGCTGTTTTCATAAGAATCTGTTTCATTGATTTTTGAACAGTTTTTCCGTTTGAAAAAGTAACTTAAATCAACACAAGTCTTTTATTATATCGATTTTTTGTAGTTCCAAAATTCGTTTATGAGCTAAGCGGTTATTGCAAATGTTGTAAATTATGAGAACAATTCAAACGATTTTTTTCACCTCTTCATCAAAACTGAAAATAAAAGGCCAGAATTTATTTGTCTAGTAAAACAACCATGCAGATAACGATGTAGAAAAAAATCAGTTTTTGTCTTAAGTTGACTTAAGCAGTTTTCGCTTATTGCCACAGAATTAATATAAGTTTGAAAATATACATAAAATCTTTTTATGATCTATCTATCTAATTTGGCTGCAAATATGTGAGTGTGAGTAACGTAAGAGACGTAATCTAACGCAATGTAATATAATGTAATATAAGAGGTTATCGGGGGTCATATTAAAAGTCAAATCAGTAAAACGCAGAACATATAACATACATATATTGATACAAATTGATGGCTCGTCCGATATTGGTATCGGACGCTATGCACTACGAAACCTTAACTACTTGAGTGTAGAGTAAAATTAAATGAATAAAACATTTGAATATTTTGCATAATTTATTAGAACAGTAAACAAACGAATCAGGGGCGAATATTACGATGAATGACGTATTATTGAACATAGTACAATAGTTCATAAAACATTTAGAGTTTCAAGCATTTGATTTCCCTCTACAGTGACTAGCACAGCGGCATTCTGTTTTATTGAGAACAACACAATATGTTAATCTTTACCGTTAAACCGTGTTTTAGGGTTTAACTGGTTTTTGACCTTGATGCGGTGGAGTTCCATGTGAGACAAGTAAGCTTCGAGCAACATACCTTCTAAATGCAAACAATTATGCCGTCTCATTATTGCAAACATTTTTTCTTGCAAGTATCCTACTGTTCACCACTGACATATCTTAAAATAGGTAAAAATTGGCCACCACAATTTTTTTTAATTTGCATTCTTGTGCGAAGATTTGCGACAACCTGATCACATTTGTCTACCCCAGCCATGTGTTTTTTATAATTGGCAATCACTGAGGGCTGCGGGATCGAAAATTTTGCATTTTTTCATTAGACCACCGAGTACCAGACGTCAAGGCCCAGTTTTCCAAATTGGTTGCCATAGTTATCTCGTTTTTCTCGCTTGAACTGATTGATGTCTTTTGGCGAACAATTATCAATGCAGTTGGCCAGTATTGTGCCAATCTCATAATAATCTAACTCTCTTAAATCTCTCATCAACGACAACGATGTGAAAAGTCGAAAAGTCGAAATATATTTTTATGCCATTTTTGGCTGCCAAGATTAAGAACTACATCCCCGCCTAAACCAATATCTATCTTTTCTGTAGTTTTTCCGGTATAAACACGAAAAGTCACCATATAACCGGTACTGGCACACAAAACCCAATTTCTAATACCAAATCTTATAGGCTTTGCCCTGATGAACTGCTTGGCGCTCATCCATATTATGGTATCATACTTTCGTCGGCGCTATAAAGCTCATCCAGCCCATAATGTTTTAAGAAAGATTCACTGAGACTATCTAGCAGTGGTCGCAACTTATACAGCCTTTTAAAGGAAGCCGATAAATTTGTGTTATCAATCAAGTGTAAATTTTGAAGTATTGATTCAAATCTATTTCATCTTATACTTTCTACAAGAATTTTTGGCACATCATTATTTTTCAAGAAGTACAATGTTTTACATGGTAACTTGGCAAAATCAGACAATAAAATAGCTCCGAAAACAACATATATTGGGTATGTAATTTAATTTTAATGTTTATTTAAGAAAAACATGTACAATAGTATTATTCAAAGTATTGCCCATTTGAAGCTATGACTTTTTCTCATCTTTCTGGCAATTTGTGGATCCCATCCCAAAAGAACTGCGCCGATTTGGCAGCCAAGAATGAATCAAGCCAATTTTTGAAATTCTGCTCTAATGTGAACCGTATTTCAGTGAGGGCGTTCTGCATCGACCGGAATAAATAGTAGTCAGAAGGGGCAAGGTCTGGGCTATAAGGCGGGTGGGGAAAGACTTCCCATCTACTGATTTCCAAATAGTTCTTAGCCGGAATAGCAACGTGGGGCCGAGCGTTGTCATGATGGAAAATTATTGCCTCGTGTCTGGTCGCATATTCCGGGGGTTTTTCGGCTACTGCTCTCTTCAAACGGATTAATTGTGCTTGGTAGCATTGTCCATTGATGGTTTCACCCAGTTTTAGAAGCTCATAGTACAGCACATCCGTCTGATCCCACCAAATACAGAGTTTCACATATGATTTTTTGCGCTTGGGGTTGTCGTAATGGATCCATTTTTCACCACCAGTAACAATCCGATGCAAAAATGACTTCCTTTTGTGGCGTTCCAGCAGCATTTCGGACATGCAAAACCGCTTTTTGACATCTGTCGGCTTGAGTTCATAAACTTCCACCAAAATAAGATAACTTTCGGCAGCAGTTTTCTTCATTTTAAAGTATTGAAGAAAAACTCCCCGAAAAAACACTTTTTCAGGCACAAAGTTCGACATATTTGAGTGAAAAAAAATTATTGTTGTTTACGCTTCAAACGAATGACATATACTAAAATGACGTACAATGACAGTAGGTTTCCAACGCATGTTCCAATGGAATAATAACAATGGAATAATACAAGGTACGCCATCTCTTAGCAAACCGCATTATATAATTAAGTTATATAGAGCTAGATTGATCAAGGTCTTATATACAGTCTCCCCAATTTTTCGAGATAGGTCCTTTTTACTCAAAAACTACACTGATACGGGCCAACTTGGGTGTTGACGATTTATTTTAAGCGTTCGCACAATATGTCAGATAAAATCTTGTATCCGATGTTGAGGAGACTTACACCCCTATTCTTGGAGCATTTGAGGAGGTGTCTTTTTGTGGATCGGGCAAACGATACTGAGATTGCCTTAATCCGGCAAACATTCTTCTGACAAGATTTGAGAAATGAGTTGGTGTATGCTCTTCGTAAAGTCATTTACAGCAGCTTTAAATACTTCCGACGGTTAATTATCAGGCCCAGCTGCTTTGTTGGATTTCAGCTTAGATATTACTATCCTTACTTCTTTTTGATCAAGCGGACGGCTTCTTCGCAGGTCTACAGTCTGCAGTTCCTAGATGTTATCAGCACCGAATGTGACTTTACTACAGGATTCTTCATCTCTACAGCTATCTTCACGTGTTCGTTCTTTTTACCTGTTGGTAAGATTTTCGTACCTTATTTTAGGAGTATAATCTCTATATATCTTTCATCACGCGCTATTTTTTCATCTTCGGGAGAAGACGAAGTTCCTCCAGTCTCCCTTCTTCGTAGAACTCACGATCGATGATTTCACCATTCATTATACGGAGATCGATGTTGAGATGGGAAAACCATGTGCTTAGTTTTTACCCGAATCCATCAGTTTGTTCGTCAAATTTCTTTACTTTCTTTCATATAAAATTGTGTACCCTATGACGGCGTAGACCAGTATTGTGATACTGGCCAAACATGACATTGCCACGTATATATATGTTATATTTATTAGATGAATTTGAAAAATGTTAGTTGTTTGTGTAACTATTCCTATTTTAAGTAATCTTAAATGCTACTCGGGTTTTCGTTGCTACAATTCCGCTTAAGATTTGTTATAATTTTTTTCCTATGTAAAATGACTTCAATTTTCCTGTTCAATCAAATTTGACCCGAAAGAATTATTAACAATTAAGTTTTCCAGAAAAAAAAACTGAAATCAAGGAATTATCGGGGCTCTCTCTACATAATTTAATATATGGAAGCTTTTAAACAATTCAAGAAATTATGTGAAATTAATTCTAGAAATTAACAAAATAAAATAAATTAAAAGAATGATGAATTTCCTGTGTGTCCCTTGTCTCCATGACTGCATGACTTTTTTTAAAGATCAATTTTATAATTAAGCCTGAAATCCTTTATTTTTATTACTTTATTACGATTTTTAAAAATTGTAGAATATTTTCCACTTGCTGAGTATGAAATATTTATCTATTATATCTATTATATTCTGGGAATATTTTCCCGTATCCATCTTGCCAATTTTACAAGCGGTGCATAAGCACTTTGTATATTTTGAGCAAAAACTCATATGTCGTTGTGTGTGTGTGGGGGGGTGGGTATGTATCTCTATGAGATACAGAGGTTATAAGCAAAGCCTTAATCTTTGCGCGTGTAGTAACAAAAAAATCGTTATTATGATTATCATACTTCAATTGTGTAAAGCAAATATTGCAAATATTATTAATTAACTAGCTTACCCTGCAGGCGTTACCCTCCGTCATTTCAAATTGCAGAAAATCTGTGGTCAATTGTCCATTGCAATTGATGCCTTGTGTTAAAATATTTGTTAGATGGGTTGCGGTCGGGTCGATTTTGAATTGTATTTCCCCTCATTGAATCACTCTGTGATAAACGATATTTTTCGTTTTGTTGTCAGGTGCGAAAACGATCAAAGCGGATGGGATTTCGACACGGAAACATGGGACATACTGTTGACCGTGTGAAAAACATTCATTTTCCAGATTCAGGCCACAAACACTCAATGATTGGCCTTGTGCTTTATTGATTGTCATGGCGAATGCGATACGAATTGGAAATTGGATTCGCTTTAACTCGAATGGCATATCGGTTGGAATCATTGGAATTCTCGGAATGAGAACTTCCTCACCTTTAAACTTTCCTTTTAGTACTCTCGCGTGAATCACATTGCTCATGAGTTTTGTGACCGCTAAACGCGTTGCGAGGCATGATGACGACTGAACCAATCTTTAATCGTAAATTGTACGGTGGAGTTGGATAGTTGGTTGCCTTTGTCTTCGTTTGTTACACAGTCAATAGATTTGAAGGAATGCAGGAAACTAATGATTTAATTTTGAATTGTGCAGTTTAAGTGATCCACTTCCTTGTTCTTTGCCGCTAAAATTGCAATCAACCAATCGTAGTTTTTGTGGTTAGCAATGATATTCAGAAACAGTTTGTTGATAAGCTCCTCTTTCGTTGAGAAAAAATTGCAAAAATTCTGCGGGAATGAAATCAATCCATTCGATGCGTCGACAGGAACACAACCATTACCGATAGTTAGCAGTTGATTGGAGAACACTTCGGCAGATTGATCGTTTAACAATGCAACTCACATGTTTGCCGTCACCTGAAGTTTCTTCACATAACGCCACAATGTCGATAATTTGAGGCAAGCATTGATCTCATCGGCAGCGGTCGATCGTGGTATTACTGGTAGTGTTTGCCGGAAATCGCCTAAGAATAAAATCAATTCACCCCAAAAACGTCTTGCGTCATTACGCAGATCTTTCATAGTGCTGTTCAGAACTTCTAACGCACGTTTATGCGACATTGTGCATTCGTCGCAGGCAATGATTTTGCTGCCACCATTGGCCATTGCTAAATGTTTCGCTATGTTATAAGTTGATTCTTCAACTGCTCGACGGTTTAATGGCAAGTTCAATGCCGAATGAGCGGTTCGGCAACTTTCCAGCAGCGTAACTGCTATTCCAGAAGAAGCAACTGCTACAGCAATTTCTGATCTTGCACGAACTGTAGCAAAAATCAATGATATGAGGAATGTCTTGCCAGTATCACCAGGCGCATCAAGGAAAAACATGCCAACATTTCCATCATTAATTGCCTTCATCACCCTATCGTACACTTCTTTTTGTTGGGGATTCAGCAAAGGTACATTCGTTCGAACCAATTGGCTTAATGCATTTGTGTCGTATTCACGTTCACGTTGCAATTCTCTTTCGAAAGCGTCGTTTATTTTACGATCTGGCGAAGGCATTCCTAACCTGACTAACAAACTGCCGCACTTGAGGTAACACATGTCTTCTATCAAAACCAAAGCCTGGTTGTGCATCTCTTCATTCATCTCAAGATGGAGATTCTCTGAATGGACACGACCTCAATGCAAAATGTCTTATTACATGGAAAACATGTGAAAATAATGGTCGCAAATAATGTGTGTATCTGACTTGGAGATGCGGAAACAGTTGCTTCAGCGATTGTCGTGTGCCACTGCTTATCGTTTTCAAGCAAATTGAGCTCTGACATGCAGCACGAAATGTTGGCAACAGTATACCACTGACAGTTCGAAGTGATTCAAATGATGTCGGCTCACGAATATGGAGTACAATGCAAACAAGGCTATGTAGTTCCAGGTCATCCGGATGTGTGTTCTACTGAAGCTCTTGGCCGTATTTATACAGTTCATCCGAAGAATGATGAATGCATTCTTTCGACTAACCAAATGAGAATGTACGCATGCGGGAAGCCATTCATTTTTTCATTCAATCGAATACATACAGCATCGAGTATCCCCAAAGACACGATGTTTAACAATATAGTCCATCAGCGACCGAATTTTTTGCATGAATACACGTGCGGTGATATCGTGCCGATCGCTTCATGTTTGGCCAGGAAGCAGCAGTTGAGAAATTTATATCCAGTTTAGATTGCACGTGAAGGTGATGAACAGAGCTGGGCGGCCGTAATGACGTACATATGTCATTGCATCTTGCGCATATTCATGTATATGAGATGGGCTGCCAACGAACGTCGCCGGTAAAATGGTCAACCGACCAATATCAGCTGCCTTTCCTTCAGTGCAAATTGCATCGCGTAAATGAATGTACTCCTCAGTACGTAGTTTGGTTTGATTTAAACTGATAAAAAGAAGGCCCTTCGCTTCTATTATGGCATACATATGGCAAAATTGCTGAAACAGTTGGCGAAATCGAAGTAAATAGTTATCGACATTTTGGCGAATCATCAAAGGATACACGTAAAAATTCACTGCGCTGGTTTTCTTGTAGGTTTCCTCACCTACTATAAAATGAAAATTATTATGATATCGATACTCACCGGTCAATGGATTTATCATCTTGATGTTGATATAATATCAATCGTCTCCTTGCCAAAACATCAGTGGTTATTGCAATACATCATATGAACGATGTGTTTCGGATATTCGTTGCAATTGCCCAGAGTCCCGACGTGTGAGCTCAATATCGCGTGATTTTCGCCAACAATCAGAACTGCAACCTCATCATTGTTGGAGCGTTAAATTGGCGTTCGTGCGTTCCAGCAGGTCGTTTATCCACTCTGATCACGACTTTATAGTCACACTTGGCATGCGATCCAACGCAGTTTTGAACAACCGAACCAATGCATGATATTCATGAAGTAGCTGCTGCAGATTTCAAAGAATTCCCCTTCTCATTTCCTTATTGATTGTTTGGTGCTGATCAAGTTGATTTTCCACATTGCCCACGAAGTAGTTTTGGAGGAGTTTATGTTGTGAGTCTTCAAGCGGTAGCAATGATCCAATTCGATGGTCAATTTGGCCTTGGATCTGTAGAGTCGATGACGAAATTAGAGTCAATGATTTTCTTTAATTTATTTAATTAAATTTAATTTCTTTAATCTTTTATTACCTTTAATGTCGGATTGAATCCACGTTCATTAATAATATCTGATCCAAATGAAGTCATTTTAAAGCAGGCATTGTATTTCTGGGTGTTCGAAAGAAAATGACGTGATTCTGGTGTTTCACCACGAAGCAAAGAATGCAATGTTCTCCAGCGAACTTCAATGCACTGCAATGCGAACTGTAGTCAATTGCGCAGTCGTAATGAAACGCTACTCAATTTAAATCAACACTTGAAGCACATCTTCTTACGCGTTGATTTCGATTTTCATGTTTTTGAGTTGTTTGATTTGCTTGTGGATTTCTCATTGTTAACTGAGTCGTTTCATTTGCCGTCTTCTTTTTTCTTGCGTTTGTGATGCACGAAGTCAGCCATACTAACACGGCGCTGTTTTCGTGCGATTTCTTGTTCATCCATATTCAATTGAATGGCGATATTCCCAACTCTACTTGGATAGCGGGTTCGATGCGAAAGATTAGATCTCTGCCTCGCGGCATTGTGAATAACACTAAGAAATGAATGTCACAAAAGCAAATAAGAAATTATCGATACATACATGTGTACAAATGTCATAACCTCACAAAATAAACATCTTCGTCGGCAACTTACCGTTTGAAAATAAAATTCCACATCAAAATATACAATTAGAATGAAATGAGCAGGGAATTCGAATTGATTTTCAAAGTAATCTACCTAAAAATTATGTTAATTGCACAATCCCAAATTAACGTTTGGATTGATTCACAATGTGTACTTCATCAAACTGAATCGTTTCAAAACAATGTATCATAATAAATCAAATTGAATTACAATAACTGTTGTAATCTGATAAAAATTTGATAAAACTTGAAAAAATGTTGAAAAAAACGCAACACACGTCTGCATAGCACAATAGTATGCGATGGAAAGACTGTGCAAATGAATCAGATGTAAAAAGTTGATGCACACAACGCCATCTACTGGCAATATCGAAACCAGCATTCGAAATCATGTTCCTTTTTAATGTGTGTCAAAAAAAATTGCTAAAAAAACAATTGTTACACAAATTTGGTGCAAAAATAATTGTCGCAAAAAAAAGTCAAAAAAAAAAAAAAAAAATTGTCACAACGTAACGTAAACTTCATCTATCATGAAGATGGCGTCGTAATATCGCTCCATACAAAATGTATGAGAAAATGAATTTCTTCATAATTTTTTTTTTTGGGGATTTTTCGGGAATTTTCTGGGTTATGCTACTTGTTTGTGCGGTGACCAGTCCGAATTGGTGTGAATAATCGAAATCGGTCCTGGCGTTCTTGATTTATAAGCGTAGTAACTAACGTCACTCCCTTTTATATATATACATAGATGTGTCAAAAGTTATTGAAGATCATTTTCGATTTTTTTTTTTAATTAAAATGTGAATTTTAGCATAATAAAATTCAAAAAAAGGGTTTTTTAACAACAGCCCTACGAAGATAACTAGTTAATAGCTACTTGGGAATTTTTTCCCCAAAAATAAAGTTATTATTGGGCAGTGCAAATCGAATATATATATATATATATATATATATATATATATATATATATTTAAAAAACAACAAAATATTAAAAGGAAAAAAAATAACAGATCCTTTTTTTGAAAAAAAAAAAAAACAAAAAAAATTAAGCGGATCCCTTACGAAATTATGAAAAATCGTTTGCATAACCAGTTCGTAACTTTTAACAGAGATATTGACGTTTAATTCATAATATCATCTATAATGGACTTTTCAACACAAGAATGGTTTCTGCAATAGTAATGGTCAACTTGCGATATTAGAATATCTGAGACGATACAGCCGAGACAGCCACAACGCGGAGATCTTGGAAGGTCTCATATCCTCTTTTAGCAGAAGGTTTCTGCAGCTACGAAGACAATACTTCAGAAACCATTTAAATACCATTCCTAGGCAACTTAGCAGACAATTCATTTATTCATTCATTCTGAATTTGCATTCTAGAAAGACAAACACAAGACAGAAGGCAACTTTATTGTTGCGAGATGGAATCTCTAATTTTCACAATATACATACATTGGCCAAAAACAACCCTCACTACACCACAGAGCCTTTCAGGATAATTGCAAGGTCAATGTGTGGGCAGGCATATTGGGTAACAAGCTAATTGGACCCTATTGGCTGCCTCCAAGGCTTTATTCGAATCTCTACCTCACTACACTTATCGGTATTCAAGAGAGTATGGTTATCCTCAAATCATTGCACACTTCGAGTAAAGGGTCGCTTATTTAGTCTCCTATTGACATCGAAAATTTCAGGTATAGCACGAAATATTGACACTGGTGATTCGTTATGTTTTTAAATTGTTTTTTACGAAAATCAAAAGTTCAGCTGATTTTAATAAAACTACCAAATTATGACAATAGACAGACCTGAAATTAGTCAAAAAACGAAGTTAAGGATCGTTTACGTTTTATAAATCGGCCTTTATATAATTCTATATGATTTACAAATGTTCATTTCTTTTATGTTTTTCGATAACTAACATAACATAACACTACTTTCACCACCAGTGCTTCATAGAAATGGCCAGAAGCATTCTGCCCCTTTCAACCTTCTTCCAGCCTTCAATAGTTACACTTTTTTCGCTATAGTCCAAGTAAAGTCCAAGCTCATTTTCGGACGTACTCAGAATTATCGTAATTTTTTACTTAGCCGTACAACTCCCTTATGTTCCTTTTTGGAACACTTTATTAAATAGTCATTATAACTTGCAAACAAATAAGACCAATGTCTCTGGTGCCGCAACTTGCCACAAAAAAATTAATGAGTTTTGTTGGCTAATGTAAATAGTCTGAGAGATAATTTGCAAAGAGAGTGATTAACAATTTAACACGTCTTTTTATCTTCTACTTTACCAGGTGTACCGGTGTGAAGTGAAAATAAAACACTAATTTTTAATGGGAAAGTGGAAAACATTTTATTTAAAGTATTGGTCATTGCTAGCTACACATTTTTCCCATTTTTCATGTAATTTATGGGTTCCACCCAATTTTCGACTTCCTCGTAGGATTCGAAGTGCTGCTCAGCTAATGCGTATCCTATCGATAAAAACAAATAGTAGTCGGAAGGAGCCAAGTCTCGGGAATACGGCGGGTGGAGTAGCAGTTCCCAGCCAAGAGTTTTAGTTGTATCCTGAACCAGTTTTGCTTTGCAATGGAGCATTGTCATGGAGCAATTCTTGCTTGCCGTGTCTTCTGGCCCATTCTGGTCGTTTTTCGATCAATACATGGTTTAAATTGATCATTTGTTGTAGGTAGCGATCTGTATTAACGATTTCACCAAGTTTTAGAAGCTCGTGGTACAGAACACCTTTCTGGTCTCACCAGACACACAGCATTGTCTTCTTGCCGAATCGATCTGATTTTGCAGTCGAAGTTGATAGTTGTCCCGGATTAACCGATGATTTTTAAGATTCTGAAAATAAATCCATTTTTCATCGCCAGTAACAATTCGATGCAAAACTGATTTTTCCCATAGCTTTTAAACGGTCAGACATTGTTTTTTGTGCAACACCTTACATTTCTGTCATTGTTTCTTCAAACTATTTTGGTGGTCTTCTACGTTCTTCATTTCTCAAATCAAAATCGTAATCTCTGAACCGTTGATACCATTTTTTGCATGTTGCTTCTGATAGAGCATGCCTCGACAAGCATTCGATGCGACTATGCAGCACTTTTCTTCAAATAAAAACAAAAAATAATGCTTTCCGCAAGTCATCATTTTCTGGTACAAAATTCGAAATTTTTAACACGATGAAAAAATATGATGTTGTTTGCTCAATGATGTATAATAAATATGTTTGGCAAGTGTCATAGTAACCAAACAAAAAAAAAAAAAAATAAATAAATAAATAAATATATATATATTAAAGCCGGTTCACATTAAATGTCCCCTACCGAGACATTTGTATTTTGACGATCGATGATAAACACCATTTAAGGTCGTTTCTTGAAATAAGCGATTAAACCCTAACCTTAGGTCTGCAAAAAGCATTGGCTGTTAGATCTTTCAAAATTTCCATGGTTTGTAAATAAAAAGGTTATGAACCATATGGTAATGTTTCATTCGTCTCTGAAGCTCAGCATCGCTTGTCCGACCTACATGAAACAAGACCGTTTTGACTGCGCCTCTCAAATATCGCCTACAATACATTTTCTGCCATATTATGTGATAGCATGAAACCAAAGCCTCGTATAACAACGTGCATAGGTAAGGGCTATACAACGCTAGGTCTAGTTTCTAATTTTGACATCCACCCCAAGCTCGTCAGATTGTGCAGGAAGAATATTGGCTGCTTCACCTTGGTTTACAATGAATCAACCGAAACCTATAATCCCAAAAAAGGATAGGAGTAGGTGACACGCTATTACCTTTTTAACATAACACTAGAATGAATCGTATAAAAATCACAGGCTAATAAAAGACTAAAATTTTATTAAGTCCGCACAATGGCTTACATACGTGTATGATATTGATGTGTACAGCGATCAGTAAATGTAACTTTTGTGAGTACCTAACTACTGTGTGACGATAAACGTGGATAAAACAAGGTACAAAACGTAACCATTTCTAGCTCTTACTTCGAGGTAATTAAGTACTCGTCTACCTTAGCTCCGCAATAAGAAGCAGCAATGACATAAGGGCAGAAATCAGACATAAAATTATTCTTGCGAATCGCTGTTTCTTTGGGATAACAGACTGGGACCAGACTGCCTTTACACAAGACCCTTGTCATCTTGGACCTTGTCGAAAGCGCTTGAAGACGTAATTGGTCGTTTAGAGAAAATGATACTGCGTTTAATTTTCGGCTCCATTTAAATTGAAGGGGTAATGATGATTCAACCACCAACTGCACGGGTAGTACAGTGACATCGATTTATAGATCCAACATTTCACGCAAATAGATTGGCACTGCAACAAACTTGTAAAGCGACACTAAAAACAGGTGGCGAACGATCGTGATAATTGGAGGGATTTTGTTGGTTGAGGGTAAGGACTGTTGGACCACCTAAGAAAATAAACAACTATGCATATTTGAAGGTAGAAGATGTATATTTAATTTCCGCTTTGTTTCTAAGATGCTTCAGAATACGAAAGTACTACTTAATCACTTAATCGTCTAGTTTTTAGCATCAGGTGCTGGTAGGCTGGTGGAGTTTTTCTTCATACTACTAACAGAGCCAAGTAGACACTAAAACCATTGCTAAAACTGAAGTTAGGTTGATCCTTTTTTTGATATTTATTTTTACATACATATATATATCATTATTTTTTTTTTACATTCGTGTAACCTGACGGATAAAGATAATTTAAAAGCTATAAAAAGGCTTAAGCAAATTTTTTTATTTTCACGTGATTTCTGTTGTATGAAAAGTTATATAAAATTGTTAAAAATATTAAATTATTATAATTATTGGTCTCGGTTAAAATGACTTAAACTACAGAAAGCTATGATTCTTATTCAACGCTATATAATAAAAGAGCTTGTTTTTTGTAGTTGAAAAATTTAAAAATTTGCTGAAAGTTTTTTAAAATTCATAAACTTGTATATACGTAAGATACGCTGGAGGTAATGACAAAAATGATAATGTGAAAGTTTCTTAAATAACTTGCAATTACTACTTAGGGCTTGTGAGAGAAGCCGGAAGTATTTAGAGGTAAAAAAGCGCGAAACCGGAGCTAAATTAATTTTGAAATCTATTATAAAACAAATTTTAAAAAGAAAGCTCAGATTTGTAAATCTAAATGAAACTATGTATGTACTTGTATAAGTACTTTTAAATGTTTAATTGTTGCTCCTATACTATGACGAATACATACATCTACTGGCTATCCTTTTTTTTAGGCCTATTGGTTGTGTGAATGAGGAAATGAATTTAAAGGAAATTTGTGAAAAAAAAAAAAATTAATTTCTTAATACAACTGAATGATTCCTGAAAGCTTTACTTAAATATCATTTTTAAATATGAAGAGGGGAGACGTAAAAACCATGTTATGACTATAGATCTTCACAATTGTGGATAGCTTGGTTTTTGAACTATTTACCGTATTTTCTTAAAGACAAAGATCATCAAAAATTCGGAAGCACCATCACTGTCAGAGTTTCATAGGTGATCAAACCTCAATCTGTTGCAAAAACAGAAAATATTGTTAAAAGAAGTAAATATTTTGGAATTCAAAGTATATATAAAATATACTCATTTTTAAGGGGGAAAATGAGAACAGGCAACAACTTTATATGCAAATGACAGCTGTGATGGTTTGGTTAGAGAGTGAGATATTAAAATTGTATTGAACCTTCGTTTTTGCAAGAAGAGAATAAAATTATCGATAAAAATCTACCAAACGCAGGTTTAAAAAAAAAATTGTATAGGAACATCAACAAAAATAGATAACTAAAAACTTTTCACATTTGGGACCTTTCAAAAGTTTGAAACTCAGGTGTATTTTTGTAGGTTTCGATATTTTTCCCAGAGGTGCCAGTGCATCCTCAACCAGTAGGCCTTGGTACGTGCTAGTTGTGAGTTCGTTACATTTAGCCCAGCCAGCATCCACACCAACATCATTGTTATGCCTTTACGTCAGAGTTGACGACGACGGGCTTACATATTACTACATACAAATTCCATAAAAAGACTTTTTCAGAGAATTGCCTCGCACGGGATTCGAACCCGTTACCCTCTGCTTGAGGAGTCTATGCATATACCACTATACCACGGCTACGTCCAATCTACATATCTTTACCTGAGCTTGTCAAGTTGAACAGCCTAAGTAAGGCCAATGACTCTCGATAAGTTTTCTCTCTCATTCGCTTTTCTAATCCCCTGCCACTCGTTTCTCTCCTGGGCAGGATCAAAATATTACATAATCCATGGCTCTGATCTTTAAAAATAGCTCAGTTGTGATTGTAGTATCCAGATACCTGGCGATCACCGGATTAGCTAACCTTATCTGTATACAGAAGATCTGAAGCAGGCCAAAGTGTACATTTTAAAGGCAAGACTGTAGCAAGCCATGAGGTGAAAACTACTGCGCGCATGAGGAACATTATAAAGTGGGCTTACAAGTGCAATAAATCGTTGAAGGAAACCGTGCCGGTTTCCAAACGGCCCGAAATTAAAAGCTCCAAAACATTCGATTTAAAACATTCTAGCGATCACTGAACTCAGTAACCTACAACTTTCTACTCATGACTGGAAAGTCGCAAAACTGAGAGAATTAAAGGGCTCTTAAAGATGAGCCTTCATTGTGATCAACAAGAAATCTCTTAACCCTTTAGCGGAGACTAAACCTTTTTAACTAAAACTGCAAATTCAACATTAGATCTTGGACAGTGGATATCCTTTCCACCTTTCCACAAATGGATAGCGACGACTCCAATTTATTCGAGGCGACAACTAGGCCGTCGATCTCCTCCTCTGGCACTCTGACACAAAGAGATCCTTTACGATCAGAGGAAGAAGATAAGTTCTTGGGCATATGTTCAGAATAGGGGGACTGCACCGTAGTGGAGGCTACTCTGGTAAATTGTATTGGTCTATAACTTAATTCGTGCTAAGTGGTTTGCTAAGAGATGCCATAACTTGTATTATTCCATTGGAACTTGCGTTGGAAAGCTACTGTCATTGTACGTGATTTCAGTATATGTCATTCATTTGAAGCGTAAACAACAATAATTTTTTTTCACTCAAATATGTCGAACTTTGTGCCTGAAAAAGTGTTTTTGCGGGGAGTTCTTCTTCATTACTTTAATATGAAGAAAACTGCTGCCGAAAGTTATCGTATTTTGGTGGAAGTTTAAAGTGAATATGCGCTAATAAGCGAACGTGCCAAAAGTGGTTTGCACGATTTAAAAGTGGTGATTTTGGCTTATAAGACGATGAACGTCCTGGGCAGCCAAAAAAGTTTGAAGATGAAGAACTGGAAGCATTACTCTATGAAGATTGTTGCCAAACACAAGAAGGGCTCGCAGAATCTTTGGGTGTCACTCAAGCAGCCATTTCAAAACGTTTAAAAGCAGCTGGATATATTCAAAAGCAAGGAAATTGGGTTCCACATGAACTCAAGCCGAGAGACGTCGAAAGGCGGTTTTGCATGTACGAAATGCTGCTGGAACGCCACAAAAGGAATTCACTTTTGCATCGAATTGTTACTAGTGATGAGAAATGGATCCATTACGACAACCCCAACCGCAAAAAATCATATGTGAAACCCGGCCAACCAGACAAATTAACGGCAAAGCCGAATATCCATGGCGCGAAAGTTATGCTCTGTATTTGGTGGAATCAGATGGGTGTGCTGTATTATGAGCTGCTAAAATCGGGTGAAACCATCAAGGTACAATGCTACCGAATACAATTAATCCGTTTGAAGAGAGCAGTAGCCGAAAAACGGCCGGAATATGCGACCAGATACCAGGCAATAATTTTCCATCATGACCACGCTCGGCCCCACGTTGCTATTCCGGTTAAGAACTATTTGGAAAACAGTGGATGGGAAGTTTTACCCCACCCGCCTTATAGCCTAGACCTTGCCCCTTTTGACTACCGTTTGTTCCGGTCGATGCAGAACGCCCTCACTGAAATACGGTTCACATCAAAGCAGAATATTTAAAATTGGCTTGATTCATTCTTGGCTGCCAAGCCGGCGCAGTTCTTTTGGGATGGGATCCACAAATTGCCAGAAAGATGGGAAAAAGTCATAGCTATAGATGGGCAATACTTTGAATAATACTATTGTACATGTTTTTTCTTAAACAAACGTTCAAATTTTGAAAAATTAATACGAATTAAGTTATATACTACTACATCCTAATCAAGGACCCATGGATCGCAGAAGGTGTGGCTCATGGACTGGGGACACCTGTATACGATCCGGTTTATACAACAGACAAATTTAAGATTAGAACTTGTATGGTATATTAGTGAAACGTAGAGTTAAAACATTTTTACTTTCTAACTTCAGTGACGCCGACTTAACCGTTGCCAGACTGGCTTGCATCGGCATATATTGGCTACAATCATGTGGATCCTCTCTGTGGTGATAACCTAGAAAGGGTGGTATTTGTCCAATTCAGGCTGATGGATGCTCCTCCGAGCCAACCAGCATTCAGAAATTATTGGAAAACTGTCATATTATTACAGAGGATTACTGTCGGAAACACTTCCCTCTGAACTCGTAAGTCCCCAGCCTGGGACCAACGAGCTTGAAATGAAAGTCTAGCTAAATGCAAGAAAGAGCCGCACTGGCGGATATCAGCACTGGGATCGCTTAGAAACCTTTGCAAAAACTTTTCAAGAAGTAAACTAATAAAAAGCACAAGAAAAGTGACTGAATGGGACTCATATAAAGAATCCTTCAAAATATATAAAAAAGAACTGATGAAGGCAAAGCGACAATCCTGGAGGTCATTCTGTGCAAAATATTGGAAACCTCTGATGCTCATATGATGCCTAGCTGTTTGAAAAAAAACCGATGGCTTTTGGACAACCTCAAGTGGTGAATTACTCAACCTGCTACTGGAATCCACTTTCCAGGTAGCTCTCTACTCGCGACCAGTAGTTACGCGAATAGGACTACTGCTACCGTGATCAAAATTCAAGGCCTGAATACAAGCTCCAAACCATACAAGTCTGCTGGTCCGGGCGGTATAATACCTACCGAGCTACAAAGGTCCTCAGATATTGTCCAGCCTACACTAGACAATATAATGAGAAGCTGTGTAGAACTGATCTACATTCCACTTTCATGGAAAGAATCAATGTAGTTTTCATTCCCAAAGCCGAAAAATGCTCTCATGTAGTCTCAAATGACCTCAGACCTATAAATCTACTTTTTTTCTTTCTGAAAACCCTAGAACGACTTATTGATATCTAAAATGATATCAACATGCGTACCATAAAGTCGGTGGATACGGCTCTGCATTTACTGATTAGCCACATCGAACGATCCCTACAATATAGAGAGTACACGATGGTTGCTTTCCTGGACATAGAAGGTACCTTTAACACGTTCCCTGTACCAAAAAAAAAAAAAAAAAAAATGCAAGTTTGCTTAAAACTTAGAATTTAAATAATAAAATAAATTTAGGTAAATAATACCACGCTAAAACACACATGTTTCAGGGACTTACAGAGACTTTTTGATCCCTTCACGTTCATGAGACATGTGTTTCAAGTAATTTAATGTGGGTAGGTGAGAAGTCTTCATAGACACTATAAGCAAGATGACTATGGTAGTTTGAGATTCTAATTCTCTAAAAAACACCTCCCTTGTGCAGACTACGACTGAGTTTACACTCAACAGGCAGTTCTTCTTTTGCGTTTTAATTTGCTTTGATAAGATATTTTGCAGGTGATTTTCCATTGAAGGTTCGTACGTACAAAGCACTGCTGATCACCGCGCTAGATCGAGAGTCTTAGTCCTTTTCAGACGGCGCGATTAATTTGTCTCATCAATGATCTATTAAACAGAAATGTTCGTATGTCCTTGTAGGCGATTTTTGTGTTTTCGCGCAAACATTTTAATTTCGTTTTGAACGTTTTCCACTCCTAGGTCTCTGTGGATATCATCGTTTCTAATGAACCACGGTGCATTAACAAACCCTCGGAGAACTTTGCTTTGGAATGTCTGTAAGACGTTAACGTTACTGGTTTTGGTATAACCCCAAAACTGTAAACCATATGTCCAGACGGGTTTGAGCACTTGCTTACATAACAGTAATTTGTTTTCCAAACAGATCTTGGAATACTTTTCAAAAAGCCAGTATATGTCTTTATGTCTTAACGTGTATTCTTCATTTAAATTTAGCGTCGAGTGTTATACCAAGATATTTGTACTGCTTTGATAAACACAGGAAGATTGTCAGTTTTCTTGAGAGTGAAGTTCATATGGACAGACTTGTTTTCATTAAGCGCCATTCGCCAAGTCTTTGTCCAATTGTTAATCCGTGTAAGGGCGTGTTGTATTGTAACTTAGCAGTTGCTTCTTCGACGGTTTTAACTGTTGCGAAAATAGCAGTTTCATCAGCTAGCACAGTATCGTCCGTTTGCGGTATGTCGCGGGTAAAAAGCAAATATAGCAGAGGGCCAAGTACAATTCCCTGCGGCACCTCCGCTTTTATTGTCTTAAAATTGGAATATTTGTTTCCGTGTCTGACACGGAAGAGTTGGTCATCTAGGTATGAACTAAAAATATAAGTCAATTGCTCGGATAGGACTTGTCGAAGTTTATATTTCAGGCCCTAGTGCCATACCTTATCAAAAGCTTGCGAAACTTCAAGGAATGCTAGCTTACACTCTACTCTTCGTTCAATTACATAGGTAAGAGCATTACGTAGGTAGGTGCATCGGCACTTGGTCAACGGTAGAGTGTTGGCTTTGAAGGCCAAATTGATTATCGGTCAAGAGTCGATTTGTGTCAACTAGCGGTTTAAGACGATTAAGTAAGATTCACTCGATATAATCGGGAGAAGCGATATTGGTCTGCATGACTTGACTTCAGTCAGCGGTTTACCGGGTTTCGGTAAACATAATAACTTCTTCAACTTTCCACTGATACGGTACAAACTCTAGTCTAATGGTGGCATTTATAAGATAGAGCAGCTTTAGCAAACCTTTTTTCGGTAGCGCTTTAAGTGTCTCATATGTAGGGTTGTAGCGTGTCTATAACTTGTCTAAGTTCCCTAAGTAGAGCATTTTCTACGGGAAGGTTCGTCGTCGCGTATAGCGTATTGACATTGTCTGGAAGCCATTCCCCGTCGAAAGGTTTGAACGTTTCTGCAAGATGATCGGCGAAAACGTTAGCTTCTTTATCTTCTTTCGCCCAGTCATCCTAGTTTCCTCTTATTAGCGCCACGTGTATTTAGGGCTTTCGAAGACTTTTAACATCTCTCCATATGGAGTAATTAATACCTTTTGTCGCTGTGAGGCTTTCTAGGTAGATATTAATACATTGGTTATTGAAGTCCTTGATCGATTTTTTTAACAAGTTGCAGAGCCTATTAAAGGACGTTTTATCTTACTGAGCCCGAGTTTCATGCTACTTTTTCCGCGCTCTTCGTTTCTTCCTTATCATTTCTCTGATTTCCGGCGGGTATCTTATGCCGATACTGGCAACAACTGGAAGGATAATTGGAGAATGATCGGAGGAGAAATCGTAGCTTTCTTTAACTTTGAGGTAACTAGGGTTTATTCCTTTTCCGATAAAGAAGTATATCAGATCGGGTGTTTTGGCGACATCCGAGAGCCAGTCGGTCTGCCTGTTGAGTAAAATTTCCAACCATATTCCATGTCAGCCCTGTAGAGAGTTTTGCCTTTTTATGAGCCCCAAAAGGTGTGCTTCGCATTAAAGTCGCCAATAATAAAGATTGGTCAGAGAGAGTTAAAAAGGTCAATGAATTCTTGATTTCTATTTTGCAGCGCGAATAATACTAAAAGAGTAATTTTTATTTTTAGCGCGCACCGTGGTTATTTGAATTTTGGCAAGTCCAATTTGTGCTTCCAGAGTGTGCTCAATGCAGTCCTTTATAAAAAAAAAAAAATTGTTCGTTATGACTACCGTCCGATATAAGCCAAGTTGACGCCAAAAGCAGTGCTCGATTACAATGCACAAAAGATGTATCAGATCAACTTTAAAGTTACTATGACCCTAAAAGAAAGTCATTAAATTGGAAAAAAAATGCTCTGATGTATTGATTTGCGGATCAGTCATAAATGCCACAATATTATTTCAAAAACTACACCCGACTGAAAGCACAAAATCTCGCAAAACTATACTGCAGGTACACCAAGAAATCATAAGATGTGGCTGTGGCTCAGTGAACAGGGAACGTGTTAAAAATGTCAACACATCCGTAATCACGACTGCGCTGTCAACTCTGCAGACGACTTACTTGGGGAGTATATCAGTCTTATAATAAATAGCAGGGTAATCAAGTCCAAACTGGGTGGCCCCACCCTGCTAAAAGATGTATCAGCAGGGGTACTCCGCAAGGCGGTGTCCTTTCTCCCCTTCTTTAGAAATCAATATTTAATGAACTGCAAATATACCTGGAAGTGGGTGGTAGCAGGGTGATTGCCTATACAGACGACGTTGCTATAGCCGTTTCAGGTAAGCATTTTTAGCGCTAAAGAACTCCTTCACCTAAATCGTAACAAATTAATCCGTTAGGCAGATCGATGTGAATTAAGAGTAAGCCCCCATAAAACTGATCTTGTTCTCTTTTCTAGGAAATATAAAATTCCATTCAAAAACCCTCCCTCAATAAACGGCACCTGTTTATTTTTTTCCAAAACAGAAAAATATCTGGGTCCAATTTTTGATATGAAACTAAACTGGAAACCTAACATTCAAGAAAGTTACAGTAGCTTTATGTTCTTGCAAAAAAGGCATTGCGAACAAATGGGGCCTTCAACTTACAATAACCCACTATCTATAACTCTCGGTTCTACGACCGATACTCACCTACGAGGTGGTAGTTTGGTGGACGGCCTTAGAAAATTCAGTCAACTGCAGCAAACTAAGCTGATTACAAAGAACAGCATGTTCCAGGCAAGTAGCTGGGAACGCAGCTATTCGCTTTAAAGCGACTACACAGTGGAAAAATTAGTTATTTGGCCACACTAATATTCTTAATATATTAGGAATCCTCACAGAGAACATCGATTACACCATATTTGAACTTTGATTTGACTAAGACTTTCATGTAAACCTTTCATGTAGGACAAGTCAATCTAGTTTTACACAGATGAATATAAAACTGATAGTGGGGTTGGTGACGTCGTTTTCTCAGATAAGCTAGATCTAAGCCTCTCCTTCAGTTTTCCAAATCACTGTAGCGTATTCTAGGAGGAAATTTTGGCGATTTTCGAATAATCGGGCCAAACCACTCTTAAATGCCGATCATCTCTTATAGAGATGGCAACGCAGTTCAACCTTTACCTTTGTTGGGTACCGGGCCAAATTTCAATGATTTTTAGGGCCGACGAACTTGCCAAAACTGGAACCAGTCTACCTATTCTATCGAAAAATTGTAGCATCGGTAAACCAATTGCTACGTGCATATCAGTTTTAAAGCTGGATGCTAACAAAAGAACAGACCTTGGATGGACTGTTAGATCAACTGCAAAGTAGTACTGGACGGCGCTATTTTATATTCACAAAAAGTCTCTTTAACGTCCGGAATCCAATTAATAATGTTTTTGTCGTTTTTAACGTTCCCCTTTATAAGGCACTGAGGTAGACGCCTTGGGAAGAAACGCCGATGAAGACTTATTATCGTAAGAAATCGTAGAAGATCTTTTGCGACTATTGGTTTTTGAATAGTTTTCACTTTGCTAAGTAAGGGCTTGGGTCCTTCTAGGAGTACGAAATGACCTAAAAACTGCACTTCCGATTTACCAAAAAACGCACTTAGATAAACTCACTATGTCGTGTTCATCCATAGTCTTTGATGCTACTGTTTGCATCAACTATGTACGCGACATCAAAATCTAATACTCGCAGAGCTTTATCAAAGTCTGAAAGGTCAAATTTGTCAATTTGTAAGGTGGGATGTGTCATGGTTTCCTAGTAACTGCCGAGTGGTCTCATTTATTCTCAGTATGAGTTTGGCCAGGTTAAAAGTGGATGGATGCCGAGATTAAGTGGCGTTGGATTGAAATTTATAATAATACCAGAAGAGACTGCACGTTCTGCTGCAAAACCTGGGTTGCTAGACGGGTTACGTTTCATTTTTATGTTTCGGCTCATGTTGTTGAGCACGTGCGATGAGACTTGCTTTCTAGTTTTTCGAAACGCTTCGACATCTCGTTCATCTGCTCCATCGATTTCTCGAGTTGGCTCGAGCTACACATAGTTAGACGACTGGTAGAGGTAGCAGCAATCGTTGGCATTAGATGTTATGTTTCCATAATGCCATCAGCTATCTTGGCTACTGATACACCCTGTATCTCAATTGTCACCTTTCTCTCTATGTCAATTTTCAAGCGACTCACTTCTATCATACTTTGGCAGATGACTCAACTTTAAAAATAAATTCAACTAACGATTAGAAATTTATATACCAATTAATTCAAACCTTCTTTAATATTTTAAGTGACATAAATACAATAAACTAATTTGAATTATAACAGTTACCTTCTCCAATGGCTCCTCACTCTATAGCGATAGAATTTTCTGAAGTGTAAATGGCAAACAAGCTGGACAAAACGTTTCGAGGAATTTGTCTTCGATGCAATTGTTTGTGACGCAATTCTTCTAATAATTGTGAGGGCTTTTTATCACCTAACTTTTTATCACGTCAACTCTTGGATTAGAAGCTGTTTGAGTGCCAGGTACTTACCATACACCGATGGTTAACGAGGAAATGTACGCATTTTTCTGCCAGTTTCAGTTGTATGGTACGTGGTATTGTCAAATGTCAGTTAACAGCAAATTGATAATCTTGTAAGTAAAACAACAATTCGGGATTTTAAATTTATAAACTTATAACTTATAACAGAAAGAAATGTTCGCCATTTCACACAAATAAATGTTCCTTTTTAGAAAATCAATAGCACGAATTATCGGTTTTAAAAAGGGCGTGGAAACTCTAAGCAAACTACAACCAAAAAAAGAAAACTGATTTGTCTGAGAGCTCGAAATAAAGTGTGATGCGATTCTATTGTTGATTGTTTTTTGGATAAAAATTCCCACTACTGAAACCACCTTAATTAAAACCTCTTAGCCATTTGTTTCTCCTCTGGATTAGTTGTTGTTGCCAATAGTGCTGTGTGCAACCCAAAAGTTTAGAAAACGGTTTTGAGTAGTGCTAGTCAGATAATGACAAATAGAGGTGCCTAGGTCGCTTTCGACACTTTCCTCTACTGATTCGATATATTCCATTGAACGTCTATGGCGAACACATTTCGGTTTCTTACATCTTGATTGAATCCGTCTCTTCGAATTTGTTGATTAAGTTGAACCCACACGTCTCGGAAGTCACATGACTACGTGCAAAATTGGCACGAATTTTTCGCATCGTTGCCACGAATAATTCAACGATTTGGATTTTTTCTTCACTGTGTAGCTTTCAATTTTGAATTTCAAAACTTTATTGATGACATCTGTAAAATAACAGAGATTTAGAAGCCTTCACCACTTGTTGAAACACCCTTTACAACATAAGCTCAGACCGGAACTTATCAATGCCACCAATTCTTCAAATATGCCATAGAAAAAGAAAACTATCGCTCAAATATATGGCAAGAGAAACGAGGGTAAATGAGTTGATGGGATATTCTAGATGTACTGAAATGCATCTTGCTAAAAAAGAAATCAAGCGGATTTGCTTGGATGAAAGCAAGGTAAGAAATTTGTAGCGAAAAAAATTGTCAAAAGGCATAATCTTGAGTGAGTTTGGAAATGAAAAATTCTGTCGAAACATATTGCTGTTACAAGCCACATTTAGTTTTATTCTGCTCGATGAATTAAAGAAGATATCATAACCATAAATGAGATTAGAAATGATGAGTGTTTTAAAGGAGTTTAGTGGCATGATTACCATATTTGAGGTAATGTCCCATACACTTTGTCAACTGCTCTATTGATGTTTTGGTTCTAAGCAAATGTTTTGTTGAAAAATAATAATAAATTTCTTGTGGTTTCGACATGCTTGATCTTAGAACTACACAGTTTGATGTTCGGAAAGTAGTATAAGTGAAACTATTTTCTACCAATAATGACACATTTTGCTTTTAGTGAATTTAGAAAGAGCCCATTATTTTCTGAGGGCAATCCTATCCAGAACATAACTTTTGCACAGACTTTTTTCATGCGAAGAGGCAATTTTTGTAAAGTTGGTCATCATCTGCATATACATTGGCACATGAAGACACTAAGGCGGAATTTTATTAACATAGAGTAAAAACAGGAGTAGTGCAAAGATGCAGCCTTGTAGAATTTCTCTTCTTCTTGATTATATAGAAGATCTGGCGATTAGGTGCCCACTGCAATTGCTTGATTTCAAACTTAAAGAACCTGAACATGTTGCATAGGTTAATGTGATCAACCGTGTCAAAAACACTTGAAAAACCCAGAAACACTAAAAAGGTTATTTTATCTACATCCAACGTATCTCTGATATTTTCTACAACATTAATTATTGCGGTAGTCCAGCTGTGGTGTTTTCGAAATCCGGATTGTCCTTGTGAAAATAGGTTGCTGAAGGGATCTGTACGTTTATTCGTCTCTTAAGTACCTTCTTAAACACATTAGATAAATAAGGCAAAAGTGATATGGACCTTGATAATTTGCTTAAATCTCTTGACTAATTTACTTAAAAGTACAGGTATAGTATAGTATTTACTGCTTTTCATTGATGGGGGTAAATGCCCGCCATCAAAATACCACAAGATTGAAGGTGGCAGTCGGTATCGGAGTATGACAGAAAGGGTTGTTTTGATAAACTCAGGATGAATATCATCGAAGGTTTCGGCATTCGATTTGAAAGATAAAAAACAAGAGACAAGGTAGGAACTATCAATGCAGGAGGATTCAAAGGCTCTAAATACAGGATTTTTATTATTATATATGACAGCTACATTCACATCAGGAAAGTGTTGGTAACAAAACTTTTGTTTGAAATGTTTTATTTAAGTTTTCTTCCAAACTTTCGCTACTTTTGCAGATTCCTATGTCTCAAAGATTTCGCTTAAGTTTATGTCCATTACTTGATGGATTAACTTTATTTTTATAAATAGGAATTTCTGTTTATGATCTTTATTTTACCCACCACTTTTTTTTTGACAAAGATCGATAGAGTTGTTTCAGTTTTTACGCATTCCATTAATTATATGCTTAGTAAGCATACGTAAACAGTTGAATCTGGGTAGTGAATGAAGGGTATCGACCATATTTATTACGCTTTTATTTAAAAGGGACATAGGTATCAAAAACAGAACTAATATTTCGTTTGAGAAATAAATTTTATGTTCGGTTGAAAACAAATAAAATACGCAGACTTATCCAATGTAATAGGCATCTATCTCCAACTAATGATAGATCATAGTATAGAAATCCCTGAATTTTTACTTTATATCTAAAAAGCTGAGAGAAAAATTAAAAATTAGAAACAAGAAGTTGTGTTTAGAAAAAGCAGGGGCGGATAACTGATTATAAAATAGAACGTCACCGCAGGAAACCGATCGGCATATAACATACCATGAGATAGATTCAACCTTGGTGACTAATTCTCGAACCACTTCGAAAAAAATTATCGTTTGTTTTTTTCGGTGATCAACGTGTTTAAACGCCAGAAAAGGTTGTGGAGTGTAAAAACTAGTAAAATGTGAAAAATTATCTAATATCGTATAATTGTTTTCTTTAACTTGTGACATATTTCCCGTATCCCATACTCGCTACCACTATCTCTATGGTGGGACTATGATCAATTTATTTGTTGGGCACATAACATATAAATCCAAGAAGCAAATTTCTTGTAGGAGACTTGAGTTCCATAAACGCAAAATCAGGTTCACTGACAAGTGAATCAAGTGGTATTTACTTTCTTAATCATTGGCATAAGCAATTTAAAAACTTAAATTTAACTTTAGCATTTATTTATTTATTTATTTATTTTTCATTCTATTTTGTTTTTTCATTTTACGATTAGAACTTACATTTATCTGCTTAGTAAAAATGCTCGAAGTCTAATGAAACAGCTGTCCTTACCAACGGTGATTTATGCTTACAACACATATGTATATACATATGTACAATATACACTCGTACATATTCTCCATGATGTTTATCTGTAAAATGTATTCGTACGTATTCTTATATCTTGACGATTTTTTTCGGAAATTGTTTCTGACATTCGTTTGAGCTTCATATCTTCTCTTTTTTGTTTAAGAGTTCATAAGTTAAATTTTTTACACTTCCTGGTTCTTTTGCCTTGGTATATTCAATTTAAAACTTGGGTTCATTTAAGCGGACTGTTCAATATTACGTTCTTACACAACTTTTACATGTTAAAGAAGTAAGGGGGGTTGAAACAACTTTCAGAAATCATAACATTGAAACGTTTGAAGTTTTGTGTTTACCATTTGGCTTGTTTATAGAACATGTCACGACTCAATGAATCAGCACTAAAATGAATGTAACTTTGAACTCAAAACTATGAATACAAGAATGTATACTGTTATAGTTCAAAGCACATGAATACGTTCGAACATATCCATAGAAATATTGAAAGCATTTACAACTTTTTGAGTTTTAAAGCTTCTTCAATTCTTAATATAGACATTTATTTGTCCATTGTTAAATAATAAAAGAAACGAAAGCATTTCAAAAACGTTTTCGTTTACTTAACTCATTGGCTGAATACTCCTTTGCATGCTTCTTATACATATGTATGTACGAGTATTTATAATAAGATCTCATACTTGTTAAAATAATTCAAAGATCCAATTTTTTTTAAAACATAAAGAAAATCATTTTGTCCCAAAGGACCACTTAACACTTTTCTGTGTATCTTTTCCTAGTTTAATGTGTCAGTTAGAAACACAGCAAAGATTGAAATTCATTTCCCGAAGGACATTATGCATATCCTTAGAAGTTTATTATTAAATTATTCCTGTCTCCATTTGCTATATTTTCTGTTTTCCTGCGAGAATAGGTTTTTGTCTGTTTTTACTTCCATTTTAAAGTACTCGTATTGTTTGGCTATTTCGTTTGTTGGATATTATTTTAAGATGGTCCTTTGGGAGGCACTGACTTTTATTTTTTCCCTGTTTAAGTGCTTTTTGCTTTGAAATTTGCAAACAGATTGCTCTTGTGCACAAGCGATTTTTTTTTTATTTATTCGAAAGCAATTCAGCAAAATTAGAGATTATTTTGTGAACATTCACTAGTTTCATTTAATAGTCTTTGCCTATAGTTAGAACTGGACGAAGCGTTTCAAATTTGAAGAATATACCATACATACATGTATATATGTATGTCAGAATCGACGGATAAATAAATTGGCATATCAGAATTATGCTCAAAATGGTTATATACAATATATTGTATTTCAACGACCTTCACAAACTTCAACTATTCCAGGTCAGTATTTTACTGATAAAAACAGAGGTTTACTCTTTTGTGCGCACTATTTGTTCTTAGGCTTTATGTTAATGCCAACTATTAATCATTGTCAGAACAGCTTTAGCTTGTTTGAATTTTAAGGCAATGATATTATTATTATGAAAGTCTAAGACTTTTGTAATTTATTTTTTCCGCTCGAGGGATAATTTTATTTATTTATTTGTATTAAGATGTCTCACTACATTTGAGAGTATTTAAAAATATTAGTGGGACAAAAGTGAAATTGAAAATTAAAAAAAAAAAATTGGAATGTTTTATACTTGTATAACATATCTATTAAGATATTAACAATGAAGATAAAAAAAGAAAGTAGGTGAATTAAAAATTAATATACAAAGCTGTTTCTTACGGATTACATTGCCCTTATCTCTTTATCATATATTAAAACCAAACCGTGCAATAGAATTTAAGGCCACATTAAGTTTGCAAGATGGAATAAAAATTTACAACCATATGTTATAATTGGGATAATCATTGTTTTAATCGGCTTCATCTTTACCTTACATTCAAAGGAAGAAAATGGTTGCAAATGGATGGAACTCGAAGGAAAGAATATGCATATATACAACGCTATTGATATGATCATTCCAATATAAACGGTTATTAATATAATACCCTAGTTATTATATTAGAGACGTATTCCACTTCTGTACCACTAAGTGGAATCTGTAGGAAATATTCAACATTGATAGTAAACTATTATTTGAAACTGCTTGTACGCGATTCTTTAGATAAGACATTACAAGTTTATTGCACAATTTAGAAAAATTATATATATTGAATGTTTTTTTGCATTCAATCCCATTCGAGGGGATTACAGAGTCAATTTTTATTAAAAAATCTAATAAAGTGACAATTGTGTGGTGATCTTTATCTACATTTCGACGGATGTCATCAGATACTTTTAATAGACCGGTTATGCCACTATGACCTTGTCGAAGGTCAGTTTGAAGTATGCAGATAATATTTTTGGATTCAATGTACACTTTTACTTAATGGCTTATAATAATCAATAGCTTTAGATTAAAATAGAGGTATTGCAATAGGCCTATATTCATCAATATAATCTTTTTTTTTTAAACTCGTATTATCTGTTTCCATTGATTTGGATAGTTCGAGCTAGTGGTAATATGGTTAAAAATGTAAGTGACATGGGAAAGAATAAATGAAAGGAGCATTAGATCTTCAACATCGATATTCTCGTCAAGGGTGGGTGACTTTATGTAAATATTATGTTTCAGCTGCTTCTTGGGTGATTTATGTGTACAAAATTTATTTGTAGAGTGGATGTAGTGGATAAGTTTGACATCCACGGTTCATCTCTGTTTTTTTATAGGACGAAATCTAATAGGAAATTATTATACAAATAAAGGATATTGCTGTTAAAAACTGAAACCTGTTCATTTGTGTTAGATTATAGACCAATCAAGCTTAGAGCATTCATTCAAAAGATTCTGTAGATTTATATAGCGTTTTCCAATAGGGACTTGACAACTTTGAATTTAATTTGTGAACGCACTTTTTCACTAATCATCAAACTGTCACTGTCAGTTTATTCAGTAAACCTAACATTTTCATCATGGTACACTAACAAGCTACGTTCTCCGATTGGGTTCTGGATAAGATGCGCCAAGATGATGAATTTCATCGCAAAATCATCTTCAACGAAGAAGATCATTTTTGGCCCAATGGGTTCGTCAATAAGCAAAATATGCGTTATTGGTCGGATGAAAACCCACATGTGCTTCATGAATCACCACTTCATCCACAAAAAATAACTGTTTGGTGCGGTTTGCATGCCGACGGCGTTATTGGGCCATATTTTTTCGTCGACGATAACGATCGTCACGTTATTGAGAATGATCAGCGTTATCGCGCCATGATCACCGATTATTTTTGGCCCGAATCGGAAGATATGGACTTGGACGACATGTGGTTTCAACAGGATGGTGCCGCAAGCCACAAAGCACACGCTACAATCGATTTATTGAAGAGTAAGTATGGTGAGCGTGTTATCTCAAGACATGGGCCAGTCGATTGGCCGCCTCATTCGTGCGATTTAACGCCGCTTGACTATTTTCTGTGGGGCTACGTTAAGTGATTGGTTTATGTCAACACGCTGACGACGTTGGAAGAGCTCAGAGCCAACATTGAACGCGAAATAGCGGCCGTTTCGGCCGAAATGTGTGACCGAGTCGTTGAAAATTGGGTCTAACGAATCGACCGCTGCAAACGTGCACGCGGTGGCCATATGAACGAAGTTGAGTTCCATTCATAAATTTTTTGATTGTACTTCAAGCCAATAATAAAGTTTTTGAAATATCTCAAATCGTTTGCCTTTTATTTAAAAAAAAAATTGTCAAGACGTTATTAGAAAACCCTATACTACGGAAATTTCAAAAAGCAAATGCTTGGTTGGGAACAGTATCAATAAAAATATGTTAATCTTACAGTAAAATGGTCCTGTTTGGAGCAATATGTGTGGCAACAGAAGTGTTTACAAACAACAAATTGAGAGCATTTATTGAGTCCTTGAAGCGTCTACTTGATTTGCCAAACAAATTAATATTATGGTCACCACGTACAGTCATATTAAGAGTTAGGTGGCAAACTTGTTCGATAACATCGGTAATAGTTTTAATAGTTAGTTTTACCTGGAGGGGGGGGGGGCATAAATTATACAAATGATTGTTTTCCTCTCACCACTTAAAGCCTCAATAAATACATATATGGAGTGGCAGATATAAAGGTATTAAGAGGTTAAGAGTTTTTCATAAATTTTAAAAAAGCTCATACAATTCGATCGACTTAGCCAATTACTACTCGATTTCTTATCATAAGTTCTTCTTTCCACTAACTGTAGCCAATGTCGAAATATCTTTGGAGAACTCGTCAAAGAATTTAACCTCTTATTACGTAGTTTAGTGTTTGTATAAAATTATTAATCATTGCTATTGCGTGTCTGTTAATCCAAGTGTTTCAAACAGTTCGATAAATTCAGGCCCAGTACATCTTAAAAATCCTTCTACCTGGGTTTTTCCTCCTTACCCTGTTTCCTTGATTTCCGCTGAATATATTTCAAAATGTCTTGTCAATATTTTCCGATGTTGTTTAATCCTATCGTGATTAAAGTATTCTGGCTTGGGAAATCCCATCGCTGTATTGTCATTAGCAACCGATCGCTGTCGTTGTTGCTGTTACTAGTAAAATATTCAACTGTTGCTGCTTCTGGTACTTTTGGGACATTTTATTTTTGTATATGTCAACGGCCTCGCCACACTGAAAGCACCGGTTCCCACTAGATCACCGAAATCAAGCAGTTTTGGGCGCGGTAAGTACGTAGGTGGGGGACCACATGGGAACTCAGTACCCCGCGTGCTGTTGACAAAACGCGCCACATGGGCATAGTACCCCGGCGTTAAATTTCGGACCCTACAAATTAATTTGTATCGTTCCCTTGATAATAATAATAATTTTTGTATATTCCCTTAACTGAAATTTCTTAGCCTTTTGAAGCAAAATAAATAACTGTGCATGTCCGGCATACGCTCGCATCAGTTTTCAGTCTGCAGTACCTGCAGATAGTACTCCACGGCGCCGTCATCACTTTCACAGCAAGAGTCGCAGGATGTTGTATCACTTAAGCCCAGCAAACTTAAGTGCCAGTAAGCATCCAGCAGTCTTTCAAACTAATGAATGGAAAGAAAGCCGCTGGCCGCTAAGAGACGTCTAGAAGCATTCGTTTGGTCTACCCGCAACCTGGAGAGTCATGTCATACCAGTCATGTCAGTTACTTTTATATGAGACCTGTGAATGAAAGTCTTAACCGAGAACACAGGCGGACCTTACCTTAGGGTCGGGTACTGTAAAACTTCCCTTTGAGCCTTGCCTACCAAGTTAATCGGCGATTCAATTTTCTGTGATCCCATTCTTATATGGAAACTAGACAAGACTCAGTGAACTCAACCTTCTTTAACCTTGTATACTCGAACTAGTTTGGAAGTAGGACAAAGATTCAGGAAGAATTTTAGCACTATTTGTCTGTTCCTACAGGTGGATATGCTTCGCCCCCTCCACGTTGCCATCAGGATTGCGTATATTTCCACTTTGAAAACCGGGGCAAGTTTTCCTAATAAAGAGCAAAATCTAACATTGTCATCTTTCAGAAAGACAACAGAGGCCCATCCCAAATCAGTTTTGGAGCCATCGATGAAGATGCGATAACATTCCTTTCCTGGTTGTTTTCTGTTATGTCAAAATGTAAAATTATGTATCTGTCGATAGTATTTATGGTTTACCAAATCGATCATGCGTTTTTAGTAAAATATAAGTACCCCCTCTTATTAGTATTTTACAACACTACTGTTCTGCAATGACTGCCTGTACATATAACTCAACTTAAGAACGAGACAAACCCTTATCTACTCCACTGTATGTTATATGTACAATATTTAAACACAAGATACTTGCCACCTATGTACATGCGTTTATATCCAACATCTACATAGTTAGTTTGTTAAGGAAAATGAAACGAAATGCAGGCCCTTGGTGATTTACATCAAAACCTTATAATGTATCAACAGTGAATGCTTGACACATTTAAACAGAATTTCTAGGAGTTGCTGAATAAAAAACAAATTTAGAGAGATTGTTATTTATGTTAACACGATTAACATTTATTAACCTTTTCCCACGATGCATTGCTCCCACAATCCAATTGATACATTACACTTAAACATTCGACGCATGTAACAAATTTCACCAGAATTCAAGCATGCAATTCAACCGAATTGAAGTAAAGCTGCTGACTAGGCATGTGGCAGAAATCAACTGATGGTAAAAATATTAGGTGTTATAATAAGTTAATTTCAGAGTTTGTATAAGTTATAATATGATAATATAATAATATAATATAATGATAAAAAGTTGTTTTTTTTTACAACAACAAAATTAAGTATTTATTAACTGGCGCCCGAGCTAAAGTGAAACATGCGAGCTAAAGTAAAACGCCCGAGCTAAATTGAAACACGCGAGCTAAAGTAATACGTCCGAGCTAAAGTAAAAGTGTAAGGTGGAAACTGCGTGAAAAAAAGTTTTTTTTTCTCTGTTGAAAGAAACATTCGTGCTTAAGTGAAGTGAAAACATCGTACGAAAGAAATTGTGTTAAGAGAAAAGAAAACACCCGAGCAAAGAAAAAATTAGTTAAAAATATTAAAAGCGGCTAAATACCGAGTGAAAAAAGAAAATATTAAATAACAGCTCTTCGTAGAAAAACCGAGGGCCTCTGAGTAGCTTTACCACAGAGGAAAAGGAGGCAATGTAGACTGCCAGCCGCTCTACGTAAAAGTATGCTCAACATCATCATAGCAATGTATGTTTAGTTTTATACCTATTTTATTATAACTAAGAAGAACTAGAACTAGAACTAGAACTAGAACTAGACTCATATTTTTTTTTGTTAAGTAAGAGTAGAGAAAATTTTTTTTATAAAAATCATTATTTTTATTATTTTTTGAAAAAAGAAACCGTTGTTTGTTAACCATTTGTAACCTACGTTTAAGTTTATAAAGATTAGTTAAGCTTAAAAATAAATAATAAATAAAATTCTATAAATTTAGAAAAAAAAAGACTAACCCGATTTATCTGATTCGATCCATTATTTTAAACGTACAATAACCCCAACCCCAGCCTCAGTCACAGCCACAACCTCAGGTTCAACCACGCCCGGTAGTTCCTTCTGCTGATTTAGTTAACATAATTGATCTGTTTAGTAGCGAAAGTCGAAGTGTATCAGTATTTGTCGCTGATCCTAAACAGAATGTCTTGTATGGACGTTGGACCGGAGTCATTATCGTTATTGACCCGTACATGCAGGGAAAAAGCCTTGGACACTTTTGTTCGCGGCTTAATCGGAGACCTCCCAAGAATTCTAGGAATTCGTGAACCAATAGATTTACCACAAGCCCTTAATCTGTGCTTGGAGAATAAATCTGCAAGAACTTCAATTTCTTTATCCACCACGGCAATCGAAGCATTCAATAAATTAAAAAACTCACTTACCTCCAAAGATTTAGTATTAGCTTTTACCCTGATTTCAATAAATGTTTTGAATTGACCACTGACGCCTCAAATTTCGCACAGGAAGAAAGACCCATCATGTTCATTTCCAGATCTCTTAGCCGAACTGAAGAGCATTACGCTGTAATTGAAAAAGAGATGTTAGCCATCATATGGGCGCTAAGTTCCCTTAGAAACTATTTGTATGGTACTGCTCGTGTTAAAATCTATACGGACCATCAGCCCCTCACGTATGCTCTAAGTAGCAAAAATAACAATTCCAAGATGAAACACTGGAAAGCGATTCTCGGGGAATATAACTTCGAGCTGCAATATAAACCAGGGAGAAGCAACGTTGTCGCAGGTGCACTGTCCTGTATTCCACAAATTAGTCAAGTAAACTCAATGTATGTAACCCAACATAGCGATCAAAGCTCAACACATGATCTCATTTCTTCTGTGAAAAGCCCTATAAACGTCTTTAAAAATCAAATTATGCTTTGCATTGAAAACGGAAATAGTTATCAGTTCAAAACCCCTTTCCAACCTACCATAGGTATATAATTTTCCGAAATAAATATACCAACGAAGACTTAATTTCAATTTTAAAATAATATCTTAATATCAATAATGGGAAGGATTCAAGAGATCCAACCACAATTTTTCAAATACTACAAAACTAGGTTTACACAAACTCAAGTGATAGATGTAACTGACAAAAATAAGCAAAGGGAAGAAATACTTAAAGAACATCTATGAGCTCATTGTAATAGCAACGAAAACAAAGTACAATTTCTTCAAAAACTTTATTTCCCCAAAATGAAAGCACTAATTCAAGAAATAGTTAAGCAATGCAGGGTTTGTAAAGAACAAAAGTATGACCATCACCCTAATAAACCAATTTTGCATGCCACTCCGCTACTCCAATACCCTGGACATATCGTGCTTTTTGATATATTCTTAACTGAAAAAAATCTAGTCCTGACAGCCGTGGATAAGTTCTCCAAGTATGCTCAGTGCGTATTTTAAAATCAAGAGCCATCGAGGATATTAGAGAACCACTGCGACAGTTAATTTTTGTTTATGGAGTTCCTAAAATAGTCGTCTTCGATAATGAAAAAACATTCAACTCAGCACCAATTTCTTTTATGATAAAGGATCAACTAAACGTAGAAATCTATAAAACTCCTCCGTATACTAGTGCAGTAAACGGGCAAGGAGAAAGATTTTATTCCACTCTTTCAGAAATTATGCGTTGCTTTAAAACAAAGCGCACCCACCAATCCTTCACGAAACTGTAAGATCGCGCTGTATATGAATTTAATTATTCAATACACTCTTCAACAGACAAAAGGCCTATAGAAACATATTTTGGTAGAACCGTTAGTACCAATCCAGATCTTTATGAACAATCTCGACAGGAAAATATTCAAAAATTAAGGGAAAAGCAGGCTAAGATATAGAATTGGATAATAAAAATAGGAAACCTACTAAAGCATATTCCCCAGGACAGGTCATCTAAATAAAAATAAACAAACGACTAGGTTCAAAATTGTCACCTAGGTCAAAAAAAAAAAAATAGTAAAAGAGGATAAATCTACTACCGTATTAGCCGAAACAGGAAAAATAGTGCACAAGAATAATATAAGAAATTAATACCCTTTCTTCAGATCTCTACTTTCCCAAATTTTCCAAATATTAGACTACTCAAACTCAAAGATAATATCATTAGATGTCGGGGTGGCGAAAGTACATATGAAATCATTCGTGAAATAGACTTTCAGGCTTATGAAAATCTAATAAAGGATCTCCAAGACAAATTGCATAAAGATAGTATAAATCCTTATCCTAATTTTTTTTCTTACCCCACCAAGCAACCTTAAACCTAAATCCAAGAGTCGAAGAGCGTTAAATTTTTTAGGTACTGCCTGGAAGTGGACCAAGTTGATTTCAAAATTATCAAGTCTAAAATGCATAATATTCTACAAAACAATAATAAACAGGTGGTAATTAATCAATCAACTATGGAAAGAATAAGTAATATTACAAATATTTCAAATAAACTTTCGGAGTTTTTTAAGACAAATAAATATACATATATGTAGAACAAAGATACTATACAGTTATTAGATATAAGTTAAACATTGTACAAGAAGAATTAAAAAATATTGAATACGCGTTGTTATGGGCAAAAGTTATAGAATATAGAATTAAAATTAATTAAACAAGTTTTTAAGCCTTAATGTTTGCAGATGTTAAGATCGTATCCAATAGTTCAACTATTTTATATATCACTAGTATTCCAGAAACGGAAATAGAAAGATGTAGTAATTTGTTAATCAAGCCAATAAAAATGGCAAATAATGTAATTAAATTAGAATATAAAAATATTTTGAAAATCAAAAATGTATATGTACTATGGAATTAAAGAAAACTCTAACAATTATAATAAGTTAACAAAATGTAAGAAATCAAATATCATAGAATTAAGTTAAGAAAATTGTATAAGTAACCAATTACAAATTAAACCATCGAGTTGTCCAATAAGAGAAGAGATACTTCCAAGAACGCTTCTTTTAAATACATTCAATGAATCGATTTTTGTCAATAATAATCAAGTCAACCTTTCGGTGACATTTGTCATTCAGTACCATAATTCATCTGTTTATGCGAATGGCCAAAACTTCAGTTCCAAAGAAATTCCTACATCAAAACCACTGCCCGTAATAGTACAACCAGAGTCTCCAGTAAAAACCTATGAAGAACTTTTAACTTTAGAAATGATGAAAGAACTTCACCTTAAAAACACCGATAACATAGACCAGCTACAGGAGAACGCAACAAAATAATACATGGGCTGAAAAGTCCGTTCCGAGGGCACCACTTGAATTAAATCTATACCATTTTCAGTTAGTACCAACCTTCAAAAGATACGTGTATAAATTTGACAGCTGTCGGACGATTAGTTCTCGAGATATAGCGTTGTGAGTGAAGTAATTTTTGTTATTGTGAAAAAAAAAATGGATTCAAAGCAATTTCGTGTGTTGATTTATCATTGCTTTTTAATGGGAAAAAATGCAGCCGATGCAAAGAAATGGCTTGATAAGTGTTACCTGCACCAGCCGAACGAACCATTTGCAAGTGGATTGAAAAATTTAAAAGTGGTCATACAATCACCGAATATGATGCACGCAGTGGACGTCCAATAGTATAAATATTAGGTGTTAGAATAAGTTTATTTCAGAGTTTGTTTAAGTTCATACAAATAAAGTCCTCGGAGTAAAGATAAAAAAGTTTTTTTTTTTTTTTTATAACAAAATTAAATATTTATTAACTGGTATAAGGAAAATCCAGTCGCAGTAAAAAATGTAGATGTCTCTTCAATAGTGCTGCCTGTCCTGGGACACTTGCCTTGGAGTTATTGAGTGTGACAGAATGAATGAATTCCTGATGTCTGTAATATCTTATAAATATGTCTAGTTACAGGATATTAAATTCTACATATCATATAACAGGAACTCCGCGGCATATTTCTGTTAAATATTGCATGTAAAATATTTTCCTTTTTACATTTACCATGAAATACTAGTGTTTCTTTTATTTCCGCCAAATTTACTAGTGACCATAATAAACCGTTGCAGACAAAATTATTCCTTATTACCACAAAATGTTGGTTTCAAAACACATTAAGAAAATGATTGACTTGTAATAAGTAATATTTTATAACCTTCACATGTGCGGGATAAATCTCCCAACCGCAATATAGCGGGTTCTCCAAGATAGCGGACTAGGGTAGTTGCTCTGTAGTGAAGGTACCGATATATGGGTGACACATGCACGAAGACACGAAGAAAAACTCCAAAATAAAACCCAGCAGGAGTCAGGTCTAACCTAAAATATGTTAAATGTCGGAATGTGAAGCACCAACTCGAGGTGAGACCGTACTGAGGACTCAGAGCCAATAGGCTGTCGAAAAATGTAATGTTTCGAACGAACTTCCTCGGCACGACGGGTGGTTCTCCTTTGTATCTAAGCCCTTGCCCTGCTACCCTAATCACTGGTTGAGATCGACTATATAGTTATAAAATACTGGTAGGAACAAAATTGGAAAAGAAACAATGACTCAACAAAAATTAGAAAAAAAAGTGAATTTTGTAAATAACGAGACATAACCACAGTGAGAAATCATATTAGATTAGAAAATTCAAGTGGATATAGTTCACATTTGAGAGCAGCTGAAACCCTGAAAAACTCCAAGCTGGAAGTGCAAGAATGCATATGTCACAAGTGGCAACACAGGATTATTTCTAAAATCCATAAGTACATATTTCGTCGAATATGTGCGATCTATCGAAAAGATTCTATGATAAACAAGTTATAAATTACAGAGTAGATTTAGTAAACGCTGTATTCTTACCTCAAGAGTTCGCATGTAAAACAACCTTACTAAGTGTAATTGTTGCAACAAATATCTCAGAAGCAACACAATGCTCCAAAATGCTTCAAAGTGGGCTTTAATAATTTAGAGCCAGATCAAGGATAATTTGAGAAATTGGTTTTTGGTATATACTAAGAAAAAAATCATTCTACAGTTAAGGTCTATCACAAATGTTGACGTCATTTATCGAGGATTTAAGAAAAGGTTAACTTTGGTGTCCCCTGACTACATAATTTCAACGGAAATTCCTTTGTTGATACTATCGGTTTAAACTTCGTTAAGGTCATTATTTTTAGAAGACCGATTAACCTTTGTAAGTGCGTTTAAGTAAAGTTGATGTTTTGTTTGAGCCTCTAGATATCCAAATTTAAAGCCCGTTCTATTTTTCTTGCTTATGCTAATTTTAAATTTGAGGTTGCTTTTCTCCAGAAAATGAGTTTTACTATTTATTCTTACGAACGTAACAATAAAAAAATATCATTAAGTTCGCAGAAAGATTCCTAGATTTTATATATTTTTATAGTTGGGAAAATTTGCATCAGGTAAAAAAGGGAATTTATGATTTTTTACCTGCGCTTCTAACAACAGATTACATTGAGTGTGATTTTCTAAGATTTAATAGTTTTCCAATAATACGCAGATATTATTTACGTTTATGGGCTGTGCAATGGAAATTCAACTAGAGCGCGCCACAGATACCACAAACTTTATCCTAATCGACGACTTCCTAGTGAAGGAATATTAGTAAATATGGTACGTATCGAAGACACCGAGAAATCAGTCTCAAATGCGGGGACTACACAAGTAAAAAGAATTTGGGCTGATGAAAGAATACTGAAAGCTGTTACCAATTACTCATCAATCATCATCAAACACTGTTACATATCCCTGCTAAGGAAAAATTAAAAAAAAAAAAAAAAAAAAAGAACACATGATAAACACAACTTACGAAATCATTTTCCTTCTTATTCAAAATAAACAACTGTCAAACACGACAACAAAATGGTGGGGAAACAAATTCGATCCTTGAAAGAATTTCGATCTTCGGAGATCAGAAGCTAGGCCAGCTAAGCTTAGAACCAAATTTTTTTTTTAATAGGGTAAGGTAGGGAACTGAGAGCTTAAACAGCTATTATGCTATCCAACGTAAGAACACAACTATGAACAATAATATGGTTAGCTATTGTATTAGCAGAGTAATTAACAGAGAAAAACGGTGGTATCAAGGCAACCAAGTGCATCAAGGCAGAGTAAACTGGACAGTGGCGTGATAAGGCCAAAAAGAAGACAGTGGCGTGATAAGGCCACAAAGAAGGCAGTGGCGTGATAGATGTGTACATAAAAATAAAAGAAAAATAAAAAACTAAATAAGGGAAAAATATATAAAATAAACAAAGTGTAGTTAAAAACAAAATGTATTTTACAATAAACAAAAACAAGGAAGAAGAAAATTTTAATTTAAATAATGGGATATTGTTAAAGAAGTGAAACAATTTTATTCGTAAACGTCTTTTATCACGAATAAAATTGTCCTGATCGCCACCCTTTCCCGTTTACAAAAAAAGGGGAAACAAGAATACACACGTTATAAAACCGTATATACAGCAATAACAAAAAAAAAAAAAAAAAAAAAAAAAAACCATACATTTTTTTTTCGTATCCTAACAATATTTGCAGAATATAAAAAAAAACTTAGTTACATCCATTTACTACATAAAATACCAAAAGATATCAACAAAAACCAAACGTGCACGTAATAAGCCAAAGAATTACCACACTTGGGTGTCGTAAGAATCTATTTTTTGGAAGCATTTAAAATATCGCAATTAAATATAATATATACATGTATGTATAATGAATATATGTATGTACAATATAATGTATATATATTGTACAATATATGTATATATAGACTTAACACATGGGTTGAAAAGTCTGTGACGTTTTATAGTAAAACACAAAATTTTTGCAAAAATCGACTTTATTTATCAATATAGTTGCCTTCGAGGGCAATACACTGATTGAAACGATTTTTCAATCTTTCGATGCCAGTTTTGTAGTACGATTTCGGTTTAGTCTCAAAATAAGCCTATGTTTTGGCGATTACTTCTTCATCGGTCTTAAATCTCTTTCCGGCGATCATTCTTTTGAGGTGTGTGCTGGGGGCCAAATCTGGAGAATACGGTGGGTAGGGAAGCAATTCGTAGCCGATTTCATTCAATTTTGCCATCGTTTTCATCGACTTGTGACACGGTGCATTATCTTGATGAAACAGCACTTTCTTTTAATTCAAATGCGGCCGTTTTTCTGCAATTTCATCCTTCAAACGCTCCAACAACGCAATGTTGATAGTCTGCCCCTTTTGGAGATAGTCGATGCAAATTATTCCATGTATCCCAAAATACGGATGCCATAACCTTGCCAGGCGACTGTTGAGTTTTTGGTCGTTTTGGACGAGGTTCGTCGCCTGCTCGCCACTCAACTGACTGCCGACTTGACTCTGGTGTGAAGTGATGGAGCTAAGTTTCATCCATTGTCACATACCGACTCAAAAATTCAGCTTTATTGCGGTTGAACAACTTTAAGCACTCCTCTGAATCATCTACACGTTGTTGTTTTTGGTCGACTGTGAGCAAACGAGGCACCCACTTTGAGCAGAGCTTTCGCATGTCCAAAAATTCGTGTGTGATATATCCAACACGCTCTTTTGATATCTTCAGAGCCTCAGCTATCTCGATCAACTTCACTTTACGGTCATTTGTAATCATTTTGTGGACTTTTTTGATGTTTTCATCTGAAACAGCCTCTTTTGGACGTCCACTGCGTGCATCATCTTCGATGCTTGTATGACCACTTTTAAATTTTTCAATCCAATTGCAAATGGTTCGTTCGGCTATTGAAGAGTCCCAGTAACACTTATCAAGCCATCAAAAAGCAATGATAAATCAACACACGAAATTTCTTTGAATCCATTTTTTTTCACAATAACAAAAGTTGCTTCACTCACAACGCTATATCTCGAGAGCTAATCGTCCGACAGCTGTCAAATTTATACACGTATCTTTTGAAGGTTGTTAATAACTAGAAATGGTAAGCATTTTATTTAAGCTTTTCAGCCCATGTATTATGTAAATATACATACAGATGTAATTTAAAATATCAATTTTGTTTTGTGAATATTTTCACATTTTCATTTCGTTTTTCTTTATAAGTGGAAGTCGCTATAATTTCATACATATTCATACATATATATATATTTTTATTTTGTCCTGTACATATACATACAGATATTCATAGTTTCAATTGTTTACTTATATAGAGTGATTCATCGTGAGGTTTGATTTTCAATTTTTTTTGACAGTTCACGCTTGACTCTTATTAAACTGCTTCATTACTTTTGTTCAGTATTGTTTGGCAAGTCATCTTGGAAAGAATTACACCACAACAGCGTCTTTAAATTATTCAGATGTATTACGAAAATCAGCGTTCTGTGAGTAATGTTTTTCGTGCGATTCGAGGAACTTACGGTGCGCATAATTGACTTACTGAAACCAATATTGCCAATACCATTCGCAAATTTGAGTCCCAGTTTACATAAGTGGATGATACTCGACCAGTTAGACCACATCCAGCACGTAGGGAAGAGATTATAGGAGCTGTAGCTAAGAGTGTACGCGAAGACCATGACAAATCGATTCGTCGTCGTTCTCAGCAGCTTGGCTTGGCTTATTCGACAACTTTGCGTATTTTATGTGACCATTACATCCATTAAAAACAACGGTATGATGTGGTTTATGGGCTGATGGAATCATTTGTTCATATTTCATATTTTAAAATGAGGCAAATCAGAATGCTACCGTCAATGGTAACCGTTATCGCGCTATGTTAACGGACTATGTACATCCTGAAATTCAAGCACATGGTCTCGGTGAGCTCTGGTTTCAACGAAACGGCGCTACGAGCCATACAGCACGTGAAACAATGGACTTGTTGAAAAATCATTTTGGTGAGCACTTAATTTCAAGTTTTGCTATGGTAAATTGGCCGCCTTGGTCGTGCGATATCACACCTTTTAGCTATTTTCTCTGGGGATATGTAAAGTCTCATGTCTTCAGGAATAAACCAGCTACGATTGACGCTTTGGAAGCCAACATTACTCGTGTTATCCGTGAGATACCAGTTGAAATGCTCGAACGAGTCGCATAAAATTGGATCTTCAGAATGGACCACCTCAGATGCAGTCGTGGCCAACACTTATATGATGTCATTTTAAAAAGTAAATGCCATGAATTGCTCCTTTAACCAATAGTTACAATCTTAAGTTCGCTTTCTTATTTATTAGTTTTATTTTATACTATAAATCAAATCTGGCGATGAATCATCATATAGTTATAACATTCATATGGTTTTTCTCGTAAAACGTACTTATACCATTCGATAATTATATGCACATACATATGTACATATGGTATGTTATTATTGTACAAGAGAAATTTTTGCAGGTAAAAAAATTAGGCAAAAATACATTAAGAGAAAAAAAAAAATTTTATTTCCGTTTTTGAAGCATACGCTAAATGCGCTATAATGGTTTCATAAGAAATTTTCAGGGGGTGTCGTGGAAAAGCAGAACTCGGTTGGAGATAAGAAAAGCTGGTGAACAATATCCGCTCATAGGGAAAATCCTAAAAACGGCCACCGGATTTCCAGGTTGGAAGGGAAAATTTCTGCGCTGATTAACATCACAGCGCCCCTCAGTATCGTAAGTTCCATCCGTTTTATTTTGTTTTGTTTTGATATTGGTTCGTAAAGATTTGTCGGCATGATATGTGTTTTTGTAGTAGTAGGTCCCTTTAAAGAGTGAGAATAAGAACTATCCCCATTCGGCGAGCATAGCCGTGCCTCGAAAGCATGCCAATATCCTCACTCTAAGACATCCTTTACTTTCCCTTCCTAGTCCAGTCCACATCCAAGTTTCCGGTCCTCTTCCCAATCCTAACGCCATCTATGAACCCTCAATCCCTTCTGGTATTCCTTTACCTTCCTTACCTGTCCTATACCCATATTATTATTACAACGCTTAGCTTTGTAGTTCAATGTTTGCAGACATAAAATTTCCAATGTACTGCATGGCAAAAATCTTTATCCATATCACCATACACCTGTGTAAGAACTGCTTCCAGATAATTTGGAAAGGAGCTGGGATGGCAACGAGCTTATAAGCAGAATTCTTTGGATGGACGAATCTCAATTTGCAAAAGATGAGATCGCAAACCGTCGTACCAGGTGTGTTCACAAAGTAAGGTGACTTTTGAATTCCGCTGGCAACGTACATTTAAATATTGTTTTTTTTTTGCCATTTTGGTACACATGCCCGGAACATATGTTCACAGTTTCAAGTATATAACATACTAAGTTTGTTTTTTGTTTGTTGGCATATCGGTTGTGTCACGCAGTTTTTTCGGAGGCTGAAATCATACAAACTGGAGTTTTTAAGATATGATTTTCCAGGAGTTTTGAAAGATATTCAACTGATTCAACTACCTTCGAATACAAGAGAGTGTATTTCCATTGCACTTAGAACTAACCAAAGTACACACCTTTGTACTCCTGCTCGTCAAAAACGAAGTCAGGTAGAAACGCAATTGTTTGTAGCGCAGAAATTGCAGAATTTTCACGATTGACGATTGCACCTACCAATCGTCAAACTATCATAAATAGCAAGTCGATACTGGCGACAAACAATGTCCTCAGCAATTTTCGCCTTTTCGTTCGTGAGGAAAAAGAAAACAAATATGGTATATGTTTTCAATAGACCCCGACATTTATGTTGTTTTAGCAACACGCGCACAAAAAAAGATCAATAATGGCGATTCACCAACCCTATTTGCAGTGAATAATACACAAACTTCAACTTACGATATAAAGATATGGTAGGCTTAGTACAATATATTTGGGATTACCCCGAGCCTTCAAGTGGACGTTTATCATCGTCAATGTAGCTCGTCCAATTATTGGGGTGGATTTTCTACAACTTCGGATTACTAGTGGATTTAAGGAAACATTGTCTGATAGATCATCCGATATGCATATTCAGCGTTGAATTGATCACAGGTATTCCATCATCATAGCTCACTAATATCAACCGGAAAGGTCCGAATGGAGAGTGGAGACCCTGCTTTGTCACTTTACACATTTCTTAATAAGTACATAATTTATTTTTTTTTTCACTCTGGATCTCCAGAAATCTAACCACCAAATACCGGTGGAACCGAAAAGTATCAATGACAGCGATCATAAAGACTTTTGGCCTATATGAATTTGCCTACATGATGTTTGGTCTGAGGAATGCCAGCCAAACTTTCCAACGATTCATGGATGACATGCTGAGGGGTTTCAACTTCGCATTTCAATATATCGACGACATTCTCATCACATCAAAGAACAAGAACTAGCATCAAGAATATCTTCGGTTGATATTTGTGCATTTATAAGCGTACCAAATGGTTATCAGTGTAAAAAAATGTACTAAGTACGCTTTCTAGGACTTATAGTCAAAGCTCGCGCAATAAAACGTAATTCTGTGTACCATATTCTCAGATCAATAAACGTATGTGAATTAAAAAGATTTTAAAATTCGGTAAATTTTAACAGACGTTTCCTAAAAAATACTGTCGAGAAACAAGCCATTCTATAACGCACGATGCTGAAAGTAAATAGAAAGCGGAACACTGGATCAATTGACTGATCCGATAAGACAGAACGCATTTTTAAGAGATTTAAGGCAATGGATGTTGCCTTTTAGCACACTTTAATTTAATGTTCGGCTGGTGCTAATGATCGACTTATCTGACAACAGCTTAAACAAAATACAGCAACTTACTCATATGACTGGGAGCTGCTAATGCTTTTATGGCAGTGAAGCATTTTCGCTGTATGCTTGAAGGCCGTAAGAACTACATATATTGTCACCGATCACAATCAGTTGAAGTTCGTTTTTAAAAATATCAAGAAAAGGTATGTCCAAGAAAAGTTAGCTACTAAGATTTAACCGGACAGTTCACCACGTTCATCAACTGCAAGCAATTGGCCGATAACCAGAAACACGATGATGAACTTTTAAATTCCTTGTGAGAAAGTACGTCCTATGCTTTGAAATTAAAGAAATTTCCTATTTTTACAAATGTCAATCGCTTCATTTTATTGTGTCAACTCGTAATGTTCCACCTTTTATAATCAAACCATTTAATCGAGCGGTTTTCAAAAGCGTGCACAATCTGGCACATCTTGGTATTCGATCAACTGTTCAAATAGCCACGGAGTAGTTTGTATAGCCATCGTTTTGAGAGGATTGTCAGCAGTGGGCTTGATGTTGCAGAAGTTGCCAACATTCGAAAATGTGGAGGCACTCCTAATCATATGTACCCCTCGTCAGACAACCGATTTGAACATCTAAATATTGACCTCATTGGCCCTTTTTTCATCATCGTGAAAATTCCAGTACATCTTCATATGCGGCGCTTAAGTATCAGAATACCACCCAATAGTCAGATATTATACGATCCGTGCTGTTGGGATTGCGTATGACGATTAAAGAAGATTTAAAAATAACTACAGCAGAGTAACTCTACAGAACAATTTTGAGTGTGCCTGGTGAGTTTTTCTACCTCCGGAGCACCAGAATCGGCAGAGATGTTCTTACGTACAAAAGGACTTGAGATAACTTGAGACACTCACTCCATCTTATAACGTACCCTTTTTTGTATCTAACAGTAATGCAAAATACTATCAGATCGATATCAGTGAAAAAAATATATATATATAACAATCGGCTGACTGAAGCCCAAATTTGTATATTTTTAGTGAAGAGGAGTCATTGGCGAAACCGTAAAAGCAGTCCATTTCACCAGAGACCTTAATATAAATCTGAAGCAGTATGGTTTGATAGGAAGGTGACATTTCGGAGTCCATAGTTTGCTATATCACTAGCGTTAGAGAGGGAATACAGTGGCTGTTCGCCACACATGCTCCAAGATATGCTCGAAGAGTGGCATTTCAGTACCTTTTGTCAGATTCACTTAAAAGGAGACTTTACATCCTGTGTAGGCTATATTGCAATGAAACTGAATTCAAATACACGTGAACATTTGAAGCTACATCAGTGCACTTTTGGGACTCAACCTTCAACTCAAGTTAAAAAAATATATCTGCACTACCGACTTCGCTGCTCATGTGCGAAGCATTCTTGAAAAAATTTGGCGAAACTAGAAAATTTGGCTAGAGATCGAGCTGACAGATGAGGTTGATTGATTAAGGCATTGCTTCGCTTCAAATTTGAAGTTAATAGTAAAAGTATCTGTACTCGTCTATAACGTATTCCCAGAGTTTCAATAATTCCGGTTGGACTGCTTTTGTTTTAAGAAGCCTGATTACGAGTTATTTAATCAACAAAGGTAAAGATGCGCGGTGTGTTAAAAAAGTAAGGTGTCTTTATATTTTTAGAAAAAAAAAATTTATTTACTCAATAATATTAATGTTATCTAGTTCAAAGTTTTTATTTCCCAATCGTTGCAAAACTCCGTCTTTTCATAGGTCTCTTCAGTTTTGGGAACATTACCAGTTAAGAACCTTTTGAGCAAGTCAGTATCATAACATCATTAAAGAGTTCCTGCGCGTAGCTCATGCGTTGGTTCTTCTGATCAAAATTAAGGAATTTTGGAACAAAGTTCGCTGACACAAGTCTCATGAACAAAACATCCGGAATAATTTCATGACACGAGCCGGCCGATATGCCAAAATCCTTCGACGTTATCGTCTTTTGTTGGTGTGCTGGGGCATCCAGAGTGAGATTCGTCATTGACATCTTCTCGGTCATCTTGGAATGGCTTGTACCACTTGTAAACATTTTTTTTTTTACTTAGTACAGACTCACCATATGCCACTGTCAACACTGGATATTTCCATTTTTTTTCCAAAAAATTTGATGCAAATTCGTTGCTCCGTTTTTTATAATAATTGAAAATCGCCGGGCGCGCCATAAAACGTCTAACCTTTCTATCTGTTAAAAATACAATACAATACACTTAAAACTATGAACATATATTCGGGGCATGTGGCCGTGGCTCAAGTAGTAGTGGACTGACTTCTAAAACGGAAGGTTCTGTGCTTGAATCCTAGCCGCGCCCGAAAGTCATACATTTTTTTTAATTAACAAAAATCAAGTAAGATAACCAGTTGACTAGAAATAAACAAGCTCCACTAAGAATTTAGTCTCACAATTTAACTTTGGGTGACATCCATGGAGCGAAATAACCACTGAGCCCAAAAATTTTTCTTTCTCTCTCTATTCCATTTCAAAAAAAAAAAACATGCTGAGGCATCACTCGTATAAGTGTACTATATTCATACTCACTTGAAAGTTAAGTTTTTAAAAAAAGTCGTTGTCTGCTAAAAGTGCAGTCACTTTCTTTTTTTGAATTTGTGGTGGAAATGAATGCAGATTTTGACGACCTAAACAGTCTGACAAGCCAAATATTTGTACTCGTATCTGGGGAACAAACAGAACCGACATTTTCATTATCCCACAATTCGTATATAGTAATTTGGTTTAATACCAAAACCCCCCAATTTTGGTTAAGCGCCAACAATGCATCAGCCTTTAAGTTCTATGGGTTAACAACTATCAAGGTTATAAATATACAAGTTTATAAGAATATAATAATAGATCCTATAAGAACTAGAAATGTAGAGTCTGTTTATATAATTTTCAAACTGGGTACAATAACTTATCCTAGTCTTACGGATTCGCTATTTTATTTAAATAGAATATCTTCAGTGCAAATCGCAAGTTTTTTATCATGATTTCCATAAAATATTTGCTCAAGTTTATCAGTTGAAAATTTAACAAATGCTCACAAGACGCAGTGATGAATTTAGTCCATTATTCCTGATATAAAATATAAAAGAAATTCTAGCCAAAAAAAATCATAAACTCACTTAAACGAAATCTTCTTATTAAATTAAATTTTCAGACAAGACAACAGAGTAAGTATCCAAAAACTTTTTTTGTATATCATTATATCGTGAAAAGCACAAATTTCATGCCTTGAGTTTATAAATATGTTAACTAATAGGTATATTACCCTAAGCAATCTTTATTCGTTTCACTGCCTAATGCTCCGCCTTTTTTGCTACTAAAGCACGCAATAACTATTGTATATAGATATACATGGTTTGGTATTAGCATTTCTTAACCATATCCCAAAAGGAATTTATTTTTTTAAATAGCCCAACCCCAGTCACTGTGATGAACATATCAATTTGCATGAAATTGAAAAAGAATGGCACTTTTGGAGATGGCTCTTAACAGCTTTTGTCTCATAAGGCTTTTTACTGTACCATGTTACACATAAGCATCATATATGAAGGCCATAAAAAAGATTTATTAAAACGTTGACTTCAAGGAAGGTTCGGCTTTCAGTTCGAGTGTATAAGTCATGTTGATGTCTGCTTTGATCACGCAGCATATGTACGATTAAGTATGAGGTATGAGAAGAATACATAAGAAATACAAAAGAAAAGTACATTCATGAGAAGAAAACCTTTAACATATCCTTGGGAGACGTTGTTATGGTACTCCAAGTTACGAACAAGGTATCCTTAATATACGCTTCATTAGTTTTATTCAATTTTCAGTTCTACTTTAACCCATTACCCAGAAATGGAATTTTATTCGTAAATTTTCAGCGCTTTCTCTTACCTCCTCTGTTTGGTAAACACATAATCCTAGTAAAACCATATAACAATATATTCAAGGCTCGTGTTTCATGTTTCCTCTTAGAAAGATAATTTATTACTTGTAACACCATAAACTATGAAGCTGCTACAAACCGAATATTAGTATCCATTTTTTTACTTTGCCCCCTTTTCAGCGCGGAACCATTCATTGTTTTCCTATCGCATATCCATGCATATAAGTATGTATATGTATGTACATGGCTGCTAAAATGCCATACACTATAAACGACCCGATTGGAGTCTTAATTTTTTGTTCTTTTGGGGTATGTTATGCTTTAACGTATCAGTGTTCACCTCATCGGTCTTACGGGAAGGAATACTAGAATTTATGACTTTATTAGCATACATCTGTGGAATGCAAGGGTTCGCAAGGGTTCGTCTTATAAAGAAATGAAAGCACAAAAGGAAACCATCCCTTTATCGTATTGGATCGTCTAGTGCCTAAAGACTTTCAGGATCTTTGTTGTACCTTAACATCTTACTAAACTGGTGTACATATATGTATGTACATAAATAAATGATTATAAAAGCCTATTTAAAATGTATTGTAAACTGAATTATTTCTTCCCAGAAAAAAAAAAAAAAAAACCGCGAAAAAGACGGCAGAGATAAATTTGTTTAATTATGAAATATACTTACTTTTAGAGTTATTTTAATCTTTAACCAAATTACTCTAAGCAAATAATCGTAATTTTATTCAGTAAAAGGTTAAATAATTTAATGTGCTTAGCGCAGAGGTGATCCCGGGGCGAATGGAACAATTCTTGCAAGAACTCAAGAGTTTTCCAGGGCGAGAAATATTATATGTATAGGGTTTTCCAATAGGGACTTGACAACTTTGAATTTAATTTGTGAGCGCACTCCTTGACTAATCATCTAACTGTCACTGTCAATTTATTCAGCAAACTCGTAATTTTCATCATGGTAAAGTACACTAACGAGCAACGTCTGCAAACGTTCACCGATTGGGTTCTGGAGATGATGCGCCAAGATGATGAATTTCATCGCAAAATCATCCTCAGTGACGAGCTCATTTTTGGCTCAATGGGTTCGCCAATAAGCAAAATATACGTTATTGGTCGGGTGAAAACCCACATGTGCTTCATGAATCACCACTTCATCCACAAAAAACAACTGTTTGGTGCGGTTTGCATGCCGGCGGCGTTATTGAGCCATATTTTTTCGTCGACGATAACGATCGTCACGTTACTGTGAATGTTCAGCGTTATCGCGCCATGATCACCGATTATTTTTGGCCCGAATTCGAGGATTTAGACTTGGACGACATGTGGTTTACAACAGGATGGTGCCACAAGCCACACAGCACACGCTACAATCGATTTATTGAAGAGTAAGTATGGTGAGCGTGTTATCTCAAGACATGGGCCAGTCGAGTGGCCGCCTCGTTCGTGCGACTTAACGCCGCTTGACTATTTTCTGTGGGGCTACGTTAAGTCATTGGTTAATGCCAACATGCCGACGACGTTGGAAGAGCTCAGAGCCAACATTGAATGCGAAATAGCGGCCTTTTCGGCCGAAATGTGTGGCCGAGTCGTTGAAAATTGGGTCCAACGAATCGACCGCTGCAAACATGCTGGCGGTGGCCATATGAACGAAGTCGAGTTCCATTCATAAATGTTTTGATTGTACTTCAAGCCAATAATAAAGTTTTTGAAATATCTCAAATGGTTTGCCTTTAATTTAAAAAAAATTTGTCAAGTCGTTATTAGGAAACCCTATATATTGATTTTAAGAAAATAATTATGTATCGTAAGCTGTGAAGCTTGGACAATGGCGGATACAAGTTTCGAAATAGAAAATTTATTACGTTACAATAAAATCGGTAAGTGTAATATAGTTTTAAGAGAGCAAGTGGCGAAATGTCGGAAACAGGTTCCGCTACTGAAAAATTACGGAACGGAGTTGTCATAATAATGAAAGCTGAAGTTCTAGATGAGATAATAAGTATATGAAAGACAAATATTCAATTAATGTATGTAACATCCGTAATTAAATGTGCAACTTGGTTTATTTTTGGCGCCGACCGCAACGATTGGGTCTCACTATAGAGACCCTCTTTGTATTTTGTTCTTTAATAATACAAAATTGGAAAATTAAAGGTGTTGTACTAAATTAGCTAGTAGACTTAGACAAAGCATTCGATTTAAAACCACATACTGCCAAATAAATTACACAATATAGATTTTTGAGACTTAAGCCATCACGGTTTGTTTTGGTTTTATTTTTAGTAATTTAATTAAGATGGTCACTTACTGAGAACCTGGCTTACGAAGACTGCTATGGACGAAAAGGTAAACGAGGGAATTTGCAATGGATGAAGAAAATATTTTAAAACATTGCCTTACGAAGAATTTCCGTGAAATAATATTCACGAACGAAGAAGAGACTACAGATTTTATGGACGTCAAAGTCTGCAAAAAAGAAAAAAAAAATTAACCGCAGACATGAAATCAAAACGGATCGTATACCCTACAAGCATTGGCAGCATTCTCGTGACTTCGTTCCGCTCCACTGTATTAATTCAAAGATGATGGATAAATTGCAACAATTACCGATCGGAGAAAATATAAGAATGAGTTTTAGATAGCTTGTAGTTGGTAGGTTGTCATATGACGTGATTTAAAATTTAAGAATAATGATGATGTCAAATCATTTATTAAATAGCCGAAAAATTAAACAAAACACAAATAAAATTCCAATAGTCGTTTCCCATTCAGGTTACTTCCCGACAATATATTCCGACAGTAACTCATTACTGACACTCCATATTGCTCGTAAACGTCCGAGCTCAATTGAATTCATATCACTCCCACCCCAATTGCAGGTTCCCATGATAATTGTGGTGGATTGTATTACATTCATTATATTCTTTCTTAACTGCGTAATCGGATGAAACGTCCGATCAGTCCACATTATGTGGAAAACATAGAAATCCAAATGCAGTCTGCATTGCATTGCTCCTTACTTATGTATTATCCACGGGCTTATTAATCAGGCAAATCAATTATAAAAAACAAGTGGTAAATACTCTAACAATATTCCTTCCCCACTGGTTGTAAGTGGCATATGGTAATCGCATAAGAACAAAAGCGTTAACTAGGCATTAGTAATAACTCACACTAGTAATATTGGAGCATAGTTAAAGTGTGTCAAAGCATTAAGCGGTTATAGCGCAACATACCTATCAAGTATGGTTATCAGGACGAAAATGGGATCACATCATACGCCGTAGCAAGAGCAAAAGTTTGGGAAAAACAACGTTTTATATCAAATTTAGCCACAATTTTTGTGACCGAAGGGTCACGCAAAGAACTTCTGATAAGGAGAACTTGTAGTATTCTACATTGGGTTTTGGTATTTCATATCCTATTAGAATTTAGGATAAATTTGTTTGAACCCGACTAATTTGAAAAGCATTTTACTAAGTTTGCCCCCCTATCCAGCAATTTTTAACTTCCTGATGGGGAAGCTTTTTTTCTGTGATATCTCAATCATTCAGATGTGTTTTTCTTGTTCTGCCTATTCACCTGTTCAGTTAAAATTTTCGTCAAATTTCGTCATTTTTCAATTTTTAACCTCTAGTGCTCGAGTACATTTTTTTTTGTCTGCTAGCAAATATCAGCACAAAACCCTTATCTATAGTAAATTGCAATTAAATAAAAAAAATAATAAAAAAAAAATACAAACAATAATTCGGCCTATATACCCTCACTGACCTACGCAACTAATTTATCTAACTATATACGCGACCGTGTGTTTAGTGCAACATCACCCTTTTTCAAATTTAAAGCAGAATTGCGAATTGTGTAATCGATGACGATGAACAATGGTGACTGGTTAGCTTGCAAAGGGATCTGTGGGAAAGCCTTTCATCCCATTCTTGTCCGGTTAAACAAAAGAAATACGGTGCTTATCAAAGCATTCTCCAATAATCTCCTTTTCTTTTGTGATGAGTACAAGAGTATCTCACTTTCGCATGTGCTTTTAGTAATAGAATTCCTGAGCGATTCATATGCCTAATATCAAGACGCACTCACCAAAAAGATTACTAACAAAATTTCGGTTATTGAAAACAGCGTTAAAAGTGTTGAAGAGTTACGATCTTATATAATCCAATATAAAGTACATGGATAAACAAATTGCAGATCTAATCAAATTAGAATCCGGGAAATTTAGAAATTAAGAAACTGCCTTGCCTGGGTGAAGTGTTGAGTGACATCAAAGCTATCTGTTTTTCGAAGGTTATATTAGACCAAAAAACGTGCGAATTGATAGGCTCCCTGCGTGCAGATGTTGACATTCATTTTCAGTCCTCGTCACACAAACAACTCTATCCTAAGCAAACTGAACCCATGCTCAAAGTTATCTTCGATAAAGTATACGATGTCGGTTATGAACGACTCGATCCCTCATATGCGATATTGGACTTCACATCGTAACAACAAATCGCTGATTCACCAAACTTCCCGCAGCGTTACCCGAATGTCCACTATTATACATTAGTAAACTAATGAAACATGAATTTGATTCATGCTCACCTCCACATGTAAGTCATTTACGGACGCTCCAACCTACTGATTTCTGCGAAGTTTCTTCCAACTTAATAACAGAGAAAACATCAATGCCAACTCCTCCGTGCCGCCCCATGGAAACTTTTCAATCGTTTTAATTCAACTTGGACACCTTCCGAATGGCAACGTAGACCTGATAAACTTGCTTCGAAGAATCAATTGGTCACTACGCTTCTTGTCGAAGGGCACCCCCCCCCCCCCCCAAAAAAAAACTCTGATGACGATTGGATATCGAATTTCTTCCAAAAAGCAATATGACATCACCATAAGCCACCACAGATGAATGATTATTCCATAATCCAGCCAACAACAATTTCCACCTTGGAGCGATGCGTGTCAAAAATGGTTGGAAAATTCTACCAAGAAGCAGGATAAAGTTAAGATACCGAAACTCATCACCAACCGTCCCAAACCTTACTCTAAGTCTAGTAATAAAATACCGAATCCCGTTCCAAATCTGAATCTAAATGGAGATTCAAAACAAACATATTCCCCAATTTTGCCCCCTCCATTTCTCTAAATTTTGATCATATAGTTATAGAAAATAGAAAAGTAACAGCAACTTAAAAATGACCCGACCCATACAGCCTTCCATAAATATTTCTTACAAAGTATTTCTCAACACTTTCCCACCCCTTTCAAATCTCTTCCGGTAACGCATCTTTCAAGGTGAATTTCCATAGATATGGAAGTCTTCTTTTATAACACCTATACACAAAAAAGGATTAAAAAGCTTAAGGGGTGGCCGTGGTGTAGTGGTATATGCATAGACTCCTCAAGCAGAGGGTCGCGGGCTCGAATCCCGCGCGAGGCAATTCTCTTAAAGGTCTTTTCATGTATGTGGTTATATGTAAGTCCCGTCGGCGTCAACTCTGACGTAGCTGGCTGGGCTAAATGTAACGAACTAACAACTAGCACGTATTAAGACCCACTGATTGAGAATGCACTCTAATTTGGAAAATATCGAAACCTTACACCTGAGTTTCATAAGAACTACTACACCACCCGCCCGCGCCGTGGTCAAAAGCCTGTAAAAGGGTATTCATATCCCCTTGGTGCGCGCGCGGAATTATAAAAAATAAAATAAAAAGCAAAGTTACTAATTACCGCACCATAGCTTAACTTTCACATATACCCAAGCTCGTCGAAAGCATTTCGTACTAAACCTTAAGCTTCCAGTGGAAATCTCTTACTTGTCCTAATCAACACGGCTTTCTGAAAGGTAGATCAACTACCACTAACCTCGCCGAATTTGTATCCTCCGTTCTCTCAACCTATGAAAGTGGTAAAGAAGTTGACGTTATAACAACTAATTTAAGTAAGGCTGAAACTAGTCCTGTTCAAATTGTCCGTCCTCGGCTTTAAACCCATTTTGAAAAAATGTATTTCTTCTAAATTGGATAATCGTTTTGTAGGTGTGTCCTATCGGTTCCTTTTTTGGCCACGTCAGTTGTTATTCAAGGTAGTCACCTAGGTCCACTTCACTTTGTCTTAACTGTGTATTAACGATCTTGAAATGGATTATTCAACACTCAGGACTTGCTTTCTACGCTGACGATACCACAACATCTCTCCAGCCTCTTTCAAATAGATCTAAACACTTTTCCCACCTGGTGCATCAATTTCTCACGTAAGAGCAGCAAGTCTCCTCTCCGAATTTACCTTCTCCACGGCCAAACTATATCCCTTGATCAATCTATCCGAGACCTTATGCGTCAGGGAGGTTAATTTCCGCTCGCATATTGCTGAAATAATTACTAAAGGAAACTTATCGTTAAAAAGTGGTCTAAAGAATTCAGCAACCCATACGTGACCGGGTCGCTATACAAGTATATTACCAATGTTCGCCCCCTTCTTCAGTACGAAAACCAAGCGTTGTGTCCCATTCAACGAGTTCGTGAATGCATCCACCGTCGTTTTCTTCGATTTGCTTACCGCGGTCTACGTTGGAACGATCCTCTAATCTAACCTCCCTATCGAGACCGTCTCAAACTCATTGACCTGAATACTCTTCAGGAACGAAGGGACGCAGCAGACATTCTTTTCATTCGCCGATTCCTCTCAGGCTCCGTTGATGGCACATCTCTTCACAATTCTATTTTCTTTTACACTAAACCTTGAAATCTACGTTGCCCACGTCTCTTTAATCTGCCAATCCACCGCACACATATGGATCTAACATATGGCCCTATGGCTCCCGTATGTTGCATAGGATAAACTCCAACCTTTCCTTTTTCGATTTTAATTGCAGCACCCTCAAATTCGATCTCTTTTACCATCCATAGCTTTAAGCCTTATTAATAAACCCTTAATTCTTGTTAGTTTTAGGTCCTATTTTTTAGATTAGTTTAAGGTAGTATTAAGCTTGTATCAGCCCCCACCAAAATTAAAATCAGGGCACGACACATGCGTTCCCAAAGGCGGGAACGGGGTATATCACAGACATAGCATTTGTCAGCAACTTTCTAGCACGTAACAAAAAAGACTTTACACAAAGTGACCATCAGGCTATGATTTCCAAGTTCCTAAAAGAGAAACGCCAAAGCCGATCCAAATGACTGGTAGAAAGTTGTGAGACACAGCCTTGGATAGACAAACGTTTGAGGAGGTCAAACCCGGGACTACGGAGAACTTAACTCTTTAACCGTCGGGCGTATTAATTGTTAATGTAATTCTTCTATGCCAAAAAGAAAGTCCAGCCCATTCAGCTCATCCTGCTTCTATGTCCTTACTTTGACATCGACGAGCACTACAAAGTTACAGCAGGTATGCCACAAAAATTCGTCCTAGAGCTCTTGCTGTGGAATATAATGTGTAATGCTGTCCTCAGGCTCGCAACGCTTCTCACATTCATAAAGTAGAAACGGCAGCAAAAAGCGAGCTCTTAATTCAAAACTTGGATTGAAACAGCAAAACCGGATTTAGCAGAACATAAAACAGAAGCAGTTCTTATAACCAACTGCAAGGCCGTTGAATGCATGCATGCATGTGATGCCCTGAAGGGATATCCCAGTACAAAAGTGGTAGAGACGATGGGATAATACTACCAAAGGAAGATGGACATACCAACTTATCTCCGACATATGACCTTGGGTGAAAAGAAGAGCTGGTAAACTTAACTCGTACATCATACAGTTTCCAACTGGCCATAGTGTGTTCATGAAATATCTATACAAATTCGGATATGACTCCTTACAAATCTGTTCATCCTGTCCGAACCCGAAGGAGTATGCAGATCACGCACTATTCCACTGCCCACGCTTCAGAAGAGCAGGTAGCAACTCTTCTAATGCAAGCATTATTATTAGCGAAATGATCTCAGAGGAAAAGTTAGTAAAGGTAATCTTTTTAGAACTGAGAAGACTCGAGCGTCAAAAAAGGCAAAGAGCGAAGAAAATAATGTTGCGTGAGACAGCAATCGTAGGCAATGAAAAAGCTTCTAGCTAGGCACCCAATAAGGAGTGATAATCAAGAATAACATCGCAGATACGAGCCGCACACAAGACTCACGATACTCCTTTCCTTTTTTGCAGTCGTATACATATAGACGTACGAGTATAGTACACTCACACACCTGCACATACCCACCCATATATTCTTACCCAATCTGACACACCAATCCCCTCCAACATTTGTAATACACCCACGTAGAACAGACACCAGGAGACCGTCGCCGGCCTAATTAGTCAACAACATAACGAAATACAAGAATTCGACTAACAATTGACTAACAAGCACATAATTTCTAGTCAAATGCTACTCCCCTGCCCCACGAAGGTATGGTTTACGAAGATAGATGTTTTTAATCGGAGGTAAGGTTAGATGAGTAGGAGTCTCATGCTAGCACTTTTACGATGCGAAAATAAAATTAAAAAAAAAAAAACAAAATCGTTGTGAAATATGAAATTGATTCTGACTTTATTTTGAAGCTACGTTCACTCCATGGAATAGCACATGATTGAAACGACCGCATCGGCCTTGCTTACATTGCTTCAAGCGGTCGGTCTAATTTTTGATGACTCGGTCCATGATGACTCGTTATTCCAGCATTAGCGTTTCGAATGTTGGCCTCGAGCCTAAACTAAAGACTTGACGTAGCCCCAAAAAAATAATCTAGTTGTGTCAAATCGCATGATCGCGGTGACCAATTAATGAACGCTCGCCGTGAGATGACCAAGTCGTCAAATTTTTCCTTCACAACTTCGAGCGTCGCGTCGCTTGTATCGCATGTAGCGCTCTTGTTGGAAGCATAGATAGATTGTGTTTGCTCTTATAATGGAAATTTTGCTTGTTGACATAGACGCTGAGCCAAAAATATTCCTCATCTGAGAAGATGATTTTATGGACAAAATCGGGATCTCCGGCCAACATTTCCAGTGCCCAAATAGCGAACTCATGGCGTTGTCTTTAGTTTTTTAGCTTCAATTCTTGTGTAAGTACAATCTTATATGGATGTAGGCCCAAATCCAACCACAAAAAAAGCTGGGTTGACTCTCTGCCGGTGTCCAATTCAGGTAATCGATGCAGAATCGACATTTCTGGGTCTTCCGCGATAGTGATCGCTATGGCGGCTATGTTTTCTTCATTTCGGTCCAATATCTATCTGGTTGGTGGCTTAAGATCCAAAAGAGTGTATTAACGCTCAAACTTTTTCACGGTGCAACGTATTGCCTGCACACAGAAGCTATGATGACCACCGACCTCACGAAGAAAATTCACGATGCGTATGAACAAGTGAGCTGGAATTTCGATTATATTTTTTAATAATTTCGTAAGAGGTGACTAAAAATCTACTGAGCCGGATTAAGGTGTTAAGCGACCCGTACCAGAATCGACCAGGTTGAGGGCATAGAATAAAAAAAATAGCTCAATCTCTAACGGAGAATCTAGGTATTTAGCGACCTCCGGATCAGACGGCATCATCTGTCTAATGCGGATCTCTGGACAGACGTAGTACCCTTTCTTCGCTACCAGTAGGAATAAAATGAGTTCTACAACTACTATACAACACAATACAATAACAAACCAGGACGCCTTTAAAAAAAGCTCAAGGGTTACACACTAATCGCTGGAAAAATCGTGCGGAAGTAAAGCACAATTGGTAGCTTTGGGCTAAAGTATTACACTGAATAAGTTGCAAAATCTGGAAGGCGAAAATGCTGATGTGCGCGCCACACTCCAAAATATGGAATTGCTCAGTGACGAAATTAAAAAGGAATTAGATGCAATTAAGACGCAATCTAAAACCAAATCTGACCCGCTACTTGGCCGCCCGGAAAAGTGGAGTTTTTACACGGACGAAAAAGAGCTCGTCCGATAGAGAGACTAGATACATAAAAAAATACCAGGTAAGAAACGCAAAGCTGATTCCTCACCTGAAAATGTACAAAAAGAGATGACAGCCAGCTCTAATACTGTTGAGGTCAATAAAGGAAAAAAGCAACCCAAACAAAGACCACCGCCGCCATAATAAGTTGCACACAATCTTGAAATCACTGTATTTAACAGTATTCGACTACAGAGTAAGATCCCGCAACAACGATACATCGACTGTCAATGTCCCTAATCCAGACAATTACCGTTCACTTTCGCAAAAATTAAATGCCGAGAAGATTCATTGGCATACGTACTAAAATAAAGCAGAAGTACCTATACGCGTGGAAGCTGGCTGCTTGCACGCTTATTGCCCTAAAGAAAACATTTTACTTGACCTTAAATATAAAAACTTAAAAATAAATAATTAATAAATTAATTAATATTCTTGCGCAAAAACAGCACAACGTTGAAGGCGACAGGACGATCACAAGACGCAGTCTCCCCCTTCTTAGGTTAGCTTTCGACAAAACCTAAAACCTAGAAAGGATTTATTCTTAAAATTAAATTTTGGGACTTGTTATCAAAATTGAACCTCCGCCAAAGAACTCGAGGCTGATTCCCAAAATACACATTTTTAGGGATTTAGGTATACTGTCATTAGGAACCTGGCTGTGTGAAATGCGCCGGAAACCATCTGACGAGAGAGTGCAGTACCGCGAAAGAGTCCCCAGCGATATGCATCAACTAAAGAGGAAAACATCTAGTCAACTATCGAGGCTGTGAAGTCACGAAGCAGTTGCAAAAACGACAGGATAAATCTAAAACGATGGCTTCTAATAACGCAGGGCCAGCGAGTACGAAAAATCATAACAGCAGTCCAAACTCAAAGTCTTTAAAGAAGCCAAAGCTAGCAAACGCCGTGATGGCCGCTAAAATTACCAATAACAACATTCATTTCATTATGCGAATTCTTGGTTTAGAAACAAAGACCACCCATATTATCCAACAAAAAAACTCACAGTGAAGATTTCCGAATAGAGATTGTTGAAAATAATGAGTTAAAAGTATCGTTTAGAATGCCATATCAACTTAAAAAAGAAGTTGAACGGTTTGTTGAAGTCAAACAGCAGGCGGCCTGGAATAAAACTCCACGCGAATCGAACAAAGTTTCCAGTATCGATATAAGACACCCGCTGGAAATCAGGGAAATGATAAGGAAGAAACAAAGAGCGCGGAAAATTGATATGAAACTCGGGCTCAACAAGATAAAACGTCCTTTAATAAGCTCTGCAACTTGTTGAAAAATCTATCAAAGACTTCAATAACCAAAGTATTAATAACTATCTAGAAAGCCTCACAGCGACAAAAGATACTAATTACTCCATATGGAGAGCCGTTAAAAGTCTTCGCAACAAATACACGTGGCGCCAATAAGATGGCTCCAAGATGACTGGGCGAAAGAAGATAAGGAAAAAGTTCAAACCATTCAACAGGGAAGGGCTTCCAGAGAATGTCAATACGCTAGACGTGACGACGAACCTTCCCATAGAAAAGGCTTTACTTAGGGAACTAAGACAAGTTATAGACACGCTTAAGCCCAATAAAACCCTCGGATATGATTTAATTACGGGACAGATACTTAAAGCGCTACAGAAAAAGGGTTTGATAAAGCTGCTCTATCTTATAAATGCCACAATAAGACTAGAGCATGTATCGCATCAGTGGAAAGTTTTCGAAGTTTTTTTTGGTTCAAAAGCCCGGTTAAAAGCTGACTGAAGTCAAGTCATACATAGTCTCTAACCTGTTTGAAAAACTTAAGACCACAGGATGCCCACACATCCATAGGTCGAGGCCGACCTAAAGCCTTTTACTGATCTTAGGATCACAGCACCCAGTACCTTGCAACTCTACATTGAGTGAAAGACCCTTCCCGCGACTATGAAATTAAACCACAGCCACCATGACGCTCTCACAAGGGGGCCTACCTCTACCGGACCGAAATTCGGGGAGCTCCTGACTCCCATGGTACCGTGTACCCTTCTGGTCAAATCGTAGTTACCTTCTGTGGCGTCATCTGAAAATACGATAAGACCAGTACATTGCTCTTCCCCCACTTTTTATTAGACAACGTCATTGATGGGCGAAGGCTTGATAATTGGTTGGGAGACTAGTGAAGTCATACAGACTAATATCGCTCTTCCCAATTATATCGAAGGTTTTCGAGCGAATCTTACTTAATCGTCTTAAACCAATTATTGACGCAAATAGCCTCTTGGCCGATCATTAATTTGGCTTTAGAAGTCAAAATTCTACTGTTGACCAAGTGCATCGAATAAATGATGTAATTGAACAAACAATCGAGTGTAAGCTAGTCTGTTCAAGCGCATTCCTTGACGTTTCGCAAGCTTTTGATAAGGTATGGCACGATGGCCTAAAATATAAACTTCGACAAGTCCTACCCGAGCAATTGACTCATATTTTAAGTTCATACCAAGATGATCGACTCTATCGTGACAGACACGGAAACGAATATTCCACTTTTACGACAATAAAGGCGGGGGTGCGGCAAGCAAGTGTAGTTGGCCCTCTACTATATTTGCTTTTTACCCGCGACATACCGCAAACGGACGATACTGTGTTAGCCACATATGATGATGACACTGCCATTTTGGCAACTGCTAAAACCGTCGAAGAAGCAACGGCTAAGTTATAGCGCGCCTTTACACGGATTAACAACTGGAAAAAGACTTGGCGAATCGCGCTTAATAAAAACAAGTCTGTCCATATGAACTTAACTCTCAAGAAAACTGACAATCTAACTGTGTTTATCCGCAGTATCAGTCATCCAGGAGGTTTCGTCTAAGCAGGTCATTTAGCTTGACTCTCGCCCTGGTTTATCTGGACTTAAAAAAAAAGTGTGTAGAACAAATAAATAAAAAAAAAGCAAAAAAAAAAAAAAAAAATTCCTAAACACGTAAGATCCCCTGGTAAAGGGGACATTCCTTTTTTCTCGGAAAAAAAATATCGTGTCGCAATAAAAACTGCAAGTGCTTTAAAGGACTCCAGAACGAAATACTGGAGTCCACTACAATGCCATCCGGAGTGACATTGATGATATGGATGATGTAATAATGCCCAGTGTGTCATCCAAAAAAATGTTTATTCACCCCATCAAACTATTGCAGAAATCAAGTGATTACGTGCATAATATGTTTAAGGCCTTGAAGATCACTGACTATAACATTAAAAAGTATCAATCGGTGTTAAAATCATGTGTGACTCCATTGCGAAGTATAATGAAATAATCTGCCAATTGAAGGAGGAAAAATGTCAATTTTTTTCACATGACATTAAAGGTATTAGTGTTTATAAGGTAATTCTCCACGGCATGAACGATGTGGAAACACAATTACTTAAGGACGAACTTATAAAACTCAGTCTTAAATGTGCTGATATAAAAAAAGTAAAAAGAAATTTCGAACAATACTGCGACACTGTCTACATTGTATCAATTGAAAATGGCTCGGTAAAGTTGGTTGATTTAAAAAACGCTATCCTGCTATATTCCGTACACAGGTAAATTGAAGTTACCAGAAAAAATTAAAAGGTAAGCTTACTCAATGTCGTAACTGAAAAATGTTTGGCCATGGAGAGAGAAATTGCCACAATAAGACCCACTGTGCCATCTGCGCCGGCTTACATAAGACTGCTGAGTGTGGCAACTGACAATACTGCCCCACATAAAAGCGTAAATTGCGGATGATCTCACATATCTAAAGATCTGGTAGCAGAACTAAATACGTGGAGCTAAAAGAAAAATCCACGTAGCTTAAAAGCTCTTTGCAACCAAAAGCTTTTCATGCATAAGGTGTTTCTGCATAACCCACACTAACACAAGTCTCATTTACGTCTATGACAGATTTTCCAGCACTCTCGCGGCGCAGTAATCAAATCAGCAACAAAAGCGAAATACAGGCTGACTACCAACGAAAAAGTACGAGGGAAAGCTACGCGAGCGCATGCAAAATGATATATCGTGGACATACCGATAAACCTAACAACCTTCCCAGCAACATCTGTGGCAACACTTTATATAACAATTCCAATACATTATTTACGGCAGAACTGTTGAATTACTGTTGTAAGGAGATGATAACGAAATTATCAGTTTGCAAAAATAAAATTGACCAATTCAATGTTATCCCACATTTAGCGACTAAGTTGTTATATTAACTCTAATTATAAATAATATGTTAACTAGAAATCTAAGAATTATAAATTGGAGTGCAAGAGGTATACGCGGGAAAATTTTCGAATTTATCTATTTTTTTTAAACAGTAGCAACATTGACATTGCTTTGGTCACTGAAACCATGTTTCAAAATGATCTCAGACTATCCACACCTAACTACGAATGCTATCGATACGATAAAATAAATAGAATCAATCCAACATTCGCTTTTACCTGTAGTGAGAACGCCTTACGCGGAAAACATTGATATCGAAATAAATTTAAGTAAACCAGCAACAGTTAAAAGTATTTTGTGTTTATTTCCCTGACAGCCGCGTTTCTAATGACAAAAGAATTGCCCACAAAAATGATTTTCGCAGGTTATTTTCCTTGAACGGAAAAGTTCTTTTTGGAGGAGACTTTAACTGCAGACATAAGGACAGGGGTTGTTCAAGAGCTAACACCTGGGGAAATATTCTGTCTGATTTATGTGTGAACACACCATTTTCTGTAATGTTTCCGTCTAGTCCCACCCATTTCCCTTGTAGTTCCGTAGCCAGCCATCCGTTCTAGACTTGTTCATTACTAATGTTCCTAGCTTAATATCACAGCCAACTGTTAACATCCTTAGTTCTGATCACACTTCTGTTTTTTGTAAGTTTTATTGCACAGCTGTTAAACAAGTCATGTTTACCCAAGATTTGAAAAATGGTACAAGGTACAACTGACAACGTAGAAGCTATCTCCAGTTAAAAAAAGTTTGTGCAATTTTAAAACAGTTTTCGGAAATCATATTAAATGCTGCTGAAAATAGTATTCCCAAAAAATCTATAAGTGAAGTTAACATGAAACTTCCGCCTTATATTTTAGAGCTAATAAAAGTAAGAAACGTTTACCGAAAAAACTGGCAGAGATATCGGAACCCTCTTTACAGAAATGCATTATCAAATATCAATAAGACCATTGCTCTGGGAATATCACAGGTTCGCAACAAAATCTGGAACAGAAAGCTGAACTCATTAGAAAAAGATGCTAGAACTCTATGGAACATTATGAAGTTAATGAAGAATAGAAATATTTCGGATGTGGACAAAACAAATGCCCTTGCATTTTTTGGTGATGCTGATAAATAGAAAGGCCCAATATCTTCTGCAAATTTCGCATCAGAGAAAGATATTCAATTTATAGTTAATGATTTGAAAACAAGAAAAACAGGCAGTATTGACTGCATACTTAATATATATATAAAGCAGTTGCCTAAATCTGGAATAAAATATTTAACTTTCCACATCAATGCCTGCCTGAAGAAAGACTATTTTCCAGAGGCTTGGAAATTAGCCAAACTTGTCCCGGTGCTTAAAGCTGGTAAACCACCTGAGAGTGTAGAAAGTTATAGGCGAATAAGTTTGGTCTGTAGTCTAAGCAAAATATTAGAAAAAGTTTTTAAGGAAAAGTTACTAAAACATATCTGTGATAATAATATTTATTCTAAAGAAAAATTTGGCTACAGGAACATCATAACACTTCAATTCAATTCAAATTCACAAGTAGTTAGAATTTGCAACTTTGTGAAAGCAAATCGCTCCGCAGGTAAATCAACTGGAATGTTTTTACTAGATATCGAAAAAGCATTTGATACTCTCTGGCACGATGGTCTTATTTACAAAATAGTACAATTGAATTTTCCTCCCTATATTTTTAAGTTAGTTTAAAGTTTCTTATATAGTCGTTGTTTTAAGGTCTATGTTAATAGTGGTGTCTCAAATTTAATAACTTTTGATTTTGGTGTTCCTCAAGGTTCTGTGTTAGGCCCAATTTTATATAATATCTACACGTCCGATTTTCCTGTTTTGCACAATTGCCATGTAGCCATTTTTGCCGATGATACTGGAGTATTTTCGTCACATGAGTTTGCATTCAATATTGAAAGCAATCTCAACAATGCGACGGAAGTACTAAAAAAGTATTACACAAAATGGAAAATAAAATGCAATGAAGCGAAAATGCAAGCTATCTTTTTCACTAGAAAAAGAAAACATTGCTTTCTGCCTTCTTACCGGTTACAAATTAATGGAGTAAATATCTCTTTGGAACCCCATGTCATATATCTAGGTATCTAACTGGATTCAAAGTTTTTATTTAACGAACATATAACTATAACGGTAAAGAAAGTAAAGGGTGGTGGTGAAAGGGTGGCTATTAAAATGTTATACCCATTTATCAATAGAAAATCAGCGCTCTCAACAGAAAACAAGATCATTATTTTCAAAGATATTTTTCAGGCTATTCTTTGGTATGGATGCCAAGTTTGGGGGGATTGCGCAAAATACCACATCAAAAAACTGCAGACATGTCAAAATAGAGTCCTAAAAATGATGCTCAACTTACTCTGGCATCATTTAACAGTTGACCTACACAGCAAAGCGAATGTTAAACTGATTTGTGAAAGAATCGCAAAAATTAAGTCAAAATTTGTAATAAGATGTAGCTTTTCTGATAACCCACTAATTAGTGAATTATTTGATAGCTAAATGCGACTTTATTTCTTTATATTGTATATATTTGTTTCTTTAATTGGTTATAATTTTTTTTGTTATTTATTTGGCGAATTAACATTTGTTCATTTATTTATTTATTTCTATCCACTTATTTATACTTATTTCTTTATTGATTTACTTGTTTACTTATTTATTTACGAGTATTTAATTACTTTTTTTTCTAATGGAAGGTTTTTATCGTATTTTCCTTCTAATCATTCTTTCTTGTTAATTAATTCCTGTATATAAATGTTTTAACAACTATTTCAGTGGCAAGATACTTTGTATTATCAAATCCCTGTATTATTAAATGTGTTATAACAAACCTGATGAGACATGTATAGAGACATGTACTGGCTTCTTGAAAGTATTCCAAGCTCAGTTTAGAAAACAAATTGCTGGTATGTAAGCAAGTGCTAAAACCGGTCTGGACATATGGTATACAGATTTGAGGTTGTACCAAAACTAGTAACGTTAACGTCTTACAGACATTCCAAAAGCAAAGTTCTTCGAGTATTTGTTAATGCACCGTGATACATTAGAAACGATGATATCCACCGAGACCTAGGAGCCGAAAACATTTCTAATATATTTACGCGAAAACACAAAATCGACTATAAGGACATACGAACATTTCTATTCAACAGATCCTTGACGAGACAAATTTATTGCGACTAAGCCTCTCGATTAGGCTCGATGATCAGCAGCACTTAATTTTTAAAGTACGTAGGAAACTTCAGTGGAAAATTACATGCAAAATATCTTATCAAAGCAAAATAAAACGCGAAAGAAGAACTGCTTGTTGAGTGTGGATTCAGTTGTAGTGTTCATAAAGAAGGTGATTTTTAGTTAGTTAGAATCTCACACTACTATAAGCACCGGTCTAATAGTGTCTATGGAGATTTCGCACCTACCCACAAAAAAAAAAAAAAAAAAAAAAAAAAAATCCGCACATTCGGCAAGTGTAAAACGATACATGATGAAATGGCAAACCTTTGTGTGAATATTTTGACAACTTGATATAATTGATAACTTTGACAGCTGCTGAAACATAACAATTGGAAAAACTATCATTGCTATCTGTTTAGCCGTTATATGTTTCAGATGTCTTGAATCCGGCTTCCAAAATGCACGTCAATGCAAAAGTGAGATCGACCGCTTCAAGCAATGTAGAAAATGTGGGGAAGAAAGTCATATAGCCTTAAGCTGCAACAAGGGCGCGCTCTTTTTCCGCAGGAAGGACAACTCAGAAAATACTACGCTGCTGATAGCAGGAGAGCCATGGAGATAATACCGATTAACCTTAACAAGTGTAGGACAGACCAGAATGTTCTGGAATAAACGGCTACAGATGAGGGAGCGGATATCACTTTGATAAGCGAGCCATATAAAATTCTCGAAAGCAATATCTGGATATGCAATAAATCAAGACATGTAGAAAACATTATGTCAGTGATCAGGCGGATGGGTACGTTCGTGCAAAAAAAAATGGGATCAACTTCTACAGCTGCAACAACGATAAGTGAGTTCCTGTCAATGTTAGAAAACGTAAGCGCAGATACACACGAAAGATCTGCGGTGATTACTGGTGGAGGCCTTAATGCCTGGACAATGGAATGGGGTAGTAGGCTCACTAATTCCAGAGGACGTATCCAACGAGAAATATTCGCATCCTTGGATGTAAGTATTGCAAACACTTTTTGAAAAGCTGAACTGGAATCAAACATTGATATTGCGAGTAATTCCATACTGCGCAACAAAGAATGATGGGTCATCAAAGAATATATCCATAGTGACCATTATGCAATAATAATTAACATTAAAGAACCAAAGGTCATTCCGCGAAAGAAAGATAAAATGGAAAGATAAACTCTTTAATAAGCACATGTTCGACGAAATGATGAGTATCAGCTAGCCTGAGAAACAGCAGAGAATTGGTCACTTCTCCTCGCTCGCATTATAATCACAGCATCTGACGCAGGAATGCCCAGGCGAATACCCAGCAAAAGAGCTACACCGTGCTACTGGCACTCAGAGCAAAAAGAGAGTTAGTTTTCAAGAAAAACTATACATATTTCGCCTGGCAAGAAGAAACCTAAGAAAGACGATTAAAGAAAGTAAAGAAGATGCTTCAAGCGCTGGTGCGACGAAGTGAACATAAATCATTAAGGCACGATGCATACAGAATGATAATGACTAAGCTGAAGGGCTTATGGTCTCTACAATTATCATGTCTAACAATGCTAATTATATTGTAGAGCACCTATTTTCCCAGAGACCATCGACTTTGCACAATAAAGGGAGAAAGATGGCGATGGGAAACAAAGAAATATAGTGCAGTAGTGACGCTGAACATCAAACATGACTTTAGCTCAGCGAATTTGATTATATTAATTAAATTTTAAATTGTTATTTTAAGTTAAAAAAAACTTTAATTAAAATTTGGGCATTCTAGCCTCTTAAAATCAAAACTAAGACTAAAATACAATTTCGAATTATGCTACCTTAAATACTATTCTACATGTTCCTTTCCTTTGCTATCCACTGGATGCGTTTCCACAGGTGTACTCGGGTTACCATCATAGTACGTGATGGAATGCGCAGATCAGAGCAATACAATGTGAACCAGACGCCGTGTCAGCATTTGAATTGGTGGGAATGTTGAATGTCATTGCAGTACGATTTTAAGAGGTGAAATATTTGTTATCTGAACTCCTCCACCCTCAATGCGACGGTATCGACCTTATATGATGTGCGAGGTCGTCTATTCCAATAACCACAGATGCTGGAGCATGATCTTAACTTGCTTTCTTCCAGTTTCGCATTTTTGGGTAGAAGCAGAAACCTATTACAAGCACAGTTGGGAGCGTTGAGATAATGTTGACGATTGAATTGATGTTATTTTTGATGCTTAGCAGGCTTATTTGTTCGGTGCCATTGATGTGCAGTTTTAAGCATTTCCAAGGATAGTACTTCTTCTATGCTTTTATTCACAGTTGTTAGTTGTAGAATTGCTGGTAACGGCCGGTATTTGGTAATTTCTTGTTCCGTAAATAGTTGGCCATTTACTCTGATTGTGGTGTTAACGTGCTTGATGATAAATGTAACTTGTAACCTTAGAGTCTCGTTATTGATGTCTACTAAGCCATTGAACTGATTGAGGAAAAGTATTCCAGGTGAGACTTCTTCGACTGTTGGGACGTGGTGATTATTGATGACACTGCAGTTAGGGATTTGACTCTTCAAAAGCTTTGGAACACATGTAGTATTACTTATGTCTATAAGGTGATTGCTGCTACAAATAACATGTTCATTAAAAGATTTACAATTTTTATCTACCCCAAACAATTTTTTTCCTCATTTTAAAATTTTATTGAAGGGAATATTATTAATACGTGTACCAGTTTTAACTGCCTTAATAACTAATAAACTACATATATCGTTACCTATGGTTGGTAGGCTTAAAATATATACTATATTTTTTCCATTTGAAGCTATCCTTACATCTGCAAATTCAAGAGCCTCATCAATGTTAATAAATGGAATGTTCTCTGATTTTTACAATTGTTCGGTTAAGTTTGTTTCTGAATTACTCAAAATAAAAAGAATTGACAATATTAGCTTTAGCCCAGTGGATTGCATATGCTACGTTAATGATTTCTTCTTTGATTACTTTCAACTTAAACATTATTTCTAATAACCGCTCGTTTCTATTTTCTTCTTTCTCATTTACAATTTTTAAAATTCTGTTTGTCATATTGGTTATTTCATTTATCTTTTCTATTGTCAACTGATTGATAACGGTTTGTCTATTGTTGTTTGTGAGAACATTATTATTTTTTTCGGTTAAAATTTCGTGGTCTTGATGATCTGGGCTGCCCGCAATCCATTTCCAAAATGTCTAATGACCTTTTGTTCTTTTTATTAATTTTAAGACGTGCCAAATGGTTTCCAATCTGTAGGATTTCAAAGAAAGGATGGAATAAAGGTGGTGGTTGTGGTTCGCGCTTGAGCCTAATATATCTCGCGGTTTGTGCACTAAATTATGGTAAGCTTCTAAGTCAATGATGTGAATAATTTTATATAGTCCGTTTTGCATTCGTGCCGTGCCGATGTCGATTTTAACTAACTGTGAGGTTGAGTAGTCCAAGATCTGTGCCTCTGGCACGCAGGAGGGTATGAACAGCGAACATATTCTTAAAAAAGAGAAAAAATAGGTTTTGATGAGACTTTTGGAAACAATCTTGCCGGATTGTGTAAGGACTGTAGTGTTTCTGTTCTCTACAACGACTTTCTTTCTATATTGAGGTGATAACTTGTTCCCGATTCTTTTATTTATTCTTACGTATATTTTTGTCCCTACATCATATACTTTTGGTGGAGTCTTCTTTTTATTGTGGTACTCTAGGTCTGCGTTTTGCTTACGCTTAATCTTCAGAGTGTTTTCTTGCCTCTCCCTCTCGATTTGGTCCCTATTATAATTCGGATTTCTAACGAAAAATAGGTCGATAGGCTTTTTTCCAGTTACTGAGTGAATTGAGTTATTATATTCAAAGACTGTTCTGTCGAGTAACTCAGAAAATGTGCTATGTGTTTTTTTCAGATTTAAGGCACCGCATTACTTCCGAAAGGGTACTATGAAATCTTTCTATCTGACCGTTCACCGAGCTTGAATACGGAGGTGCCTTGAATACCTTAATATTGAACTGATTTTCTAACATAGAAGTCTCTGGGGTCTCTGGTCTCTGGGGAACCGAATAAAATAATAAGTCCCCTTAATGACTGCCGGGGCGTTCTTTAATCTGAATGGCAACCTAACAAACTCATATTTTCCATTTTTAATGGAGAATGAAGTTTTTTCAACATCCGATTCCTTTAGAGGGATTTGGTGAAACCCACTCTTTAGATCTAGTACCGTAAAGTACTTACTTTTCCCTAACTGGGCAATTACGTCGTTAATATCCGGTATGGGGTAGCGGTCAGCTATGGTAACAGCATTGAGCTTCCTGTAGTCTATTACCATTCTATACTGTTTAGCGCCAGAAGAATCGGGTTTCTTAGGTACTATCCAAACAGGTGAGTTATATGGCGACGGTGAAAGTCTAATAATGCCATCATCAAGTAGCTTTTGGACCTGTTTTTCGACTTCTGATTTGAGAGACATTGGAGAAGGATAATGTCGACTGTGAATAGGTTCTTCTGTCTATGTTCTTATCTCTGCAATCACTTTAGTAGTGCAAGTTAACTTCTCTTTGGGTTCGGAAAAAAGATTTTGATTCCTAAAATCCCATCAAATGTGGAGAGGAAAGGAAGGAGGAACAATTTTAAACGTATTTTTTCTAAGCCGAATAGTTTAACGATGGTATGTTGGCTGACTTTAACGTCGCCTGCTATTGATTTGGCATAAAATATTTGCTGATTGGGAATAGGTTTAGTGACTAAATCTGGTTTTATACAATTTTTACTCGAACCAGTGTCGATAAGAAAATTGAACTTTTCTCCGCTTCCGGTTTTACATACAAAGTATAGAAGCGAATAATCGCCTATCCTAAAAAATGAATATCGATGCAATCATAAGATGTTGAATCGACTGGGTTGTGGTCACAGGGTGCCGAGTATGGGTATTTGTCATGAGATTCCTGAAGATATCCGGTTAGGGTCGGTTGACCGGAATCACATGCACTAGCAAGGGCCTGTTCATATTCTAGTTCGTGATGATTTGGCGGCAGTTCTTCAACTCCTTCGGTATGCGCATTTTGTTGGGGACAAGGTCCTTGATGGCCGGATGGCAGTTCTGTAGTTTGTCGAATGTGGAAATTTTGACTTCCTGGTTTTCCTTGGGTAAAGTTATTGGGCTGAACAACTGCACCACTATGTTGTTGTCTTCTGAATGATCGAACGGGTTTGGGTTTCCAATACGCGAGTTACTATAGAAGTAATTAAGATTTCTAATTCGGGGGTGGCAACCGGTATCGTTCCTTCACTACGTGACACACTTGAACGGAAAGAAGAATTCGGATCTTGGACTTGAGGAGGGATGTGGGAAGTGTTAATTGGACTGAGTTCATTTCGAATAGTGTTAAGGGAAGTGCCTTGTTGAGCGGCTATGCTAGACTGTATGGTTGACAGACCAGATTGTTTAGAGACTTGCTCTTCAGTTTGAGCTCGTGTAAGCACCATTTTCTTTTTATTTCTTTATTTTTTTTTTTTTAATAGAGAATATATATATTTTTTTAAATTGTTTCTAAGGTTGTTTTAGTATAACTAAATTTCAACTAATTATAATTTGACTTAACCTAAAATTGTTTATACGATTTGATATTCTTACGAGGGTTTTTAATTCGCCTTTTGCTTAATTTCTTTTTTCTTAGTTTCTATTGTAATTCACATAAAATAATTGGAAATGTCTTACATATATTAAATATGGCTATCCTTAGAAGTGTCATCGAGGAATAGCTGGTTGCCTTGAGTTGCTCAGTTGCTGAGTTGTTGAGTTGTTAAGTTGTTGAGTTGTTGAGTTCTTAAGTTGTTGAGTCAGCGGGTTTTCTGATCGAGTGGTGCGGCTAGCTTATACAAGCTTTTTAAAAGTGGGTTACTACAGAGCCCTTTTTAAAATTTCACCACAACACGATGTACGATGCAGCGATAGGCGCGAAGACGGAAAGTACGGTGGCTGCTTAAGGCGACTGATCGTGTTTTATGCGCGGGATTTATGGCGCCTTCCTAGGCTTACACTTTTTCTATAACACGTCACTATCACTGCCCGACGTTGGGAGCCAATTAAATTTTAAGTTGTTATTTTAAGTTAAAAAAAACTTTATTTAAAATTTGGGCATTCTAGCCTCTTACAATCAAAGCTTAGACTTAAATACAATTTCGAATTATGCTACCTTAAATACTATTATACATGTTCCTTTCCTTTGCTATTCACCGGATGCGTTTCCACGGGTTACCGTCATAGTACGTGATGCAATGCGCAGATCAGAGTAATATGAATGTAAGTAAGATGAATGTCATTGAAGTACGATTTTAAGAGGTTAAATATTTGTTACCTTAACTTATATAAGGTCACTGGATAGAATGGGTACACCTACCACTTGCGAAACATTGTATCCAGTTACTTTATCAATAGAAGATTGAGATATGAAACTGACGAAGTAAAACCAATTTCCCCGCGAAAGTCCCACAACGATCGGTACTGGAGTACGTACACTGGAATATTATTAAGAAGGGGGTTCTGCTATTAACATTGCCATTAGGAGTAAAAGTAATCGAATTCGCTGACGACATCGCTATTGTAATAGTTGCAGAGAATATCTTCGATATAGAATCAGCTACGAACGAAGACAACCAATCTCAACAAAGAATGGGCTACGCCCATATTGCATTACCAGATCACAAAACACAAACTGTTCTTATACCAGCCGGAAAAATGTGAAATACGTGGACATAAGGGTATTAAGTCAAACGATCCGATCAAATGACTATACCGAGGAGTAATACTTGACAATATACTAAGCTGTATGCCTCACATCGACCATTCGGATAGGCGTTAATGCTTAAGGCAGCACTTTCTCGAATAACGCCAAATATAGGAGGACCCGGATATTATAGGGTGTTGGGCTCAGCGGCATAGGAAGCAGAAGAAAGTTATCATCAACATACTGAGCTATGGTGTCTTCTGAAGATTAAACATTCTTTAGCGCAACCAAAACTGGTTAGGATCATTATAGACACCTTAAAACTTAAAGGTATCACCAAATCTTAATTACGCAATCTTATTCTTGAATGCCGTCCCTGTCAGGAAAGTAATAATTACCAATCTAATTCACACGACCTTCAAAATGAAAAAAAAGAAAAAAAACATTTAAGATTGTTCTCTACGGCATAAAATATATTGATGTTACTGTGCCTAGAATAAAACTTATTCGAATGGATCTAAAGTGCAACGACATAAAAAATATAAAAAAATAATTAGTTTTACAGAGCTAAATATACGGACTTTATTTATTTGGTATTTTGTTGAAGGTGGTTGCATCGCTCTAAATGACTTACAGTAAAGCTATCGTTCAGAACGGATTTATGCAAAAGCTTAAGGGATAGTAACACAATGTCACAAATGTCAAATATTTGGCCATGTTGAACAGAATTTCAGTGTTAAAATATATTGTGACATAGGCTTGGTCCCCATTCAACTTCCGATTGTAATAATGGATCAGCTTTTAAAAAGGTTTACTTAGTTTTAATTTTAAGTGAATAAACTGTCAAAATAATATACATATATATCCAATATATATAATATATATAAGTTAGAATAAGATAATTTTAGTATTTAAGCTAATTTTTAAAATTGTAGGATAGTACGATTAAGACTCAATTATTGAAATGAAATAAAAATGCATAAAAACACAAAAAAAAAACCTTCCATAAAAACTTCCATATTGAATTTGGTATACTCGTATGTCGCAGTTACGGACCTTTCAGGGCTTCAGTGCATTAGGGGCAGTTTTCTAATGCTACCAGTTTTATCGTTGACCACGTATTTTCAATTGGTTTTGAGTCTATGCAGTAGGAAGACCAGTTCAAAAAACCTTGTGTTTTTTCCTTCAAGGTATTTTTGAACGTAGAGAAAGATAACTTAAATACAACTTTATTTTTATAAATCTATAAATATTACAATTTATTTAAAAGTATTTTGTACAGTACAAAGTACAAGTTTATTGCTAGTTGAGGCTCTTACATTGCAATATGAACTATGATATTTCTATTTTATTGCCTATAGAAATACTTCAATTAATTCAAATAATTAATTGTAAAACCAGCATATGTACAAAAGCAAGGACAAGGACAAGGACTGATATGTTTTTCAAATTTATTTGTTTTTTTTTTTTATTATTTTTAAGGCTTTAATTTTTTTCTATTGTAATTTCTAATAACTTAATGAAAGAATAAACGCTGAATGAAAAAGAAAACGTGCTATTAAGAAGTTGTATTTTTTCATCTCGAGAATCATGAAGTATAGTTAACATCAGCTAGAAACTTTGGATTTTAGCAGTGAAAAAATTACATTCCAAGAGTAACAGTTCTAATATCTACTCTTGCTTGTAAACGCAATTGTATTTATCTATCGGCAAGTAATGTAAGGTACCCTTTACCCATTTCGGTTGGAATTTTAGTACTTGTAAATCAGTGAAGTCATGTGTCATCTTCATCCATTTAATATTAAGTAAAACAAAAAGTGCCAGTTATTTGTTGAACTGCCATCACCGGAGAGAATAATACAGAAACATTAATGAGATTGTACACAGATAATCTGATAGATGGAATAGCTACAGTCGAATCACTGTGTTCATCGAGTTAGAAACTGATGACCACAGTGACAAAATCACAATAGAAATAGGCGAATTTGAAATGATAGAAACGGAAAAATGTGGAAACTTTGATAATTATATACATTTATACATAGATATTTTTATGGGCAAAAATACTATTGTCACATCACAATGCTCATTGGATTAAATGACTTTCTGTCCAGTGGTTGACAATTTTGGACAGACGTGTTAAGGCATAAGACTACCCTTAGACGATGAAGCTTAATGAGTTGCATAAAATAAAAAGAATTATGGTATACGTTACTAAAAGGCTAATGCCGCTTGTTTTTAAGTAGGCTGCTTTTCGTAATTTCGTAATTTCTATTCTATTTCAATAAAAAACTTACACTTACACACATGTGTAAGTAGGAATTTTTTTTCTAATTAAAACTAAAACTAGTTTACTACTACTTGCTAAACAAAATTACTTTTTTGTACTTTAATTTTAAAAAAATTTCATATTACCTATATTATTATATTAAAAAAAAACTCTGACTTAAAGATAGCCTTCCCTTGGTTGGAAGGGTAGACCATGGGCGACAGGTTATCCTATTCACGAAAATTTTACCCAAAAAATAACAGAGAATTATGCCTCTACAATAGCCTCATCAGGTAGGTATATTTTAGAACACCCTGACGATGCCGAAATGACATCTGCCAATCGGGCGTGGTCAACAAGCATCGTCTCAGAGATGAAAGACTAGAAGAGAACTTGTCACTTCTTAGCGACACCGTCTCAGGAACCAGTAACTTGTGCAACAGTGTACTAAAGTGTACGCAAGAACTACAACTCGATGAGACAGACTCAAATCCGTTGATTATTCTGCGCAGACTGAGTCCAAGTACGTCATTTTCATGCCAACTGAACAACGGGTGCAACTACAAGCAAACCCGGATTTATGAAAAAGTTAATTTGGCAGAAAAGCGTTTCGAGGTGAAGCACATGCGATCTGAGGACAACATTCTTACCATTCTGAAGCGAAACACACTGGGAACACAACCATCGACAAAGTCTTGTATAGCGATGCCACGAGCTATGTCAGACTGGAAGTTATACCAGTCGACATGGATCGTAAACCTTTCAGAATTGAAGAAATGGCTCAAATACAAGAGACGATTATGGATATCACGATCAAGCTACATGATGAGGAAAAGAAGCCAGCATTCCGCAGTGAGACCTTCAAGCAGTTTGATTGTTTGTGCGGATGCCTCCACTGCAGAGTGGATGAAGAACAACTTTGATAAGCTTAAAGGTACATGTGGGCTAAAGGTGATGCTTGTCGAGGAGGAAAATCTTCAAAAATCGCATATTATCAGAGGGTTATGCCACAAAGTATTGGGACAGATAGCGAAAGAATACTGGAAATTTTTGTGGGCCAAAATAAAAAATTCAACACAAGAACGTGGAAAGACCAAATGATAGGGATAAAGGCCAGCTGGTCCTTGCAATTAAAACGATATGATGCGGCTCGGTTCTAAAGAAAGGGGTCAAAGCTGCATTGTTAACATCCGCGTAGCTAACAACAATGGACGCATACGAAACCCGAAACAAGCTAAACGAAATCTTTTAAAAAAAGCTGTAAGGTTAAGAGAACTGTGGTAAACCTATGCGTACCATGATGAAATGAGGACCTAGAAGCAATCCGGAAAAGAGTGAAGATATTTTTCAATAAAGTCAAACGCACCAAGACTTGGGAATAATATAGATCCCTTTTAACTTACTACAGTAGCAAGACTCCATAAAGCCCTCTCCCAAGATCATTCAAATTGAACTGTTAATCAAACCAGATGAAACAATCACATGCGACCGTGAAGAAACCCTGAACACCTTGATTCAGGTTGACTTTCCAGGGTGTTCTAATATTGACATGTCTTATGGATAGTCATCGGAGGTTTCACTTCCTAGAACATTCAACAGCATCAATAGTTTATCCGAAAAACTCTCCAGTCCGGATAAGGTTAAGTGGGCTATCAATAGAAGGCATCAGCCATAGACGGATTTTGTACAGCTCTGTTACAAGAAGGGAAGGAGTGTTACGGTTAAAAATTTAAAGGGGTGGAATGCTACTGGCGATTTCTATGGACACTGGTGGTGGAAGTCAGTGTTCAAGGGTGTCCACTGACTAAATGTTATTAGCATCACTTATGAGCTTTATCGCATTGTTTTGAATCCTATCTACCAAGTGTAGAGATGTTTTAGGCGCACCTGACAAGATGTGTGCATTGTACTACATTGTACTTGAAATGTTGACAGTGGCATACGGTCTGCTCTAAGTAAAGAAATGCTTACAAGTGGTAGAAGTTCTTTCAAGATGGCCGAAATAATGCCAATGACCAACCTCGTTCTGAACACCCAAGCATTTCAATAAAAGATGATAACGTCGAAGCTGTGAAGAAAATTGTTTTGGAAAATCGTCGAATTACAATAGGAGGAATTGCTGAGGATTTTGGCATATCGGCTGGCTTGTGTCATACAATTCTTTCGAATGTTTTGGGATTGAGACGTGTGTCAGCCAAGTTTTTTCCAAAATTTCTTAATTTTAATCAAAAAACCGTCGGATAAGCATCACTCAAGAGCTCTTGAATGACTTCAATGATGATCCTGACTTGCTCAAAAGGGTCGTAACTGGTGACGAATCATGGGTATATGGTTATGACGTCGAAACCAAAGCTTATGCTTATGGGAAGTGCATAAGTAATCTGGGGGGATTACTTTGAAGGGCACAACATTAATATTGATGTTTATATAAGTATATTTTTATAAAAATTTTAAGTCATCTTACTTTTTGAGCACACCTCGTACTGAGCGGAAGGGAAAAAGTATTTCTGTTTTCTATCTACTCGCAAGGAGTCCACCAGCGAATCTATGTATGTTGAGATCTTGAAATACTCTTTCTACCACACTTTTGCGAAAGTAGATTCTTCTCATTGAATACTCGAGGCACCCTTATTTAGATTTTATTTAGGTTCAGTTTCAACTTGGGCTACATACCATGCACTTGGGGGGAGGTCAACATTCTCAAACTAGGCAACAACCCAGGAAACTACCTAAATCGTCCTATAAGCTTGACATCGTTTTGTTTGAAGAAAATGGGAAGAATTATTGGCTTTCATATCAGAGAAAGCTTAGAAAATAGATTGCCTCTGCATCCGTGATAGTACGCCTATCAAAAATGCAAAACGACGGAAGGTGCTCTAATGAAGCTGACAGCTGAAATAAAGAGCTCCTTATGCTGTAAAGAAACTGAACTTTGGGCTTCCTGGACGTAGAGGGTGTTTTCGACAACACTGGATAGAACTCCATATCAAATGCTTTGCTCCATAAATACATCGATCAACCTCCTATCAGCTGGGTCAAAGCGACTTTAGTATCAGCAATCGCCTTTCCTATGGTCTTTGGTCATAGATGATCTGCTTAACAAATTAAGCAACTTAGGCTAAAACACAGTTGGTTAGTGTTGCCACGGTAACTAACGGATTCACCGCACGTATGCAAAACGCCCTTAAGACAGTCCTAGACTGATGTACCAGAGGGAATCTCTCCATACACCCAAAAAAAGGCTTAGTTATAGCTTCGCTTAACGACACAATCGTTGAATTCTCCGGCGAGGTCAAATATCTGGGATCGTAGACAAAAGACTCAACCGGAACGCTCACTTAAACAACAAAATAACTAAGGCAACCAATGCCTTATGGGCCTGCCGTCGCATGCATGGCAGCACTTGCGGGTCTCTTCAAAGATCACTCACTGGATCCATGCAATGATGGTCAGGCCGACGGTACGGTGGACTAAAGTCATGTAAAAGACCGCCATTTTAAAGATTAACAGAGAACAGCGTCTTGCATGTCTGGGCATTTCCGGAGCCTTTCGGACCTGCCCCACAGCTGCAATATAAGCAATAATAAGACTAATCCCCTACACTTATATATAAGCAAACCTGCATTATGCAGCACAGCAAGTCTGGTAAAAATTAAGTTAAGTCTAGGCGGACACCCTAACCTTAGGACTCTACTATCCGAATTACGGGAACTTGATATGATCTGCGCGGTAACAGACGGCCTTGAGAAAGATTCCCTGCAAAGAAGCATGGGCTAGCAATAACCCACAAAACAGCCATGACAAAAATTGGTATACGGATGGTTTTAAAATCGAATCGGGGGTGGGAACTGAAATACATGGACAAAACCGAAATATGTATAACCGTAGCTATGGAAAAAAATCCCAAGGCAGTCTGGGCAAAACATCACGTCATTCAAATATGTTCAAACCATATTTACAACTCTGGTATCAAATATGCGAACATCCATATATTCACGGTTGATCAATCAGCTATAAATGCCCTAGGTTGCACACCATTGACTCCAAATTCGTCATGTACTGCTTAAAAACCCTCAAAAAGTAAGCTTTAGGAACAAAACCAAACTATGTTTGGTTTCGGGTCATGAAGGCATTGATGGGAATAAAAAAGCCAGAAAGAGCTCATAAACTCCCTTTAATGAACCCTTCTTCTGTACTCCTAAATCAGCAATCAATTTAGCTAATAATAGTTGGGAGCATTCGAAATGCATATTGGGAAAATAGCTCAGTTCAAAGACAGGCCAAGCGAGCCATCCTGTCCTTTCACAAAAATGCCAATAGCTGTCTAAGTCTAAGTCGGCACGACATCAAAAACTTAGTAGGTTACCTCACAGAACACAACGGCTTAAGATACCACCTCATTAAAATGAATCTAGTCGACTCTCTGGAGTGCCGACTATGTCTTCACATTTTATGTGCATCGCACGCTGCACGCAAGTGGCTCTGCGATTTTCTTCACTGTCCTCAGTTGCTGTTGCAGGCTCTGGAGTATAATTATCTTCAAAAATTTCAATATTCTGGGGTCATCAACCAAGGTTACAATGGATACCCGTAATTACCCAAAAGCCACTTGAACTGCCGGCTGTGAATAAGCTGCATTCTAACTGACGATGTTGTTCAAATGCCTGAATCATGACATAACATAATTCAGGGAATTTCGCGTTTAAATACAGAAATTTTAGATCTTCATCACAAACCTATGGTACACACAAGAAAATAGATTTATAACATATAATGAGCAATTAATGGAAAAAAATATTTACCGCTTCAACATTTAGGCTGTAGTTACCTTTTCTATTCATATACAAATGAACAGGGGTTCTGGAATCTTTTTTTTTTGGCGATGAGACAATTCAAATCAATCGCCCCGATTGTCTCCTTGATAATAAACTTTTGATTGAACCTTTAAAGATTTTGAGTTGTTTTTGGTACAACCATTACTGTTTTCAACCAACCTTGTTTTTAGAGCACTTATCTCAACATCGGTTGTGAGAAATTTTATAACGTTTCCCTTTGACCCGCAATATCAACCAGCAAATGTAGTCCATACATCGGGAAACTGATGATTGGCTCAGTGGTATGGTATAATTATTTCCTATGCACTTTTGGTATGAACCATGTGCAAGAAAGTACAAAACGGAGAGGAACTGTTGAGAAGAAAACATATTACTGACATAAATTACTCTAATCTGAAAGGGCAAGCTACTTGGTTGGTCATCGTAACTTTGCAGCTCTTCCATAATGTCCCAACATAATCTCTTTGGAATGCGGAAGAACTTGATGAAATACGTTTCATCTAATGAGAAGGGAGAATTCCTTTCTCGCAAATTCCTCAAAATCCTTCTACGTTGCAGTCTTAAAAGTATTTATAACCTTTATTAACTGTCTACAATTATAAAAAGCTAATTACCTTTTGTCTCTATTTTGTTCTTCTTCAGTAAGCAACAAAATCAGTACAATATTCTCGATTTATTTATTTTTTCTTTATATTCGTCTTTCTTCCAAATCAAAATCTGTTTATTTTTGCTTGTCTGTGACAGTTCTTGTGATGCTATTTTTCCTTGTGATGTATTACAATTTTGACAGATCTTGTGATGCTCACAAGCTGTGAGGTTTTGGTCAGAATACGAAAACCTTACAATTTGTGATTCCCCACGCTCTTGTGAGGTAGTTGTGCTTATGACACATCACAGTGGTTTGCCAGAATACGGGTGTAAGACTAAGAACAATGCTACTTACATATAGTAACTTATCAAAGTCGAAGAAAAAGAAAACAAGGAAACCGATCCCGATGCAAATATGTAATAAGAAAAACATTTCCATTTTGCAGAAGGGCAGCTGCCAAAGATACATATTTCATAGTTCATACTTATTGATGGCTGCTGCCAGTTCACACATTGACAACGATTAAAAACTTGTTTGTTCAAATATATATGTCTCAATTTTTCTTTTCTCTTTTATTTACTTTATTGTTAAGGCTTACAATTTGCATTTTTACTCGTATTACTTTCACATTATAATTTCAAACAATACCGTTCTGTTAAATTATCTCCGGTTTATTGTTGTTATTTTATTTTTGTATTCCGTCATCTTAATTCTTTTTTTCGCAGCTTTTTGAATGCTTAAATAAGAAGTTAAACACATTGTCTTTCGATGACATCAGAACTCGGTTCACAACACCAAATTTGTAAGTAAACTGAACTTCACTATTTCATCACAAAATCGAATTTTGATATTGAACCCGTCTAAAACCTAGTTTGGCCCCAAAACGGGTAATAAATTGTTTTATTTTTTTTTCGCTTCAAAGAATCGGGGTTATTAGCAGTGGTTATGAAACATATCTATTTTGCTCGTCAACGATTCAGTTGCAGGTCCTTATAAGGAGAACTAAAATTATTCTTGAAATGTACCAACATAGTTATATTCCATTGAAACTTGACATATGGCACACGCAAAATAAGTTTAGAAACAGCTTCAAATAACAAAAAAAAAAAAAAGAAAAATTATTTCGACAACTATCACTTTGATAGTTACAAACGAATGACTGAGTTTTTTTGTAATTATTATATCTATACATTTTTTTTTTCATGATTTGGTATTTCTTAAGAAGTTAAAGTACAGGCATCAGGTTTAATGTATGCGAACAATGTTTCTAAAAATTAATAGAGGTCTCAAATGCAAGTTTGCGAATGCAAGTAGGATTGGGGTTAAAAATTTGCTCTACCTACTGCCTACTACTTATTCGTAACCTCTTTCTGACTTTTTGGTATATAACCTCAGGCATAACTGCTTCTGAATATGTTTACCACAAACGAAATTATTACAGTAATACATTTTCGGAGAAGTACTGCGAAGGTATCATTTTTACCAGGAGCTTAAATGCGTCAAATAAATTTCCTTTGACCTCTACCAGTCCTGTCTGGTTAGTCCAATAGTTTTCCTTTGGAGATATCGGGAGCAATTGATGTGGTGGTGGAATTTGGGAAGTGATTCCCTTTTAGCTCTTCCAATTTCTCAGTTATGATTCATCGTGAGGTTTGATTTATAATGTAAAATAAAATACATAAATTCGAAAGTGAACTTAACATTTTTACTATCGGTTAAGAGAACAATTCATGGCCACGACTACGTCTGAGGTGGTCCATTCCATTCGGAAGGTTCAATTTTGGGCGAGTCGTTCGAGCATAGCGACTGGTATCTCGCGGATAACACGAGTAGTGTTGGCTTCCAAAGCTGGCTTATTCCTAAAGATCTGAGACTTTACATATCCCCAGAGAAAATAGGTGTGATATCAAAATGATTTCTAAACAAGTTCATTGTTTCACGGGCTGTATGGCTCGTAAAGCCGTCTTGTTGAAACCAGAGCTCACTGAGACCATGTGATTGAATTTCAGGAGGCACATAGTTTGTTAACATAGCGCAATAATGGTTACCATTGAAGGTAACATTGTGATTTGCCTTATTTTTGAAGAAATATGGACCAATGATTCCACCAGCCCATAAACCACACCATACCGTTATTTTTAATTCATGTAATGGTTGCTTTTGGTACTTTTCGGGTTGCTCATCAGCTCAAATATGGCAATTTTGTTTATTAACGTATCCATTGAGCCAGAAATGGGCTTCATAACTGAACAAAATTTCACGATAAAACACCGGATTTTCATTAAGTTTCTCACGTAAAATACGCCTAGTTGAGGAATACGCCAAGCCAAGCTGCTGAGAACGACGACGAATCGAATCGTCACGGTCGAGTATCATCTACTAATGTAAACTGGGACTCAAGTTTGCGAATAGTATTGGCAATAGTGGTTTCAGTAGGTCGATTATGCGCACGTAAGTTCCTCGAATCGCACGAAAAACATTTCTCACAGAATGCTGATTTTCGTAATACAGTGATACTGAACAAAAATGATAAAGCAATTTGATAGGAGTCATGCGTGATCTGTCAAAAAAAGCCTATTGAAAATCAAACCTCACGAAGAATCACACCTTACTTTGTGAGTGTTTCAAAGTACTTAGGCTATTCTCTATCGCGTTTCGCACTGCTAAGGAGCTTTCTGATGTACGTTTTTAAAACTTCGATTAATTGACTTATCTTTCTCTGAGCAAGCCGTAGGTGGCCGTACCATAAGTGGTAGTGTATTGGCTTTCCAATTGGACGGTTTGGGGTTTAATACCAGCCGTGCTCGAAATTCATTCTTTTTTTCAGGTAACTAAAATTTTGTGAGATGAATACTATAGTTGCCTAAAACACAATAATAAGTCAATGTATACTAATAATTTAATCTCCCCAATAATATTTGATGGCTCTCACGGAGCGAAATAACCATTAAACCCAAACATCTTTCTCTCTATCCAATTTACAAAAAAAAACTTAACACGACATTTTTAGACTAGTAATACCATCTTGAGTGTTAAGTTCTTTTAATAAAAAAAAGATTTAGTTTTGCCATGGAGACTTTTCTAGTCAAGTTTTAGCCTGTCAATACCTATTATGATTTTATAGCAAATGGATTCTATGAGTTCTAGGCTACATGTGTCCTAACATCTTAATCTAGGCTATCTATAAGATACGGAAATTTTATAGCCTAACAGGATATCCAAACAAAACATTCTGAAATATTTGAAACATTCCAGTTTTTAAAAAATTCTTTTATAGATATAGATTATATTAGATTAGATTGGATTTTTTTTTTTTGCATATGTACTATATTTACATAAGGTATAACAAAATCAATTAATCATAGTAAGTATATCTGTTATATTTATTGTAATCTGCGAGATTGACAATATTGCTACTAGTATTGCATATAAATAAAATACTTTCAATATGTAAATAATTTTAAATGTTCCCTGTTCTATGTTTTCTCAATAATTTAATACAATTTCGCAGTATCCAAATAATTTGTTTACATCTATTTGCTTGAGTAGCTTTTCCAAAAAAATGTCGCGTTGTTTCACATAGGGAGGCTAAGGTCAAGGACTTCTCCCATAATTCTTTCTACGAAAGTAGGGCTATTTCCGTCGTTCAACATTTTAAGATTATTTTTGACAATAATTTTTTGAGTACATCAGAGTGAATAGACGTGATTAAAATTGTTTGACTTAGTTTTCTTTGCGTATACTTAAAGTGCTCCACAGTCTTGTTTTATAATAAAATAATAAACGTACATCGTTAGCAACATCTTAAGGTCCTGCCAAAAATCATCAACACATTAGGTATCCACACCGCCACACTCTTCTTAAGACTTGATGAACTTTTCAACCGCCAAAACGAAACTACAACCGCGACAATACGGATAGAAATACGAACTGATTTCCTTGAAACCATCGCTTAGCTGGGCAAATCATGGCTAGCGCGACCAATAATTCACAATCCATCATAAATAAAGTTAAAGATCGAGTGAAAAATTGGGAACAGGCACTGGAAATTTGGTGCTCAAAGAAAAGCTGCATAACATAAATAGTCTCATCGACTCATTGAAGAAAAGATAAATTAAAGCAGATTCAGTTTTGTTTGCTGTTCCTATAGTGAACGACGAAAATCTAGCGTCCGCCTTTAAAGCACTTTGCAGTAAAGTAACTGTCAACCACCAATACTTAACAGTATTTCTCGAGGTTTCTTCCGAAACAACAACAACCAACCTTCGCAGATCTTTCTGCAATTCGCCAGCATACGAGAGCGAAACTCCGTTCTTTACGCAGCAAAGGTATATCAGAAAAAGACACGGAAGGCGCCCTGCCTTTATGATATCGATAATGACTCCATCGCCAGCTGCTATCTCAATGAGAATCTTACTAGGACTAACCGTGCTCTCCTTCAGAGGGCTGGTCGTCTCAAGCGAAAAGCTCAACTCTTCGCAGCTTGCACAGCTCGTGGATCATTGTTTGTAAAGCTTTTTCAGAAGTCCATAGCTTTGATATTCTGAACTTCGATGATTTAAGAGCGATTGCAAGCAACAACAATAACAATAGTAGTGGAAAATATATGGAGTTCCCGTGTCCTTCAAAATTAAATATATTTCTGCATTTGCTTTCCTCTATGGCTTACACTTTTTTTTGTATATTCTTTGTTACTTGCTTAGTGTGCTTACATTAAAATCTATTAATTCCAAACTTTTTATTCATTTTCACCGCAAGCGCGGTGGTTCAATCCACACTTCTATTTGTTTTATTAGATAATAGTATTAGTGCTTTACATTCCCACCTCAGTTATAACAATATGTTAGTTATCTGTAATCATATTATGAACCTGGATAACAATAATATAGTAAGACAATCTCATACCGTCCATTTGCGTGGATCTCTCATGACACAACATGATAAGGGTGCTTGCAGCTCAGAGTGATGGGTTTCACATCTGTCCTTCTTAACGCGCAAAGCATCTTGCCTAAAATTGACGAATTGCACTATATCTTCGCTAATTCTCGTCCTGATGCAAAGTGTGTGTCTGAAACTTGACTGCACAGTTAATAATGGTTATGAAATGTTTCAAACAAACTCAGTTGGCTGCACTGGGGAAGGCGTTGCTATATACCTACGAAATCCACTTAAGAGCAAAATCTTCAGGGTGACAAATTGACTATTTGATTTTTGAAATCACATGTAAATCCGAAAAGCTAATATATGGTGTTGTCTGTAGACCAAAGAAATAGATAAATTTTACTCCATAGCTAGAAATTCTTGGCGCTATTTTATGTATTTCCTTAAAAAAAGTTATCTGTAGTGACCTAAATTTCAACTTAATGGATAAATCTGAATCAGCCTCAAACATTTCCACCCAATTTTTGAAGAATCATGTTCCCTCTTTGATGTTTTCTTTGTTGGTGCCATGTCTAACCTGCTTTTTTATGACCACATTTTTTCCCCGGGGTTTTTTAAGCACGACTTGACATACCTATCACTTGATATAGAGCTATCCAGCAGCACTCCGGAAGAATTTTACCGTGACTTTCAAAATACAGACTATACTAAACTGCTCTATGACGTCAATCGAATACGTTGGGGCAGCATCTATTGGGTATATAACTTAATGCGGTGCGGTTTTTTTTTCAAAAATTGAACGTTTATTTAAGAAAGACGTGTACAATAGTATTATTGAAAGTATTGCCCATCTGAAACTATGACTTTTTCCCATCTTTCTGGCAATTTGTGGATCCCATCCCAAAATGAATCAAGCCAATTTTTGATATTCTGCTCTGATGTGAACCGTATTTCATGTGGGGGCGTTCTGCATCGACCGGAACAAATGGTAGTCAGAAGGGGAAAGGTCTGGGCTATAAGGCGGGTGGGGTAAGACTTCCCATCCACTGTTTTCCAAATAGTTCTTAACCGGAATAGCAACGTGGGGCCGAGCGTTGTCATGATGGAAATTAATTGCCTCGTGTCTGGTCGCATATTCCGGGCGTTTTTCGGCTACTGCTCTCTTCAAACGTATTAATTGTGTTCGGTAGCGTTGTCCATTGATGGTTTCACCCAGTTTTAGCAGCTCATAATACAGCACACCCATCTGATCCCACAAAATACAGAGCATTACCTTCGCGCCATGAATATTCGGCTTTGCCGTTGATTTGGCTGGTTGGACGGGTTTCACATATGATATTTTGCATTTGGGGTTGTCGTAATGGATCCATTTTTCATCACCGGTAACAATCCGATGCAAAAATGACTTCCTTTTGTGGCGTTCCAGCAGCATTTCGGACATGCAAAAACGCCTTTCGACGTCTCTCGGCTTGAGTTCATGTGGAACTTTCCTTGCTTTTGAATATATCCAACTGCTTTTAAACGTTTTGAAATGGCTGCTTGAGTATCACCCAAAGATTCTGCGAGCTCTTCTTGTGTTTGGCAACAATCTTCATAGAGTAATACTTCCAGTTCCTCATCTTCAAACTTTTTTGGCTGCCCGGACGTTCATCGTCTTCCAAGCCAAAATCATCACTTTTAAATCGTGCAAACCACTTTTGGCACGTTCGCTCAGCTAGCGCATGTTCACCGTAAAATTCCACCAAAATACAATGACTTTTCGCAGCAGTTTTCTTCATATTAAAGTAATGAAGAACTCCCCGCATAAACACTTTTTCAGGCACAAAGTTCGACATATTTGAATGAAAAAAAATTATTGTTGTTTACGCTTCAAATGAACGACATATACTGAAATGACGTACAATGACAATAGCTTTCCAACTCATGTTCTAATGGAATAATACAAGTTACGCCATCTCTAAGCAAACTGCACGAATTAAGCTCTGTAAACGACCAAGTAATTTTCCTTCAATAATAGTATAACAGTATGTGAGAACAACATCCATTTAAAGCAATAGTACGGGGTAAATAAAGGGGTAAACCTAACATCAAAAAACCCATAGTGGAGAAGATTTCGTATCGATGAATTTCGAAATGAATATCGTTCGTTGCGCAACAAAGTTGTCTCGAAAATCAGATCTGCCAAAGTAATTTTCTATAATCACAATTTTAACACGTCTACCTCGGGAAATTCTACGATCTTGTGAAAAAAGCTCTGTAATCTAGGCATCGGTAAGAAAAATATCGTGGTCCCCAGCGATGTTAATTGTAACCAATTGAATTTGCATTTCATTTTCTTATACGGTAATCTTTCTTGCAGCACCGATCCACAACATCGGCAAATGATACTGAAGGAACTTGCTCTTTCAAAAGGGCCACCGAAGAGAGGAATGAATAATTCGGTTAAATATTTTCCAATCGCTATATTGCCTAACTTGTCAAAGACCCTTGAAAAGTAAGCACTAAAACAAATCTGGTTTAAGCTTAATGGCTCATCTCTTACTTATTTAAGTACAGGGATGTGTATCGCAATATCGCGGAAAATATTTCTAATATCAGGCAACGTGATTATATAGTATATCTCAATTTTCAAAGCAAATAACTGGATTCTCTCTTCCCCCAGAGGAAATAGTCCAAAGATGTGATATCGCACCAAAATGATTTCTCAACAAGTCCATTGTTAAACGCGCTGTATGGCTCCTAGCGCCGTTTTTTTTTTTGAAACCAGAGCTCACCGAGACTATGTGCTTGAAATTCAGGAAGCACATAGTCCATTAACATGGCGTAATAACGGTTACCATTACGGTAACATTTTGATTTGCCCCATTTTTGAAGAAATATGGACCAATGATTCCACCAGCCCATAAACCACACCATACCGTTGTTTTTAATGGATGGATGCTCTTGGTACTCTTCGGGTTGCTCATCATCCCAAATACGGCAATTTTGTTTATTAACGTATCCATTGAGCAGGAAATGGGCTTCATCACTGAACAAAATTTAACGATAAAACACCGGATTTTCATTTAGCTTTTCCAGAGCCCATTTACTGAAAATATGAAATTGAAGTCGCCTGGCTTCAATTCTAGCACAATTTGAATTTTATATGCTTTTTGGCAATATCCTAACGTAAAATACGCTAGGTTGTCGAATACGCCAAACCAAGCTGCTGAGAACGACAACGAATCGATTCGTCACGGTCTTCGCATATACTTTCAGCTACAATAATAATAATATAATAATATAATAATCTCTTCACTACGTGCTGGATGTAGTCTAACCGTTCGAGTATCATCCACTAATGTAAACTGGGACTCAAGTTTGGGAATGGTATTGGCAACAGTGGTTTCAGTAGGTCGATTATGCGCACCGTAAGTTCCTCGAGTCGCATGAAAAAAATTTCTCACAGAACGCTGATTTTTGTAAAACAGCTGATCAATTTGGAGACACTGTTGTGGTGTGAGTCTTTCCATAATGACTTGCCAAACGAGACTGAACAAAAATGATAAAGCATTTTGATAGGAGTCATGCGTGATCTGTCAAAATAAGCCTTTTAAAAATTAAACCTCACGATATGTCACCCTATACTTATTTTCTATTTCTGTAATATAATATATATAATATAATTAATTCTAAGTACCTTCGATTACATAAAAAAATAAGTAAATATATTTTGATGTCAATGCATAATATATGTAAAGTAAGTTACAGTTAGGACTTTCATTCTGGATATAAAGGGTGATTCATCGTGAGGTGTGTTTTACAATGTAACATAAAATTGAAAATGAACTGAAAATTTTTATTATCGGTTAAAAGAACAATTCATAGAATCTACTTTTTGAAAATGATATCATGTAAATGTTGGCTGACACTACATCTGAGGTTGTTCAGTTTTGAGCGACTCGTTCGAGCATAGCGACTGGTATCACGCAAATAACACGAGTAATGTTGGCACCCAAAGCGTCTATCGTAGCTGGCTTATTCCTGAAGACCTAAAACCTAACATATCCTAGAGAAAATAGTCCAAAATACCGTAAAAAAACCTGAATATAAGTGCTCACTAAAATGATTTCTTAACAAGTCCATTGTTTCATGCACGGTATGGCTCGTAGCGCCGTCTTGTTGAAACCAGAGCTCACTGAGACCATATGCTTGAATTCCAAGAAGCACATAGTTCGTTAACATTTCACGATAACGGTTACCATTGACGGTAAGATTCTGATTTGCCTCAACATACGTTTTGAGGGAGAAGATCATCAGGTCCAACAGAAGTAATAGACACAGATTCCAAAGTTTTTTTTGGGCAGCTTTTTAAGAAGGAAAAGTAAGAGTGGTCTGGCTCTTGAGCACTAAAAAAATTGATTTGCAATAATTTGGGCATTGCCCGAAAACTTATCAAGAAAATACAGAAATAATGGATGGTCATCGATTTACTTTTAGTTTTGATGAACTGAAAGAATCGTTTGGGGTCGATGTGGTCCGTTCAGTTTAAATAGTTTTCATAGAACATTTGGCAAAGTACAGAGATACTTTTTTGTGCAGACTGGTAGTAGAAGAAAAAGGTTAGTTGCCCGCTACCATTTGAAATAGGTACTCGTATACGTTGAATTACAATATGTTCTTCCTTTGGGTTTGAGCTAAAATTTGAATTGAAATTTTAATTTCAATTTCATTAAAATCGGTACAGCGGCTTAGTTGCAAAAATGTAATAGGTAGACAAATGGTATTTCAAAATAGTTTTGATATTATATCTTTTATTTTATTTTTTGGAAGTGAGATGATATGGGACATTGAGTAGGTCTCTTATGAAAATATAAGTATTGAGCTGTTAAATATTATATTAGAACTGATGTGTGAAGCTTGCAAAGTTATTTTAAGCTAAGCATTAATTTTGGAATAGTCATTAATTTTGCTAAAAGTTTTTTTGTAATACGGCTTATCAATATATTATTTTTATATCTAGTTAATCTGATTAAGATACTAGGTCTGAGCAAAATAATATTTAGTGCGTTTCACCTTTATTCGAAGTTATAATTTAAAAAAATTTCAATAACATAAATTTTTCGAAAATGTTTGGGAAGTATGAATTTTTTCATGTTAATTTCATATGGTGTTTTGTCTTCGTATATACTAAATATGTATGTATACGTTTGTTGCGAGGAACGATTGTTCGTGAGTTCTTCTCTATGTTCTTATTATCAGTAGTTATATATATATTTGTGTTATTTTAATTCCTGTGAATAACTTTCGCAATATTAAAACATCTTTTTTTTATCTTTTGCTGATTCTCTAAATGTATTTAGTTTTTCTATTCTAATGTTTAATAATTGTACAACAAAATAATCGATGGATATAATATTTGTTGGAATTCACTTGATTTCTTAAGATAATCATGTTTGTCATTAAATCTATTTGTTGACGAAGTATACACATTTAAATAAAACACAAAAATATCGAAACTTTGTAGACGTCCTTTATTTAGCTTGACGCTTCAAATTTCCTGTTATAATGTTACTTACAAATTATTGGTTAAATTGTTATCTTTTTTCGATATCCAAATGAGACAACGATTCAAAGGTTAGTGAAAAAGTTTGAAGAAACTGGTTCTATCGAGAATCGAGAAAGGTCTCTTAGACTAAAAAGTGGACGCTCTATTGAGAACATTATCGCTGTAGCACAAAGTGTCGCTGAAGAATCTTCAACATGGATATCACGACTAAAGCATAAGGCATTCAGCTATCGACTGCTTGTCGTATTTTATAAGGACTTGCATCCTTCAAAATCCAATAAACACAAGAATTAAAGCCAACAGACGATCTTTGTTTTCAACAGGATTGAGCAACGAGTTATACAATATGTGCAGACATTGAGCTATTGCGGTCTTAGTTTCCAAGTCTATTAATTTCTGATAATGTTGGCATAAACTGGCCATCTAGATCATGCGATTTAACACCATTCTTTGGGGTTTATTGGAATGTAAAGTTTATGTGAATAAGCCAAAAAGAAAAATTGCACAGCTGAAAACTAGCATTCGGACCTAAATTAAAAAACTTATATATATATAAATTTAAATCAGTTGAACGTCATAATAAAAGAATCCGATGATCCGAAAATACTTGACACCTCAATGTGCACTGTTCACATTGTACGGCATTTGATAATGATGTTTTTTAGGCCAAACTTCTTCGCTCAATGTGTTGCGAATATGTGAAGCTATCTATCGAGGTAGACGATAACATCCTAAGTATACGCTCCACTGACTCCAATTAAAAACTGAGGCTAAAATTTTTTTTTATATTGTTTTCCTCCTAGCGCCTTGATGACCTTGGCTGAGTTGGATATCCACTTACTTATCTGGAAAACAAATTGTGAATACACGTATCTTACCTCTTTCGCCAATCGGATAACTTCTTCTTCACTATTTACGCTGTATATAAAGTAGTGCACGTAGCAGTTGGCGGTGATAGACTAAGCTGGTCTTAGAAACCGAGTCTCAAATCTTGCGCATTCTTATTTCTAAAAAGTTGGAAAGCTCATCATGCCAAAGTTAAACACTTGCATCATGTATACATCTGGTTTACTTTTAATAATTTGGCTTCAACTGCACTTGTTGATCTTCTTTACGGAGCGCTATTTGGTGGAATATTTCACAGATATGTCCACAAAATCCAAATGGTCTCCCTTGAAATCGATCTGGTTTAGTGAAATTCCGAACAAACAGAATTTTTTTTGGCTTGTTTACGTCGGTGACAGCGAATATTGGTAATATACCAGACTTTTACTTCATTGTCCAGCAACTTTCAAGTATGCCACTTTGTTAGATAGTTCCGCATCAAATTGCTAAACTGATCGTCATCATATATCCGCAGCAGTGATATTTTCAACCCTTTACCTGTCCTCTTCGTCCGTTCCTCCTCTGCACTCATCATCGTTCGTGGGGTTGCAACTTTGAGGCTATCGAGTGAAAAATGTTTTTTCGTCATATCCTGAAGGTTTTTGTCTTGCTACTGACATTTGCACATATAAAAGTTTATGGATTCATGGCACCAACTCAGCCTGCACAAACAGCCATGCACTTAGTGTGACTAGATTTGCTACATAAATTCCATGTTTATAAATTGCCTAATTGATTTTTATTAGTGACGGAATTTTCTCAACTATTTTCTGCAGTAACACCGGTTTATCCAGATGTCCTCCGAGATTCGATGCTTCCATCGTAGCACTTATTTTCTGTACTGCTAAAGCAAATGGTAATACTGTAATATTCAATTTTTTCATTTTTGGCGAAGGTTCGCTACGCAACTTCGATACTAAGGAATTTATTTTTATTTCCGGCTTGCAGTAAACCATTCGCAGAGTATTCATGACACTTATGGCATTTAATGGCAACAATAATTTGATTCGTAAGAGCTCCAGGGCTCTTGCTTTCAGGCATTGCAATCGTGATAAGTGCTCGTAGTCACTAAAGCATATATCTCAAATTAAATAGCATAGATGTCAAACTCTACTAACATATACTTCTGCAAACCCTTACCTTCGTTCATACGCACTGTAAGTGAGTTATCAACACTTTTACATCTCCCTAACTTTCCAGAATTTGGAAGAATAAAGGCAATTTTCAGATAAAGTTGCTTGAAAGAGAGAGATTTGCACCCGGGTGTATGATGTGGATAACCATTTTTCTTGTAAAATAGGCGGATTTTGTGTAAAAAGGGAGGGAAATTGCCATTGATGACAATTCTCAGGTTGATTTTCATAGTTCACCTATGCACTAAAGTTACATATTCTCGTGCTCCTTTCGAAGCAACCGATAAAACGAGGCCACTCCTCCGGATTTCCGCTAGATACTAGTAACCGTTTTCCAATTGATTGCCTTGATGCAATTCGTTGAGTGTCAATAAAATTATTGATGTCACATCAAAAATTTGTTACAACTGGAAATCACCTCATTGGTCGGTCGGCATTTTCTTCTATGGCCTTATTTTACCAACAACTAGATAATGTCCACGTTGTTGTAGCTGAGTGATGCAGCTAAGGTAACTCCAATCTAATTAATTTATATTCTCGGTAGTTCCCGTACAGTTGAAGTCAAACCATTCGTTACACTTAGCGGCACTGCACCATACTGTCTTTTTTATTGCACAACTTACAGTTTCCGTGCCGATCTTCTTGAAGATTTTAGGATCTCATCGTTCGACATTGAGTGCTTTCCCAATTTTAGGTAAGAATTTGTTACATCCCCTGCAAAGACAAAAATACCAGTACTAAAGGCTTCGTTTGTGGTCGGTCACCGTCGGTTAATTGACCATGATCGCTTGCGTTTCATCGTCCGTAATAAATCGCTTCAAAAATGATTCCATTTCGTTACGTTTCAGCAGCGTTTCAGTGATGGTTATTCGGTCAGTTGAATTTCTTTGCGTTAATTCATGTGACACTCAAGCATTGAGCTTTTTCGAGTGGCTTTCTCGTTTTAGATGATTCCAAACTGTCGTACGGTTGATGTTTAGTGCCTCTACTTGCTCGACTTTTTCATTTAAAGGCCGACCAGTGCGAGGTGCATCTTTAACATCGAAATTTCGGAAAGGAATCGAACGAACCTCTCCTGGGTACGGCGTTCTCACCGAAAACTGAACACATTTTTTGACATGTTTTTGCAGCGTTTTTCCGTTTCTTATAATAAAAAAGGATCACTTAACGTATTTCTCCAGATATGGTATTTCACTCATATTATAATCAGTATAACTTTAAACACGAGCAACGAATTACACAGCTGTCTTGCCTTGCTAAGGGAATATCTGGGAGTGTTATATTGAAGACGACTAAGGCTGGAGATACGGTAAAAAGGTAAGACGATATCCGCTCATTGGGGAAATCCTAAGATCGGGAACCGGATTCCCAGGTGTGGAGGGAAACGGCCTGCGCTGATCAACATCACAGCGCCCCTCAGCAATGTAAGTTCCGTCCGCTTTGTGGTTCGCTGTTTTGAAGAACGGCATGATTTGTGTTTTTGTTAAAGTAAGTCCTGTCAAGGAGTGAGGACAGGAACCAGCCCCATCAGACGAGCCTAGCCGTGCCTCCGTTCTTTTTATTTCCTTTCCCAGTTAAGTCCTTATCCTAGTTTCCTGTCGTCTTCTCGTCTCCAACGCCCTCTGTCAACCTATGTTCACTCCGAATTTCCGTTTCTCATTCCTATCCATATCCCCCTATATCCTATATACATATACCTATTTATAAAAAATGGCGCCCAACGTATTGCTCTGGTCATCATCAAGAGACCAGTAAGTCTTCAAGTGGAAATCGGATGACATAACATAACTTGAATTGCGACACAAACATAAGAACAACTAATTCAAACTTGTAGTCTTATGTTTTTGTTCCTCTTTGCTTTTAAACGTGCATTTCACTTTCCTATCATAGTTTTAAATCTTCCTTTATAGTCTTGTGTTTGTGTACGGTTACAGTGACCTTGTCTCGCATGTCATAGCATGCACCATCCGTCCCTATATGGCTTCTCTTATATGTATACTGACCCATTTGCTAAAAGTCTTCCAGCAAAGGCCTTCAGGCTAGTCTGGAATTACGGGAGAAATAAATGAAGTATTTTACATGTCTCGTATTGTGTTCGGTATAAAACTTTTGTATACCCATTTACTTTGCTAAGAGATAACATTACGTCCGTCCGCAGTCTAAATTTCAGGATCATCGTCGTCAGCCTGAAGAATTTTTGTAACCGCAGAGGAAAGTTTCCTTATACACTCCACCATAAAAATTATAGAATAAATCCTTCTTCGATTTCATTGTTTTAGTTATTTCATTATTTCGTAGTTTATATTTTAGTGTTATTTATTAATTAATATCTTAATCACCTATTTGTATTCTACGTATTTATATTTCATTTATTTATCTATTTGTAAATACATAAACACATATTTATTTGTTTTCTTGTTACAATTTACACATTTTTTGGCTTTTGAATTAAGATAATTATTCAAATCGTAATTGCTTTACTATCTTTTATTGTTTTTTTTTTTTTTTGTTTGTTTTTTTTTTTTTTTTTTTTGTTTTCTTCATTGAGATAGCAGAGCACCTGGTAAATAATTCTATTTATTTGGTTTGACTTGTCGCAGTACATACATATACATATCTTGGTACAAAAAGTTAGCTTTTGTTACAAAGCAACATCGCAGACAAAAATAATATCCCATCAGACAAGAAGACCTAAGTTAACCTGACAGTGTTGAAATACCTATTCTTCCTATAACGAATCCCTTAAAGAAGAAATCGTAAACCCGCTGAAAGAAGAATTGAGAAGAAGCTGCATCGAGTATACGAAAAGCATAAATGAGCTTATCCTACCACTCCTGAGTCAATCCCCTCAACAAATTTAAACACAATCCTCTGCACCCAAACAAACACCAGTTTTAAATTATCCAGAACGGTATAGTCTTCAAATGGATTTAAGTTCCCAATTAAACCTAACCACGGAACCATTTCGACCGAGGGAAACTCACATCCCAACTCACATCTAGTGACTATGGAATGCACCAACATAGACAACTAACACCGCCTTTACCGCCAAGACAGACTCTGGGAACGGGACAGGGCCCCCTACATCACACAAACAATACGCGGTACCACACAAATATAGGGTCTTCTAATAACGACTTGACAACTTTTCTTTTAAATAAAAGGCAAACCATTTGAGATATTTCAAAAACTTTATTATTGGCTTGAAGTACAATCAAAACATTTATGAATGGAACTCGACTTCGTTCATATGGCCACCGCCAGCATGTTTGCAGCGGTCGATTCGTTGGACCCAATTTTCAACGACTCGGCCACACATTTCGGCTGAAACGGCCGCTATTTCACGTTTAATGTTGGCTCTGAGCTCTTCCAACGTCGTCGGCATGTTGGCATTAACCAATGACTTAACGTAGCCCCACAGAAAATAGTCAAGCGGCGTTAAGTCGCACGAACGAGGCGGCCACTCGACTGGCCCATGTCTTAAGATAACACGCTCACCATACTTACTCTTCAATAAATCGATTGTAGCGTGTGCTGTGTGGCTTGTGGCACCATCCTGTTTTAAACCACATGTCGTCCAAGTCTATATCCTCGAATTCGGGCCAAAAATAATCGGTGATCATGGCGCGATAACGCTGAACATTCACAGTAACGTGACGATCGTTATAGTCGACGAAAAAATATGGCTCAATAACGCCGCCGGCATGCAAACCGCACCAAACAGTTATTTTTTGTGGATGAAGTGGTGATTCATGAAGCACATGTGGGTTTTCACCTGACCAATAACGTATATTTTGCTTATTGACGAACCCATTGAGCCAAAAATGAGTTTCGTCACTGAAGATGATTTTGCGACTCCGAATATCTATAGAAAATTTTTATAATTTGCAGACTTTGCTCGTTAGTGTACTTTACCATGATAAAAATATTGAGTACTGAATAAATTGACAATAACAGTTTGATGATTAGTGAAAGGGTGTGTTCACAAATTAAATTCAAAGTTGTCAAGTCCCTATTGGAAAACCCTATATAAGAAGATCAATAGAAATTGAATTGAAAAGTGGGGCATTTACTTAAAAGGAAAGCCGGATTCGCTAACTGTGGAGGATTTCATCTTCCGACTTGAAACACTCCAATGCCAATACGAATGTCCATGGTCTGAGGTCTTCCACATCCTCCTCTCTGTTGCCGCATATGAATGGTGTTGGCAATTCAAGATAGCTTACTACTATTCGGATTGGTCATCTCTGCGTAAAGCTCTCATGCGTTAGTTCCGCAATGCGAAGTCAGACTTCGTGATAATGAGAGACATTATGGACCGTAGACAAGGTGCCGGAGAATCGAGCGATCAATTTTTTGCAGCGATTACCAGACTCAGATCGCAAATGACTATTTAAGCCCCAGAGTTTGAAATGGTTAAATTAATTAAAAGAAATTTAAACATGAGAATTGGTAAGTTGGTTTATCCCATGGCAATTTATACCCTGGACCAATTGCGGTACTCCTGAAAAAATGCAGAGAATGCCTTTTCGATGCGAGAAAAGTATCAATTTAAAAATAATTTAAGTAGTATAAAGTACGAAAATCTGAAGATTAGGGAGATGCCAGCCCTGCAACATGGTGATCCGCAGCTGAAACCGACCAGAAATGTAGCAGAGTCAAGAAAATTATCTTGCTGGAACTACAGAAATATGTCGCCGGTGTATCCCGGAAAACAGCCAAATGAACGTGATGTCGGCAGTTCCCCGAACAAAAATTAAGGACGAAAACCAAGTAAAAATCGACTTTTCCTGGATTCTTGTAAAGTTAACGAGCTTACTAAAAAGGACGCTTACCCTCTTCCCCATATCGAGTCGGCTATAGGACACGTACTCTATCAGCAGTGTCGATTTAAAAGAAGCTTTCTGACAGATACCGCTGGAGAAACAGAGTAGGGGGAAAACTGATTTTACGGTTCCGGGGAGACCCTTATACCAGTTTACTATCATGCCCTTCGGGTTGCGTAATGGCTTAAAGGATGTGTAGGTTAATGGATAAGGTCATCCCGTCCCGTTTAAGAGAAAGAATCTTTATCTATCTCGATGACTTACTCATCTCCAAACTTCGAAACTCATCTCACATTACTCGAGGAGGTCGCGTTGTGCTTGCGGAAAGCGGACCTCACCATTAACTTGACTAAGCTGAGGTTCCGTTTTAAGGATCTTCGCTACTTAGGTCATATACTTGGTGGGATGCTTAAGACCGATCCAGCCAAAGTCGAAGCGGTCGTCGAAAAAGCCGAAAGCCGAAAGCAAGTACGCATCCTACTCGGCCTCGCTGGGTTGTACAGACTATTTGTCAGAGATTTTTCAAGCCTGACTACCCCTTAACTGAAACTCTGAAGAAAAATATAGAGCCTTTTCTGATGACTGATGAAATTCTGGAAGCCTTCGAAGCACTTAAAACTGCCACCCCGGTGCTTATTCACCCCGATTTTCCCAAAAGATTCTATATACGTATATTCAGTGCGACGCTTTCAATTTGGGAATATTTGCAGTTCTGTTCTAAATTAATGCATTTAAAGAAGAATGCCCCATAACGTACTTTTTCCTTCAAGTCTGAAGAATATTTAGAGCTGATGGAAACGATCCGGCAACATCAAGAGGAATTGCCAGACCTTAAAATAGAATAATACTACGTGTATAAGCGGTCGCTAACCGTACGGAGATGAGTCAACGGTTGAATATAACTGGGAGTTATGAATTCCGTTGGATCTCACCGTGGAGTTGATTTCACGAGCACACAAAGCCTCGCATGATGGCATTGCGAAAACAAAGCACAGGATAATGCAATTCTTTTATTGGCCAAATATGACAGTTCAAATTGGTCAATATGTGTCCAATTGCGTTACATGTAAACTTTGTAAACCGTCCAATTTCAAACAACGGCCGTCAATTTCATCAAATTTTTGTAGAGATCGTCCATTGTTGTTGTTGTTGTCCAGTATTTACAAAATGTTTTTAATTTGTTCGGTGTACCACAAATCATACATTGGGAAAATGGTAAGCAGTTTTTGGCAAAAGATTTCTAAAATCTTCTGACAAAACTGCAAAAACGACATCTGAGAACTGCGAATTACTCGCCTCAATCGAATGCGTCTGAAACAGTTAATAGATCAATAATCACGGCCATATGATCTTGTATATATCACGGATGACCCTCGTGATTGGGACCTTCACTTAAGTGACACAACTGGGTCGTTGAGGAGTTCTGTGCCTAGTTCAATCGGTGTGGCAACATACTTTGCCTTGTTTGGTACAAATATTATGACACACGGGAGCTGCTATGAGCTAGTTCAACGACTCAATGCTATGGACATGGACATGCTCAAGACAAAATCGATTGCAGTGCTTGAGAAATAAAATAAAGCAGAATATCAGGAAATCCTATGAAAGACGTATACAGAAAATTTTGTTTTAAGTGACACGTCCAAGTGCTTAACGTCTTAACTGTGTCAAAAGTATGTTAAGTGTCTTGTTGTCAGAGCTATCGTTTGGAACATATATGAGTTAGAAAATCTAGTCGTTAAAAAAAAAATCGGAGTCTACCACGCGATGGACATAAAACAGTGACAGCAACGTAAGGTTACAAAAGTATGTGTGTAGTCATAATGTTAGGAGGATTGTTTTGTTCATTAGGTTAGTTTATTTATTTATTTATCATTTATTTACATAGGTATAGTTAGAGAATATAGACTGAAATAGGATAAAGCATTAATTTATAGAGAATAGTTTATTTATTTATATTTATTTATTTATCTATGTGTTTATTTATTTTCCTATATATTTATTCATTTATATGTATACCTTATCTATTTATCGTGTAAATTGTTTATGTACATAGCTTATTTACACGTATTTATTTATAGACTTATTTAGTTATGTGCAATATTTACTATTTTGATAGGTATTTATTTCATCATTTTTTTTCTTTTATGTATATATCATATTATACTTTTGCAAGTTATATATTTACATATGTACTTACGTTGCTACAGAACAGAAACTCGCACTGCTGGTTGGAGGTCATTGTCCCAATGCATATAAGCAGAAATGCAAATAGGTATCCATATGCTAAGGCTAAATGCCATATATGACGGCTAAACAGATCGTGGGGTTCTTCACCACATCAAAATGTTCGAAATTCAGGAAGCTATCCTCTGTCCTTTCCATCGTAAGAACTCCGTAAAGTTCAGAGTTTTGCTACTTCTCCTTGCAAAGACAAAAATACCAGTACCAATGACTTACCCGTAACGCCTTTCTTCTTTGAAAAAAAAGGAAAAGCTTTTAAATTTGTTTGGCATCTTGAAAACTCAAAAACGAGATGGCGGGGCTAAGACTTCGACTCTCGGACCAGTCTCGATCGTCGAAAAATGGCGGGAGGTGGTCAGCAAGGCTACGAACCACAAATGTTAGGGTTGGTAAGGTATGGAACAAAAGACTCAAGGAGCGTAAAACCTCAAATAAGCAAATTAAAACAGAACACGTCAGTGGTAAGGAAATTCCAGTTAGATAAGAGAAAAAAAAAATTAAGAGTGGAACTAACAGCGGGCAGCATCACGCCTGGTCGAGAAGTTGATGAGAATCAGAAAAGTGTTGAACGGGACAGAATTCAGTAGAGCTCGATAAAACAAAAATAAATAAATAAATAAAAAAGAAAGATAAATACAATAAATAGAAAATTCCTTGCAAAGCTGCTGTTCCAAGTGTTCTTTGTTAAATATATTAAAAGAGAAAAACGAAGGAAATGTGTGTTTTCGACCGAGTGTAAATCATCTACAGGAAAGCAATGAGTTTTGCTGAACTGTTTTTCATCATAATTTCATATTTTTTTTGGAACTCTCCATTGTTCCTGAAAAAGGCAAAGCTTCCAACGACATTTCTAAGTAAAATTAATAAGTGCTCTACTAACAAAATATTTATCTACAAAAGGGATATGCAAAGACTTCGTTCCATAGACAGATCAATTTGCATAAAGAAATCACAAAGCTCATTTGCCATTCTTAAACCTTCACTTCCTGAATGTTAATTGATTCTATCTGTTCGAACCCACCTCGTCCTATTCTATTTGCAATTCCAGCTATGTTTGCAATCAAAGTTTAAATTTGCACAGATTCTTCGTCATTTTCCGCCTTTTTTTTAGCATGATTTCAATGTGTATGGCTTCAGTTCTTCCAATAATTCGTTTATGTTTACGATGCATTTTACTATGTCAAATTTCACATTCCATATTATCCAATATGATTTTGAAAGTTCGCCTAATGTAATAGAGTTTAAAGGCCTGGATTATTCCTTGGTCCATAGGTTGAAGCAAAGCCGACGTGTTGGGAGGTAAAAATTTCACTTTTATATTTGGATTCATAGTTTGAAATTCGCGAGGATGACCTGGTGCATTGTCCAAAACTAGAAAATAATGTTTTGTTTGGCATTCTCTTTCAAAACTGCAGTATCGTCTGCATTAAATATTTGCTCAGGTTTGTATCCTCCATCAGCTACTAGGTTTTCAAATTCTCTGGATATCTTTCTGCTGCAGCAATGTCTCAGATGCAGCTTCTCCAACGATTTTAATGCTATGCAATGATTGTCTCACCTTAAATTTATTGAACCAACCACCACCACCACAACTTTCATCAGGTTCTTTAAAATGTGCGCGAAGACGCTTTGCCTCCTTCCGCACCATTGGACCACTCAGGAACATCGTTTTCTGGTTGCGGTCTTCAATCCATAATGACAACGCCACTTAAATTTTTTCTATTTCTGTATCACGAACAATTTTTACTGACAGTGAAGTTGTAACTACAGACCACTTTATTTTATCTTCGGATTTTTTTTATCGATCGTACCAAGTCATTAGCACACTTGTTTAAATTTCCAGAATTTCCCCTTAATTACTTCCGAAAGGGGTTTTTTCCAAATTTTATTGGTTTGACCTTAACTAAAAAGACCTTTGAAATTGCCAGCATTAATTAGATAAAATATTTTTTGAAATGTTGATTGGTATTTAAGAATACTTAACATAAAAACCGTTTTTTAAAACCGTGCTTATGACATGGCCACCCTCTGTACATTATCACAAACGCCGACCGCGGCGAAGGGGCTTGTGTCAAAGGCCGAACCAATACAGCGGCGATATCATTTAACAACATACCTTAGGTATATATCCTTCTAAATTTTATTTTTTGAATTAATACATGTGTACTTATAGATTAAGAGGGAATATCAGTTCGAAAACTTTTGTTTGTTCATATGTTAATATCCTCGGTACTGTCAAAATTTTTTTTGTAAACTCGTTGCATAACACACCACCTGTAGCGTATTTCACTAAACTACAAATTGCGTTTCACCAAATACAAATATATGAACCCACAAATTTGTAATTAGACAAAAAAAATTGTAAGAGTAAACATGTTGATTACAAGTGTAAAAATTCCCGTTGCACCACAAGTGTTTTGTCACAAATTTGTGGAATATCGTGGTGTAATCACAGTATAAAGATGAACAAGCAAAATAAGATGTTTTTGTCTCTTTGATAAGATGAAACAAGGGGGTTTTATTTGGAAAATTTTGCAATACTTTAACGCACGAAATGAAAGTAAATGCGTGGGAAGATATTTAAATTACATTGTCCGCTTAAGTTATTTTGAATGGAAAAGATTGGAAATATCTTCGAGATATCGCGTGGCAGAACTTAATATGGGCAACTGTAGTAAGTACTTATATAGGAACATAAACATTCAAATTTTTAATTTATATTTTATATTTTAGTTTAAAATTGATAATGCAGAAAAGACTGGTTCTAAAGGTGGCACAAGTTGCATATTAACCGATCTCGGTAATATTATTGATATTATCGGTAAAGAATCGCCAACAGTTCGAGGCATACTTGATGAAGTCTCTTCAGAAGATACTGAAAGGGTACTGTCACCCCAGTGTACAGACGTGATGGACATTGAAGAGGAAATGAGGTAAACACGAATGCTAATTTTTAAACATTTTTTTTATTTATATATACCTATACTTTTTTTTTAATTTAATCATACCTCCAGTGTCACTAAAAAAGTGCAAACGCAATAACAAGATGTTAAATGACGAAGCGGATATTATTCGATTGATGAAAAGGAGGCTTCAACTCGAAATCTATAATTTGCAGTTAGATGTCGTAAAAAAGGAACGGTACTTGGGGTTGATAAGAAACCATCTTACTAAAGAACTTGAAGAGAACAGAAAAGTGTTGGAAGAAATCACGTAGGAATACATTCACTACTAAAAACAAAAATAATATAAATAAACATATATTTCATTTAGTGCTCAAAAGTCTCGTTATTTTACATAAACTTTTCTTGTGAAAAGTAATTTAAAAAATATTCTAAGGTGGCCCTGCCTTCAAAATTTTCAGCATTTTGAGTATCTCCGTCGTTGTTTCCTTCCTCAGTGGTGGTGAACGTTTCGGTAATACTATCAGTGGCTTGTCGAGAAATGTTGGTTAAGATAATGCAATATTTTATTACAGTAACTGCTTTCCTGGGTTGCAAATGTAAGTGCTTAAGACACGGAAATTTCTCTTTCAAAATTCCAATCGCGTTCTCTATTATTCTCCGAGTTAATTTTTGTGTTACGATCAACTTCAGGGGTTAGGTTTCTCAAAATGGGGATAATTAACCAATCCTTTAAAGGATATGCGGTATCCCCAAGCAAAACAGAATGAGGAAAAGGTAGGAATTCAATCAAAAAGACGACTTCTTCTTAACACCCTTGAATCATGCACACTTCCTGGCCGATTCGCATATGCGTTATGAAAGTTATAGTCCGGCCCACTTACCAACATACAATTTATAGAGTGCTTTCCATGTCTGTCGACATATGCAGATTCAAACTCGCTGGGAACATCTATGTTTATTAAGGTTCCGTGAATACAACCGTAAACATGGCATACCTTGCAAGAAAGAAAGTTGTATGCAAAACTTAAGAAAGAAACAATTTTCTTACCAGTAATATTGTAAAACTTCTCACAAATACTTTCATGTTCATTTGGCCAACATACATAACTTTCAAACAATAAATTAACAATTCCTGCACAAACGCGGGAAACACAACTGCAAACGGTCGATTTAGATATCCCATGCATATCTGCTACACCATGATATTGCCCACCATTTCCAAGCCGGTGTAAAGCTGTGAGAAACTCATGCTTTGGTGTTTACTCAAAATTTTTTTCAGTCGAATGGGCTATTTGTGGCCCAACGATTGCAATTATTTCCTCTGCCTTGCATCGAGTCAGGCGAAATTTTTTATTAAAATTAAATAATTCCGAAATAACAAAGTTTATTCGCGCCCGATAAATTTTTTTTTCTTAAATATAAAACATGATCATCACTTTCGCTACTATCTCTACTACTATTTACACTACAATTTTCAGTTGTAAAATATTCTCACATACTCAAAAAAATTTGTAAATTAATTTTCTTTGGTAAAACGTAAACTCACATATAAGTCAACTTTTCACAAATTTGCAACTTGTAAGTTACAATGCTAAACCATCATCGCCGTGCATTATGACTTTCTGAAAGCGTGTCTTGGTACAGTTCTACATGTGGTATCATTAACAGCCTACTTAAGTTGAGGGCTGACAAAAATGTTGTGTAAGAATTGTGAGAATTAATAATCATAGTTGGTTGCTTAATGACACAATTTTGAGCTAATTTAAGTAGTTCTACTCCCAGTAATGATGTGCTGAGTATTCAAAATACACATACTATTGAGAGAGTTTCTTCTTGTTGAAAGGCGAATATCCAGTGATTGGGATTATGTAACTGAGTCCTCATTCTTCTTGGCTTGGTAGTCTTGAGAGAACAATAAAGCGATAATAATATTCTGTAGATGGATTTCACACCGATTTTCCGTAAAATGGGTGTTGAAAATAGGATATCGTTGCATGCAAAGATATTTCGACTCATCGTATTGTAGACATCTTTGGTATTCAACTTAAGAGTCTATTTATGGACTTATGGCAAGAAACGATGTGGATGGTTTGATAAACACGAAATATTTGTTGTGTTGAACTGGTAATGGTATAAGTTTAAAAAGCTGAAACGCGTGACAGCCTAATAGTGGAAGCTTGATGAGGAACATGATGGCAGATGAAGTGACACGGGCCTTTACTCTTAATATCTCCCATAGTTTAGGTAGATTGTATTCATTATATCCAGGAAGTGTTAAGCTAGTTGGTACATCTTTGCGAATTAATTAAGTTTTCTGAAAACCGAACTGAGTTAACCACTTGGGATTGCATCACTGTTAAGGGATTGGTTAAGGTTGTCGATAACTTGATTAGCTTGGGTCAGCTGTTGCTTTAATAAAATGAATTGTGACTTAATTGATGTCATAGAATTATTAAGAATATTGGTTGTTGATTCAATAGAATCAGTATTAACAGAAAGAAGTTTGTTGTTTGCTCAATGCCAGAAGGTGGCTTTCGTTGTAGTTTCGTTTCGTTTGTAGATTACGAGTAGCAAACAGCTTGTTTGCGACGCACAGTGTGGGAATTCGTTCATCTAGCGGAATTTAATTACAAAAATCATTTGTATAAAATGATGTAAGAACCGGTAATACTGGCAGCATATACCTTCAAATAAATGATTTAGAAAGGACTGTTATGTCTAAATTGTAAATAAATGAAAATAAGTACTTCGAAAAAATAAGTAAAATAAAGATAATTGGACTTGAAGTTGAAGTTTGTGGTAATTTCAGTGGTAATCGGCTTGTGAAAGTAGTTTTGGTATCTCTTTTATTACGAGTGCTTGGTGCGTTTTTATTGAAAGTTTTGCTTTGATTTATTAAATACGATATTAGGGAATTGAAAAGAAAGTAAAATTATTGTCCATGGGTGTTTAAATATATATATTTTTTATGGATGGGATAAGAAAAACGGAAAATGTTTATTCAATTTTTGCATTCATAAGAGAAAAACTTTAAGTATTCCGTGTTGTTCGGATGGGAGAATTTATGCATTTGAAAGCCTGATACTATATGTCATCTATCATTTACCGCCTTAAGTTGCTGCGCGTAGGTCCTACGCCAATAAATTTTTTTAAGTTTCTTGAGTTTAAGTTTTATCCACATTTTATTATTAGTGTTTGATGTCCTATATGTTCCCTTTTGTGGTACGTATAAGTACAAGTTCAACTTTTTTAGTGTACGTGTTGATGCGGTATTTTCCTTTGTGATGAGCTTTTTTATCAAATACCATTTTCGGAAAAAACAATAAAATCACTTAAAGCATCTGATAGGCTAATTTGTTTTAAAATAGGTGAGATGTGGGCTAAAAGTGGTAGGTACCGTGAACACTTCGAAAGCACTCATTCTTCCTGGCTAAATGAAACCTTAACTCTGCCACACAAACTTCTAGATGAAATTCCTTTTTCTTCAAATGTAATCAAAGTTGGAAGACTAATAAAAACTTTGAAGACTGCTGTGAAAAAATTAAAAAGAAAAAGGTGCAAAGCCTCTTGAATTCATTTAGCTTTGAAGAAATTGGAACGGCTTTTGAAAAAAGGAAATTGTAAAGAAAGATACTGCGGCTATAATCTTAGTTTCCCAAAGAGTGGTTTGTTTTCAATATTATATTATACAATTTTACTTATTTTTACTTAACTTAAGGTACGAATTTAAAGAAATCTCTCGATAACGTTTCTTCTGATCAAATATCTCTATCTGCTGATGAAGCGTTAGCTTTAATTGTGGATTCGCAGTTATCCACTCATCAATATGAGATTATACGTCAAAAAATCAACAAAGACGTTCGAAATATACTGCCATCATACGATAAAATTAAAGAGTCTAAAAAAATGCTATCCTGATCAGAAAACTGTGCCAGAATCGTCTGCTATATGTGATCTTCAGAGCTTAATTGATCATAGTGTGAAGCTTTTATGTTTGGCACAGAAAGACGTATTAAATTGTGAGGAATTCAAAACAGGCCCTAAAGAATTATCTCTGATTTTTAAATGGGGATGTGACGGATCTCAGCAAAATCATATAAGCAAAAATATACATCTGAAGAATTTTCTGACGAAAACCTTTTCAGCATTTCCATGGTTCAGATTCAAATATACTTTTCCAAGGAAGAACTTAAGACCATACTTTCGCAAAATCCAGCCCCCTCTTTAACAAGATACTACCGCTCTATTAAACTTGTTTTTGCAAAGAAAACAACGGACTTGATAAAGCGGGAAGTTGATCTAATAGTAAAGCAAATAATCAAATCACGTTTTGAAATTCGCGGGGAAGAATTTCGATTTGCAGTAATTTTATTTTATATTTTATTTTATTACTAACAATGGTAGATGGTAAGGTTTGCACTGCCTTATCACCTGTGACTTCATCATCTCAAACTTGTTACATACGTGGTGCAAAACCATCCATAATGAATAACGGCAGTATTATTTCGAGAATGTCTGAAAATCTTTTTTCAATGTCCTTTGGGTTAAGTCCATTCCATTCTTGGCTTGATGTTAAGCTTTGGCAAGTCAAAGAACAAGAAAGGAAGGAAAAATTTAAGGCCAGGAAAAAACTTAAACAAGATAGATTCAGAAAGGAGACTGGCTTACTCATTGACATACCAACCCAACTATCTGGGAATACAAACGATGGCAACGAAGCAAGGCTATTCTTCCGAAACGAAAACAAAACAGCTGAGACAACAGGTATTGATATAGAGCTTATCAAAGGGTTTCATATTATTTTAGAAGCTCAAGAGTCTGGGTTTCCTATTAATTCGGATGCTTTTGACACATGTGCGACCAGGACTTGGACATTGTATTTTGAGAGGTATGGGTGGTATTTCATGCCAGTAACGTTCACAAAGTTTTGTTTCATGACAAACAAGTGGTTGCTTCTGGCGTCCTTCCAATTGGCCAATAGTCGGAGAAAGCGCAAGAGGTTAGAAACAAAGAGAATAGGAAATATAGAGAACTATTCACAAGAAAAACATCGCGGTTGGACACGATCACAGATCTTCTTAATAGATTGTTAATAACTTCAGACCCTTTAATTGCAAGTCTCAGGTGCATTCCCGAAAGAAAAAAAAAACTTTTTTCGAACATGAAGTCCTCGAGCTTTTAAATGTAACAATTTAATCAAACAAAATATCTCTTAGAGTCTGTTTTTGGGTCTATAACTTGTATTATTCCACTGGAACCCGCGTTGGAAAGCTACTGTCATTGTACGTCATTACAGTATATGTCATTCGTTTGAAGCGTAAACAACAATAATTTTTTTTCACTCAAATATGTCGAACTTTGTGCCTGAAAAAGTGTTTTTGCGGGGAGTTCTCCTTCATTACTTTAATATGAAGGAAACTGCTGCTGAAAGTCATCGTATTTTGGTGGAAGTTATTGGTGAACATGCGCTAGCTGAGCGAACATGCCAAAAGTAGTTCGCACGATTCAAAAGTGGTGATTTAGGCTTGGAAGACGATGAACGTTCTGGGCAGCTAAAAAAGTTTGAAGATGGAGGACTGGAAGCATTACTCTATAAAGATTGTTGCCAAACACAAGAAGAGCTCGTAGAATCTTTGGGTGTCACTCAAGAAGCCATTTCAAAACGCTTGAAAGCAGCTGGATGTATTCAAAAGCAAGGAAATTGGGTTCCACATGAACTCAAGCCGAGAGACGTCGAAAGGCGGTTTTGCATGTCCGAAATGCTGCTGGAACGCCACAAAAGGAAGTCATTTTTGTATTGGATTGTTACTGGTGATAAAAAATGGATCCATTACGACAACCGCAGGTGCAAAATCATTTGTGAAACCCGGCCAACCAGCCAAATCAACGGCAAAGCCGAATATCCATGGCGCGAAGGTAATGCTCTGTATTTAGTGGGATCAGATGGGTGTGCTGTATTATGAGCTGCTAAAACCGGGTGAAACCATCAATACGCTCAACGCCACCGAACATAATTAATCCGTTTGAAGAGAGCAGTAGCCGAAAAACGCCCGGAATATGCGACCAGATACGAGGCAATAATTTTCCATCATGACAACGCTCGGCCCCATGTTGCTATTCCGGTTAAGAACTATTTGGAAAACAGTGGATGGGAAGTCTTACCCTACCCGCCTTATAGCCCAGACCTTGCCCCTTTTGACTACCATTTGTTCCGGTCGATGCAGAACACCCTTACTGAAATACGGTTCACATCAGAGCAGAATATCAAAAATTGGCTTGATTCATTCTTGGCTGCTAAGCCGGCGCAGTTCTTTTGGGATGGGATCCACAAATTGCCAGAAAGATGGGAAAAAGTCATAGCTTCGGATGGGCAATACTTTGAGTAATACTATTGTACTGGTTTTTCTTAAATAAACGTTCAAATTTTGAAAAAAAAAACCGGACGAATTAAATTACGTACCCAATATTTTATGTTCGTTCTAAATAAAAATAAGGAAAAAAGAATTAACATGATTTTTTATGTCAGCGTAATTTATTTGTTTAAAATGGGTCTACCTAAGTGCATAAAACGCGTACATTCAAACCTCCGTTCATCAAATATTTGGTCAAGTACAATATATAAATAATCGCAGTCCTATCTTATTTTTGTGTATACATATATTCATTATAATTATTTAAAAAAAATTAACAATAAGCTTTTCTAAATATGTAAGTATTTGTAGTTTTATTAATGTTTGTCTATATATTCATTATGCATTTCATAAAAAAAAAAAATGTGATCGTAATTAATTTTTTCAAATGGGTCCACCAAAGTGCAGAAAACTTCTGAGCTCTATATATCAAAAATTTGGTGAAGTACACATATACAAAATTGTAAATAAATTTAATTTCTCACATATTTATGATAAAACTTTATAAAAAAAATAAATTTCAAAAAGTTAAACTTGTAAGCGCCATTAATTTAATTCCGCTAGATGAACACTGTGCGACGGTTTCAATGAAATTAACGAGGATCGCCTTTTACGCATGGCTAATCCATTTCTATGTTTTAAAATTTTGTTTAAGCTATCAGTTTTCTGCAACTGTTGTTTTAGTTTTAGTTTCATTGAAGTACATATGTTGTTCGGCTGAAGTTTTATGATTTCGTATTTTTGTTTCAATCTGTTAACGACTTCTTTTAGGCCTTAGTACTCCTGCCAATAGTTAGAAATGTCGAAATAAACGAAGAGATTCCAGCCATCAGTGATAAGACTTACTTCACCAAGTCTTCAAAGTACTTATATTCCAATATGTTCCAATTAGTAATGCAATAACTAACAGTAGTTTTAGTGGATTTGCTTTTTGTTTGTCGTTTACCCCGTATTTTGTAGTGGATGCAAACTAGTCCAAGAAATTCGACACCAACATTTATGAATGATCTGGAAAGTTGAATTCCTTCTTGTGGCAAATTGCCCATTAATTGTTCCATACTTGGTTTTGTTCTGAAACAACTTATACAAATGTGAGTGATATTTTGAGGTTGTTGTTTTCATCCCAGAATCCAAAAATGTTGCCTCGATGATGCGAGTAATGCTTGTGGACTAGCATTCATATTATCGATGTGCTATTGTGTCATTATTATTTCGTAACATCGTGTGAACTTGGTAAAACCATTTGATGGCTTTAAATGAGAGTGCCGAAGTTTCTATCCGGCCTCCTACTCTAATGACGTTTTTGTCATCCAGGAATGGTGACAACAAGCTCAGACGACTTTTTTCGGGCACATGTCATGTTTTCATGAGTAATTTAAGATCTTTAATTTAATTTTAATTTAATTTAATTTGCTGTTCTTTGCAGATATTTAACTATAACTGTTTTGCTCCGTTGAGTTCTAGCACTGAGAGAACGTTGTCCAGAAATATATATGATGCATTTTTTTTTTTTTTTTTTTTTGCAAAATTTGGAACTAATTTCTATGATTGATGCACTCAAGGAAATGGCAGTTTGTGTTTTCCTCTGCTAAGATAGTCTTCACTATTTAAGTTTCAGGTATCTCATGTTCTGTTCTGTTGCTAGTTTTGTTTGTGGCGGTCAGTAAGATTTTCGTAAAAATTCTGGTCCTTGAAACCATATCGACTTTAGAAATTGTTCTGGAAACAAGCTCTGAGACAAAAGATTAGCAGGATTGATAAATTTGAATTATCGTGAATTATAGAAATTGTGATTAGCTACAAACGTTTGCAAAGGGGATTGTGTGTGTATCTATTTTAATATTATCCGTGGATCCCTCCAAAAAGTTTATTCCATGATGTCAACTGGCAGGCTTTGCTACACATACTTCACTAATTGTCCCATTAGCTTCGCAGCGAGGAATGGTTTGTTGTTTGATTGGTGCTATTTGAGATTTTGAGCATACCAATTGTACATCCCAGCTCCTGCAAACTAACAATCTCAGCCTGAAAAACATCTTGTTGGATTTTTCTAAACATCCAGTTCTCAGGTTCTCAGCTTGCACAATCTCAGACTGTGTTTCCAAAACTTCTTTCTCAGTTGCATTTCCCTGTAAAATGTTCTGAAAGCGAAGTATTAGTGCCAGCACTCTTACCACCGAATACCATCTTGCCCGAAACCTTGGTTTCAACTCATTAAAAACCCCCTAAAAAATCTCCCTCTTATGCACATTTTCCGAGAAAGTGGGATTTAAGTCAACATCACTTACCTGGTGAAAAGTTTTTCCTGGAGATATAGCCCAACTAGCTCTGGACTGTGTTAAGAAATCAGGTCCCGTAAACCATTTCTGACTTTCAAATCTGTACGACGAATCACTCCATCGAGTTTCATTGATTTAGATCAGTAGTTTCCAAAATCTCACCAATACGTACGGCTACAAAGGATGGAAGCTTGAATGTAAAGGAACCAATCCACAATAGCACCGTCTTCGAATCGGAGGGGAAAATCCGCTCAGCAGGTTGGATGGTGTGTGATTTCATTACCATTTCCCTCACTCGCACTCCTAGCACAGCAGCTTGAAACTCTAAACGAGGCACTGACAATTCCTTAACTGGAGCCACCTTGGCTTTAGCCAAAGCAATCGCTATCTCCACGTTTCCGTTTTGCTCAAAACGCCAATAAGACACAGCAGCAAAAGCCTTCTCTGACGCGTCGACAAAAGCGATCAAGCATATCCGAGAACATTCGGGTGTACCAGATACATACGCTCGGGAAATCTTTTTTACTTCTATTTCTCTTAGATACTTTAAAAAGTCCAGCTACTGACCTCTTAATGGCCCCAAATATCGTCTCGTCCCAATCGTAGCCCTCCCTTCAAATCTTTTGCAAGATAACTCGACTGCGAATGATGAAACAGGAAATAAGGCCAAGTGGATCAAACACTTTCATCATGGTCCTAAGAATTTCTCGCTTAGAAATATCCACTTCTGGATCCGACATCTTGTTAAAGTATTCGTCACTCAATAGTTTATAGAGCAAATGGTCCGAAGAAGGATGGCAAAATATTCCCTAATTCTTGATGACATAACCTTCGGACTCATTTGGATCGATGGTGAAAAGGCCTGACTTGATATTGGCTTCGGGCATCTGCTCCAAGAAAGATGGACTGTTCGACTGAAAATCCACTAAGTCGAAATACATTGCTTTGCATATTCGAATAGCATCTCGACACACACTCACAGCCTCTAACGAAACCATCGATTGCTTCTGGGCACTCTTCTCGGAATTTACCGGGATAGTTCTTAGCGAACTGCGCAGAAGTCGCAGAGCATCAAGATGTATCACCATCTCTCCAGAGAATCCGCTGGCACTGTTGATCTGCTTCACTGATCTACTTCACATTTCTCTTACACGGGCATTCACATCACCTTGCTGTTCCGGGAAATTAAACAATCTGGCGTGAAGTGGAACAAGATTATCTGGCCCTTTTAACAAGTGCGAATTTAAGGAGACTCCATTATGTTAACTCTCGCAGCAACATCCGCAACATCTCTGGATTTTGGAGGGTTCTTATTCCTGTTTAGCATGATAAACGTTCACGCGTACCAAACTATGGCCCATAATCGTTTCAACTCGTCATCAGATGCGATTCTAGCATAACTTTTGGCTACCAATACACGCATATGTTAGTTTTTCCACTCTAGCAACTCGGGACTTATTGATAACGACTTCTCCAAACTAATAAGTCATCTTTCAGCCATGGGGTGACTATGTGGAAGCTGAACCTCATCTGAGTCCCACAGTAAACCGATTTCGTAGTGATCATCAATTAAGGCAAGAATATCTGCCTAGCACACGAAATTACCTCTGGGAGGTCGTACTCCAAATTATTCCGTGCTGAAATGTCTTTTTATAAGATCGTGAAGTCCTTCATTATGCTTGATGCTGTCGTACAAAAATATTTGCGAGGACATTTTTGGTGGATCAACACATGATACGTTGGAAACACATCCTGAACTTCCAAAAACAGTCCAACCTAGCACTGTTTTGAGAGCATGTGGCTCTTCATCTTTCCCAGTTCGATTGCCACGAATCACAAGGAAATTGGTTTGGCCTAAACCTAACAAAATCTTTGGCTTGGTTTTACGGAGATCCGGTAACGGTAAGCTACTTAAATGAGGATACATCGTCTTTGTGTCCACAAACTTATCGTTATTCACGTATAAGCGGATGGGACGACTGAAACTGCGATTGTGGGAGGTACGGACGAGCAGATGAACTTAAAGTTTGTTTGGGAACTGACGGATGAAGTAAAGGGTGATGACGTTTCGAGCAAACTCGAACACCGCATGCCTTCTCTTGCGAACATCCTCTCCATTGATGTGGTGCCGGGTCTAGGCATCGAAAGCAGATGGTCTTGTCTTTGGCAAAGGCGAATCTTTGCTCCACAGTCAAAATCTTAGACTCTCTGCAATCGCTTAGCTTATGAGAATCTCCGCACTTTATACAAATGGCACTTGAACAAGAGGGTTGAGGTGTCAACACTTTTCATGAGGACCATATGACGGTAGTAAAACTCTCACGGACAGTAAATTTCGATAGTTTAGACAATAGCTTGTCGGTGAGAAAGACTGCGAAATCCACTAAGTTTATAAAACGTTTCGAGGATTTACGCTTCTGCCAATCGTGTTACAAACCAAGTGATAATCTGCTGGAAAGATCTGTCAAAGCGTAGCTATTGTCGAGCTCCTACTCCAAATCCATTAATTTAATGTCCGCAACGATAGCTTCGCTATCTTTGGCGTTTGCCATATGTCTCTCTTCGAATTCACTGATTTGATCTCCTTGACCAACACGTTTGCACTCTTTCGAGCGACAAAACCGAAATTACGAAAATATTCATGAATCTACCATATTATAACTACCTTCTTAAATAGTCATAAATAAAATACTACAGTTGTTGGCTTTTTTCAAAACGAAAAGGGATCTAGCAATGCTGCAGCAATTATGGTAAGTCAGTGTAGCCTCTGTTAAAATGTTTGGCGTTTTGAGCAATTGCTTCGGGTTTTTCAGTCTTACTTAGTATATATGTTTTGAAATCGTAAAGGTAAGTAATTATTAAAACAGATGTACCTCTTTGTGTACAGTGGGGACAACTATACCAATTAAATCTATTTGATTTATTTTGCATCAGCATGGACTTCCAGACATTTTCAATAACAAGCGAGAAAAGCTTGCTATTGAACGAGATGAGGGAGGATGCTTGGTAGATGTCGACCAAAATGCAGATGTAGACGATGTCGAAAACATGGACAACATAATAATGCCAGTGGATGTTCCCGAAAATATTGAATTGTTTTGCGGTGATGACGACAACAGCTAAAATGATATAGCCTTTTCAGTAATGAGATCTGTTCTCAGAAATGAACATACGCTGACCAAATAGTGCGTGCTTAAAAACAGGAACATAAAGGGTAATTTTTGTTGTTTAGTTTTTCAGTGTTTCATTCTTCACCCGAACAACGCTTACAAATTGTTGAATTTTATTATCCATGCTTTGTGCTTTGTGAAAAATGTTTTTCGCACACTTCGACCAAATGTCGCACCAATTTCATGCTAATGGACATCAAGCTACCTACCCGTATGCGCAAAGTGCGTACAGAGGAAAATATTACCGCTGTATCCGCCAGTGTTAATGACAACCGTGATTGACCAATCGTCGCCTTTCGCAGCAATTCGGATTGTCTTACTTGACTATGTGGAAAATTTTACGCAAGGATCTTGGTCTAAAGCCTAAGAAGATAAAGCTCGCTCAAGAGCTGAAGCCAAACAACCTGCTATAGTAGGCCTTAGAAAAGCTGAAGGAAGGTCCGATTATCAAAGATTGTCTTTAGTGACGAATCTTGTTTTTGGTGGAATGGGTATGTTAACAAACAAAACTGCCTTATTTGATCCGATGAACAAGCTCAGTCAATACAAGAGTTGCCAATGTACCCGGAAATTGCACTGTTCGGTTCGGTTATGATCCGGGTGAATCAGTAGACCGTAGTTTTTTCAAAAATGATAGTGAGAACAATGTTACCGGAAATGGCACCCGCTTTCGTTCAATGATTGCGATCTTTTTTTCCAAAAATCGACGGACCAATTGAGAAATGAGATCGGTGAGGAATTTATCTCTCGTTTTGGATAGGTGAATTGGCCGGCTAGGAATAGGGATACGTCAAATTACTCGTCTATGCCGGTAAGACAGTATCAATTGCAGCATTAGAAGACAACATTACACGTATTATTAACGAAATACCAGCCAATATTCTCGAAAAAGTAATTCATAATTGGATTCTCCATATGGACACTTACACTTACACTCGTGGTAAGCATTTACATGAAATTGTCATTAATATGTAAATAATAATCATGGGTTTATCAACTCAAATAAAAATTGTATACAGTTTTGCAATTTTTCTGTGTTTCTTTATTTTTCTAATTTTTTTAATAATTAAAAACCAAACGCTTAAAAAATCACCCATTACAATTGTGTGTTTCGTGGAGCTGTTCGAGACTCTTTTCGATAAAGATGTTGTAAAAATTATTACACATAAAGCACGATTTTATACCTTACAACATAACGGTCATAGCTTCCAATTTTAGGACCATGATATTTACACATTTTTGGCAACAGTGAATATCACTCAATACTAAGAAAGTCAGTGTCTTGGAAAATAGATGAAGCACAAGGACGCCAACAGTTCCCAATAATTTGTCCAGGAAAAAGTATTTCGATATAAATAAAATATATTCATGTGGCTGATAATACATGGGCTAAAAAGCCGTTTTCAACCTTTAAAAGATACGTGTATAAATTTGACAGCTGTCGGACGATTAGTTCTCGAGATATAGCGTTGTGAGTGAAGCAACTTTTGTTATTGTGAAAAAAATGGATTCAAAGCAATTTCGTGTGTTGATTCATCATTGCTTTTTGATGGGAAAAATGCAGCCGATGCAAAGAAATGGCTTGATAAGTGTTACCCGGACTCTGCACCAGCCGAACGAACCATTCGCAAGTGGATTGAAAAATTTAAAAGTGGTCATACAATTACGGAAGATGATGCACGCAGTGGACGTCCAAAAGAGGCTGTTTCAGATGAAAACATCAAATGCTTACGAATGACCGTAAAGTGAAGTTGATCGAGATAGCTGAGGCTCTGAAGATATCAAAAGATCGTGTTGGATATATCATACACGAATATCTGGACATGCGAAAATTTTGTTCAAAGTGAGTGCCGTCCAAAACGACCAAAAACTCAACAGTCGGCTAGCAAGGTTATGGCATCCGTATTTTGGGATACACATGGAATAATTTTCATCGACTATCTCCAAAAGGGACAGACTATCAACAGCGACTATTATATTGCGTTTTTGGAGCGTTTGAAGAACGAAATCGCAGAAAAACGGCCGCATTTGAAGAAAAAGAAAGTGCTGTTTCATCGAGACAATGCACCGTGTCACAAGTCGATGAAAACGATGGCAAAATTGAACGAATTCAGCTACGAATTGCTTCCCCACCCACCGTATTCTCCAGATTTGGCCCCCAGCGACTATTTACTGTTCGCACACCTCAAAAGAATGCTCGCCGGAAAGAGATTTATGACCGATGAAGAAGTAATCGCCGAAACAAAGGCCTATTTTGAGGATAAACCGAAATCGTTTTACAAAACTGGTATCGAAAGATTGAAAATTTTTTGCTGTTGCCCTCGAAGGCAACTATATTGATAAATAAAGTTAAATTTTGCAAAAATTTTGTGTTTTACTATAAAACAGACTTTTCAGCCCATGTGTTAGCATCGTATGTCTTTGCATTAACATGTAAAATTTACGACGACGATTGATGAATTAATGTCAGATATACTATGTATTTTGAATAAAAAACTTGCTAAATTTCTCTACGATTGTTTTGTCTTCATATACTAATACAAACAATTGTTACTTTAACCATTTTTACTACAAGTGTATTTTCCATTTAACATATTAAATTTAATAATTCGCCAAATAGGATTTTAATTCTGCGCGTTTTCCACATTATCGTTCTTAGCCGAACATTTCTGCTTTATAATTTTTGTATACGAGCTACGCGGAAATTATTCATTTTTTTTTTTTATACTACAGTTTGTGTCGAGCGACAAAATCGGGCACATGTACATTGAAGTACTGCGGTGTCGGTGCGGTACCGCGTTTTAAAAACCGCACGTATGTATCGGCTCTTATGTTTTTTGTTTGAGTATTACAATATTATAATTCGTACAATATCGCTCTGAAACACATTCCCGCTAATGTCAACGTTACTTAAATTTATTTTTACATTAATCTTCAATTGATTCAAAAATTCATTTTTATTATAAATATTTGAAGCATTAAACTATTTTATTTTCATTACTTTAATGTAAATTCTTTTTCAGGTACGCCAGTACCTCGATTGATTCGTCGTCGTTAACTTGTGCGGTATCAGCCTCCGCCTTTAATAAAACATAATCTATTACCGTAGAAGAATTATTCGTCACTCACGTTGGTGAGTTCAGATAATTTCTATAAGTATGCTTTCGTCTAGTCGATACGTTTTCTTTAGTTAAGTTTTTCGCAGTGTGCTGTCATGCATACATATATTCCGGATAATCTGTTTAATAAATTTTCATCTCATATTTTTCTGCAAGCTTTTTTTTCACGTCGCTAATTACACGGACGCACAATGCATAGAAATTATGAAAACCCACAATGATGAAATTGAGCCGACACTATGCCAAAGCGTTACTTCTCCTACAAGCTCACTTTTTAATCACGTTCCATTTCAGAAATATATTGACTCCTTCATTTAATTTAACATCAATATGACTTTTCAGCCCATGTGTTAAAATCCAATTAAATTGGCGAAACTTCGACTCTCAATGAGTTTATTATCACAAAAATAACAACAATTTGGGTTCATGCTTAAAAACTTTCTTTTGATGAACTGATGGTTAAATATTTTGGACATCATTCGTCAAAGGAGGTTATAAAAGTAAACCAGGGAAATTAATTTACAAAAACCAGTAGTTGTGGATATTTGTACAACTTTGACACGTATTATGGTGCTAAAATATTACGAGTATATTTGGAAAAAATCCAATGCCTTTAGTATCGCGAGTTGTACTCGACTTTTTACAATCGTACAATTTCCAACCGATCATACAAGGTGATAATGTCATAATGTGAATTGGCTGCCAGTTTGTTACAAATGAAAAAAAAGGTACTGTTTCCATGAAAAGCGTACTTGAAAGTGTTGAATTGATGACATTAAGTTGAAAAAGTTATATCAGTTAAATAACAAACTCCTGCGTTGATGCACATCTTTGATTGTTGCTTCAAGCTCCATATTGGTGATTTTTTCTTCAATATTGGATTTTAAGACTTGCAAGTTATACGGCTGTGGCAAATGCAAGATTTCAAAAAGGACCAAAGAAAGAAGGCTGAGAAACCGTCAGCTCATGAAATATCTCGAAACACGAAAACTTCTCAATAACCAGTATGGTTTTCGTAGCAACAGGTCCACTGTTGATTTAATGGCATCTCATAGAAACGTGGAACCAAAATCTACACCAATCTGCCGAAAGTTGTACTTGATATTTCTAATGAATTTGACGGAGTTTAGCAACAGTGTTTTTTGTCGAAAATGTGTGCATTTAGGATTGACGAATTTCTTCCTCCCCGGAATAGTAATTGCTTTTCGAAACGTTCAATTCAAGCTGTCGTTTTGACTTGTTTCAAGTCTGATATTCACAAAATAAATGCTGGTGCGCTCTAGCGCTGCGAACTACATTCTTTTTAATTTTCATCAATGATCTCTTGTCTGCTACTTTTAATCCAATACATTCCTTTGCTGACGACAGCTCTTTTTGATTTTCATATTCTTTCCCGAACTTACGTCACTCCACTATGTGCTATCGTTAAAGCGAAATTTAAATACCCAGCCATGGCACTTCCATTTTCGAAACCAAAAATCTTTTCATTCTCGGTATTTTTGTCAATGACAAACTATTTTGGAATGATCACATATTTGATATCCAGAGAAGTTCTGCGATATGTCTAGGTTTCCTCAAGCGATGTAAAAAATACTTCACCCACTCTGATCAGATCTCAAGACGAGTATATAATCGTCCATTCGCCCAAAATAGGAGTACAGTACTAACGACTGGTTAGGCACTTCTAAAACCTTTCTGCATCTGCAAGACAGCGTTCAAATGCGTGCATCTCTAAGGTGACGCCAATTTTGTCAATTGACACACATAGACACCGCCGTAATGTTTTTTTGCCTCACCTTGTTTTATCGCTACTTTCAGCACATGTTGTACATCGAAATGCCAGTAGCATGTCGCCCCTTTATACCTTCAACCGTAGCACTTACAAGTGCTCGTCAGTAACCCTCAAGCCCACTCTCGAACGTATTACCGAAATATCGTGATTCTTTCCTAAGCTACAACTTGATCTATCTATTCCCTTAATGTTCCAAGTAATGTGTTGAAGACTTTAATTGGAGATATTTGACATATGCAAAAAAAAAGCTTGTATGTTTGATGGGAGGAGAATATATATTCCCGCTGAAGTACAAAACTTTTACGCAAAATAAAAGTGAAAATAATATCTTTCAAATTTACTTGATGGATGGGATATCATCGAACTTGAAATAAAGAGTTCTTTAAGTAACTAAAGTAATATAAATGTTTTCTTAAAATTAATGTGTCCAAGATAATTGAAAATCAATGTGAATTTTCTTTTTAATATACAATTTTGGCTTTATGAATTTTTTGGAAAAATATCTTACTAACCCCCGTTTTCTGTAATTGCGAGTCCTATTTCTGAAAAAAAAAATTAAGTAGACTTTTATAAAATAACATAAAAAGAATGCAAAATTGTTTCCATAACCAGATTGTGCTTTAAACCGAGATATAGACATTTAGGTACTTTATAATATATCGATATCATAATATCATCGATGCTAGACTTTTAAATACAAAAATAAGTTAACCTGATCTATGGCTATAGCTTCTGTAACTGTAACGGTCAACGAGCGGGATTGAAATATCTGAAATGATACCCAGATAGGACTTTCCAAATGGCAGAACATTTATTTGAACATTTTACATGTTGAAAAAGAAAGGAACAATGCGAAAACATTTTACATTACATCAAAAACCATAAAAATAGCAGTCTTACGTAACTAAGTATACATTTTAATCTAAGCAGGACTTAGATTTGGAGAATTCTGCATTCAGAAAGCATACATGCATTCCACCATATGTCAGTACATATCGTATATTCTGGAAAGACACTTTGCAAAGACTATAGATAGATGACCCCAGTTCACCTGAGAGGAATCACTAACTTCAATAATTTACATACTTCATGAAATGCAAAGTGTTCAAAGTCAATGTAATCATATTGGGTAAAAAGTTAATCGGACCCTATCGGCTTTCTCCAAGGCTTATTTCGAATCTCTATGTGAAATTTTTCCGAAACAAATTACAGGAACTATTGTACAAGAATTAGGTGATATAGCACTCCAAAAACGAACGTGTAGCGGCAGGATGGCAGAATATAACCATACAGCTTGAGAGTGATTAAATCATGCGTATAAAAATTCGTAGATAGCGCTTAATGAACCTCCAAGGTCCCCGGGCTTGACCCCAATGGACTTTTGTTTATGGGAATGGATGAAAAACATTGTCAAAAATAACAACATTTGATGAAATGGAAAGAATGGACATTGTTAGAGCCTTTCAAAGACGAAGTCTGGCATGCATACAAAGCAACGGTTTGCACCATGGATAAACTAACTTAGAAGGCAAACTCTACTTATAATTTTTTAAACCCTTAACCCTCGCACAGACAAACTGTGAGTGAATTACGAATACATTTTTCATCTCTATAACCTGCCTGAATTTGCTAGAATAAGATCAATTTATAAAGTAAAGTTGCTAGATTGGGATAGATTTGCACTTAAAGTTCACTATGTATTTACCATATAGTGTGGGTGACGTTTTTTAAGTAAAATGGGCGGGTATTATGGTATGTTTGATGACATGATAGCATGCATTGATGATAATTCACACGTTTTCACACACAGTGTCACATGGATAAAGGCTATAGGTAGAAAGCGGGTTTTGGATATCCAGTATCTGGAAAGTTCGCAACATATGTTAATTCTATGGTTTGCACTTCGAACTATTGATATAAAACAATGTTTGGTGGAAAAAACAAAACTAAAAATGCAATTAATTTTTATATTTCTTCGCACAATGTTTAACAACTTTTAATGTAATATCTTACCTGTTTCAATAAGTTGAGTGATATCTTGAAAACTACTAACTTAAGATGAAATAAATAAACTTTTTCAGAGCTGCAAAAGGAGGAGGTCAGTAAGATATTTTTCCGAAAAAAAAAAATTATAACAAAGTATAATTTTAAGTTTACAAAAAAAAAAAAAAAAAAATTCTTGGGGAATATTTATTTTGAAACAATTTAAGTACTCATACTCATAATTACGAGCTCAACGATGCCTCATTTGGAACCATACATGTATAAATTTAAAAGATGTTAATATAAGTACATAAGAATTAAAACAGGGCATTGTAAGGCTTGCTTAAAACCACTCGGAGGGGATGCATTTCCAGTTCACAACATATGGAAGTCTTCGACATATTATCCGCAACACCTTATATAAGTTTTAAAATATAGATATAGATATGGCCACCAGGCCAGGCATCTGACTACTCTCAAATGAACAAGTCGCTTTCCGAAATGATCGAACATCTTTGAGAATTTTTCGGGTTCAATTCTGCAATAATTTTCGATTCCGATTGTTGATATTCAACTTCCAATCGCAATATCGCTTAATCTTGTCATAGTCACTTTCCAAGACAATGTGAATGACCTCGACTATTGGACATCATCTGTACGCGATTTCCATAGTTTGTGTACACTATTCCAGTAACTTATACATATATACATGTGTATAAGTACAAATCTTTTTAAAAAATTTATAAGTTTGAAGACGAGTACACTTCCATCTTTCAAATAAAACACATTTATGTAATATTTATTGCTGTGAGTCTGAAGCCGAGGTGTATTTAGTTGTTATTTTTATAGATGACTCATGCATTATGTCTACTATATCCACACATAGTGTTATGGGGCGGTGACGTGTGCTTTGCTGACCTAACAAACAGGCGATTTTTTTTCTGTCTGGCTTTTCAGTGTTATATATTTGACAGCTCACGGGTGGTTCAAGACATGAAAAGACTTACTCCCGAACAACGCTTACAAATTATTGAATCTTATTATCAAAATTCTTCAAATTTATCTCTCGTTTTGAACCGGTGAATTGGCCAACTAGATCGTGCGATTTGCCATTTTAAGACTATTTCTTGTGGGCATACGGTAAATAACTAGTCTATTTCGATAAACCACCGACAATAGCAGACTTGAAGGAAAACATTACACGTGTTAATTGCATATTGAATGCTCGAAAAAGTGATTCAAAGTTGTACTCTCCATATTGACAGTTTAAAACGTAGTCGTGGTCAAGATTTACATGAAATAATTTTTATACAGTAAATGGCAAGCGTTGATTTATCAACTAAAATAAAAAGTGTACGTTCTTAAAAAATCACCCATTATATAAAGGACGGAAAGGCTTTATCAATAAACCACATCTTATTAAATAGATGTAATTCGTACAATATCAATCTGAAACACATTCCCGCTAATGTCAACGTTACTTAAATTTATTTTTACACTATTCTTCAATTGATTCAAAAATTCATTTTTATTATAAATATTTGAAACATTAAACTATTTTATTTTCATTACTTTAATGTAAATTATTTTTCAGGTACGCCAGTACCTCGATTGATTCGTCGTCGTTAACTTGTTCGGTATCAGCCTCCGCCTTTAATAAAACATAATCTATTATTGACTCCTTCTTTTAATTTAACATCAATAAATTTTTTGATTGTTTTGTTTCGTTGTTTTTCTTTCAATTACGGTTTTTAGTTTCAAATAATAATTTGTTAACGATTCCGAATTATTTCTAAGCGTTTCCATGGAATTCTAGAATATTATCGAACGAATTTAAAATTTTTCTAGGAAAAGAAACGCATTGCTTACAATAGTATAGGGTTTTCCAATAGGGACAATTTTGAATTTAATTTGTGAACGCACTCTTTCACTAATCATCAAACTGTCACTGTCAGTTTATTCAGTGAACTCAACATTTTCATCATGGTAACGTACACTAACAGCGACGTCTGCAAACGTTCTCCGATTGGGTTCTGGAGAAATGCGCCAAGATGATGAATTTCATCGCAAAATCATCTTCAGTGACGAAGCTCATTTTTGGCTCAATGGGTTCGTCAATGTTTTCGTCGACGATAACGATCGTCACGTTACTATGAATGGTCAGAGTTATCGCGCCATGATCACCGATTATTTTTGGCCCGAATTGGAAGATATGGACTTGGACGACATGTGGTTTCAACAGGATGGTGCCACAAGCCACACAGCACACGCTACAATCGATTCATTGAAGAGTAAGTGTGGTGAGCGTGTTATCTTAAGACATGGGCCAGTCGAGTGGCCGCCTCGTTCGTGCGACTTAACGCCGCTTGACTATTTTCTGTGGGGCTACGTTAAGTCATTGGTTAATGCCAACATGCCGACGACGTTGGAAGAGCTCAGAGCCAACATTAAACGTGAAATAGCGGCCGTTTCAGCCGAAATGTGTGGCCGAGTCGTTGAAAATTGGGTCCAACGAATCGACCGCTGCAAACATGCTGGCGGTGGCCATATGAACGAAGTCGAGTTCCATTCATAAATGTTTTGATTGTACTTCAAGCCAATAATAAAGTTTTTGAAATATCTCAAATGGTTTGCCTTTTATTTAAAAAAAAGTTGTCAAGTCGTTATTAAAAAACCCCATACAATATCTAATAAACTGACTGCCTGTAGCCTCATATTCTGACAAAGAACTTACACATCATTTCCGGTGAAACTGGTTTTTGCAAAAGCCACTATACGGAACAGTGAATGCGTTGCTATGGGTGAATTAAAATTCACATTTTCCGCAGAAACGGTGCATTGCATCTACTTTTAAGAACAATAATTATGATATAACTGTACAAGCCTTCAGTAATACCAAAAATTATAAATTAGTTCACGGCTTAACCACTTTTATTTACTTTTTATCACCACCAATTCTACAAAGTCAACCGTTGATAAAAAACTTAAACTAGTTTATTGTCTACTGGTGGACATATTAAAAGTAATAAACAACAATCATTGTACCCAGTCTGATAAGCTTTTTAACCACGTAATGTCAAGGCCTTTTCGAAGTCAATCAGGTAGGCATTTGTTCTTGCTTTTGTTCCAGTTTAAGCTTGGAATATACCATTTCCTCAAATTTAGAAAACCACATAGACTGGGCTCTATTGACCACCTTTTTAACTACATTGCTGCTATTTGAAATGAGACTTATGTTTTGTATTTGTTTTTTATGAATATGAGAAGTATATTTAAGCCAAAAAAACATCGGTACATACATCGGTACAAGTTATTATTTATTATATTTACTACTTTTGTTATTAGAAGTGCTCTTAATACCCCTCTTCTTCCTTGTTTCGTTATAAGCACCCTCCGCTGTAGAGGTCGTATGATGCCGCTTGCTCGTTAAGAGCGGCCCTCTCATTCATCTTTTTTTTTTATAATAACCATTTACTGGCTTTTCTCCTGGGCGAGGGCGCGCGGGTGGTGTAGTAGTTTGAAACTCAGGTGTATTAGGTTTCGGTATTTTTTCAGAAGTGGTTGTCAAAGTGAAGCAGTGCATCCTCAACCAGTGGTTCTTAGTACGTGCTAGTTGTTATTTCGTTACATTTAGCCCAGCCAGCAACCACTCCAACATCAGTGTTATGTCTTCATGTCAGAGTTGACGCCGACGGGATTTTCATATAACTATTTACAAATTCTATGAAAAGACTTTTTCAGAGAATTGTCTCACACGGGATTCGAACCCGCAACCCTCTGCTTAAGAAGTGTATGCATATACTACTACACCATTCAAGCAGTGTTGGGCGCGGTAAGTACGTAGGTGGGTGACCACATGGGAACTCAGTACTCTGCGTGCTGTTGACAAAACGCGCCACATGGGCGTAGTACCCCGGCGTTAAATCCCGGACCCTACAAATTAATTTGTATCGTTCCCTTGATAATAATTATAATAAGCACTACACCATGGCCACTCCCTAAATAAATATGTGTATTTATCATCAGACATATATTTTTGCTAATCTGCTCACGATGTTCTCGCTAATTGCTTTATTCCACTATGCAATTTTTAATATTGAAATCATTTGATATTTGACATACATAAATGTTTACAGACATTGCACGATATATATTTCATTTAAATCTGTATACAACTCATTTAATGTGGTATAGACTTGCTTACCTGACCAATTTCAGGCAATTACCTTGATAGTGATGTGTTTTTCCTGTCATTCCTAAAACTGCTCACTGTACATAATTTTAATTTTATCTGAAATGTACTATAAATCTAAAACCTTCCACTAACAAGAAGAATAATTTTATTCCCAGAAATTATTGCAAATTGTTTTCATACGCTATTTTTCTTTTACACCGTTGAGGAAGTTTAAATTGGCCCTATTTAGGAATTATGAAAAAAGATTTGTGAGAAAATCTTTTTCAGCAATCTGCCGTTGCTCATCACAAAAAAATTAAAAAAAAAAAAAAACAAAAAAAAAAAAATTCTAATGGACTTTTGTAAAATCTTCTCTTCCGGGGCACAATTTCTCGTTTTACACCCATAGAGTACGACATTGCTAACACAACAATATTTATTACGAAAAGATTTTTTACATTTTTATTTTCTTATATTTTTATTGGGGTGTGTTCTTCAACTTTAAGTCGCAACCTATTTTCGGAGCAAGAGTAATTGTGAATGCCACTACAAAGGACCGCCTGCAGTTTTACGGTTCAAAACTATTTTCAAATAATATACTTCTTTCTTATTATTTTTTTCATTGAAAGCTATGTAGGTATTCGTAGACATACTTCTCGTTCAAAGATAGTGAAGGAACATTGCAATCGTCAGAGTTTTCGAAAAAAAGCACACACAAGTCCTTAAGCTACTTCAATAAAATTACAGAAATAATAATAACGTCAAACTAGAGCGGATAGCATCCCAGTTGATGCTAAGAGCTCGGCCGTTTCTAGGTTAAAGTTTGATGGTGGTACCCTTTCCAGTTGGCGTCAATTGGGCATTGTAAGTATTTACGGTACCAGTAAGTTAACCTAACCGCGAGACATCGAAATGAGGTGAAGCAGAATAAATCCTTCAACTACATCAACCTGTCCGCATATACATATGTACGCGCATACATAGATGTTTAGCATAAATTGCAATATACAAGTGCAGAGGGATGAATTTTTCCCGGATACTTGGAATTTGTGTGCTGAAATACGCCTGCAGATATTAATTTCACCAGATCATAATATTCACAGTTCAAGAAAATGTCAGACTGCTGAGTATGCGGGGAACCTCATGGAATACGAGAAAATTCAGAAATGGCTTTGGGTGTCCAGTTGAAGAAAACAAGTGATGAAATACAGAATTATGGAAATTTAATTATTGCTGACACATTTGAAGTTTTGACGATATTTTTTTTTTTGCATTTGCATTATTTTTCGCAAGTAAAATTAATAAAATTAAGAATATATGTTAGTAAATTAAAATAATATGATAACAATAAATTGAAATAAAAATATTTTTTTTTACTATATCTAACAGAAATTAAGTAGTTTTATCTAGTCAAATTTCAAAATTCACTTCGTCGAACAGACGTACATTCCATAGAAAGATGAATATTTTGTATAAATAAATAAAACCCTAGCGGTTGAATAAAAAACTATCATTAAAATTTAAAAATGTTTCATTAACATCACTGGGATTAATGATAATTTTAATACATTATTATTAAATTAAATTTGAGAATGCCGTCAACTTAATGAAAAGTATTACTTACTCATTCGTAAAACGGGGAACGAAGTACACAATCAAGTCAAGTGACTGTACTCGCTATTCTGTCTTAGAACTAATCAGCATAGTATCCGACTTCAAACCCCCAAATCGTGGAAACTGTCGGACAATTCAGCTCTGATATAAATGTAGGTGCGTAAAAAATGAACCTCGGTTCACCGAATACACTATTGTTGTGCTCAAGTGCTTCTTGATTCTTTATCCTCTATCTTTTAATCCACGTTTTGTATATTTTGCTTTTTAAATGATATGACATCATTAATATATATGCACTGATAATCAAGCAAATCTTAAGCCCTTTCGATTTTTATAACGTGATCTCGAAATTCATAACAGACAATTTTAATGCACTCTAAAATGCAAGCAGCTCGTGGTGAGTAACAGATTACAAGACATGAACTTGATTACCCAAACTCTAAATTCAGCAGCCTACTAAATTGATGAGAAAAGGAAAAAAATTGCTAACATACTGAAGAAATGTTCAAGGAGTTAGATAGGCTAATAGAATAATACATGGGCTGTTGCTAAGAGACGGTACCACTTGAATTGAATCCATACCATTTTCAGTTAGTACCAACCTTCAAAGGATACGTGTATAAATCTGACAGCTGTCAGACGATTAGTTCTCGAGATATAGCGTTGTGAGTGAAGCAACTTTTGTTATTGTGAAAAAAAAAAATGGATTCAAAGCAATTTCGTGTGTTGATTTATCATTGCTTTTTGATGGGAAAAAATGCAGCCGATGCAAAGAAATGGCTTGATAAGTGTTACCCGGTGTTACTCTGCACCAGCCGAACGAACCATTCGCAAGTGGATTGAAAAATTTAAAAGTGGTCATACAAGCACCGAAGATGATGTATGCAGTGGACGTCCAAAAGAGGCTGTTTCAGATGAAAACATCAAAAAAGTCCACAAAATGATTAAGTGAAGTTGATCGAGATAGCTGCGGCTCTGAAGATATCAAAAAAGAGTGTTGGATATATCATACATGAATATTTGGACATGCGAAAGCTCTGTTCAAAGTGGGTGCCGCGTTTGCTCACAGTCGACCAAAAACAACAACGTGTTAATGATTCAAAGGAGTGTTTAAAGCTGTTCAACCGCAATAAAGCCGAATTTTCGCATCGGTATGTGACAATGGATGAAACTTGGCTCCATCACTTTACACCAGGGTCAAGTCGGCAGTCAGCTGAGTGGCCAGCAGGCGACGAACCTCGTCCAAAACGACCAAAAACTCAACAGTCGGCTGGCAAGGTTATGGCATCCGTATTTTGGGATACACATGGAATAATTTTCATCGACTATCTCCAAAAGGGAGATACATTGCGTTGTTGGATCGTTTGAAGGACGAAATCGCAGAAAAACAGCCGCATTTGAAGAAAAAGAAAGTACTGTTTCATCGAGACAATGCACCGTGTCACAAGTCGATGAAAACGATGGCAAAATTGAACGAATTCAGCTACGAATTTCCAGATTTGGCCCCCAGCGACTATTTCCTGTTCGCAGGCCCCAAAAGAATACATGCCGGAAAGAGATTTAAGACCGATGAAGAAGTAATCGTCGAAATATAAGCCTATTTTGAGGCTAAACAGAGACCGTACTACAAAACTGGTATCGAAAGAATGCAAAATCGTTTCAATCAGTGTATCGCCCTCGCAGGCAACTATATTGATAAATAAAGTTAAATTTTGCAAAAAATTTTGTTTTACTATAAAACGGCTCATTGTTTATATAAGTATCTTACGTGGAGAAATTCGAGAATAACAATAAAAGAGACCAGGGTGTTAGAGTTGTAAGAAGAGGGGAAACCTCAAACATGCGGATTCGCAGTTACTTTTACAAGAAATAAAAAAATATTTTTGCTGGTTCGCTCATAATTTATTTAGAAGGGAGACTTGTAATGCTATCTTTTCCAACCAAATCAAACGATTTTACGGATTTAATTCAATAATTTAAATGTAAGCCCTTTGATGCTATTTGCAAAATATTGAGGTACTTGGTGAAACAAGAAGACTGATTCTCACTCCTCGGGTGGAAGCACAAATCTACACATACTCGTATGGAGATGATCTCAACCATAGTCGTTATAAACGATAAGACGTTAACAGTCCCACATTATGTATATAGCCTTCATAAATGTTCTCAACGTTTAGAATTATGGCAATTACATTGTAGATACGCCAAATCTGACATAAGAACCGTAAAGTTTGGCATTTTTAATGTACACGTACTAACTAAATTTTTATTATACGAGTACTATAATTTTTGTTTTTTTTTTTTTAATTTTTTTACAGAGACTTATAAAATTCATCTCAGTTAGAAAATTTAATATAACCATGAACGTTTTCGTGCGATGATTTTTTATTATACATGGGTCAACTCAACAATAGCGCGCTTCGACTCTTAGTGATAAAGCACCATCCCAGACCACCGTATTTCGCTGGTTTTCCGAATTCAATTTCGTAAAAGTCATCCTAGATCAATTGATCTGCTAGAAAACATCAATACTGTGCAGGAACTTAACTAATTGAGATATGCTTGGACATTGGTTTTACTCGCATACATACAATATTTATGAACATTTGACTGTCAAAAAGATTTCCTCGCGTTGGATACCTTAAAATTTGACAGTCAGTCAAAAAGACGCTCGGGTCGATAGGTAGTATCGTAGTATATAAGTTTTATATTTTATTAAAACTTAGTTTATATCAAACATGGTAGATGCTTGTAAGCCTTTAATTCCCAACTTCAAGCTTAAAACTAACTTAATGACTAATGTAATCATTCAGATATTAGGATAGGCTTGTGTTACACAGAACATATAATATATAGTTCCTACTTACTTTGCAATACAACAACAGCACAATTTTATTGTTTTAAACTCAGCCAATTTTAATTGAACATATTATATAAAATAGCGTTTTGAATTTCACCTTAACTCTTTTATATCTATCAGAAATTTATTTTTCTATCGTTCTCCTAATGCATTTAGAAAAACTGTCAACCAACAATAAAAACTTATGTCTATTAAAAAGATCTCTTTTGATTTGATTGAAAGGCTTTGCCTGATTTGTGACAAGTGACAAAATCACAAAATGACAATGCAAAAATGCATCAACTGAAATACAATTAAAGTAATAAAAAAAAAAATAGTAAATCATGGGAATGTAGGAAATAAAAAAGAAAAATGTGTCATACTGAATACCAGTAATACGCTTATAGGAGACAAATGTTTGATATTTGAGTGGATATATTTGGCTGTAAATAGGGTGGGAAAACTGTCTATCAGAATATATGAGTCCGAAAATTTAAGCTTCAATAGCCATCTATCCCAAAAAACCGGTATAACCTCTCTCCAAAGGATAGGAAGAAGTTATCCAGTGGTATCAGCAAGTTTTGTGATTTTTTTTTTTTTTTTTTTTGCTTGACTGCAATCCTGACGACTTTTAACAAAATGTTCAATATCCGTATTTAAAAGCCTCTACCATTTAAGCCTATCATTTTTTTTTATTTAATCGTACAATTTTGTTTAGTCTAAATTAAACAAAATTTAATAAACAAATTGTAGAAGGTCCTTTCGAAATAGTTCGAATTTTCTATATATGTATTTGGCCTGATTACATAATCACTGACAACATGCCCTAAATTTTCAACTTCTGATTTAAACCATCTACATATGTCAAATTTAATAATTATTTTTTGTGCCACCCTCCAATCTATCAAGAATTATTAGCAGATTATTTTCACAGTCATTAGATTCCAACCCTTCAACCAACAGTTAATCTAAATCTATGCCAACCTTTTAAAATCTTTCAAAATATTGTCCATAACTTTCTGAAACTCAGCGGGAGCAACCGTACCTGGTAAACCTGTGAAACCCGTCTTAATATTAACCGTCAACAAGTGCTGCACCGCCTGCTGTATTATTTGACAACTGTGAAGTGTCAAAAGTTATTTTCTTTGGATAAATTGCGTGAGTTATTTAAAATTGTTTTTGCGATAGAAAAAAAACATGATTAGTTCCATGGAGCTCTTCTTCACAGATGACTCCGAAAAAGAGAGAATTGTGAAAATGATCAGACTGTGCAAATGAATTCGCGACGGCTCAAATCCCTTAGAACTACCGGGAAATGTGTATGTCCAGAGTTATGACAGAAGATCTACTATACTTTTATTTATAGGTTTATCACGTACTTTCAATTAAATTAAGCAGCGTTTGTCTTTCTTTTAAATGAAATAAAAGACACTTTGACGTTAATTTAGGAATATCGCAGCCAACGGTTTCTGTTATTTTATCGAAAGTACTAAATGTATTGGAAATAAAAATTTTCCAGGTTTAGATAAATATTAATATATCAGAGAGAGAAAAACAAAATGCTCGACAACATTTTTACAACAAAACAAGAATACCAGGAGTTATCGGATGCGTTGACGGGACTCACATTAGAATTGTGGCTCCTGTACGTTTGCGACATCAATATTTATACAGAAATGGATTTTACAGTTAAATGCAATGATTGTGAGTTTTTTTTAGAGCACTTAATTAAAATTTACGTTTACGTAGATGAAAGGTATCCGGGCTCAACACATGACTCTTTTGTCTGGAACTACAGTCAACTAAAAGTAGTTCTGGTGATTCCGGTTATCCTCTTTCGCCGTATTTACTTACGCCTTTAAGAAATGTAGACTCTAATCTCAGAGAAACGGTCTTCAACAAACTTCATGAAAAATGCAAAAATATTGTAGAGAGGACATTTGGTGTATTGAAGAGTTGATTCCGATGCCATCTCAACGAACGGAAGTTATATTATTCCCCGGAAAAATCTACAAAAATAGTAAATGTATGTTGTGCATTACATAACATCTGTCGTAGTTACAACGTTTTGGATACAGAACAATTTTTCCTTGCTCGACTAGTACCAGGTTAAGAAGTCACATGAACGGGCGTATTTCTGTTGTTCTTCATCAACTTCAATATGCTCTGTTGTTAGCGGCCTCGATATGTCTCTGATTACTCCGAAAGATCTGCAAGGTAGATCGATGGCGTGTTGAAGACTGAGTAGCCCGTCTACAAATTTTTCCAAAGGATACAAAGGGATAAATTGAAGAAGGCCCACCTCTTTTTTGTTGGAAGCAATTTTTTTCTTTATTTTTGGCTATTAAGAATTTTAAAATTTTTATTGTTACAAACTTTTAAAAACGTGAACGTATTGATTACCTTGTGTCATTCCCTCCCGTGTGGGAGGACCTAACGAATTTATTTCAATTGCAAATATCCCCCAGTACTCTTTTTGAAATTTTTTAGATGAGCCAAATTCATTCCAGTGAATTTGACAGAAAAAAAATGAAGTTCTAGTCGAACGTTCGCTAACCGTAATAGAGCGAAGTCGTAATTCATTCATTTTGACGTTTTTAGCGCATGAAATTTTTGTAATTCGCTAACCGTAATACAAAACAATCTCATTCGCCTCCTTTTTCGTTCGATTCACTAACCATAATAGGCGTGTTAATTTTACTACTTTTTTGTCCAACATATCTTGTTTACTTTAAAAAATTTTCTCCAAGTTGAAAACAAACTAACCAACAAGTCGCTCCTGAAAAGAGGAGTTAAATTACAATTTGATTTAGTGATAAACTATTATTTGGTTAACATTAGTGGTATAACTAAAACACGGTGTGTAGACGTCAATGTTCAATAGAAGAAGAACAATTTATTAAAAACTGGAAACTATAGCCATTAGTACAAATATTAAAATGACAGAATTGACGAGTTATGTTTGTTTTGGCAACTTAAGTGAGGTTCAAACTATTTCAACACCCTACCGGAATGACTTATTTATACAGTAATAATTTTGTATAGTTTCATTAAATAATTCATTCAAAAGAAAAGTTTAAAAACAAGGTTCAACTAAACATTTAATTCCATTTAAATCTTCTTCAATATTCATTAAATTGTTTGATTTTTCAAATTCAGATTTTACAAGACATTTACATAGTTAAACAATCTGCTAAATTTTCATAACTAAGTACAAATTGAAGATCAATGAATTTTTAATCAATTTTTTTCTCTAATGGATTGTGTTTTGATTTCGACGTGCTTTGTTCTTGAAGAATTGCTGTTATTTTTAATAATTTGGATAGTGCTTTTGTTATCACAATAGATGATCATTCCTTTGGATGCTTCGGGAAACAACTCTAGCTTGGAGCTTTGAGCCACATAGACACTTTTGTGATGCCATCACGATCTGATTCTGTTGATTAAAGTGCAACTGTGGACTGCCGTTTTGAAGACCAGGAAAAAGGGGCTAATTACATCGTGAAGATGTAGCCTGATGTTGATTTTCTGTCGTCTTCGTCGCCAGCCCAGTCGCCATAACAATAATCCTTCAAGTTGTCATCCTGAGAGGTAAAACCTGTTTCTTGTTGATAGTGCCCTTGAGATAGCGAAGCACTCGTTGTAATGCCGTCCAGTGAGCCATTCCTGACTTCCCGGAATATCTGCTAAGTAAATTAACCGCAAAACAAAGTCTAGTTGTTTGTGCAGCGAATAATAGATTGCCAATACTCTCAATGTACGGTTCATTTAAAAGAGTTTCTTTCTCATCAGGTGAAGGACACATCTTAGATGATACTTTTTATTTGGATCAAGAGGTGAACCAACTGGGTTGCAGTCACTCATCCTAAATTTTTCTAAAATTGTTCCAATGTACTCCGAGTGATAGATTGCTATAGACCCATTTGACTTGTCACAAGAAATTCTAATAACTAAGATTGATGACGCCTCAACTAGGTCTTTAATTTTAAAATTCTTTTTAAGCAATTCCTTCAATTCCTCCTCCTGATGCTTGTTGTTGTAAAATATGAGAGCATCATTAACGTATACAGCGATAAACATCACTCGTTCATCCTGTTTAAAGTAGTAGTAGATCAGCTTCATATCGTTTGATGATATCATATCGTTTCATATCGTTTTTTTCGTAATTTACAAACCCTCCCAGTTTTATTGTCAAACCCTTTTGGATGATTCATATAAATTTCTTCAGGAATTTTTTCCATTGAGAAAAGCAGTAGCGGCATCTAACTGAGAAATTTTCAAATTATATTTAATACCTAGAGCAATGAAGAATCTAATTAAGGAGTAACATGTTACCTGAGAAAATTTTTCATGATAATCAATACCTTTCTTTTGAGAAAAACCCCTGCACACAAGTCTAGCTTTGTATTTAATCACATTACCATCTTTATCTCTTTTGGATTTAAAAACCCACTTGCAATCCGTGCATGTTTTTCCTTTCAGTGTTGTGACCAAATCCCATGTATTATTTTCTTGCAACGAAAGAAGTTCCTCTTCCATCGCCTCTCTCCGTCAACCGTTTCTGGATCGCCGAAAAACTCTGCACTCAGACCATGTTCAATTTGTTTTTGTTTTTGTGCTATACGTTTGGATCGACGAATTTCATTTTCAGCGGTAATGATGATTTCTTCATATTTATCTTCATCTGCAAGGCACTGTACAGTTTTATTTTTAGTGGTAATATGAATTTCTTGAGATGGAACTTCTTCTTCAAAACACTGTTCAAATCCAAACGGCTCCTCCTCTACCTCCTCTCTTGATTCAATAAATTGTATCTCATCATTTGCATTGTCATCTGCATCGTTTAATTAAGCTTCTGTTAATTCTTTCATCAACTCCGTTCTGTTCTGGTGTGTAGGGTGCGGATTTCTGATGCCAAATCCCACTGGCGGTCAGATAGGCTTCGAAGGCTCTGTTCCGTCGTCAGTACGTGGAGTTTTTATACTCTACGAAGTTTGTTTTTCTACAAAAGACTTGAACATTTTAAATTTATCAAAAACTTTTTTTTTGTTTTTTTTTTTTTTAACTGGAAAAACGAATACTTTCCTGGTATAATCATCAACGAATGTGACGAAATACCTATAGCCAGTGCATGATTTAACGTGAAGTGGACCGCACACATCGGAATGGATTAGATCCAAAAACTTCTTTTGCACGTCGTCCCTCAGATTTGAACGGAGCTTTTGTTTGCTTTCCCTTAAACATGTGACGCAGTTTTTTAGCTTTCTTCCTTGAATGATTATTCTGTCCGCTGCTAATTTTTTTTCTAAAAGTTTCTTCGCAAATGTGTCCCCAGCCTTTAGTGCCACAATTAATGATTAACTATTGCACGTAAAGCATATTTATGATTTCTGTTTGGTAATTCGCAATTCAACTGATACATTCCGTTTACTTGATCAGCTGTGGCTACCAATTCTTTATTTTTGTTGAGGATTTGACATGAATTTTTATTAAACAACACTGTATTACATTGCTCCCGTAGTAAACTTCGTTGATGAATTCTCTACCGCCATCACCAGTGGTTTAAAGCTTTCTGGACGTCCAGCGAGCATTAGAGATGCTACAATTTCATCGTCAATCTTTAATCCCGCTTTCCTGACTTTCATAGATATCATCACTATTTGATTGATTCATCCTCCATGTTGTCACAGTCCGTGAGCTTTTGTTGTACGAGACGCTTGAAAAGTTCCACCTTTCTGCATAGTCCGTTGTCTCCAAAGGCGCTTGTGAGGCTTTCCCATGCACTTTTTGCTGTGATTGCACCTGCAACGTATGAGTAATTTTGCGATTACATACAATAAGAAAAATTAACTCTGATCAGACCTTTAAATCTTTCTCTTGTTCCTCAGCGCTGTCAGTTGTTGGCTTCTTCTCCATACAACCCCATTGCACTGTTATGACCGTGCCTGGGCCCATAACCTATTATTTGGTTAAAATTAGTGGTATAATTAAAATACGATGTGTATACTTCAATGTTCAAGAGAAGAAGAACAATTTATTAAAAACCGGAAACTATAGCCATTAGTACAAATACTCGTATTTACAAGAGTGTATTTAATGACTCATGACAATTTCCACCTCATGTTCTGTTATAACATTGAGGTGCTTTGAGCAGCTTTGATTTTAAGTTTTGAAAATTTATTTTTGTAGGTTTTTATAGTTAATAGCTATAAAACTATATTAATACACATAATACTACCTCAGCTAAACTACTAATATTTGACAACGAATGTATACACCCTAGTAACAAATCATTTATTTCATATACTTATATGTACTCATATATTGCATTTCATATTGTTTGCAATTTACTTTTTTTTGGATTTATTTCATTATTTTGTTTTCAAAAATATTTTCTTACGTGCCACTTTTCTTCCACAATTAAAAAAAAAAAAAAAGAATTTCTATAGTCCATCCTGTTAAACTGTTACTCTTAAAGTTGCCTTTAATCCATCTCGAATTCGATTGATTTTTTTCTTGATTTAAAATAACAATACTATGTACGATATCATAAGACTCTGGTCTAAGGTGCCTTAGTTGCTAATTTGTCATTTCCATACCTGAGAAAATTCAAATGCTTTGTCAAATGTAAGTTCCGTTTCGTTTAAAAGCTTTAGTTGAATGCTCTCAGAGTATATTCCAAAAATCAGCTTGTCTATTAAAGCACCATTTTAAAAAGTTTTGAAATTATATGTCCAAGCCAATGTTTTAAGATTAAGTATACTCGTATAATCGTTGATTGTTTTTTCATGTAGACTTAGATATGTTTTATAAAATTTTAATCTCTCGGCGATTGTATTCACTTTAGGATTAAAATATTCTTCCACTATCAAAATGAATCCATCAAACGATTTCTTATCCGGTTCATCGGGAATTTTATAAGATTAAAATTATTAAATTCTCTTTGCCTCTGTACTTTTTGTTGTTCCAAGCCAAACATGTAGAGTTCCCCTATCAGTATACAACTTTTTTTTGTTTTCAAACATATCGTTATACGCGTGTCATCTTCACTCACTGAATACTGGGTGAATACTGAGGATCAAATTATGGCATTTGCTTACACACAACACAATTTTTAGACGGCAATCTGCCCAAAAATCTGGACGAATAAAAGAATATCCTAAATGCATACTATAGTTGTCTTTGCACCGAATCAACACTTATTTCTTAAAGACAGGTCAACAACTCCCAATCTAAAGCCATGTGTACATATATGTACATACATCTGTAATCCACTTGTAGTGATGGTTTACAACCCCAAATATAGGAGCTTCTAAAGACGAGCAAACAAATTTAGTTGTATAATTATATTTGGTGCTGATATTATATACAAAAACTTAATTACTTTCTTACGTTGGTGAGGTCCACTTTCACTTCTTTCCGGTCTGGAGTCAAAAATTTTCTGGGCCGGTATGCAGGTGTCCCTGCGCTCAAGTCGATCTTCTTATCTAATCCGGATAATAGGGACATCCCCTATAGTTCGCTGTTAAAGCGCCTCCTCCATCCTCTATTAATGTAATCGGGACCGAAAATTACCCGATTACATTTGCTTTCGACTTTCGAGCACTTTCATTCACTCTCGTCAGTGTTAGCGTCGCATAGCACGACTGCAATGATCAGTGTCTTGTATAATACCTTTTTAGTTGTTCGAGTGAGAGCTTTGCCTTCTAAGCAAAATGAAGCAGCGATTAGCTTCTTGTGATTTTTCGTATGAGCGGAACGGAGGCAGAAAAAAATCCTTTACTGCCTCAAAGTAGTTGCTGTCTATCGGGAGGTTTTGTTTTGGGTATCGATATTGGTTGAGAGCATATACTTTCTGTGTCCTTCGTTGACCGCTAGGTCAACCCTTATTTAACGTTCCCTTATTTAAAATCGGAAAAACAATGCTGATGCTTCATTTCAACAAGTGAAACCTCAGCATTGCAGATAAGAAATCAAGTGTACCAAGTGTGGGGGGGCTTGCTGTTAGACTGGCAAATAGCAGTTAAATTTGTTTTTATGCCTTACGCCTGCTGGTATCGAGCTTAAAACTACTTCGTATCATGTCAGTAACGACGTATGTAGTTAGCCATTTGTTGAAGATGTTATACACTTTTTATTAGACTTGATCGATGTTTTGCTGCCACGAAAAAGTCATTTACACCCAAAGAAAACAGATTATTATATGATATAATAATAATGTGGTTGGCTGTGCTTCCAAATTGAACTTTCCAGTGAACGTTCATCAACATACCTAAAAAGTCTTCCCTTTGAATACCAAAATAAATCTCCATATAGACAAAATAAAAAGAAATAGAATGGAGCCGATTAAAATTGTATATCCTTTGTATAGCAGAAAAGGAGGAGACAATCCTAAGCAAGACCTTTTCAAAAAAGTTTCTTAAAGAGGATATGGAACTAATGCTTAACCTAGAAGTAAATACATTGTATTTTAAAGCATGTATGGCAGAGTAATTAAAGTTAGATATCTAAATAGGAAAATTAAAACCAATTAAAAAAAAAAATATTAGATATAAATTAATAATGGTTTCAGAATTTTAACCATACGTGAATGTATGTATGGTATGTTTCATAGATGTATTTTAATTCATTTCTCTCTTTTTTTTCAATCAAAGTAACGAATTATCATAGATTATGCTACTTTGTAACTTGATTCTATGTGCAACGCTGTTTTTGGTATATACAATACCATATACTCGTATGTACACATGTTTATATGTATATAAAAACTCGAGTCAAAACAACAGGTAATATCGGCGCTCAAATCAGCCAACATACTGCGTAACACTGGAATATACAATATCTAAAAATCTACCCGCCTCGGTTCGCCAGAAGTGGAATAAACTGATGTGCATCAAAAGACATCTTAACGAATGTAATTAAGAAATCAAAATACTGGTAAGAGAAGATCGAATGTTCATCAACAGAAATGTTTTTCGCTGGAGCACCACGCTGGAATTTTTGCATAACAATGCTACCGGCGGAATTCAAGTTTTAAATGACATTTATGAGACAGATCTTCAACATCAGCTGTCTTCTATCATAGAGACAGATAATTTAATTTCAGATGGTTTAAACATCAAAAAACATCATCGCACGCCACCTATACATGGGCTGAAAAGTCCAGCCGTTTCTAAGAGAGGGCACCATTTTCAGTTATTACCAACCTTCAAAAGATACTTGTATGAATTTGACAGCTGTCGGACGATTAGTTCTCGAGATATAGCGTTGTGAGTGAAGCAACTTTTGTTATTGTGAAAAAAAAAAAAATTGATTCAAAGCAATTTCGTGTGTTGATTTATCATCGCTTTTTGATGGGAAAAAATGCAACCTATGCAAAGAAATTGCTTGATAAGTGCTACCCGGACTCTGCACCAGCCGAACGAACCATTCGCAAGTGGATTGAAAAATTTCAAAGTGGTCGTACAAGCCCCGAAGATGATGCACGCAGTGGAAGTCCAAAAGAGGCTGTTTCAGATGAAAACATCAAAAAAGTCCACCAAATGCTTACGAATGACCGTAAAGTGAAGTTGATCGAGATAGCTGAGGCTCTGAAGATATCAAAAGAGCGTGTTGGATATATCATACACAAATATTTGGACATGCGAAAGCTCTGTTCAAAGTGGGTCGACCAAAAAAAACAACGTGTTGATGATTCAGAGGAGTGTTTAAAGCTGTTCAACTGCAATAAAGCCGAATTTTTGCGTCAGTATGTGACAATGGATGAAACTTGGCTCCATCACTTCACACTAGAGTCAAGTCGGCAGTCAGCTGAGTGGCGAGCAGGCGACGAACCTCGTCCAAAACGACCAAAAACTCAACGGTCGGCTGGCAACGTTATGGTATCCGTATTTTGGGATACACATGGAACAATTTTCATCGACTATCTCCAAAAGGGGTAGACTATCAACAGCGACTATTACATTGCGTTGTTGGAGCGTTTGAAGAAAGTGCTGTTTCATCAAAACAATGCACCGTGTCACAAGTCGATGAAAGCGATGGCAAAATTGAATGAATACGGCTACGAATTGCTTAGCCACCCCCCCCCCCTCCCCAGCGACTATTTCCTGTCGACGAAACAGAGGCCTATTTTGAGGCTAAACCGAAGTCGTACTACAAAATTGGTATCGAAAGATTGAAAACTCGTTTCTATCAGTGTATCGCCCTCGAAGGCAACTATATTGATAAATAAAGTTGAATTTTGCAAAAATTTTGTGTTGTACCATAAAACGGCACTGACTTTTTAGCCCAGGTTAGTTTTTACAATGGAAGCAGTGTAGTACATACACCAACCAACAGCAATTCCTTTACAGCATAGGGTGATGTAAAATTTTTCAATTTAATTAATACTTTTGATATCGTGTTCTTATACGAAATATTTTTAATCGAAGACGAATGTAATTTGTATACAAATAGTTTTAACAGCTTTGAGTTTATTCGGATTCCGGCAACGGAAGATGCTATTTTGGTCACAAAAAGTCTCTTCTAAATATAACGTCCGAATTTAAAGTTGTAGATGAAATATAATATTCTTGAAATATATAGAATAAACTAAAAATATTATAATAACTTCGTACATAAATTGTTATCACTGGGAACGAGACATTAATGCACTTTATAGTTATATTGAATACAGCGAAAGCGATAATGTCATGGTAATTGGAGATCTGAATTCTAGAATAGGTACAGAAGAAGGAAGAGAAAACAGATATGCGAGAAAACAACGAAAATCAAAAGACACAATAATCAATGCAAGGGGAGTCAAACTTCTAGATCTCTTCCTTCGGATTTCGAATAATGAATGGAGTTTTTGAGTCGGATAAGTGCGGAGAATACATCTTAATTGGTCAGCAAGGATGTTCAGTCATTGATGATTGCTTAGCAAGGGAAAATTTGATTCCTGGGAAAGCGGGTCCCAAAGTTCTGAGTGTTCCATATTTAGACCGTTTGCCCTTAATAATACAATTTGAAATAGAATACAAGGGTCGAGATGAAACAACTAACTTAGATTTCCTCCCAAACTGAGATGGAAAGCAGTTAAAGCGGATGAGTATAGATACAATCTCGACCGAAACCTTCCAACAGAGGGCCAACTCAAGGTAAGCGATATCGGAGATATAATAAAATCATCGTATCCGGTTTGCAGAGAGTATCTTAGAAAAGTCTCCAAACAAAAATCGAAGTGGTTTGATGTAGGTTGTGAAAAGGCACGTCAGAAGTATATTGGATGGCTGAAAGCCTTCAGAAAATATAACAGTAACTCTTTCCAAAATATATACAAGCAAACAAGGCATTCAAGCAAATGTGCAAAAAGAAAAAGTATGGTTTTTATAAAGCCGAAGCTCTTAAGCTTACTCACTGCAGAGATACCAAAGAATTCTAGATGGCCTTAAACCAATTAAATGGGAAAAAACTCTAAATAAGTACAAAAATATATATAGTCGCATTGTACGACCACTTAAAATTACGTTTGAACCCTTAGAAAACTACCCCATAGATACTGCTATAACACATGAGGAAGCGCTCGATGATTTGAGGAAACTTAAGGATGGAAAAGTACTAGGATGGAATGGAAATAATAAAATATGGAACTGAAACGCTCAGTTTAACCTCTGTGTTTAATACCATTTTGGATACTGGAGAAATGTCAACACAATACAAGGAATAATTTATTATATGTCTCATCCATAGAAAGGGTAACATAGCTGATCAAGCCAATTATCGAGGAATCTCTTTCCTTAACGCCTCTTACAAGCTGTTTACAACAATTCTCAATGATAGGCTAACAAGTTGGATTTATAGTAAAAAAATTACTCGATAATATTTTTGTACTGCAGCGCCAGCCAGTATCTTCATCAAACAGAAAAGAAGCTATACGTCTTTTATGTCGACTTCAAAGCTGCCTTTGATGACCGCAGATCTTTATTCATTAAATTATACAATTATGAAATGTCAAGAAAGTTTGGAAAAGCGTTTGAAAAAATCTACGATTGAAATTTGTCAGTTGTATGGGACGGGTCTGAAACCTCGTAGTGGTTTGAATCAAAGATGGGTGTCAAGCAAGGATGCACCCTTAGTCCAAACTTCTCACCCTTTTAATCGAAGACCTAATTGAATTCCTACCTGGTGAATACAAATTTCGGATACTCTTATCAAACCTCTTATATTTGCGGATAATGTTGTACTGTTTGCTTATTTACCCGAAACTCTTCAACTGATGATTAACCGTTTTGAGGTATACTGCCGAATTTGGGACCTGGGGGTAAATTTTGGCAAATCGAAGGTGATGGTTTTTCGAAAAGGATCAGGAATGAGAAATGGCATTTTAACAGACAGCCAATCGATATCGTTAGAGCTTACAAATTTTTGGGAGTAACGATAACGAGTAACCTAAATATGGCAAGTCACCTCAAAGGCAAATTGGTTAAAGCAAAAAGTGCTATAAAAGCAAAATGGAAAATTTGGTTTTCAAACAAAACAATTAATCATAGCGTTAAATATAAAGTTTTTGTTGCATTGGCTGAATCTATTATATTGTGTGCAGCACAGGTCTGGGGAGAAGAAAAGTATGAAACTGTCGAAAAACTTCTTAGGTACTTCGTAAAAATGTCCTTTCGTTTACACAAAAACACCCCTAACTATATGATCATAATTGAGACAGGCATGTCACCACTTTTCATAAAAACACTCAAGTATCATGTTGATTATATTACAAAAGTTCTTAATATTCCAGATGAACGACTAAAATTCTAGCACTACAAGCGATCGAGAAGAAAAATCATTGGTATAAAAATTGCAGGAACTCGCGGGCTAATGTGAACCAATTTACAAATAAAAGATGAGAATGGAAGGTACTTCAATAAAGAACTCTTGACTTTTGTTCCTAGTGCAGAGTGGACGGCATAAACGAGGCTAAATCATCAGTGTACCGATAAATCTACACCCATCTTTCTCACAACTTGTGTGAACGTAATTACTTCCATAACGAAAATAAACAGGAACTGATCTCGGCGATCTTTAAAATGAGAGAAAAACTGATAAGGCTTCATTAAAAACCTCATCGAGAAGACCTCCCAATCTACTGCAGCTTATGTAACCTGCAAGAAAGAGAGGATGTTATCCATTTTGTTAGTAAATGTCCAGTTCTATGTGAAATAAGGAGAAGCATATTAGGCAGTGTTCTAAGTTGAGTAGAACTTAGAAATAATTTTATTGCAAGAAGGATATCTTGCACCAAAAGTGTGTTAATTGCTCGAGATAAAAATGAAACAAACTTGCTCGTATTACGATATAATCTTTAATCGTACCGATCTAGTCTACTGCTAACTGACAAGTGGCCGTAAGATTTGCATTTTAGTTCCCATGAAGCCTTGCTTTTAGTCGCCACTGTGCTTTACCTTAAAATTTTATTTTATTATACATCATATGGTCATTGAACTTGATCTTGAACTTGAAATTCTTATATACCTATAGATCCATTAATACATTTACATTATCATTTGCTTTCATGGGAACTGTATGAATAATTACATGTATTACATTTACATTAGTATTCTACTTTGCCCCGTATTTGATATTGGGGGTGGGAATGGGATGATCATATAGTGAATGATCTCCTTTTTCTTTTTGTTTATTATTATTTTGTTAGCCATTACCACCATGTTGCAAATTTGACATTTCGTTTGTTTTCTAGTTTCGGTCGATCGGGTTATTTTATTCAAACATTTTTAATTTAATAAAATACGCGAAAGTTTGACGCGATCGGGTTTACTTCATTGTGTGTACTATATGCTAGTCATCTGGGTTATGTATTTCTTGTTTCCATATCTCAGTGACTAGTCCAATATGCGCAATGAATGCAACAGTCAATTGTGCAAATGGTTTGGCAATTGCATTTTAATATTGTACCACTAATTCATTTTAGCTTATATTGTTTTCGTTGGCGTAATGTGGTGCCTTGTGTTTTAAATTGTGTTGGGAACCAACATGCTCCCGGCCTTCGGGGCATGCGGCTAGTCCTGCCGCTAATTTGCTGTTGTGTTCGTTGGCCGGATGGCTGTTTTGCTCTCGGTACGACGTGTGGTTTGCAAAATGATAAAAAAAACAAACAAAAGAAATAGTAATGTTTTTTTTGTATGTGTAAATATACATAATGTGCAAAGTGACAGAGATGTTTAATATTTATTATCTTTTTTGGACCTAGTTCCCTATTAGTTTCAAGGGATGATCGGCTGTATTAGCATGGGGTAAGTTATTTTTTGATTTATTTAAGTTCATTGGTTTGTATTATGTTTATAGTTCATGTTCGCTATTAATATTTGTTTTGTTTTTTTTCCTTCATTGGGGTGTTTTCCTACATATGCCCGAGTGCGATGTACTCTTCAATACATGCTGTGTATGTCTCCTTTAGATTAGTGTTTGATTCGAGCCGTTTCTCAATTTGAAAAAACCTCGCTAAAGCTGCTCTTTTAGAGTCACCAAGATTTGGACGTCTATTGTTTTTAAATGGTAACTGAACTTCGTACCTGCCATCGTCTCTTATTTTGCAGGTACTTTCATAGTGTTCTTCGCATTTCTTCTCTTTCTCAGTAAATTTCCTAACATCTAGGTCCTCTTCTAACTCCCAAAACCTTTTTAACGGAGTTGAAATGGTTTTGAATAGTTATTGTTTTGGATTGACCTGAACTGGTTGTGTTCCCAGTTAGAATCCAGCCTAACTCCCTGCATTGAGCAACAGGGGCTCCGTTTTCACCTTTTACAAGGCCTTCCAGAATAAAAGCGTCCACGCTTTTGTGGTCAAATGGTGTGCTGGTAGCAGTGACGTCAGTTGTTCGAAAACAAATGCCTTGACATGTAGAGCAAATGATGTCTTAGTCAAGGGACGGACTGTAAAATCAACTTGGTGATTTGATACGACAGTTGACGTCTGCCCTAAACCTGTGACTTGTGACTTTTCTTTTTTAGATTGAGCAGTAACAAATGTTGCTCCGGGGTCAATTAATGTCCTTAGAATGTTCTGTTTTCCATTGGTTGCAGAAACTTTGACCAATGCTGTCGCTAGCAATGCTTTTGAATGCATTTAATAAGATAATTTACAACATGTATGTTGATGGTTAGATACCATTTTCGTGTGTTTATATTTTGGACATTTGTGTTTCTAGTAATGTGCGAGTTTATGCTACATTGTTGACACGCATAAGGTTGATTTGGAGATTGCGCGTACGCTTGAGCAAGTTGAGGGACCACAGTTCATGTAGTCCTGTGGTTTATTGGGAATATATGAATTAGCATTCTGTTTTAACGGATTGGTATTGGCTTGATTTTGGTTCGCTGATATAGTATTAGTGGTACTTGTCATCTCTGTGGAATTGTTGGGGAATGATTGTTGACAAAAGTGATTTTGAACGTTTTGTTGAGCATATTGTTATGCATGTTGTTGATTATTTTGTGGATTGTTTTGTTGATTGTTTTGTTGAGACCGTTCCATATGAAGAAGAGTGTGATGTTTTAAATTAAACTTGAAACATCGATTCGTGCTTGTGCAATTGTTTATATGATGGTCATAACCAAGGCAATTAGAGTAAACGGAATTTCTTTTGGTTACCTTTCTTACAATGGCGTAAACTGTGCGCGCCTTTGCAGAGCCTACAGCGAAACTGTTTGTCTACTCTTCTTTTTTTTTACATGATATGTGCTGGAAATAGATTTTTGAAACGATGTTGATGGCATGAAATTTTCAAGTGAGCTGAATCTACCCTCAATGAAAGATAAGAAGGTTTTCCAATTGGGAATACTTCTTGAAGTCCCTAATTTCGTTTCCCAATCTTTTTGTGCGATTTTTGGGAGTCTGTGATACATGAGGTATATTAGTATGGGCTCCCATGAATCCACCTCCGTTCTTAGATGAAAGAGCATGGATACACTGATTACTGGTATCATGCAAGGCCCTTAAGAGATCGGCCGATTCAAATGTAATTTTTTGTTGCTCTAACAAAATTTTCAACTGTGTGTTCACTAGTTTTCTTTTGTTTTGAAACCTTTCGGTGATGATTTCCCAAGACGATGCGTATCTTTTCCTATCGATTGGAAGATGTGAGATTAACTCTCCAGGTTTTTCACCCAAAGAAGATTTTAGAAATTGTAGCTTCTGGATATCAGACAGATCAGCGTTTTGATCTATTAAATTTTCGAAAACGTTGTGGAATTCACTCCAGTCTTCAGGGTTGCCTGAAAATGGCTTTATATTAATTCGCGGAAGACAAATATCCAACACCCCAGATCTGGTGGTATTTAATCGTGAGATATCGAGATTGGCACTGTGGTCGTGCGGAAATTTATCAATGTCATCGTTATTCATGAAACTGAATTTGAAATACATATGCTTGATTTTGGCATATGTTTCATCCACGAGATATTTGTCTTTTTGCGGATCCACCGCACTGTTAATTATTGAAGTGTGCATGCCCTTAGCACATTTAAAAACTTCATCGACATCAGCTAAACACGCGTTTACATAACCCTTTGATTTGAGCGATTCGATTTGCTTTTGGTATTCTTCGAAATCACTAGATAATTCCTCATGAATACGTTCTTGCTTTGCGATAGATTTTTGGAGTTTACTCATGATTATGTATGTTGTATTATTTCACTGATTGATTCAACTTTTGTGTTTTAAGTTTAATATATTATCTTAGGTGGATTTGGGTTCTTGCACTTATGTATAATATGAATGTTGGTATATAGTGTATATTGCAAAAAAGGCTTTAGAAAAGAGGAATAAAATTCCTTCCTTAATTTGCTTTTGCAACTGTAACTTGAGTCTCCTTGACAGTTATGGTTGCAGAAGACTTGTGTTGCACAGTTCCTTGCTGTGAATAATATAGTTGTTTCGCTTGCAGACCGCTGTATCGCTTGTAGACCGTTGTATCGCTTCAATACCGTTGTGCCGCTTGTAGACCACTATATCACTGTAAATCATTTGGGTTGAGGATTTGTTCACTCGGTATGTTCGAGTATTGAGCAATTGAACATAGAAATATGTGTTTTGGTAAATGGAGCACTCAAAGGATTAAAAAGAAAAAGAATTCCTACCTTGGATTGCTTTTGTAACTGCAACTTCAGTATATGAACTATCAGTTACAGTTGCTTAAGGCTTGCAGCTGCAGCTGTACGAGATATCGTCAACTCGTTGGATACTGGGGCCGATAGACTGTCCGTCGTTGATCGGGCTGCTAATTTAGATTGGCGTTCTAACTATGCACTTTTGTACGTTAGTGATAATGTACTTTTACACTTTATGCACTATTCACTTTGTGTTTTAGTTGTATTTAAATTAAACTATCGTTCATTTTATATGCGGTTCTTATTATCGAAGAATCATGTTCTAAGTCAAAATTTAGGAGAAGATTTATCTCTCTTTCCGTTTCAAGTACCCGACTTAGAACCTTAGGGGAATTGCTTGTCCACTTTCTAAGCGGAAATCCTGCCGACTTCAAGATATCCTGAAGGGGACATAAGATGGTGACCACGAGTTTGACCTTGAGACCCTTTCAAGTTCAAACGAAGGTCACTTTTGATTTTTCAAATGATAATTCCTGATTTTCATTGCTCAGTCGTATTGCTCGTAGGCTTGTCATTTGTTTTTATATACTGCGTTTAGCATAACCCAGAAACAACGACGTGGACGTAGCAGTATTTTGTTTCCTTCGAGGTGATTAAATAGAGTGGGTTCCCTTGCCACCCACTGTTGAATCATTGAATTCTTCCCATTTCGACGTTTATTTCCCGAGACTATTTCAACAAATGCTCGAAAATGTGACCATTCACTTCAATACACTTGTGAATTCGCGCTCTAAATGAACTAACAGAACTGAGAAATGTTTCTGACGTAATCTTCCGGCAAGCTTCAGTTATTCGTCTTTTCATGTCCTCACGTGTTGTTGGCTTTTTTCTGTAAACCTCACATTTCAAGTAGCCCCACAAAAAGAAATCAAGTGACGTAAGATCAGGGGATCTAGCAGGCCATTGCCTCGGACCCCCTCGTCCGATCGATCGTTGATAGTAAACATTGTTTAATACGCCCTGGGATACTTGGGAATAATGGTCTGAACAACCATCATGTTGCAACCACATTGTTTGTCGCAACTCCAATGGGAGTTCTTCTAGTAATACTGGAAGATGGTCCCGCAAGAAGTTTGCATACTTTTCGAAATTCAAGTTGCCTTCAATAAAATATGGACCTATTAATATATCCCCAATATTTCCCCCCAAGTTGTCGCAACCAAAAAGGATTTTCGGTAGCCCAGTAATGCATATTACATCGATTGACCGTACCGTGATTGGTTAAAGTCGACTCATGAGAGAATAACACCTTGGCGAAGAAAAGTGGGTATCGTTTAATTTGCTGAAGTGCCCATTGTCAAAAGGAAACCCGGTTGCGAAAATCCTCCCTAGAAAGTTTTTGATGAATTGAAACATGGTAAGGATGGTATATATGCCGATGTAATATCTTACAGACAGTCGTTTGTGAAATTCCTGATTCACGACTTATTTGGCGAGTGCTAATGTGAGGATCTTGTGCAACGGCAGCTAACACAGCTATTTCATTGTCCTGAACAGCCCCCTTATCTGACCGATTCCTTTTCTTTCGTTGCACACTTCACCAGCGAATTGTTGGATGACCCGATAAATGGAAGCGCGCGATTGTATCTGGTGTGGGAAACGTTGGGCGTAAAGAGCAACAGCACCATCGATGTTCCTTCCACTTTTTCCATAAATTAATATTATTTCAATTTTCTCTTGAATTGAAATAGCCTGCATTATCAATCTGGAAAACGTTACTAATAATAATCAGTTCCTCAAAACAAATATCGATTTTTAAATGAGGTACAGTTCCGTTCAAGTAGAAAAAAAAGGGCAGAGTGCACAGTTTAGGAGATTTTGTCTCTATCTGAAATTTCTTTGAGTTTAAACTTCACTCGAGGTAATAATGACTTCCTCAAAACAAATCTCGACCTTCTAACCCCCTAACAACGTTGGAAACCGATTAATGATTTAGGCGTGCCAGTGCAGTGGTATCTAGCACTGAATGAATAAGACCTTTGAGACAAAGTCGTGTGCCCCATTGAGGAATACGACTGAGTAATGAAAATCAGGAATTATCATTTGAAAAATCAAAAGTGACCCTTGTTTGACCTTGAAAATCTGTCTCAAGGTCAAACTCGTGGTCACCATATTATGTCCCCTTCAGAACTGACTTTTGTCTGAAATATTTTTCGCGATATTGCGTATTTTTCAAGTAATTTGGATGTCTCAAGTTAAAAAACTCACCAGGTAGATTCATTAATACATTTACATTATCATTTGCTTTCATTGGAACTTTATGAATACTTACATGTATTACATTTACATTAGTGTCCTACTTTTTACATTAATACCCCATATTTGATATTGGGGGTGGGAATGGGATGATCATATAGTGAATGATCTCTTTTCTCTTTTTGTTTATTATTATTTTATTAGCCATTATCACCATGTTTCAAATTTGACATTTCGTTTATTTTCTAATTTTTTACGCGATCGGGTTTATTTCATTGTGTGTACTATATGCTAGTCATCTGGGTTATGTATTTCTTATTTCCATATCTCAGTGACTAGCCCAATATGCGCAATGAATACAACAGTCAATTGTGCAAATGGTATGGCAATTGCATTTAAATATGTACCACTAATTAATTTTAGCTTATATTGTTTTCGTCGGCGTAATGTGGTGCCTTGTGTTTTAAATTGTGTTGGAAACCAACAGGCAGTAATGCTAAATCTGAAGCAGAAGTTCTAGCCCTTCTTAACTGCAAATGTGACATAAACCAAGTCTATAATTATTATCAAACTGCCATGTTCTATAGAGACCAAATTATAAACGAAGCCTTCTAATAGAACAAACGTAATTGTATTTAAAAAAAGAAATTATAAATACTTTATTTTAAAACAAACAAATTTCTATAAAATATATTATTTTTTCACTGATGTCAATCGGGCAGACGGCAAAGCCAAGCTTAAACGATTAAAGAAAATCAAACAGTTTTGTAAAATGTAAACAATAATTATCGAATCTATCTATCTATCTATCTATCTATCTATCTATAAAAATATGAATAAAAGAAGTGCAATAGTCTCACCGATCCTTACCGAAAAATTGATATTTAGTAATGAAGTGCACTCCATCGTTGTTTTTATGCAAAGTAGAAGGGGCCAAGAACGCACATCAATGAGACCAGTATCAAAATAAAGCAAAGCGTTAGTAAATTAAGACTTAAGTTTTATGAAGATCGTATGTAGGAAGCGTAAGGCTCACATACATGTTCTTGGTATCATATGAATGTTCATTATCTTTTGATAATTTTTTTTTTCCGTTACGTCAAAGAGTTTTATTCAGACTTTAACTTAATGTATAATAATGTAAGATTCAGCCAATACTAACATAACTAAGAAAAGCACTTTCAAAATCCTAAGTAGTGCAAATCAATCACCATATACTCAATATGTGTTGTAGGTATATGGTTAGTAACATGACCTTTTTTTTCAAAAACTTGAAAAAAATGTTGTTATATATTTATTTTTTTTTTTTTTAATGTAGACGTTTACACTACTATGCACTAGACCAAAGTTAGAAAATAAATTACATATGCACTATTTGATGTCTTAAATTTTTTTATTAAGTCGAGAAAATGATGTCGGTTAAATGGCCGCCGTCAGAATTGATGATCATTTGGGCCAAATTTGTGGCACTTTCTATAACACGTGCTAGAACTTCCGACGATTGACGGATATCCTCCATGAGGGCTTCAAGAGCCTGACGCTTCTTGACATAGACTCGTGACTTCAAAAAAACCCCACAAAAAGAAGTCTGGAACGGTTAAAGCAGGCGATCTTGCCAGCCAGTGCAAATCGCAAAACGGGAGATTAAATTCAAAATAAATACTTTGGCGCGACAGCCCTGTGTGGGACAAGGCTTAGCTTCTTGCACTCATTTATGTTTCTCACTTTGTGAATTTTTACACTCCTGAGCAGGGCCTACTATTTGCCGGTTCGCGGCTCTTCTGAGAAGTTTTTTTCATAGGTAGAATTTGACTTTCGGAGGTTTGCCATTGCCCGCCGAAAGGGCGATGACGATTTGAAAGTTTTGCTATTGAGCTCCTACTGGGATTCAATCACAGGTAGGTTGGCGTGACAGTCAGTGAGCCAACCATCAGGCCATTGCCACCACCGTGAGATTAGGCGACCCGTAAATTTCGGTTGTGGCTCGTGCCGTTGCTCCATCCTGTTGGAATAACATACTCTCAAATCCTAATTTATCCAATTGAGTGAGGAAAGTCGATGAGCATAGCTCTGTAGCACTAGCCGTCCACAGTAGTCGTTTGGCCCGCGGCATTTTCGAAAAAAAAGGCCTGATGACGCCTCCAGCGTAAACAGAAAATCTTGTACACCCGTGTGCGTTCCTAGAGAAGTTTTGGATATGTGGGATTGGATAGCGATCCGAGACGGTTATGACGTTAGGCCTGCGGTAATCACCGCAAGGTTTCCAATCTTGATTCCCTTTTTTTTTTACCATATGGAGTGGTGAGCATGTTGGTGAAGAGGATGGTTGGCAAATACCCAACTCCAACATGTGTTCAAATCTGTTAGGGCTACCTTGTGACGGGTAGCGTCTAGCCTCCTTGGGCGCGAAAAGGGTTGTGGCACTTTTGTTAAAATATGGTGAACAATGGGATGCTTTACCTGAGCAAAGTATTTTGGTTGTTGCGTAGAGGTTATCGATTTTGTAGTAAAGTGATTGTTTCATCTCTGAAGAAACCCTTTGATTGTATTTTAGTTTCAGGATCTATTATACGTTTGTTGTGCAGATCAATTATTAAACCAAATTTGTTTAGGAAATCGGCCCCTTTAATCGGTCGACCGATTATGTTATCTTAATATTTTAGAATCGTAGGTAGAAATTGCGGTATTGTCTGCAGCTGAGAGCAGGCCAGTTGGTTTGCCATTGGAATGACTGACACGTATGTACCCGTGTCCACCAGGAATGTTACGTTTTTTTTTTTTATCTTTGATAAATAGGCGGTGCTGCGAAAACTGATTGTTTGCCGCCGTAATAGTAGTTTCATTTAGTTTGGGTTCGCTGATTGACAGCTTGCCGCATAAGATTGCGAGTTTTAAACAAAGTGATAAGGTGGATTGCATTTTTTAGCCCGAGGGCCGAACTTTTTATGGTACTAGCACATCGTATTTCCGCGATTAGATTTGGATCGACTGGGAGTGCGATTACGTAAGTTCCTTGGTTTTAGTCTGGACCTGGATCTATTTCTGGGTTGCGATCGAAAATGGATTGATTCAATCATGGACTCAATCCTGGATAATCGCTGTTCCAAATTCGGACTTGAACCTGAGAATGCGTCCGCTCTTGGAGAAGCAATGCTAAGGTTGCTGCTATTCTGAGATGCCTCGTAAGCCTTGTTTGCTATGGACGTTATCCACGCCTTTTGAGTCGACTGAAAGAAGAGCGATGTTGATGGTTTGAGGAACTTAACCTCATTGAATGATGGCCCTGCTAATTGCTTCATGAAGCGAAAAACTTCGGATGGCTTGCTATCGCCAATTTTCGCTTTTACCAATAAACCCTCTAATCTTTTAATCTCGGAAACCTGAATGCCTTTTTATTGAAATGCTTTTCAAGACATTGTATTTTTCACGCAGTGGTGGATCGGAAAGCACGTCAATAACGGACTAACAGGTTTCAAAAGGAAGGGCCGCGATGGTGAGACAGTATTTCGTGTCTTGATTGGCAATTTTGTAAACGTTAAATTGAGCCTCGGCTTTGTTTTAACAATGGGAGTCGAACGCGAATCGAATTAATGCTGCTTTCGTCAACGAAAGTTTGTCCGGAGCGGGCCAAATGCGACGGTGCGCTATACGTATCCTAACCAGAGTTTTCGCGAGTTGTCTCATTAGTACCGGCATCGCTCTGACCCGAATGAATTATCTTTCCTTCAGTTTCGGACACAATTTTTTATATATTTACAATAAGTTTGTACTAAATATGAAAATATAATTGGCTGAGAGTTTACCAGGTCTCAAACTTTGGCGATGGCTGTCGGTTTGATGGCAGCTGGTCGCTCGATAAATCGTAGTCGATGTGCTGATGGGGCTCGCACTTGTTGTCGATGGGGTTTTCGATGCCGTAAGAGGCTACGCCGTTAAAGGTGGTTCCGCTCCTGTTAGAGGCTGTTTTTTTCTTCTTTCGATTATTTATAATTGAACTCTGAATGCAATAGATCAGTGCGTTCACTCGCGTGTAAAGTTAATTTTTATTACGACCACTTCATACACTAGAAGTAGTATGTCGAGATTTTATAAACATTGCCCTTAAATAAGGCAGGCTAGGTAGGTCAGGCAGGTTATTTTCTATCTCAAAATCATCAAATTAATTGGGAGTATTTAATCTGCTCAATGCGATTTGCAGCAGCTCATAAGTATCATTGGTGTTTTCGATCAGTGCGTGAAACTTGTTTAAAATTTCCTAAGCTTTAAAATCATCCATCAAGTGAGGAGAAGAAAAATTGAAGAACTCCCGACGGAACAACATAAAGTCTCTTTTGATGCGTCCATTTACAACTTCTACAACCCATCTACACATCGTTATAAATCGCGATTTGTTTGCTTGAGGTGTTGAGGTGTCTATCAAGAATAAAGACAACATTCCTTCTGAAAAAAAAATGCCCCATCGAACCATAAGTGACAGCATAGGGACCCAATACTTCAAGAATATATCCATAACAGCACTTTATAAGAAATGGTTAATTGAGCTCTTTTGGATGTAAACTTAAGTGCCGTCACAAATGACTGTAGCTGGTTTATTATTTCCATGTGCTAGGCTCTGTTTAACTGAAATCCGGAGGAGTTTCTGAATCATTTCGTGATGCAGAACTTTTCTGCATACATCCACTTCTGCAAATACAGGCCATCTATTTTGGCACTTAGTGAAATACAGGTAGATCACCGCCCACACCACTCAGATTTGGTCTGAAGTTACCTTTCTACAAACAAGTGGCATTATTCTTCTCTCGCCGCGGTCCCACCATTTACCTGCGTAGAGATGTAGCTTGCCAAACTCCATCACAATGAAGTCCCTGTTCCAATCCGGGATTTACTTTCATGTGGTTAATATTCTACCTCCGTAAGCCGGTAGTGGTATATGCATAGACTCCCCAAGCAGAAGGTTGCGGGTTCGAATCCCGTGCGAGGCAATTCTTTGAAAAACTCGTTTCATGGAATTTGTATGTAGTTATATGTAAATCCCTTCGGCGTTAACTCTGACATGAAGGCATAACACTGATATTGGGGTGGTTGCTGGCTGAACTAAATGTAACGAACTAACAACCAGCACGTACTAAGACCCACTGGTTGATAATGCACTGACTCCAGTTTGACAATACACTTCTGGGAAAAATATCGAAATCTTATACACCTGAGTTTCAAACTATTACACCATCCGGAACTATAAAAAAAAACAAATTATCCACTATTGCTTTATTTACAGAAGCCCCAAACTGGACAGAAATTCGACCTTTAACGAGTTTGATGCGCTGTCTGACTCCATACAAAGAGTTGTATTCCTGTATCCTCATACCGAAATCGTGATTATGGCTATTTCAATATATACAATTCTTTGTGTCTTCGACATTCTGGACAGACAACACCCGAAGGACGGCATGTTAAGATATTTGCTGCGGACAACAACTTAACCAAGATTGTTTATGGGTCCACACGAATACCAGATATTAATAGCCACACCGCCAATACCCTGGACTTGTTTTTAACTTCTCACCCTGAAAAGCACACCGTTGATTTTTTTTCCCCTCTGGGCTCGTCCGATCATTGTGTTATATCAGCTAATTTCCCATACTCACACCACACAGTTAGAGAAAAGATTCCTAAAAGAAATGCATGGCAATACGAGAAAGCCAATTGGAGCGGTCTTAACACCTTCTTTAGGAATTTAACTGGTCGTACCAAAAAAAAGGCATGGTACGGCTTAAGCTGTATAGAGGCTGTCAGGGTTAGAGTAATATTTCTTAGGTCCTTCAAACCAACCCGACGGAGGACAACCGAAAAAAGTTCAAACGAGATAGGAATGTGAAATTCCAATACGACCAAAAGCTGAAGCAAAAAATACTACAATGTCACAAAGGTAGTAAAAATTTATGGTCATTCGTCAAAAATTTTATAAATTCTACCTCATCCTATCCTCTAGCTGTCAGCTCTTTGGACAAAGCCAATTTGCTTGCTGCACACTTTGCGGCCAGTTCAACACTTCAGAACTCCACCTACACTTGAGTGCGTCGAATTTCCAAAGGGACAAATCCACTTTCGCACTAATGTAGCAGCAAGAGTTCTTTAAGATCTTAGCATTCACAAATCCGCTGGTCCGGATGGTATATCTCCTCTCTTCTGAAGAGGTGTTATTATTCGCTGACAAAACCACTTCATAAGCTTTATTACAAATCCTACTCTTTGGGACTCTTTCCAGCTCGTCCCTAAAAATGGCGAATCTTCTTCTCTCTCCTCCTACAGATCTATTGTACTAACATCCCTTCTTTCCAAGGTCATGGAAACGCTAGAAATATCTAGAAACACGAAAACTTCTCAATGATCTATCACTTTCTTCTTCAGTGGATTAGAGATTACCTTTCGGAACGTTCAGTTCAAGTTGTTTTGGATGGTCCGTTCTGTCCCGACATTCTTTTTTATTTTCATCAACGATCTCTTGTCTCCTTCTTCTAATCCAATATATTCCTTTACTGATGACAGTACTCTTTCCTTTTCATATTCACGTCCCTGCTCTGTAAAATGAGAACGGCAGCGTATGTCAAGCTCATTCAATTCTGTTGTTAACAGCATAACCAATTAGGGAATCACTAACGGAGTAGAATTTAATGCTCCAAGACACAATGCTCCCTGATGTCTGCTGTCGTTAAAGCGAAATTTAAACACCCAGGCATTGTCGGTGAATGGCATTTGCATGGTCGAAACCGAAAAATTTTCCACTCTCGGTAATTGTGTCAATGAAAACTGGAATGATCACATACTCGGTGTCGTCAAAAATTCTGCGAAATATCTAGGATTTCTCAAGCGATATAAAAAACACTTTACCTTTAATACTTTACTCTGATCTGTCCTCAATATATGTATAATGCATTTATCCGCCCGAAATTCGAGTATAATGCTCACATTTGGTCGGATGCGCCAAAAATATCTGTGCACCTGCTAGATAGGATTCAAAATCGTGCGATAAATCTCATAGGTGATAATTATATCACCCACACAATGAACATCCTTGAACACCGACGTAATGTCTCGTGTCTCACTCTGTTTTATCGTTATTTCCACCAGCAGTGCTCCATAGAAATCGGCAGAAGCATTCCGCTGCTTCAAACTTTTAACCGTAACACCCGTCTCGCTATGGATGCTTATCAGTATACCCTTAAGTTTACTTTCAGACGTACTATAAAAAATAGTGATTCGTTCCTAAGCCGCACAACTCTCTTATTGAATGCTCTGCCTAGCTATTTATTTTCTAGTCAGTCTAACATTCAAACATTTAAAACCAGCGTTCATCGGCCCGCCCCGTGTACAAGCATTTTAAAGGTATTCAAATTGCTTAAGTGCGCGCAAATTATAAAAAAGCTGAACAAATTCGATTTTCAAATTTTATACGAAATAAATTGATTGATTGATGGCTTCTGTGGACATTAGCACCATCTTGTTGAAACCAGAGACCAATTCATTTAATTTTGGAAAAAAAGAGCCAATAAACATATTGCAGTAACGTTCTCCATTTAATGTCTTTCCAGCCCCATCTTCGAAAAAATATGGGCCAATGATTCCGCTAACCCATAATCCGCACCATACAGTAACTTTTGGGATGTATTGGTTATTCGTGAATCTCGTATGGGTTTTCCGGTCCCCAGAAACAGCAGTTTTATTTATTTACGTAGCATCTATCCAAAAATAGGTTTCATCGGAAAGGATCAATTTCGAAAACAAATTTTCCTGGCGGTTCAACATCTAGTTAAGAAATCGACTTCGTTGTAGATGGTCCAAAGGCTTCAATTGTTGTATAAAACGCAATATAAGATCAACTTTTAAAATTCGCCGTAATGTGCCATAAGTTAGGCCCAATTGTTGATTTCGGCGACGAATTAAGGTGCCTGGCTGGCTTTGAACACTTTCGCTCACCATTGCATGAATTCTGAAATCACTACGACGATTATGTTGTCCGAAAAATTTATAAATTTTGCGAAACATTACTTTCATGAATCGCCCATTTTCGTTATAAGATTGAATAACAAAAATGCGTTATTGTGTGGTAAACGACTTCATGACTAAAATTTCCAAATATTTTATGACATCTGTCAAAAAGATCAACCATATTGAATTCAGCAAATGACAGTAATTGACAGCCAACACCCACAAAATCCGTTGGCTGACCCTTTACTAACGCTCAGCTTTATTTTGATGTTAGTCTCATTGGGCCATTGGGCTTTTGGGACATAAGTGACTCATGTCCTTTGGTTTCCTTTTTTTTTTGTTGATTTGTCAGTAAAAGTTGTGTGGCTTGTACCAAAGAAATCAAGTAACAATAAAAATGAATGTGGCTTATTAAACAGTCTCAATCCAAGTGGCCATTAATTCGTTTTTACATTAATATGTAAATGACTAAGCCAAAGAAAGAGATATTCCCAACTTTTAAATAGCGGGTTTTCAAACCTTTTGGTTGCTGCTAAATGGGGCCATTTTATGAATTGGTCATCAGAATGAACCTTTTACAGTTTTAAGTTGTACTACTCGCACTTTTCCGTCCGTCCCGGTAAAAAGTTGAATCACACGTGCGAGTATCCATTGCTGTGGCGGCACATTGTCTTTGTAAACAAGGACAATTGTCCCGATCCAATAAGTGCTGCAGTTTTATATCAATTGTGTCGTTGTTGTAAGGAACGGAAGTATTTTCGCAAGCATAATTGCCATTGACGTTGCTTCAAACATGTTATTCACTGCCATTATGTCTAATATAGAGTTGTACTGTAGTTGAAACGTTGATCTGATGTAGCGTCGGTCTCTGCGCTTTAACATCATTTTGGTGAATGGTGCAAGTGTACGGTAGTTGAGTATAGCTTCGGCTTCAATAACAGCAGTCTGAAGTTCTTCAAGGGGAAGATGAGCACGAGAAACATTTTTGACTAAAAACGTTTTAATTTACTTAACAGCTGCTTCCTATAATTCGCCAATATGCGGTGTTCGTGGTGGAATGAAGCAAACTCAAATCCGTATTTGTTGCTAAAGCTAATTATACTGTCAGCTGTAATGTTTACCACAATTTCTTGATTATCATCTCTTGTACAATGGGTGAACGTTTTAGTATGAACTTACTAAAAGTAAGTTTAAGTTGCTTAGTTCAATTTGGGATAATTGAATAATTTGATTTGGCTTAAGCGTGATATTAACGGGTACCTTGTCAAACACTCCTAGATATAGATGTTGATATATAGATAGAAATGATTATCACAGTACTGTGGTTGGTGTACTTAAATAAAACTGATTTCGGAAGCAATACAACTTAGCGAAACAATGTCTGCTGGATTGTTTTTTTAAATTATATCCCGTTTCTTGTAATTCTTAAACGCGATTTGCAGTGAAACGGCTTACAGTGGACGAATGCATTTTAAGCCTCTGTAAAACTTAAGTTTAGAAACTTTGTTTTATAAATTGAGAAGCTTGCCTTTAAATTTTTTGCACGTTCGGCCCAGTAAAAGTTCAGCACATAGCTCAAGTCAAAGTAACAACTCTGCCTAGATTGATGCAACCCTTGATTTGCCTATGAAGACTGTCATCTTGTAGCAGTCCTATAGTTTGTCTCGAAAGTACAGGAATATCCATTTCATAGATCCGAAAGTAAATTAAAATAAATCACATTTAGATTTCGACAAATTTTTTATTTCAATATTTTGTTTGGATCTTGCCATTTGGAAAGGAATATAACATAATAAAAATGTCCTCTACTGGAGTTTTTTCTGACAAAGTAATTTTTGCTGACCTTTCGACACATATCGGCAATAACTCGGCCATAACTCGGCAATAACAACGGCGAGAAATCACACGATCTTGGTGGTCAATTCACATCACTGAAACGCGTAATAACTCGTGTTGGAAATTTTAATTGCAATAAACGGGTCATCTTGTTGAAACCACATGCCTTCCACATCCATATCTTCGATTTGAGGCCAACAAAAATAGGTTATCTCTATAGCGATGAGAATTGACAGTGATGGCTACACCTTCCTCATTTTCGAAGAACTACAGATCAATGGCACTACCAGATCAAATTGCACACCATAAAGAAACTTTTTGTGGATGTAATGGTCTTTTAATGGTTACATGTGTATTTTCACTTCCCAATATGCGACAATTTTGTTTGTTAACGTGTCCACCGAGTGAAATATGGGCCTCATATCTGAAGAAAATGTTGTGTGAAAATTGGTCATCCAAACGCTGATGTTCAAGTACCCAATCGGCGTATGTTCTACGCATAATTCTTGAGTGAGCTATATTTAATAAAGCTGAAGATGCTAATTTAAATGATGTATACACCATAATGTGCCGTAAGATAAGCGCGAATCCTGCGCTCAATATGAAATCGATAGATTTGGATCTTCTTCTTGATGATGGACAGGCCTAAAAACATCTGCGACAGAATCAGTCTCTTCTAACTTTTTTACAGTTTTGCCTGTAATACACTCAGATGAACGTCTTTGTCGACCAAAACCTGCCCGTAATGCGCAAAACGTACCTTCTGCAGAATCACTAATTTTTAAGTAAGTTTTCACCATTTTAACACGTTCAGCTATCTTTAAACGATCCATATTTTAAAATATATAAATAAAATATATACAGTCTCGGATAACAATTCGGTTTGACGTATGTGATTGAAACTGGGGTGTCAAATCGGGACCACGACCTGGATGACCCTATAGAAAGGAAAGCTTCTACAAATCCGTGAACTAATTCGTGGTTACAAGATGAAAAAAACAGCGTGGTACTTCTAAGTTGAGAGTTTTTGATAGGTCTTTCTTTGACTGAAGCCAGCGCCTATAAAGAGTTTGCGGAAGTGTTTGGTTCCATACTACTTGTTTGGTCCACATTTCTTGCACCAAGATTTTGCATCGGATAACAACTTATAAGACCAAGTAAATCGAAAACTTTTGCGACGACTGGTTATATTGAACGTTTAGTGACAACTTCTATTTCTGGCAAATCGGGATTAGGATATTCCTAGTGCCTTAGTAATACCGTTTGTGTTTTGCTTTTTATTTACCAGATTTCTCTAAGGGTTGAATATTTTTGCTGTTCCAATTTGATTTTTCAAGTCCGTACAACGACAATATTTTAACTACTTCTGATCTCTTAAGCTAAAGTTCTTTAAGATCAAAGTTAACAATACAATCAATTTATTTCAGAAATAAGGAAGGAAAATGCAGTATCAAACATTAATAAAATAGGAAAATACTAAGTTTCAAGATAAAAATAGTAAACGAAAAACTATGTAAAAATATGTATATAAATAAAAAAAAACTAAAAAAAAAAAAATTAAATCAGAATGCCTGAAGTTATTGCTTTTGCACCAACATAGTTGTAGTTAAAAAGCCAATTTTTAACATATCTTGTGAAAATGCCGGGTGATGAAATTGTTCTGATAAAGTACAGGAGCTTATTAAATATACGAAATACGGATACAGAAAAGAAATTAGAAAAGGCCGTAGTACGGGATGGGGGTATAGATACTAGGTAGGCAAAGTTTCCACGTAAATTAAAATTGAAGATTAGACGAAAATTCCTATAACCTGACTTCATAAAGAAAATTTTCAATACCTTAAAACAATAAAGGTGACGCACAGGAAGAATTTTCAGGTCAACAAATAAGGGAAAATTAGGGTATTTGACAGTTTTTCGGCATAATATTCGAATTGCTCTTTTCTGAAGTACCAAAAGAGGATTAATTTTGTTATGATAAGTTCCGCCCTAACAGGCAATCCCATACTGTAATTTAGAGTTAAATATTGCGTAATAAATAATTAAGAGGAAAGAAGAGCATACAATTCGTAAGTAGTGAAAGTGTCTAAGTGTAGGAAAAAGATATTTCCTCAAAGATTCGGTGTGGATGGTAAAACTCATATTAGAATCAATAAGAAGGCCCAAGTATTTAAAATTATCTACTTTCTCTATAAAAAATCAGCCATTGCTGCAGCTCTGAATGCTATTAAATGTTGAAGAAGAACTTCTATGGACGCAGTCGATATTATTCGGTAAGTTACTTTGACACTCTGGTGCATGAAAGTAAACCTTTGGTTCAAAATTTTGCACTGCTGCCAAACTTAAAACCATAATTTAGGTCTCGGAGCTTATAATTAATTTATACATTGCAAACCAGCATCTCAATATGTCTAAGTCACAATTGACATCAGCGACAAGATTCAAAGGGTTGATTGCACCATAAGGAAAGCCTATATCATTAGCAAAAGCAATATGATTCCCTTTGAACTCGGTTAAGAACAACGAATTTATGTAGACCAGAAACAGTATGGGGCCTAACACAGATCCCTGAGGAACACACACATCAAAAAATGTTACTTCGCTTGTTACATCATCTAATTTTACTCTTTGAGACCTATTCTTAAAGTAGGAAACAAACCAATCAAGCACAAAGCCACGAAAACCTGCTTTTCTTAATTTATATATTTTCTTAATTTTTCGAATAGCAAGAAATGGAGAAGAACCCATGACATAAGTTACAGTGCTAAGTTCATCGTGATTTCTTTACCATATAATCAATTTGAAATGTATATCGCAGTTATCAACCCAAATTTGTCGATATATTTTGGAGATGTCAGCTGGTAAATTTACATAACAAAAATGAAGAAGAGTAAATACTAAATCTTGCTGCATGGAGATTAAGGTCGACACCCTTTACTAGTGTCATGTGACCCAGAGATATATATTTATCTATAAATTTGACATACATTTTCTTGAGAAGAAGGTCTCATTATAACTTGATCTCTAGGACCAAGAAACGAAAGGTGGCCTTAAATAGAAGCCGAACCAAAATGTTGTAATGACATTATTCTTCTTTCGAATAACCAATGCCTGTTGTTTTAAATCTCTAAATCTCTACCCATGCCTAATGAGATTAATGAGAGATTGAAAAACAGTTCAATGCTAATAAGCAATTCTATCGCCAGGTGAATACTGGTGCAGATAAATCGTGACACACTCGGCAACGAGATAGAAATTAACACTTACAAACAGTGTGTCCTTTATACAAACAATTTATGTACAGTTTTCGCATTTACGTATATAAGTACATGACAAAAGTTTTAGTTATAGTTATATGAAGATAGTTAAATAATATATTGTAATATTTTGACGAAAGCAATTGCAGAATCGTCGTACATCAATATCGAAAATGCGCGAATGTTAATAGTCATCATATTTTCCATCGATTTCAGAAAGCTTTAGAATAAGAAACCGAGTATTGTGTAAATGGCTAAAATAGGTATATGTTTATATGCACGTTGTTTAACAGTGATACAAATTTTGTCTTGACCGTTATAAAGAGATTATCTAAGTCGCTTCTGGCTTTATCGATTGGATTAGGTTTTTCAATTCGTTCTAAATATTACACAATTGCTTAAAGCACGACTCTAGGATTTGAAGACGACATTCTAATATCGTAGCATCTGCCTTATCACTTTCCTTGTTCACTTTTGATTTTAATTATTAAAAACAAAATCAAATTTATTAGAAGCAGACTCTGGCTGGCTGACTTTCTCGTCGAGGGTAGAAAGAAAGCGGTTATTATCGTTCCTGAGTTACATGAGAGCTCCGTAGTTTAAACCTCCTACATCGGAAGATTTATTTTGGGCTGCTCGCTTGAAATCTGTGTTTATTTTTTTTTTACTAGAGGCTTTTTGATTGTTCCCGTTTTTTATATTTAAACACTCATCCTAATAACAATAAGGTTTACTTGTCGAATTGGCTCAAAAAGGTCAATAAAACGCAAATAAAAACTTTTATTTTCTTTCAGTTTGTTAAAAGTAATAGTACAGATCGTATTTTTTCGCTTTGATTTTTTTTTTTTTCGTTACTTTGCTCCCATTCGCTTCATCATCTGCTCATTCTTCTTGTCTTTTTTAAAAAGGTTTTTTTTTTTGGTAGATAGAATTTTGTAAAAATCAGCATATATAGTATATCGTTTTCATTATAGACGCCTCTTATTTCGTATCTTTTTAAAACATTTTTATCATATAACATCATATAAATCTGCTGTACTTACTAGGTGGAGTGAAAAGTAACCTCCTCGACCGCCAGTCCTCCTCGTGCCTTAAAGTCCGTTCATATTTAGGCAGACATGCTAAATTTCAGTGCGATACTGTCTTTAGTTTTGTTCTGACAGCTGATTGTTTTTGATGCATCATGTTGAGTATGGACAAAAACGATTTTCGTTCTCTCATAAACCCTTATTTTTTTAAAGGCAAAACGGCGAAGGAAACAAAAGAAGAGTTGGATAAATATTATGGGGCTAATGCTCCGTCAGATTACACTGTCAAATATTGGATTCGAGAGTTTCGTGGTGGCCGCAACTTCACTACCAATCAAGTCCGCAGCGGTAGGCCCTCCGATGCTGTTACAGAGGGCAATGTCAAAAAAATACATGAAATGGTGTTGGCTGACCGGAAAATGAAGGTGCGCGAGCTAGCGGATACCACAAAGATTAGTACTGAGCGGACAAGCCATGTTTTGGGCAATATTCTGCATATGAAAAAGTTATCCTGCCGCTGGGTGCCTCGCAGACTCACTCCTGGCCAAAAACACGAACGCGAGAGCACTTCGAAAGAGTGTTTGGACTTGCTGATGCAAAATCGGGCGGATTTTTGGCGTCGATTGGTAACTGTTGAACACCAGAGAATAGAATGAGTGCCTGGCAATGGAGACTCTATGGGTCGGAATGATTATGGCGTCGGTTTTCTGGGATTGTCATGGCATACTCTTTGTGGACTGCGAGTATTACAGTGCATTAATGGAGCGATTGAAGGCCGATATCGATATCGATAGCGCACAAGAGCATCGCAACCACGGCTAAAATCAATGACTTACGGCTCCAATTGCTGTCGTATTCACCGTATTCGCCCGATTTTGCTCCGTCGGACTATTATCTCTTCCCAAAACTCAAAAGATAGCTCATTCCGAAAAATTACTTTTCAGACGAGATCAAGAAGTTGAAAAATCGCTGGAATAAGTGTATCAAACTAAAAGGGGACTATATTGAATAAAATAAAAAAACATTTAAAAAAAATTTTTTTTTCATTCCCAAGGAGGTTACTTTTCACCCCACCTAATATATCGCTTTTCGTTTTGGTTTTCGTAGTTTTATTTTTGACTAATTGTAATTGTAATTGTAATTGAAATGTGTAAGTCGTGAACTCTTAAAACTGTGAGAAAAGGCATTTTTTCGTAAGTTATTTATCGCAGCGAAGATCTCAACACACCATCATTTGGGTGTTGTCACCCAGAATTGTGTATATTGAAATCGATACAGGGATACAATTCTCATCAAAATCGTTAAAGGTCGTTGTTCAAGACTTAATCAACCGTACAGTTTTTGTTATATTATTATATTGTTATATTCTTTATGTATTAATTGTTCACAATCAAGTTATTATTTGTTATTGTTATCTTTTCTCTGACTCACTGTATTTCTTGCATATCAAACTGTATGCAATTATTAATTTTTTTGTTTGGTTGGTTCTACAACAACAGTGCAATAGAATGCAGATCGAACTATAGATCGCACCATCCATCGCCTCGTCATAATATTGTTGTTGTAACTACCATGCACAATGCATAGTGCGTGTGCATGGGTGGGTTAAATATTGGCAAAATCATTTTAGCCTAGACACTCGTGAATTGTACTCGCAGAAGTAAGGTCAAATAAATTTGTAACGTGAATCTGAAACGTTAACTCGTAGTCCTTCACAGTCGGATTAAAAAAAATATATATATAAAATAAAACATTTGATTGATAATAGAACATTGTGTTCTAATCAAACAACTATCAAGAGTGACTTGTTATTTGTTGATTTATTGAACAATTTATTTTGTGCATATCTGTGCTTATAATTGATTACCCAAAATTATGAATCAATTAAAATGCGTTCGTGGTAATATTAAAGGTCGGTTGACTCGGGCATCGCACTGAACACTTCTTTGGAACTATTAGAAATTAAATTAAATAAGCTCAATGAAACGTGGTCGGAATTAACAACGCATCATTAAGACATACTTAAAATTGCCGCGAATGACGACGAGTTCGATGAATTCGAAGCTGAGTTCGTTGAATATGAAGAACGATTCTTCAATGCGCATTCGAGTTTTTCTAAGTTCATTCGCGAAAAACAAACTGTTGAACAAACAAAAGAAGAATCAGCTTTTGAGAAACTTGCGTCGCAGCAATCTTCGTTTCTAGAAAAGCTTTCGACAGCATCACCTAACACTCATTTGCCAAAACTCACTATATCGCCTTTCTCATGAAACTGTAAAGACTGGCATTCGTTTCGCGATTCGTTTACGGCGTAATTGACAATAAACCCTTTCTCACAGCTACACAAAGGTTTCAGTATCTGAAATCATTTTTACGTGATGATGCTGAAAATCTCATAAAACACCTCTCGATTTCCGATGCGAACTATTTAAAAGCGTGGGATCGTTTAGAGAAGCTCGGTCTTATCTAATCATAACATTATTTATTCAAACGTTCTTGTAACTCCCATCTGCAACTGATGGCAACGTTCAAACGCCACGCAAGATTTCCGACAGTGCAGATGAGGTAATTCGTGGTCTCAACGCGCTTGATTCAAATAGTCGCGACCCATGACTAATTCTTTTGCTTCTCAAAAAACTGGACAATGAAACAAACCAAAACTGGGCACAGCACGTCAGTTCACGAGATGATTGTACGTTCGACGAGCTCTTAACATTTTTACAATTTCGATGTGATGCACTTGAGTTCTGTCATGCAATAACTCGCCCTATAACGTCGCGTTACAAACAACAGTCGCAGTTTCGGACTCATTTTGCATCTGAATCTCCGTGAATCAGTGAAGTGTCCTCAATGTGAAAGTAGTCATATTCTACCACAACGTCCCATGTTTATATCACTTATCATTAACTCACGTCGGAATTTCGTTCAAGAAAAATCCTTGTGTTTTAATTGTCTTCGTGCAGGACATTCAGCAAATGTCGTGTGTGCAAATCGCGTCACCATTCCCTTGTACATCCAACTGAATAGAATAGAATTTGTGTCTTTCTTAATCCGCTGTGAACTCTTCGTCGTGTCAAAACCGAACTCCATAGGCTGTTAACTCCTCTTCGAATCAAAATCATCCGCCGTCGTCGACAGCTTTGCCGCCACCGATAGTCAATAACCACTCGCTCGATGATGGTTTTTCAAAGCGAACGATTTTACCAACCATATTGGCTAACGTAAAGGACATGCGGGATAAGACAATAAGTTGCAGAATTCTTATAGATTCCGGATCCCAGGTCTCATTTGTCGTCGAACCTTTTGCTCAGAGATAAGGAATCCCTAGAAGACACGCTCGTATCCCTATTCTAGGTGTCTCATCCACGGATGCAGGTAACACTCGCGGTTGCATATCGTTCACAATAAATTCCTGCGTAGCGGATACTAACCTTGTGGTGGATGCATTCGTTTTAAAGAAATTAAAGTCCAATCTACCTTCACACAAGTTTGATTGTTCAAATTGGTCTCACCTACGCAATATTCAACTAGCAGATCCAACTTTTAATACCCCAGGTCCTATTGATCTTCTTCTTGGTGCTAATAAAATGTGGTGCATTTTCAATGGAGAGCTAATTCAGGGGAAAGAATGGACTACCAATTGCTCAAAGTACGTCATTTGGTTGGGTTGTTACAGGTGAGTTGTTGGAAAGTCATTTTCTAAATCATGTGGCGCTATCCTCCTTTCACTCTGTTCTTGATGTGGACTCACTTCTTCAAAAATTCTGGGATTTCGATGAAGTAGCACCCCAATCGACAACATGAATTTTCAGGATGCAGCCGAACAACATTTTCAAAAGACCTATTTCCGTTCGTTAGATGGAAGATATATCGCTCAACTACCCTTTGATCATCCAAATCCTGTTTTTGGTAACTCACTGAATTTAGCAATTCATCGGTTAAACTCTATGGAACGGCGCTTCCAAAAGGATTTGAACTTATATGAATCCTACTCAAAGTTCATGAAGGAATATGAAGACTTAGGTCATATGGTCCGCATTCCATCAGATCAAATTGAATCAGGTACTGGGCAGATTTTTCATTTACCACACCACGCAGTATTAAAACCCGACAGTGCCACTACAAAGCTGCGCGTGGTATTCGATGGGTCTGCAAAGGATTCACTCGAGAGTTCTCTTAACAGCAAACTTCTCATTGGCCCACCAATTCAGCGGGATTTAATTGGAGTTTGTTTACGTTTCCGCCAGCACAAAAATTTTTTTACTGCAGACGTTGTTAAGATGTTTCGGCAGATCTTGGTACCTGATCATCATACCGACTATCAACGGATCGTTTGGCGTGAGAAGCCCTCGGACGAAATCTCACATTTTAGGCTTAGTACAGTCACCTATAGTACGCCATCAGCCCCGTTTCTATCGGCTTGGACTATCAGCAAACGTATCCGACTGCCGTTCGCCTTCTTCTCAACGATGTGTACGTCGACGTCATCATGACTGGGCCAAACTCTGTTGACGACGTAATTATCCTTCAATCGGACTTGGTATCGTTACTATCGTTTACAAAATTTATTATTTCGTCCTTTACGAAAATATAGTTCGAACTGTTGGCCCTTACTTGCTCGCTTACCCAAAGAGGATTGTGAATTTCCTTGGGTTGAATTTCAACATTCTTCAGACTCTCTGATTAAAGTGCTCGGGATGCATTGGAGTCCTACATCTGATGTTTACTCATTTCGATTGTCTAATTTTCGATTTTGTGCTACGACTATTATCTAGCATATTTGACCCATTAGGATTCCTAGCTCCATCTGTTATTCTATTCAAAATTCTTTTTCAGGGGCTTTGATTGTCAGCGCTCAACCTCTCCTGGGATGAGCCACCACCATCGAATTTGGCTGATCGCTGGATATGTTATTAACGAGAGCTACACCATATTGAAAGGATCCGTGTACAGCGAAATATTTTACAATTATGTGAGAAGGTTGAACTACATGGATTCTTGGATACGTCAACGGTAGCCTACAGTGCTGTAGTTTACGCTCACTGTAAAATTGCTGATAACAAATTTAAGGTCATTTTGGTTGCCGCAAAAACTAAAGTTGCTCCGCTTAAACCAGTGTCTATTCCTCGGTTGGAACTCTGCGGTACACTGCTCCTAACGCGGCTAATCAAAACCATCACAACTTCGTTGCCAATCACCCTTAAAGTGTCTGCATGGTGCGATTCGCAAATCGTACTTCACTGGCTGGCATCACCACTCCGTCGCTGGACCACATTTGTCGCAAACCGAACCTCTGCTATATTGAAGAAAATTCCGCAATATGCGTGGAATCATATCACTTCCCAATTTAATCCAGCAGATTGTGCTTCTCGTGGAGTACTACAGTCTCAACTCATCGAACCGTCTCTTTCACAGGAACTTTAGTCTACATCAAAGTCCTCCGAGTCACAATCAGATGATGTAATAATCTCCATTGAAGAAAGACAACCTCCCAAACATGTCCTAAAAACAACAACAGACACGGATACTATAACTCGTCTTATATCTAAAATTTCGTCGTGGTCACGCTTGATTCGAATATTCGCCTATTGTCGTCGGTTTATCAATAATTGTCGGAAAAGAACACTCGGTTATTCATCAATAGATCCTGAAATCTCCGTAAATAAATACCAAATCTCGAGGATTTTTGTTATCAGACACATTCAACATCCGACATTCGCGGGCGATATTTCTTCCCTTAAAAGTAACCAGGATTTGGGTAGCAAGTCCAACCTCAAAAAATATACACCCTTTCTCGATGCTGATGGTCTGTTACGCGTTGGTGGTCGAATCAAACACGCTAACGTTTCCTATAATATGAAACATCCTGTCATTTTACCTAGTTGTCATGTCTCTTCTATTTTAGTTGATGAAATTTACAGAAATCATTTCCATCCTGGACTTGCCGAGACATATGGTATTGTTCGTCAGCAGTATTCGATCCTTGGCAGCCGCAATTTAATACGCAAACTGGTACACAAATGTAAATCGTGTTTTTTGCAACGAAAAGCCACTACTTCGCAACTCATGGGAGACTTGCCACAGTCCAGGGTTACAAAAGGCCGTCCGTGTGATTACGCGGGTCCATTCAGCATTAAGCTTTCACGTGGGAAATCCTAAATTCTCCAAGGCGTATGTGGCAATTTTCATTTGTATGTGCACAAAGGCAATACACTTAGAACTGATAAGTGACTTAACATCTGATGCTTCCTTAGCTGCTTTTCCTCTCTTCGTGTCAAGACGTGGGAAATGCTCCAACATCTACACAGACAACGGAACGAATTTCCAAGGAGCTCGCAGAGGTCTCAACGAGATGCAAACATAAGTGATGTCTGAAGCTCATAATGCTGATATAGCTGCTGCTCTTGCCTCGGATGGAATCAATTGGCATTTCAACCCTCCTGCCGCTCCACACTTTGGTGGTTTATGGCAGGCCAGAAGTAAATCGGTCAAATCACATCTGCGACGGGTAAAAAGATCCTCGATTCTAATCTTTGATGAGCTCTACACTGTGCTGAGCCAAATAGAAGCAATATTGAATTCACGTCCGCTTTTTATTGTATCTGATGATGAATTAAATCCATTAACTCCAGCCCATTTTTTAATAGGATTAATAGTTACAAATAAATTTGTAACGTAAATCTGAAACCTTGACTCTCAGTTTAATTTTTTTTTTTTTTCGTTTGTGTAGTGAAAATTCTTTCGCTTGTTTAACTTTTCTCTGATCGTTCGTTCCACAATTAGTCGAATCTGAATCAGTCGTATTGCTGTTCAGTTTGGGGCTTCTGTAAATAAAGCCATAGTGGGTAATTTCCTTTCGGAGATGGAATTTTAAGCACTTGAAATGGAATTCCGAATTGAAACAGGGGCTGCATTGTGGTGGGGTTTGGTAAGCTAAATAGCGAGACCGCTATAAGAAAAAAATAGTGGCACTAGTTCGTAGCCAGGTAGCTTCAGATCAGAATGATCTGAATGAAAGCCAGTAAAAGAGTATTCATATCCCCTTAGTGCGCGCGCAGAATTATAAAAAAAAAACGTATATCAGAATTTCTCTTTTCTACCTCTCTGATTTTCCTTCGCCCACGCTTTGTACAAACATTTTAAGAGCACTCAAACCCCTTGAGTGCACAAATAAACAAAGAAAACGCAAACACCAAAGATTCTATGCAAGGCTGCGAGGGAGGCTGCAAGGAAGAATTTTGACCTTGATTTACCGAATTAAATTGCTGTAGATGTTATGCACTTACAACAATATGAAACGGTGCACCAGCAAAACTCTCACTCACAACACTCAGTCACTGGTTCCGTTAGTCCAAGTAGGCAACAGTACTTCGACCAGGAACTGTGGAGGTGGGGAACCCGCACTGTGTACTATTTTTTTATTTTTTTTCTTCTTGAATCATTTTTTTTTTTTGCAACAATGTGGTTTCAATTTATTATTATTATTATTATAGATGTAGATGTTATGCACTCAATCAGTTAACTGATTGATTGAATTTTGGTAAAGAAAAAAAATTAAAAGTAACAAAAATTTAATTTTTAATATTGTACATTATTTTATTTTACTCATGTATCACTGGACAAGTGCTAAGAAAAAATGAATATTGAATATATTTATATTTCTCTTATTTCGATGCGCAAGTTACCATTCACTAGCGTATGTATCTGCTTTATTATACAGTACCATGATCTGGAAAATCGAGGGTTTTTTCACAATTTCCGCCATTAAAATAAAATGTTCAACTGGAGACTCAAAAACTCAGGTTTCATTGAGTTCTCTGACGAAAATGCGATAAATAATTGTTTTCATAAACTAAAGTTGGGTCATAGGCAGAAGCTGTTCTTTTGCCTGTAAGGAGCTGATAGAATAAGAGGTTGACCCAGATTTGAACCTTGGAACGACACCAAGATTAATATACTTATCGACTTGTTGCTTACGGTTTTTCAAAACTGATTGAACTCTGTCATGTATAAACCCCCCAAATTCAATTCGGAATAATTTACCTGGCATATGAACTTTAAAACTTCGGTTCAATCCAACATTTTTATGTTCTATTTAGGTTCATGGTGTCTAGCCTAATTAAAACTTCTTCTAATGTCCCTTAAGGTAATCCAGCTTTTGTTTTATTATTTATTCTGCCTATAAGCGATATTGATTGTATCATACAAAATTCATACATACATATCTATTTACACCGATGATATGAAAATTTTAGATCATCTTCCTTAGATTTTCTACCACTGCAGGAAGATGTAGATAGATTTTGTACTTGGTTTCAGCAGAATTCCTTTGAGCTTAACGTCCTTAAGTGTCAGGCATTAACTTATACTTATTCTCTTAGTGAATGAGTTGAGTGGCTTAGGTGTTGCAAGCCAACTCTCCTCTTCGCTTCATCAAGCGCTGATCTAGAGTTTTCCCATCCTTATGCTACCAAACCTCTTTATATAAGTTTTCTTAGGCCTCTTATTATACAAGTTGAGGAAAAAGTAATGTCATAATGTGAATTGGTGAATTGTCAGAAATGAAAGAAATTGAGCTTTGTTTTAATGAAAAGTGTAAAACTGATGAAATGAAGTTGAAAAACTGATATTGGTCAAACGATTTCTTCTTAAGTTGATGCATATTTGTGCTCGTTTTTTGCTGCCTTAACATTAGAGATTTTTTCTTCACGGTTGGCTTTCGAGACTTACAACTGGCCGGCCAGTTCAAATTTCCAAAACAGGAGTTCACACAGCGTGGGAATTTATGATTCAAAATCTCTATTGTTGCCAAAGCTTTGTAACTGTCGGTAACAACAGAGCTCGAGACCCAATTCAGTAAGTTGTGGTAAAAAAACCAGTTTAACATCTGTCTGTAGCACTCACCAGTTACGGTTACGGTGGTGCCATCGGTGTTCTCAATAAAATAGGGGCACATCACTTTTCACTGCAAATACCGCCCCAAACGGTGACTTTGAAGGGATTTAATGGCTCTTCGTTCATTTCATGAACGAATTTTCCGTATCCCAGAAAAAAAAATTTTGTCTTTTCACATAACCATTTAAGTGAAAATGGGCTTCATCGCTCAATATGATTTTGGATACGAAATGACCCTCCAATCGCACTAGGTTAAACAGAGAATGGGAGTAAGTTAACCCCACTTGACGATCAGCAGGCAGCAATTGGTAAATGGTTTGTATCTTACTGCTGATACCAAATTGTGTGCATCGTTGTCTCGTCGATGTTTATGGACTTTCTCGGTCATCGTCGGCCATAGCAGCGATATTTTTGATCGAACAAGCAATACTTATGTACAATATAACACAATACAATTTTTGTGACAACTCTAGTGAATTAAGTTTGCTGGAGACGCTCAAATGTTTAATTGTTCGCTCACCATGAAAACGACGACGAAATTCACGATGCGTTAGCTTTTTTATCAATCCTACTCTTTAGGTCTCTTTCCGAGCAGATCGAAAAAAGCAATTGTACAGCTCGTCCCTAAAAAAGGCAAATCTTCTTTTCTCTCCTCCTACAAACCCGTTGCTCTTAGGTCCCTTCTTTCCAAGGTCATTGAATCGCTGATAAGCCGTCAACTCATAAAAAATCTCGAAACACGAAAACTTCTCTATGATCGGCAGTAAAGTTTTCTTACCAACAGGTACTGATGACATATCTCCCCGAGAAGTGGAACCAAAACGAATATCAATCTGGCGAAAGCAAGATATTTGAACTCAATGTTTTTCAGGCATTTGAAATAGTTTGGCATCAGACTCTTTTGTCGAAAATGCCAGCTTTTGGGATTGATGACTCTCTTCTTCAATGGATTAGAAACTATCTTTCGGAACGTTCAATCCAAGTTTTCTGGGATTTTTTTAAGTTCTGTATCCCACACTATTTTTAATTTTCATCAACGATATCTTTTCTGCTACGTCTAATCCGATATATTCCCTGCTCTTCGGCTGTAAAACGGGAAAGCCAGCGTATATTAAGTTCATTAAATACTAATATTAACAGCATAACTAATTGGGAAACCATTTACAGAGTAGAATTTAATCCTTCCAAAATACAATGCTGTCTGCTTTCATTAAATCGAAGTTTAAACACCAAGCGTTTGTCCATAAATGGCATTTGCATCGTTGAAACTGAAAAAACTTTCTATTCTCGGTATGTGTGTTAATGACAACTTACATCGGTTTCGTCAAAAATGCTCCGAAATGTCTAGGTTTCCCAAAGCGATGTAAAAATATTTTACACCCATCTCACTATGAATGCAGTATACCTTCAAGCTCACTTTCGGACGTACTCGAAAATATCGTGATTCGTTCCTAATCCGTGTCCTGCCTAGCTCTTTATTTCCTAGTCATTATAACATTCAAACATTTAAAACCAACGTTAATCCAATCAATGTGCACTTGCATTAGATGGGAGATTGAATAATTAAATCTACCAAGTTTTAATCGTCATACATAATAGAGAATAATATTATTTTCACTTTTCTTCGGTAAGAAATATAAACTTCTACTAACAATTAGTGCTTCAGTGCTTATAAATCTTTTCTTCGCTTTTTGTCATGTCAAACCACTGCGTTTGTAACCCAGTCAGCATTAAAATGTTCAGCTATACTAAGAATCGTTGAGACTTATTTCAAGTATTATATGAGTTCGACGAATGAGCTTGAAGTGTACGGTTACATTTGATAGCGCTCAACGATTTAAAGTATTATAAGAGTGTAAGACAGTAGTTAATATGAACAACGGAAAAAGTCTTAATGTCAATACAACAAAAATTAGAACAGCTTTTTTCCTAAGTTTCCCTTATTTTGTGTCTGTTTGTTTTTAGGTCTTTCGCATAGTCGATATGTTTTGCGCCTGCCTTTTGTTTGGGATCAGGCATAATTTCTCAAATGCGACCGTTTGCTGCATTTCAAATGCTAAGTAATAACAGGAAAGCTATGCAAAACCATGAAAAACTATCGAGATAATATGGGTAGCTCTGAGGAGCTAGACCGAGTAGAAAAAATCAAAATGTACTAGCACTTATTACAGTAAACACAACAATCAACGAAAGACTTTCAAAAGCGAAGCCAACCAAAAATTATAAACAGTCCCACTAACACCAACTCACTAAATGTTAACAATATAGCTGATCTTTAAAATCTCTAATCCTAAATTACAGAAAAAGCAGAATTTGTGATCTAAAATATTCACCTACATCAAATGAAGATCCTGTGAAATCAGTCAAAGCAATAAATGAATATTTATTTAAACCATTCTTTTATACATATGTACATTGTACATACATACATGTATATTAAATCATATAAGTAGAAAATGATTTTGTCTATCTTTACTTATCAGAAATCAATCGATGGCTGGACTAGAATACTCTACATAAAACTGATTATCATAGTCCTACTTTAACTTGTAGATGAAGATATAGTTGGTCGTTTTGCAAGCAAGATCTTCTAGTAAATTTTGGCCCTATTTGTGTTGACAATCTTTGCAGGAGTAGATATAATAGCGAACTTGATGACCTGTAAGGCGACATAAACTCAGTCCGATGGCGAATGTACACATATGTATATTAATAGGAATCTTAGCCACGTTGGAACGCGCAACTGGAGTCATTTAACTAAGAACCGAACTAAATGGAGAGGATTATTGATTGACGCCCATTTCTTTATCGGACTTAGCGACATCAGTGTAGGTAGTGACAGTGTTTGTAAACGAAAGAAACGATCGCCAAGCGTTACAGGAATCAATCGCAGGTTTCCGATAGCATCATGCAAATGCATTCTCTGCTTATCACGAATCCATTCATTTTGTTTATCGTCAAAAATATATGATTTATTCGACAGTCATATCGTTGTCATTTCCATACCACAAAACATTATTGAAAAAAGTTTAAAAAATTGTGGTAATTTGCGGATTAATTTTTCAATAATTTTATTTGTGTTAGTGTAGCAAAAGCAACTGGGATTTTTGAGCTAAAGGATAAACAATAAGCATTGTGACGCGACTATTACATTTCGTATCTATTATGCTTACAAACACGTATTTATCTCAGCAACCAAAAAATCGAATTGGTACTGCATATGTTCTTATGATGAAACTTACCAATTTTAATTCTTATTCTGTGTTTTTTTCTGTTAAACTTACTTCGGCCAAATCATTTATATCTGACAATTCCTTTGGACGGTTTCTTGCTTGGCTTTGCTTAGAACCAAACTATCTAAAAAATGTATCTGTCATCAACAAGGACTTCTAACAAAACAAAATGACCATTAATTTTACAATTAAGTTTAGTTTAATTGAGTACGACCTATTAAGCAGCTTATGTCTTGCACACTGATGCATATTAGTTGTTAATTATTATTTTAATCGCATGCAGGGAAAATATTAATTTATTATTATAGCAATAAGTAAAATATCTACATACCATTGAAAGAATTTTAAATTGAGCCATTCCTCCATTTTAGGGATACAAAGATTGAAAAAACGAACGAAAGTTAAACTATTCGAAAAGCTCTTAGACAATTTTAATAACCTTTCGAATGCAGTTTTGATAGATCTGCCTCTGCAGTGGAAGAAGATTGTCTTAATGTCCAATTATCATTGTACCAGCGAGCAGATTTTGTTGAAATTGATAACTTCTAGCACCGTTTCAGCTAGCTGACAAATTCATCACTTCAACATTGTTGAAGGTAGTTAAGATTAAATATATCACCTGATCCTTATGATGCTCCAGTAAGAAAATACTCAGCTGTTGGTCAATATAAATAATTGGTATATGTTGGTAGCAATGCAGGGAAGGACTGATATATAATAGGTCACACAGGAAACCTTGTGTGACTTTTTTTAAAAATGCGTTCTTTTCCCGTCAGAGGGCGCCATAAAACTTAAGACATCAAAATTACTCGAAAAGTACTAAATATCGCGAAAAATGTTTCAGACAAAAGTCACACGGTTCTGAAGGGGTGACCACGAGTCTCAAGGTCAACGAAAGGTCACTTTTGACTTTTCAAATGATAATTCCTGATTTTCATTGCTCAGTCGTATTGGTCGTAGGCTTGTCATTTGTTTTTACATACTGCGTTTAGTATAACCCAGAAACAACGACGTGGAGGTAGCAGTATTTTGTTTCCTTCAAGGTGATTAAATAGAGTGGGTCCCCTTGCCACCCACTGTTGAATCATTGAATTCTTCCCATTTCGACGTTTATTTCCCGAGACTATTTCACTTCAATACACTTGTGAATCCGCGCTCTAAATGAACAGAGAAGTGTTTCTGGCGTAATCTTCCGGCAAGCTTCAGTTATTCGTCTTTTCATGTCCTCACGTTTTGTTGGCTTTTTTCTGTAAACGTCACTTTTTAAGTAGCCCCACAAAAAGAAATCAAGTGACGTAAGATCAGGTCCGATCCATCGTTGATGGTAAATATTGTTTAATACGCCCCGGGATCTTGGGAATAATGGTCTGAAGAACCATCATGTTGAAACCACATTGTTTGTCGCAACTCCAATGGGAGCTCTTCTAGTAATACTGGAAGATGGTCCCGCAAAAAGTTTGCATACTTTTCGCCATTCAAGTTACCTAAAATAAAATATGGACCTATTAATATATAACCAATATTTCCCCCAAAGCATAAACATTCCAATGGTGCTGGCGTTCAAGTTGTCGCAACCAAAAAGGGTTTTCGGTAGCCCAGTAATGCATATTATATCGATTGACCGTACCGTGATTGGTGAAAGTCGACTCCTCAGAGAATAAGAACTAGGCGAAGAATATATATTGAATACCATATATCTCTAACATGCATAGTTGCTGTCCCGATACCCTTTTGAAATTTCAATAACTAACACATGGGCTGAAAAGTCCAAACCGTTTCTAAGGGCACCACTTGAATTAAATTCATACCATTGAATGTTAGTACCAACCTTAAAAAAATACGTGTATAAATTTAACAGCTGTATTAACTCTCGAGATATAGCGTTGTGAGTGAAACAACTCTTGTTATTGTGAAAAAAAATGGATTCAAAGCAATTTCATTTGTGATTTATCATTGCTTTTTGATGGGAAAAAATGCAGCCGATGTAAAGAAACTTTACTTTACTTTACTTTGCACCAGCGGAACGAACCATTCGCAAGTGGATTAAAAAATTTAAAAAAGGTCATACAAGCACCGAAGATGATGCACCCAGTGGACGTCCAAAATAGGCTGTTTCATATGAAAACATCAAAAAAGTCCACAAAATGATTACGAATGACCGTAAAGTGAAGTTGATCGAGATAGCTGAGGCTCTGAAGATATCAAAAGAGTGTGTTGGATATATTATACACGAATATTTGGACATGCTTTATTCAAAGGGGTTGCCGCGTTTGCTCACAGTCGACCAAAAACAACAACGTGTTGATGATTCAGAGGAGTGTTTAAAGCTGTTCACCCGCAATAAAGCCGAATTTTTGCATCGGTATGTGACAATGGATGAAACTTGGTTTATCATTTCACACCAGAGTCAAGTCGGCAGTCAGCTGAGTGGCGAGCAGGCGACGAACCTCGTCCAAAACGACCAAACACTCAACAGTCGGCTGACAAGGTTATGGCATCCGTATTTTGGGATACACATGGAATAATATTTATCGACTATCTCCAAAAGGGGCAGGCTATGAACAGCGACTATTACATTGTGTTGTTGGAACGTTTGATGGACGAAATCGCAGAAAAACCGACGCATTTGAAGAAAAAGAAAGTGCTGTTTCATCAAGACAATGCGCCGTGTCACAAGTCGATGAAAACGATGGCAAAATTAAATGAATTCGTCTACGAATTGCTTCTCCACCCACCGTATTCTCCAGATTTGGCACCCAGCGACTATTTTCTGTTCAAAAGAATGCTCGCCGGAAAGAGATTAAAGACCGATGAAGAAGTAATCGCCGAAACAGAGGCCTATTTTGAGGTTAAACCAAAATCGTACTACAAAGCTGGTATCGAAAGATTAAAAAATCATTTCGCCCTCGAAGGCAACTATATTGATAAATAAAGTTGAATTTCGCAAAAGTTTTGTGTTTTACTATCAAACGGCACTGACTTTTCAGCCAATGTGTTATCATGCGTAAAGCTATTTTGAGTTAACAAACGACACGATTTCACTCCGTGATCCATCCATTTCGTTATCGATAAGTGACAACAGATTGACAGTTATTTTTTTCATATAACATATAACATAACAGGGCCATGTACAAGTCGCTGAAGTTCTCCGGTGTGAGCACACTAGGCACCTGTAGCGCGGACAGCTTTTTCATGCCAAAAATCTCGTGCAGTATATGGCTAACACGTTCAGTTCAGATGCCTGCTTTCGCAGTCAACTCACAAAACAACAAGTGGTAAACGGTTGTACGGGAAGGTAAATGGATGCCATATACACCATCGAGAACGGTCTTGATTTCCTCGCTGGTTTTTGGCAGTCAAAAACAGGAATCGGATCACGGAGTTTTTCTCCTCAGAAGAGGACGAAGGAATTTGGTCGGTGAAGCCTTACGGACGATAGGGAGACTCACAACTAACCCAGCAGCCAGGGTGCGACAGGAATCCATGCGCTAGACAGGAGACTTGCAGCGGACAGCATCAGACATCAAACAGTCAGAAAGTCTTCGACGGGTGGGGACGGATGGTAATTTCTAGCCAGACACCCCAGCATGATGATGATGGATGGGGGAAGACGATCCCCGAAGCCTACACCCCAACCAAATCGATGTAGATGCAGCTAGCTAAGGAGCTAGCAAAGCACATATTTAATGGATGAAGAGATGACGATCTCTTTCATAGTAACACCCCAACGAGGGAGTTATGGATTAGTAATTGTGGTGTGCAGGCGGACGGCCAACATATAAAGACACATTCCAATGACGAATCAACTTTAAGAGTTCGGTTCCATGTGTGAAGGAACGACATCCCTTTGAAGCCAGCACCACCGATGTAGCACCAATGGAGCAGCAAAGGCATGTAGGAGGACTGCCAAGCTGTGGGACAGCCTCCAACGTGGAAACTTAGAAACATAAAACAAGAACAACAATAACATCAACATATAAACAACAATATTCATTAACAATAAACAACAACAATAACATGAACATCAATCTAAACCATAACAACAAAATAATGAAAACCATAACAAAACACCAGAAGGCCCACAACGAAAACAACAAAACAACGTAATAATTGTAAGTAGCGACACTCTATTGGTCAGTCCCCATTCCCCCCAAATCTGAATATTCCATCGGAGTAGTTATTGAACACAGGCACCTGCACTTGGCTTAGTTTGGAGCGGCGATATAAAGAATGACTAGATCGGGGTATAATCAGTTTGGGATTACACCCAAACAACCTTCCTTCTTTGTCCCACACTCCATCTATCTTCGATCAGACTTTATTTCTCTTTCGCGTTTATTTTCATGGAATCAGAAAAAGAAGAAACATTGCTTCTTGCAATTTTGAACCTAATTCCAATGTCTAAGGCAATAGCTAAGCATATATAGGATCCACAAACTTCCATAAACTCTCTCAGTGGAGTTCCCAGTGACGATCTGGATTTAGGGATGGCAACGATTAATTATTTGATTAAATTAATCAATTATTTTCATTCAATTTATGATTTAATTGCATCAAAATACTAATTCTAACTACTTGACTATTACTCGAGTATTGATGGTTGACTACTGGCTGTCACGCCAGCAAACTTTTCAAAATCATCATCACCCTTGCGGCGGGCAATGGCAAACCTCCTAAAGTCAAATTCTGCCTAAAAAAGCTTCTTAGAAGAGCCGTTCGGAACCGGCAATAAACAGTAGGTCCTGCTCAGGAGTGCAAAAATTCACAAAATGAGAAGCAAAAATGAGTGCGAAAAGCTAGGTCTTGGTCCACACCGGGCTCTCGGGCCAAAGTATTTATTTATTTACATCTTTGAACATAACTACGTAAAATGTTAACTTTGCTGCAAAAATTTAAAATTTTCTAACAGCACCTCAAATATGTTGCAGCACTTAAAATTAAAGCAAACTGGTGGTAAGTAAGAGTCATATTTGTCGTGTGCAAATATATGTGTGCAAATTAGACTCTGCAATCGAAGAGTAAAGATCATGTTGCCCTAAGTGATGATAGCACTGACGCCATAATTGAAAAGCCGGGTTGCAACAGCAAAATACTAAATGAAAACTCTTTGAGTGAGGGGCCTAGTTTCAGCAGCAAGAAATCGAATGAAAGCAGCATGAGTGAGCTCGTAAGCTGTAGGAGTAAAAACCCTCAAACCCTCATTTCTAAAGTCTTCAAAAATATTGAAAACTTTTCGCTTCAGGGCTCAAAGAACCAAAAGCTAAAGCTTGGAATAGTGGAAATAAATATCATGGATAATCTACTTTTTGACTTTGCTGAAAGTGTTTTAAAATATTGGGTCTATAACTGCTAACGTGCGGTTTGGTAAGAAATGGCGTTACTTGTATTTTTCCATTGGAACATGCGTTGGAAAGCTACTATCATTGTACGTCATTTCAGTATATGTCATTCATTTGAAGTGTAAACAATAATAATTTTTTTTTTTTCACTCAAATATGTCGAACTTTGTGCCTGAAAAAGTGTTTTTGCGGGGAGTTCTTCTTCATTACTTTAATATAAAGCAAATTGCTGCCGAAAGTCATCGTATTTTGGTGGAAGTTTATGGTGAACATTCGCTAGCTGAGCGAAAGTGCCAAAAGTGGTTTGCGCGATTTAAAAGTGATGATTTTGGCTTGGAAGACGATGAACGTCCTGGGCAGCCAAAAAAGTTTGAAGATGAAGAACTACTGAAGCACTACTCTATGATGATTGTTGCCAGACACAAGAAGAGCTCGCAAAATCTTTGGGTGTCACTCAAGCAGCCATTTTAAAACGTTTAAAAGCAGCTGGATATATTCAAAAGCAAGGAAATTGGGTTCCACATGAACTCAAGCCGAGAGACGTCGAAAGGCGGTTTTGCATGTCCGAAATGCTGCTGGAACGCGACAAAAGGAAGTCATTTTTGCAACGGATTGTTATTGGTGATGAAAAATGGATCCATTAAGACAACCCCAAGTGCAAAAAATCATATGTGAAACCCGGCCAACCAGCCAAATTAACAGCAAAACCGAATATCCATGGCGCGAAGGTAATGCTCTGTATTTGGTGGGATCAGATGGATGTGCTGTATTATGAGCTGCTAAAACTGGGTAAAACCATCAATGGACATCGCTACCGAACACAATTAATCCGTTTGAAGAGAGCAGTAGTCGAAAAACGCCTGGAATATGCGACCAGACACGAGGCAATAGTTTTCCATCATGACAACGCTCGGCCCCACGTTGCTATTCCGGGTAAGAACTATTTGGAAAACAGTGGATGGGAAATTTTACCCCACCCGCCTTATAGCCCAGACCTTGCCCCTTCTGATTACCACTGAAATACGGTTCACATCAGAGCAGAATATCAAAAATTGGCTTGATTCATTCTTGGCTGCCAAGCCGGCACAGTTATTTTGGGATGGGATCCACAAATTGCCAGAAAGATGGGAAAAAGTCATAGCTTCAGATGGGCAATACTTTGAATAATACTATTGTACATGTTTTTCCTAAATAAACGTTCAAAATGTGAAAAAAAACCGCACGAATTAAAATATATACCCAATACATTACAAAACAAATTGATAATTAATGACACTTTTTGTTCATTTGTTTGTTAAATGTAAAGGCTCTTTATAAATTCCAAACAAAAAACACCATTATGGCTTACATTGAAAAAATATACGATGCAGAAAAAGAAAAATGTGTAGCGATGCTTAAAAGTACTTCATATTTGAGCTTGACGACAGATATCTGAACTGATGTAGAAATGAATAGCATGCTTGGTTTGACCATTCATATTTCCGAAGTTTTCATTACTGCTTTGAAAGATTTTTCTATTAACGAAAGCCAGATAATGACTGTAGTGACCAACAATGGTGCAGACATCGTAAAAACAGTACATATGTAATATATTTGACAGAGAACGCCTTATTCCATGTTATGCACACATCTTCAATTTGGTACGTGAAAACTCATTGAGCATTCCTGAAGTAAATGAAGTTGTTGTAAAATGCAAAGAAATCGTTAAGTGGCTAAAAAGAGGTGTTAAAGCTAATGATGATTATATAAGCTGCTGCCGGAGTAGCTGATGGAAAAATGCTGAAACCAATTTTAGAAATTGTGGAAACACGTTGGAATTTAACCTATTACATGCTTGAACGGTTCATTAAACTACCATATGTTCATATATTAACCAAATACTCCTCAACTATTCTGACGCACCTGTAATGATAACATCTAAGGAAAAAGATGATATCATGGAAATACTCAGTATATTGAGACCATTGGAGGCAATAACTGTACAATTAAGTGGTAAAAAATAAGTAACTTTAAGTCAAGTGATTCCACTAGTTCACTGCGGTCGCGAACAAATAGTGAGAATGACAGCTAAACATCCAGTCGCTGAAAAACATAAAAATGATTTTGAGCGTAGATTTGGCTCCATCGAATATAAGTTTTTGCTAGCTGCATCAACATTATTCGACCCGAGATTCAAAAAAATTCATTTCAAAGACCCATTAGCGTTATGAAGTTTTTAGGTACTGAAATAACAGTTGCAGATGATACTATGGAAACGGGCAGCGACTCGTCGGTGGAATCGGTAGAGAATGAGTTTGACTTCTGGGCTCCTCACAAAACTTAAGCGCAGAAAAAAAAGAAGGAAGGACAACGATGTTACACATCCACAAGACAAAACAAGCTTTAATTTAAATTGTCAGGTATTAGAACTAAGTCGAAAAACTATTGATGTCTTGGAAGAAATGAAAACCGTTTACCCAAAATTGTACGGAATTTCAAAAAAGTATTGTCATCTACTTGGTACCTCAGTACCAGCTGAGAGGCTCTTCTCAAAAGCGGGTGCAACTGCGACCGAAAAAAGCAGTCGTTTGACAAAAAAACGTTGTTGACTTCAGTGAAAATATTTTCATTAATGTTAAGACAAACACAGAATGATCTATTTTGATACGGTATTTTAGTTTTATTCCTTTTTTTATTGAATACCATATACTACGACAAAATTTGTATAAATGTCTGAAATAAGAATATAGTTTAAAATATTTTATTTATTTTATTTTTACACAAAGTTGCAAAACATAGTCTTTGAAGCAAGAGGCAATTCTTTTACATTAAGATCGCTGTATTTTGAAAAATTTAATGTCATGGTGTGATTTTTGCCCTTTTAGGATATGTCTGGGACTCTGTGATAGAGCAATTTTAATACAAGATTCGGCGCTGAATTATTATTATTTTAAAATATTAAGAATAATCGATTAATCGATATTCTTACGTTAATTGCAATTAAGAGAGAGAAACTGGATCAGGATATGAAAAGAAAAACCAGGACGGTGAAGTAAGGACAGCGTCTTAGGGGTGCAAAACCACCAGAAATCCAGCTTAGGATAGTGTAGAGTAGTGCATTGAGAGAATCGTTTGGTGAAGTTAAAAAGCGAGATGGGTCGATGAGCCGCGTTTGCGCAAGTATCTCGGAAAAAGACAAGACACGCGACCCACAGTAAATTTAATTTTCTTGTGTTCGGGACCGTTAACATTGCTTTAATAAATCGTCAGGCTATAATAATATAACGTTGTTGGAAATACCGCTTGTTTTATTTATTTTTGAATTCGTTTTTTTCTATTCGTCAAATCCAAGGTTTCGTGATTCTATCGACCAAAAATCACATATCGCTAAACTTCGATTGTTTTTGTTTCCCAGGTTTAGCTGCCTCTTAAAGCGCTACCTGGAGTTTAAACGAACCTGGTCTGAGAATTAGGGGAATTCCAGGTTGTTTTCGATTCAGAGCAACTTGACAGTTGCCGGCAATTCAATCATAACACAGTATCAAAATAAAACTAAGTGTCAGATTGTCACCGAATTTTGCCAGGCAAACTAAAAGTTAAATGATGGTGCACTTATTTTGGTTCAGTTGCGTCACCCATCTTCCAATCCGGGTACTCAATAAAAAGCCCTAGTACATGCTTCTTACTTTATCGCATATCTTTTGTTTTTAGTCTTGATAATATAGAATTAAATTACTTGATTTTTGAGACAATCTATAAGACTTTATTTGCGTAGCATTATAGAAATCTAGATCCACAATAGCCTAGAGGTCTCCGCTCTATTCAAACCTATGTCAAAGGTAAATGCACGGAGACAGCTTCAAGCGAAACAGTGCGGATAAATGAGAAAAGTTCACCAACCTTTTTATATGGTACATAAACTGTGCTTTTAATAACGTACATACTCAGGTTACTTTGAAATTCCTCACAGAGCTAGGTATAACCAACAGATTATATATATGTATATTTAAATGTAGGATGATTCATTCAATACTCAGTCACAGTAATGTCACAAAAAACCGTGAATATGGGCGACAAGTTATCTTGAAATGATAATGATAGCTGAAATAATGCTCTCTACCACAAAAACCACTACAAAGGTCTTACCTCTTCTCAAATTAAACTGCCAAATAATATCTCCTTGAGCTAAATCGTAGCTGGAAATTAAATATTGAACAGTGGAATAAGAAAGCCTGCCTGTAATAAAGCGGCTCAACCAACAATGATTATATGGATGTACACAGCCGTAATACCTACGTATAGAATGGAATGTTTTAACAAACCCAAAGGCCTACTGCATATTGATCAATCTATAAAATATACAGCAGTGTGTATTTGCAGTTCGGCTCAGAGACTCCGATTGCTGGACCAGACAATTTTAGAGACTTCTTTTTTTTTTTTACACCAAGGGGATACAAGTACCTTTTTACTGGCTTTTCTTCAGGGCGCGGGCGCATTGTGTAGTAGTTTGAAACTCAGGTGTTTTAGGTTTCGATATTTTTCACAGAGGTGGTTGTCAAACTTGAGTCAGTACATCCTCAACCAGTGGGTCTTAGTACGTGCTAGTTGTTAGTTTGTTACATTTAGCCCATCCAACAACCACTCCAACATCAGTGTTATGCCTTCACGTCAGAGTTGACGCCGACGGATTTTTATATAACTACATACAAATTCTATGAATGTATGGAATTGCCTCCACGGGATTCGAACCCGCGACCCTATGCTTCAGGAGTCTATACATATACTACTACACCACGGCCACCCCGTGGCGCCACCAAGGGAATTGGTGGCTTCTCCCATTGACTACAACAGATCCTCGATAAATTTCAATCGAGAGATCACAGTTAAATTTTTAACTAGGAAGGAATGGAAAAATGGAAAGGTTACAAAAGACTACCAAACCGATCTATACAGATGGCTGAGAAATTAGCTGCAATTTCGGCGAAGCTAATAGACTTTTTTCTGATTAGAGGGGTAGGGCCTTTATCGATAAACTCGCTACCACAGACCCAAAACACTGCTAATTTCACATATTGTCAAGTTGCGATTTAAGCTATTATGTTAATTCAGCTACCACATCCCAAAAACTAATAAGGAGGCAAACTCATTGGCTCTTATTCAAAGTTGACGTCATCTGGGATCTAGGAAACAGTGATATTGGAGGTAATGAAACGACAGTTAAAATTCGCTAGGCGAGAATCAGTTCTTCATCACTAATTAACAAAAACTGTCAACATTCTGCTATGTCTAGTCGAAAGCACAATACCATATATCATAACTCTTATACTGGCCAACCAAAGCTGGTATTGAATAACAAATTGCGCCATATTAAGAAAAATTTTGTCCGGTTATGACAAAGTAAGGATAAGTGAATTATTAACCAGATCGCCAGATCGAGACAAGATATTGTTAGAGTTGTATCCATAACCACAAGTGAGGCCCCTTAAAATGATCATGAAGACAAGTTAGGTATATACACTTGAACAATATTGTCGCAGTTAAGAAGAAGTTAATGATAAAAAATCGTTTACCCACTTTCTTTGCAAGTACCCGTGATACGATTAGAGACTTTTCATTTAAACTTCGGAATGATTTTTATTGAACAATAACTACAGGCTAATGAGAAAGAAAGAGTTAGAATCTAACAATTCATGGTTTTATATAGAAATGTGCGCGGGATATAAATATACATTTGCGCCAATAAAAATAACAATTAAATGACAATTAAGATGTTTTGGGAAATGACAGCCTCTTAACATAATTTTGCATGTGCAATATTTATATAATGAAAAATAGGGTGTATCAATTACCCTTTCGTTTAAGCTGAACAAAACAAACGGGTTGACTATGGGACGAGTGGACCTCCTTGGAGTTTGTGTGGGGGCAACTGGACTCGATGGTCGACATGCGATGGCTTCTGAAACATAACTGTACAGGTGTATTTACAGGTGACAAATGTTCTTTTGTCAAATCAACCACTTGGAAATTCAAGTTGAGTTTGATTAAAATTTTGTCCTCACTTTTGTTGTCAATTTGCTGTTGCGAGTCCAAGAAGTCATCCTTTGGGAAGGATAGGTTTGTGTTGGGTTATAATTTCGCGTTGGCTCTTAACTGATTTTGATGACGTCTGCAAATATCTTTCTCAATCTCCACTTTGTACGTCTTCCTACCGAGATTTTTTACGATTCGTCCACTAATCTACTTCTTTTCTCGACTATACTGTCGTGCGAAAACATGTTGATCCATAACAAACTTTGTGTGATACGGCCTTCATGATTACCATGAAGTTTTTCTGCTGATGATATTCCCATTTCATACGGTGTGTTGCAGAATGTGGATAAGAATGAGACAAGTGCCCCATAACTCTTCGGATTTTCTGCTATAATTTTAAGAAAGGATGTTTTAAAAGTACTTAATATTCTTTCGGCCAACCTATTGCACTAGGGATTAAATGGTGCCGATGTCATATAGAGAATTGAATAGTTTCTTCAAAACTGCTGGAACACTTTACAGGTGAATTGCGTGCCGTTGTTAGACACGATTACTTTTACCCTCTATAGCAAATATGGAACGTAAAGCCTCAGAAGTGGTGGAAGACATTCGAATCACAAAAGGAAACATCGATTTCGAGTCCATAATGATTAATCACGTTGATTTTTGTAACAGCCCCGCAAAATCTATATGGATTCATTCCCAAACGTTTTCTAATGGCGCCCAGCGTTGAAGCGTTTGAATGGTTATGTGTGAAAAAACTAATGGCTGGTGGTCTATTATGAGCACAAATTGACGGCCGTATAAATATTGATGAAATTTGGTTACACTGAAAATAATGGAAAATGCTTCTTTTTCGATTTGTCTGTAACCTTTTTGAGCTGCATTCAGAGTTTTGGGGGCAAACGCAATTGGTCTGTCTGTTTCATCTGCATGAACATGTGAGATGACAGCTCCAATTCCATGCGAAGAGACATTGGAAGCAAGAGTGATGGGTAGATTTTCTTGAAAATGAAACAATCGTGACACGTTGAGGATTTTTTCCTTAAAAAGCTTAAGCGAGTTTTGTTGCTCCTTTCCCCATTTGAAAACTGCGTCTTTGGATCGTAGTTCCCGAACCTCGCAGCTATTCGGGAAAACTTGTTATAGTAGTTGAGCTTACCAATAAAGGATTCCAGGTCTTTAAGGTTCTTTGGTTCCGGCATCTGCATTATATCCTTAACACGATCTTCAATTCGGGGAACCGGATGTCGATCGATGTCCAAACGTAGATTGATAGTAAGTTTAAAATCGAGACATATGTGTAATGGTCCATTTGGTTTTTAACTACGACTAAATGTCCAACTTACGTAGACACTCCAGTTCCAAATGCATTTTTGAAAGAAAGATACAAGGCGATATTTAAAATACCTGGGTTTGCTATTTGACTTCATTGTCAAATGTGCTTCGTAGAAATTGCTGCATCCCTATTCAGGTTTAAAAACAATTTCAAACTTTTTACACAGTGACATTGCATCAGTTAAAAGCTGGTCTTTTATATCAGATGCAACCTGTAATATCAGATGCACGATTTTTTATAGTATAATTATTATCAATATAATTACTCTGTGATTTTTGATAATTTGAACCGTTCATGAGATTAACCGCTGAAGTCTTTGTAATTGATGCCTGTTGAGTTGATTCGTAAGCGGTGGTAAGTTCCGCATCGTGCGGTGTATAAAAAACAAGCATGTCTCGTATCATTGTATCTGCATATGAGGTGTTGCAATCGTCTTTTGGACATGTAAAAGAGCAGTCTCTGGCAAGACCTCTTCGATATGCGATCCATTCTTCATATGACTGTTTTTAAAGCATTTTTTGCTTCAAGAATTTGCACCTCGAAGCAAGCACAAATGTTTGGTTAGTTTCGTAGATAGGTCTTTAAATGTGAGTTTACTTACCTCTTCTGTTTCGACTAACTTTTCAATAATTCGTTAGCTTGATTTCTGCTTGTTGACAAAAAATGGGCTATCTTCAAGGTGTCATCGTCCAAAGAGTTTGCGGCAAAATGCTGTTGGAGATGGAAGAGGTAGCTTTCTCAAGATTCCTTTTTTAGTCAAAAGTATGGAATTGAGGAATAGTATGTTTGACCGCCGACGGACTTTTCTTCATTAAACGTTCCAGAGTAACTTGGTTGTTTGCCAGCATTTTTTGCATCCAGTCTTTTTGAGACTGAAGCACCTCTTTTAACTTTTAAATCCATTTTTAAATTCCTCGTCGCCAGTTGATACGATTAGAGACTTTCCACTTAAACTTCAGAATGATTTTTATTGAACAATGACTTACAGGTTAATGAGAAAGAAAGAGGTAGAATCTAACAATTCATGGTTTTTATATAGAAATTTGCATGGGATATAAATATGCAATGACAATTAAGATGTTTTTGGAAATGACAGCTTCTTAACACAATTTTGCATGGGCAATATTTATATGATGAGATACAGGGCGTATCAACCCAGCTCAAGCGAGGACCAGCAACTAAGGTAAATTCCTTTTTAAAGAACTTGAGAGTTATCTAGCAAAAGGATTGGAGAACTATTGCTTTTCTTAAACCCTGTTAGTTGGTTCTAACAATTCATAAAAAAATAACATTCCCCACAATCACGTATACGAGTCGTGGTAGAAAGACGGCACAACAATGGCTTATAGGGTTGTCTCCTAAACACTGCCAGTCCTACCTACCACATAACAAATTTTAATTGCATTAGATAGTATTTATCTGTTACTCTATATATAATTTTGAATAAATAAATATTTAAATAACACAGATTCAGATGTATTTGATGATAGAAGGAATGGGAACACTGACATACCATATATTCTTTTACTTGGTCCAAGTATTTGTCTTTATGCATTTGGGATCTCAGTACCATAAAAATGCTTTCACACAGCGATTTAAGAAAGAAAAGTTAAATGTGTTTGACAAATTTAAATTTTTTTTCTGTGCGCTAGTCCAATAAAATCAATAGAATCATAGACGAAAATAAAGTCGGGAAGATCGATTTGACAAACCTACAATTTATTCAAACAAATTCGATTGACTTTTTTATTTTAACAGATATTAGGGTATTGACAGAAAAACTTATAACTTATATACCCATAGCGCAACCAACAAAACCCGATTGTCTAAGAAAGACTAACCGCAGTCAAAAAAATTTATATTGAAAGGTTGAGGCACGGATGTTGCAAGGCTTTTACGGAGAAAATCGCAGTTCATGTCTTCTAAAGGTTTTTTGAATTTAATCTCACGTATTCCTTTCCGACTTTATCTAATGTTTCACTATACTGACCCTTTAAGACTCTAACTTTTGAAACTGCAAGTTTTCGTAGGGCATAGTAAGCTTTGTTAATTGTTTTTATAAGAAACATCGGGTTCTTACATAAATTGAAGGATAACAGATGGTAAACAAACTGGCAAGGTAATCATATAATTTTTTTTTTTTTTTTTAATTAGAAAATGCATTTTTCGAAGAGTTGCTGCTCTGGAGAAATTTTAATTGACCATTTGTAAGAGACAAGTGATGAATGTCAGTCACTGAGATTTATTGCCAATTCTTTTCCTGGTAATTGAAATTCAGAGTTAGAGAAATAAGCTTTTTATCGACAATTCTAACAAAGTATGAGAGAAATGTGCTAGATTCAGATGACTGGTAAAGTGGATGGTTGTAAAGGAGCTTACATAGATATGATGCAGTGAATTCATGCTTCTTCATTTCATAAAATGGATTGGATACGTCTTAATCAAACCAATTTTTGAACTCACATTGGAGCAAAAAAAAAAGTGGGCAAATCAGCAAATTTCGAATTATTTAGGCTTTTACGATTCATAAAAGATATATTAACTTACTGTTAGCTTATTACTCTAAGCACTTCAAAGAGATTTTCACCCAAGCTGCCGACAGAATACCTTTCATTATATACATCCGCAATGGTAAACACCAAAAGAAAAAAAAAATTCAAGACAGAAACAAAATTTTTGAACAGGTAATATATAAAACAAAGCTTATGAGTAAATAACCTTGGCGAATAGACGACAAAGCTGTTGTACTTAAAAACAAAAAACTGAGAGAAAAATTTGAACTGAAGCCTTTTTGGACCGGATTTTTCTACAACTTTCGTTAAACATGGCAAAACCAGCTGATTTGTCAGTGTACACTTTTCCACTCTTGGTTTTTTAACGCAGAGGTTTCTTCTAGATGATATGAAGCTCTCATGCATTAGATGGTATTCGAACGCGTATCACAATTTAATTGTGATCTGTTCCGAATCCACGAACCTAGTTTATCCTTTCTGTTGCTTTGATTATTTCGGCTTCCGTACAATTTGCTGTTTCTCTTTCGTGCGCGCCAGCCGAGGGAATGGTAATGCACGGCAATTCTTTGTTAAGTAACACTTTAAAAGACTCTTTTCACCTATTGTCTGTTCGTCTTCAATACATTCACTTACTACTACTACTTACTACTCACAGTCTTATAAGTTGTAAGGGTATCTCTTTTTATTTTCGTAATGCTGTATTTTCTGTTACCGCTTTCTGAAGCATTTTATAAATTTCACTATTTTCGCTTAACTTACTCAACTTCAGAAATAATTGCCTCTTCTTCCTAATCGCTATTTTCATTTTATCGTTCTTTCACCACTACTTTTTCTTTATATGCAGGCGGCCTTTTGAAATACCAAGCAGAGCTTTTGCACTAATCTAACATGTAACGTCTAAGTTGCTCCAAATAACTCTTTCTTGTGGCATTTTCAACCTGCAAATTTAACGCCTAGATATTGAAATTATGCCATTAAATGCTTTCTGCATGTGTTAAGAACTAAAGACGCAGGCTTGAATAGAAAGCGCCAGGAAAAAAAGTTTATTAAAGGACCAGCGTAAGAATTGTCCACATAGAATCAACAGTGTTGACTGCATTCATTCTCCTGATCTAACGATCCTTCATCGGGGCTGGTTTGACATATACAAAGTCCAGATCTGTACCAGCTGTTAATTTTACTGAAATAAAGATGGTGGTGGTAGACTTCAAATTGGGTCAATAGAAGCACTTATACTTTATACAGGTCTACTGACATCGGTGTAATCAGGCACAAATTTTGAATTGCGGTTAGGCAAGAAACACTTACCCCGCGATTTAAATCTTGGAAAAAATGATATCTTTGATGGCACAATCGGTAAATATAGCTTACGCGATAATTCATTCAAGAATGGATTAAGATTTGTTGATTTCATTCTAAGGCAAATTATCCTCGTAGCAAGCACGTAGTTACCGCATCTTGAGTGTATTCTGGTCAATCTACTACTAACCATATATATATATTACATTGCGATTCATGCAAGGTAAATCTCTTGTATTTTGGATGACTGGGAACATTACTTTAATATGGTCACGTACGAATGCAGATACTCTGAACGCGCTAAGAAAAGGAAGTTGAAAGGAGGTAATCGCAAGACACCTTAGGAAAAGGGCATTTGTTGCTTAAATGCCCTTAACCTTACTCGATGGCTTTTTTTCTAAGGAACTTACTTAAAGTAATAATTCGTTTATTTTCTCGACTAATGCCGATTTTATCTGGTTTTTATTATGAACAATTTTATCAGCAAAAGCCGGAACTGACTTGCTACTCGTATACTTAAAATGATTTTGGTATCTTCAACTCTTCGTTATGTAGATGGTAATCTATTTGAGTATGTCATGAGCATCTGCAGTACGCAGTGTTGCTGCTACTTAACAAAGAACGTATTGAGTATAGTAAAACAATGTTAAACACGAGCTTAGTACAATTCAGGTTTAATTCTTCGTCTGGAAATTATTTCTCCTATGGCAATTTTCGAATTCCCAATTTCAGGGCATATAGACGACCGAGGTCCATGGCGTTTGATCCTTCACATCAGGTAATTTTAAGGAATTCTTACATAAAAACAGTGTACGACATATAAAAATAGCAACCGGATCTCCTTAAGCAAATGGTCAGGTAGAGAGGGTAGATAAAAGTCTTGAGCTCATGTTGGCAAAGTTAGTCAAAGCTTAACAAAATGTTAACTGGGAACAAGTTTTAGAAACGATTGAGCACACACTTAATAATACAATACATCGAGCCGTAAAAGCACAACCAAGCGTGATGCTTTTCGAGGTAAGCCAAAAAGGTAAGGTGATAGACACGTTAAATGAACGTGGAATTTGTTAGGGATCTCAGGTGAAAGAAAAAACTGGCTTCAGTCAGGAAAAGCTATAAGTATACAATAAACAATACATACACAGATATTAAACGCCGAGAGCCTACGATGTACAAAGAGGGAGACTAAGTACTGATTACAAATTTTGACTCACACGCTGGTGCATCAAAGAAGTTGATTTCCAAATACAAGGGGCCATATTAAGATGCGAGGGTTTTATGGCGGGATGAAATATCACTGTAAGAAGCATACGGTTTTCTTATCTAAAGGGCATGGCTGTTTCCGGACCATGAAACGCTAAATAAAATCTATTACAATGCCCGAGATATAAGGTATGCTGCTAGTATTCGGGCAGCCCACATTGACTCGGATTATCCCCTTGTTGCAGTCAAGGTGCGTATTTTCTGAGGGCCAGAACAAAAAAAAAAAAAAAAAAAAAAAAAAAAAAAAAAAAAAAAAAACACTGTGAGAAGATATACCATAACGTAGAAAAATTGCAATCGCAAGAGACCACCAGAATCTTTGCCGACCACATATCCCCAAATATCTCAAAAACTCCTATGCCGCAAGAATCAAGTACCCCAGATCAGTGGCAACGATGCCAACGTGTATCAAGTCGCTGCTGGGCTTTACCCGACCTCAAAAAAGGAATCCCTGTTTTAATGAAGAATGCCGCAAAAATATACAGCTGAACAAGAAGCATTCCATGACAAGGAGCACCGCGAAGAATATTAATTTCTTTAGAAGCAGGAAATCTTTCATTTGAATCTAAACTTAAATCGAAAAATCAGCTGGACTTGATGGCCGTATTCAAAGCTGATGGGAATGACCTTGTGGAAAGAACAAACTGATTTTTCAGATCTGGTCAGAAACTCAGAACTTGAGACAATAAGTTACAAACTTCCAAACAGACTTAGAATAAAATTCAAAGTCTTAGATAGCTGTCAAAATATGAGTATGTCTCAACAGTTTAATATTTATTTGACGATATTTATATAAAAAAGTTTCTTATTTTAACACAAAGATCTCTTAACACTAAGAAATTCATTCTAACTAACAAGAATGAAATCTGTGAAATTACTTATTCCGCGAACATTCCGCATTCCGCACATAACAAACAAATAAAACAGGAGCGAACAAAGTTGAGATGTTATCCTACCCATAGAACTGCGTTCAATCGTGGTATTGTTCTTGAAGCAGCAGCCGGGTATTCTGTGAATCTGCTGTTTCAACTGCATACTCAAAGTTTCCAAACTAGAAAGATTATTATAGCAATAATGATAAGTAGTTCTGAAGAACTTATGTAGGTGAGGGGTATTACATGTAGTGGGGTCTACATGATAGGTGTTGTCTATCTGTGCTGCTAATCGTTTTAACTTCATCTCTTGTTCGTCAAACCAAATTGGATGTTGGTGTGCTATATCCATATGGTTGTTTACATGCCCGAAAAGAGTATCATTTGGAATTTCACAAGTCATGTGATGGAAACGGGTAGTGCGGAATGGTTGCCGAGAGCTCGTAGGGTAACGAATGCAATTGGGTTGCAATTTCAAAGGGCTAGATCCCTGAATCATAGCTAATGTTGCCGTGCGCTTGCATACTATGTTTAATGATGTCCTTCAAGTTACTGTGTATATCCATTGATTGATGTGCAAAAATTTAATACATATCGGGTTGTTATGAATTATCTTCGTTTGACATGATGATAGATCCCCCATTTTATTGAGAACGTTGATTTTGCCTTTACTTAGTATAACCCTTCTATGATAAATCGGATGCATTTCCGTGCAGTGTTGCCTTCTTTGTTTCTACAATGATGCAAGTTGATAGTTTAAGGTCCGTTAGCGGATAATACAGGTCATGATGACGGTTGACCGCTAAGTATATGATGATGGTTGTATGAGTGCAATTTTCTCGTTTAATACCGCTGGAATTGGGGTTAATCTGTTTAACTCAAGATCTTCCGAATTTATCAGTAGTATATTTATTTGCAATAGCACACGATTATTTGTTATTCGGCCAGCAGTCACCATATTTATATTAAGTTGCAGTACGTTGTCAGTGGTTTTTGGTAGGGGGTATGTTTCTTGTTGTTGTTTCATTTAGTGTGGTGTAATTAGTATCTAACTTAGTTTCCCTTGATAAATTTCTGACAATGCGTTTGTTACTGCTGATTGTGTACGTTGAACATTTGATATAAGCAGTGTAGTATATAAGGACCATAGAGAAAAGAGTTGTTGAATATTGAGTTGATATGAATCGTCCGTATTGTTGTTAATTCGGTTAATCACTTCATTCAGCTGGGTTTGCAATATGGCACGTCGTCGATCTAAGGTTTCTTGATTTTGCTTAATTATGCAATTATGCTGATTGTGGACTCTAAAATTGGCGTGTGGTTTTTTGAAAGCGCTTGCATGTAGTCTTCGTTAGTTTACATTCTCTCAATGTTTTAGACATCTCTCCTGCATACTGAGAGTAAAGAACTCCAAACAAAGAATTTGCTATGTTTCCAATTAATTTTAATGCTCCTCTTTTGGATCGACGTAATTTTGTATTCGCAAAAGTAATACTATCTTCAAATAAATCATCGTGTGAATGAGATTGGTCACTTGCGTACACAATGTTATTGCCTTAACCTCTCACAAAGATGCTGTAAAATGATGAAAATGATAAAATACTATTTCCAATTGTATCTAGTTTACTCCAATATGGAGCTAGATCATAGTTTATAACTAAGTTCAAGGTATAAGTTACTAAGTTCGATGTCCCAATATTGGCGAAATAAATTCCAGGACGAGAATCAAAATACTGATTTTAATTTCCTTTCAATTTATCGCTACCGACATTGTACAAGAGATTTCAGTTGAAGGGGGAAACTTCGTTACTATGACGTTTCAAATGACCAAATGAAGTCTCTTATCACTTAGTTGTGATTCTAGCTTTTTTGGGAGTGATGCTAACTTATGTATGGCCCGCCGGAACATGCCCGTTGCTGCTTGTAAATTTGCAACTCTTACTAACCCATTTTATCCTTTTACAGCATTAATGATTCTGCCTATCAGCAATTTAAAGCTTGATTGGTTATCCTCCTTTAGTACGACCATCATTCGCGGTTCTACATTTTGACATCTTTCCTTCCATTTATACCTGTGCTGCAGTAATCAACTGCAAAATATTCACTCGACCAACGTTGCTAAAAATAGTTTTTGACATGACATGAAGAATTACCTTCAATTGTTGCTGTAGATTGCGAGATCAATTTTTTGAGCAGCGACAAAGACACGTTTGTTTTCAAATCTTTCATTTTTGATTTTCATGTTACCTCGTAATTTGCTTCTATTGGTATTATATGCCGTATTAATTTTTCAGCGTATAAAATCAAACTTGTCTTCAGGAAAAAGATATTTTTGCAATTTGCGATGGGTTGCTTGTGTACACGTTCGACAAGAAGATGGTGAAACTGACATCATTTCATGTAAGATGGTAAGACTATCGTTGGCAGCTTTAGATTGCTTGATGAATTTTTTGAATTTTACTAACCTGATGATTGCTGCAGAACTCGACTAGACAACTCATGCAATTAAATTAGTTTCTGCTGAGTCTGATCTTCTAAATTGAAAAGCTGCTGGACAATATATCCATTGAGAGCAGAGTCTACTGATTGCTCATAAATTTTATTATTTAACTGCAGTATTTCATCCCAATTTTAATCTACTATTTTAATCTTGATCTGCTAAAATTCTATTAAACTATATATTAGCTGTATTAACCGATATTCCATGAAAGGTTCTTTGTAACAATTCTATTGTTGCTTCTTGCCTTCTAATCAGGCCTGATACGTTGTTGTTGCATTGGAGTGATTGGCGAATAAATGTTAGTGGCTTGCCAGCTTTACCCTGCTGCCTAGCATTTGTGTCACTTTTGATTTCATCTGTATGAAGTGTGTACCAATTAGAGTGTGCGCCTTTTTCCGGATTGGCCTTTTCTTCAGTAGTGGGCGGAGGGTTAAATGTTGATTTCTGATGCTTGGGAGGTGCACCCTTTCCGTGATCAACCGAAGTTTCTGTGTTACTGGGAAATCCATTTCCCTGTGCTCGTATGACCTCTAACTTTTTAATACCTTGTCACTTGTGGATTCTTGTCGTATCGCGACGTAATATCCGTTTGTGAGGTAGCAATGAGGCAATTCGTTTCCATGTTCTAAACGGGTAGTCAGTAGCCTCGTCCCAAAGTCGATTAAGCTATTTTATCTGCGCAGACTAGAGTTCTTTTGTTCTTCGGTGCAGGGGTTCTTTTCCCAGGTTGGAAATGACCCGATGTATTTTAGTGCTTATTTCCTCTTGCCGGGATGTTAGTTCGTCCAAAAAAGATTCCATGAAAGTGTAAGCCGCAATAAACGTTAAAATTAGCCCTGGTAAAAGCTTTTATTATTTTGGAGATGCTAAATACCTCTTACCTCTGGTGGAGGAAGCAAGTTAGCGATTGAAATATTACGTTACCAAAATGAATAAAACGCTTTACTGCAATTTATGGCAATTAGTTCTGTACCGCGACTGACGGTGGTATTTCTAATACAATACTAGAACACCCAAACTTTAGACAATAAGTTGTAACCTATCTTTGAATAAAAATCAAATTCTTAGATGGCTGTCAAAATATGTCTCAATAGTTTTATATTTATTTGGCGATATTTATACAAAAAAGTTGCTTATTCTAACACAATGAGTTTTTAACATAATTAGCTTACTTTAAAGAAAAAAGTGTATGCAAGAACTAACAAGAATGAAATCTGTGAAATTACTTATTCTGCAAACACACAATATTTGCATATTACAAAAAAAAGAAAATAGGCGAGAATAAAATTGATGTGTTATCTTACTGTCTGCATTGCGGTGAACTCAACTCAATGACAAGCACTAGTTTTAGGTATCCAATTCATTGTTGGGCGGCTGGAAATCGGATGCCGGGGCACTTTGGCTACTAACCGTACTCAAACCGCGGTAAATACACCTGTTGCTAAGTAAAGTTGATAGTGAGACAAAATATGCAAGGACTAAGAAGATAGGCTTTTGCGACAATAGCTCGATAAGCGAGCTTAGCCAAATCATCATAAAAAAATAATTTTCGTTGCCTTATGTGTAATAGTGATCACAATCTATCCCAGTGCCCTGGGTTTATTGCATTAGACATTGATATGCGCAGAAAGAAACTTTACGAAAACTCTATTGGTCTGCTTAAATTGCCTTAGATCAGCTCATACAGCGAATAAATGTCGATCACTATTCCAATGCAGTGTCTATAAAGCTCGTCATCAAGATAATCCAAAACACTTTTCTTCGTCGTTACTCACATCTATGAATTCAAATCTTTCACAACCGACCTCATCGGTAGGACCTGCTTGGCCCAGTATTATCTTCCGAAGACTCCTTTTACATCTCTCGCTGTTACCCCATTGGTTAGCAATCATTCGCTTGAATCTAGCGGCGACAGTTAACTATTTTGCCTACCATTCTCGCTAGAATTCAAGGACATCTAATCGATTGTCGTGCTTTTTGGATATAATTTAGGTGTTTTAGCATATCATATAGCTGTTGACGTGAATGTTATTTTCCAGCTGCTTTGGGAATTGGAAGAATTATACCCTCACAACGATTTTGTCAACGATCCAGCAAAAGAACATTTTCAGAAGATCGTTTCTCCCGCACCAGATAGAAAATAATGACTTCTCCAAGGTTGACAGATATCCTGCAGTCAGGAGTTTCACGCTTATATTTGATGGAGCGGCGATTCTGAATCAACCCGCTCTACATTGACTTTATTCAAAATTTATGCAAGACTATCTTGAACTTTGCTATATGGAAAAAACCCCTCGCGGTAAAATTAATAAAAACTTCTCGCAGCAGCTTCACCTTCCACATCAATCAGTCCTTAAACGCTCCAGTTCTTCTACAAAACTTCGTGTCGTGTTTGATGGTTCGATAAAGAAATGAAATGGACAATCATTGAAGAAGAAGAAGAAGAAGTCTTTTAATCGGTCCTACAATACAACGTTATTAAATAGGTATGTACTTACAGTTTCATCAACATCGTTTCATTTAGGGGCCCACGAAAACGATATGAACTTTCAACGCATCGTCTGGTGTGAAAACCCTAATGACCAAATTCAGGTATATTGTCTATTAGTCGTGATGTACAGCACAGTAACGGCTCAAAAATTATTAATCAAAATACCTTGCTGAATTATAGTAAAACCTAGTTAGATTTGCAGTTTGAACTCATTGCACTGCTTTCAGGGGTCAGTCTTCATCTTCGTAAATTAAGTTTTAACTTTTGGGCCTTAGTCGCAAATCATCCTTGTGAAGTTTGCTCTATGCTCAATGCTCAATCTCTTATCAAAGTATTGGGAAAGTTTTGAAACCCTGCAACTGATATGTCTCCGTATCGCGTAACTCAAATGAAGCCATGTACTATGTTAACAAGGATAACATAACTTTCCGCAATATCACGCATTTTTGACCCGTTAGGACTTAACGCTCCTTCAGTAATATTGTTTAAGCTCATGTTTCAGAAGCTTAAGTCTCCTGATTTGCAACTGGTTGGGATGATTCCCTGCTCTGCGGCCTTAAATGAAAGGGGGAATCAAATCTTGCAGGTGGCCAATGATCAAGGAAGAAGTGTTGTAACTCTGAAAAGATGTTCTGCAGAAGATCGACTCTAACACAAATCAAAAGAGGGTGTTATTCCGTAAAGCAACTTATAAGAATTTAATGTTAGACTCAATAACAAGACTGTAACGATGAACCATTAATGAAATACTAACACTTATTTAACTTTTAGACTGATATTGAAAATATTTAAATCTGAAGGTGGTAAAGTAATTTTGTTAATTATCCATTTATACTTTATTATTGCCATTGCATTGTGATTAAGTGCCATTATAATTAAAGCTAATTTTTTATCTGTAATATAAGCATTACTTTGTAATTTTGATGATAATAGTTCCTTGTAGTGCCATAAAAATATTTTGACAATAAATAACAAGATTCTCCATGAAAAATAAACAATTTTTTATTGCTGAAATTCATCAATTGCTTATAGTCATTTGTTCACCTCATCCATCATTCTCTCATTCTCAGGTTTTCAAAATACCCTCATAGTTCGACTGAAACACATTTATTTTGGGGACCACTTAATAATTAAAATCTAATAATATATAAGTATTATATAAGTATTATGAAAAATAATAAAAAAGTTTTAATTACATATTTTTCAATCATGTATTCTTTAATTTTGATGCAATTGCAAATATTCATTTATCTCTCAAGAGTTGGTTTTTCTGATCTGTTCTTGAGCTTGTCGGATTCTGGCAAGATTTGTTAATTTATTTGACCTCGATATGCTTCCTGACACAGACTTTTCTGAGATGCAGAATTCCCACTCAAATTTCTGTATATATATTAATATATAAAATAACTAATATAACACTTGCTTAATTTGTTTAAGTTCCATTTAAAAAATCGTTTGTATATATGTATAATTCATATATTGTACAATAATTTTTCATTACTTCAATGTCAGTTACTCAACTGAACTTGAGTAGTGTAGGTATTCTAAAATTTACTGAAATGGATATCTACGAGTACATTGATTTCTTGCCGAAATTGCAAAAAGATAAAGTTTTCAATGGTCCCTTCTTATTAACTCAGTTTTTGTCTGCTACTTTGAAGGATTAGGTGAAATGATTGTAATCAACTCACAGGAAAAAAAAGGCAATCTATTGGGTTTTTCAATAAGTTCTGCGGTTTTTTAGGGTTAAGATTAAACAAACATTTTTGGTATAAAAGCTTATATTTAAATTATTAGTATGGTATTACTTTCTTTCCAGCGTGTTGAAAATTATGTAAAAGTCAACAGACTTATGAATAAAACAGTTTTCCAATTTCGTCCAAATTATTTTGGGGAGAGCAGAACAGATATTAGTCAGAAGCCGAAGGTCAGCCAAATGAATACAGCTTGTATTTTGTCATTAAGGCTGTTTTATCATGGTGAAAAACAATGCCTTTCCTGTTAACCAACTCTGGCCGTTTTTCTCCCACTGCCTACTTTAAAGTATCGAGCTGATAGCTGTATTTAATGGCATTTATTGTCACCTTGGACACCTTGCCAAGGTCTGTGGTAGGCTGACGTCCAGAGCGAACAGCATCAGCTAGATCTGTATTTCTTTAACGAAACCATGTAAACCAACGCTGAAAAGTTTCAGCACTTCTAGCCGAATCTCCATATACGCTGCAAATCTAACGTTGCCCCGCTGGCTAAATATGCCGAAAATGCACTTAAAAACAAATTCTCATAACAATGTAAAGGATAACCCTCTCTATTGGAATACACAATCAAAATTTCATAACGGAATGCCCAGAGATTTCTTGAAACGATAAACACTACTTCCAAGAAAATGATACTCTTACTGGCGGGCGTCCAGAGGAAAAGTATGACTTCGTCCAACTAAACTAAGCTGACTAAAAGCAATATCCTGAACACTACGAAAACATTCTTCAGTGATTTTAACACCAAGTTTTTTTTTTTTTTTAGCACACAGTTAAGAAACATAAGCTGCACAGCTTCTCCTTTGTAAATGCGGTCAGTCAAGCTAATCAACTACCGTGGCAGGGCGAAATGTCATCATATCTAACACCCGTTTCGCACACTTGAAATATCCAGAGCAATATGGCAGTCACTTTATTAAAAATAAAAATCGTCATCAGTGATGAATCACATATTGATGGTGGCAAAACCCTGCTGAGTCAAAACAAAAAACCTACTATACAGGGCTACAGGATTGCAGCGGGGATTGATTTGGTAATGAAAATATACAAGTACTTGTACCAACTGATCTAAACGATATAGTCGGGTGAAAAATTGCCCGGCACCATTATATGAGACCAGCTTTAGACGCATTAGTGTCCTTAACATCGTGTACATGATTTTAATAATGGTTATTTTCGGTCTCGACTGCATAAAGAATATTGAGAAGATAATATGCAATGAACTCTATGGGCTAGATAGTGGCATAAGTACTGGTACATAGCTGTGATATATTAAGGGAATTCAAAATTATGGATCAAGATACCTTTAGTAGCGACGAGCTACATGTACGTAAGTAAGTATTCACTCGGGACATATCAGAATGTAAATACGCAGCCAAAGTATGCACTATATGTTATTTTTGCAAATATATGGTAAGTGAGAGTTTAAAGGAGTTATTCAAGTGTATGTAGAAAAAATATTGTCAAATTATTTTCGATTTTATTAACAGTTAAGTTGAAAAGCAAAGGGGAGTCAAATATATTAAAAGTTACTATAGTTATTCAATTAGTCACACCCGAAATCTACCAAAAATGTGTGAAGGTTTTTGCGATTTCTCTTATAAATTTTGATAATGTTCGAAAGCATAAATATTTAAACGATCGTTTTCGGAAATCCACTGATAATTTTTTCTAAATAACCCATGGGTAATTATTATGTCATCTTAAAAAAATTTGTTAAATAAACTTTCCTGAAATATTTAAAAATGTCTTACCTTTATGTCTGTCGAGTCTTATATGTTATAATTGATTTCAGAAACCTTTCTTATATATTTGCATTTTTCATCTTCCATCATATAGTAGTACGTCAAATGAATGACGTACTTCCTGTAGTAATAAGTATGGACATGGTGGAGTGAACCCTAGCGCTCCTTACGTTTAGGGCAATGATCAAATCAAGAGCCACATCATTGCTCAGAGACCCTGATGTGTTGTTGATAAGCGAAACTAAATTAAGCAAAAAATTCAAAATCAGGCACATACTATATATAACAATGCAAAAAAAAAAAAAACCAACCCAATTCCGCACATGGAGTTGCTGTTGCAATCTTTGTTAGAAAAGTCGTACGATTATTTATAGTATATCAGAACTCGACATAACATTATTTCAAATTCTACGGCTGGAATCGGAACACAATCTCTTTATTATCGGGGGAGATTTAAATGCAAAGCACAGAGATTGGGGAAATAATACAGCAAGCATTATAGGTAATCTTCTGCTCGGCATAGTGTTATGTACCGACTCGGTCTAAAAGTGATGAATAATCTGTCGTAAGTTTGCGTTGAAACTATCGAATTATGGCTGTAAATACAAGCAAACCCGAATAGGTGTGTTCTCGCAAGTAAACAAGATATTTCGGAAGAAAAATCAAAGCAACCATACGTGCTTAAAGATCGCTGAACCAACGAAAAATACACGATAATGGTAATCAGCGCGGATAAATCCATGTAAAGCCGTCGATGAAGAAAACTTCTTTGGGGAAAAGGTAGTGAACATAAGAGCATTTTCACAGTGTAAAAAGCAAATCATGTGATTGGCTCAAACCATAACCTTGAAAATTGGGCCCTATTGCAAATTTTCTACTTTCGAAATGCTATGGAGATTTCACGATTCGAAGACTCAGGTTTCACTGCGTTCAATTACAAGAAAATAATAGTGCTTTGAATAGTGTCCAATATCATCGAAATGGAAAACAACGTTTTCTAATAGTGATTAAAACACGTCCAATGTGACAAGTATTCGATCGTTAAGCTTCCTTTCCAAGATTCAAAAAGTGGTCAACAGAGTCCTAACTAAGTGAGTTTTAGGGCAAATTATATCTCATACTCCGCGTCTTAACTGGTATTTGATATTCAGTGGAACAAAACAAGAAACAAAGCGAATCAAACATGATTAAATCGTCGACGCCTCGATCAGATAGTCTGTAAATCAGCTATTAACCACCGCTGTACATTCCTTTCAATGTGCTCATAAAAAAACAATTCACCGTGAAGAATTACGGTGTGACTTCTGGTGATATATTGTACATTAAAAATGGAATTTTTGTAGCTTATTTCAATATACCATGCCATGGGGTACGTGAATGTCTCGATCATATACATGTCAAAGGATCAGGGTCATTAATTCATATTACTCTTGAAACATGACAGGAGAGAAAACTCCTCCGTCGTTTTCATTTAAGTCAGGGAAGTTCATTAAGGCGGAAAGCAGGTATGCTTAATTTTTAATCCACGGCCGGCTTACATAACTTACATAAGTATGATTTGAAAAATACAAGGCGAACAGCCTTTCTTAGGTTTAATTTAAAGTATTGTATGTTGAAAACCTTTCCAAATTTCAACCCTTCCAAAACGATGCTCCAATTAATGATTCAAATCGTGTAACCACCTGTCTGGATGCGTATGAATTCTAGTAAAGTCAATGCTATGTTAATACTTTACATTACAAATTATGGTTAGCTTCGTAGCGTCTGGCGTTTGAAAAAATGTATGTAATTTGCGTTATGTTTGTAAAGTGAATACTCAAACAATTTACATAGATAAAGGCTATCTTCTATTTCCCCCATGTTGAGCTGCGTTTTGAGACTTGTAATAGGTACACCTAAGAATTGTTATTTGTTTTTTTTCTTTTGCTTATGTTGTTATTCATTAAGTCATGATCAGAATCGATCGCTATTATTCTATATATATTTTATAAGAAAAAAAGTTATTAAATACATTGCATATATGAGGGTGTTTTGAAGTAGATAGCTTTATTAATTTTTGGTTCCAGAGTCCAAAGTGAACAATCTTATCATTTTATCATCCACGGAACCGCGAGTGTGAGAGGAAAGACAATCAAAAAAAACTTTTTGATAGCAATTTATTATGGAGCATCTAAGGTGCAAGAACATTTTTAAAACATTAACAAATTAAATATAATCATTCGTTAATTAATCGGGTAAGTTCTTTTTTGTTATCGTGTACCAAGCAATTATACCATAACATATGTATCCAACATTTTTTACAATTATTTATTACACATTAGAGTTCGGACAGCAAAAAATATCAACGCTTATTGTAAAAGAAGCAATAGTTGTCTTTGATACTGAATGAAAAGCTTTGGATGAAAATATTCTCAGAGATGTTTTGAACACTGGTATAAATTCAAAAAAAAAAAAAAAAAAACAATAATAAATATTGTTACCAAATATTCATCTCACGTAAATGTGGCAATTGATGTTTTTAATAGTAGAAACAAAAGGCCCCGCCAAGCTTTGAAAAAAGAGACAAATAAATTCAAGTGATAGAAGAATAAGAAAGCTGATACAAATGTAGCAGCGAGTTATGTTCCGACAAACGGCAGCAAATAGTAAAGGCAAAATTTGATTGCCTGCAAGGGGAAAACAAGCTTTAAACTATTATTTAAAAATTCGGGAGTGAGCTTAAAAAATAAAATAAAATTTAAATTCACAATTATACAATAGTTTTAATAAGTAACAATAATTTAATTTAAAATAAAACAATATAGTGAGGTCATCGAAAGAAAAAACTTACACATTCGTACTTGAAAAAGTAAATGCTTTAACCCGTGAGTTAAGTACCAGTCATGGTACTACAATAATGTCAATAATATAAACAACACTGTTTCACCAGTGGAAGATGGTACAATGCCATATATATACTTTGACAAAGTATTAGTTTAGTTTCTCATCTAAAATTTGATATATTTTTTGGCCTTGATCAGTTAAAAAACATCTTTCTAAAAAGAACCTATTGAATTTATACCAGCTCTGTTCAATGGCTGTTTCAAGCTGGGATACGTTCCTGTAGATTACCAATGTGGTTAAGTTGTCCCTGTTTTAAAACCTGGAAAACATGCTACCATGCAATGTAACTGTAGACCGATAAGTTTACTTAGGATCTATTATTATATAAAAAGTCACTGTGTTTCAAGTAAAAGTATAGGTTTGGTACTACTTGACGTCAAAAAGTATGCCAGTATGATCAAAATCATTAAGTTATTTCTATCTGATAGAAATTTCAAGGTGTCCGTTAATGGCTGGTTATCAAGTGATTACTCTATTTATGCAGGTGTTTCCTAAACTTCTGTGTTTGGTCCTATCTTATTCATTATTTAAGCATCCGACTTTTCACGTTTTAATAATTGTCAGCCTGCTATGTTTGCCGATATTACCCGTATTATACCATCAGATGCTATCGGTTACAACATTGAAACCGATTTGCATCCTGCCTTGAATACCGTTATAACGTATTTTAATGACGTACCTTGGAGCACACTTGGACAGAACGTTAACCTTCTGCTTACATATTTAGCAAACTTTAAATAAGGTGTATGTTAATATTAAAACGCTTTATCCATTTATAGATCGTTAGTCAAATCTGAGTAATGTAAACAATTAATGATCTTCAAATCCATTTTTCGGCTAATCATGGTTTAAGGGTCATTGTTTGGGTGAAAGTGTGTAATCAGCCATATTCGAAAGTTGCAAATAAGCCAAAATAAACTTTTGAAAATGATCTTTGACCTTCCGTCGCATTTCTCTACCGAAGAGTTAGAAATATTGGCAAATGTTGAAAAAGTAGAAGCAAGGATTTTAAAACTATCCAATCGCTACAACATATAGTATCTTGTAGTTCGTCTGACAACTATTTGATTTCCTATCTAACCACATAAAAAACTAGCCGAAACGGGTATGACCGGGTATATCAAGAACTTCCTGATACGGAGAACTTGTTGTATTTTACGGGTTCCGAAATTATTCCCAAAATGGTCAAAAAACAGGTTAAGCTTGAAAGGTTTTCTCAGGTTAAAAACTAATCACCCATAAAAGTTTTAACAGACAGATCTGTTAATCCGTGTATGTACGAAATCGTTGTTAGTACTGTATTGACAGTTGTAAAATTGTGGCTATTTATTGAATAACTCAGACAATTCTGTCCCGATTTTTAAAAAAATTTCGCTAAATGCGTGTTTTGTTTATAGATTACGATAAGTACAACAAACATTTCGAAAGTGTCCTGCATTTTTAAGAAAGAGTTTATTGTATTTTGTATATGTTTTTTTTTTTAATAACTTAAAAGGTCATAGGCAGATTTTGGTCAAAATGTAATTCTTGTGATTCTGCATGAAGATCCATCATCCGATGGGGATTTAAATCGATTGCGCATTTATTCGCGAGATATCGTGATTTACAAAAATGGACGCACACACATACACACACGGGCACGCACGTGTAGACATTTTGTTAAAAACTGTTCAAAAACACTATGAATATCTAAAAATGTAAAATATCTTTCCAACTTTCAACTAGTGAAATAGCGTTGTAATATTTTTTTTTTCGTTTCATTGGTTGTGATTTAGCATTTAAAATTCTTAAAGAAAATTATTTTTCCTTCAAAATTTCGACGATTTTAACAGTATTGGTACGGTATATGCAGAATGCGTGCCCTCCTTTTAATAGTCGAGGAAACCATACATTTTTATTGACTTCTTTCAGGAAGTTTTGCTCGCAGACGGTCAGATTACTTATTGTGATTATTATATTACTTACCTGTACTTGAGTGATTTGAGTTATGCAATAAACGTGTCTGTCAAAGCGGCTGAAATTATTAAGCTTTAAGAACATTAAAAATTAATTTTCCTATTCTCTTTACCGCTTTTAATCTTACTAACAAAAATACACACACATAAAAGTTCATTAATAGTTTCTGATCTGTTATAATAGATTTGGATGAAACTTTAAATATTTTATTTTTTTTTTTTTGCTTTTCATATAAAGTTCACTCAATATTTGTTTATGGTTTTTAATACAAAAAAAAAAAAACATAAACATACACTTACTATGTCAACAAACAGTAATAGAAAGAGTACGGCTTCACCATGTCCATCACCATCAAAAGTTTGCTGTGTCCTTCACTGAAAACCATGACGCCGGAATGTTTCTCCAGTTTATATAAGAAGATCGCCGAACAGGGTGAGTTGCTTAAGTCCTTTGAATCCTGCCTTAAGCACATGGAAGAAAGGTTAACCTCCCGAATCGAGTTTTTGAAAAATCCTTACCTTAAAAATTTGAACTTTTCGAGAAGGAAGTTGACGTTTTTGGAGTCTCTGCATTTGACGATATTCAAAATAACATCAGCCACTTGCAAATGGAAGTTCTGTATATCAAAAAACAACAGCAAGAGCAAGTGCAACTGAAAACGTACAAAAAACACCGTTAAGACAAGAAATAGAGTTCCCTGTTTTTCTCGACAAAGTCTGGAAAATACATTTGACACTATTTGCACTTCTCTCAATTGTCCACCACATACCATAAGTCGAATTTTTCGAGTACTCGAATCGTACTCGAAATGTGAATTCAAAAAACTCTATCTCAAATTATTATAATATCTTTTAAATCAAAATGTTTATGTCTTACAACTTATAAACTCGTACTATATGTGTTATGCCTTCATATCAGAGTTGACGCCGACGAGATTTTTCATATGACTACATACAAATTCTATGAAAAGACTTTTTCACAGAATTGCCTCGCACGGGATTCGAACCCACGACCCTCTGCTTGAGAAGTCTATGCATTTACCACTACACCACGGCCACCCCCTTTACTTTTCTATCAGTGTCCTTCGTGCACACTCAGCTCTCAGTTGGTTAGTATCGCGAGTTCCGAGATATTGTTATCATTTACCCAATTTGAAAGGGTTTCTGGGTCAATCTTCGACATTGCGATGTGAATGATCATTGCATTGCAAAGGCTTCAAACGATCTTATGGACTGAAGATAATTAAATATTGCAGACACATTATCTACCAAGGCTCGTAAGTCTATATTTCGCAGTTGTTTGAGCTGCCATCAAAACACAGCGATGGGACACTTAGTAGTGTGGTCCGTTTAACTTTGGGTCTTTGATAAGCGACATATGTCCTAATTCTTTGTATTCCTCTAGAAACAATGCGTACAGTTGTTTTATAGACTCATTTTTCGCCAACCTGCGCTCAAGTGCTAAAAACTGACGAAACGTTTCATTCTATGAGCTCCTAAGCAACTCGGCTCCTGTTTGAATACCAGTCGACCATTAGAAAAAATTTTCAACTTTTTGTTCACGTGTGCCTCACATTTTTTTTGCTCTTCTGCCCACTTTGATTTGGATTCCTGGAGTTCTTCGAACTTTCAAAACCTTTCAACATAACGATCCAATGAATCTTTGCCCGTAGTCAGAAGACATTGTTTCCTATCCTTATCTGGCTGTGCCTGGTACCTTCCTGAAACGATCTAGCCCCACGTTGGGCGCCAAAAATGTACGCTAGGAGAGTTTTCACAACGCCGAAACGAGAGAGTGAAAGGCGATCTATTCAATAATGAGTTCTTCAGGAAATTAACTTTATTAGGGAATGTGGCATGATAAGTAAGTGGTCTTCTCTACATAATTTAAACATCGAATATAACAAATATGGTGGTCAACGCGATTGGCAGTAAATTCAAGTTTTCTATAAAGTGTAATATACATATAAATATTCCAGAATGTATTCTTAAAACAAAAACAATTATTTTACAATTGTGCGGTTTTATACCAAAATACCAAGTTTTTTTATAAATGTATGTATGGTATATATCAAATATCTAACAATGTCTGTCCAAAGTAATTGAGAAGACTTTAGAAAATCAAATCTCGAATTACTTAAATCGACACAATTCAATAAATCCAGTTCAGTTATGCTTCTGAGCGAATTACAGCTGCTCAACAGACATGGTTAAAGTCCTCGATGACATAAAAGTAGAATATGATAAGGAATTTTTGATGGGATTGTGTTTAAATTATATTTTGTTTCCAGTGAAAGATCTGTTGGAATTGTTCCTAATTATTTAAACAATCGCCAATAAGGAGTTGTTTATAGTAACTACTCTACTGTTACGAAAGTGAACAGGTGTAGCAAAATTTGATTTTATAAGAAGTACGAGCATCATCAGAAAAAATGTTATCCACATTGAAAAGTAACATCAGGCTGAGCAAATCAGCTGGTTCTGCCATTTTCAACAAAATTTGTTGGATATCCGAACCAAAAAGGAATAGTTCCGACCGAGGAAATTTTATTAATCAATTTATTGATATTGATACTAGTTTTAATAAAGCCATGTAATGTGTTTTCTGATATACTCATATACATATATCTCCACCACATTTTCCTAAAATTTAATAATAAAATAAATATTTCAACTTTAAATAGCTAAAACTACATATATTAAGGTTATTTATCAATTGGTTTAATTCAGTACCTTTTGAAATGCTTAATTATTAAAACACAAAATTAAATAATAAGCCGAATAAATCTAGTTCTAATTCTCATTCTGTTTAACAATTAACGCTTGTTTATTCAGTACAAATCCAATTCGATATCGATTTAAATAAATAAACCACGTCTTTAACCGAAATCCACCTGTTTCAGCAATTAATAACATCGATTATTTCGTCTGATGTTGAACGGACTAAATACCAGTTGGGTTTTAGTGTTTGGTTGGTTATTGAGTATCGCACAATTTGGGTCAAAGAAAAGGACACATACCGCAGGATTATGTAGATTATCCCAATCACAAAATACCATTAGTGACCTGAAAGCTCCTGCAAATAGTGGGTGGTTAGTCAATATTCCGTCCATAACCAATCGTTTCCACTGGTTTGGGTGCTATACACGTAAATATAGAATTATTGACATCACTGCGAATTTTTCGGATAGCTAACATAGTTCTCTTTAAGGTGACCAAGTTCTTCCCAAAACTATTTTCAGCATTCTATCATGTAAATTTGGTATCCAAAATGTTTTTCTGGTATACAACAATTTAGTGTATAGTAGATTGAGTATTCCAGGATAAGGGGTTTTAAAGGTAGTTAGCAAGCAATTAAACGAAAATTTCATCTGCTTAGGTTGGGTCGTTTGGGTTAACGAATTTGTGAAAAACGATGGAATAAAATTTTGGAAGATATTTCAACAATTAACCTTGGCCATTACAGAAATGCGTAGATAAATCGTCCTATAGTTCAAAAGTCCCACGGCAAAGACTTTTATAAACGTATTAATGCGATTAAGTTCGCTATCTCGTGAGAAGCAGCGAGTTTAAAATTTTTGCAATTAAAATCATAAGGTGAGAATTGGTATACCCGTAACTGTAAAAGGCGAATATTTTCAACTAAGTAAAAATAACCGCATGATAGTATAAGTTGCGTGCTTATGCAAAGTTAAGTTCAGGGCAAAATCACTTAAGGACATCGGAAGTTTCAAATTAATCTTTCACTTGTTTTTCTTAAATCAGTCCGCAGGCTCATTTTATTAAAAACTACTTTTAAAAAGATTTACCAAAACTCTAAGATTTTGAATGTGCTTTCAAAGGTTTGTATGCTAAGATTTTGAATGTGTTTTCCATGGTTTGTATGGAAAAGAGACTAAAGCTGGAAAAAACTCAGATTTCTTTTTTGGCCGGAAATAAATTAACTTAAACAAAGAGAAACTTGTAATACACTGCATAACAAGTTTTTTGGGTGACATTAATAAAATTAGGCATCCCTTTGTCAATTGGGAATTCTTTTTAAGGATATAGCAATGATTATCTTGTAACACGTAACGTGTTATGTATACGAGAATTATTATCAAAATACATACAAAATTAGAAGCGACAAAACGTTTAGGGGCACTGAAACTTAAAAATTCAAAATGGTAAACTCACTTAATTTTTTCTTAAACATGAATATTTGTAATTCTTATTTATTACAAAAAGTGTATTCTATGATTCAGCTTTTACGTTTGTGAGTTATAGAATCTTCCCGCATTAATGACCAACAGTAATCTCCTAACATATCTGCATCCACCTGACTCTTCGATCTTTTTTATGTCCTGGTGAAAGGGTTTACTTGTTCGTTACTCACCGCATCAAGGTTTTTGGAAAAAAAAAAATCAAAATGTGAATGCAAGAAATCGCACGATTAGTAAAAAAAAAAAAACGCAAGTCAAAATTTGTCTTTTCCGACAAAGTTTAAAGTTCTGCAGGTTTCTGGTATGATCTTTGTTTAAGTATAAAAACTAATGTATACATACATTAAGTTACAGGATAGTTGCAAAGTATAGCTTAATGTTTTAGAATTTCTGAAAAAAACATGATTAATGTGTTACTAATTAATAAAATAATTAGTTAAAAAAATATGCTACTTATTTCATTTTATGATTAAAACTTATGTTTGTTTTCTAAAAAATGACGAGTAAGAAAATATAATAAGCCAGTCTATAAAAAAAGGAATTATTTATGAGATTTCATTAAGCTTTAATTCGTTAAAATATTTATCAAATTAGACTATTTTCATAACATTCTCAAATATTTCGTTATTTTAATAACTTTGACGAAAAAACACAGTATTTGGTACATATGAAACACAAGTACAATAATAAGAAAAATCATTTTATTTCAAATAATTTTTCAAACAGCCAACAGTTAACATTAAAATAGGGTGATACTAATAAATAAATTTAATCGACTTCGAAAGAAACAAATTAATTAAATATTAAAAAAAAAAACAAAATAATTTGAAATTATATAACTTTAATAAAATTCATTAGTTTTAATCAAGTAAATGAACATACAACTAAATAAAAAAAAGTGTTAACAAAAACAATGAACACAATTAGGATAAATTATAAAATTAACACGAACATGAGGTTAAATATTATTTTAACAAACTAAAAAAAAACTTTCCGTAAAAAAAATAATTACTTAACTTAGGTATTAATTAATATTAACTCAAATATGAAATTGAAATTATTATTTAGTTAATAATCAAATTTTAAAAAAACTACATAATACCATAAGGAGGAAAACCTTTTAGAAATTAACTCCCTTAAATCCTTTTTTCATTTATGCTTAAATCTTGCTTTTGTGTGAAGGCCTTTTTAAGCTGTATTTCTGTGACAAGCTTCATTCTCTTCCTTTTATTTCTTACATTAACTTCTCTGAAACAATCTTTTTTGTATTAGCTTTTACCATCATCAATACTCTTACATCATTCTAGTTAATATTTTGTCCATCAGTATCTATGTTAAAATTATAACCCCTTTCTTCCTGTAAGTCTTTTATATCCATACAAGAATCAAATGTAAATTCGTGTACATTTATGGCTGGTTTGCTTTTCTTAGCATTTTTTATTAAAACAATATACTGATCTGGACTATAAATTGACCCTGATTTCAGATTTCGTTTAACTTATTTTTCTATCAAACTATGCACACTACCTGCCTCGTTCCGAGTATGCCCTCTGATTAAAAATTTGTGCGTTATCGTTCCTATGTTTAAATTTTGAACAGCGAACAAGTGTAACGACACGATGTACTTTAGCATCTGATTCTGTCCAAAATTAGCAGTGTACATTATCATAAGCCATCTTTAAATTCGCATTTGTTAATTCCGTCAAAGTTAAATTGTTATTATTAAGTTTTGATTTATAATAAAACGCAGAGGTGTCTCCTCTTGGACATTGAAGCACCGCTTCCAAGTCATAAGTTATGACTTTATCATTTTTTGTAATTTTTATTCGATCGGTTTGTTTTTCAATCCTTCTTAATGACTTTTCTTCTAAATGTTTATTATATTTTTTTTTTTTCATCAGTTGAATTACGATATTAATATTACGTCTTTCTTAGGTTGAAGAAAACTTAAATTAAATTCATTTCTAGATTTATTATTGTAAGTTATATAATTTCCTGACTCTTTATTTTTTGTTGTTGTTGCAAAACAAAATTATTTTATAAATCTTTTATACTCTTACCGCCGTTAAAATACTCTTTATTAAAAGTAGCTCTTATATAGTGTGATTCTATCTTTTGAATGAAATTAATATGCTTCTTGATATCATAAACCAGTTCCGGACTATGAGTTTTATGGTTTTTGTGCTTTTCTCTCAAGCCTTCAAGCTTCATCACCACCATCACTTATTTTGGTTTGTTTGGTAAATATTATGCGATCCGAAATATCCAGAACATACATAACAGTAAAGTTATATGCTTTGTTAAGGCGTCTGGGATTTGCAGCATTCGTGTACCAAAATGTTGGTGTAATGTCAGTCAAACAATTACTTATATAGTGTGATTCATCGTAAGGTTTAATTTATAATGTTAAATAAAAAACCTATATTTGAAAGCTACCTAAAACCTTTTATTATAAGTAAAACGAACAATTCTTGGCATTTACTTTTTAAAAATAATATTATGTAAATGTTGGCCACAACTACGTCTGAGGTGGTCCATTTGGAAGGTTCAATTTTGAGCGACGCGTTCGAGCATAGCGACTGGTATCTCGCAGATAACACGAGTAATGTTGGCTTCCAAAGCGTCAATCGTAGCTGACTTATTTCTAAAGACCTTAGACTTTACATATCCCCAGAGAAAATAGTCCAAAGCTGTGATATCGCACGATCTAGGCGGCCAATTTACCGTAGGAAAACGTAAAATTAAGTGTTCACCAAAATGATTTCTCAACAAGTCCATTGTTTCACGCATTGTATGGCTCGTAGTGCCGTGTTGTTGAAACCAGAGCTAACCGAGACCATGTGCTTGAATTTCAGGGAGCACATGGTCCGTTAACATAGCGCGATAATGGTTACCATTGACGGTAACATTTTGATTTGCCTCATTTTTGAAGAGCAACAGCCCAAATACGGCTGAGCCAGAAATGGGCTTCATCACTGAACAAAATTTCACGATAAAACACCGGATTTTCATTGAGTTTTTTTAAGAGCTCATTCACTGAAAATATGACGCAAATTCAAGTAGCCTGGCTTCAATTCTTACACAAGTTGATTTTTGTACACTTTTAGGCCGAGATCCTCACGTTAAATACGCCAAATTGTCGATTACGCCAAGCCAAGCTGCTGAAAACGACACCGAATCCATTTGTCACGGTTTTGCGGTCTACATTCTTAGCTACAGCTCCTATAATCTCTTCCCTCTTCTGGATGTGGTCTAACCCGCCGAATATCATCCCATAATGTAAACTGAGACTCAAACCTCACGATGAATCACCCTATATGAACCATTTGTTTAGTCAGATCTCCTTTATCCCAAAACTCTTTAAATATCTCACAACTCTCATCAATGTTTATTTTTTCAGTGCACTATAATTTATCTTACCTATCCACGGATTGTTCGGGAACGGATTTACCGGCATTCGACATAGATACATATGGCTGACCAGTGTTTCGCAGTTTTTTTATTTTATTTTGTTTCTATATTGCAGGAATTCGTGAACGCTTGCGGCCTCGTATGTAAGGAACTTCTTCATTCTAGTGCCGTTAGAATCTGAATAATTATCATTAGAACTGGAACATGCATAGTTTAAAGGACCAAATAAATAGTTCCATCTCTTACCACGGCTATGTAACAGGTTGTCATAGTTAAAAGTAGGATCATCATCGCTTACATCTACATCACTTTCGTCGGTATAAATAGGTGAGATCATAATAGGCCTATTTACATTACAAGATCTCTGTAATCTTGAATGATTACCGCACGATTCTCTTAGGCCAGTTTCTGGTGGCTGATTAGGATTTTCGTTTCTATGAAAATGATTAATGTTTATTTCTTACACTGAAGGATTATGTAAGTAACATACACTGTTATTAATTTCCTGAGGATGTTGATTCAGTCGTTAAGAAGATGAAGAACTATCAGAGTCTGATGACAAACTTTCCGTTGATGAACTACAAGACGATGATGAGCTTAATAAAGATGAGCTAGATGAGGATTTTGTTTTATTAATATTTTGATTATTTTAGACTGTTTTCTAAGTTAATATGGTCACCAATGAACAATTCTTAACTGTCATAGTCTAGTATAAGATTTGTCTTTAATATATATTTACTTATTTTTACATTTCGGCCTCACAATTATTTTCTGATTCACAGGAACTAAACAATCGGGAATCAAAATATTTTAATTCAAGTGTGGGTCATCGTAAAAAAAACTTATTATAGCTATTCACCGATTTGTCTAATTTATTTTCATCGTTACCTCCGTAATCATCTTGATTACGTACTTGATTCGTGGAGACACATTCCCTTATTTCTTCATCTTGAGTTTTCGAAGGTAACGTCGGTGATAATAACATGTTCAAAATTCGACGAGCTCGTCAAGATATTATATCTTCTATAGAATATATAGAATAATGAGTATTTTTACCGAAACTACAATATTATTTAAGAAATGAGAATATCTCTAAATGTTCCATCACACGCTTCTTAAATCTTAAAAAGAAATAAGCATACTTTATACCTATATTTACACCATTTTGTGCTAATAAACTAAAATAATTCATTTTGTGCTAGAAATCTTTTACATTTTTTAACAATTTAACTGAACTAATTGCGTTTAATTTGTTTAAAACTTAAACCAAATTTAAACTAAACTGCATCAAGTCGAAATTTTCTGTACTTTATTTGTCCGTACGTGTTTATCAAATTCAATCATTCAAAATCATGTCTATTCTCATAGTCATATAATTACGTTTTGTTATGAAATATCCAAACTGCCCATATTTGAGATATTTCTTCGTTTGATTAAACGTGCGAAATGTATTTTCAATGACCTAAATCCTTACAAGTTTTAAGCAACTTTGCGACTAACATTTCCGAACTGTCGGTTAGCGGATTTCCTAAAAACCCGTTTATCACAGCTTTCAATAATGTCTATGCTGTAAGTTCCTTAATATGTAGTTTAAGGTCAAAATTTACATCGTTCATAAGTTTTCGTATTTGCGGTCCAACAAATATACCTTCTTTAAATTTGGCATCAGTTAGTAAATAGATAAAATAAAAAATAAAAAATTTATGTCGGAACAAATTATTTAACTCTTGCTGCTGTATCATGTGTGTTTCTTTCAATGAACTTCTAGGAGGTATATGTATATTCGGATATTTCCTTCTCTAGCGCATAACTTTCTTCACGGTCATCCTTTTCACTTGACCTTGCACATATTTCTTGGGTTCTTGGCGTGTGCACAAGAAATTCTTCACTATGGACACATAACATACTTTAGGGTATTCTGTTTTGTTTTTAATTTTTTTTTGAAAGCCCTTTGACTTTAGTTAAACCAAAATAACAGTCATTATAATGATTTACTTGTTCACGACAAATTATACAGTCAAACGATATCGACTTCTTTTTCCCATTTAACCTTTCGATAAGTGTAACATAACACGAGATACAAAACCATTTCGGAATCCATGCATTGACTTGTTTAATACATAGAATAATTAAAATTAAGTTGATAAGCTTACTTTACTTTTTCTGTCAGCTCTTCCTTGATCCTTTGCAATATATCGGCCACATACATAACAAAATTTATTTGGGAAATTTTCACAAGTAGGAGAATACACTACATCTTAAAAATAGTTTGCGGTACGCCGTTTGCAAAAGGACATACCGATGAAGTTGCTCCTCAGTGGTTGACAGCAATTACGTCATACGGTTCATCTGAAAAATACAAAAAAAATATATTCATAAATAAATAAATGATATATGTATTTATATATCACGTAGGTAAATTTCGATATCTAAAAACAATGCTTCCCAAAATGTTAATCGTTTAGGAAAAATGAAAAAAAATAGAAGTGGATCTATGATAAAAAAAAATCCTACGTGGTGCCATAAGACTATATTTTTGAAAATTTTTAGACTTGGTACATGCAAAATCGATAAAAAGTTTTTCAAATACGTTGCCAACTAGGTTTATAAGCGTAGTTTCGCGAAAAACTCGTTCAGAGTTCTGCTGAAGGATATATCGACATATAAACTAAATTTTATATCTAGATACATACATCATGCACAAATAATTTTGCATACCTCTCTGATTAGCTCAAGAGCGGTTAACTTATAGGTTTTAACAAGTTATGCCAAAGTACGGGAACAATGTACTCTGTGGTATGATAGAGCAGTTTCTGATCGGTCCATGAACCAGTACTTTTACCTCTTTTTTTATTATGTAACTAAAGTAGACAAAAAGTAATAAAATAATAAGAAAATAGTTCATCCCACCTGTCCCGCTCCAGGCCATTATTCGCGGCGGAGAACAACTACGTTTCTAAAATACAATGCTGTCTGCCATTGTTAAAGAACAATTTAAATACCCAACCACTATCCAAAGATTAAAACCAAATTCCATTGGAATGAGTAAATATACGATGTCACCAAAAACGATGCGAAATATCTAGGTTTCCTCAAACGATGTAAGAAATATTTCTCCTCCTATGATCAGGCCTCAATATATAATTCATTTATTTGCTCAAAATTGGATTACAATGCCCATATCTGATCAGGTGCCTTCAGTACCTCTTTGCACCTGCTCGATAGGATTCAAAACCGTGCGTAAAGACTCATATGTCATATTAAATGGTCAATTGATATGCATGAACACCGACGTAACGTGTCTTGCTACAACTTATTCTATTACTTTTTTTCACCACCAGTACCCCACCGAAATTGAAAGCAGCATTCCGCCCCTTCGAATTTCTACCTTAACATCCGTCTCGATATAAATGCTCAAAAATATGTATATCCTCTTGCCCTCTTTATATCGCCATTCTTTCCTAAACCATACAACTCGCATATTAAATGCCCTGCCGAGCTTTCTATTACCTAGTCATTGTAACTTGCAAGCACGCTCATACGATGTGTGCAAACATTTTAGGGGACACGGATTCCTTGAAGGCGCGCTGATTATTACAAATATGGGTTTCACTCTTCGATCATTCTGTGAAAGTAAAATTAGCCCAGTTTGGCGTTATTTCACATCGTTTTTAATTTTACTTTCTTACAGGTACTTGCGTTGCACGTTTTGCGGGAAACAAGGGTTGCAACTGAAGGGCTTAGCCGCTCACACGACTTCGTCGCTCCGCTAAGGGTATGTCAACAACTATGCGGCAAGAATCTATATCTGAAATACACTAATAAATCAAAACACCAAAGGTTGGTCGGCGCTGCGGGTGTAATTGTCACAGAAAAACATTTTTTTATACAAATGTGACTCTTAGTGCTCGCTCCTACACTGGATGAATGACACTACTAGGGCAATAAACCGTTTGTATTAAGTAATATATTGCAGAAAATATAGCATGTTTGGTACCGTTGGAAATGTTTTGAAATATCTGGAAATGGAAAAAACGGCTAATATTGATACAATTTTTTCTTTGTTTTTTTTTTTTTTTTTGATAAATATAAATTTTGCTTATTTAACTTTGGATAAGTGAATTCGTTAGCCTTATTTCATTTCACCGTCCTTAAGTAGGCTTGAGGGTAAACCAAAGAAATAATAAATAATGAGTTTTGTAACCCTTCGATGGAGCACTTGTGCTGCAAATAGCAAAAGAAAAAGGTGCAGCAACAGACAATTCATCGGTATTTAAGGGTGTCAATTGACTATGTGATACTGGCGTCACCTAACACACGGTTTTGAATCTTATAAAGCAAGTGCCGAGCGGTCCTAGGAGCACCTGCATTATATTTGTTAGGAGAAATCAGAGGGCGAAACGTACATCTTCTTACATCGCTTGATGAAACCTAGACATTTCTCATTATTTTTGCCGACATCGAATATGTGTTCATTCTAACTTATGTACGCTTTTATTGACACACACATCAACAGTTGAAAGTCTTTTAGTTTCGACGATGCAAGTGCCATTCACGGATAGCTGAGGATTGAAATTTCGCTATAACGACAGCAAACAGCATTGTGTTTTGGAAGCATTAAATTCTACTCTGTTAGTGGTTCCGCAATTAATTACGCCGTTAATATCGGAATTTAAAGAACTTAACATTCGTTCCCGTTCATCAGCCGAAGAGCGGGGACGTGAGTACGGGAATGAAAATAGTAATTATTACTGTCATCATGATCAAAGGAACGTGACATCAGTGCATTTGTACAAAAAAAAAAAAAAAAAAAAAAAAAAAAAAAAAAACGCGTTCGAGTGGAAAAAAAAATAATAAAATAATCAGGGCAGTGGTGTAGTGCCATGAAGCCAAACAAAGTGCGAGAAGAAGAGAAGAAACAACAATTTCAGATCTCTCAGCAACAACAAAAAGTGGGGCAACATAAACAACAAAAAGAGAAACATTCGTTAAAACAGCAAAAAATACAGACACCGGAACAAGAACAAATGACAAAAGATGCACTCCTCCGTTCATTTTGAAGGAGGATCTCCAAAAGATCTTCGACACAATCAGGGCTAAGAAATCAGTGGAGACCGATAAAATACCGAAAACTGTGATTTGACATCTCGAACTAGAAGCTAGAACTAGTTCCGGATAATCAATTCGGTTTTAAGGCGGGGTATGACTTCATTCACGCTGCGTCTAAACTGGTTTCTGATATCCAGGAATAAAGGCAAGAACCAGTGCACTGGTGCTTGCTCTACTGACTTGGAAAAAGCCTTCTATGCCGTATGGTTAGAAGGATACTTTTTCAAGCTGAAAAGGTTAGGCATTATTAAACCACTTCGGTATATTCTTAACGATATGTTAACAGATAGAAAATTCATCGTGAAAAATGGCGATGTGACTTCTCCTGGAATGGTCTGCAACAAGGTGCATATCTATATTTTAATAAACATATAAATGTTGCTCTGGCAAGAGCAAGAGGTGCTTTTGCCCTTACAATAAGAGCTTGTATTTGGATGTCCCGTGGTGTTCGGGTGTTTAAGAGGGTTTATCTTATACAGAACACCAGAGTCTGAGTACATAAAACTTCATTCTAATGATATCTTGTACAATAGGGCGAACCTAATAAGAGTGGACAATTTCGTCATTAAGTTGACTCAAAGGCACATTGCAAGAGCAATGAGCTCGTCGAACAACCTGATCTCCGGGGCTTATTACCCCAACTATATGTACCATGAGTACTCTCTCTCTCTCTCTATCTCTCTTTGACGGCTTTGTTCTTCCAGAAGCGTCTCTCTACCTAGATATGAAAGGCCTGATCCAGGACAGATTAGCGGTGCCGCTAATCTTCCGTGTCGCTCGAACAGCTGCGAACATGTGACTCCACCACGACAGAGACGTCGTACATGGCAGTGCGGATTGTCTCCGGTTCAGTACTGCGTTAGGGAGTCGCGGAATGAGGAATTTTGCTCGGCAGCATCAACAATTTTGGTGATTTGTAGAAGGAGAAGAGGCTTCTTCATCGAATTCCTTTTATACAATATAGCTTCACCAGGAGAAGAAAAAGAAATAAAATCAAAAATATCAAAATATATATGTATAAACAAGTCCATATACTAAGTTTTTTCTAACAAAAATCATTTTCTTAGTTGTATTAGTAATAAATATAACAATAAAAAACAAATATGTACTATAACGTCGAAAGACATAGTTTAAGTGTTAGGTATAACATAGAGCGCCCGAATTTTAAGTTAATTAAGCTAATTTTTAAGCTTCTTTTTGTCTAGCATGTAAGAGTTAATAAATTACTTGATATAAAAATTTATTTATATTGAATTGGTGTGGTGCCGTAAATCGGATAAAAAATATATATACAGGGTGACTGACTCGAACTGCAACTTTTTAAAATGCTATAATTTTTTTATTTTTTGATAAATTTTATTGTACCAAAGCAAGAAATGATGGAAAATACATCAATTTTTAATTTGTATCAATAGTTTTCAATATGTCTACCTTTGGCATGAATAATTGACTTGAGACGGCCGAGGAAAGCGTCGCACGTTGCACGCAAGTGGCTCTGCAGTATTTTGGCCCAATCCCGGCGAAGTGCTTGTTTGAGGTGGTCCAAACTTTGGTATTTTTTAATGCCAATCTTCGCTTTCAAAATACCGCAGACAGAGAAATCCAACGGATTTTCATCCGAAGAATTTGCAATCCATTGTGTCGAAGAAATGAAGTGTGGAACATTGTTTTTGAACCAATCTTGGTTGACGCGCGCTTTGTGAGACGGTGCCGAGACTTGTTGAAATGTCCACGGTCTCCGACAGAAATGATTGTTTGTCCAAGGCTTCAATACTGCCTCTAAGGCAGCTTCACGCTATACGATCGCATTAATTTTGACGCCACCGTCCAGAAATACGAGCGTAGAGCGACCATCGGCGGTTATGGCGGTCCAAACCATCACCATCGGTGCTACTTGATTTCTGGTGGCCATCCGAAGGTGTACATTTTCGAAGGACCTCTCTAGCAAGTAAACTCAGTCATTTTGTTTGTTGACATATTGCTCGATAACAAATGGCGACTCATCGGAAAAAACCAAATTCGGTAACTCACCATTTACGTGCAAGCGCAGCAACTCCTTCGCTCTTTCGACTCTAACTTTTTTCTGTTGCGGTGTAAGATCGTGTGCTTTTTGGAACTTCAATGGCTTGAGCCCAAGCTCGTTTTTCAGTATGTGTTGCATACGCTCACGAGCCATTTTTCTTCCACTTCGACGCGGATTTCTGTGTTTATTTGTGGTTATGACTTGGACATTTAGGGTTAATATAGCTTATATACGCGAGCTAAAAAGTAATTACTTTTCTGCGTACATTCACATTTACAAATACAGGCCATCTATTAGAGAAAAATCCTAAAAAAAAAAGTATGGCAATACGAGAAAGCCAATTGGAGTGGACTTAACACTTTCTTTAGGAATTTTAACTGTTTGTTATGTTTCCTCGATAGGGACGTGGATCCCGCTGCTGATATGATTCCCCCTTGAATAATATCCTTTATCCTTCGTCGGATTAAAAGTATCCGACCAAAAAAAAAAAAAAAAAAATCAAGGTACGACTCGATTTGTAAAGAGGCTGTCAGGGTTAGAGAAAGGTTTTTTTGATACTTTTTCAATACCAACCCGACAGAGGAAAACTGAGAAAAGTTTACACCAGACGTGAATGACTGCAATGTCTTTCTTAAACGTGTAAAATTCCAATACGACCAAAAGCTGAGTCAAAAAATAATACAATGTCCCAAAGGTAGTATAATTTTTTGGTCGTTCGTCAAAACTATTAGAAATTTTGTCTCATCCTCCATCCCAACGCGCATTTACAATGACATTCCAGCTGTCAGCTCTTTGGACAAGGCCGATCTACCTGCTGCACACTTTGCGGTAAGCTCAACACTCCCAGATTGTGCTTTACCTCCGCCTACACTTAATTGCGTCGAATCTTCAAAGGGACAAATCCACTTTCACACTCGTGTAGCAAAAGCAGCATTCACAAATCCGCTGGTCCGAATGGTATATTTCTCTTTCTTCTGAAGAGGTGTTCTTATTCGCTGGCAAAACTACTGCGTTAGCCTTTTCAACAATCCTACTCTTTAGGACCCTTTCCGAGCAGATGGAAAATAGCAGAAAATATGTAAAAAGCTTCTCAATAACTCTCAGTACGGTTTTCGTAGCAACAGGTTCACTGGTGATTTGATGGCATGTCTCTTCTTCAATGGATTAGAAACTACCTTTCTGAATGTTCAATTAAAGTTGCCTTGTATGATTTCAAATCCAATATTCACAAAATATATGCTGATGTGCCCCAGGAATCCGTTCTGTCTACGACACACTTTTTAATTTAACAATGATCGCTGGTCTGCTCCTTTTTCCAATACCAGGTGTACCGGTATGAAGTGAAAGTTTTTTTGTAAAAATAAAACACTAATTTTTAATTAGAAAGTAAAAAGAATTTTATTCAAAATATTGGCCATTGCTAGGTACACATTTTTTCCATATTTCAAGCAATTTATGTATTCCACGCTAATAAAACTGTTCGTCTTTTGAAGCAAACTAGAAAGTCACCCACTTTTTGACTTCCTCGTAGGACTCGAAGTGCTGCTCAGCAAATGCCTGTCCCATCGATAAAAACAAATGGTAGTTGGAAGGACCCAAGTTTGGTGAATACGGAGGGTTGGGTAGCAGCTCCAGCCTAGTGCTTTGGTTGTATCCTAAACCAGTTTTGCTTTGTGTGCAGGTGCATTGTCATGGAGCAAATTACCTTGCCGTCTCTTCTAGCCATTTTTCGATCAATGCATGAGTCAAATTAATTATTTATAGCGATCTGTTTTAAGGGTTTCACCAGGTTTTAGGAGCTCGTGGTACAACACAACTTTCTGGTCCCACCAGAAACACAGCATTCTCTTCTTGCCGAATCGATCTGGTTTTGCAGTCGAAGTTGATGGTTGTCCTGGATTAACCCATGATTTTTTCCGTTTAGGATCCCGGAAATAAATAAATTTTTCATCGCCAGTAACTGTTCGATGCAAAACTGCTTTTTTATCGTGTCTTTGAAGCAAAATTTCCCAAGTGGTTTTTCGGTTTTCCATCTATCTTTCATTCAACTCATGTGGCACCCATCTTCAGACTTTTGGATCTTTCCCATAGCTTTTAAACGGTCAGAAATTATTTTTTGTGCAACATTTTGTCTGCCATTTGTTTCTGACTCAAAGGTCATCTTCACCCAATATTGTTTGCAATTCGGCGTCTTCAAACTTTTTTATTGGTCTTATACGTTCTTTGTTCCTCACATCAAAATCGTAGCACTATATGCCTCGACAAGCATTCGATGCGACTTTGCAGCACTTTTCTTCAAATGAAAACAAAAAATGAAAGCTTTCCGCAAGTCATCATTCTCTGATACAAAATTCGACATTTTTAACACGATGAAAAAATATGATGTTGTTTGCTCAATGACTTGATGTATACTAAATATGTTTGACAGATGTCATAGCAACCAAACAAAAAAAAAAAAAAAAAAAATAATAATAATAATAATAATAATAATAGGGCCCGTTCACAATAAATGTTCCTTATCGAAACATTTGTATCTTGACGCTCACTTCACACCCCTTTGCTAACGACACTACTCTCTGCTTTTACATTCGTGTCCAAACTCATGTACCTGCTCTTCGCCTGTAAAACTCATTAAGCTGATATGCTCATAAAATTCTGATACAAACAGCATCACTTAATGTGGAACTTCCAACAGAGTAGAATTTAGTGCTTCCAAAACCAAGTGCTGTCTGGTGTCGTCTAGGTTTCCTCAATTGATGTAAGAAATATTTCACCCCCTCTGATCTGTCCTCAGTGTATAAAGCATTTATTCGCCCGAAATTGGATTACAATATTTACATCTGATCAGGTGCTCTTAAGACTTCTTTCCACGTACTTTCGGGCGTACTCTGAAATATCGTGATTCGTTCTTAAGGCGTACAACTCGCTAATGGAATGCCCTGTCGATCTCTTTATTTTCTAGTCACTATATACTATAATAATAATATATTATTATTATTTAGAACCAACGCACATCGGTATCATTTTTTTCCTCCCTAACTACCCCTCGCCCTTTCTTTATGCAAACATCATAAGGGTACACAAAATCCCTTATGCGTGCGCCAATTATAAAATATAAATATATATATGGTATATATGTCATAGTCAAAACCACCATGATATCAATACGAATATCGGTTGTGTATTCTTTGCATTTAAGGGCAATTGTTTCCTCCACAAAATGTTGATACATTTTTTGCATTGTTTTAATAGTAATGGAATTAAATATTTTGAATTACACAAGAAAAGTTTTAATTATTTTAGTAATAAGAAAATTGTTGTCAAAAAAAAACTAACTAATTCAAACGAACGCGATAAAAAGTAGTTAAAAATATGCCTAAAAGCCGACGGTTCAATGTACCCCCAATGGAAATAAAGGCTTGATGTGTTTCAACCTAAATATTGCCAACACGAGTACTTGTATTACTTTATTGATTTCAATACTTGAATTATAAATGTCTATGCAGATCTATTCAGTCATGCAAATATATTGATAAGTACACACAGTCCTGTTTCGAAGCTCGTGGTGATAATTTTTATAACTCCTTGATTTCATTTGAATCACTTGATGAGAAAACGAGAGCAAAGGGAAGTTATCGTTGTATTCACAAATCAAGTGTCTACCTAGTTTATTGATAACAAGGTTTGAAAAGATACTTATATTTATGCTAAAATGTAAGTCTACCAACGTACATACCTACAAACATATGTGCATCCGAGTACATATCTATGTATCTTTTTGGTTTTCCATCAACGACTTATGTGTGGTACATATCCACACATAAGCTTTCAAACCAATCCGTCCTGATTTCTGCAACAATTTCGGATTTGAGTTTTACTACACATATGTATACAATATAATAAAATATAAGGCTGTTACGTTTATTTTTTTAAGAAATCAGTACAAAACTACTAACAAAGATTAACTTTGTACAAGGTAATTACAAAATGGAAAATATGTCGCAATATTCATATGAATTGTACGTATGTGTAGTTCTTTGATACATTTCACATTAATTTATGTGATGAAAAGGAACCTTGTAAGAAAAAAAGCATGTAACTGCCATTACTTTCACTCGAATTCAACATTTCATTTCTTTTGATATATTCGTAACTTTCTCCCATCTTACCCACGTACGTCTTTCAAATATTCCTTTTATTATTGTTCACATAATTCCGCATTTTTTTTCTGGAAAGTTCGATAAGAACTGCAGAGTTAATAAGGTCATATATTGAGTACATATTGAGACATATATTCAAGAAGTTACAGTTTTATTTGAAATAACGATTTAAGACCTGTCCATGCAACATATTTATTTACCTATATCATATGTATGTTATGGTATAACCGAAATATTTACCTACAAAGCCGACTCAGGTAATGAAGTAACTTGAGTCTGTATGGTAGCAAAACTTTATATTAAATTATCTACCTCCAGGCTTCTTAAAAATGGTAGTCAATTATGAGAAGCCGAGAGAAACCTCAAAATATAGTATGTTACATGCCTTATGTATTGGCTGACGGACCCACACCAGCAATACGAAATATCTGATGTACTTATTGGATGCGACCTAACCCCTAGAATATATTACGGATACACACGAATGTCCTCAGACTAATCCTAACCTACACAAAAAAGACCAGCAACCTTATATTAATTACAAAAGCACAGGGGATTACATATATTGCCACATGACCATTACGCAAACGACAGTACCAGAAACTATGATATATTTGGTCTCTTGCCGCCGATCTATACGGTGAAAGTGCTTTAAGAATGAGTCAGCTTAATAAGTGGAAACCAAACCCGAAGGCCCACGTCTTAATTTAAGTAAACTTGGTTCATGCTATAATGCGAAAATAAAAAAAATTATTGTATAGCAACGCTTTAATTTTTCTTTTTATAATCGATCAGTGAAGTATTTTTGGTTCATGCTATAATGCGGAAATAAAAAAATTATTGTATAGCTACGCTTTAGTTTAATTTTTGGATAAAAATTATATGTAAAATATAATATCGGCCAAATGTTTGCCACGCCTTCAAAGCCTTGTACAAATTTGTTTTGGTACAAATTTAGGATAACATCCAGGCATAATTGCTCCTCTATTCTACCAATATGCCTTATTACTTCGTCCTTTTACCCTTAATTTGTTACTCTGGTTTATTGCTACAGACTTTTGATATAACTCAACAAAAATAAATGACATGATCCTGAGGGGAAAATAGACATCGCCTTTTCATGAGTTAATGGCCACTAAGTTATTGTTTCATTAGTTGGTGTATTATCATACCGTCAGTCGTTCACAGACCGTCGCACAGTGTGACAATTCGCTCATTTAGCGGGATTTAATTAAAAAAAATGGCAAGCATAAATGTAAACAAAAACGGATTTCTCTTAAAGCTTAAGCCTCCCACTGAATGAATGTGCACAATTTTGAGAGTAAGAACAAAGTACAACAATAAAAAATTAGTTTAAAAAATGTGTACAATTTTTAATAAGAAGGTTTGTTTTAAGAGCAAGTGGTTTATTTTCTTTTACAAACGGTTCGTGTGGTTTTAAGTGAAAGTTTTTTTTTCAAAAAAATATAATATTATTAAATATAAATTTATGTTTGGGATATTGTGTTTTCATAAAAATTAGGCATGCTTGGAAGTTAAAAATTAGTGAAAAATTATGTGTTTTATGTGTTCATTAGACCAAAATTATAATTGTTCAATAGAGTCGTTCGCAGATCTCCGAAGAGAATAGACGTGTTTTAGCTTTAAAAAAAAGGGGAAAAAATAAAAGAAAAAAGAAAGTGACTCAGTTTTCCTCGTAAACATAATTAGTGGCGATTTCGCTACTTGACTCGGTAACCAAATGGTTAGCGGCGTCGGTCATCACAGTCGTTGATAAGACGTGATTCGGCTTCGTTTTAAAGTAATAAAAAAAGCGAATATAAAATTAAATAAAAAGACAATTGTGCAAGCGGTTCGGTAGCACACCGGTAGTGTTATCGACCGACAAAGCAGGGGAAGTATTGTAGGTTAAAATTGTATTAAAATACAATAAAAATAAGTGCAACCGAATGAGTGGCAGTGAACGGCCTGCTATTTAAATAGCAGGACCAAGTCGATGGCACGATGTCATCCAATAATCAGGCTATAATAAAAGTTCAAAGAACGACAACAACAGGTGAAGTTACTACAAAGAGGAGGAGAAAGTTAAAACCAACTCCTAATCTCGTAAAGCGCCCTTCCTTATCAGCTTCATCAGAAATGCTGCCTGATGGAATGAGGAAAGAGGCACCAACAACATCGGCAACGGCAGCAGCAGCACAAAGAAGGAGACGAGAGACCAAAAAAGACGAATTCCCATATATGTCTAATGGTGGAGAAGGTCACTATATGGGAGATTGTAACAGCTTCGCATCTCTGGCAGTCTCTGAATCAGATGATGAACAGGACTAGGTTAAAGCGCTGATCAGTAGCATTAGACAGCTACAACAAAAAGTGCTTGCTATAAAAGTTAAGCTAATTGCAAGGAGAGAGAAGGAGCAGCAAGAACGGCTCCAAGACTCTCAGCGACATGTATTACAACAACAACAAATACATAAACCGTCAACAACAATATCAGAAATCAACTAAACTACCACTAATTAACCCATTCAAATTGGAGTTGAAGGAAACTATTGAATTATGTAAGTCAGCCATAGGAAAACATTTTTATATTAAAAGACTTAAATTAGACAGGCACGCGATTCACTGTAATACAGTGGAGCGCTACCAAAAAATTAAAAGTTTATTCAATACGACAACGGAGTTCTCTTCCTACACCCCGAAGTGGGAAAAGCTGCAAAGAATGCTGCTGAGGGGGTTAGAACCGTCTACTGATCCGGAGGAGCTCTTAATGCTGCTCAAAGAGAAAGAGTGCGAAGGACTCAAATTCGTAGGAGTCAAGCCGTTCACCACAGCCAGAGCCAAAAGGGAGAAACGGAAACTATCGTTTTTCCTGGTTCAACTAAATCCCGATAGCAAACTAGATGGTCTAAGGAGTATCAAAGTCCTAGACTACCAGATTGTACACTGGGAAAAAGTAAAACGGGGCGATAACATGTTGCTACGTGTTCGCTGTCAAAGGTTCGGGCACGCCGCGTCGAACTGCGAAATGCAGCCTCGATGCGTTAAGTGTGGTAAGAACCACAATTTAGAAGAATGCGCTCTGGGTAGGGATGGAGCGTCGGAAAAAAGACAACTCTCTTGCGTTTTATGTAAGAAAACCGGACACACCCATAACTATCGGGGTTGTCCCATATTCCAGTACATAAAAAGAGTAAATCTGGATCGGCAGCAAAAGGTGAAAATTAAGCGCCAACCGGTTCAAATAAAAAGCCTTTACTCCCCAATTTACCTACGCCCAAATGGCGGCAGCTAGAGGGAACACGACACAGCAAGCAAAAGTTGCTTCTCAAGCCTCAGCGCCTAAAGCACCGGAACCTAGAACTGACATGCTAGGTATCTTGCTCTCTATCCAGGGGCAGATGGCTCAGCTTCAACCGAAAAAGCTACGCGCGTGCATCAAATCTACGCATTGCTGTCGGGACTAACGCAACTCCAGTCGTAATGGGTACGTGCATGGCGGAACAAACCCTGAAGGTCCTTGCAGTGAATGTTAATTGAGTTAGGATTGAGCGAAGAGCTGCACTATTCAAGTTCCTTAAGGACCAAGTTCCTTAAGGACCAAGTCCCTGATGTGTTTTTGTTTAGCGAAACTAAGCTTACCAAAAGACACAAAATGAGGCACAGAAGGTATAAAATAATACGAAGAAACTGACCGAACTCCATACAAGGAGAAGACGTTGCGATCTTCGTAAGAATAGGTTTACGATTTAAAGGAATTTACAGTCGTGTAGTGCGTAGGTTTCAGGTGCTTGAAGCATGTATCGTGTATATCCCTTTTCGTAGTGGAAAGCGATTATACATGGTGTCTGTTTATGGACCTAAGGCTGCTCAAACCACCCTATTCATCTCAGAGATGGAGACACCTTTTCGATTTCTGATAGTGGAATTGGTAGAAAAATATCTTATTATCAGCGCAGATTTCAACACCAAACATAGTGATTGGGGAAATAATACACCAAATGTTAGAGGGAACCTACTATTCAATTCGTAGGATCAAAACAGTATAATGTATCGACTCGGCCTTAACGCGAGGGATAGTCCGTCGTTTCCTAGACATGGGTCCTATTTGGATCTCCTGCTGTTCGACTCGACTCACGAATACAATTGACGTGCACTAACCAACAAACTATGAACTGTCTTCACTTTTGTGTATGACATTAACCATTTAGGTCTAATTACTGAAATAACCGTTCCAAAGGAAAAGCAGAATTGGATCAGTTTGTTCAAAGACATTCCTACAATTTTACAGGAAGTATACAAGGCGAATGACGTCATTGGTCCGAACCACGACTTGGAAAGTTAGTGAACTGGCGATTCGAGAGCTCGGGTTTCACCCAGTTCAGTGACGAGGATATTGCAAATAATGTCACCGCCGATGATAGGGTATTACCCCGACTTAAACGATTTTGCGATGACTAGAAGTTGAAAATCAACTTTCAGAAGTCGGAAACCATTCTTTTAGGACGCCTTTGTCTGGGGCCTCTGCGGATACGAGAAAGAATTGGCGATCGTATCACAACACGCGCAGACACTTGTTTTTTGAAATGTAATCAGATACCTTGGGATCTGGCTAGATCAATATCTGTATTGTAACAAACATATAGATGTTGCTCTGGCCAGATCCAGAGGTGATTTTTCCCTAACAAAGTGACTGTTTTATAACAGCCAACTCGATGCTAGGGTGAAGGTGATCTGCTACATGGCCCTTATCAGGCCCATGCTTGTATTTGGATGTCCCGTGTGGTTCAATGTGAGATCAAGTTTATTGAAAAAGATTCGGGTGTTTTAGAGGGCTTGTCTAAGGACTTGTCTTCGCTTATACAGAATACCAGAATCTGAGTACATAAAATTCTATGCTAATGAGGTCTTGTACAATAGGGCGAACCTAATAAGAGTGGATAATTTCGTCATTAAGTTGATTCAAGGGGGCACATTCCAAGAGCAATGACTACGCTGAATAACCTGATATTCGGGGCTTACTACCCCAATTATATGTATTACGAGAAAGTGCGCTTTGACGGCTTTATTCCTCCAGAAACGTTCCTCTACCTAGATAAAAAAGGGTCTGACAGGCGACTTAACTACGACAAAAACATGGCATACGGCAGTACGGAGCGTCTCCGGTTCAGTAAGGCGGTAGGTAGTCGTGACATGAGGGATGTTGCAGCACCAACGATTTTGGTGACTTGATGAACGAGAGGAATTTAAAGTCGTCGAATTCCTCTAGTTCAGGGCAGCTCCATTAATGAGCAGAATTGGTCAGTCTAATTTTTTAGCCGTTGCCGGCTTGCATAGGTTTAGGTAGAATTAGGTTAGATTTAAGGAAAAAAATATTTAAAAAAAACCAAAAAAATAATAGAAAAAAATTTTAAAAAACAGTACAAAAGAGATGGGAACTTCTTTTTCTAAAATATGGAGTACCTGTACAAGAAAACAACAAAAATATGATAATCTTAAGGTATTTTAAGTAGGCTAACTAGGCTAAGATTTATTTTTTTATTTAGGTAGTTTGTAAGTTGTTAATTTTAAGTTTCACTTTAAGCTTTAACTAAGAAGGAAAAACTAGATTCATATACCTACTAATATTGGTTAAAAAAAATTTTTTTCATCTTAGTTTTAATTAATTGATACCTAATTTAACAATACAAATAAATATGTATTATTACGTACAGGTTACTAGGTTAAGTATTATGTTAAATTTAGAGTATTCGCATGGGGCCAGTAAGTTATAATAAGATAATTTTAAGTTATTTAAACTAATTTTTAAGCGTTTTTAGTATAGTTTGTAAGTGTCATTTAATGAATTAAATAAAAATACGAGTTCGATCCCGGGCCAAACTTAAAACTTTTCTTTTTTTTTGTGTAAATATATAGCTCGTATAATATAAAATTTGCAAAACAAAAGCAACAAAAAACACGTGATGGATGGTGGAGAGCTTTCCGCTCTTCCCATAACGGAAGTTGCAAAAGACAACAATACTGTTGCCGGTACCATAGCGAAAGCCATCAAAAGGAGGAGGAGATAAGAAACCACTCCTTAGTTAACAAAAATTAAAATGAGTGCTGCTGAAACAGCAAAAACAGCACAGCAAATAAAAATAAAAATTTGATGAAGCGTTAATGTACATCACTGATGAGGTTCATTATGAGAGGGGCAACAACAACTTTGCCTGTCTAGCGGCATCTGAGTCGGAAGATGAGGATGAATAAATAAAAGATCTTAACAGCAGCATAGAAAAGATGAAAGAAAAAGTGCTTGCTATTAAGCAAAAACAAACTGCACATAGACAGAGGGAGCAATTAGAAGCAGAGAGCTCCTAACAAAAAAGCAACAAGAACGGAAACAGTAACTGCAACAACAATAAAACCAGCAGCAGCAGAAACAACAGCAGCAAAAACAGCAACAGCTGCAAAAATAACAACAGATGAAACTACAGCAGCTGAAAAAACAGCAGTAGCAGCAACAATACTAACAGCAGCAGCAAAAACAGCAGTAGCAGAAGAAGAAGCAGGAGAAGGTGCGTCCTATTAACACCTTTAGACTGGAGTTAAGTGCAACCAAGGACCTGTGTCATTGGTAATAATTTTAATATTAAGAGATTGGGGAACGATCGCCATGCCATCCACTTTATTTGTTATAGAGCTCGCCACGCTTTTTCGACTTTTGAGGCTGGAATCGGGGGATAACGTGATATTATGTACAGACTCGGTCTTAAAGCGACCGAGGCGGGTCTTATTTGAATCTACAGCTATACGACGAACGTATACGACTGACAGGTACGAATTTACAAACGCTAAACTGTCTGCGCATTCGTGTATGACAAAGATATTCTTACAACTACAGTAAGGCTCGATGGACACGCTTCTCCGCAACCTTGACGAGAGCACTCTCCTCAAACATGCTCCACCCACCGTCCAATAGAAATTTGTCAAACGAGGAGATCGACAAGTACCTAAAATGAATGGACGAGACAATTAAACAAACTTTGAATATTACAATACCACAGTATTAACATAAGACTAACGAAGACCTTTTCCGCAATCCTACTATTGACGCACTGTACCGACAGAAAAGTAGATTTCTGTCAAAACTCAAAAACCTATGCAGGCAGTTAACTGACATACAAGACCCGGAGATTAGGACATTGAAGTCGTCGATTAAAAATAAAAAAAAAAAAAAAATACAAGGTTCGGGCTGTAAGCACTAGCAACCCGAATATGTTCCCGGAAATAAATAATCTATTTATGAGAAAAAATCAAAATGACCAAGTAGGAAACTTAAGCTATACAATAATATACAAACATTATGCTTTAATATAAACCATTAGTAAAAACCAAAGACTCTTGCACACCTAGTCCAACAACCGCTTCGGATTTGCGTCCAACGATATCGAGCACAATGTTATCGCATGCAGTTAATATGCAGCCTCTCCCACCCGCAGAACAGGTTTTTTTCGAGTTGACTACTTTTGCCTTGAAAATTGTTTTGTGTACCACTTTAAAATCAAAAATAACAGAAATAATAATATATGTACTTACAATTGCTCTTTTTTTACGTTTTGTCAAAAAACGTCTCTTACATACTGCCAATTCTTGTTTTGAGGAATAGCATTTAGACTGTTATCCAAACAGAATACTTCCTTCCATTTACAATTATCTTCTTTTGTTAAGACTTCGCTAAATCCACCGAAAAGAATATCTTTTTCTTCTGTAATTTTTGTTAGAATAGCAATCTTTTTGTCTTCAGAAATTTTTGCCATCTTAATTCATTGATCACTTGTCAAACAACGTGGACAAGTCGAGGGAAATTTACAATATTACTATGGCAAGTGCAACAGTTTGCGTTGTGTTACAGAATACATTTCTCCTTGTCGGACTGGTATAGTTTGACAAGTGAGTAAAGACTTGTCGACTTGTCACGTTGTGTTACAGGCCCCAGGCCGCTGATACCATTGGCCCTAATTATGACCTGGACTTGGTGCACGACTTCAACTTTCGAAATAAAGTAAAGAACTGGCGATCCGACGGCTCTGGTTTCACCCGGTTTAGCGACGAAAATGTGGCAATCAATGGCATCGCCAGAGAGGGTGACCTACCCCCGTTCATTTCGAAGGAAGAACTCCATGAGATCTTTGACACAATCTAAGGGCTAAGAAATAAGTGGAGCCGATGGTATTCCAAACATTGTGTTTCGACATCTTCCTCTAGAAGCGGTGGAAATTTACATCACCCTGTTGGCGGTGGTTCAATCTATCCACAAAAAGGGAAAGGATATATCCAATCCGGCAAATTTCCGGTCGATAGGTCTCCTTCCGAATATCAGTAAAGTGTTTGAAAAGTTAATGAATAGACCTCTGACTAAGTGGGTTAGGGACAAACATATAGTTCCGGATAATCAATTAGGTTTTAAGGCGGAATATGATATCTCACATGCCGCGTCTAAACTGGTGTCCGATATCCAATGGGATTCAGGCAAAAACCAATGTACTGGTACCTGCTTTCTTGACTTGAAGAAAGCCTTCGACCCCGTATGGTTAGAGGATCTTTTCTATAAGCTGACTAGGCTGGGGATCAGTAAACCACTCTTGTACATTCTTTATAGTATGCTAACCAACAGACAGTTCATCATAAAAAGTGGTGATGTGACTTCTGTTGGAGTATTTTAAATTAAAAATAGTCTTCAGTAAGGCGCGGTCAATTCGCCGATCCTATTCAACATTTATATTGTTCAAGCAACTTGATAAGTGCCCTTCCCCATACTACTGCGTACGCTGACGATTTGATAGCGTACAGAACAGGCCCAAGAATCGAGGTCATTAATACTCTCTTGAAGCGTGACTTCGATAAGTTAACACGATTTTGCGATGGCTGGAAGTTGAAAACAACTTTCAGTAATCGGAAACCATTCTCTTTAGAACGCTGTTGTCTCGAGCCTCTAGGGATACCAGAAAAATCGGCGATCATTGAATAGGACGGACAGGCTCATGCCTGTTGAAAGGTAGTCAGATATCTTGGGATCTGGCTAGATCAGTTTCTGTTTCGATCATTGAATAGGACGGACAGGCTCATGCTTGTTGAAAGGTAGTCAGATATCTTGGGATCTGGCTAGATCAGTTTCTGTATTTTGACAAAATTGTAGATGCTGCTCTGGCCAGAGCTGAGGTCGCTTTTGCCCTTACAAAAAGACTGTTTTATAGCAGCCAACTCGATGCTAGGGTAAAAGTAGTCTGCTACATGGCCCTTAACAGATCCGTGCCGGTATTTGGGTGTGCGTGTGGTCCAATGTACGGGAAAGCCGTGGAGTAGCTGTGGTGTAGTGGTATATGCATATACTCCTCAAGCAGAGGGTCGCGGATTCTAATCCCGTGCGAGACAATTCTCTAAAAAAGTCTTTTCATAGAATTTGTATATAGTTATATGAAAATCCCGTCGGCGTAAACTCTGACATGAAAGCATAACACTGATGTTGGAATGGTTGCTGGCTGGGCTAAATGTAACGAACTAACAACTAGCATATACTATGACCCACTGGTTGAAGATGCATTGGTTCCAGTTTGACAGCCACCTCTGGGAAAAATATCGAAACCTAATACACCTGAGTTTCAAAGTACTACACCACCCGCCCGCTCCCTGGAGAAAAGCCAGTAAAAGGGTATTTATATCCCCTTGGTGCGCGCGTGGAATTATAAAAAAAAAGCTAAACTTTCCTACGGTCCTCAATTTTGCTGAAGTGAACGGACTTCGGGTCAAATTTGACCCAGTACTCTATTTTCAGGCTTTATTTCAGATATTTGTTTGTTTTTTACTTGTGGAGAAGAGAACAGTTATTTTAATAAAAATTAAGGTAAATTTTTTTTTTTTTGTTTAAAAACATAAAGTTGATGTTTTTCATAAATACTTTAACAAAACTTTTAATTAAATAATAGAAGGAAAAAAATACAGTCAGTTATAACAATTCGTACACAAAGCTATGATTTTAGAATGCTGTTTACGTATATACTCATTACAAATGTTGCAAATTATTCCCGTTTTATTATGTTTTTTGGCATAATTTACATCGATTTCTTTTAGTTGTTCTTCTTCCTGAACTATTTCGCGATTGAGATGATGAAGATGGTTATGGATCGGTTTGAAAATCACTTTGATTTTTTTTTTTTTGGCAATTTCAAGTGAAAAATGTGCTCGAGGTAAGGGTTGTCGTTTTTTTATGTAGTAAGTAACAAGCTGCATACCAAGACCTTCCAAAAAGTAGCGGCGCTTTGAGAGTCTTTCCATGTATGGTTACTGGATTTGAATAAAACAAAAGCATTATAAACTGAAATATTGATCACATTACTGAACATTACTTTAGGCCACCGTTTTGTCATCATTTTACAAGTGTAGCCACTTACTCTTTTGTCCAATGTGTCTACACCCCCTTTACATTCATTATAATCCAGGATTATCTTTGGCTTTTTATCCGAGCGATCACTTACTTTTTAGTCATGATGTCCTACAAAGTACTTAGTAGATTTATAGATACATTTTTTTTTTATGTAAGTTACGAGAGTAGTATTCTCGGTAAATTCAAAATTAGATGAATATATTGGTTTTACTTTTGTCACATTTCCGGATGGATTGTAAAGTTTTGACAATATATCAACCCACTGATACCACAACTCACATATAGGAGCAAATTTATGTAACAGTCGTCGTTCACTTCTATTTTCCCTGTTATCGAACCTCATACCTCTTGATATTTTCTTGAAAATCTTCAACATGATTGCAGCAAATATTTTTCAGAGTTCCATAAACTTTCAGTGCTTTCGTAATTTGATCGAAAAACTCCAGCTAATAAAAGTAGTCCAATTAATGCAAATAGTTCGGTGCTATCAACATGAGTCCATTCTTCACCATATATGCGTCTGCCCTCAAGGTTGGTAAAATTCAAAAGAGTACGTATCAAAGGATATGTATCAATAACGTTTCAAAGCTGGAAATTCGACTTCTGTGATTCTAGAACAAGAACAATGTGTCAATCCTGGCACCAATTTTATAATATTTTTCCTTGAGGCTCTTCCGGCACTGTTAAGTTTTGTTGAGTAATTTATTTGATCATTTTCTGACACCATCATTTCGGTAAGCACAAAGAAATTTTCACCATCACTAAAATCACTGTCTCATGAATCAGGTGCCTCATTATGATCCTCGAACTCAGAACAAGATTCTTCTTCATCCGAAAATATGATCAAAGAGAATTCACTTTCGTTATCACTCATAGTTACAACGGTAAAATTTCCAAACTACAAAGATACTGTAATACTAAAAAAGCGCCTTAAGTCAAACAATGTAACTGCACAACCAAAACTGATACAATGCACCTTTAAAATTGTGTGGATTATAATAAACTCAACAATTCATTCTCGTTTCCCTTTTTTAAATATTCTAAATATATTATTCAATATTTTGAAATGAACTATCCCGCGACACGTAACTAACAAGAATGCGAAACAGATCTCTATTCTTGTATGAATAACTTTTTCTTCGGAAATCTGATAAAAAGGGCACAATTGCACAATGCAAAGATAGATAATACATGCAAAATCGCAGCTGAAACAACAAACAAACAAACAAACACCAGAGTCGTAGTACAAAAATTTCCTAATAAGGTCCTTTACAACAGGGCGAACCTAATACGAGTGGACAATTTCGTAATTAAGCTGACTCGAAGGCACATTGCAAGAGCAATGGCCTCGACGAATAACTTGATATCTGGGGCTTTTTACCCCGATTATCTTTACCACGAGAGTGTGCGTTCTGACGGCTTCGTTCCACCGGAAGCATCTCTCTACCTAGATCAGATAGGGTTAATCCAGGATAAATCAGCGGTCCCGTAAATCTTCCATGTCGCTCGGACAGCTCGGGACAGGCGACTCAACTACAACAGAGACGTCGCACACAGCAGTGTGGATCGTCTTAGGTTCAGTAGGGCGGTCGGGAATCGCGAAAAGAGGGATGTTATTCGGCAGCATCAGCATCTATGGTGGTTGAATAACGGAGATGTTTCGTCGTCGTTTCCATTAATTACGAACCGAGGCAGAGCTGATCAATCTATTTGCTCTATAAATAGCGATGACCAGCTTACGTAGGTTTAGGTTAACATTTAAGAAATATATATATATATATTGATATATATAAAGGTATAGTACACTAATATATATAGTATTGTGTATAATGTCTAGGTGTGTGTAGGTTAAACAGACTAAGATTTATTTTAAGTTAGATATTAAGCTTTTATTAAAAAATAATAATTTTTGCCCTTATGCCAAGTTTTTGTTAACATTTTTTTTCTTAGCCTTAAGTATAGAAAATAAATATTTATAAATCAAATGTAAATAAAGTCGAAAGACATACTATACATAGATATATATAGGAATTTAGAGTAGCTTAGAGTGCCTGTGTGGGGCCAGTAAGTTAGTATGAGATTAGTAAGTAATTTTAAGCTAGCATTTAAGCATTTTTTTTTTTTTTAGTATGTAAGAGTTAATAATTAATAAAATAAACTGCATTTAAAACGAAAACGAAACGATAATTGTTCAATGTCGTTCATTGCTTAGAGCCTTATACTATGTATGTGGAACCCAAAAATGTTTTATCTTTTTGCGCGTAGGTGCGGCACTCATATTAAATTTTTCGTATTTGTGGATGGCAACCGAAATTACAAAAAAAAAAAAAAAAATGTTTGATATTTGGATTTCCAAAATGAAAATCAAGCGCTTCCTTGCTGTATTTTCTTTTGTTTTGGGTTGTTTTAATAATTTTATATTTTCTACAGTCGCTATTCAGTCATTAAAAACAACCTTAAAAACGTTATGTTTGTTGAAAAAATGGCCAAAAAATGGTCGACATAGAGAACGATTTCAGAAGCACTCATTGTTCTTGGTTAAATAAAACCTTAACACTATCACAAAATGTTTTAGATGAAATTACTTCTTCATCTCGTGAAACTAAAATAGGAAGACCAAGAAAAAGCTTTGATGAATTCTGTGAGAAGTACAAGAAGAGAAAAGTACAAACCCTTCTGCGAATGAAATAAATTTTAGGAAAGCTGGAAAGAGAAACACTGCTATTTTAGTTTAGCAATTATAAATATTCTCTCAAAAAGGACATTTTTTTTTTGCTTAAGTCAAATTATTATTTTTTGTTTTTGTTATAATTTTCATTTTTGATAAGGTTCAATTTTAAAGAAAACTCTGGGAACATATATGTCTAAGTTTTTGCCAATATCTGCAGATGATATATTAGCAATTATAACAGTATCACCGCTATTCACTCATCAGTACAATATAATACGTCAAAAAATATATATAAATGTTCCAAACCTTCTACCTTCGTACCACAAAATGCTATCCCATTAAAAAAAAAAAAAAAACTGTGAGTGAGTCTTCTGCTGAGTCACATTCAAGCTTAGTAAATCATAGCATTGAACGAATATGTGTAGCTCAAAAAGATGTGTTAGATTCTGTTGCGGATTTTAAAACTGGGCTTAAAGAATTATTCCTGGTTATAAAACGGGGTTGCGATGGTGCTAACCAAAATCATAGAAGCAAAAATGTTCGTCAGATTATCATTTCGATGAAAACCTCTTTAGTATTTTTATGGTGCCAATTCAGTTGTATTTCTTACAGGAAGAAAATAAAAAAATTGTTTTAGCAAATTCCTGCTCCGACATCACAAGATAATGCCTATTTAATTGAATTTTGCAAAAGAAACAACCGAATTAACCAAGTTTGAAATGGATTCAATTCAACAGGAAATTAACATTTTACAGCCAGTTAAGATAAATAATGACAACTTTCAGATCTAAGTCATACCAATTTTATTACTCACAATGATCGACGGCAAAATATGTACTGCTTTATCATCTACTATTTGACATCTACATCACAAACATGTTAATATACATTTGCACAACAAAACCATCTGAAATGAACAATTCAGCCAAACTTTCGGAAAAAACAGTGGACCAACAAGCAATGTCCTTTGGGTTAAGTCCCAATCACTCTTGGATCCGATTTATGGAATGTATTCTACACATCGCTTATAAATTGGATGTTAAAGTTTGGCGGCTTAGATACCAAGAAGGTAAAGGAAAAGTTAAAGCAAGAAAAAAGTTAATTCAGGAAAGATTTAGGGCTAAAACCCTAATAATTCATGGTTGACATGCCAAATCAACAGTTAGGAAACACGAATGATGGAACAAGGAAAAGTAGATTTTTCAGAGATGGAGAAAAAGCTGCTGAAATTACAGGAATAGATAAGGAGATTATTAAGAAGTTTCACATTATTTTAAAAGCATTTGGGTCTGGGTTTCTAATTGACATAGATGCCTTTGAGACGTTTGCAACAGAAACGAGAGAACTATATATTAGAAACTATGTCTGATTTTATATGCCAGTAACTCTACACAGTTTTATTTCACAGGAAACAAATATCCACTTGTAAACTTCCAATTGAAAAACAAGAAGCTCAATAAGCTAGAAACAAAGAAAATCAAAAATTTATGAAGCTATTTACATGGAAACCTCCGCGAGTGGAAACTAATACTGACCTCATAAATAGGTTGCTAGTATTCTCAGATCCAGTTTTGGTGAGTCTTAGATGCGTTCCAAGCAAAAGTTTAATTCAACACGAAGTTATGGTATACCAAACGGATAATGAAATGCAAGTTACCGGCAACTGTATGTTTTTTTTTTTCTCAAAACTCTTAAAGATATATTTTTAAAATTTGTTACATTTAATTTTGTGAACAATTCTCATAAAAGTAAGTAAATAAAATTTGACAAGAACATTTAACTGTAAGCCATAATAAATTAATCCCACTAAATGAGTAAATTGTCACACTGTGTGTTCTGGAGGTAAATCGTGATTTCTATGAAAAGTAATTGTGGCAAATAAAGTTAAAAGACAGACTAACCCAGTGGAAGTGGTGCGGGTTCGATTCCCGGCTTAGGATAAAACTTTTCGTTTTTATTTGTTAGAAAAAGATCACAAATACGTTTTCTAAATATTTGTTGCACAGCCCCTGCCAGTCTGAACGTATATGTGTGTGGCATATTAACTCAATTAACTGCGCATATGTTTATCGCAGTTTAAATATGTTTTTGTACGCGCAAAGGGTCGCACTGTATCTTAAAAAATTAAAATCCTTTTCTTTTTTTATATATCTCTCAATAAAGTTATTCCAACAGTTTCCTCTTTCTTTATTATTATTATTATTATCAATTGAACGATACAAATCAATTTGTAGGGTCCGGGATTTAACGCGTTTTGTCAACAGCACGCGGAGTACTGAGTTCCCATGTGGTCCTCCACCTACGTACTTACCGCGCCCAACACTACTTGATTTCGGTGATCTAGTGGGAACCGATGCTTTCAGTGTGGCGAGGACGTTGACTTCCTCTTTCTTTTCAAACTCGGGACTGTGTTTTTTGTTTACTTGTATTAACAGGTTATGGGCCCAGAAACGTTAATGCGGTAATCGCAGTTTTTTTTTTTTTTTTTAGCAGGTAAGAAAGATAATAAAGATAAAGATAATAAAGATGAAGTTAATAAAGATAAAGATAATAAAGAGAAAGACTTCCAAAAATGGCGTCGTCCACATTTAATATCAAACTGCTTATTAAAGACAACTATGAGAGTTGGGCAGTGCAGAAAGAAACCGTGGCAGTAAAGAACGGTACCTGGAAGCATGTTAGCGGTAAATTGATAAGGCCGATAGTTAAGTCAGGAACAGAAGAAAAACAGTCCAGCCTGGATCGAGGAGATAAATGGGATTATGACGCTAAAGCGAGGGCAAACTTGATAATTGCAATTATTCCAAATTTATTGCGATTTGTGAAAGGGTTGGATACATCAATGCAAGTGTGGTGCAGATTGAAATCGGAATTTGCATCGACATGGGCTGTCAAAAGGCAAGCTTGCTGAAGCGTATTTCAACGTTCAAGATGTCTGAAGGCGATGATCTCGACGTCATCGAATTAGTAAAGAAAGGACTAGCAACCGGAATAAAAATTTGTAATGCAAAATCATCAGAGCATGTATGTATACGCGGAAAACTAACAGTTTTGCCGTTTCCGAAAGGATCCCAAAGAAGTTCAAAAGTGCTGAATGTACCATAGTGCACTCAGATGTGGAGCAGTCTTTTAAGCTCTCAAGGTACTTTGTAACTTTTATTGATGATCACAGTCGCTGGTGTGAAATGGTTTTTCTGCGAAATAAAAGTGATGTATTGATGTATGATGTATCATGTATGATGTATGTATGAAGTGTTTGATGGCGGATAATGGACGAGAGTGCTTAAATCGTGAACTCGATAGTTTTTTTTTAGAGAATATTTGTCGACGGTTAATAGTGACTCACATGCTGCAGCAAAACGGTATTGCAGAGGGTAAGAACCGGACTCCCTTGGAAATGACACGTTGCTTAATAGTACAAATAGGACTCAGAAATGCCTTTTGGGCTGCAGCGCTTGCCGCGTCCAATTATTTGCGAAACAAGTGTCCGACAGTATTTTAACACGAACGATAGAGAATATACTTTTCTTGTGGAGTATGTTGACGATATATTGTTTGCGTCAAACATTGATACAAGATTAAAGAAGTTCGCGCGGGACTGATTGACGAAGACGGAGTTCTTCTCCTTCACACGAAAATGTGAAAAGCTGCAGACAATGCTGTTGAGGGGGATGGAACGATAGAACCATCTACTGATCCAGAGGAGCTCCTCGCACTACTCAAAAAGAAAGAGTGCGACGAGCTCACTTTCGTAGGGGCTAAGTCGTTCATCATGGCTAGAGCAAAAGGAAAGAAGCGGAAATTACCATTTTACCTGGTCCAGCTAAATTCCAATAAAAAACTGGATAGTCTAAGGAATATTAGAGTTGTAGACTACCAGGTTATACACTGGGAAAAATTAACGAGGAGCGGAAACTATTTACAATGTGTTAGATGTCAAAGATGGCACGACGCGTCGAATTGCAAAATGCAACCACGATGTGTTAAGTGCGAAAAGAACCACAAGTCAGAGGAATGCGCTCTGGGTAGGAAAGAAGCATCTGATAAAAACCAGCTCTCGTGCGCCTTATTTAAGAACATGGGACACACCAAAAAATTATCGGGGTTGTCCTATGTTCCAGCTTATAAGGAAAGAAAATCTGGCTCGGCAACAAAAGGTTTCGGTTAAACCCCTCAGAGAAATACCAACCGTCAACCCTCAAATCACCTACGTCCAAATGGCTGCAGGTAGGCGAACCACGGAGGCAAAGATTGCTTTTCAGTCCAGATCCCAGGAAGCTTCATCTAATATGATAGCTATCTCTGTACAGAGTCAAATGTTTTAGCTACAATGTTAAATTCAAGGCTACACATGCTTTACGCTTGGACCAAATCTACCCGCCGCTGCCGGGTCTAACGCACCTGCAGTAGAATGAGTACCAACATGGCGGAAAGAATCCTGAAGATTTTTGCGTTGAATGTTAATTGACTTGTAAGGATCGAACGAAGAGCCACGCTGTTCAAGTTGCTCAAAGACCAAGCTCCTGATGTACTTTTGGTTACTGTAACTAAGCTTACCAAAAATCACAAAATGAGTCACAGAAGGTATAATATAATACGAAGAAACCGACCCAACTCCATTCAAGGAGGTGGTGTTACGGTCTTCATAAAGAAAGGCTTACGAGTACAGTTTAGGGATTGGGGAAATAATACACCAAACACTAGACGAAACCTGCTACTCAATTGGTGAGGTCAGCATAATGTTAAGTACCAACTAGCTCAAAAAGCGATAGATAGTCCGTCGTTTCCCAGATATGGATCGTCTCTGGGTATCCTGTTGTTTGAAACACGAATACAACTGACAAGCACAAACAAACAAACTATAAGCAGCCTACGCACTTTCGTGTATGATAGCGACGACTGCGGTCTTAGTTAAGAAATAACGATTTCACACGGAGTTGCTGAGTTTTAGGACTTTATATAAAGGTATTCCTACAATACCTCACTATAGTTTGTACTTCTATACGACATTGACAAGATCTCTCTCTACTCTCCATCCAACAGAAATCTGTCAAATGATAAGGTTGACAGGGACCTTAAACAAATTGACGAAATATTAAAATGGACGACAGACAGTACAAAACCTCGATAGCAGCACACTTATAATAAAGACACTTTCCGCAACGCAACTATTAACGCACTGCACCGACACAAAAGTAGACTACTGTCGAGAATAAAAACTTTGTACAGACAGTTTACAGACATAACACAGAGATCATGGCACTGAAGTCGACGATCGATAACCTCCAAATATTAAGAAAAGAAAATTTCAGAAATTCTGTAAGTTTGTATTGTAACAAAATTCGTTCTGTAAACACCAACAACCCGAATATGTTCCCACAAATAAACTAAATATTTCGGAGGAAAGATCAAAACAACCTTCCATGTCTTATGATCTCCCCCAACGAAGTTTAACGAACAAGTACTGTTAACAGCAGGCATAGACTCAGAAGAAGTCGTCGATGATAACAACTTTTGTGTGGTCAAAGATCCGCAAGAGAAGGTAGATTCCATTGGAGCGTTTTTCCAGGAAGTGGAAGCCCGAAACGCGACCTGGAAAGTCCCGTCCTTATGCACAACTCCTACCTTCGAAAAGATCTTCAGTAGGATGGTAGGAACTCGTGACATTAATGAGCCATGGCTGTCTTACATAGTTAAGGTAGGATTAATTTTAAAATTATATGTTAAAAAAATATAATAAAAAGAAAAAAAGTTAACAATGGGTAACAATTTCTAAAAAAAAAAATCTCTTAAAGTAAGATTGTTTCAGAAAGTTAAGATATTTATTAAGATAGTTTCGAAGTTTTATTTAAATGTAAAATCCATGCTCTTAGTTTAAAAAAAAAATATATCATTTTCTAAGTGTTAGTAATAATATAATGACATAATTAAATTACCCTGTTACGTGGAAAGACATAGATTAAGTTTTGTGTTTACCTTAGAGCACTTGTATGAGGCCAGTAAGTTATCCTAGCATAGTATAAATTAGTTCAGCTAATTTTTAAGCATTTATTTGTCTAGCTTGTAAGTGTATATAAATTGGATATAATAAAAATGCATATAAACTAACTAAGATACCGTTTTATTGGAGTCACTTATAGTTCACATCAATACCATCTGACTTGGGGAAAAAAAAAAGTAGTAATCATCATATTTAGGGCTCACCATTTACAGTAGCAACACCATTTCCAAAAAAAAAAAAAAAAAAAATGACTATGCCTCTTCGAGGATGCATAGGTTTCTCGACAATACTCTTGGCTTTTCATCGGACCAAATCGGACAATTTTGCTTATGAACCTAACCGTTGAGAAAAAGATGATTTTCTTTGATAAATCTTTATCAAGTTATGATTACTCGTGTATCCAATCGGCGAACATATGGTATGGCGCTAGAAGTAGTCTGGAGGGTTCAATTCCTGCGTAAACTAAATTTTGTAAGCGTGCATAATCAAATCTTAGTTTTTAATTCCCTCACACGCTAACCAGTTAATGTGCTTGGTATCTCGACCACACTTTCACATCGGCTGGATGTTGTATGCGAACATGTACTGATGATTTCACATCTTCTACCGACTCACTTTATTTCATACCAAAAAAATCACATAATTCGTGATAGGCATTTTTTTAAAAAAACGACCATTTTCACAATAGGCTTCGATAATTTTAACACGTTGTGGGACCAAGTATTTGGTAAATCAAATATTATATTGTTAATTGTAAATCAATAAAATTGTTAATGTAATGGAATAATTATTATTATTATTTTTTTTTTTTTTGACATTTCGATTTTATTCGTCACTCTTATGGTGAAATACCAATTGGCCTTGCCTTTTTATCTGGTTCAAGGTGAAGTAAATGATGGTTTTTTAGAGTTTAAATTTTTTTTTTAAAATAAAATACAAAGAAATTAAATTGGTGACGAACTATTAATTTCATTCGAAAACTACTGCGAACGTCTACGAATCGATAAATTGGGATCCTCTTCAACACAAGCTTCCACAAATGCGTTATTTTCTTTCTAATAGCGTAAATCGGATCAAAAATGTATCAATAATTCGATAAATAGCCGAGAGTTTCACGAAGTACTCTATAACATAAGTTTGGCGAACAGAACTTCGATTTTGGAAATACAATACCTTTCAACAATTTGAAATCGTTGTTGTGGTTTCAGTCTTTCAATGATGAAATGGCAAAGTGCACTAAAAGTAAATGAAACTGGGCAAGTCAATGCGATAGCTGATTTGAAATTTATTTTTATATGTTTTTTATTGTATTTTAAACCATCTCTGCACATATATAAATATAAGCATTTTTAGCATCGAGCAGCTAAATTTATATTACAATAGCGTACAAATATTATCTTAAACTAAACTAAGAAGAAATTGAAAGGGAAGAAGATGAGATAGAAAGAATAGAAATAAAATTAGACAAATAGAATTAGCAAAGAAAGCAATGGATCGATAATTATGACTTGCGTATTATTGAAATGGGTCTTTTCTAAAATGAATTTCTTTGTTCATCCTTTTGATCCGTACAGGGAGACTGTTCCAGTAGCGCACAGCATGAGCGAAAAATTGACTATGGCTATTCAAAAATTTATCTTCATAACTGATACCTTACCCTTTTAAAGGTTCTCTGAGAGTGGAAAAACTTGATTACTGTGATTAATCACGACGCTGAGTATTTACAATTGACCTGGAATTTCGATAATAATTTTTAATAATTTCCACACTTTCGGCAATTGTAAAACGATGCATGATCAAATGGCAAACCTTACTGAATATGTTGACAACTGAATGTCATTGGTTATTTTAACAGCTGCTGAAACATAACAATTGGAAAAAATATCATCGTTATCTGGTCACCCGTTATAAGTTCATTATTAACAATCCCTGTTGAAAAGTGTGATATATAAAAGTTTGTTTTTTATGTTTTCCCTACCTCATCATATGTATAATATGCTTCTTAGAAAATTGTGTTTTAATTTTAAATTGTCTACTTTGCTTTATAGTATGTTTGAATTTTATTGTGTTCTGGAAAAAAATAACAAAATACCAATTTTAATCGATTTATTATAACATATGTAAGTTGACTTTTTATTTATTGCAAATCTCTTTAAGAATTCTAGTCCAATTCTATTTATATATTATAAATGTGTGTTTTTGTATTAAGATTTTTAAAAAAGCTTACCATTTATTGTTGACCTTCAGACAGAGACATTTGTTGACTTCTATCCTTTTTTATTTTACTGAATCACCAGATGGCTTTACAGAAGAAATAAATGCAAAATTTTCCTATTAATTGCCGGTTTTCTCCTTGTTGGAATTTAACTTTGCGAAAGCTTACACCTAATACCCCCCGCTATTATTTTTTTTCTTTTGTACACTTAGTGCAAGTATAAACTAAAGAGGAAAACGATAAAATGAAGATGGAAAAGAAAACTTCTTATTTGCTCATCGAATATACGAGATAGGGGGGAAGAAAACTAACTCAGGGGAAGTGGTTAGGTGACTTTGATTGCACTGATTTGACTTTCCAAGAGTTTATCTGAGACTTTTTAAACTTATCAGTCGAAGAAAATGGGATCTGATCTACGTAACGACATAAAATTCTTGACTTGGATTTACGAATTGATTGGGAAGAAATTGAAGCAGTTGAAAAGGGAAAAATCATTTCGATTAACTTCTCTTTCTTGTTTTTTTTTTTTTTTTTTTGCAATAACCTAAGTATTTATTTATATTTCAGTTTTCTCAATTGATATCGGAAAATAATATTTTTCATACAAAACAAAAAATAGATAGTTATATTCACCCATAAATAATAGCAAATAAAAAAAGGTCAAGAACCCAATTAAATATAATTTAAGTTTTTAATTGACTTTTGAAACAAACGATTATTAAAAGCATTTTAATACAATACATAAAAATGAAGAAAAGCTAATTACAATACCGGAAACTAAGTAAAGTGCATGCAACGAAGGTTGTACAGTTGTTTTGATGAGCGTGTTGTAGGTATAAGTGCCGGTCTGAAAGTTGTTGATATACCCTTAGCAAAGAGACATTGGTGAGAGAGAGAAATCCATAAAGATTTTTTTTTTTTTTAATAGATATAAACTCTCCGAAAACTTGGGACTAATGTCCGATTTTCTACGTTACCTATGTCTACTCCTATCTTCTCCCAGTAGTTTTTCTTCGTTATAGCGCTTGGGAAATTCGTATCCGCACTTTGGTTGGAAGAAGGTGGTGGCTTATCTCTATCGCAAAATGATCAATTTGATTTAGGATCTCATGGTATGTTGTGAATATTGAAACGAGCAAGCCGTGTTCTTGCTATAATAATATTTCGTCCCGCCACAGAAACAAACTAAGTCCGTTCCAGGCGTCGTGCAGGCTATGATTACCAACTGTCCTACCAACGATTTTACGATTTTAACGTCATTATTCGAACATTTCTCATAAGTCTTATCGAGAAGCTCGTAGAGAATTCATTGGTGGCACTGTTCTTGTCTTTTGGGGACATGGGCGCACATAAGGCTTTTCGCATTGATGCGGATTTCCATAAGATGTTTATTTGAGATGGCTAAAGCAACGTCATTAAGCTGTCTCTTGTCATAGTCATTCTGTAGATTCATTATTGGAGCTATCAGTAGTAACAATTCGCTAAAATACAATTAAGAACTCTTCTTCGGTTAAATAAATATGTATTATTCCGTAAGGCTTTCGCCCGAAACTACATATACATATGTAGTCTCTTTTGCGCCTCATTCGCTCGCCGGTACGCTAGCAAGCCATGCGACCCAATATAACACCTCATTTCAGTGAATGCACACACGCATTTCACAATATTTGGAATACCAGAAGTTGTCAGAACCGACAGTGGTCCACAGTTTAATCCAGTTCAAACATCAGACATTCGCGGATTTGCTAAATCCTGGGGATTTAAGCATGTCACTTCAAGCGCTCACTTTCCTCCAACCAATGGTTTCATTGAGTCACCAGTTGAAATTATATATATACGTTGGGTATATATATTAATTCATGCGTTTTTTTTCAAAATTTGAACGTTTATTTAAGAAAAACATGTACAATAGTATTATTCAAAGTATTGCCCATCTGAAGCTATGACTTTTTCCCATCGCATTACATTCGCGCCATGGATATTCGGCTTTGCCGTTGATTTGGCTGGTTGACCGGGTTTCACATATGTTGCGCTTGGGGTTGTCTTAATGGATCCATTTTTCATTACCAGTAACAATCCGATGCAAAAATGACTTCCTTTTGTGGCGTTCCAGCAGCGTTTCGGACATGCAAAACCGCCTTTGAACGTTTTGAAATGGCTGCTTGAGCGACACCCAAAGATTCTGCGAGCTTTTCTTGTGTTTGGCAACAATCTTCATAGAGTAATGCTTCCAGTTCTTCATCTTCAAACTTTTTTGGCTGCCCAGGACATTCATCGTCTTCCAAGTCAAAATCACCACTTTTAAATCATGCAAACCACTTTTGGCACGTTCGTTCAGCTAGCGCATGTTCACAATAAACTTCCACCAAAATACGGCAGCAGTTTTCTTCATATTAAAGCAATGAAGAAGAACTCCCCGCAAAAACATTTCTTCGGGCACAAAGTTCGACATATTTGAGTCAAAAAAGATTATTGTGGTTTACGCTTCAAATAAATGACATATACTGAAATGACGTACAATGACAGTAGCTTACCAACGCATGTTCCAATGGAAAAATACAAGTTACACCATCTCTTAGCAAACCGCACGAATTAGTTATAGATTAATATAAAAAGTTATAGACCCAGTAATTTTATTAAGTGACACAGAGTTCGCAATACCAGAAATATCAAAATTGGTGATACAATTTGGATTCAGGATATCCATCAATGGGGTCAAATTCAATTTGACGCTGATATGCCTAGGTCATTCTGAATCAAAACAGATACTATATAAAAGGCTATTCATCTTAACAATGCTCACAAGACGGAGGTTCCATACAAGTCGGAGGAAGTCGTGGAAGAAGAGTTGCAAGCTGGAAGATAAAACGCTTCAAACGGCGAAATGAAGGTGCATCACGAGTATCGTTCTGCGTTACTTGAAGACAGTTTATCAACAATTACTATATATTGTTGTAACTATGTATAACAATAACGACAGGATCAGGGAGAGTAATTGATTAGTAATTGTGCCCCACCGCTAGACTTATTTAATCATATAATTTATTATCAGCAATGTAGTTTGAAATTGATTTTTTTTTATATTTGTATTTTGATTTTCCATATATGACTTAAATCTGCAGTAATAATTTCATAAATTTCTATTAATACTAGAAACATGTGTTAGTAAAAAAAGGAGTATCGAAGATCTTGAGCGAAGTTTTCTTAATACAGAGGTTTTAAAGCAAACCCTGACACTAATCTGTTTTGTCACTTTCAAATTTTTGAGGGTGTGGTAACAAGTGGGGTTCTATCGTCGGACAACACGGTCAGCCACTTCCTTGTCGAAATGTAGTCAGATACCATGGAATCTGATCAATATCTGTATTTAAACAAATGTATATAGTAGATGTCGCTCTGGCCAGGGACAAATATGCTTACAAAGAGACTGTTTTATAGCAGCCAATTCGATGTGAGGGTGAAGGTGATCTGCTACGTTGTCTTTATCCGGGTAATGCTTGTATTTGGATGTCCCGTGTGAAAGCAAGTTTATTGAAAAAGATTCGGTTGTTTGAGAGGGCTTGCCTTAGGGCTTGTCTTCGCTTATGCAGGACACCAGTGTCTGAGTACATAAAACTCTATCATAATGAGGTTTTCTACAATAGAGCGAACCTAATAAGAGTGGACAATTTCGTCATTAAGTTAACTCGAAGGCACATTGCAAGAGCAATGAACTCGTCCAACAACCTGATCTCTTGTGCTTACTATCCCAATTATAGGTAGTATATATATATATAATGACGGCTTTGTTCCTCCAGAAACGTTTCTCTACCTACATATGAAAGGTCTGATGTCGCTCGAACAGCTGCGGTCAGGCGACGCAATCACCACAGAAACTTGGCACATGGCAGTGCAGAGCATTCCCGATTCAGTAGGGTGGTAGGGGGTCGCAACATGAGGGATGTTGCTCAGCAGCACTAACAATTTTGGTGGCTTTTCGAAGGAAAAAAAGCTTCATCGTCGAATTCCCCCATTAATGGATAGCTCCATAGGAAGCAAAGTTAGTCATCCTAATTATGTAGCCGTGGCCGGCTTAAATAGCTCTAGGAACAATTAGGTTAAATTTAAGAAAAAAAAATTATAAAAAAATAAAAAAAATAATAAAAGAGCATAAAAATGGGTAACAACTTAAAGTTAGGGAACAAAAAACATACAAAAAAAAAATTTAATATTTCGTATATACAATAAGATAGTGTAAGTAGGTTCAGTAAGTTAAGTTTAATTTTTATGTAGTTTATACAAAAGTCCATACACTAAGTTTTTTATATAAACACAATTGTTTTGTTAGATATAAGAAATATAAAAATGTAAATAATTTTGTAAAAATCGTACATATATTAAATGTTAGGTTTAAGTTAGAGTGCCCGCATGGGGCCAGTAAGTAATTAGAATAAGTAATTTTTAAGTTAATAAAGCTAATTTTTAAGCATTTTTTTTATATATTATATTATATTATTGCTTCTAACCAAGATGCTGACGTTTAATTCATAATATCCTCGATAATGGACTTTCCAACACAAGAAAACTCGGACATGGTTTATGTCTATAGTTTCTATAACAGGGCGGAATGGACCCATTCTATGGCCTCCAATTTCTCTGAAACTGGCCGCAATGGACTTATATTTATGAGGATAAATAAAGAATAGTGTCTACTCATCCCAAATAACAACATTAGATGAGTTAAACCATAGAACTGGTGAGGCAGCTGCGAAAGTCCGAGAAGAATTGGTAAGACATTGTTAGAACCTTTGAAAGACGAGATCTGGCGTGCATTCAAAGCTATGGCTTGTATTTAGAACAATTGATATGGGACAAGGTTTAAAGGAAAAAATAAAAATGTACAATCAGTATTTTTCTTTTCTAAAATATTTCATCGTTTTTAGTTTAACATTAAAAGTACTTTATTTGTTAATATTAGGTGCACGTCTAAATGCAACAGAAAGATATTATTAAGACAAGATAGATGAAAAATTCAAAAGTTTTAAATTTAAGAACAAAATCACGTTTGATCTCCAATGACTTTTGACACATTAATTTTAAGGCAATATTAATTTTATAATAATTAAAGCACTCATAATTACAAGTTCAACGAGACTTATCATACACACATACGGTCTTTTTCTCTCAATATTTCAAGGAATCTGAGTTTAAAGTCTTTGACACATTATTCGGACCACCCAGTATATATATATTTATACAGGGGATGTTGCATATCTGGTCGACCACCATATGATTCCGTGACGTGTACGATAGCTGCATCTACAAAAAATACAATAAACGGTTCTGACATTAGAAGACAATAAATTAAAACACAGTTTCAACATCATGCCATGGTCATCAAATAACCGCTGAAGCTGAATAACAGCTGAAGGAAACATTTCACCTCGCAAGGTATCTTTTTAGTCAGTCTGTTACGCACCACTCCAATTGTCGGGTCTAGCTCACTATCGTTATAATTTTGTTTTAATAAGTCAATGAAATATCGTAAATAAATTATTTGATAGGGAAATTTCGAAAATTCATTAACTCAAAGGTTTTTCATGACCTTAAGTCGTCATAGCCCGGTTTGTTTTTTTTCCTTTGTATACACATGAAGGAAATCCCCTCAAAGTTACATCGCCCGGATATTATTAGAAGCACAATGCAGTATTACCATTACATCTACCTGACTAAACAAAATGTTCATGGTTCATATGAGTATCATGCACAATCGTTCACTTTTGTTTGTTACACTGTGACAAACAGTGAAATACAGTAACTACACAATTGCATGTGACAAGCGCTGTATACGATTCTCGTTCGGTGGGAGCTGTCATAGCTAGTTATCACGCAAGGGCACAAAGCCGACATAACGACAACAAAAGATACCACAAAATGTACTTACTGCAGTTTCCGAGACATAGAGAGGCACTGCGCCGGAAAATTATTATGTCACCATAGTAATTGCATTATCGTTCTACTGCAATAAAGTTAGTCCACGGAAAATTCTCTTTAATAAATAAATACCTATGTATATGGTACATTTGAGAAAATGGTGTAAAATTTTATATTTCAGAAACATAAACATAAGAAACAGATGTATCGTATATATATATGTATGCATATAATAGTTATATTATATGGTAGATACAGTTTGAACAAACAAATTCTTGCATTATGGTTTACTGAGGCCTATTTATACTCGTCAATTATAACATGACCTTTGTACAGAAAAATATGTTAGTTATACGAGTATTATGTAGGTACATACGAGGGCGGTCCCAGAAGTGCCCGGCCTGACAACGACATGGCGGTAGTTATATGAAAATATCACTGTATTAGAAGATACGCAGTCCATAAAGCATATGTTTTAAGTTTGAACGCGCCACATTGTTTAGTATTTGTTTGCAGTCATCAATAGTGAACGTTGTCAGTGAATTTGTGAAAATAGAGAAAATTGGTCATATTTTTGTCATACAATACTTTTATTTGAAAGGCCTCAGCCCAGACAATATAAAAGATTCTACTCTGGGTGAGTCTGCTCCTTCGTTTACAACAGTAAAATTTTGGGTTGCTGAGTTTAAACGAGGCCGTATGAGCTTCCAAGACGAGCATCGCAGTGGTCGACCAAATGAGGTGAAAACTCCAGAAATGGTGAAGAAAATCAACAAAGCGGTACTGAATGTTCGTCGACTGAAAGTGCACGAGCTATTAGACATTGTAGGCGTTTCAAAAAGTGCGGTACATAGCATATTATTTGAAAATTTGGACATAAGAAGGCTGTGTGCCAGATGAGTGCTGGGTTTGCTCACACTCGAGCAAAAACAGTGTCCTAAAGACGTTTCAATTAAGGTGTTGGCAAAGTTTCACAGCAAAAAAGCAGAATTCTTGCGTCGTTTCATAACAATGCATGAAATATGGGTCCATTACTTTACACCCGAGACAAAAGAACAATCAAAACGTTGGATTTAAAAGGGAGAACCAGCTCCAAAGAAGGCGAAGACCGTTTCATCTGCAAGCAAGTTCATGGCGTCGATTTTTTATGATGCGCTTGGGATAATTTTCATTAACTATCTTGAAAAAGGAAAAACTATTAACGGCCAGTATTATGCGAACTTATTGTAACGTTTGAGTGAAGAAATCAAGCAAAAACGGCCGCATTTGACTAAGAAGAAAGTATTGTTTCATCAAGACAATGCACCAGCTCACGAATCCGTTATTGCGAAAGCAAGAATTAATGAATTAAAGTTTAAATTGCTACCTCATGCACCCTTTTCGCAACTTTTTGCCCCCTCGGATTATTTTCTGTTCCCAAACTTGAAAAAAATGGCTTACTGGTCAAAGATTTTCCAACGATAAGGAAGTTATGTTGGCAATTAATGGCTTTTTTGAGCAAGACAGTTCTTTTTATAAAATGGGTAGCGAACTTGGAAAAGTGTATTATGGCGATTATGTTGAAAAATAAACAAATTTTTTCCCAAAATTTTTGTGTTTTCTTTGTTGGATCGGGTACTTCTGATATGTAAGAATACTTATATGTATTATATTTTATTTACTAACTACATTTTAAACGTTTATATTTTGTAGAAATTAGCTTACATTCTCTTTTATGGTATAACACCAATGCCCGACTTTACAGTGCAGGCAAATGTGATAAGATTTTTTCGCATTAAGTCGAGTGAATTGAACTTTTGAAAACGGCGAAACAGATATTGCACTGGTTTTCTTGGTACACTTGTTTACAAAGGGTGATTCATTGGCTTCAATTCTTGCACAAGTTAAATTTCGAACGGTTTTAGGCCCAGATCCTCACGTAAAATACGCCAAGTTGTCGAATACGCCAAACCAAGCTGCTGAGATCGATGACGAATCGATTCGTCACGGTCTTCGCGTACACTCTCAGCTACAGCTGCTATAGTCTCTTCACTACGTGCTGGATGTAGTCTAATTGGTCGATTATCATCCATTTATTTAAACTGGGACTCAAATTTGCGAATGGTGTTGAGAATAGTGATTTCAGTAGGTCGATTATGCGCACCGTAAGCTCCTCGAATCGCACGAAAAACATTTCTCACAGAACGCTGATTTTCGTAATCCAGCTGAACAATTAAGAGACGCTGTTGTGGTGTGAGTCTTTCAATGATAACTTGCCAAACGATACTGAACAAAAATGATGAAGCAGTTTGATAGAAGTCACGCGTAATCTGTCATAAAAAAGCCTACTGAAAATCAAACCTCAAACTTGAAATACATACACTTCCTTTTAAATTTCAGTGGAAGCCTTTAGAATATCAGCACTGGGATAGTCAACACACAAAGCGTCAATGATCTTATAATCGTCTTTAACGAAACAACCGACAACACCTGCAGGGCAATTTTCATTTGTACTCGCATAGAAATTGAAACCGGGAATAAAATAGTCGTTTGATTCAGATTTATGGATCCAGATTTCAGACACGAAAATAATATCTGGAATACACGTAAAAACATCAATATGTGTGACAAGAGCTGTGAAGTTTTCTCTCGAGCTTCTTATATTGTAGTTTGGTGAACAATGAATAATTTGTTGTTGCAAATTTGAAATACAAAAAATTAAATACTTTACAACAAAGAAACAATCTGGTGATCTTAATAATTTTTTAAACGAGGCGAAAGATCTTTTTAACATATATTTTAAAGAACTGCTAACAAAAATCAGACAATTCTGGCCCATTTATCAACAACTTCGGTCTACAGAAGACAAAATATTCGCTATCTTGAGTTTGTAGCTTCTAAAGTGGTATAATGCTGAAAAATAACTTCAAAATTATTTCAATAAAATGTAACTCCATAATTTCCCCCAAAAGCCCCAAATATGCCTCCTTTCCGAAACAAGGCTATCCTCGTACAATAAGCCCGCTTTTGATGGCTTTAATTTCATCCCTTGTCACTCAGGTAGGGGAACAGCAGTTATCTTAGAACAAAGGTATAAGTATACTGAGATTTCTTTCCAGAGTTACGTTTTTTCCATTTGCCTAGTCCCTATTACATCACGTAGTAGCACTGGTTCATGAAGGAATATTTTAATAGGAAGCATTTATATTCCTTCCAATATAGGTCGACGTTTGCCAAACGAACTTGACCGACTTTACACGTTTATGAATTCATTTGACGCAGTCGTATTGGGAGGGGATTTCAATGCACGGCATACAGACTGGGGTGACAGTCCATAACCAAAATGGGAACTCGATGCACAACTGGCTTTACAACGGGCCTTATTTGAACTTAGACTTAGTTGCTCCCAACAGTCCTACATTTCCCAGATCATCATCTATTATCGACTTTTTTCTTATATCTTCATCTCTCATCTGCAATAACTTGAACCCTCTGGTTTGTTCAACTTTCGCAACGAACTCGGATCACTTTGGGATTGAGTTAGTACTAAGCATAATTGACTTCCTTCCAATCCTACAGCCACCGGCAACATACAGATGTTTCAAAAGCACTAATTGGGAAGCTTTTAGATTAGGACTTTATTATCGACTGTCCGCTTTAAATATTTCAACCGAAAGAAATATCTCAAATGATGAAATAGATACCTGGATATCAAAATTAAATGAACAAATTAACATTAACGTTCAATTGCATTCCTCCATTCGCAATGTGAAAAACTTCAAATATCACAATATATCAGACACTACAAAAAACTTGCTTAAGATACGTTGTGCATGGCTTACACAATTGAAAAGACTGTATAACCGACATCTTAACTTTGTCAACGATGAATATCGCCAACTTTACGGTAGGATTCTGTGCTTAGGTAAAATAATTAAGGAAAGGATTGTTAGTAACACTGCTTTTAAGGTAAGATTGAACCAGATAAGACCCTCACCTCATGCATTTAAAGAAATCGATAGGATAGAAAATTCTTTAGAAGTAATATTTTGAAAGACACTCTAGTCCACAACAGAGGTAACCTTAATGATGTGCAAAGTAAATTAAATGCGTTTAATGAAAATTACTCACATATTTACTCGAGTCCAGAAACAGTTCCAGATCAATCTGAGTAGAATGATATCTACTCGACAGTAGAATCATTTTGTAGAAACGAGTTCAATCAAACCCTGACAATCTTTTAGCCCTCAAATACCGCGATAAATCCCAACAATGCGCAAGCATTTACATCCCCAAACAGTGTGAGTTTGTTGAGAGAAGGCCTCAACAACAAAAAGTCCGCTGGAATAGATAATATCTCAAACTTCATTCTTCGAAAATGTCCTGTTTCTCTTGACACATCTTTCTCTACTTTATTCAACCACTGCCTGTGTGTTTTGCCTTCAATTTGGAAAAGAGGAAAAATATTCCCAATAGCTTTAGTCTAAGAGAGCAAGAGATATAAAGCCTTTCGACCAATATCCTTGCTATCTTTGTTAATATAGGAAAACTGTTCGAGATGCATATAGCAGGGCAGCTAAGTATTATATGTGAAGACTCCAACATCATTCCAAGTAACCAGTTTGGTTTCAAAAAGGGTCATTCAACGAAACATGCCTCACTGGTACTGCACAATAAAATTATTCAAAACATAAGAACCAGGAGATGCACGGTAGGTCTTGATATAGATTTAGAAAAAGCTTTTGACTCTGTCTGGCACAATGTATTAATCTATAAGCTTATTGGTCTAAATTTTCTAAGTGGTTAATTTGTATCATTTCCAGCTTTCTAAATGATAGGCTCAGCTCTGTTATCATAGGTGATGAGCACTCAGACTATTTCTCAGTCCTTTCCGGTGCCTTTCAAGGATCTGTCCTAGGACCAATCTTATTTAATATTTATATTCATGACTCTTCTTTCCACTACCCATTGCAAGATGACCCAAGTGCTATTTTATACGCAGATGACAGTCTGATATTAGCAATTAACTAAAGGCCAAATGTTGCGCTTAATAAGATTAAAAACAAACTACCGACTCTTACAGCATACTACAAAAAGTGGAAGCTAAAAATTAATACAGCTAAATGTGGCCTAACCTGCTTCAGAAATGCAAGCAGGAAAGGACATTATCTTGCAGTAAGAGAAAGTAAGACCTTGAAACTAGAGATCAATGAAAACAATATTCCTCTACGAGATAAAGTCAAGAACCTCGGTATTGACTTTCATAAAAGACTCGGTTTTAACAAACATGCCCGTAGAGTATTGGATAAAGCCAAAATGGTCACAGCAATTCTTAAGCCACAGCTCAATTCTAAACTAGTTTCGCCGAATACCAAGATGCTAATGTATAAGACCTTAATAAGACCAATAATAACATATGATTTTTGTACTTGGTTTACCATTTCGCCTACTATAGCCAAAGAGCTCCAGATTTATGAGAGAAAAATTTTAAGATTCTGCTGCGGTAAATATAGAAGTACAGATAAAAAATTGTTTTCTAATAAGACCCTGTATTCCGAAACGAACATTACACCTATAATGACATACAAAACCGAATTATTTTTTAAAAAGCTAGAGCGTATACGTGATCATCCTAATCCAATGTATAAATCTTTGTTGGACTCAAATATCAACGATAGTGTGGAGGAAAATTATTACCTTTCCCCATTTAATCTTTTAAACCCAAGATCCTTGCTGAGACCAAATGCGATCCGAAACCTTTCAGTTAATTTTTACGAAAAAGCATCCCCTTTAAATCTACGCGGATAGCTTTTCTTTGTTTTTGGGTAGCTCATAATCCTACTTTTTTTAAAATCACTATAGCTAGTGCTCTGCTTTTGTCCATATAGTATATATATAAACATTAAGCGAATCAAAAGCTTAAGTGAATAGCTATAACATGATATGGTAACTATTGTTAAGAATTTTCAATACCTAGTCATTTGTTTTTTCGTTTTTTTTTAGTTTTTAGTTTTTAAGTGCCATGTGAAGCAACGTGGATGTAATACGCCGGGAGCAAGCGTATACTTCAAAGCTAACATATGTAAACTTATTTATAATTTCGATTTAATTGTTTATAAAACTATTATCTAACTTTTAAGCCAGACGCAAACTTAAGCTTAGCTCTTAAGAAACAAATATTGTACACACACAAATGTACTGATTGGAAAAGGTCTCAATAAAACGTAATGTAATGTAATGTAATGTCGAAAGGTCGGAGAATCTCACGCAGATTATCGTTTTCAGTTTCGATTTAGATGGAGAAGATTTGGCGCGTACATTTTTTACAAAGCATTCCTCAGTTTTGCAATCAGGAAGATCGATTTATAAGGCTGACTTAAGTATTTTCTTTGCCATATCAATTGCGTTGGTGTCATTGACATTCGGCACACCAACAATATCGATGGTGTTGCCAGTTTAACTTACTCTCCAGATAATTGATTAAAGTAGTGTAATGTTTATAAAAACAGTTAAATATATATACATATATATATGTAGAGGGCACTCCGGAGAATATGCCATAAATCTGTCCGCAAGATTATAACTTGTCATATTTTGAGAAAAAAATAGTATGGATGGGGAGGGCCTTGGAAATGTATACCCACCAAGATACAGAGGTTTTAAGAAAATTCAAAGTACATATATGCTGCCTTAAACTAAATGTGTCAAGGGGTTTTTGTTTTTAAACTTAAAGTTTTTACTTTCGTACAATTTTTTCTGAAAAAATAAATTATTAACCTCCAGTTTTTATATACAACTTGGAAACGTGTATCTAGTATTTACAAACAAAAACAATGCTAGGTTATTTCATGTAAAACCAACAGTTCTCATGATACGACCCAACTTGTTTAAACTATTATATTGTATAATACTCAAAAAAAGGGTATTTTTGTTACAAAAGCCCTGTAAAATTAAATAGTAATAACAGCTGGAATTGGAATTTTTTTCTTTACATATATTTTTTTTTTTTAATCTATTTTAATTTTGATTTAAATTGCGAATTTCGATAATACTAAACGATAATATTGGGTATATATTTTAATTCGTGCCGTTTTTTTTCCCAAAATGTGAACGTTTATTTAAGAAAAACATAGTACAATAGTATTATTCAAAGTATTGCCCATCTGAAGCTATGACTTTTTCCCATCTTTCTGGCAATTTTTGGATCCCATCCTAAAAGAACTGCGCCGGCTTGGCAGCCAAGAATGAATCAAGCCAATTTTTGATATTCTGTTCTGATTTGAACCGTATTTCAGTGAGGGTGTTCTGGATCGACCGGAACAAATGGTAGTCAGAAGGGGCAAGGTCTGGGCTATAGGGCGGGTGGGGTTAGACTTCCCATCCACTGTTTTTCAAATAGTTCTTAACCGGAATAGCAACGTGGGGCCGAGCGTTGTCATGATGGAAAATTATTGCCTCGTGTCTGGTCGCATATTCCGGGCGTTTTTCGGTTACTGCTCTCTTCAAACGGATTAATTGTGTTCGGTAGCGTTGTCCATCGATGCTTCCACTCGGCTTAGCAGCTCATAATACAGCACACCCATCTGATCCAACCAAATACAAAGCATTACCTTTGTGCCACGGATATTCGGCTTTGCCGCTGATTTGGCTGGTTGGCCGGGTTTCACATATGATTTTTTGCGCTTGGGGTTGTCGTAATGGATCCATTTTTCATCACCAGTAACAATTCGATGCAAAAATGACTTAATTTTGTGGCGTTTCAGCAGCATTTCGGACATGCAAAACCGCTATTCGACGTCTCTCGGCTTGAGTTCATGTGGAATCCAATTTCATTGCGTTTGAATGTATCCAGCTACCTTTAAACGTTTTGAAATGGCTGATTGAGTGACACCTAAAGATTCTGCGAGCTCTTTTTGTGTTTGGGAACAATCTTCATAGAGTAATGCTTCCATCTTCTTCATCTTCAAACTTTTTTGGCTGCCCAGGACGTTCATCGCCTTCCAAGCCAAAATCACCACTTTTAAATCGTGCAAACCACTTTTGGCACGTTCGCTCACCTAGCGCATGTTCACCATAAACTTTCACCAAAATATGATGACTTTCGGCAGCAGTTTTCTTCACATTAAAGTTATGAAGAAGAACTCCCCGCAAAAACACTTTTTCAGGCACAAAGTTCGATATTTTTGAGTGAAAAAAAATTATTGTTGTTTAGGCTTCAAATGAATGATACCTACTGAAATGACGTACAATGACAGTAACTTTCCAACGCATGTTCCAACATGTGCAAACCGCACAAAGTTATAGACTCAATATATATTTTAGGAGTATTAATCTACCAGACGTTGTAAGTTTGAAATCAATAATAGTTTACACATATAAAAAATAAGATTGAAAAATGTGGAAACAGTATACGGGTGTATATAAATACAGTATACGATATGCAAATTAATTGAAATAAGATACCATATCATATCTTAGCTTATTTTTACGATGCCGGATATATGAATATATTGTTCGCAACTCATGAGTTGCACGAATTGCACACTACATTGAATGAGCGCTTTCCTATACAATAAATAAATGTGAGAATAATGAGTTGCTTGCCTCTATTGATTACGCAAATTTTAGTACATATATCAAACAAATAAATGGGAGGTTAATTTTATATGACACTTAATAGTTTTATTATATTACGAAAAATAAAATATATGCTTAGATTTAAGCTTACAGCAGAAGATATTTAACTGGTGACGGAATAGCTCCCAGGAATATTGTAAATGAATCACACGTATTCCCTAAAGTCAATTTGGTGAATATATTAGTTTGCGCAGTCCCAAATAAATATTATATAAATTGTATTTTGTAGCGTAGCGAGAAGCGAAGTATTAATATGCCAACATCGACAACATTAACACTGTTATCCTCAAGGGCAAGAGGTGAGAATTATTCATAACGGCATTATTTTTTGAAAGAAAAATACATACTGTTTTTGAAGGGTTTAGCTTCAGCTTATTACATATTGATCAGTAATATATGGTATATAGTACATATTTAGGGCTTCTTCCAATAATGGACTATGGTAACAAAAAAGTGAAACATGATGTCAACAGAATGGCATTACATTTTGTGAATGGCAACGGATAAAGCGTTTTATTTCCACTATATATATTTCAAAATTGGAAAAGTCTATATTATAACCTAAGGATATTCAAGTTAGTATAACGTGAAATCGCTTTATCATCTATTCCAGTTTTTTGTGCATTTTTGTGGTGGTTTTTAAAAAACTCTTGCGGTATTTTCATAGTTTGTGTTTCCGAAATTAGGTTTTGGCTTGTCAACAATCAGTCGCATTTCAGACTTGAATCGTGCTCGTATATTCTTTCTTTCGCGTTTTAATATTTTATTTATTTATTTATTATTATTTTTATTTTTTTTTCCATCACATTGAATTAAGGCCCAATTTTTTAACATCTTACTTGTAGGCTATATGCAAACAACATTCAAAGGCTTTCATCCAGACATGTAAAATAGATAGACCGTACTCGTATAATTCAAGTTTTGGTTGTTTGCTGGTTATTGTTTTGTATCAATGGGATTAGCTCCACAAATATAGCAGGTCTGAAGAGAGATGATTTATAATCTTACCATCTATCATAGCTAGAAGCAACTGATATTTAAATATTTTAATTTTTGATCCAACAGAAATTTCAAGGCCTTGAAGATTGTTTATTTCACTGCAGATTTTGTCTAACTACTGCCATCTGTTTTCTTAGCAAAAATAAATTTAAAAGGACAATACAATGAAGTGGAGGATAGATGGTTCTTTTGGCAAATCATCAACATTAATTGCGATTTCTTGGAGAAAGCACCCTTTCCTTGCCTCGTTAGATCGATTACTTTCTTATAATTTTATAAGCATTTCGGGTTACTTCTGTGTCTATTTACAATGCAAGAGCTACCTCGGCATTGTATGACCTAAGTGAGTCAATCTTCTCCTGTGATTTTTTTAAATTTTTCTGTTGCTTCAGAAGATTTTGAAATGAGTCGTTACATACCTCTCAACATTCGGGTTGCCAGCTGTGCTGCATAAAGAAACTCAGACGGAAACTTTTATTCTCGACTTTGGCAAGCTTAGAGTGCTCCCCACAATTTTCAAAGCTTTTCTATGGTCTTCCAAGACCGTAATGGCTTCTTGTATTTTCATCCATAACATTCCCGTTATCAGCATTATTACTTTAACTTCAAAATATTCAAATTCCTCTATCCAAGCTTTGTCCTGTAACATAAACCTCTCCTTACGCATACCTGCTGATTTCAATTTTGAATACAAATTTGCCGATTTTGAATTTATGGTTTTTTTCCTTACGAGTTAATTTAGTTAATTTACAATTTGATTATCAAACCTCATAAAATAAATAGAACGTCTGCCGGTGCGGAGGTACACTTACACCAGTACCAAAGCAAATCTTCCACGCAAAAACGAAAATAAATGCCGACAGATAATGTGGCAGATAAAATTAAATTGCTGAAGTCCGTTATTTTTATACATAATAATATACATACGTAATATTGAGTTGCAATCTGTCGTGTTGATTCACCTCAATGAAAGTCTTTCTGTACTCAATCATGCGATCTATCGAAAAGCTTTCCAATTAAAACATCAACGCAGCTGAGTTCTGTGTTTGAGCGAAAGCCAACGAAGAAGTTGTTTGGTCGATTTTATGCACAACTTGGATTCTCTTTCTGCAATCAATAACAAATCGCAATGTGATGAATCTCAACATTGTTTGTGAGCTGTATTTTAAATCTACATTTTTTTTTTTATTATTTTTTCAAATTAAGTTTTATAAAATTTTTATCTGAAAATATTCGTCGTACCTGCATCTCGTTCCATCTGCTTATCGATGAAGAGTCCACTAGGTATTCTATTCGCTGCTTGAGCGTCTTAATGAGAAGGAAATTTCTCGTTGGTACCATCAATTGTAGATATAGGTTTATATACCTGTCTCCGGGGCGATGGCTTAAACACCGAGAGGGACTAAAGGTGTGTAATATTAATGCACAAAGTTTATGAATTCAGATTCCTATCTGTTTGTTGGTTACAGTGGGACTTTGTGTGTGTTTTCAAAACATGGTTTGACCCGGGGTAAGGGATGAACCTTACTCCATGCATAATTACAACCTCTTTAGGGCTGACAGGGAAAACAGAACTGGTAGTATTGTTGCTATTTATGTTCATGACAAATTGATCGTAAGTTGTCTGATTGAGCCATTGAGCCATTGTTCAATACAAGTTTGTTGAAGTTGAAAAAAAATGTCTCCCTGGTGGTACAGGCCATATAAATACATTGATTTGTCGCCTCTCTTTGAAGGGTAAGTAATCCATTCATCGTTCTACCTGCGCACAATTATCTATGATGACTTTGTTATACATGCGATTGAGCGGGTTCGTCTTACTTTATAAATCCATCCGAATGTTGAATCTAGATGATTTGATTTAAGAACCAATGTACTTTACCTGTTCTACCAGCACTCTAATGGACATTTTCATCACAATTGACTGCCAGAATGTATTTTCTATCCACATTTCTGCGGCTGTATTTTCTTGGCATGAACTTATCTTTTCCATAAATAGCTTAACCACTACTAGAAAACCCTCGATTCGCGACTTTAGAGATCTTAAACATTTAAACTCGGATCTACTTGCTTAAGCATGATCTTATAAATTTAAATTGACAGCGAATATTTTACGAAATAATCGGTTGACGTCCAAGTTAAATATTTTCGCAACATACTTTCACAGGCTTTGGATAAACATGTTACCATTAAAACAAAATTTGTGAAAAATAACAACATTAAGTGATTTACATCAGAAGTAACTGAGCTTAAAATAAACGTGATGCAGCGTACAAATAGGGGAAGCGATTAAGTATTCCTGACTACTTTCTTAGTTTTGGATTGTTATGGATTAAAGTAAATGGTAAGATATAAGAAGCTAAGTGTAGTTATTACGCTAAATGTTTTGATTACAAGCTTCCAGCTTCCAGCGAAACATCAAAGGGGAAAATAGAAACATTATAATTGGATAGAAATGTTCAATTTAATTTTATTCCACCAAGAGCATAACATTTTGGCGGTATATGGGAGGCAGCAGTTAAATATGGCAAATACTTCGAATACGAATATTCAAACCAGTAAATCTAGCCTAAGAAGATTTAGAAATACTTACAAATGAGAAACTTTTAAGTCATCATCATACATCAAGGGGAATGATGGTTTGCTAGTTATAATAAAGTTATATTTAAGGCGCTAGTCATAAGTTGGCATACTTGCCTATTGACAAAAAGAAGAATCACAACCGTCGCGTCTCTAACCAATCAAAGAATGGTGAAGTTACAGCTAAGTATTAACAACAATATACCATATTATAAACCACTTAATTTCTCAAGGATATAATCCTGAATACCAAGGAAATGAGTGAAGAGATCGTTGGGTCCTACCCTGACAATAATTTTGATGACACGTTCATCACGCTTCCCATAAGCAGGAGAACACCCATACAATTGACTTCGTTTTGTTTCCATCCTGGATTACATTTTGATTATAGATGATATATTTGATATGTAGCTTTCTGAAATTTTACTAGAAATGGGGTTGATTTCAAGATTGCTACTTGAAAATATAATCAAAAATACAGATCACCAATTAACGAGCTAAATACAATGTCTTGTATCAGTAACAAGTTACTATTACCCTCATCCAATGGTAAAAAAGAAACCCTAAACATCGTACAGAATGTTACAAACACACTATTCAGATCACTCGATTCTGAGTATGTAAAAAATATGTACGAAACAATAGAATGACTGAGAGACTATATTAGGTGGAGGCTGCCCATATTAAGAAACAGGCATTAGCAACTATGGTAAACATCATGAACCGAGATTTATGGCAGATAGTAGATGACTATCTATGAAGACATAATTCAATATAGCTCATTAAGGAAAACGTATTGCAAACTTCTTATCTCTTACGATCAAAGCCTTAACTGCTATAAAGAATTCAACAATTTCACGGCTTACTGTTGGATGTTATAACTCATAGTTAATACGGAAAGATCAGTCCCCTGCTAATACCATCTATTCAATTGCATCGAAAGCTGCAGTTCATAAAAGAGCAGCAACCCCTTTTACTAAATCTTGCCATGACTGATCTGGACTCCTCAAATATTGTACAACTTAATGACCATAGAAGGCAGGGTCTTAGATCCACAGTTAATGCCTGTGAGATAGCTCTTCTTAACTAACATTTTAATATTAACAACTGTTACATAAAACAGGTGGAAAAGGGTTCCTGCTGGGATTATTTATGTAGTTCAAACTCTTTTCTACTATATATGCACTATCGAAAGAAATTACCCTAATTCTAATGTGAATCATATCTGCCAATCAGTTCCCAGACTATCTTTTAGATTTCAGTATACCAACCCAAGGCCCAAGCATAAACCATCAGCTCCAGGATTACAAAGATCATACTGCAGATATTGAAATATTAACGGAAATGATTCAAAAATTCAGCGACTCCTCAGCGAATCACAAGGTCATTATACCATTATACTGGAAATTTAATATCAATTGCAGCTATTATTTCATGACCTTTCAGTATTACAACAAAAGAACGAAGAATAAGAAGATCAACCTCCGGATACCGAAACCAAGAAAGCGAAGAGAAAATACCAACATATTCACAGACCTATATCAACTGATAAATTCAATGTAATTATCGAAAAATAATTTAGGATATCTGGGTTAAATCTACTTGATTTAAGACTTGAATGTATTAGTTTTTATTTAACTTCGATATGCAAATATCCGGAAAGTAAGACATCGAACTAAGCGCCAAAGATGTCCAGACTAGACTTATGACGGTTAAAAGTATGGAGATGTACTCCAGGTGGTACTCGCAATAACGACAAACCACCCGTAATCTTTTCGATTGTGGCCGGGACATAAATTCTGGAGGCGCCTTCCACCATACTTGTATAACTCTCCGCCGATTTCGGCACTGACCCAGAAGCCGCTGCATCACCGGTGAGAGAGGAGAGGTGAGAAGTGAGAGGTAAGTGGTAAGTGGTGAGAGGTGAGAGATGACAGTTGCCAAGTGACGAGTCCTCCGGCTCTATACGCGCCACGTTCGGTAGATTAAGCTGGAGCGATACAGAGAGTGTCGGAGAGACCTTACCTGTTACGGTTAAACTCGATCAGAATAGACCAGCTGCTAGTCAGAGTGCTGTTTTTGACATCTTGTCTCGGAAAATCAAAAAGAAGGAACGGACTTTGGAAGAGGAACACTCTAAAGGACTACCGCCTAAGGAGCTGTTGAAGAGAAAACGTATAAGTTGATTAAACGTACGTCTCACTCCCCCAGCGACGGCGAAGAGAAACAGGCCGGGGGAAGTACAATAACACCCACTTTTTTATGAAACCGACCAGCCCCTCGGATCTGTAGCTGTGCCCTCTTTTACTGACCCGAATAGAGTCAAAAGAATGAAATTTTGCAGCATGAGGATTCCGCTATCTTCTTTTTGATTATTCAAATTGGGAAGGCTGGCAATAACAACAATTTGAACGACGCCGAATATGTCGATTAACTGGGGAAGCTAGCCCATGCCGAGAATGTTTATATCCAAGCAGAGGGCTACGATATGAAGAATGTAACTCTTAGAGTGAAGTGCTACCGGCTTTAAGCATTGGAATGATTAAGCAAGTCTGCGCCGAAAACCCCACCCCTGGAAACCAAGACTTTTGAGATTTATAAACAACCCAAACTGACGAGCACCATTATCTGGGTTTCAAGGCAACGCAGAAAAAAGGAGGATGGTCTGATGCGTCCAGAACCCTGGACCCGATACTGAAAAAAAAAAGGAAAACCCGCTGTCACAGGGAGAGAAAGAATCGGGAACACAGGGGCGGCTCCTCTTTTGTTGTGGACTTAGGCAAAGCTTCTGTCAAGACCATTCTGGGTATGACTCATGTTCTATACATCATTTTCGGTATTTGATACAAAGCCTCACATATTCGTTATATCTATACAGGAAACATAGGCGTGGAATAAATGCATCTGTGGTTTCAGATGTTTAAGGGGTCTTATACCACTTTATAACGAACGATCGGAAAGACCGAGAAGTTGTCTTTATGTTCCGAATACACTCTTGTACAATTTTACAGAAAGAAAAGAAAGACTGGTTTTCGCAACCTCTTTTTAGAATCCAATGTAAGGGAAAATAGTTAGGCTTTGTTAGGATCCACAACTTCCATAAACTCTCTCAATGGCGTTCTCAGTTATCACCGGAAGTGGGAATCAACTCTGAGACTGAAAGTTTAGTATGATTGAGAGGCATAGTTGGACACAGTTGCACCCACTTGCAATTGTTGTAGCTGATAACCCGTTAGCTGAGTCTGCTAGAGCCAAATGAATGGCTGAGCGTGCCTGTGAATATGTGTGTGATTCTGGCGGAAGTTGTGGCACAAAAAAGAATTGGAAGTCACTTCAAGAACGACCACCAAAAAGGGGAGTGAACTAAGCTGTTGGTGTTTTTTTTTTTTTCGAATTGCGAAAAGCAATTTTTTTCTTTTTAGAAAGTAAAAATAAAATAAAATAAGAGAAAAATAAAGTAGAGACCCGATTCTTGTTTTGGCAAAAAAATAAGTAAATAAAAAAATAAGTAAATAAAAAATGATGTAGGAAGAGGAAAAGGAGAAGAGAAAGAATACAAATCTGAGAAATCGTTTTCTTTTAATTTTCAAAATAAGAATCCGGCGGGGGAAGATTTTCCTCTTTTTTCTCGTGAATATTTCGTGATTCCTGGGAAAAAGGTTTTACTACCCCCAAAGCACTACCTTGACGAACACACAGCTGGGTAGTTAGATTAAAGAAGCTGCTAGTGCTGGTGTATCGCATCGGTTGTGGTGACGGATGAGGCCATTTAACATGCTGTTGCTTCCTTTGATGGCTTCAAGTCAACTAGCACCGATGGCATATAACAAGTTATGCTACAAAAATATATGAATCAGCTGCTGTTAATTCTGAAGAGAATCTTCATTGCTAACCTGACTCTGGCATACATGCCAAAACTCTGCTGAACAGTGATAGAAGCCTTTTTACCAAAAATCGGAAATCAATTATAAATAATTATATAATAAATTGGGTCTATAAATTAATTCGTTTGTTAAGAGATGGTGTAATTTGTATTATTCCATTGTTATTTTTCTATTGGAACATGCGTTGGAAAGCTACTGTCATTGTTTGTCATTTCAATATATATCATTCAGTTGAAGCGTAAGCTACAATAATTTTTTTCCACTCAAATATGTCGAACTTTGTACCTGAAAAAGTGTTTTTGCGGGGAGTTCTTCTTCATTACTTTAATATGAAGAAAACTGGTACCGAAAGTCATCGTATTTTGGTGGAAGTTTATGGTGAACATGCGCTAGCTAAGCGAATATGCCAAAAGTGGTTTGTACTTTTCAAAAGTGGTGATTTTGGCTTAGAAGATGATGAACGTCCTGGGCAGCCAAAAAAGTTTAAAGATGAAGAACTGGAAGCATTACTTTAGGAAGATTGTTGCCAAACACAAGAAGAGCTCGCAGAATCTTTGGTTGTCACTCAAGCAGCCATCTCAAAACGTTTAAAGGTAGCTGGATATATTCAAGAGCAAGGAAATTGGGTTCCACATGAACTCAAGCCGAGAGACGTCGAAAGGCGGTTTTTCATATCCGAAATGCTGCTGAAACGCCACAAAAGGAAGTCATTTTTGCATCGGATTGTTACTGGTGATGAAAAATGGATTCAATACTACAACCCCAGGCGCAAAAAATCATATGTGAAACCCGGCCAACCAGCCAAATCAACGGCAAAGCCGAATATCCATGGCGCGAAGGTAATGCTCTGTATTTGGTAGGATCAGATGGGTGTGCTGTATTATGAGCTGCTAAAACCGGGTGATACCATCAATGGACAATTCTACCGAACACAGTTAATCCGTTTGAGGAGAGTAGTAGCCGAAAAACCCCCGGAATATGCGACCAGACACTAGGCAATAATTTTCCATCATGACAACGCTCGGCCCCACGTTGCTATTCCGATTAAGAGCTATTTGGAAAACAGTGGATGGAAAGTCTTACCCCACCCGCCCTATAGCCCAGACCTTGCCCCTTCTGACTACCATTTGTTCCGGTCGATCCAGAACACCCTCACTGAAATACGGTTCAAATCAGAGCAGAATATCAAAAATTGGCTTGATTCATTCTTGGCTGCCAAGCCGGCGCAGTTCTTTTGGGATGGGATCCAAAATTTGCCATAAAGATGGGAAAAAGTCATAGCTTCAGATGGGAAATGCTTTGAATAATACTATTGTACATGTTTTTCTTAAATTACATACCCAATAACAAAAAAAAAAAGAAAAGAAATATCTATATATACATTATTTAATAAACACAAAAAGCTTATTAAAACATTAAACTGAGATGGAGTGTAAATTATTTGTGTAAGAAATTATAGAATAAAAAAATTCAAACAAATAAAAAAAAACAAGAAATTCTCCATAACATAAAAACCGTGACGAGATCTTCTAACCGGGCAACCAGAAACACTTTTTAAAAAATATAGTGACAACGAATTCTTTTCTATACATCCAAATAAAGGCGATAAAGGAAGAACAACAACAATGAACAACAACATCAAGAACAAAACATTAAATTAAGCTGCTATTAAATTCATATATGATAATTAAGTATTTTATTCATATCAATTTATATCTACAATAAACAATTATTAAACGGTTCTACAAAAAACAACTGTTGGAGCACACAGTGAGCAATTTCAGTCAACGTACAATTGTAGTTTAAAATCATTTACCATACATAAATATTTTTATCAATGTTAAAACTAAATTATTTAAAAAACACATACCAAAAGGCGTTTATACCATTCAGTTAAAAATCTCGATCTGGCGCCAACAAAACAAGTTTCGCCATATATTTCCTAATTAATTTTGTACTAAAAAATAAGTGGTTGCACTTAACGAGGTTACATGTCTTATGATCGACGCCAATAAATTCATTCGCTTATTGTACTTAAACGAAAAAAGAGTTTCGCTATTTTGTTCAATTTCTTCCGTTCTATAATACAATCGGTTTTTCACAGTTTAAAACTTATCCATCCAAGGGGATTTTCCTACGTGCTGTAAATTTCCCCAAGAGGCAGCTGGAAAAGGCTGAACATGAACAAAAAACCAAAAAACATATATGAGCTAAAATAAATCAAAAGATGAGGTATATATGTTACATAAAACACGTAAAACACAAAAAAAAAGATATATACCACCTTGATCAAAAAAATTTCGAAATTTATTCAGAAAATTAATAATACAAGTTTAGTCATCTAAATCTATATTGTCCCCTTCAAAGTAGTCCCCATCGACGCAACATACTTATGCCAGCGCTTGATCCAATCTTCGAAACATTTTTTATATTCAGTTTTCGGTATGTCCATCAGTGCTTACTGCGTTTTTTCCATTACTTCTCTCGGCTGCTGAAACGCGTTCTCCGTAGTGATTTTTTAACTCTTTTAAAAAGAAAGAAGTCATAGGGAGCCAAATTAGATAAATTCGGTGGCCGCTGAATGGTATTTGTTGCATTTTTCGTCACAATAATTACGAATAATGATGGAAATGTGCGACGGTGCGGCATCATGGTGCAAAATCCATGAGTTTTCTGCCCATAATTCTGGTCTCTTTCGGCGAATTTCTTCACGCAAACGTCTCATAACGCCCAAATAATACTCTTTGTTTACTTCCTGGCCTTCTGGCAAAAATTCATGATGCATTACACCGTTGTAATCCACGAAAACCGTGAGCATTGCCTTCTTTTTTGGCTAAAAACGACATGTGTTTTTTAGTCTCGGCTCATTTGGTGAATGCCATTCACTTCCCTGATGTCTGGATTGCGTATGGTACTCATAAACCCAAGTCTTGTCTCCTGTAATGATCCTTTTGATGAATGTGGGATCGGATTCAGCTTCGCAAATCATCTCTTTTGCGACGTCAACACGGTCTCTTTTTTGCATGAAATTGAAGTCTTTTGGCACCAACTTTGCTGCTACACGACGAAAACCCAAATCATTAACCAAAATGTCTTGGACGGATCTATAGGTGTTTAAGTCCTCCGCTATCTCTCTGATGGTTAATTTGCAGTTATTGACCAACATTTCTTTTACTTCATCAATGTTTTCATCGGTTTTCGATGTCGATTGATTGACTTACGACCACTTTTGAACCGCTCGTGCCTCTAGTAAATGACCGGTTTCTTTAGAGAATCGTTGCCGAAACACTTTTCCAATATTTCCAATGTTCGCGCAACATTAAATCCGTTTTTTCGTTGTTGTCCATTCGTTGTTGCAAATTTAAATCCATTTCTAAAATTGTAAAAAATCGCCAACACACACAGAGATAGATGTACTCTTGTAAATTTTAAACTATGATTTAGAGGGAATGGCAACAACAGATGTACTAACTCAACAAAAAAAAAAAAACTGAACTCAAATCGGAACAACAGAAGCGCCACACGGTGGTTATTTTTTATTTATTTATTTATTTTTTTTTTTTTTTTTGATCAGGGTTGTACTTAATTATGTTTTGTTTGAAAAAAATATGATTAAATGGATTTACGTTTACAAAATTAAAGGCGAAAAAATTAAAACACATAAATATTTTGTTTTTTATTTTTACAACGACTGATGTATGCCTGTTGTAAGTTTTCTTGGTTAATTACCAAGATTTTAAAAGAAATTTTAAAGCACAGCTTAGAGTATTATTAAAAGTTTTGTTAATTTGGTTGGTTTGTCGATAAGTTTTCTTGTTACAGAAAACTTGATTTTTTTGTGAAAAAAAGCAAGCAAATTGTCAGACATACTATTTTGAGCTACTTATATACCATATTTCGTTTATGTTAGTAAAAACTCATGCCTATGATTTAGTACTACTTTCATAGTGTCTACTTAGTGACGTAGAATTTATCTATTGACCTGATCAGGTAGGTTAAATCAAAAATACCGTTCTTGAAAGCGGTCGGACAAGGAGTAGGGCTCGGATTTTGTATTCTGAGATCTACAATAAAATCACTTTTCAGCTTTTCATTGAATTCATGGTATAACTCAATATCAAAAAATGTATCGGAAGTAACCCTTTTTTGGACAAACGTCCCCGAAAACGTTTGTCCGACCAGCAGTTCTGTAAATGTTTCACCATTTACTACCAGGTAGTGAACGAATTTTCCATTGACCCGATGAGGTAGGTAATCTTACGGTCGCCTCCTTACTATTAGTACCGACGACAGAGCTTTCCTCCTTTACCCAGAAAATAGAGAAGCTGCAAACAACGCTGCTGGGAGATTGAACCAAAGTAGCTCTTTTCTCAAAGAGAAAGAGTGCGATAAACTCACTTTTCTGGTGGTTAAGCACTTCACCACAGCTAGAGCAAAACTGTAGAAGGGGAAACTATTATCTACCTTAATTCAGACAATTTTCAACAGCAAGCTGGGCGGTTTAATTAGCATTAGTAGTCCTAGACTATTAAGTTGTACAATTGCAAAACTTAGAGAGGAGTGAGAGCTTTTTAGAATGTTTTTGCTGCTAGATTATTTGACAAGCCTCATATAACCTATATAAGAAAGGCACCGCAAACTATAATGGTTCTAAGTTCCAGTATAGAAGGAAAGTAAATCCGGCTCGGCAGCCAAAGTCGAGACTAAACGTCCTCCTGTATGTATATGTTTAAACATCAGCCATTACTCCCCAAATTACCTACGTCTAAGTAGAAGCCTGGTAAGTGGAGTAGAGCATAATAAGCGGAATTTACAATACTTCACCATTAAATAACAATCCCTAAATTAGATATGTAGGGAATTCTTATATAAAATCTGGGAGGCAAAACCACAATCTAAGATCTTCCCAACCCAACAACTTAAAGCCATGAGCACATTAACAATTGCCACTAATAAATTTCATCCTAAATCGAGCGAAGCGATGAGCACCTCCACTACTAATAACAAGTATAGAAGGTCACAATAACAACAACAAATTCATAGCATCGAAATAAGTGATTTACAAATAGGTACTCAATTTAAGAATATAGAAAACAACAATAGTCCGCACTTAATTCCGCAAGAACTAAGCTCTCCCGAAATGACTTCTCTCCCTCTATAACATAACCAATTAAATTTAAATTATGCACAGTCACCAAATTTCGGTAAATACCAAGCTGAAATTAATGATACAAATTTTCAATTACCTGCCTTGATAAACAGATTGTGTACTTAGACATTGATAATTTTAATGCAAACCTTTTACCTTATACGAGTATTAATATCTAATAAGTAATAAGACTCTTAAGTTCCTAATCGACAAAGAAAGCAATCGATCTTTTGTTAAGACTAGTGTCGCAAACAAATTTAATAATACGCAAATTTAACCGGTAAAAACCAAAACAGTATTCAGTAAAGAATTCTTCATGAAGAAATTGTAATCTCGGAACTACCTGAGTTAGGACACCATCAAAACCTCTCGTTGTTAGTATTTATACTTCCATAATTATTTCAATGGATTTATAGGGACCTAAATAAATAATTCGCTAGGTATAATCACATATATTGAAAACTCGATAATGGTCAAAGGAAATGTCAAAATATAGCTTAAACTTAAACCATGTTCGATTTCCAAAGCAAGCGTAATATCTCATTTATGTAAATCCATTTTTCACTTGCCCATGGATGTGAAAACAGGCAGTAAAAATATAAAACCCACTCACATAAGCCCACTCATATAAACCCACAATTATTGATTTCAGAAGCGCTTTATATCACACAAAAGTGGTATGCCTACCTGCAAGTTATCAATAAATCAAATTCCAAGCAGCACCTTATTGTAAAACAACCCATCAGAGCAGAAGAACAGGAAAATATTTTGAAGTTCAAAACTTTTATATTCAGAACGACCAAGAATTTGGAAACGAGTCCAAGGTAACAAATATTATTAGTACCGATAACTTTAACATAGAAGAATAAGGAAAAATGCATAGCCTTTGTTCCAAATACAAAGATATTTTTTTTTTTTAAAGAAGGTCAGAAGTTAACGTTCTCAAACAACAATAAACACCAAGTCCTACAGATACTCTTATATTCATAAGGGCGAAATACGGAGCCAAATAAATACTTGCTTAGCCAATGAATAATTCGACCAAGCTTTTTATCATGTTCTTAGCCGATTTGGATAATCCCGAAGAAAAAAGATACAAGTGTAAAGGAGAAATGTAGGCTAGTAGTCGCTTATAAGAAACTAAATGAGAAAACTATCGTTTATAAATATCCTTATCCCAACATCTCTTATATTCTAGATAAACTAGGCAAAACCTTATACTCCAGTACTCTTGATATTTCTTCGGGATCGAAATCAAAGATATACCAAAAACAGCGTTTTCAGTGGACAATGGTCATTTTCAATTTCTCCGTATGCCGTTCGATTTAAAAAATGCTCCATCGACTTTTCAGAGGGTAATAGACAAGGTTTTGGAGAACTTGCAGTGGAAAATATGTTAAGTATCTGTTGACGACATTATCGTATATTCAACGACATTACAAAAGCATATGGAAAACCTTAAAGTAGTTTTATGTAAGCTAAGGGGCCTAAATCTCAAGCTTCAAATATAAAAATCTCAGTTTCTGCAAAAAGAGGTAGCTTTTATCGACCATATTATCACATTAAAAGTAATTAGATCAAATTCAATGAGTGAATGGCTTTGTAAGGGCAGGAACATTAAACTCAATTCTAAATACATTGAGTGTTTTGAGACCTGTTAGGATCTTCTTACTAATAATACTCTTCTGAAAGTTAAGTGTATTTAGGTGCTGTTTTGTCACAAAGGCCAATAGGCGGTGATAAACCGGTTATGCAAGCCGAACATTATCGAAATCAGAACAAAACTATTGCACCGTTGAGAAAGAGCTCCTAGCTATCGTTAGAGTCATCAAACACTTCCGTCCCTATATTTACAGATGCAAGTTAAAGATAGATAAGGACCATTACATGGCTTTTTTCGCTTACGGAGCCAAACTCAAAATTAGTCTGTTCGAGGCTCAGACTAGAAAAGTTCGACTACGCGATAGTGTATAAATAGGACAAACAAAATTGTAATCCCTAGCCTCTCTCGTTTTGAACTTAATGTTAATGAAATCAATCCAAGCGGACTTTTAGAGAATGCATCAGTTTTTGGTAATTTTGATGCGCGGAAATTCGTTCAACTATGCATTCCGCTGAGGAAAATTTAGGACATGGCATTTCAATGTCAGAAAGACTTTTTAACGAATATTCCCATCAAGTAATTATACAGCAAAACCTTGCCAGGACAAATGTACTTAAAAGAATGTGGGTCCTATTCAGAAACAAAAAACGATATCTAATAGAACATATTATAGTAATCCTTCAAAGGAAGACTTTGTATTAACAACTTTTGAAAAGAATTTGAATGCTAAAGGAACAATAGCTTTTTTATCAGACGACAATACATTTAAGACAATACAACAAGTCTACTCAAAATTATTTCATAGCACAAAAATAAAACTGGTAAGGGCGAACAAGAAACAAGACGGAATAATTAGAAATTACCATGCAAAATCTAACCATAGAGGGATAAATTAAACGCAATATAAAAAGGTCACATAATAAGTTTTTTAGTACATTTTTGAAAACAAATTTTCTTTATTCAAAATCAATTTCAATCAAGTCCATATTGGCCATTATTATCTATGACCTTTTGCCATATCATGTTCTATAATGGTGCAGAATTCATTTCTACGCTCTTCAAGCATTCCTCAGACTCTATAACATATGTTCAAAAATTTCAAACAGAAATTCTCCTATAAAAACATTCCATTCCACCTTAACAGAAATAATAAGATAATTAAGGCCCAAAGGGGTGCACACATTACCGAAATAATGGTCTAATCGGTCCTTAACTATAACAACTCAATCCATTCTGTAACCAAACTTATCCTTTGAACTAATAACAGAACATATAAATATAAATGCAGCATTTCCACATTCAGATACCTTCAACAGTGTACAAGAATACCTTCAAAAGCACAAACTAAATTTTGAAAACCTTAAACGAATTATTTACAAGCGAAGCCCTTAAAATTATGATCCTGACGATATTATCTTCGAACGCGACGGCAGACCAAATTAGCTTAGCGCCAAATTTAATAATTTTACTATAACAAAAAACGGCAAAATTACTGTCGAAGCCAACAATCAGAAAAAAAAAGATTCCTATAAGCTGTTTATTTATGTATCTTATTGTACAATATAGGATTAATAAAATTAAAAAAAAAAAAAATTTGATTTTGATACAATTATGCTATAACACAAATATAATTATATGTAGTATATATGAAACACACTAAGCCAAATATCGTTTATAAGTTAATGCAAGAAACCAAGAAACCGTGAGTGTAGCAACGAGACCTGGATAAAGAAGAATCAGAGTCACAACTGCGCAACAGCACCGGTACGTAAGAATAATTGCACGTCGGGAGCGTACCGTAACCGCCCAAACATTACAAAATAAACTACAGCAATCTACTGGTAAGTGATCAAACCGTACGTAATCGACTCCACGAAGATATTCAAGGGTCCAGAGTGTGCGCCATTTGACTGAAACTGATAACGGCACTTCGGGCAACGCGTTTAAGTTACGCCCGTGAGCATTCGGAATGGACTATGGACAAATGGAGGCCTGTACTCTTTACAGACGAGGTAAGGCTAAGTTTTTTTAATGACGATAAGCGGGTACACGTATGAAGAAGACAAGATGAACGTTTTACCGACCCATGCATTCACGGAACTAACCGTTTTGGGGGCCTCATTTTTTTTAGATGAGAGCCTATAAACTTAGTGGGCCCTATTTTGTTTTGAGCAGTTTGCCTAGGTACGTATATTATATGCAAATAAAAATTTTAAGGTTGATATAAGAGAATTATATTAAGTTGCAAACATATACCGGGTGTTTTTTAACTTGAGACATCTAAATTACTCGAAAAATACACGATATCGCGAAAAATGTTTCAGATAATAGTCACAAGGTTCTGAAGGGGACATAAGATGGTGAGCACGAGTTTGGCCTTGAGCCCCATTTTCAAGGAACCCCTATTTTTTGACAGATTCGTAATCTGCGTGAAAAATTACAATTATTTTACAGGAAAGACGTTTTTCAGAGGGCGCCATAAAACTGAAAACATCAAAATTACTCGAAAAGTACGAAATATCGCGAAAAATTTTGCAGACAAAAGTCACAAGCTTCTGAAGGGGACATAAGAAGGTGACCACGAGTTTGATCTTGAGACCCATTTCAACGTCAAACGAAGGTCACTTTTGATTTTTCAAATGATAGTTCCAGATTTTCATTGCTCAGTCGTATTCCTCAATGGGGCTCACGAATTTGTCTCAAAGGTCTTATTCATTCAGTGCTAGATACCAATGCACTGGCACGCTTAAATCATTAATCGGTTTCCAACGTTGTTAGGGTGTTAAAAGGTCTATTTTTCTTTTTGTTTGTCATTATTACTGAAGATATTATTGCCAACGTTTCCCAGACCAGATACAATCGCGCGCTTCCTTTTATCGGGTCATCCAACAAATCACTGGTGAAATGTGAAACCAAAGAAAAGGAATCGGTCAGATAAGGTGGCTGTTGAGGACAATGAAATAGCAGTGATAGCTGCCGTTGCACACGATCCTCACATTAGCACTCGCCAAATAAGTCGTAAGTCAGGAATTTCTCAAACGACTGTCTGTAAGATATAACATCGGCATAAATACCATCCTTATCATGTTTCAATGCATCAAGCTTTCTTTTTGTCAATGGGCACTTCAGGAAATTGAACGAGACCCCCTTTTCTTCGCCAAGGTGTTATTCTCTGATTAATCAATTTTCACCAATCACGGTATGGTCAATCGACATAATATTCATTACTGGGCTACGAAAACCCTTTTTGGTTGCGAGAAGTTGAACGCCAGCACCCTTGGAATGTTAATGTTTGGGCGGGAATTATTGGGGATAAATTAATAGGTCCATATTTTATTGAAGGCAACTTGAATGGCGAAAATTATGCAAATTTCTTGCGGGACCATCTTCCAGTATTACTAGAAGAACTGCCATTGGAGTTGCGACAAACAATGTGGTTTCAACATGATAGTTGTCCAGCCCACAATGTTTACCATCAAAGATGGATCGGACGAGGGGGTCCGAGGCAATGGCCTGCTAGATCACCTGATCTTACGTCACCTAATTTGTTCTTGTTGGGCTACTTAAAAAGTGAAGCTTACAGAAAAAAGCCCGCAACACGTGAGGACATGAAAAGACGAATAACTGAAGCTTGCCGGAAGATTACGCCAGAAATACTTCTTAGTTGTGTTGGTTCATTTAGAGCGCGGATAGACAAGTGTATTAAAGTGAATGGTCACATTTTCGACCATTTGTTGAAATATTCTCGGGAAATAAACCTCGAAATGGGAAGCATTCAACGATTCAACAGTGGGTGGCAAGGGGACCCACTCCCCGAAGGAAAAAAAATACTGCTACGTCCACGTCGTTGTTTCTGGGTTATGCTAAACGCAGTATGTAAAAGCAAATGACAAGTCTACGAGCAGTACGACTGAGCAATGAAAATCAGGAAATATCATTTGAAAAGTCAAAAGTGACTTTCGTTTGACCTTTAAAATGGGTCTCAAAGTCAAACTCCTGGTCACCTTCTTATGTCCCCTTCAGAAGCTTGTGACTTTTGTCTGCAAAATTTTTAGCGATATTTCGTACTTTTCGAGTAATTTTGATGTCTTAAGTTTTATGGCGCCCTCTGACGGGAAAAGGCGGCATTTCTGAAAAAAGTGTTTCCTGTAAAAGAATTGTTATTTTTCCCGCAGATTGCGAATCTGTCAAAAAAATAGGGGTTCCCATTAAAAAAATCAAAAGTGACCTTGAAAATGGGGCACCATCTTATGTCCCCTTCAGAACCTTGTGACTTTTGTCTGAAACATTTTTCGCGATATCGCGTATTTTTCGAGTAATTTGGATGTCTCAAGTTAAAAAACTCACCCTGTATAAACGAAGCATATTTTCCTTATATGCTCCCTCAGTACATCATTGAGCGCTTTCTGGTGAACTCATATTTCCCGTTATTTACCTAAAAAGCTGTTTTTTCGATATCCTTTTCTTTAAGTGGAATCTCTTGAAATCCACGCTGAGGTCAATAGCAGTAAATACTTTGTTTTGCCCTAGCTGTGCAAGCATTTCGTTAATTTTCGGAAGAGGGTACAGTTATCACACCGACTCCTGCTGGTGCAGCACACGCGCCGGTTCAATCCTACATGCATCATATTTGATGTTGCTAGGTCAGCACATGCGCTTACCTTAAAACCTTTGGTAATTGAATACTTGTTCAGGTGCATTTGAATGGGACTCGTATTCCGCCTGGAATACTTTCCCACACAATTGCAAGGTCATCAATTGCAATAATGTTATAAATAGATGATAAGAACAAATTATGTTTAGATTTAAGTTTGACTTCAATAAAGAGACATGTGTCTCACTAAAGTGGAAAAATTATTATTATTTTTTTTAATTATTTAACGAATAAAATCGTTTACTGGCGGCTGAGCAGGGACATCGCTCAAATGTGAAAAGAGCAGTTTAAAAGTGAACTCACGCGCTTCGTGATAGTGAAAGTGTCCCGCAGTAGGCTATTACAACAAAGCCAATACCTCTACGAAATATGCCAAAAAGGAACAATACACCCCTTCCGAAGCGCATTGTATAAAATTTGAGTGAACCACTAAAGGCCAACCACTGAACCACAGAAGACCTCTACGAAGGAGCCAACGAGGAGGAACTCATCTTTTGACAACATTCACCAATTCCCCAGCATCCCAACCTACCCATAAGAGACATGATGTATATTATAATAGTAATATAAGTCAATTACTTGAATCTCAAAATCTTATAAGCTTTAGAACCTAAAAATATTTAACAAAGACACAAAAAAAGCAATTATTTCTTGTGAACATATTTTAAATTGTAGTAGTTTTTAGTAAGTCAATTACTCGAATCTCAAAATCGTATGAAGAACCTAAAGAAATTTAGCAAAGAAACAAAAAAGCAATTATTTTTTGTGAACATATTTTAATAAAATCGAACAGTCGTAACTGCAAGAATTCAATTCAGTAATATAGGTTTATGTAATCAAATTATTGTCATCTAGCATATATATTATTTTCAAAGCTATTATTGACATAGTAATATAGTTTCGGGTACATATCATGCTGTCGAAGAAAATTATATCCTAAATTTCCCTCATACCTAACGAAGGTAATTTCATAACTGAAAAAACATAAACAATTATTTATTATCTCGCAAAATGGAAGAACTTCAAGGAGCTGTTGTCCATCTTACTGGTGCAGTGAATACCCAAATTGAAAAAATTAGAAAATATTAGAAATAGAACAAAAGCTCAGGTCAATAGAACTCGATAATGCATCATTTAACCCAAGCCTAACAACACCTGCCGCCTTAATTTCGTATAATATATTCGATGACGATTGGGCTTGGATCAAGAAATGTCTATCCTTGCACTATGCGGATAAAAGACACATCCGCACCCTTGAGCATCAACTCAACGCCTTATCCCAGGGCAACTCAAATATTGATGAATTCTACGCTTCTGTGAATCATCAATTTTCACTGATCATTAATAAAATAAAAACGGAGGACTACAGTCCTGAAACCATTCAAACTCTTGTAGATAATTACAGGAATCGAGCTCTTGATGTGTTCATCAGAGGATTACATGGGAATGCTATTTATCCAAAAACCGCTTACTCTTCCGGAAGCGTATGCTTCGTGTTTAGAAATCCAGAACCTAAACTATAGGAGTATGTCAATACATCCAAAAATCAGTAATAACGCCATAACCACTCCAGTAAACCAGATCCTATCCCGACCCAGAGATGGACAATTCAAACCAGCACATCATCGGCCACCTCGTCAGGGAACATTAACGCCTATAACATCCATCATAACCAACATCGTACGAACCAACTCCAAAACCCGAGGCCGCAAAGGACCGATATTCCTCCCCCAAGACCGACTTAGCTTAAGCCCCCAATTCCTATGGAAATGTCTTTCCAGACTCGACAAGCTAACTATATAAACAAGCCTGCTATACCAGCGCAGCTCGGTCATTATCAACAAATGTATAACGAACAATCGCGAAACAACTCAGATAATTACTACCCTCAGAAAAAGCAAAGGCTGTTTAATATTCAGGCTCAGGATGAAGAAGAATATCTTGAAAACCTTGAGCAAGAGTTTACCCAGGAAGATCACTATGAATCTCAACCAGAGAAACCAGAGATGGAGCCTTCTGAAATAAATTTTATGATAGACGTCTGTCTAGCATACCATACGTAAAGTATGTCACTAAAGCGGACCGCACCCTAAAGTTTCTGGTAGATACGGGCGCAAACAAAAACTTTGTGAAACCAGAACTAGCACGTTTGGATCAAACACCCTTTACTATCCAATCAGCCGGAGGTGAAATTCGTATCGATAAAAAAATTAGCGGGAAGTTTTTTGAAAGTGTCGGAAACAAAACTGTTATAGACTTTTTCGTTCTTCCAGGACTTAGTACATTCGACGGTATCATTGGTGATGACATCCTCAATCAGATGGAAGCTATCATAGATAGAAAGAACAACTTCCTAATAATAAAACCAGAAATAAAGATACCGCTGGAGGAGAAGAAGTCAGCCCAGGTAAACAATATGGGGTTAAAACATAATCAACTTGCCATTGAAACAAAGCAACATCTTCAAGATATTATTAATAGACAACAGGGAGTCTTCGGACCAATAAGCGATGAACAAATAATCGACACCAAAATTAGAGAAGAGATAAGAACCACAACGGAAGAACCTGTATATACTAAATCGTATCCCTACCCGGTACATCTAAGACAGGAAGTCGACACGCAGATGCAGAAGCTTTTAGAGGACGGAATTATACGACTCTCGATTAGCCCGTATAATTCCCCACTTTGGATAGTGCTGAAAAAATCGGATGGCACAGGAGAAAATAAATACCGACTCGTAATAGACTTCAAAAAACTTAACGCCGTGACTATTTCTGACACATAGCCCATACCCGATATCAACAATACAATAGCCAGCCTAGGAAAATCTCAATTCTTTACAACCTTGGATCTTACTTCAGAATTCCATCCAATTAAAATGAAGGAGACAGATATTCCCAAAACCGCATTCTCACCAATGAACGGAAAAATCGAATATACAAGGCTTCCCTTCGGGCTGAAAAACGACCCGTCTATTTTTCAAACGACAATAGATGGTGTATTATATATATATGATATCACCATATTCGGTAGAAGAGAAAAGGAACATCTAGAAAACATAGAAACTATCTTAACCGCATTAGAGAGAGCGAATCTTAAGGTGAATCTCAAAAAGACACAGTTTTTGAAACAAGAAACGGAATTTTTAGGGTATCTCGTTACAACAAAGGGTATAAGACCTAACCCAAAGAAGGTAGAGGCGATTCGGAAAATAAAGCCACCTGAAAACCTAAAGGAACTCAAGGGGTTCCTGGGCCTTACCTCATATTATAGAAGATTTATAAAAGACTTTGCGAGAATTGCAAAGCCTTTAACAAATCTCACGAGAAGGGAGAGAGCACAAGTAAAAGCCAGCCAATCAAGAAAAATTAAAATAAGATTGGAATCAGCAGAATTAGAAGCATTTAATAACCTTAAAGAGCTCTTGATGTCATCAGACGTCTTAGCATTTCCAGACTTTGAAAAGCCATTCGTCCTTATCACGGATGCGTCCAACATGACTATTGAAGCCGTACTCTCTCAAGGAGAGATTGGTAAAGATAAACCGATAACATACATTTCACGATAACTTAGTAAGCCGAAGAGAACTACGCCACTAATGAGAGAGAAATGTTGGCGATAGTATGGGCACTTAATAATCTAAGGAACTACTTGTGCGGTGCGAGCAAAATAAAAATTCTGACGGATCAACCGCTCATTTTCTCCCTAAGCAACCGCAGTAACAACGCTAAATTAAAACGATGGAAGGCCAGGATTGAAGAGTATAACTATGAACTCATCTATAGGCCGGGAAAAACCAATGTAGTCGTGGATGACCTATCTCGGCTCAAAACAGAAGCCAACTCCTTAACGTAAGACTCACAAACCATACACAAACCATACAAAGACAAAACAGATTTGGTTCCTCACCGCGATGTGCCGTTAAATGTTTTTAGGAACCAGTAAGTCATCTCTCAAGGACGAGAGTTATTTGCGCATGAAGAACCGCATCCGACTTTCCATAGACACTACATTCGGCTTCAGAATATCGCGAAAGAAAATTTGACAAGGACTCTCAAAGAGAAGCTCAATCCTAATATAATCAACGGCATAAAAATACCAGAACTCTTTATCCCCTGAATGAAATATATAAGGAAAACTTCAGCAAATTCAAAATCCATACAACCCAGAGAATAGTAGAAGACCTACGTAACGAAAAGAATAAAATGAGAATCATTCAAGAGGAACATAACAGAGCGCATCGCAACGAGCGGGAAAACAAGGAACAAGTCTTGGAAAAATATTATTTTGCAAAAGTGAATAAGCTCGTGAAACAGCCTGCGAGATATGCAAAACTTTTAAGTATGATAGACATCCTTTGAGACCTGAGCTTCAGGAAACTCCCAATCCCACCTTTCCCACGGAGATTCTTCATATGGATATCTTCGAGCTTGACCGGAAAAAGTTCATAACATGCGTAGATAAGTTCTCGAAGTTCACAAAATTCTTCCACATAAAAGAGAAATAGACTCTTTACTTAAGGAAAAAATGATTAAAATTCTGCATTATTTTTCCGTGCCCCAAGTTATTGTAACAGACAACGAAGGCAGCTCTTTAAGCCGAATAATTTCCAATTATATCAAATCTCTTGGCATTAAAATCTATTTGACCCCATCACAGAAAAGTGAAGTAAATGGGACGGTGGAAAGAGTCCACTCTACAATTTTGGAGATATCTAGGTGTCTGCGGAAGGTGTATCCTGATTTCACGATGAGAGATATCATAGAAATCGGAGTGGATCGCTATAATAATACTATTCACTGAGTGATACAAAAATAGCCCAGTGATATTTTCTTCGGAAGGAGCAAACGGATCAATTATCAAAACCTTGTTGATTTCCAAGAAATCAAAGACGGAAAAATAGCAGAGAGAACCATAAAAGAAATATTCCAAAAAAGTACGAACCAGGAGGAACTATTTACGCAGCAGTTAAACGCCGTGACGGTAAACAAAAGCCCTTGTACACAAAAGAAAAGGTGCTTAAGGACAACAAGGTTACGGTAGTAACCGAATCTGGAAATAAGATCCACAAATCCCTAATCAAAAACACTTCTCAATAAAAACCCTTTCTAATTTCAGCTACGTTTGGCGCTCGGAACAATCAACATATACGAATACAACACACCTATAGTGACATTAAAGTTGGAAAATGGCAAGATAACCAGTGGAACATTTAGAACTGTGCACATAATTAATCTGACAACATACGAAGATATAGTCAGAGACCTTACTCCCATGACAACGAATCAAATAGATAAGACAAGTATTTTACGTCCACAACTGATTCATCAGCTCGAATACATTAACCAATTGTTAGTGAGGCTACGTTGTAAGAACACAAGAAACCGAAGATCCATTAATTGGATTGGGTCGGCCTGGAAATGGATAGCCGGCACTCCCGATGCGACGGATTTGGATGGATTAATAAAAAGCCAAAATGCAATAGACAACAATAACAACCAGTGCAAGGTTAATGAACGCTTAACATCAATTACTCAGTGAAATCGTCTCGGCAATGCAATTGGCCAAAAAAGGCATCATTAACACCCACCTTCTAAATAAAGAGGAAATTCTGGACGTGCTTTCGCAGATGGAAACTCTCCCGTATGACAATGAGATAGAGGCTATAGAATACGTGGAACCAATAATGCTGCAAAAAGGATCACTCTTACTGTACGTCGTGTCTTTACCCAAAACTGAACCAAGGAAATTTAATCATGTGCTGATCCGATCTACTGTCAGAAACAACAAGAGAATACACTTGGATGTCAACGAACTATTTGTCTCACATGATGAAATATTTAGAATTAAGGGGTTGTGCTCAAAAATTAAGATTTGTATAATCTGTAACGAAAACCAGCTTCAGGGACTCTCCTCAGATCCCTGTATTAGTCGAGTAGTGAGAGGAAAAAACGCGGACTGCGAAAACCATATCTATAGAAAACCTGTTATTGAACTTCTAACTGGGAACACTGTTTTTCTAGCAAACTTCAATGGAACCCTCTGAGACCTTAAAGAAATCAAGATACTAAACGGAACTTTCTTAATACAGTTTAACCTCAGATCCCTGTATTAGTCGAGTAGTGAGAAGAAAAAACGCGGATTGCGAAAACCATATCTATAGAAAACCTGTTATTGAACTTCTAACTGGGAACACTGTTTTTCTAGCAAACTTCAATGGAACCCTCTGAGACCTTAAAGAAATCAAGATACTAAACGGAACTTTCTTAATACAGTTTAACAACGAGACCATATCTATTAACAACAGCGAGTACACAGATCAGTAAATAAGAACCTTCCAAGTTTTGCCCCCAATAATTCAATCAAACATAACCATAAAAGATGTTAAATTAGACCCTGAATTTTTACACGATTTGCACTTAAAAAATGTCAAAAAACTAGATAAATTTTAAAGTATTACCGATATGTCAATAATTTCCGATTCAATTATATATCTATTACTAATTGTTAGTTTTTGTCTACTCATATATAAATTTAAATTAAGAAATGTGAATAAGAATATTCAAGTTCAATTACCAAAGATCAATGACTTTTACCCTCAACCTATTAAGCGTAACATTGACCCGCGAGACGCAGATTTTAAGGAGGGAGGAGGCATCACACCCACTCCTGCTGATGCAGCACACGCGTCGATTTAATCCTACATGCATCATATTTGATGTTGCTAGGTCAGCACACTCGCTTACATCGTCTAATTTCTTAGAAACAATCCACACCGGTGAATTGCACGGTGATCTCTAAGGTCTTATTATACCACCATTAATTAATTTAATCGACTTGAATTTCAACCTCATCTTTGAGGGCCATTGGGTATGGGTAGGATTTTGTGTAAACAAGTGAATCTGATGTTGTTCGAATCTCACCTTTTACGACGGTCGTGTACGTCAATTTCTCATCTGGCTGATTAAACAATTTTAAGTATATACTTAATATATGAGTGCCTTAATCAAAGTTTTTTGTTGTATCGTCATGCTTTCTGTTCTTAAGGATACGGTATTTACTGCCTGTGCAGCAAGCTGTTTAATTCGTATTTTAATATTGTCTCTGATAGTCATGTAGCTATGTCGTGTACATATGGTATTATGGCTGATAGTTCTTTAAAACCATCGTTACCGAGGATCTCGTGAAATATTTAAGGTGTGGCATGAGAAAAATTTAATTTTGAGGTCATTTAGACCAAAAAGATTGACAAAAATGTGGTAGGTAATTTTTATATTTCCTCTAATCGAGTTCGCGTAGAATTATATAGGGTTTTCCAATAGGGACTTGACAACTTTGAATTTAATTTGTGAAAGCACTCTTTCACTAATCATCAAACTGTCGCTGTCAATTTATTCAGTAAACTCAACATTTTCATCATGGTAAAAAACACTAACGATGCGCCAAGATGATGAATTTCATAGCAAAATCATCTTCAGTGACGAAGCTCATTTTTGGCTCAATGGGTTGGCCAGTCAATTGGCCGCCTCGTTTGTCGCTTAACTATTTTCTGTGGGGCTACGATAAGTCATTGGCTTATGCCAATAAGCCAACGACGTTGGAAGAGCTCAGAGCCAACATTGAACGCGAAATAGCGGCCGTTTCGGCCGAAATGTGTGGTCGAATCGTTGGAAATTGGGTCCAACGAATCGACCGCTGCAAACGTGCCAACGTGCCAACGTGCCAACGTGCCAACGTGCAAACGTTGATTGTTGTTGAATGGGACTGTAGCTGGAGTTTGGTTATTGCTTATACCTAGTTGAGGAGAATGTACAAGCTGTATGAAAAACGGCTTTTCATTGTTTGCTGAATAATTTGGTCCTCGTGGAGGAAGTGCTGAAGGATTTGCAAGAGAAAATTTTCTGAATGTATATTGGTGACTTATAGCGTAGTAAGATCCCAAATTTTGGTCCTCTAATTTTAGGCACAGGTAGAGAGCCAAGGGGAGGTCAACAGGTTCACGAATATCGAGGAGTCTAGGTAAGCCTCTTTTCAGACCCCTTTCGAAAGTGTCCAAAACTTTATCCCTACAGCTTTTCGTAAGCCGAGAAAGTGCTTCCCGACCAACATCCATGCAAGCAATCTTATTTAAAATAATCGATAAATGAGAGTACACGGCTTGGTAAAAACCTTGTATTGTATCGTTGCCTTGCACCAGGGAAATCATCTTGTATTCATGCTCAAACAACGCGAGATACACTCCCAGTCGGGGGAGGTATTATATGATTCTAAATGTCCGCATTTCCTTTAATTGTATTCTTAATGACATTAAGTATGCCAAAATATTTGGGATTACCTTTTACAGGAATGATTCTCTGCACGCCCTTATTGAACTCTCCTGGCTAGCCAGAGAAATCTCTTAAGCACCTTACCACGTATGGGACCTTTTCGAGGTCTCCTAGACTAGCTCTATGTTGAGGATCGATGGTTTGATCAACTCCGTGAAATCTATCTGAGCTTGGATTTATAATGTCTTGAATAATGTCTCTTTCTTCATTATTTAGAACTTGTTAAACTATAGATGCTATGAGATTTTCTAGGTCTACATGAGCTTGGGGTTTATTTCAATTTGTTGGGTTAGCTAGTGGATTTGGCTAGTTAAGGACCACGGGACTGATTAAATTGTTTTGGTTAGCCATAATTTTTAATTTTGTATTTCAGCAGTAATTGAATGTAGTAGATAAAATTAATTTCTTATGCATATAATAAATAATATATGCATAATAAATATGTATTTTTTCAAATGGAAAAATTTAAATCTTCTTTTATTGATAGAAACATTAATATTATTCACTCAAAGTTTAGTAAATTCTAGTTTTTTATTCCTCTTCTATTTTAATCAATTTTCTTTCTTTCTTTTTTTTATTTTTTTTTTTTTTTAATCTTAATTCTTAATTTTTTTATGCACTTAATATTTGTTCATACAGAAAATTTTAATTTCTTATTTTTTTCTATTTTATTTTATCTAAAAGAAATATTTCTTACGATATCGTTAAGAAGATTATCATATTCGAATTTGATTTTCTGCTTTGCTTCCAGGTTAACTGTGTCCTCTTAACTGGTTTGTTACTGAGGTGCCAACTTTTTGTCACAAATTTGTACCACATGGGAACTAATACACTTGGGGATCTTTTCATAGTTTTCCGTAACATTTGGGGAACACTGCCTTGTGGTACCACTTGGGGACCCTTTCGTAATTCTCTTTGTTTAAAGCAATTGTCACAATTTTTTATTTCTCGCGAAACTGTAAAGTTTTTTTTTCGCTATGACCACTAGTGACGAATTTTTCGCTGCACAGTATTGATTGGGGCCTTGTTTTATTGTGCGATTAAATTATTTTTTGCGCAGTACTTAAAGGCGTTCTTTCAAAAAATTTTAAGACCGAACACTAGTGGTCCCTGCTAGGCCGCCACTTAAGTTATTGAGTACAAGTTTTTTTATTAAAAAAATCAAACATTATTACTTAGAACTAACTAACAATATTTCTGATAATAAAATTTATACCTAGGTAGAAATTTTGATATGGGAACGAATGCAAATTCTGTTTCTCACGTTTTGGGTTTCGCCTGGAAGCTTAGGATTCGGTTGCGCAGGTGTTCCAAATATGATTTGATATGTGATGCTATTGTTTGTTTGCGTATTATTCTAATGAATGCGCCTAGTTGTTGTTAACTTATATGTTACTGAGGGTGAGAGAGGTGATTAAAACTTGATCGCCAATTTTTAATTTGGGTTAATGTCTACACTTATTATCATCATAGAGCTTGTTACGATCTTGTTACGAAGTTGTCAAGTTTTTATCTTGCTTTATAGACTTAAGGTGATGGATAATGTCGTCTATGGTTCTGTGCTTTGACTTTCATAGCATATTGTATGGCGGGTAAGTTATCGGCCCAAGTTGTATGGTTATTATCTACTAGGATTCCGAGTTGAGTCTTCAGATCCCTCTTTCTTTTTTTAACCGGATTCACTTCTGGGTGACAGACAGAAGTCAAGGTTTGTTGAATCCCAAAATAGAAGGCCAGTTGCTGAGTTAATACTGATACGAACTGTGGTCCGTTGTCTGTTAGCAATCGTCGTGACATACCGTAGCAAAGAAAAATATTTTTCTTTGCTTCCTTGCGAGAGAAAATTTCCACCCATCTGTTTGCTAGATCTTCGGTTATCAGGATCCATTTGTATCCATCCTGGGTGATAGGTAGTGCTCACAATAAGTCGATTGCTACAACCTCGAAACGTCGATTGCTTGATGCGGAAATAGTCCGCATGGTTTTATATTACTTGGTTTGTATCGCTAACAAGCTAGGCAGTTTCCAATATTTGTGACTACACTTTTTCTCATTCCCGGCCAATAATATCGAGAGGCAAATCAAGCTTAAGTTCGTTCGACCCCGTAAAGACTGGAAGTTGCTTCATCATGTTAATGTTTTAAAATATTGTACTTTTCTCTTTCTTGCATAGGTGTCACAAGCTAAGTAAATTCAGCATCAGACTCTGGTGAATATCTATATAATATTCCATCATTCACTAAGAATTTCTTTCGCGTTCTTTTTCTACATATAAATTTAGAAACTACAGACATTATATTCAGCTTGTTGTCTATCTGCGACTAGTGGTCTGGCACACAGTTTATTCTCCTGGAATATATTCTGTATTATAACTATAGGGTTGGAGTGCCCAACATGCTAATTTTCAGTGGGTGATTTTAGACTCATCAACCATTTTAAGGGTTGATGATCTGTTTTGAGGGTTATTTTACCATCCTCTTAATTCGGTATTTGCCCATATAATGGCAAAGGCTGTGCGTTTGGTAGTTGAGTAGTTTCGCTCTGCAGCTCTGAGAAGCCTTGAAGCATATTCTATGGGATGCTCATTCTGCTTCTCCCCCGGGATAAGAACGGCACCAAGTGCTGTTATCTGTTTTGAGCGTGAAAGGCTTATCATCTGTTGTAGAATAGACGCAGATGTGAGTAAAGTTTTTAAAGCTTTAAATGCTGTTTTGTTTTGGGTATCCCACTTCCAAATAGCTGCTTTCTTGGTTAGATTGCTCAAGGGTTTTGAAATATCAGTAATTTTTTTAATAAATCGACGGTACCAAGAGCAGGTTTGTAGGAATGACAAAACTTGTTTGACATTATTTTTTTCTGGCCGATTAGTGATTGTCGAAACCTTTTCAGGATTATGGAGGTGGCCGTGGTGTAGTGGTATATGCATAGACTAATCAAGCAGAGGGTCACGTGTTCGAATCCCGTGAGGGGCAATTCTCTGAAAAAGTCTTTTCATGGAATTTGTATGTATGTAGTTATATGTAAATCCGCCGGAGTCAACTCTGACATGAATGCATAGCACTGATGTTAGAGTAGTTGCTGGCTGGATTAAATGTAACGAACTAACAACTAGCACGTACTAAGACGAACTGGTTGAGGATGCACTGGCTCCAGTTTGACAACCACCTCTGGGAAAAATATCGAAACCTAATACACCTGAATTTGAAACTACTACACCACCCGCCCGAGCCCTGGTGAAAATCCTGTAAAAGGCTATTCATATCCCCTTGGTGCGCGCGCGGAATTATAAAAAAAAACTTGGATACTTTGTTCAGTTATTAGAAAGATTTATAAAATTTAAGACTGTGGTTTGCCCCTCATAAATTAATTTTTGCTGAAAAAACAAATGATTACACTTTAAAATATGTGGCAACTCCTTATGTGATATTAATCTCTTTTTTCATATTTTTGACTGTAAGAAGTATAGTTTACCACTTCATTCTTGTGAAGCTCAAAACTTTTATAGTAATAGATCTTGTTCTGAAAAGTGCTTCAAAACTGAATTAGTAAGAAGTTTTGAATACCTAGGCGTTTTAATAGATCAAAACTTGAACTGGAAAGATTATTTTCAAACGTTGAAAACTCACTTGATACTTGTGGCTCGTAAACTATATCTTATTAAATCTTACTACTCCAAAACTGTTTTATATAAAATTTATTATAGTCTTACACACTCAAAGTTGCAATACGGCATTAGTTGTTAGGGTGGATCTTACCCTAATACAATTAAACCAGTACTAACTGCACAAAAATTGTAAAGACTTTGTATATTACAATTAAGGCATTTGTATATCTTTACAGTACTTAGAAAATGTCTCAAGCAAGGTGGTAACATCCTAAGTAGAAACAATCAACTTGCGAGTAAACAGGATGGCAATTGTCAACACACCAGTTGCACGTACAACACATTTTCAACTTTTTTTATGTTTACTACCCCAACGTATTTTAATAAACTTTTATAATTATAATTTATAATTATACATTATATATTATAATGTCTACATAAAAAAAAAAAAATATAGATTCGAACTATTATATAGGTATTTATTTTTCTTCCCATATAAAAATTTGAATTCTATTTTAACAATTAAGAAATGCTTATTATTATTAAGTATAAGCATTTGATTATCACCACACATCAGAGCTTTATTATGTTAATATTTTATTGTTGAAGTATCGCTTAACACTATTTTAGAGCCAAATGTTCGTATATTAAATTATAAAGCCATAACTATGTTCATCTATTCACTTTATTTTATTATTTATTATAAATCAAAAATAGTTTGTTGTTTAAGTTGAATAAAAGAGTACAAAGTAAGAAGACCAAATAGCATGCGATTAAATTGATAAGTCCAAAAGGTGTTATGAATGCAGTTTTCTCCATATCGCTTTCAGCTATTTTAATCTGGTAATATCCCGTTTGTAGGTCCAGTGTACTTTTGAATTGTGTTTTAAGAGTAGAATGCAACAAATCATGTATCCTAGCTAGTGGATATATGTATCGAACAGTGATGTTGTTTAGCTTTCTATAGTCAAAATACAAACACGTATTCCTTTGTCCTTTTTCGGTACCAATACTACCGGAGCAGCCCAAGGAGATTCGCTCTCTTCGATTATGTTGATTTTGAGCATGTTTTTCAATTATTTCCTGAGTTTTTCTTTTCTTATGAGGGATAGCCTGTATGGCGTTGTAGCGATTGGTTAGCTGTCACCCGTGTTTACTCGTATTTTAATGTTGGTGTATGGAGTTGCTTTTTTCGGCAGATCCAACAAAGGCTTTCCTTGCAGTAGTAATTGGTTAAATAAACCTTTTTCGACCTTATTCAATTCTTCATCTTCTCATGGCTCTATATCGACCGCTCGAATATCCGTGAAAAACAGTTCGAGATACACCTCCTCCTCTGCACGAATTTGTGCAGGAAACAACCTTTGTTTTTTTTTTTTGTTTGGCTCAGGTGTAAACTCGTTTCGTAGTGAATCTACAACAATTTTTGTTGTATGGGTTACGATGTTAGTTGTTTAAAGAGTGAAGGTTCTGGAATAGATTAATTAATACCTTTTTCTTCGCTACCTGCATATGTATGGTATCGTAAAAATCGAACTTTTTATCTGATTGGTCGGCGAATTGCCACAGACGTTGTCCTACGTCTAAAACTATCCTATTTTTTTTCCAAAAAATCTATCCCTATAAAGGTGCAATTGTCGGTCGCTTTAGACCGAGCGATAAATTTGATGGGCCTCAAGCAGTTCTCAATTATTATACTGGTTTCTCCAATATACACATCGTGCTCTTTAGTTAAACAATCAGCAAGAGTCACGTTGGCTTCTACTTTAGAGAATCGGATGCCATTTTTTAGTAGATGGACAAAGAGTTCTCTCCCTGCAACACTTGTACGCGCTGCGGTGTTCAAATATGCAACACCTGTTTCGTCATGGGATGCTATAGGGATTGTTGGCAAATCTGCTCCGAGTGTCGTCCTAATGCAGTTGAAGGACACCGTTGAGGGTCCTTTCGAAAGTTCTTTACAATTTGAACAGGTGAATCGAATTACTCCGGAAGTTTTTCATTTGCAGCAGTGAATGTTTCTTCCGCTGGTTGGGTAGAGAAATCCTTTGTTGCATTATATTTTTCTTTTTTCCTGCACTCGTAAGTGTGGCCAAGATGTTTGCAGAAATTTCATCTTTCTTTGTGGAACCAACTTCATTTTTAAACTATGGTGAACAATTCTTTTTCTCTATCGACATTTCTACCGCTCGAGTTTTAGATAACAAGTTTTCGAATGATCTGAAGCTGTCACGAAGAACAGTTTCTGGAATATGAATATTTAGGAATCCATAAACCATATCTAGAATAATTTTCTCTTCTAGCTTAGACAGATTCTAAAGTTTTTCGAAAAATGCTCGCTTTTTTTTTTTTTTTTTGTTTTTTTGTTTTTTAAAAAATTTTCATGTAAATTCTGTATGCTGTGTTGGCAGGTGCGTATGCATTTCGAAGTAAGGAGATAACATCAGGCCAAGTTTTGGCTCCTGATTTTATTCCTTGCCACCAGTTGCTTGCGCTTTCTTCCAGAAGTAAACGGAAACCTTTTATAGCGTATTCATCGCTTATTCGTTCCACCTCTTTGAACATGTCTATTGTAACGATGAAAACTTCCACAATGGCAGTGGGCACATAATATTAAATTTTAACTGTAGTTAATTATAGTACAAATTCATTTCGTGACTGTTAAAAGTCAACTTTCTTACGGAGTGATTCAATTTTATTCTCAAAAAATGAAAGGCGTTAAAACGAATGTTTACCAAGCAATCAAATTTTTTCGCGTTATAAAAAATACACTAATAATACAAAACTTTAACAATCTAATAAAAACTATGTGCAGAACTTAGAACTGAATAACCTCTACGTAAATATACTTATTTTAGCAACAAATTAGCCGATAATGTCGGCGACTCACAAAAAGAATGTTAATGATTTATTGAACAGATGTAAACTTATTTCTGATATCACTATAAGCCAAAATAACACAACTGTTTTCGATCCTATTGAACTTGCTAATTTTTTTAATAATTTTTTACGAAGATTAATTTTTTATAGGATATATCCCTTAGATATCGTTGACTTCAGTAGGTCTGAATGTCAATATGCTGCGTAACAATTATCGACCGATTTCACTTCTCTCAGTCTTTTCGAAGGTTTTGAAAAGAAGTATTGAATATCGAGTCTTATTCTTTTAAGATATAATACAATTTTTTGAACATTTCTCGGTCTTGTTTTAGAATTGTTCGATGTAGAACTGTATAAAAACTTAAATGTTTCAATAATCCTAGCTGCGTAATTCATATATATCGCCAAAACCTTCAATAAAGTAGATCACAATTTATTGTTAACTTCTTAAAGGTGAACTCACTGTTTTTTCTTTTGATGCAGCTTTCTCTTCCTGAAATGACTGTTATCTAAATCTTTTATGTGACGTAAATATCAATTTAAATTACTTGCGAAGGTAGTTGAATGTACCATACTCAGACAATATTCAATATAAAATATACATTCTGTGATAATTTTTCTTTCTACTATTATTATTACTATTATTATTATTATTATTATATAGGGTTTTCCAATAGGGACTTGACAACTTTGAATTTAATTTGTGAACGCAATCTTTCACTAATCATCAAACTGTCACTGTCAATTTATTCAGTAAACCCAACATTTTCATCATGGTAAAGTACGTTAACGAGCAACATCTGCAAGTTATGAAAATTTTCTACAGATATTCAGAGTCGGTAACTGCGACTTAAAAAGTGTTAATAGACAGGCAATAACAAGTTTAGTGCAAAAATTTGAGTCTACACATTCGTTGTGTGATGTTGCCGTGTAAGTGAGATAACGGGTTGGTCGAAGTGTCGAAAATAACGCTGCCGTTCAGACGTCCGTAGCAAACGATCCAAATCAGTCAATTCTAGGGCGTTCTCAAAAATTGGGTATCGCTCATACCACATTAAGGCGTATTTTGCGTAAGGATCTTGGTTTATACCCTTACAAGATCAAGCTGACTCAAGAACTGAAGCCGATGGACCATTTGAAGCGACGTAATCTTCAGTGACGAAGTTCATTTTTGTCTCAATGGGCTCGTCAATAAGCAAAATATGCGTTATTGGTCGGGTGAAAACCCACATGTGCTTCATTAGTCACGACTTCATCCACAAAAAATAACTGTTTGGTGCGGTTTGCATGCCGGTGGCATTATTGGGCCATATTTTTTCGTCGACGATAACGATCGTCACGTTACTGTGAATGGTCAGCGTTATCGCGCCATGGTCACCGATTATTTTTGGCCCGAATTGGAAGAAATGGACTTGGACGACATGTGGTTAAGTAATACTACTTAAATTTAGCTCTAGCTGCCAGGGCTTTTCAGGTAGAGAGTTAGAAAGAATTGTTTTACATGTAGTTTTCGAGTTTAAGGGCGAAAACTACATTAAAACATTTACTCGTATACTATCATTCCCCCATTTACTTAAGAGTTCCTTGGTCATGGGGTCAACCTTTCATAATAATATAAGTTATAATGAATCCTGCTTCCAAATAGAAAGTGTTGTTCAATTTACATTCTTGGGTATTGTACTGGACCATAAATTTAGTTTAAAAGATCATGCTTTCTATCCTAAGTAATATTTAAATAATGTTATAGGACAGCTTAAACATCTTGGCCAGTACTGGAGTTTCAAAATCAAAACTATATATCCTATACTGCTAGGGTTACACATATTTTAAACAATTAACCTTCTGCTAATGAAACAAAAAACATGCGATCAGAATAATGTGCAAAGTAAATATAAGAACTCCCAGGTTTGAACTTTTAGAAATAACGGAATTTTGCCCTTTAAATATTTATACTGTTACAAAGTTTTATAGATATATTTCCAAAAATTTTCACGGTTTTATTTTATCAACTTGCCTATTTAATCCTCTGTCGGAAAATCTTAGATCCGACAGTGTGAAAATAGTGTTTTTAAGTGCAATAAAAAATTGACTCTTAAATTACCATACAATAGAAACTCTTTTTCGTTATCAGTTTTTTGTGTATAATTTTGCCACACCATCAATTTTCTTGCTTCATTTTTTTATTTTTATTTATTTATTTTTTTTTTTTTTCTATGCTAAATTCTATAACCGTCTCTACCAACAGTTTTTTTTTTTTTCGTTTTTGTTATACAGTATTAGTTAATCTAGATAGGTACATTTGCCTCCTATCCTTAAGACAACTGTCTATAACTTAATATACTCGTATATTTGGTGCAGGGAAATAGCTTCACGGGCAATAACTTCACATGGAAAATAACTTCACCTCGAATGGCTCACCATAGGTACCATAGGTGAGCAATATCCTCACTTTTTTGTGATACACCTAACCTCGCACCTACTCCAAATCCAACCGAGACCCCTATCAGGGGGGTGGCAGGGGGCAGAATTCCCCACTCATACATTAAGGGATTTATAGGGTTTTCTAATAACGACTTGACAACTTTTTTTTTAAATAAAAGGCATGCAAACCGCACCAAACAGTTATGAAATGGTGATTCATGAAGCACATGTGAAGCACAGAACCCAATCGGAGAACGTTTGCAGACGTTGCTCGTGAGTGTACTTTACCATGATGAAAATGTTGAGTTTACTGAATAAATTGACAGTGACAGTTTGATGATTAGTGAAAGAGTGCGTTCACAAATTAAATTTAAAGTTGTCAAGTCCCTATTGGAAAACGCTATATTTCATATGAAAAAAAAACCCCACCTCAATACAAATTTTAGGGGGTTATGGTATTTCATATTCATTTTTGGGGGCTTGTTTCTTGGGGGAGTTATTTCCTGGAGCCGTTGAAATATTTGCTTTCTCTTGTTTGCAACAGGTATATCTTTTTTTTGTTATTCATAATGTTAATAAGATTATACAAAAAACGCATAAATAAATCTATTTCATATTTACTCTCCAGTTATAATAAACAAATTCCCAAATTATAGGTGGCAAATAACTTCACAAAATTTACGGTTGAGTTATTGCTCACCTTCACAAAAAAAGTGAAGTTATTTCGAGTTGAAATTATTTCCCATGTGAAGTTATTGCCTGTGAAGTTATTTCCCTTTACCCGTATATTTCATACACCAATTACAGCTTTTCAAGTACATTTTATGAAATTTTAAGATCCAGTTTTGTACAGTAATAAGTAATGAAATAATTAATAATTATAACAGTAAAAATAATAATGAAAACATATTGCCCCGTTACGACGCAGCACGTAAGCAGCCTACATTCTTTTCTATTGAGCAAGAAGGCTGCTGACCTCTAAGGGACAGCCTTAAGACGTTAGTGGCCTTCCTGCTCAGTAGAAAATAATGCAGGCAGAAGTTCGGGTTCTAAAAAACTTTACTATGAGCCTCGCACAGCAAGTTCATCTGCGATTTTATTTCCTGTGATCCCATTGTGACGTGCGACCCAGATAAGACTCAGTGAATCTAACCTCGTCGTAACTTAATTCGTAAGAAGGTTCAGCAAGATTTGAAGCGTAGATAGCCTATGGCTATAGGCTCATTACGGTACGATTCCATCAGTATTGCGTATATTCACCTTAAGAAGGTAGACACAAGTTTTTCTAACGAAAGAGTTAAATCTAACACTGCAGTTCTCCAGAAAAACAACAGCGCCGCACTTTAAATTGGAGTCTTGGAGTCACCCATGAGAACCCGATTATATTTCTTTTCTGGCTCACAGTACAGCCCTTGATATGGATATCTAAGTTATAGAAAGTCATCAAAGCTTCTAGACCAGAGCCGAAAGTAACCGAGCACCCAACCGCATACAATGGAGACAAACCGTTATTTGGATGGAGCCAGCAGCATCATAGAGGCTCTTGGTGCAACATATTTAGTTCAGAGAGACACAGAATGACTAAGCTTCTATTGAGAATTGGTGCCTTTAAGTAGAAGTTGAGTCAGACCAGTACGCAGTTCTCATCAAGAGAACAACCACAGTTTTGAGAGGATTACTAAAAACTCATTTCTAGTGCACCAATCGTTGTTCACACCTAGAGCTTTTTGGGCTTTAGAGCAAATATCCGCAAGGCATAATGCGACAGAAAGTGTCTAATTGATTTCGCACGAGTTCTTCCTATTCAACAGTTGAGATATCACATAAAATTCCGAGTTTTATGTGCCTATAGCCTGATATGGAAGGCATTTGGCACTATGAATTATGCAATTTTATGAAGTACGTTGAAACAGCAATGTCATTTCATGCTCAGGCAGTGGCTGCTAACAATTCTGTTTCAAACTTTATTCCATTAAATAAAGGTGTTCCACAGGGTTGGACCTTAAACCAATAATTTTTACGATATATATACATGTATACCGATGTGCGCAAGAGTTGCCTTTTAGGACTTTTTTTATATGTATATGGGAACTTAGTGAAGATCTAAATACAATTTTAGGGTGTTCAAATGCCTAGTTTTACCAAGGAAGCTTATCGATATAAGCCCATAAGGATATTCAGCTATAAGCCTTGGAATGCTATCTAGAATTATCATAGTATATTAATTCTATGTAGAATATATGGAGCTCAAACCAAGGATATTTCTTGCTAAAACATTAGTTATCCCTATTTTACTGATTGCATGCCAACTTTTCTTCAACTGTGATTATGAACAAAGTCGAAGACTAATTAAGTCTCCCCCTTAACAACCTTATGTTGGATGCCATCCATTGAGCGAGATAACCACTGAGCGCAAAAATCTTTCTTTCTCTCTGTGTCCCATTTTCCTACAAACGTGCTCGGGCACTTTAAGTATAGTCATACCCACTTGAGTGTTAAGTTCTTAAAAAAAAAAAAATAATATTAATAATAAATGAATAACAAAATTCGTTTGTCCCTTTCTAGAAGAACCTACAACCTGATTCACGTACGTTATTCTTTTTGTTATCAGAAGATACATTTCTTATAAACGATATTTGACAATAGAATTCCCTTCCTTAAAGAATCTTATCTGTTTTTATACAATATTATATATTTCTTTTTACTTTTAATAGTTTTTCCAATCTTTTTTTTTTTTATAAAATTACTATGAATTACAAACTTTACTCTTGGAATTGAATATTTTAACACTTAAATTGAATCAGCTTGTTATTATATCATAGTATCATAAGTTACACGTGAATTACAACAAGATATTAAGCTTGTACTATAAAAGATATATTGTATCTTATTGTGTGTGACTATACTCGTATACTCACTTATTTTAATAAAGAACAAAGAATAACAGTGAATTTGTCCTCATTGAGATTCCCTATTTTCTCTTGCCACTTCCAAGGTTATTTATAATAAAAGACAAACGCCAGGCCGAAGAAATTAGCAAACAAATTTTGCATTTAGTTGTAGATCGTGGGCAGATGTGTTAGAAAATTCAAGAAAATTGGGTAATTATCCATTTTTCTTTCGATACTAAGGTTCTGAGACAATGTGATTATTTGTATTTAATGTTCTGAGACAATGTGGATAAATACAGATAACCACATTGTCTCAGAACATTAGTATCCCCTGATATGTACTTACCAGGATTAAAGTTAAAAGAAACCCTCATCGGACTAATTGTATACATACGTTAGGCTATAAAACTAGCGTTTTCTTTGCAATTAGTTAGAGATGAAATTAACGTATCATAGATAATCGAAGAAACGTGAATAATGTTGACTACAAAAGCGACTATTTAGAACAAAAAATACACACACTTTATAAATGAGAACGGTTTTATGAATACAAAAAGGAATGATTGCACTCTGTAGTTATATTTGCGTATAGAATTGATTTATTTGGTCATTATCTATTTGTTAGACTGGAAAATTTGACAAATGCAGACATACAGCGATTAGTTTTAGGGTGTCCAGCTTCTACTTATGTGGTAAACTACGAGTATCGTGGGTAGTTACCGACAACCCAATTTGAATATTGTGTGCAGGCGCAGCAAATTGTTTAATTTTTAATGAACTTTTTACATTTTTATTTATAAACGTAATTCTTCACTTTCGTTTACTTTGTTTACTGCTTTTTGTAAAAAAAAGGTTCTCGAACCTCGTCGTAAGGTAAGAACACGAATAAAGCAACATAAGTTGCAATAAAGAAAACTCTTAACTCCCGTTTAAAAAAAAAAAAAAGTAATTATGTCGTTGAACCCCCACAGCACCGTTTGTTTTATGAAATTTGAGTATGTATTGTAGTTTGTCATGAGTTGGTAATCGAATTGAAATCGAACCGAACAAAACTAGCAGCTCTACTTAATAGTTGATGCGAGTGGAATCTGTTTATATTATAAATAGTTTGGAAGTAAAAATCCGGCTAAACATTTAATAATGTAGTCACATGTAAGAATATAGTGGTTCCTGAACTTTAGAACAATAAACTATCTCTCTCATTCGTTCTTCGTAAAATAGTTGAAAAGTGTGGTGCCGTCTGCATTGAAGCAATCATAGAATAATTAGGATAAAGGCTATCGCTGCAATTTTTAGAGTGAATCAATGATATTTGTTTCTTGTTTGATCACCTCTCTCGCTCTAATCGCGCTCTGAGTAAAGATTGTACAAAATAATTCATTACGTTATGCGTAGAAAATACATTTCGAAAAATTAAAGTAAAAGAAAAACTAAACTAAAATAAAATAAAAAGTAAAACAATTGGGAAGTACAAAAATGGAAGAAAGTAGTGTTTTAAAGTTTTAAAGTCATTGTTCGAATTGGAAAATGATATACTATATATTGTATGTGATAAATAAAAATATTGATGAAAATTTCGTATCCACTAAAAAAAAATTCATCAAAGTAAAACAGGATGGACTCGAAAAAAGATTAATTGGTTAGAGAAGCAAGAAGGAGTAACATCCTTTTAAATGGTCTAAAAGAAAATAAAACAAACCAACCAAACCTAGAAGCCATTATACATTATACCATACATATCAACGAAATTGATGCGGTTTATAGAATAGGAAAAAAGTTAAAAAAAAAGATTTGCTTAGCAAAATATATTTCAACAATGATTTCCCAAAGGAAATTGCAATCGAAAGAAAACAAGGGAGTAGCTGGAACGATTTAAAATAAAAAAATTGCAGATAATGAATATGTTGCACAAAAAGTAGTGGATAAGATCAGCAGGAGATATCTGATGAATGGAAGAAAAATCCACAGAAAAAAAAAACAAGTTTAACTGAAGAAGAATGAACAGTTATATTTACTGGTGGGGTCAACATAAGATTGTGTACAGACTTGAACTGTACCGAAAGATAAAAGTTGAATGAAATTGTAAAGTTTAGAACATTCTTTGAGAGCCAGCAAGTTATAAAATTACAATATATTTCATCATTTTCGTCTAGAATGTAAGGTAATACTAAAAGAAACAATAAGAATGAATTTAAAAGTAAAAAAAGTAAGAAGTGAATAAAGCTTTTAATAATAAAAGAAATACTAGTATTCGTCAATTTGTATATACTGTATTAGTGTTGGACGCGGAAATCATAATTTCACATAGTTTGTTAAATTTTTTAAAAATAAGGGTGCCGTTCCGAATAGTACTCACTTTCGAATTTCTTCAACTTGTTTGTACGTATAGTCTGGTACATCAGAAGTAAAAATCCAAAGTGGTTTTTGCCGTAAACTACTGGAAAGGACTAAACTCCCTTTACGCTTAGGCTATGTCAACGACTGTTAGGCCGGCGTCTATGACTTACAGGTACCGGCTTGGGACGGTTTCGTCGATCTGCTAAGAGTATGCTACTAACTGTCAAGCAGGTGCCTCTACCTGCAATATGTAAATCAAACAACCGAATGTGTTCACGGGCTTAATGGAAAAATTGAGTGAAACATTTTTCTTTGTACAAATGTGACTCTCTGTGTTTGCTTCCATAGAGCCATTTCTTCTAGCGAATAAACCGTTTGTATTAAGTAACATGTTTTCTATTTGCTACCGTTGGAAAAGTAATAAAGTTTCGAAAAACGGTAAAAAAACCTAACCTTAATACAAGTTTCTTTTAAAATAAACATTTATTCCAAAAATTATAAGCACTTTTTTTCAAAAATAGATTATATCTTGAAAGTTTGTCAGTTTATTGTAACTCTTTTTACCTCAAATGAAAGTTCTTAATTTAAGCCTATATTTGTTGTTCCAAATATGCATATACGTGCTATAATTTTGAAGATATCGGATTTCCTTTTTTTCCCGGATTTTTAAAATTTAAATGTCCTTCTAGTTTATACATAAAACTGATTGAATTTTTACCCTTGATATACTAGAGAGTATGAAGGTTATTTTTAAAAGAAATATCGGAGTTGAGTACTTTTCGGAATTTTATCTAAAAATTAAAATAAAAAGCTAGGTGAAGTGTGCGGTGTTTCCAAGTTTTTCCCACTTCTTTTGGCCAAAACTCACAGTTTTTAAATAACTATTGATTGGAAATTGAGATAATTATTTTAAATTTGAAAAGAAAAAACTATATGAAATAATTCCCTTGGTCAAAATTGCCGGTGAATTGTTAAGGCTGTATTACATTGTTTAAAAAAGTCGAACAATTCTTAGAAAAAAGTAAATATTTAATTAAACCTCTGTTTTTGTAGTTTGAATTTAAATATACATTTTTGGGTTTTAAAAAAACTTCTTACTTCTCTTAAAATGTAAATGTATGGTAAAACAACATTGTATTCCTTGTGAATATACCACCTTTATCAAACAATTTTCGGAATTTATTAATCTAAATCTATATTGTCCCCTTTAAAGTAATCCCCATCGACTGCAACATACTTATGCCAGCGCTTGATCCAATCCTCGAAATATTTTTTATATTCGGTTTTTGGTATGTCCATAATTGCTTCCTGCGATTTTTCCATTACTTCTTCTCGACTGCTGAAACGCGTTCCCGGTAGTGGTTTTTTAACTCGATTGAACAGAAAGAAGTCACAGGGAGCTAAATCAGGTGAATTCGGTGGCTGTTGGATGGTATTTGATGCATTTTTCGTCAAAATATTACGAATAATGATGGCACTGTGCGACGGTGCGCTATCATGGTGCCCACAATTCTGATCTCTTTCGCAAATTGCTTGACGCAATTTGTCCTCCTCTATCTCTCTGATGGTTAATTTGCGGTTATTGACCAACATTTCTTTTACTTCAGCAATGTTTTCGTCGGTTTTCGATGTCGATGGTCTGCCACTGCGTTCATCATCTTCGATTGACTCACGACCACTTTTGAACTACTCGTGCCACTGGTAAACAACCGTTTTCTTTCTCTCGTTGCCGAAACACTTTTCCAACATTTCCAACGTTCGCGCACCATTAAATCCGTTTTTTACGCAAAATTTAATACTAATTCGTTGTTGCAAATTTAAATCCATTTCTAAAATTGAAAAAAATCGCCAACGCACACATATATAAATGTACTTTTGGCTACGTAACTTTTTCAAATGTCAAGCTATGGCGCTTAGATTTAGAGGGAATATCAATACAGAAGTACTAATTTAACAAAAAAAAAAAAAAAAAAAACAGAACTCAAATCAAAACAATGGGAGCGCCACACGGTGACACCACCGGTTGTGTATTCAAATACTTAACAAAAGAAATTTCATATGTTGGCTTCTTTGATTAAATTACAGACTTATTCTTTAATTTTTTTAAATACATATAAGAAATAATTATTACACTTTTTATTTATATTGTAGTGTTTTTCTTAAAACCGGGATGACGTATATATATTGGGTCAAGAATATAGCATTTTACTAAAATCCAGTAAGTTTGCAATCCCGAACCCCTTTTCGGTCGTAAAAAGCGTTATCAGGCGCTGGTTGTGAATTATTCAATCTCGTAAATGTATTTCAAAAAGCAAATTTTTTTAAACAGAAAAGCAAAAACATTGACGAAGTCCTAAAAAAAAAAGAAAAAAAAAACTATTTAATCAGATGTCGGAAATCCGAAAAAGGGTATAGTCGAAAAAATATCATTGGGGCTCTTTACATACGAGTATATAAAGAGAGGTGTTTCTTTTCGGATACTTTCAATTTTAAGATTTGTTAAGATTTTCTTCCTATCAATCTATTTTGATGTAGTCTCATAAATAACCAAAAGAAAACACACAGTAATTGCAAGCAATCGGGAAGATGATTTCTTATTTTACTTCTTTGACCCACCCTTACTTGAGTCGCATATATTTTGTGTGTGCGTTGAACGATACTCGTACTCGTATAGTTAAAGAAAATACAGACAAAAACGAAGTCCAATGTCCTTTTATCAATGTTAAAATAAAGCTTTATCAGCAATAGGTACGCAAAATGGTCGATATCATGCTTAACCAGGGGGCTGTAAATCGTCTTTTCCATATCCTGTTCGTGTCCCAAAATGAAATAAATTTCAGGGGAGATCGTATAAAAGAGTGTATTCCCTTTTTTTATATATTGAAGGAGGAGGAAGTATCTCCATGGGAATAGTTGTCTTTATCTAAGAGGCTTTCGTTTGTGTGCTCAGGATTTGTAATCCCTAGAGTTCGATGAACAAGCTCTTCACATCCATGTTCTTGAGAAGATTTTATGTACTTTATCACAGATGATATAAAAAAAAAACTTGTACATATTTACGTAAACGTAGTTTTTAAGGTTTTATTATTAAGGAATCCTTTAAGGATTTTTTCAGTAGTATAGCAGAGGTTATTGTTTTTATTTTGTCTACTTTTAAAAAAGGTGAATTTTTCTTGATGGTATGTTATATCTGCCACTGACATCAGTTGATATGGTGTAAAAATACTGCACTTTGCTGATTTCAATTAAGTCCACTTAAACTGCGTGATGAATTACTTTGCTCTCAGATTTGACAAACAATCGTATTGCTCTCAGATTGTGAGATTGTAAATAATGAATGGATTCCACTTATGGTGATAAATATATTTCCTTGTCAATGACCATGCCCGGTAGTTTTACATTGCACTGGTACGGATATGTGGTGCAAGGACAAACGCATTGATATCTCATCCTCCTGGCCAATAAATCTCGCAGACATTGCTTTATGTCTGCTGAAGATTCGTTTGTTTTATACCATCATCAGCTCAGCAGGGTGATATCCGCTAAGAAACTGCTGTTAATGTGTTCTGGTTTTGGTCAGCGCCTACAACAATGTGATTGTATGGTCTAGGGAGGGGCAGGATAATTCACCAAGTTCTTCAGAGAATTTATGGCTGTGCACATAACAGCACGTTTAAGCTTATGCCTAAGCTTGCTTATATGGGTGTTGCGTTGGATAGGATGTTTATAGTTTTCTACATGCGAGAGAGAGACAAGTATCACAAGTAATATTTATTGACATATATATATTTATCTGAAGAGGTAGTGACTTTGTTCTTTCGAAACCTTTCAAAGGCATACATTTGCAGTGAACGATAGGTTGTGCTTAATTGTAAAACATGGAACATTTTAATGACTTGGAAATCAGTCAACAATTCGTTGCAGAAATTTACAAAAGAAGTAGTGGATATTATAAAATGGAGTGATTACAAAAGGATATGTACCATATTGTTGCAATGGCAAAGTTTTAATTTTTCGGCTAACACTGAAAAAAAAAGATTATTTTCTGATGAATAAAGTGCTGTTCGACTATATAAACAAAATATGCATTGTAGGTATATTTGGATGATATATTAACATTTTCCACGTAACTTTAAGTAACTTTAAAAAACTCTTACACTAAAGCCCTGCCACTGACATAGTCTTTCAAGGACGGTTTTAAAATACATGTTAATAATAGACAGTACAATGACTCCTTTAACAAGCTCAAAGCACTTATGTACTTGTCCAGTCCTTGCTTACCCTTGTTTGTTTTCAAAAATATTCACATTAAGAACAGATGCCAGTAATGCCGAGCTGACCATCGAAGAGTACAGGCGCACAAGTGCACTTGTTAAATTCGCTCCTTGTGTGGAGAACAATAAAAAAAGGGGGAAAAAAACCATGGCAAAAAAAAAATATCGCACTTGTGCATGAAGAAAAAAAAAACGAGCGAGTACAATGCAAAAAACATCCATAGTCCGGGCATCTAAGCCTTCTTGCCCTGGTCATACTACTGCTTGCACTCAGTCACTGCCGTTGCTGTAAACCGTGGCTGAGTGTATGTAACAACCGATGGGTAGCGGATTGTTGGTACGAATTTTGTTGGTGTGCTGTTACCTGTTTCTCACCGCAGTCTCGGCATTTACGTGCATAGTGATGTAGTTCCTATTCTAATCCGGAATTGAATTTCATGTGGTTAAAATTTCATTTCTAAAGTATCCCCTACTGCTTTATTTAAAGAAGCCCCAAACTGGACAGCAATTCGACCTTAAACAAGTTAGTGCATCAAACTGACCACATACAATGAATTATATCTCTGTATGCTTTTACTGAAATCGTCATTACATGTTAACACATGAATATCCGATGTCAATAATCATACCCCCAACAACCTAGAGTTGTTTTTAACTTCTATAACTGACAAATACAAAGTCAAAGTGCTATCCCCTCTACACTTCTGTGACATATCTGTGACACCGACCGCACAAAAGAGAAAAGATTTCTAAAAGAACTGTATGTCAATACGAGAAAGTCAATTAAAACGGACATAACAGCTTATATAGGAATCTTAACTGATCGTTTTGTTTCCTCGATAACAACGTTGATGCCGTTACTGATATGATCATATACACTATTCTCTTTAGAATGGTATCCTTTATCCCTCATCTAATGAAGAGTATTAAACCAAAAGGAAAGGCATAGTACGACTGGAGCTGTAAAGAGTCTGTCAGGGTTAGAGAAATGTTTTTTACAGTTCTTTAAGACCAACTGACAGAGGAAGACCGAAAAAAGTTTAAACGAGCCAGGAATGACTATATTATAACGTCCTTCTTAAACTATGAAATTTTAATACGACAAAAATCTGAGGCAAAAAATACTACTAGATATACCCAAAGATATTAAACATTTTTAGTCATTGGTCAAAAATATTAGAAATTCTGCCTCGTCCTCCATCCCAACGCTCATTCATAATGACATACAACCTTCCAGATTTTTGGACAAGGTCAATCTGCTTGTTGCACACTTTGCGACTAGCTTAACACTTCCAGACTGTGCATTGTCTCCTCATACACTTGAGTGCTGGTGCGCCACAAGCTGCCGTTCTTTCTCCGGCACTTTTTTTAATTTGCATCAACGATTTCTTGTCTGCCACTTCCAATCTTATATATTCCTGCTTTTCATATTCGTTACCCGACCTACTTCCTTGTTTCACGGCTGTAGAGCTAGAACGCCAACTAAGCTCAGTAGATTCTAATATTAGAAGCATACATAATTAGGGAACCACTTACAGAGTAGAATTTAATGCGCTCAAAACACAATGATGTATGCTGTCGTTAAAGGGAAATTTAAATACTCTGCTATTATCCACGAATAGCATTTGCTTCGTTGAAACCGAAAAACTTTTCATTCTCGGTATGTGCGTCAATGACAACTTGCGTTGGAATAACTACATATTCGATTTCGGTAAAAATGCTGCAAAATGTCTTGATTTTTTCGAACAACGGAAGAAATACCCCACCCCCTCTGATCAAGACTCAATATATAAGGCATTTATGCGCCCGAAATTGGAATACAAAGCCCACATCTGGTCAGGTGCGACCCAAACATCTCCGCACCTGATAGATAACATAGAATTCAAAACCATGTATCACCTCATGGTCACAACGGGTACCCATTGTGTCTCCTGTCTCACTCTGTTTTTTTTTTTTAATTTATCCAAGATCAACTATAAGCATAATGAATAACAAAATTTTTTCTAAATTTGATCTACCTGTAGTTGAAAATAAAATTGTTATAGTTAACACTTTAAGTGGTGTGTTAGATACCTTTAACAAAAAAGTATCAACAGAGTGCCCACCTGAATTTGTTTATTAAAAAAATGCAAAGATTAAGTGGCTTCTAGTTCATTTTGATAAGCCATATGATTTGCTTTTAGGAATCGACTTGTTATTTAAGAATATAGTAAATATTAGTATTAAAGATAAATTCATTGAATTACAAAATGACATTAAAATTTCCTTTCATCAAGTGCTAAGACAAACGAAGTTTTGGCTTTAGAAGAGAGTAAAGTTCAAGATATTCAAGTAGGTCACTTGAATTCTTTAGAAAAAAAGCAATAGAACAGCTTTTATTTAAAAATAAACAATTGTCTTACAAATAAGGAGATTTATTAACAAATACAACAATAATAGTACATGAAATTCAAACATTATCAACCCATTAATTCTCGAGTATACCGCCTTCCTTCAAAACATGATGAGGAAGTTCGATTACAAATTAAGGATCTTGAAAGACAAAGCATTATTAGAAAAAGCAGAAGCAAATATAGTTCACTAATACTTGTTGTACCCAAAAAAAAGAATAAATCTGGTATTCAAAAATTTAGACTTGTTCTAGACTATAGGAGATTAAATCAATCGATCAATCAATCGAAGAAAAATATTCTTTGCCAAATATTGATGATATTCTTGACGAACTAGAGCGAGCTCAATATTTCAGCACATTGGACCTAGCAAAAGGATATTAAAAAGACAGGATTCATATCTCCTGCGGGCCTTTTTGAGTATGTATACAATTTGTGCTTGAAAATGCACCTGCTATCTTCCAACGTTTTATGAACGACATTTTAAGAGATTTCATAAACATTCTACTACCAAATTCAAAATCATTACTGATCACTGTCCCATTAAATTTTTAAATATTAAAAAGCGATGGCTTTTAAAACTGCAAGAATTCAATTATGAGATTGAATACCGAAATGGGAAAGATAACGTGGTAGCCGATTTCTTAAGCCATCTCGAAAATTCTCTTAAAATCAACGAAAACAATGACTTAGAATCTAATTTAGATTTATCTCATACAATTCATTTGGCAGAAGAAGAACAATTAGAATACATAAACATAAAAGAAGAAATTGTTAATAAATATAGAATTCAAATTATTATTTCATATTTTAAGAGTATTAAGGTGCAGACAATTCACAATAGAAAAATAATAGAACTAAATCCAACCGACGATATAGAAATTATCAAAGAAGTATTAAAGAAGGAAGTTAACAAAGGTAGAGTAGGAATTTTTTCGGAAGTAAAAGAAGAAGATTATAATAAAATTCAATTACTTTTTATATTACTTTATGGCAACAACAACAATATAAAATTTATAAAATGTACTTTAAGAGCTAGTGAACTTAAACAAGAACATGAATTATATAAACGCATTTGTTTATAACACAGTATCGAATCTATGCACAGTGGAATTACAGAAATTTATCTATCCTTAAAAAAATAAAATATGCTACCTTAAATTAAAGGATCATATTGATTTGATAACAAGAAATTGTGAAAAATGTAAGCAAATTAAATATGATAGGAAACCTTTAAACCCAAAACTAAATATCACAGAAACCCCAACCCATAAAAACGAAATAATCCATTTAGATATTATTTCATAATAAAAAACAAACTTTTGTCATAATAATTGATAAATTGACCAAGTTCGCAGCAGCCTATAAAATTACTGACAGAAACTGGACTTCAAAAATAAAAAAATGCATTTTATTAGAGCACTTTTTTAAATTTGACAAACCAAAAAATAGTTTTAGATAATGAATTTAGAGCAGAATATTTAGTCAGATTTTTTAATAATAAAGATATAATTTGTCATTTACAACACCAAATAGCCACACGGGTAACTAGAAAAAAACACCGCTATTGAATATCCTAATCTTACAACAGGGATGAGAATACAAATTGCTGTTAATAACTACAACCATAGATATCATACAACTATTAGATACACTCCTTTGGAAGCAAAAGAAACAGATTGTCAGCAAGTATTATATAACAAAATCGAGTGTTTAAAAAAAAAATCATTACAAAATTAAATCTAGACAGGGAAAGTTATAAAGAGGTGAGAAGCATTAGACCTATTAAAAATTACAAAAGACTAAAGCATAAAGATGTACTGTACTTTAGAATAAATCCATTGGCTAACGTACACCCAGCTAATATTAAACGACCATTGAAGGTTTTAAATTGATGATTTAAAAGTTTGTATATTATCTGTGTATTAGCATTAATTTTGATTTTACGTTGTTTGTTTTATCTTGGTTCCATTTTAACAAAAACAAAAATTGAAATTATTATTATTATCATTTTGTTTTTTACAATAATAAGCTTGAAAACAAAAAAAGAGAAAGTTAGGACATAGTGAATTAATCATATATGAATAAATATTAAAAAAAAATAATAATAATAATAAGTAAAAGAATTGTAACTTTTTGTTTATAATTTAGTATATAAAATTGAAAATTGGATTGGAAGGCTTGATTTCCATACTGCGGAGGAGTTATGTATACATATTTACATACATACGTATGTATATGTATTCATATGTACATTCCAACTTAGCATTAAGTTCTACTATCTGTATGAGAATATAGGCTATGTTGTGTGATAACTCTACCACATTAATGACGGGTTAAGTCGTTATGTTCCGGTATGGGACGAGCCTGAACTATAAGACGTATTCAAATCTTGTGTTGTGGATGACAGCAAAAAAACATTTTGATTAGTTTATTTATTTATTTAGTATGACTACAAGTACTAAAATGCCTGAGCACGTGTTAAGTTTTTGGCAAAATGGGACAGAGAAAGGAAGATGCTTTGGCTTGGCCTCCAACATTTAATGGAGAGACTAAATACATGGTTTGTGTAATTGGACTTGTTATTGTATTATAGGCAACCACTCCCCTTACGGAAATTTATTATATTTTCCTGAAAAAAAGAATGTCATTCGGGCGCGGCTGGTTTGGGAGACGGAAGAAATTGCTGCGTTATTAGCAGAAGTCATTTTGCAGCCCTGCTTGTGATTCTACCATTTGGGACTCAGCGGCTTGGTTTCGCGTAAAAGACATTTCGATCGTAAGAGTATATAAATAAAAGATTAAATAAATATAAATAATAGATTCTGGGAAAAGATCAAACTTTTTTTATCTTTTTTACTTTCTTCACAAACCAATAAATGTATAAAATTACTACTCTCTTCGCTTGCTAACCCCCGCTCGCTTCAATGATCAAAAAAATATATCTACTTTCAAATGCAACGGTGTGAATTTTTTATAATTTTTTCGTTATCTGTTCTTCAGACATATTCTCAATCCGCTTTTTTAACTTTATTTTTTTTGTGTCACCAATTTTCGCAAACGAGGTGTTAAGTCTTACTTCTTTCGACCCATGATCAAATAATCGGTTTATGCTAATGACACTATATATAAAAAAAAATCTGACTTGACAAAAGAATCAAATGCAAATAAATTACTATAAACTTGAATATCTTCTCTAAAGTGTTTAATTTCATAAAAAATCAGACGAGACAAAAAACTTTTTTACATATATAATAGAGATTCTATTATTGCTATTATCGTTAGTACGCTCAAAAGGCTATGCCTATTTGTACTTAATCTTTAATTAATAAAATCAAAATGAAAATTGAAGCTCGTACTTAGATCTGATCACATTCTTAGGCCTATGGTATGTGGTCAGTTGCAGCATTCAAATCGACAAAAAGTTGATACTCGTAAATATCGATCTGGATGTTAAGGAATATAGTTTACATTATTTCATTTTCTATAGATCGACGACTGGTACCTTACGAGTAATTCTATTAATCCTGCAAACTTTTCTCTTTCTTAATTTTAGATACTAATTTGAGTAAACATTCTACTTAATGATTTCCTGCAGCTCGGCAGGTACACCGTGCTCTTCTGCACCCTTATACAAGGTATTCCCAGAAGTAACGGACCTAACAAAGAAAACACAAAAAATTTGGGAAAAAATATCTTTATTTCTCTACGTAGTCTCAATATAATCAACGAAAAAGATGATTTTCTATACTGACTGTTAACAACACCGTTGTTTCGACCAGGAGAATGCATCCGTCGTACGCCCTCGTCCTTAGGTTTAATAAATTCTGACAATTGATTAATACGAGTAGTCATTATTGCAGCACTGTATATCGCCAAGTAAACGCTGTTCAGTGAATATCCTAATCGAACAATATACTATCCACCCACTGACAGAAGCAGCAGGTAAAGAAAAGTGACAATGAACGACTCGGGTTTTATAGAAGAGAACGGACTTGACTAACATTGTTAATAAACAAAAAAGTCACAATTGGGATAGTGAAAATATCGATTTATGCACCCAAATAAAATTTGCCCTAACCACAACACTACGTACAAAGACTTTTGAAGCTAAAAAATTGTTGAATTTGTTGGTGAACGGAGGATTCAACATCTTATGAGGTGGAGTAAGCACAAGATTGAAGATGTCAAAAGTTTAAATAAATATCACACAACATAGGATGCTTAAGGGTGAGAATTATAGTGCTATTCAAAACAGTTGGTTAATTGACACGTGCGCAGGGTATAAGAGTATGAACATAAATGTATGACAACAAGAATAGGAGAAATTTTCAAAAAAAAACACGCTAATTACAATACGTGAAAATATAAGCAAAATGAAGATAAAAAAAAAAAACTATTCGAAAATTCAAATGCTGTTGTTCATTAGATAAAGGCAAGCATGAAGTTGAGCTTAGAAATCAAAAGGAAAAATCTGAACTATTATACATAATTATAAAGAGTACAATCAGATTCCTACTTTATATTTATGCAGAAAAGAAACATTTGTTTTGGAAATGAATATACTGGGAATTTTTTTGGAATAAATTCATGCAAAAGTTGTAAATATAAATACATACATACTCGTATATGGCATATGTATATGAATAAAACCTATTGAGGGTTCATAGCCAAATGTCCAATAAAGACTTTAATTTTTAAAATGTTATTTGCTTTTATTGCAAATTATACTTTCACTACTGCACTCAATTCCTCGGTCTACTATTGGGCCAAATTTAACAAACGCCAGATACATTTTTTTTTAAATTACCTCTCCATCGCAGAAATCGCATATGTAAATGAAAATTTCGTAAAATTTTTCTTCAAAGTTACCACTTTTTTTAAAACTTCTTAAAAAATAATTAATGAGATGTACGACAGTGTCAGCATAATCAGCTTTTGACTATATCTGTGTATTAAACTTAGCAATATTCAAAACTTTAATAGACATATAAAATTATATATAATTTATAACAATAAATGAAACCTGTTCAATTATTCAGCAGAGATTAAATTATGTAAAAATTGAAAACGTGAGTTTTCAGAGTTACAAAAACGAGTTTTAAAAAAAGACAAAAGAAGAAAAAATAAGATTGTATTAGATTATAGTACGCGCTTTCAGTGCATGTTAATAGATAACTTTTAAACATATTTCTTGAGCTGAGAAATCAGATACTACACTGGAAAAGATTTACTATTCGTTCTAATGCAAAATGATATACCTCACCACCGCAAGTCCTTACTATCTTCCAAATGGCAGGTCCTGGGACTACCCTTTTCACAGTTGTCTATCTTCCGATATATGCACCTATTTCGAGTAGAAAGTGTTTACATATGTAACTCTTTGCGACAACTGCAAGAGGTTCGGACCAGTGCGTTACAATACTTTTCGTATTCATTTGTTTGCATGATAAAGTATTCTACTGATCAGGGTCCATATCTACTTTAATTTTTCGCAGGATTTTTGATTAACTATCGCCAATTTGAACATTAAATTTTTTTGTTAACTGTGTAAAAGATTTCGCAATGACCGCATGATTTCGGAAGTTGTTGCAAATTTTCTGGCTGAGGAAAATTTTCAATTGTCTCAGTTTTCTGTCATTTTGCCTTATACCAGTGAAAAACACCTCATATCCTAAAAAAATCTATTTCTTCTATAAAAAAGAATGATTTCTTGAGTTTCCTTAAAATGATAAAAGTTTTGAAAATCGTTACATGGAATGATAATGTCATCCATGTATACAATCGATCAATCTGATTTCATTTTTTGTCTTCTGCTGTCCATTATCAGTTGGAAGCACAAAAGTTCATTTGAAAGTCCAAATGGCAACCTTTCAAATTCATGCTGCCCAGAAAAAGGGAATATATAGCAGCGCGGTGCTAAATCTAGGCCGATGAAAAATTCTCTCCAAGTTGCCCAAAACTGGTATTCGGATAGTTTTTGACGTAAAACGTCGTAGTAGATGGGAACGCGTTTTGTTAAAGCAGGATGTGACAGATTGATCTGTCTCGTTCAATCTGAAAAATATTCTAATAAATGTCCTTCGATTTGGGGCAGTTCTATCAGGGTATCGTTTCAGAAATTCCAATCTCGGTCGTTGACCGTTATCATAGCAAAAACCACAGACATACACCATGTCTGCGTATTCTTGTGTTGAAAAGTCCAACATCGAAGATATTATGAACTAAACGTCAATATCTCGGTTAAATGCTGCAAACTGGTTATGCAAATAATTTTGCTTTCCTTCTTTGTTATTTCGTAAAAGATCCGCTTAATTTTTTTCTTCCGAAAAACTGGGAGTTACCTACCTAAGGTGGTCCATTTTTCTCCTTTTAAAGGTTATAAAACAGACCTTTTATAAAAAAAATATTATTGGATTTACATTGAAAAAACCATGAAAAAAGAAGCTGTCAATTTTAAAAGGCTATTGACTAGAAATAGCCAATTTTTTCAGTTAGATAGTTTAAACAAATTGAATCGTTTCTTAAAAACTACAGACTTAAGATGAAATGACCTGGATTATTTATTTGCTAAAACTAGTTAAACATTTCAAAGTTCCAAAATGTGGGGGTTACAGACATACAATATTTGAAAAGACTTCACTTCCAATCTTCAATAATTTTTGACAACTAATTTCAGGGCAACATTGAGTTAGAAATAATTAAAGTACTTACATATGTGCATACATTTAGTAGTTTAACGATATCCTATTGGCTACCATACAAGCATAAATTTGAACTCATTTGCGTTGCACTTCCGGCCCGTCCCTTTGATACGATATTTTTTTTAAAATATGTCCCCGTAAATTTTTCGAAACATTATCCGAAACATCCTGTATAGGTACATATGTATATACTACAATATATACATAAGTATATGGTTTGTACAAATCTCAATTAAGTTTTAAAGTCGTCTGCCGAATATCTCAACCTCCGCATATGTCACATACATCAAATTCGCATGTATTATAATATGTGTATAGATACCCTTATGAAAATTTATATTGACAAAAACGTTGATAGAAACATGTAAGTGAACAAGTACTTAAAACTAACCGCGCTTATTTTGAACCTACATCCGTAGAATTGTTCAAACGATAACGTGTCGCCGCATAACCAGAACACAGCTGGCTTCTGATATTAATAAACAAAATGAACTTTGTTGTGGAGTTCTTCCAAATCTAAAAAACGACAATGGACTCATACCTGAGTGTTGGAAGAGTATACACATGGTTAGGGATATAGTTATATACCTGAGTACGTACATATATGATATTTGGATTTGAAAACCGTTATTCGGTATTACTAACAATTGAACAACACCTGTTATAGCATAACGTATGAGTTTATTTCGATGGTGTCGTATACAGTGAAAAGCAATGGAGTATTGCTACTGAAAAATTCAAAACCTATAGAGAATAAACTTACCTTGACACAAGGGAATAATAAAATTGCGGTGAAGACCTGAAATATTCTTACGAGCTTATGGTTTTGCGATAGTTTTAGTAAATAATTTAGTGAACCGCAAGTGTGTCTCCAATTTCGTAAGACATAATTAAACGATTGTGTCTACATTACAAATTCTTTAAGGAATTTTCATAATTGCTTAGTTAATGATTTCAAATCAATAAAGTACTAAATTTGTAGTTTCCATATTTGATTTTAGTTTGAAAATCTACAATAGATATATGAGATTAATATAGGTTTTTACTCCATTAAGACATTTGGTATGGCAACTTAAAATAAATAGTTTCGTGTTAACGAATAGTAAAGTAGCATTATGGGAGAACTTTAAGAAAAGATTCAAACCGGTGGCACTAGACTTGAGAGTTTCGGTTCGATATTTTAATCTAAGAACGGTGCCCCCACCAAGTGTTTTAAAATACCATGCCCATTAGGAAGCAATCTTTGCTCGTGTGTTTCGGAACGCATTAATTTCGCAAACATTTTTTAACAATATCGTCATTTGTTTTGTCCTCATGTCATACAGATACATATAATCTGTATCTGGTCTCCGCTATAAATTCAAACATAAGAACCTCTCCCCGTTAAATGTTAAATTAAATTAAATGTCATGGAGTAAAATAATGACAGAACCAAAACACATTTCTTTCTCTCTTTATCTAATTTTTCAAAAAAAAAATTAACATGGCTTTGACTTTCTAAAAATATTTATATCATCTGGAGTGTTCAGCCCTTTGTTTTCTGGTTCGAAGTTAGCAGTCGCTCACAGCTATGAAGGCGATGTCCTTCATGGCATCACGGTCATGGATTTAATCGTGGTGGTGCATCCATTTATCTACCTTTTTAAGAGCACCTGATTGCTGCTGAGACAAACTACAATGGTTTCGATTGTTGAGACACTGGCACATCCTCTGACCTGTGAGAGTCATATCATAACTATCGCTATGTTTTGGCCATCACATTTATACCAAGGGCCCCGACTATTTTCGTTGAAGACGGCGCAGGAAATCATGCATTCGCAATAGTCTTATTGCAACCTTCTGAAGCAGCTTTGATGAAGAATATTGCTGCGAATGATGACCCATGCTGCATTACCGACGTAGAGAGAATACTGACCATCAATCAAAGAGGATGATTCTGTTGACATTATGTGATTCTAGAGTTTGCATGGCGTCGTGTTCCAGAAGACATCATTATACCTATCTTTATTTTCATTGGTGCAGGCGATAATATCTCCATTTTATTCTGCGCGACTTTTTTCCGTGTTTTCACCAGTTTTTTGTTTTTCAGTTTGTATGCATTTTTATTGTATCACTTAGTTTACTTTTACTTGCTAGACAAAAAAAATGCTTAAAAATTACCTTAATTAACTTAAAATTATCTTATTCTAATTTACTGGCCCCATGCGAGCACTCTAAGTTAAACCTAACATTTAATTTATGTCTTTCGACGTATCTTACCACTATAGTATACTATTTCTATTCATTATAATTAAAACTAGGAATACATTTTTTGCAAAAAAAAACTTAGTAACCTGACTTTTTTTACTTTATTATAAAACATAAAACTAAAATCCTACAAACTACTTAAAATTAAATCTTAATCTATTGTTATTAAAATACCTACATCTAATACATACATACACATATATATAAAATATATATATACTTAATATACAAATATATGTATATATACAATATATATGTTCTTTTTTTCCATTTTCTATTTTTTTTTAATTTTTTTTTTTTGGTTTTTATTTATTTATTTTTTTCTTAAATCTAACTTAATCCTACTTAAAATTATGTAAGCCGGCCATGGCTAAAAAAATTAGGCGACCCACTTTGCTTCACATGAAGCTACCAAGTATTGGAGGAATTCGACGACGAACCATCCTCTCCCTCAAAAATCCACCAAAATTGTTGGTGCTGCTGAGAAGCATTCCTCAGGTCGCGACTCCCTGCCGCCCTACTGAACCGGAGACGCTCCGCACTGCCGTGTGCGACGTCCCTGTCGTAGTTGAGCCGCCTGTCCGCAGCCGTTAGAACGACGTGGAAGATTAGCGGCAGCGCCAATCTGTCCTGGATCAGACCTTTACTATCCAGGTAGAGAAACGCTTCTGGAGGAATAAAGCCGTTAAAGTGAATACACTCGTGATACATATAATTAGGGTAGTAAGCCTCGAGATCAGGTTGTTCGATGAGGTCATTGCTCTTGTAATATACCTTTGAGTCAACGTGATGACGAAATTGTCCACTTTTATTAGGTTCGCCCTATTGTATAAGACCTCATTACGATAGAATTTTATGTACTCAGATTCTGGTGTTCTTTATAAGCGAAGACAAGTCTTAAGACAAGCCCTCTCAAACACCCGAATCTTTTCCAATAAACTTGTTCTCACGTTGAACCACACAGGACATCCAAATACGAGCATGGGCCGGATAAGGGCCATGTAGCAGATCACCTTCACCCTCGCATCAAGTTGGCTGTTATAAGACAGTCTCTTTGTAAGAGAAAAAGCACCTTTGGCTCTGGCCAGAGCAACATCTAAATGTTTGTTAAAATATAGATATTGGTCTAGCCAGATCCCAAGGTATCTGAATACAAGCAAGTGGCTGTCCAAGTTTTCCTACGATAGAAAACTTTTGCCAATTCTTTTTGGTATCCCTAGAGGCCCCAGACAAAGGCGTCCTAAACAGAATGGTTTCAACTTCCAGTCGTCGCAATATTGCTTAATTTTGTCGAAGTCACGTTGCAAAAGTGTATTAATAACCTTAATCTTTGGACCCGATCTGTACGCGATTAAGTCGTCTGCGTGTGGCATGTTGAAGTGAACCTATTAGATCACTTGTGTAAATGTTTAACAGGATCGGCGAATTAACCGCACATTGTTGCAGACCGTTTTTAATGTTAAATGTTCCAGCAGAAGTCACATCGCCATTCTTCACAATGAACTATCTACTGGAGAGCATATCAAAAAGAATATACAGCAGCATATATCAGATACCAGTTTAGACGCAGCATAAATAATATCATGCCCCGCCTTGAAATCGAATTGATTATGCGGAACTATATATTTGTCCTCAATCTACTTAGTCAGGACTCTATTGATCACCTTCTCGAAAATATTACTGATGTTTGGGAGAAGACTGATCGAGCGGAGATTCGCCGGATTGGAAGTATCTTTATTCCTTTTGGGAATGGGATGTACCACCGCAGTTTTCCAATGCGCTGGATAATATGCATTATTCATTGCATTATTAAACAGGGTGGTATAAATGTCCACCGCGGATCCTCGATCACAAACAAGTGATCAAGTGGATCAGTACCCGCTGCTACAAGTATTTGTTCGTTATTCGTCGTTCGGGTGATTTTGAGACATGGAAGGTCGTTTTGATTATTTCTTCGGAATATTTTATTTATTTGCGGGAACATATTCGAGTTGCTGGTAATTACAGCCCGAATTTTATTGCTCCAATACAAACTTACAGAATTTCTATAATTTTCCTTTATTAATATCTGGACGTTTTTAATCGAAGACTTCAATGTCATGATCTCCGGGTTATGTCTGTCAGTAAACTGTCTGTACAAGGTTTTTAGTCTTGACAGTAGTCTACTTTTATGTCGGTGCAGTTCGTCAATAGTTGCGTTGCGAAATATGTCTTCGTTGTCTGTGTGTTGATACCGAGGTATCGTTTTGTCCATAGCTCGTTTAATTTTCTCGTCCATTAGTTTTAGATAGCCGTTAATCTCCTCATTTGACAGATTTATGTTGGACGGTGGGTAGAGCGAATTCGAGGAGAGTGCCCTTGTCAGTATTCTGGAGAAGTATGTCCAACGCACCCTATTATAATTGTAGGAATGTCTTTGAAAAAACTCTTCCAATTCAGCAGTTTCGTTGGGAAACCGGTGCTGAAACCGCAATGGTCACTGTCATACACGAAAGTGCGTAGACAGTTTGTAGTTTGTTGGTTAGTACACGTCAGTTATATTCGTGAGTCGAACAGCAGAAGATCGCCTTAAGCCCGAGTCGATACGTTATACTGTGCTGACCCCACCAATTGAATAGTAGGTTCCCTCTAGTATTTAGTGTATTATTTTCCCAATCTCTATGTTTGGCGTTGAAATCTCCGCCGATAATAAAATAGTTGTCTTCCAATTCCAGCCTCAGGAATCGAAAAAGTGTCTCGAGCTCTGAGATGAATAATGTGGATTGAGTAGACTTAGGTGCATAGACAGACACCATGTACAGCCGCTGTCCACTACGGAGAGGGATGTATATGACACATGCTTCCAGCACCTGAAACCTATGTACTAGACGACTGTACACTCTTTTGGAATACAGTTCTTTTCTTACAAAGATTGTAACACCTCCTTCTTGAATGGAGTTGGGTCGGTTTCTTCGTAATATTTTATATCTTCTGTGCCTCATTTTGTATCTTTTAGTAAACTTAGTTTCGCTTACCAAAAGCACAGCAGGGGCTTGGTCTTTAAGCAACTTAAATAGTGTTTATGTATTATGTTTTTATGTATTATGTATTTATCGACGGTTCTAATCCCTTCAGCAGCATTGTTTGCAGCTTCTCCTCCTTCGGGATATAGGAGAAGAACTCAGTCTTTGTATCCTTCAGTAAACTTTTAATTTTTTGATAGCTCCATTGTATTGCAGTGGATCGCATGCCTATCGAAACTTAGTCTTTTAATGTAGACATTGTTGCCTATGGCCGACTTACACAATTCTAATGTATCCTTCAATTCCATCTGTGATAGCGCATCAAGTGGATAACCTTGATGCCAGAATTCAATTTCTGGTGTTGCCTTTGCCGTTATACAGTAGGATTTAAACACCATTCATCACTTGATTGAATAATTTAGTTTTTTTAAATCATATTGAATAGATAAATGTACGGAAGCAACCACTGGTAAATGAACAAAAAAACATTTTTACACATCATATTTTCTAAAATTAAGCAACCTTTACCTTTAGCAACCTTTTTATCAAACACTTGTGATGGCTGGTTAAAACTAGAATAATTAAAAACATTTTATGTGAAAAACCCTAACATTTTACCTTTTACGAGTTTTTTTTTTTTTTTTTCTTGAGTGGGTTCACTGCATACTGCTTCAGAGAATACTCAGCAGGAAGGGACTTGGTTGCTACAAAATAAGATAATTTATTTTTATTTTGTAATTGTAATATTGATTTAGAATTCTTCGAAAATTTTACTGAAGACCAATTAATTGAAAAAATTCCAAACGAAGACGTTCAAACGAACAATGAGAGTAGTGGGGATGAAGATAATTTTTCTGAAAACATAATTACTTGAAAAGTACTAAGCATCAAAATGCTTTGAAGTTTATTATTGTACATCAATATTGTTATTCAATGCAAAAATTATTGATTAGCTTCAAATGGAAGGCATAGAGAAAAGAATTTTTAAGAACCATAGCAAAGATTTAAATTCAAAAGAAGTCTACATACATATGTATAAGATTCATTAAGTTTTGTTTTAGCTTTTTTTTTGAAGATTGATTGCTTTATTTGTTTATTTCACTTTTTAAAGTATTCCCGCACAGTAGTATACATTTTTTCCTTTTATTATTTTTTTTATTTCTTGTTCAGTGTAATCCTTTGTCACGGTAAACGTTATAATGTAAAATAATAAGCATTTAAAAACAAATATATACACTAATTGCACTAATTACTCTAAAAATTTATCAAACGTTAAATACTTCAGATAATCGCATTGAAAATTGTCCGGTTTTTGAAATGTACTTAGATGGGATTTACTGTGTGTGAAACAAACCTTTGTATAAAGGTTTGCATAACACACTTGTTTGTTTACCTTCTATATACGTAAAATGATCTCAAAGAGCAGGGTTATAGTTATGAAAATCTGCGTTGGAGTGTGATCTTCGAAAATGTTCCATGATTAATTTCACTTGTAACGGATTGAGCCTAATTGTTTGTTATACCAGTGTGGAGATGAAGATGAGTTCTTTTGAGACAAAAAATGGAACAGATTATCAAATAATAATTGAAAACTTTAGTAGAAAAAGTAGCAAGAGCATTATCTATAGAAAGGCAATGTTTTTCATATAGAACGTTGAAATTGGTTGTAATAAGTAAGTTGTTTAGTTTCATAGTCTACATAGACCACATAGTCTGCTCTACGAAAATTAAAGGCATAGGCGTGTTTATAGCACATATTTTCGGAAATTTTGGCATACTTACATGTAAAGGATACAGGTTGTTGGTAATAATCTAGATTAGAGAGAAGGTGATTACTCAGTGATATAATGAAATTATCCGCATCAGAATAAAAGATGAGATTAAGCTGTCTTACAAGATTGTTTGTGATAACACATGATTGGAAAAGATCAGAGACCTGATCTGTCTGAACTAATTTCAGCTTAGGTAAATTAAAATCACCCAAAATAACTATGACGGCGCTAGAGTTGAAGTGAGTATATAGTAAGCCATTTGATTACGATTTGAGATAGGAGTACTAGTGCAAATAAATTCGCAATGAGTGGTGGATGGCTTTTAGAAGGAGCAGATTTCAGACGAGTTGGTATTTCGAAAGGCGAGCAGTTGTTCCATCTCTATACCATCGTTACGGTAGATCTCATAGTCTTGGGTGAATAACTCCAAATTGTTATAATCAAATGATTTCGTTTTGGTAATATATTTGGTTAAATATTTGGATGGGTTAAGAACGATAGTTTCATAGTTTTTAAATTTGTTACGCATTCTTGAAAGTGCCAAATGCGCTCAGACCTTTAGTGGGAGGTATATGATATAAGATTGTTCGCAATATCAATGTTAAAATTTTCATATAAGTACGTGATAATTCAGCGAAGATCTTAAATTTTGTAAGAAGCTCTTTTCTCTGAGTAAAAACCATAATAATTTAATACTCTATATACAAGTAGAGTCGAGCTTATCATGTAAGTAGGCAAGTTATAACCGAACATTTTCGTATATTCTCCCACATCATCACTAGAATCAGCTAGCTGTTTGGTAATTTTGAGCACTGAGGAAACTATACGATCAATAAGAGCACGCAAAAAGATGTTAGATGAAATTGTGTACTATGAATTTGGGCTTGGGTAGGATTAAGTATGTAGAAACAAATGAAATTTGGGGTGGTTTAGTCGGGGAGGTTAAGGATTTTATACTTAGTACTTAAAAACTCTATTTCGAATCAGAAATAGGAGCATGGGTTTGTGTTTAAGGGTTAGGATTAACATTTTTGAACTTTATAGCAGACTTATGCTTAAATTTTTTTGATTTTTTGCTGGACTTACCTTTGAGCATAATTTTCTTGATCGTATGTTGAGGACCAGAACATACCGAGAATAATGGATAATGACTGGGTGTTTAGAATTTGCTTTAACGACTGCAGACGGCATTGTATTTTGAAAGGATTAAATTATGGTATTAATTATTATTTATGCCGGGAATGAATACGAAAAGCAGAGAGTGCTGACGAGAACATCAAGGTAATATGTTGGATAAGAAGTGTCAAATAGGTGATGATTAATGTCGGTTACGGAATGGAGCCCCGGACACGCAATACAACAATAATGAACATACGATACGTATGAATTAACATATGCTATGTTCGCAACATGGTTGGGTGTTGTGGAAATATGATATGATATGAAATAAAATCCCAAAGCAAAAGAAATGAGTTTTTATTCATGTTACTCCGACATATTTGAACCATAGGTCGTAAAGGATTTCCGAGGCTAATTTGGCCCTTAATGGATCAATATCAGCGCTCACATTCCCGAACGGGTTACATTAAGAAATGCGATAGGATGGGCTGGGTAAAAAGAGAATGATAAACGGCGACGTCTACTACAGTGAATGTTATCGACAGCAAAAGCAGCACTTATTTATGTGAAGATTCATTGTAAGGAGCAAACTTAGGCAAAATGTATTGAGTTTTCTGCTTGTGAACGAGCGCCGCGTAACAATCCGTATTAAGGCTAAATTTGTCAATATTAGCCTTATATGCGCACACAGCTCCACATAGGAAAAAGTCGGCGACACCAATGATGGCTTCTACGACAAGACCTACAAAAGTGATCTAGCTATAACGTTAAGATTGTCCTCGGTGATTTCAATGCAAAATTTGGAAGAGAGTTCATCTTTGGTAGTACTGTCGGGAGGTATAGCCTAGACGACACCTCCGATAATGGTCAACTATATTGACCATATTGCGATTGACGCAAGGTACTCCTCCAACATAACGGATTACCGAACCTTTCGAGGGCCAACATCGACTCGGACTATTAGCTTATTATAACCAAGGTACGTTTGCGGATATCCCGTACTGTGAAGAAGTTTAACGTTGGACGACTGAAATCGTAAGAGATTGCCAAATCCTTTTCCGATCGAGTCTCCCTTATTCTCTTAAGTGATCTTATGCCGCCAGCTTCAAATATCGAAGACTAGTGGCAAAAGCCATTAGAAATGCTGCCTTTTATGTGCTGGGTTTAACTCGGCCCCCTCATTTAAACAAGTGACAACAAGTGCCGCCAAACACATGCAGCTAAGCAAGATGCATACAAAGCTGCGCCGCATAGGACTAGATCTGGTCACGAGCAGAAGAGGAGAGACGAAGAAAGAGCATAAGAAGCGTGTGTTTAAGAAAATTGAGAGATGCTATCCCGGGAACAAGATTCGAAGGATTTACCAAAAGGTAAAAAAAAAAATGCCACGGTTATTAGCCCCGAACCGAAGCATGTAGATTCGAACAAGGTAACATCGTAGTAGAGTCGCAGTCGATGCTGAGGATTCGAAAAGAGCATTTCTATAGACTGTATAGCGATGATGATCAGCCAAATATGTCGTTAAGGCCAATAATCAGTATGGCTTCAGATCAAGAAAATTCACAATCGACCAAATATTCACAATACGTTAGATCTTGGATAAAACCGTGAGCTCTAAATTGATACACACTACCTAATCATCGAATTTAAGGTAGAGTATGAGAGCATATATAGGGACGAGCTATACAGTGCAATATATGGTTATCGCATTCCTGCCAAACATCCATTTGCAGGATGACCATGGAGAATTCATGCTGCTCCATCAACGTCGGTAAAGAACTCACCGAGACCATTAATACCAAAATAAGATTTAGACAGGACGATGACCTGTCATGCGATTTCTTTAACATCATTGTTGAAAGAATAGTGCAACAAAATTCACGCAGTAATACAACAAGCACAATCTTTCAAAGGTCTGTCCAATTAATAGCATATGCCGATAATATTGACTTAATCAGAAGAAAGCAGCGTGATATCAGTGGCGTTTTCGTGAGTATTGAAACGGAAACAACAAAAATTGTCAACGAGGGCAAGGCCAAGTATGTGCTATCAATCAGAAAGGACACCCAATACCGAAGTCTCGAAAGATATAACTTTGAGGTAGTTAAGGACTTTATACACCCACACTCCACTATTAATTCAAACAACGACACCAGGATTAAGATCAAACGAAGAATAACTCTTGACAATAGCTGCTTCTTTGGGCTAACAAAGCAATTGACTAACAAAGTCCTCTCTTCAACAACAAAAGTGACCCTACATAAATAAACCTTATAAAAAATGGATGAGAGTGCTCTGGACTGCTTTGAGAAAAATTCTTCGGGTGATTTTTGGTCCCGTCTATATAGACGGTGAGTGGAGGAGAAAATAAAACGGGCTATACAGCGACGTCGACTAAATCAAAAGAGTGAAGATCAAACGACTGAGATGACTTAGTCATGTAGAGCGAACCAATGCTCTAGTCCGAAAAGTCTTCGAATCCGCCCTCCAGTGGGAAACTGGAAGCAGCTAGTTAAAATTCGACCTGGCTGGAGACGCCTGTTGGTTAAAGTTAAGTAAGTTATTATGTTGCAAAGGATGTAGAACAAGCACAAGGGCCACCTTCTTGTTTTGCACGATATGTTATTGTAGAACTGTAGCTTTCTATGATATCTGGCTTCTTACCGTACTCATTGAATGAATGACTTTCATCAAGCCGAATTTTTGCGTCGGTATGTGACAATGGATGAAATTTGGCTCCATCATTTCACACCAGAGTCAAGCCGGCAGTCAGCTGAGTGGCGAGCAGGCGACGAACCTCGTCCAAAACGACCAAAAACTCAACAGTCGGCTGGCAAGGTTATGGCATTCGTATTTTGGAATACACATGGAATAATTTTCATCGACTATCTCCAAAAGGGGCAGACTATCAACAGCGACTATTAAATTGCGTTGTTGGAGCGTTTAAAGGACGAAATCGCAGAAAAACGGCCGCATTTGAATAAAAAGAATGTGCTGTTTCATCAATACAATACACCGTGTCACAAGTCGATGAAAACGATGCCAAAATTGAATGAATTCAGCTACGAATTGCTTTCCCACCCGTATCCCCCAGCGACTATTTCCTGTTCGCAGACCTCTAAAGAATGCTCGCCGGAAAAAGATTTAAGACCGATGAAGAAGTAATCGCCGAAACAGAGGCCTATATTGAGGCTAAACCGAAATCGTACTACAAAACTGGTATCACAAGATTGAAAAATCGTTTCGATCAATGTATCGCACTCGAAGGCAACTATATTGATAAATAAAGTTGAATTTTGAAAAAATTTTGTGTTTTACTATAAAATGGCACAGACTTTTCAGCCCATTATATTACAGCCAAATATTGCAATCTTAAATAATTGAATTATGGTAAATAATAAGTAGACAAATAATAAATATAATGTAAAGCATCAACATACTGCGCGCCCTGCTTGGTAGGGTCCAACGGGAAAAGAGGCACTTCAACAACTCGAAAAAAGAGGCAGTCGATGACACCGTTTTCTTAGGACATCTGCCACACGAATTGGAATCAAGGATAAGTCTGTCAATTCTTTCTAAGAGCCATTGCTGTGACGGCAAAATGTTGTCGCTGATCAATAATACTGCGTTTTCAAATGCAGTTTTTCACTTCGTCGGCCATTGTAATTGGCAAACGGCCTTAGCATCGTGACTGTGTTGGTCGATCAAACATGATTTCCTCCGAAATCATCGACTTGTATCGAAAATAGTGATGGCAAGAAGATGGAAGAGAATTTTGATTATGCAAATTTAGTTTAAGTGATCTTATAAATCGAGCTACAAATCCAAAAAAGCGAACTAGCTTTTGATATCTGCTAAATCGTAAAAAATGTTCTGAAAACTCATCCAAAACTATCTGCGCTGCCAAAACTACAGACTTGTTGGTTTGTATATTTACTATCTTGGTAGTTACCTTTTGTTCTGGCCAATTCGCGAAAGAAAAACCTTTTTTTCTTTTTTGCTTGAAATAGAACTAAATGGCTTATCTTAGTCCTTCGGATGTCCTGGTCGTAAAAGCAACTGTCGTCGTCCGTTGCCTGTTACAATATAAATGAAAATAAACCAGTATGAGTACTCTTGGTTCCCTTGGAAAACAAAATACATAAAAACTGATAGCAAAGATAACCTGGCTGTTGGTTATACACATGTGCGTTACTGATTATTATATTTACATAAAAAAAAAAAAAAATCATTACTAGATAAGGCAAAATGGGCCATGCAATTGGCGATCGCTATACTCGAAATAGGAGAGCACACATCTCCGAGTATTAGAAAAAAAAGAGGATGGACAAGCAGCGCGTATGCAAGTGCATCTAATCGGTGAACATACGAAGCAGGAGAGACACACATCTCCGTATGAACCACCGGTAAGACAAGCGGAGAAACACGACAAGTCCAACAAAATATGTGAATGAAGGGCACCGCCCACTTAATCGGCTGACAACGGCAAGCTTATCCTCGTGTCCCTGCCTCACCACATGAGTGGATCCCAATACCTTCATTCCACATACAAAAAAATATCCCGCACTCTTGTTCATTCTTACTCATACTTTAAAAACATTTCATTAGAACTTAGCACATGTCTACATCCAAATTCAACCTAACATCGGGAGCATAAGGATGAAGGAATTACGGAAGTCGTGCGTCTGTCGATCGCGTACATACGATGAAGGAGAGCAACACATCTTCGTACGTTGAACCAACAGATACTTCAAACTAAGTATGCGTATGGAGGGCACCATCCACTTCACCGGCTGCAATCATAGGACTGCACACCGTTAAATTAACTCACCACATGAGGAGGCCCATCTCGCGACGAAGGGGACCGCCTTATTCATCGGCCACAAATATCGGGCTGTAATCCTGTTACCTTACTTCACCGGGAGTGGCTCCTCACATCTCCATTACACACGGAAAAAGGAAAAATAGAACCACACACTTCCGTTCACAGTTATCCTACAACTCCGTCGTACTTAAGAAGAACTTATATCAGATGTGTACACATATATACCAAATATAATTCATATATAATAATAAACTACTATGTATAAATTGCTAATAAAAAATATGTGTTTATATAATTTTAATATATCTAAGGAATCACTCTGAGGTACATAACTAAATTGTGTATAAACATATGTATAACTGATCAAATAAGATAACACTAATTAATACTCCTGAAAACTCACACTTACTTATATAATTATAAAAGTATAAACAAATACTTAGTGAAAACTTACTGATAAAGTTACATAAATATAATATTCGAATACCAATCAGTATTCAGTTAAAAACTCAAAAATAACATTACATAATAAAAATATAAATAAAGGATACTAATGGTACTCAGTGAAATTAACTCACAAATAAAATTACTTGAATATAAAATATAAATTTCTAACAAAACAAAAGTACCAAAACATACTCGGTGAACAAGCTCACCTAAGTATAATGCCTATGTATAATAAAAATAAAAAATAATATTGGGTCTATAACTTAATTCTAAGAGATGGCGTAACTTGTATTACATTGTTATTATTCCATTGGAACATGCGTTGGAAAGCTACTGTCATTGTACGTCATTTCAGTATATGTCATTCATTTGAAGCGTAAACAACAATAATATTTCACTCAAATATGTCTAACTTTGTGCTTGAAAAAGTGTTTTTGCGGTTAGTTATTCTTCATTACTTTAATAGGAAGAAAACTGCTGCCGAAAGTCATCGTATTTTGGTGGAAGTTTATGGTAAACATGCGCTATCTGAGCGAACGTGCCAAAAGTGGTTTGCACGATTTAAAAATGGTGATTTTGGCTTGGAAGACGATGAACGATGATGAAGATGAAGACCTGGAAGCATTACTCTATGAAGATTATTGTCAAACACAAGAAAAGCTCGCAGAATCTTTGGGTGTCACTCAAGCAACCATTTCAAAACGTTTAAAAGCAGCTGGATATATGCAAAAGCAAGGAAATTGTGTTCCACATGAACTCAAGCCGAGAGACGTCGAAAGGCGATTTTGCATGTCCGAAATGCTGCTGGAACGCCATAAAAGGAAGTCACTTTTGCATCAGATTGTTACTGGTGATGAAAAATGTACGTCATGTGAAACCTGGCCAACCATCCAAATCAACGGCAAAGCCGAATTTCCATGGCGCAAAGGTAATGCTCTGTATTTGGTGGGATCAGATGGGTGTGCTATATTATGAGCTGCTAAAACCGGGTGAAACCATCAATAAACAACGTTTTAAGAGAGCAGTAGCCGAAAAACGCCCGGAATATGCAACCAGACGCAAGGCAATAATTTTCCATCATGACAACGCTCGGCCCCACGTTGCTATTCCGGTTAAGAACTATTTGATAAACAGTGGATGGAAAGTCTTACCCCAACCGCCTGATAGCCCAGACCTTGCCCCTTCTGACTACCATTTGTTCCGGTCGATGCAGAACGCCCTCACTGAAATACGGTTCACATCAGAGCAGAATATCAAAAATTGGCTTGATTCATTCTAGGCTACCAAACCGGCGCAGTTCTTTTAAGATGGGATCCACAAATTGCCAGAAAGATGGGAAAAAGTCATAGCTTCAGATGGGCAATACTTTGAATAATACTATTGTACATGTTTTTCTTAAATAAACGTTCAAATTAAAAAAAAAAAACGCACGAATTCTGTTATATACCCAATATAATAATATAATAATCGGTTAAAACTATCAGTTAAACGAAAAGTACTCCGTGAAATAAGCTCACAAATGAAATAATATAAATATAAAAAGATACCAATGGGTACTCAGTGAATTAAACTCACCTAAGTACTGTTCGCATTTATATTTCACAAATTAACCAAATTATAAAAAAATAATCCTTCACTTGAATAACACAACAACCGTCTACTCACGGTTAGATCTCACTACTTAATGAAAACTTCAAACTACTTTTAAATAGAAAACGAACGATCCATGATACACTGTCCCCACTTCTCATATTTCTTTTGAGAAAAGGACAATGCCAACAATTTTACAATCTTCATTCGAGTCATTTGTCAACAAATAGACAAAGCAGTTAATGCACATCAGGCACCAATTAATTCGCAGTAACTATTAGGAACAAAAGTTGCATTAAACACCTATGAAACAAAAGGATACAAAAAAAGAATTGTCACAAAAGGGTGAGCTGCGCAGCAACTCCCAACACAATGTAAAACAAAATAGACAAACAACACTCTACCCTATGTGTATTTGCATAGGTTCTGACAAATGGTAAACAAAGCAAAGATCGTAAATCATAAGGAAATAAAAAAATAATTGTCGGTTTATCAATTATGTACCGTAGTGCAGTTAAGTAAAGTAAACAACACAGGTATATTTTAACTTCATTTATTTTTCCTTACAATCGTCATATTTTCGTAATTACACCATGGCTTCATTTGATCTATCGCAATTATATTTTTATAGCTCGTATTCCGCGTTCTTCGTTGTGTGCCTTCGATATCAGATACAAGTTACCTGTCGTTAGGATATTCTTTTTTGACCACGAACGGTCCTTTAAATGGTGCCATTAGTTTTCTACTAGTTCCGATCGTCGCTTCCTGCTTTTTAATGACAACTAGGTCACCTTCCTGGTATATCCATGGTTATTTACGTCGTTTATCGTAATGGTACTTCTGTTGTTCTTGCGCTTCTCTGTTCTAAATCAGTAATCACTTCTGCAACTTGTTTAACTTCAACCCGCAACACAGCGTCTGATCCTCCTCTTGGCTCAACCCCCAAAAGGAGTTGACTCGGTGTTTTTTTGTTAACAACGTTATTGATTGCAAATTGGACTTGATGTATATTTAGGTCCCACAAACTTTCCTCTAGGGTGGAAGTCAGAAATGCATTCAGTACAGATTGATTTAAATGTTCCGTTTGTCCATTAGCTCTGGTCGTAGCTACTGCATTAAGGATGTGTTTAATGTTTATGGTTCCGCAGAAACGTTGGAATTCTTTTGATGTGAAAGCGCTTCATGAAAGCTGAAAGCTGAAAACGTATTTAAAGAATTCAGCAACAAGTTTTGTTGTGGTGCTCTTAACAGCGCAAAGAAATGTAAATTTAGTGAAAACGTCAATTGCGGCGATTATGAAGAGGTTACCACGTTTGTTTTTGGGAAAGGACAAAGATGGTCTACATGAACAGTTTTCATCGGTTAACAATCTCTAGGAGGTAGCCCTCGCATTTACCTCCTAGTCTCTTATTAAATAATCAGAATACAGCAAACTATGTATTTCCTCGCGTACTGACGTATGTTTGGAAACCAATAGTGAGAGCGAAGTCGACTAGAGTTTTCTCAGTAGCGAAATGGCACTGTTCATCATGAGCGGGGTGAACAGCTTGATGTCTCATACCTCTAATAACCAACCACTGATTCCCATGAGCAGTTTTACGTTATATCCGCCCGCCACGCCGTTGAGTAAATAATTTTTGTGTACGTTCTTTTCCTCTTCAGTATTCGGTGGGTTTTGCAATATGTCACGTTTCCGTATAATTTTTAGATCTGTCAAGTGTCCAGCAAGGACCCAATCAGCTTGCTCAGTCCGCATTACCACTCCACTCTCGTCTAGCTTATGGGTATTTCGACTGAGAGCGTCAACATGTTTCATGCGCTCGCCGGGTCTATAGTTAACCCCGAAGTCGTACTCCACAGAACCCCCCATAAATATGACACCAAGTGTTAACACCTGAGTGTTGACACCAAAAAAATTATTTGCCACTCACATAGCCCCAAGTGCGAGAACATTAGTTAATTGCTAACTTTCGAGCTAAAAACAGCGCAATGAATAGTGGAACTGATATTACAGTGTCTTCTTATGATTAATACGTGTTTGGAAGATAGAAAAGATAGTAAAAAAAAGAAAGAATCGAATTTGGGCAAAGGATTGGTATCTAAAGCGCACTAAATTTTCGCACGTGGGACTTCTAAGAGAATTGGAAGAAACTTCACCTGGAGATTATAAAAATTTTCTAAGTATGGATATTGCCACATACCAAGAGTTCCTTCTTTTATTGGAACCATTGATTAAAAAACAAAATACGCATATGAGAGACGAGACGAAAGACTTTCAGCTACTTTGCGGTTCCTCGCATCCGGACAAAGCTTTCAAGACTTAAAATTTTTAACAGCTGAAAACATATATAAAGGTATTTGTTTTATTTAATTTAAATTCTGAAGTAATGCAAAACTATAAACCAAATAAACTTCAAATTAATAGAAGAAACCATAACAAAAACAATAATTCAAATAAACAAAGCGATCGAAGTAAGAAATGATTAAAAACCTTTTCTACTAATAAGAAGTATGGTTAAATAAGTATTGAAATGACTGAGGTCTTCCCTGATTTATTATTTGACTGTTGGAAAAGTTCGGTGGTGTTGGAGAACTATATTCACTAGCCACATGTGTTCCAGTCGATATTACAGAATATGGTGTAGAAGATCTAGTCACTGTTGAATTTCTTGGTACGGAGTGAAGAATGAAATTAGCAGCTGGTTGTCGTGAAAACTGAGAGTATGGGTTTCCTAAACTTGCCGGTAAATTTTTTACGGAGTCTACGGTTAGCCTTCCTAATTGTCCTTGCCAAAGTATTTCCTCGATGGCTCTTTTGGCAAACATTTTTTGATCATTTTCCAACTTCCTAAAAAGTACAGCCCAAGACTCCGAATAAATGATCGATTGCTTACAAAACATATATATGTAGCAAGTGAAATATGCAATTTGAATATTTCTTGTTTTTTTTTTTTTTTTTTTTTTTGTATTGTAACATTCTTTTAGATACCAAGAACTTAACAAGATTGGAAGTTGTTGGCTACAGATTTTGAAAAAATGTGGAACTTCCCTAATTGCATTGGAGCCATCGATGGCAAACATAATAGAAATAAAAAAAAAAAGCCATCAGGATCAGGATCTTATTATTTTAACTATAAGAAAACAATTAGTGTTATTATGATGGCTATCGTCAACGCGAATAATGACTTCATGATTGTTGAAGTAGGAACAATTGGAAGAGTTTCTGATGCTGGTGTATTTGCTCATACGAGATTCAAACAAAATTATGATAACGAGGAATTAAATATACCAAGGCCTGAAAAAATTCCTTTAAGTGAAGAGTCGTTTCCATATGTTTACGTTGCAGATGATGCATTTCCTTTATTAGAAAACCTAATGAAGCCCTACAGTCGTAAGCAATTGTCTAAAGAAGAAGAAGTATTCAACTATAGGCTATCACGAGAAGAATTGTGGAAAATGCTTTTGGAATATCATCCAGCCGATTCAGAATACTTTTAAGTACAATACTAGGTGGAGTGAAAAGTAACCTCCTTGACGACCAGAATGCGCTGCTACTGCAAAAAAAGGTTATGGTGCTTTGAATTCATATTTCGGCCGGCATGTCAAATTTCAGTGCGATACTGTCTTTAGTTTTGTTTTGACAGCGAATTGTTGTTGACGTGTTTGGCATCATGTTGAGTATGGACAAAAACGATTTTCGTTCTCTCATAAAACATTATTTTTTGAGAGGCAAAACGGCGAAGGAAACAAAAGAAAAGTTGGATAAATATTATGGGATTACATTGTCAAATATTGGTTTCGAGAGTTTCGTGGTGGCCGCAACTCCACTACCGATCAAGTCCGCAGCGGCAGACCTCCGATGCGGTTACAGAGGACAATGTCAAACAAATACATGAAATGATGTTGGCTGACTGGAAAGTGAAGGTGCGCGAGCTAGCAGATAGCACAAAGATTAATACTGAGCGCAGACGTCATATTTTGGGCAATATGAAAAAGTTATCCTGCTGCTGGGTGCCGTGCATATTTACTCCTGACCAAAATCACGAACGCCAGAGCACTTCAAAAGAGTGTTTGGACTTGCTGATGCGGAATCGGGCGGACTTTTGCCGTCGATTGGTAACTGTTGAAAACCAGAGAACATAATGAGTGCCTGGCAGGAGTGTTTCGAAGCAGCCGAGGGAGGCTCGAGGCTATGGCGTCAGTTTTCTGGGATTGTCATGGCATACTCTTCGTAGACTACCTCTAAAAAAGAAAAACCAAGTACCAAAGTGTTGGTACATATATATCGTGCACACCAGCTTCCGATTTTTCACTTCTTTTTATTTTCTGCAGCTCTCGCCTATATGAAGACAGCATGGAAATTATTTTTCTTTTTACTACTTCCACTGTTGCGATTGACTCAAATTCTTTATATTTAACCACTAGAGTTTCCCAGGCCTTAATTTTTCTATCGCGATTCTTATAGTCCATACTTTTATCCTTCCACAATTCTGGATGGTCTTGATAAATTTTGATGAAATCCTTCCAAAAATCATTTTGTCTAACCGACATTTCGAATAAAAATGATTTCTCACTAACTAACTAAATATTTGATGATAAGCTACTATGTTTACTGAAAACAACGAAATGTTCGCACACTTCGCCATACACATGACACATGCGTTGACACCGTAAAAAAAAAAAAATCAAAATGTTTTGATATTCATAACCCTTGTGTCAACACTAAGAAATCGGTGTTAACACCTATGCTATTCACGAATAGCAATGGATTTTCCCGTTCCGGGTTTTACTTTTCCCTGCGTGATCTCAAATCCCAGAAAAGCAGTTTTGTCCATAAGAAAAGCACATTTTTTTAGGTTAAATATAAATCCTTCTGCTCTTAGTATTTCCAGTGTTCTCCTTAATCCTTTTATAGCTTCGGGAACTGTTTTGGCATGGAAAAGAATATCGTCAAAGTAAAATGCGGCAATATTTTGAAGAGGACACAATACACGGTTGATAAATCGTTGGTAAGCCCTTGGTGCGTTACATAGGCTAAAAGGCATACGTTGAAGTATGTTGAAGCATAATTTGTCGATCTGATCGTCGATGCGCGGTAATGGGTGTTGCTTCTCAACAACTGGACTAGTTATCGCTAAGATATTCCTAAGTTATCACAGTAACGACAACTAGTCCAAAAAACATTCACAAATTAAAATCACAGCCACTTTGCCAACAAATGTACTAAATATGTGCTAAATATATGTATACTACCTATGCAGTTATGTACTCATATTAGTATTAGACACATGAATGTATTTAGTGTCAAATTAAAAAGTATAAATGTATTAGAGAAGTATGTACAAAGTAGACTAATGTAAGTGGTAAGGTCATTGACCATGGATAATGTAAAAAAAAAGCTGATAGGTTTCCTCTTAAAGACCAACAGATTGTTCTTCACTCTTGTATATCACATCAGCCGAGATAGGCCAATAAACTAATTATAACTTTTAAAGATTTTTCCTTTTTTTATTATTTCATTTTTTTCGCTCAAACCACAATTATTCCTGACGGAACCTCAGTGCAGGAACAATGGGTGACAGTCTTTTTTTAAATTTTGAATTTAATTTTCTAAAGTCTATGCATAAACTTTTTCCCCATTCTTCTTGGTGACCAATAACATTGGAGAGGCATAGTTTGATTGAGACTCTCGGATTAAGTTATTGTCTTAAAGTTCCCATACTATTGTCCGAAATTATAGATAAACATTCTCGTTGATTTATTTTTAAATTTTTTTCGTTCGAGGTCCGCTCTTCTTCGTAAGGATGGCCCCTTGCGAGAACCGATTTTTTTTCATGTTTATATCTTCGTCTGAGAGATTACAAGCTACTATATTAGTCATTTCGTTCTCGTCCACGCGAACAATTCCTCGAGGTAAACAAATTTTCTAGGCCTTCTGATGGTCGTACTGCTGCAACTATAAGAACATCTACGTTATTTTGACGGGCTCTTACTGACACCACATTGATAGTTTTCGGGGTTAAATACACAGGTCCTTCTGTTCATAGAATAATTTTTCATACTTGGAGGTTTATCGCAATTTGACATAAGTACATCGGTTTCCATCAGAAATGACGCGATTTATCTGTTTTTATTACTTCAACGTTCGGAAGTTCAGTAAGACTGACCAACTAAAAGCCTGACGTTCTGGAATTCGTCTGCTACAACCCACACATTTATTATATCTTCGACTTCATAAATCTTTAACCCATTTTTGCTTGAGTTTTTTTTTAATCAGCAATTACTGGAAACTTTTATCAGTGACTTCTTATAAACTTACTAATGTTTATGCTTGACTCAAACCTTTTTATGCACAGAATCCATAAAAAGCGCTGTTCCCAAATGGGAACACCAGGCACGAATGCGTGCATGAAGGTCCTGTCCCAAATGGGAACACCAGCCTGAACAAAATTATAAATTTCAAGTAGCTGTACAAGAATAAGTAGTATTACAAAAAAGAAAACGTTTTTATTGGCATGAGATTACAATACATATCATTTTTATGTAACTTGATATTATTTGAAACAGTTTTCATGCAAGGCAATTTTACATTTTTTCGGGCATTTTTCTTACAAACAGCGCACATCCCTTGCTTTGGAGCAGTCTGCAGCCAATGGTCTCTACCATCGTAGCTTACAGAATCAAACGTACTCTTAAGAAGCGGTTTTGATAATTAGGGTCGCCCACCTACGCTTGGAGAAGTCGCATACTTTGTTAAATAGGTTTGCACAATCTTCCTTCTAAATGCTAAGTTATCTAGAGGTTCACTTCCCGTGTTTCTTTTATATTGCTGCCACGCATTTTGCAGTGCAACGTCGACGAAGTTTATGAAAATAGGACACCACCATTTTTTAGAACGTATTGAAACACGGTATTCACTCACATTTTGGTCCATGTGATCCACTCCACCCATGTTTTCGTCGTATCGTGCAATCGTATTAGGCCGCGCTAAGGGATTTTCTTTTTTTCAGTCTGTGACCACCTTCACAGTTGTAGAAGGGTTAGCAGGGTCACAAGTGCTAATGATGTACACTGCTCTTTTATCATTCCATACTACGACTAACAAACCAGAATTTATGTCGTGATGTAATCAGATAAGCCTCTCGGTTTTTTTCCTACTGATTTCTTATCTGGAAGTGGACATTTTCGAAGTCTATTCCACATAATTGTTCCAGTGTATGTATCACATTCCTTTGGATTTTAATATATTTGCTAGTGAAATAGTGGAGAAAAAACGATCAGCGTAGATTTTATAGGGGCTTTTGGCAGTTTATGTACGAGTGTCAGCACTACATGTTGACCAAGACCTGTAAAAATATAAAAGAACACAAGCCGGTATTAGTACTCTTGGTTCTCTTGGAAAGTAAAATACTTAAAAACGGATAGCAAAGATATCATGGCTCTTGATTATACACATGTGCGTTACTAATTATTATATTTACTTAAAAAAAAAAAATCATTACGAGATCAGGCAGAATCAAGGGCCGTGCAAATGGCGATCCCTATACTCAAAGTAGGAGAGCACAAATCATCGAGCATTAGAAAAAAAAGGATGGACAAGCAGCGCGCATGCAAGTGCATCTAATCGGTGAAAATACGAAGCAGGAGAGACACACATCCCCGTATGAACCACCGGTTAGACAAGCGGAGAAACACGACAAGTCCAACAAAATATGTGAATGAAGGGCACCGCCCACTTCATCGGCGGCCAACAGCAAGCTACTCTTCGTGTCCCTGCCTAACCACATGAGTGGATCCAAACACTTTCATTCCACATACAAAAAAATATCCCGCACTCTTGTTCATTCTTACTCATACTTTAAAAACATTTCATTAGAACTTAACACATGTCTACATCCAAATTCAACCTAACATCGGGAGCATAAGGATGAAGGAATTACGGAAGTCGTGCGTCTGTCGATCGCGTACATACGATGAAGGAGAGCAACACATCTTCGTACGTTGAACCAACAGATACTTCAAACTAAGTATGCGTATGGAGGGCACCATCCACTTCACCGGCTGCAATCATAGGACTGCACACCGTTAAAATACCTCACCACATGAGGAGTCCCATCTCGCGACGAAGGAGACCGCCTTATTCATCGGCCACAAATATCGGGCTGTAATCCTGTTACCTTACCTCGCCGGGAGTGGCTCCTCACATCTCCATTACACACGGAAAAAGGAAAAATAGAACCACACACTTCCGTTCACAGTTATCCTACAACTCCGTCGTACTTAAGAAGAACTTATATCAGATGTGTACACATATATACCAAATATAATTCATATATAATAATAAACTACTATGTATAAATTGCTAATAAAAAATATGTGTTTATATAATTTTAATATATCTAAGGAATCACTCTGAGGTACATAACTAAATTGTGTATAAACATATGTATAACTGATCAAATAAGATGACACTAATAAATACTAAAAACTTACTGGTAAAGTTACATATATATAATATTCGAATACCAATCAGTATTCAGTTAAAAACTCAAAAATAACGTTACATAATAAAAATATAAAAAAAAGGATATTAATGGTACTCAGTGAAATCAACTCACAAATAAAATAACTTGAATATAAAATACAAATTTCTAATAAAAAAAAGGACCAAAACATTTGGGAACAAAGGTTGCTTTGAATACCAATGAAACAAAAGGTTACAAAAAAAGAATCTTCACAAAAGTGTGAATTGCGCAGCAACTCCTAAGACAATGCAAAGCAAATTAGACAAACAACATTCGACCCTATGTGTATTTGCATAGGCTCTGACAAATAGTTAACAAAGCAAAGATCGTAAATCATAAGAAAAGAATAAAATAATTGTCGGCTTATCAATTATGTACCGTATTGCAGTTAGGTAAAGTAAATAACACAGATATAAGCTAATCGCAAGCGACCAAATCTACTTCATAACAAGACACGCGAAATAATGATCCAGCAAATTCCCAGTATCGATCTTACCAGGTACAGTGCACATGGAACCAATGCATCTTTTGAATAACAACCTGTGGGAAAGCATCATATTGCACCTATAGAAAAACAACAGGAAGTGTCCGGTCGCACGAGGGAAATTCTTTAGAATTAGATTAGAATATAAGTAGATGTAAGAAATTAGTTCACTCAGTTTCTGAAAAACCTGGAAACAATAAAGAATTTTTTTTTTTAAATAATTGCAGCGAATTATTATTAACTGGCGCCCGAGCAGGAACCATTTTTAAAGAAAAGTACGATAAAATTATTGGGTTTGTAATTTAATTCGTGGGGCCGAGCGATGTCATGATGAAAAATTATTGCCTCGTGTCTGGTCGAATATTCCGGGTGTTTTTCGGCTACTGCTCTTTTCAAACGGATTAATTGTGTTCGGTAGCGTCGTCCACTGATGGTTTCACCCGGTTTTAGTAGCTCATAATATAGCACACCCATCTGATCTCACCAAATACAGATCATTACCTTCGCACCATGGATATTCGGCTTTGCCGTTGATTTGGCTGGTTGGCCGGGTTTCACATACGATTTTTTGCGCTTGGGGTTGTCGTAATGGATCCATTTTTCACCACCAGTAACAATCCGATGCAAAAATGACTTCCTTCTGTAGCGTTCCAGCAGCATTTCGGACATGCAAAACCGCCTTTCGACATCTCTCGGCTTGAGTTCATGTGGAATCCGATTTCCTTGCTTTTGAATATATTCAGCTGTTTTTAAACGTTTTGAAATGGCTGCTTGAGTGACACCCAAAGCTTCTGCTAGCTCTTCTTGTGTTTGGCAACAATCTTCATAGAGTAATGCTTCCAGTTCTTCATCTTCATACTTTTTTGGCTGCCTAGGACGTTCATCGTCTTCCAAGCCAAAATCACCACTTTTAAATCGTGCAAACCACTTTTGGCACGTTCGCTCAGCTAGCGCATGTTCACCATAAACTTCCACCAAAATACGATGACTTTCAGCAGCAGTTTTCTTCATATTAAAGTAATGAAGAAGAACTCCCCGCAAAAACACCTTTTCAGGCACAAAGTTTTACATATTTGAGTGAAAAAAAAAAATTGTTGTTTACGCTTCAAATGAGTGACATATACTGAAATGACGTACAATGACAGTAGCTTTCCAAAGCATGTTCCAATGTAATAATAACAATGGAATAATACAAGTTACGCCATCTCTTAGCAAACCGCACGAATTAAGTAAAACGAGTAACTAATGACATAACTTGTACATCATCCTAAGAACGCTATAAAATTAGTAAAACGAGTAACTAGTGACATAACTTGTACATCGTCCTAAAAATGCAATAAAGTCAAGTGAAAGAAAGAAAAAAAAAATTAACGTGCACATAGTGAACCGTCCCAAGAAAGCGGTGTGTAATTTAATGAATTTAATGTGCACAGAGTAACACTTATCGTCCTAAAAACACGATGTGTTCGAACAAATACAACATATACTAGTGCGCGAACATTTGCTTGAGTGAACTAAGAATCCACCAAGCAGTTCCATTTTTAAAAATGATCAAGGCACCGGAGTCATCGCGGGAAACAGCGAATAAAACGGGAATTACCTAATCATCGGATGGTATTCTAACGAAATGGTCCAGAAAACCGTTATTTTAGTTTTGTAAGTGAAACTATCTTATTTAAAATATTCAATGCAATTATTATAGAACACTATAAAACCTTTTATAAGAGACTTAAAATACTTCATATGAACTTTCTTAATAAAACTAAAAAATTTTCCTGTGCAAAAACAAAAACATATTGTAGATAATACAAAAATATTTTAGTATACATAAGTATATATTGTAAAATTTTTATCAAAAAAGTGTTAAATCTATTATGTTAAACTAAATCTTACTTATTAAAAAACAAAAAATTTATAATAATTTTTTTTAATAAATAAAATTTTTAACAAAACGCCAACCGAAAACGCTCTTCGTCCCCCTATCCTTAACCCGGATCGTCCTAACACAACACCCAACACCTCTCCTGAACTAGAATCTTTAATAACTGCTATTGTGTATCGTTCCCTAGAAGGCTAAGGCAGGCAAATAATAAATTCCATAGTAAACCCAAATTCATACTGGATAAATGCAACTGACCAATGCATAAATCCAGAGCATATCAATCAAATAACAGAATTAGACAAGATACTCGATATGATACGAGCACTTAGAGACTTTTCAGGAGTTCCGGGAAAATACAGCTCCTGGAGGAAAAGCGTTGAAAGAATTTTAAGAATTTATGAGCCCATCAAGGGATCTCCAAAATACTTTGGAATATTAAGCGTAATCAGGAACAAAGCAATGCAGATATTGCACTTGAGTCTTATAATACACTCCTGAATTGGGAAGCAATATCTCGCTGCTTAACTCTGCATTATGCTGATAAGGAAGATTTAGGGACACTCGAATATCAGACGACGTGCCTAATACAAGGCAACGATACCATACAAGTGTTCTATCAGTCGGTATACTCCCATTTATCCTTGATGCTCAACAAAGTACCTGTCATGCAGATAAGTCCTGAATCTATGTCCCTACTAATTCGGTCTTATAGAGACAAAGCGCTCGACACCTTTGTTCGCGGCCTAAAAGGTTTAACGCTTGAAAACCAAAACTATAGTGCAAATTATGCCATGAATAATCAAGGAATGAATAAAAGATTAAATAACGCACCACCAGCAGTTTCTAACGGAAAAAATACTATCTTCAACCAGCCTCAAAATCATAATCAACCCTTCTACCAGCAATTAGTAAATTTTCCACAAGATAATGTAAATTCTAATCAAAGACAAACTCCATTTCACAATTAACCTATATCTAGACCCCCTAATCATCAGCAAACGACTAATCACCGGCAATATCAACCAAACCAACAGAATAGAGTAGAACCAATGGATACCTCTACTATACAGTCTAGAAACATTAATTCTCAAAATCGAACGAATACGAATTTTCAACAAGCCCAAAAACGTTCAAACCCTTCACAACAATTGCATGTTATTAACAAGGCTCAAAGAACTTTCCATACTAATACACAAGAAATAGAAGCCGAACCTAATTGCGAATCTGATCAAACCCTAATACATTACGTTCAACCGGATAGCGATGAGAACCTTAAAATTTGTGATGAACTGCAAGATCTTAATTTTTTAGATTAGGAAGCTCTGCGCTTCCTTATTACGAGTTTAAAGCGAAAAGCGGAAAACAACTTATATTCCTGTTGGATACGGGATCCAACAAAAACTTCGTTCAACCCTGCTATGTCCGTAACCCAATCCTAAACCAAAGTCCATTCTTTGCCAATTCAGTAAATGGTAAAATAAGAATCACCCATCATGCAAACTTAGAAATTTTGGGATCTAAAATGGGTCAAATAAAATTTTTCATCTTGGATGGACTCAAGATTTTAGATGGAATCATTGGAAATGATACATTGAAGGAATTGGGAGCCGTTATTTATACGGATAAAGAACTAGCTTCCCCCTTAAACAATTAAAAGCAGAAACAGTCAACAATTTAGATATTTGAACGACACACCCGTTTATTGCCGACTCTATCAATATCCAAAAGCTCTTAAAAACAAAGTTGATAAGCAAATCAGCGAACTATTAGAAAATGGCATTATTCGTCCATCAAAATCTCCTTATTATTCCCCAATCATCATAGTAGGAAAAAAACTTGATGCTTCAGAAAAGATTAAATATCGCTTAGTAGTAGACTACAGGAATCTTAACTTAGTCACCATACCTGACCGCTACCCTATTCCTGAGATTAACGACGTATTATACAATCTCGGAAAATGCAAATATTTCTCTGTAATAGACCTTAAGAGTGGATTCCACTAAAATCCTCTTAAGAAATCTGATCTAGAGAAGACGACGTTCTCCATTAACAATGCAAAATACGAGTTTACTCGTATCCAATTCGGATTGCGTAAAGCTCCATCAATATTTCAACGCGCGGTGGATGACATTCTCAGAGAGCAAATTGGCATCAAATGTTACGTCTACATAGACGACATCATTATTTTCAGTAAAACTGAAGATCAACATTTCACCGATCTAAACATAATATTCGAAACACTAAATCAGGCCAATGTTAGAGTACAAATGGACAAGTGTAAGTTCTTGAAATCCGAGGTCGAATTTTTTGGATTTATAGTCAGCTGAAAAGGTGAAGGAGGAGTATAATCACGAACTCAAGTATACTCCAGGTAAATCCAACGTTGTTGCGGATGTATTAAGTAGATGTCGGCCCACCAAATTGTCACCAAACAACATCAATTCCCTTACTCCCACACTTTACAGCGGCGACAGTTCAGCACACAACTTAATTTCTACAGTAGAAGCACCAATTCAGCAGACATATTATTACACAAAAGAAAATCTTATAAGGATATTCAAACGTTTCCTAGACCCTAACGTTAAAAATGGTCTCGCAGCCCCAGAACGAGTAATGGATATAATCCAAGAGATATATCCACTTTTTAAACTATAAAATAGTTTACTATAAATTCAAATATATATAGAAGATATTCAAACAGAAAGCAAACAAAACGAAATAATAATAACAACTCATAATAGAGCACATAGAGGTCCACAAGCAAATAAAAACCAAATCATCGAAAAATTCTATTTCCCTAGCATGATTAAGAAAATAAAAGCAATTACTGATTTATGTTCAATATGCAAAATGCAAAAATATGAACGGCATCCAAACGACCCCAAATTAAATAATACCCCAATCCCCAAATATCCTGGTCATACGATACACGTAGACATTTTCTCACCTCAATACACATTTGGTATTAACTTCGCTCGATATATTTACTTAATTTGCAATTGTAAAATTAATAACGCCTAAAGCTATAGAAGATATAAGCCCTCTTCGCGACATAATTTTTCAATTCGGTGTTCCCGAATACATTGTCATTGACAATGAAAAGTCGTTTAATTCCGAATCAACTTTGTTCATGTTGAAAAAGAACTCAACATCAATGTCTTTACGACTCCCCCTTACAGGAGTGAAATAAATGGTCAAGTGGAAAGGTTCCACTCTACAGTATCTGAAATTATCCGCTGCCTTAAGGCAAATCATAATAATATCCCATTCAAAGAACTCCTGGAAAAATCAGACAACGAGTACAATCTTCTTCTCCACTCTTCTTCTCACTCCACCACTAATCTAAAATAGGTAGACCTATTTTTGGCAGATCTGTAAATTTTGGACCACTAGATTATGACAAAACCCGCCTTAGTAATATAGAGAAACTAAAAAAAAACAACAAAAAGACCTAAATTACCATAAGAAAAGAAAACATACAATAAAAACCTGTAATCCTGGAGATAAAATATACGTAAAACTCAATAAACGAGTAGGAACAAAACTTACTAAACGGTATAACGAAGAAATTATGTTAGAAAATAGGAAGTCAACTATAAAAACTCAATCAGGGTAAATAGTACACAAATTGAAATTGAAATACTCGATTATTCCACTTACACACTTAATTACAATAGATGCAGGACAAGCAAAAATAAAAAATGGAGATCTTAAGCTCATACATCGCATTGATGTTAAACAATATGACACTTTTCTGATAGATGTCAACCAAACTATTAACAATATCATTCCAACTTACCATCCTATCTATCACCTACTGAATCATGAAGTAATCCAAATAAATGAAATCCTAAAAACAATAAAAGCCATAACACGTAAAAGAAGCCGAAGAGCGTTTAATTTTTTAGGCACGGTATGGAAATACATAGCCGGAAGCCCAGATCACGAAGATCTTGAAATTTAAACAACCCATATAAATAATGTAACAGTAAATAACAATAAACAAGTAATTATAAATGAAATATATAATAAGAATAAAAATATTAACTAATATTGTACAACTAAACTTTTATACATATTAAGAATTCCAATGACAACAAATAAGACATAATAGAATTGTTATAAAACCAGTAAAAAAGAATAATAAAGTACTTCAATTGAATTATAATGGAATATTAAAACACAAAGATGAAATCTATGGTATAAAATAAAAATGTCAAATTTACAATACACTAACAATATGTAAGCAAAATCAAATACTAGATTTAAGAAATGATACATGTATACCTAAGCTATTAAGTAATGTAAATTCAACATGCTCGACAACCAATGGTGTTATGCTCATCAATGACTTCACAGGAACAATAACTCTAGACAATGCAGATCAAGAACTCAGTAAAGATCAACAATCAGATATACAGAAATGCTAAAGCTCCTCAAATCCAAGTATTACCAGCAACCTTCCAACTAACCTCAGTGGAAAACAATTTCATCAAGATACTATCATTAGATGCTCTAAGTTAATTACACCTCAACAACACCAAAATGATTGATTTATTAGCATCGGAAAAACATTTATACCACTACACCCATTATGGAATAATTATAATATCTGTTGTTATTGTATAGTTTTAGTAGTATTCAAATGCAGAAAAGATAGCAAATCCGTTACTATCATAAAAATAGATAGATCAAACGATGACCCCGTTGAATATTTAAATTCCCTAAGTACTACAAAGGCATTGACTTCAAGTACCATGACCCTACCCAATATCTACAATGCTCCATTTTTTTGAATGTGGACATTCAACTTTAGAGGGGAGGAATTAATCGCAAGCGACCAAATCTACTTCATAACAAATTCCCAGTACCGATCTTATGTTACCAGGTACAGTGCACATGCCAGCCAACGCATCTTTTGAATAACAACCTGTGGGAAAGCATCATATTGCACCTATGGAAAAAAAAACAGGAAGTGTCAGGTCGCACGAGGAAAATTCTTTAGAATTAGATTAGAATATAAGTAGATGTAAGAAATTAGTTTACTCAGTTTGTGAAGAACTTGGAAACAATAAAGAATTATTTTTTTTAAGATAATTACAGCGAATAATTATTAACTTATATTTGAACTTTATTTCCCAACTTGCAATTCAGACTCTATCTTTAAAACCCTGTTGGTAACGAATATTTCCCACAATAAAGTAACACAATCTCTGAATCCGACCAAACAAAATTCTCTTTAATGTCTTCGCCTAGACTCGACAGAATCTTTTGCACCAAATCGAAAAGTAACACTCTATTCTCGGCAGTAAATTCTTTTTAATCTGAGCTAACTTGGACTCAAAAAATTGCACTTAACTTTGCCAAAAGTGCCTTTGGTCCGTTGATACACAGCACATTTATTTAGAAATCCAGAGATCTCGCATTATGATTTTTCCCTTTACAACTATTGGTTTTATAAAATCTAAGAGATTGAAGATTTGTGCAAGTTTTGACAGTACTGTCCTTTTCGTAATTAATTATCTTCTGTAAGATTCCATACGATACTTAAAGTTGATTAAAGCTCGTTGCCAGAAATCTCGTCTAAAGGATCATTACTGCATCACTTTCGTTAATCAAATCCGGCAGTCTGAAGAATGTGTATAAATCTTATAAGCAAAAAATCTCCCCTTGTGATCATATCATCCATATAAAAGTCTTCGTCTATAACTTTCGACACTAATGGAAATTGTGATACATTTTCATCTGCAAACCATTTTAAACATCTTGTAGTAAGGTAAAGGGCTGTACATACCTTTTTGGATTTTTTTTACTTCTAAAACGAAATTTAAATCATATTGATGCGGTACCAATAAAAAATTCCCCCAAATTTTCGAATAAAAAAAAGAGTTTTATTTCGCAGTTGATTCGCTCTTTTATACAATTTACATACAGCTTAGATTCCCAAATATTCAAACATAGAAAATTCATCGAAAAAAAGTGATTAAAATCTTCGGTAGATGAGCCGAGAATTATTTTATACTGGTTGGAAAAGAAGTCTCCAAAGGCTTAGGTATTAAAAAACAAAATTTTTTTTTTCTTATATTTTATTGGTCTATAACTTTACTTGATAACGAGGTGGATGCAACTGTGATAACCTGCTCTACGCAATAACCTCGTAATCTCTGCATGTAAAACAGCTGATTTTTCTTTGCATTGGTACGTATATGGTCAATAACCCTTTTTGCATCTTACCATTTGTGCCATACTGTTCATTTATAATGTATGTACTAATATTGTTACATTTGTTAACAATGCCCCCTACTTTACATTGTGGGAACGGGATGCCTCTATAGAGGCATAGAAGCCTTCGAAAATCGCCTTAGTAACATGTGGGTGCGTTCGCTCGTTATCCATGGCTACCTGATGCAACGTTCATAAAAAAAAAACGTTGAGACAAAATGAGGGATTGGTGAAAGAAAATATTTTAAATTCGACCTGACTATTTGCAGTACATGTTGATGCTTCTCCTTTTCCTGTCACATTTGCTTTCACCCTCTGCTTCTTTAAGTTTAGCACCTGTGCGACATTTTCTCTAATAAAATTTGCCTCTGACCCTAAGTCTATTAAGGCTTTCAAGACATGGTGCTCCCCGCTAGCAGAAAAAACTTTTACTAAAGCGGTGGCTAATAGCACTTGGGATCGCATTTGGTTGAAATGCGCATTAAGAGTTTGGGTTTGTGAATTTAAAGGTCCTGTTTTCTCATTGGGCCTGTTAGATTGTGTTGGAACATTTGTATTTTAAATAAAATTCAACCGGTATCCCTTGATTTGAGAGTACAAGAATACATACATTGGTCGTATCGTGCAGTGACCTGAGTGATTCCGCAGATTTATGAGTGACCCTTTGTTGCTCTACTAAAATTCTGAGCTTTGTGTTCACAACCTTAAGCTTGTTATGATAGAGCTCTTTTCATATTACCCACGCAGATGCATACGTTTTCTTGTCAAACGGGAGGTTAATAATAAGATCCGCAGCCTTGCCACAGACATGAAGTTTACGATACTGTACGTAGCTTTTGAATCTCAGACAGATCAACGTTTTGATCAACCATGCTTCCGAATAAGCTGACAAATTTCCACCTTTCTTCTTGTTTACCGGAGAATGGCTTTATTTGAATTGGTGGAAGACGGATGTGCGACAAGTGGCGTTTAGCCAAGAAACATCAAGATAATCACTGCTTTGCTCTGTGAATTTATCCATATCATCGCTTAGCATGCCCACAAACGCAAAATAAACCCATTTTATTTTGAAAGACGTCTCCACTTCCCATTATTTGTCCCTAAATGGATCAGACACATTACCGACGATCGACTCGCGATACTTCTAGTTTAAAGCCTTCTTCGATTTCGGCTAAGCATGCACTCACATTCCCCCTTGACTTACGCGCTTCAAATTCTTTCTTGAACTCATCAAAATCCGTTTCGAGTTCTTTTAAAAAAAGATCTTGTTTTCCAACATATTTCGCGATTTTTGCTATTTTGTTAAAATGTATTTGTTTTTTTTTTTTTGTAAGGCTTGTATGCTATCATAATCACATGGGCTCTCATATGGACATTAAATTTGTATTTATGTGTACATAAAATTTCTTTAAAATATTTTATTTATACATATTTTACAAAAAAGGCAACTCAAAATATGAACTTTTTACCTTATCTTTTCCGTCCAGTTGTTGGCGATCGCAGATAACAGTTGAGTTCTTTAAAGCTGTTGTTCGTTGCTGTTCTGCACCGTTGGCAAGATACAGTTGAGCTCCTTAAAGCTGTTGTTAATTGCAGTTTTTTGTTTTTTTTTTTTCCACCGTTGGCACTGATTGGCAGAATACAGTTGAGTTCCTTACTGTTATTGTTAATCCCCCTTTCTGCTCCGTTGGCACCGTTTAATTTAGCTGCAGATGAGTTCCTTGAACCCTACACTATCCGTAAATCCTGTTGGTCGATGGCTATTGTGGCCGATTGACTGTCAATCGTTGATCGGATATGATTTTTATTGGTTTGATGACCAACTACACTATTCTCAGAGTACATTTTTATATTCGTTTAAATTTTGAGTAAGCTTTTAAACACTAAGCACTTGTTCTTTCTATGGTAAATACTAACGGCTATGAATGACCATGTTCTGGGCTAGATGATCCAAGAATTAATTTATACTGGTTGGAGAAGAAGTCTCCGAACGCTTAAAATATAGGTAATTAAAAACAAATTTTTTTCTTATTTTTTATTGGTCTATAATATACTTGATGATGAGGTGGATTCAACAGTGCCAATCTGCTCTACGCACTAACCTCGTAATCTATGTACCTTTTAAAACATTATAGGTCATTGACCCTGCTTGCATCTTAAGTGCCATACTGTTTACTTATAATGCACTTATATTGATACATTTGTTAACAATGCCCCCTACTTTACATTGTGGGCACGGGACGGCTCTATCGCTGACTGCTCTCTCACTTCATTTGTTGACAGTACTCCCATTTAATTAAAGGTGGTTGGAGTGACTCTTTCCAAGTCCCAGTTCACAGTTCGGCAGATTATTTGGTGTTTTTTTTTTTTGTGTTTTGTAAGCGCAGCAGAATTTTCCGTAGCGGTGTGTATATTTCGTTCGCGCTGCAGCCACCAAAATGCTGCGCCTAAGAAGTGGAAGTGCGTGCTGACAATCCAGGATGAAGTTTGAGTTAGGGTGAATCACAGCTGTGGAATATTGTTAGGAACCAACAAAAATTGGCCGAACTGCACTTATCCCATTGAACTACGCCTTCACTTGTTTTTTTTCGAACTAAAATCATTGTTATTTTCAGTCGATATTTTTATCTTGTTATTATAAGTAAAGTAATTTAATCTTCCAAAAGAATCACACAGGGAAATATGTTTTAGAAAAGACTTACTTAGCTGAAAGCCAGATCCAATTCTTCAAAATAGTTTAAGCTACTTACCTGATGGAACTCCGTCAAAGCTTATGTTTCCATACAACCCGGAAATTAAACTAGATCTAAAAGGTAGAAAAAATAAGCAGCATTTTAGTAAGTTTCAGCCGTTTACTTAATATAAAGTGGGAGAGTATTCCCGATATCGCAGTTATATTAGTATATACCATATATCTAATACGATTATACATGTAAACCAGTTAAAGAAAATTATTATAATACAAATTTAAAGTGAAGTCAAATATAAATATTAAAAAAAAATAATTTAGATATGGAATGTCACCAAATTCTACCGGTATTTTAATTGAATTGTAGTTTATCTAAAACAGTTAAAGTAAAATTTGTATACTATTTAAGAGCATGAATTTTTAAATCTGTTATAACTTGTATTTGAATATGAATTGTAATGTTGGAGTTAAGTATAGGGTTTTCTTATAACGACTTGACAACTTTTTTTTAAATAAAAGGCAAACGAATAGAGATATTAAAAAAAAAAACTTTATTATTGACTTGAAGTATAATCAAAACATTTATGAATGGATCTCGACTTCGTTCATATGGCTACCGCGGGCACGTTTGCAGCGGTCGATTCTTTGGACCCAATTTTCAGCGACTCGGCTACACATTTGGGCCGAAACGGCCGCTACTTCGCGTTCAATGTTGGCTCTGAGCTCTTCTAACGTCGTCGTCGTGTTGGCATATAGCCCCACAGAAAATAGTCAAGCGGCGTTAAATCGCACGAACGAGGCGGCTAATCGACTGGCCCATGTCTTGAGATAACACGCTCACCATACTTCCTCTTCAATAAATCGATTGTAGCGTGCGCTGTGTGGCTTGTGGCACCATCCTGTTGAGACCACATGTCGTCCAAGTCTAAGTCGACGAAAATATATGGCCCAATAACGCCGCCGGCATGCAAACCGCACCAAACAGTTATTTTTTGTGGATGAAGTGGTGATTCATGAAGCACATGTGGGTTTTCACCCGACCAATAACGCATATTTTGCTTATTGACGAACCTATTGAGCCAAAACTAAGCTTCGTCACTGAAGATGATTTCACTGTCAATTTATTCAGTAAACTCAACATTTAGATGTTTGATGATTAGTGAAAAAGTGCTGACATAAGTTGGGCCCGGAAAGATGATATGTGCTGTTTGGAAACTTAGCCAGCAGACACCTATGTAGTCTGCATGCATACCAAATGTCTGTAAACACATCAAGGTATTCATACTCTGGTCGCTAATTCAACCACATATAATAATAACCTTCCAAGCAATTGTTAATTCATGTTAAATAAAACTATGTTATAAAGCTCTTAAACTGAAAAAGGTAATTATTTATACTACACAAGTATATTATCTTACACATACACGAAGTATAAGTAGTATTGAGAAAAAATATGAAAAATTGGTCCAAGAATGAGTAAAAGTCATTCAAGTTATTTCTCTATATTTGGTATCCCTAATGAATTTATGTATTGTTTATAAATTTAAAAAATAAAAACGAATGCAAAGGATGCAAATGGGTGTAGAATAATTCATGAACTCAAAACGATTTCATTTGATTGAATAGTGAACAAAATAAATGCATTCTTATGAATGTCAAATAGACTTTGATTGCACTCATGTTTTCGAAATTTCAAAATGAGCTCAATGCATGCAAGTTAATTCATAAAATGCTTTTTCAGGTATGCATTTCAAAGTGTGCGTAGTACTGTACAGTCCTGGGAAGTAATTTGTCTAATTATTTCTTTTTTTAATTTTACCATATATGCATTTTTGTTATATATAATTCATTTACAGTTACAGCCTATACCAACAAAATTCTTAGACATAAGCTTAATTAACTTATAATACCTTACTATAACTTACTAGTTAAATCTGACTCAACCTAATCGTACACATGTCTTTCGACATTTTCTACAGTATAATTATCTAAAGTAGTAACTCAAAAAATCAAACTAAGAAAATAATTTTTGTTACAAAAAACTTAGTAAATGGACTTTTTGGTATCTACTAGATATTCGTTAATTTTTTTTTTTTCTTAAATTTTTAATTTTTTATTTGTCTACTTTATTTTTTGTAATATTTTTTCATTTTGTCTGAAAAACTACCCCAATTCTATATTAGCTATATTATGTAAGCCCACCATGGATTTAATGACAAGTACACTAACCTCACCATCAAAGGGCTACATAGAACTTGAAGGAAAAGAAGAAGGAGTTGGTTCTCCTTCGCTAAGCCACCAAAATTGTTGGTGTTGCTGAGCAACATCCCTCACATCGCGACTCTCCACCACTGTACTGAACAGAAGATGCTCCGCACTGTCTTGTGTAATTTCTTTGTAGTAATTTAGTAGCGTGTCCGCAGATGTTCGAGCGACGTGGGAGAATAGCGGCACGGCTAATTTGTGCTGGATCAGCTCTTTTTTCGTCAAAATAGAGGAACGAATCTGGAGGCACAAAACCGTTAAAGCGCTCGTAATATACGAGTACATATGGTATAATACATAAATGGAGTAAAAAGCCCCGGTATTGAGATCGTTCGTCGAACCCTTTACTCCAGCAATGTGCCTTCGAATAATTTTTTTTTTTTTTTACGATAGCCGTCCGCTCAATAGATTTTGGTACACTTAAGAGGGTTAAAAACACCTCGTGCGAAGAGAAATTAGGGAGGGAAAAAAGAGAAATACGGATGTGCATTGGGCTTAATTTTTTACTAGTTTTACAGACTAGGGAAGGCAGGACATTCACTAAGCGAGGTGTACGACTTAGGAAAGGATTACGATAGTTCAAAATACGTCTGAAATTGAGCTTGAGGATAAACTGATGAACATTCATACCAAAATGGTACTGGTGGTAGTCTTCAAGTGTGCTAATTGATTGTGTAACATTAGCATCAGCTATAAGATTTATCGCACAGTCTTGATTCTTATTTAGCAGATGCAGAGATGTTTTACGGTCACCTGACCAGCTGTAAGCATTTGGGCAGCCTTATTTGTATATTGAGGGCAGATCAGAGTGGGTAAAATATTTCTTACAGTGCTTGAGGAAACCTAGACATTTTGCAGCATATTTGGCGACAACTAATATGTGGTCACTCCAACGTAAACTGTCATTGATACAGATATCGAGAATCGAAAGTTTCAAAAATGCAAGTGCCATTCACAGATAATGGCTGCGTGTCTTAATTTCACTTTAATTTCATCGACATTATTTTGTTTTGGAAGCACAAAATTCTACTCTTTTAGTTGTTCTCCAATTAGTTATGCTGTTAATATCGGAATTTAATGAGCTTAGCATACACTGAAATTCCCGTTTTACAGCCGAGGAACAAGGACATGAGGTCAGCAACGAATACAAAAAACAGAGAGCGCTGTCGTCTCAAAAGAATAGATTTTAGAAGTAGAAGAAATACAAGGAAAATGAGCTGAGGTCATTTATGAAGATTAAAAAGAGTGTGGGATACAGAATGGAGCCGTGTGGCACATTTATTTTGTGGATATCTGACTTGAGACCGTCCAAGACAACTTGAACTGAACGTTCTAAAACGTAATTTCTAATGCATTGAAGAAGAAAGTCATCGATCCTAAAAGCATACATTTTCGACAAAAGAGCCTGATTCCAAGTGCAACTTTCTTATTTTCGTCAGATTGGTGTAAGCTTTGGTTCTACTTTCCGGTAAGACATACTATCAAAACACCAGTACTACCAAAACCGTACTGCCGGTCATTGAGAAGTTTTCGTGTTTCGAGATATTTCATGAGCTGAGGGCTTATCAGCATTTCCATGACATTGGAAAGAAAGGACCTAGGTGCGATGGGTATGTGTGAGAAGAGCGAAGCAAATTTGCCATTTTAGGGAAGGGCTAGACAAATGCTGTTTTCCATCTAAGATTGATAAAAAAGCTTACGCAGTTGTTTTGCCATCGAGGAAGAACACCTCTTCAGAACAAGGGGAGATATACCATCTGGACCAGCAGATTTGTGAATGCTAAGATCTTTAAGAACTCCTGCTACTACACGAGTGCGAAAGTGGATTTCTCCAATTGAAGATTCGACGCACTCAAGTGTAGGCAGGTACAAAGCACAATTTGGGACTGCTGAATTGGCCGCAAAGTGTACAGCAAGCACAGCGGCCTTTTTCAGAGAGCTGACAGCTGGAATGTCATTGTAAATGAGCGTTTGAACTTTAAACGAAGTACAAAAAGCAATTTTGAACTCAAAGTAGAACAGTGAGCCGGGAGACCACAGTATACTTTTCAAGTTCTTTAAAAATTATAAAACATAGTTTGTATTAGGCCTTACAGCAGAATTCAACCGAATATTTGAAGCATCAAATATTCCACATAGCATTAGAAGGTCTATCATATTATCGTTACACAAAAATGACGAATACGATCACCTAAAGAACTATAGAGGGATATCGTTTCAGAACACTTCAGCTAAATTATTTGAAGCACTGTTTTATAAAAGGCTAATGCAATAATAATAAAGTTCTAAACGCATTTCAAACTAGGAACCTGATATTTTCCCTTGTTTATATAGCTGAAATGTAAAGGAAAAAAATAAAAAACTTTATTTACTTATTTATTTATTGAGGGATATTGATATTCCCTGTCCAACGATGATATTGGAATTCAGAAATACAATCGCAATCGCAAAATACTGCAATGTACAATTTCTGAAGTTGCTTCTCTCGGATCTTGAAATGAGTCCAGACGGGGCCGTAAAAATCTGCTCCGCAACTTACAAATGGTCTTGCAGGTTGAACTCGTGATTTCTTGCAATTATTTTCCGTGTAAAAAACCAATAGGTTTGTCTAGGGTATGCAAGTAAAACCTGTAGATCAACGTATGAAGCGTATGACAAATTTGATACTTCCAACCTTTCACCAACTCTCATGATACCCAACTGGTCAATGAAAAGCGTAAGTCTGGTTAAGGAACTGTTCCTTGTTCCTTGTTCCTGTTCCTTGCTATCTTGCGTGACTTCCCTAAATTTTTCAAGTCTTCTTCAAATCCTTCATTTTTATGATTTTGCGTTTTCTAATTCAGTAACTTGAGGCTCCGGTTTGTTAAAATTTGTCTTGTGTTGTCTATTGTGCTCAAATGAATTGGCGTCAATAAAACTCTTAGAACAGTCTTTTTGTTTGGTGATGGCGGCTCCTGTAGAACGCTTCCGTTTCAAATTGAACACAGTGTTCTTTCTGTATGCTATTGCTTATTTTTTTTGAATACGATATCTTTAGATAGCGGGTCTGCTGGATTCTCTTTAGATCTGACATGTCTGAGTGGAAGTAATGCGGTTGCTTACGAAAATTTGAAAGCCGGCTGAATTTGAGTGTATCCATAATAAAAATTTTTCTTAATCAGTCCAAAAGTAAGTTGGCTTGTTTTCCATTCGGAGGCATCGCTTTATTCTATCAATAAGCTTAGCTGCTAATTTCGCTGCACATGGTTTTAATATTGGTAGAGTAATTTTATTTTGTAGTGGTGGGCTACTCTAGATTTAGAGCACTTGAGTCGTACCTTTCCATAAACATCCGTTACGCGTTTATAAATTGCAGCGCCATATGCCTTTTGAGATGTGTGAGCAAATGCGTGTAACTAAGAGGAGTGTGGTGCTATGCTCCAAAAGACAGGTCTAGGAACTTGGATCCCTTCCAGAGAGAGAAGAATATTTCGGAACTTGTCCATCCAGCCTCCCAATCCTAGTTTAGTGCCTACAATTCTTGTAAGTATATTTTGGCAGTGATTATCACTGAAACGAATAATCGATTTTAGTTATTTCTGGCATGTTAATTTTTAGCAAAAGTAATCGTCGTTTGGAAGCTATATTAATTCAGCCGGAGTCGGAGAAGTATGTTTAAAAGTTCATCTTGAAATACTGTTCCCGTATGAAGAATGTTGTTGAGTAAAATATTAGATGTGGTTTTTGCAGACGCGTCGAACCTTTTAGAACTGCCATCCGGCTTCAATACGCGATGGTATGAAATAAAATAGTAATTTGTGTTAAAGAGTTGCCACTAACATTTGTTCAAGTTTCTGATATTATTCCAAAAAATCTGTATATTTCTGACGCAGCTGTGGTTGTTTCTTTTTCCTTCTTCCAATATAAAGGAGAGCTATATTCTTTCACTGGCCTAGGATTTCTGGAGTATCTGAAAATGGTAAACTCACAACAAACCGGCTCTTGCTGTCTCTTCTGCACGTTTGCTCAAAGTATGTTTGACATTGTCGCTCTGTTGTTGGTTATTCTTTTGATTGCACTTCTGGTTGTTTAATGTACCAGAATTGACTTATTGTTTTGTTTATATTTTTTTCTTCTTTACCTGAGCACAAAGCACATGTAGCCATTTTTGTGGAAAGTTGCTTTACTCCTCCTGCTATAATCCAACCGAAAACTATGTTTTGTAACGTGGCTAGGTTTATCTCTAGGTTAATTTTCCCAGTAGACTGGAGTTGGAAAAAAGGTTAGTTCCCATCAATACGATCTAGTTCGTGAAAAGTAGGATCTACTAGCTGAACATTGTGCTGGCTTTGGTGATATATGGTAATGTTGCTAAATACAAATGCTTCTAGTCTGGTTGAGAGCGCATTCAGATTAAAACTTAGTCCCAGAAGTACCCCAAGTACAAAGTCAACACAAAAATTTTGGAAAAAAATATATTTATTTTTCAACATAATCGCCTTTCAGCTCTATACACTTTTCCCAGAGATGTTCAAAAAGTTCGATACCCTTTTTATAATAAGAGCTGTCTTGCTCTTCAAAATAGCCATTAATTGCCGACACCACTTCTTCGTCGTTGGAAAAACTTTGACACTGAGCCATTTTTTTTAAGTTTGGGAACAGAAAATAATCCGAGGGAGCAATAGGGTGTGTAGATAGCAATTTAATCTTTAATTCATTAATTTTGGCCTTCGCAATAACGGATTTTTGAGCTAGTGTATTATCTTGATGAAACAACACTTTCTTCTTAGACAAATGCGGCCGTTTTTGCTTGATTTCTTCGCTCAAACGTTACAATAAGCTTCATAATACTGGCCGTTGATAGTTCTTCCTTTTTCAAGATAGTCAATGAAAATTATTCCACGCGCATCCCAAAAAATCGACGCCATGAACTTGCTTGCAGATGAAACGGTCTTCGCCTTCTTTGGAGCCGGTTATCCCTTTTGAATCCATCGTTTTATTTGTTCTTTTGTCTCGGGTGTTAAGTAATGGACCCATGTTTCATGTATTGTTATGAAACGGCGCAAAAATTCTGCTTTGTTGCTGTGAAACTTCGCCAACCACTTAATTGAAACGTCTTTACGACACTGTTTTTGCTCGAGTGTGAGTAAACCCAACACTCATCTGGCACACAGCTTTCTCATGTCCAAATTTTCAAATAATATGCTATGTAACGCACTTTTTGAAATGCCTACAATGTCTGATAGCTCGCGCACTTTCAGTCTACGATCATCCAGTACCGCTTTGTGGATTTTATTCACCATTTCTGGAGTTGTCACCTCATTTGATCGACCACTGCGATGCTCGTGGTGGTGGTGGCAGCTCGTACGGCCTCGTTTAAACTAAGCAACCCAAAATTTTACTGTTGTAAACGAAGGAGCAGACTCACCCAGAGTAGAATTAAGTTAAGTTTTTATATTGGTTGAACTGAGGCCTTTCAAATAAAAGTATTTTATCACATAACGATGACCAATTTTCTCCATTTTCACAAATTCACTGACAACGTTCACTATTGATGGCTGCCAAACAAATACTAAACAACATGGCGCTTTCAAATTTGAAATATATGCTTTATAGACTGCGTATTTTCCAATACAGTGATATTTTCAAACAACTACCACCATGTCTTAATCAGTACCGGTATTTTTGGGACCGCCCTTGTACAAATTAAACATATTTATTCTGTTTAAGCAATTATTTTTATAAATTAATTTTCTTCTAGCTCCAAATACAATTTCTTAATCCTTTTGATACTTCACAATTAAACGATTATTTTTATTTATTCATATTCTTATTCTTTGTAATTTTCACAATAAAACAATTATTTTTATTTATTCAGTTTGTTTTAGTTCTAAATACCATTTCTAATTTCTTATTTTTTGCAATATTTTACCGCTTTGGTTCGCCTTCTATGAAGACCTGAAATTGTCGCGATCACCACAAAACTTTCTATTCAAAGAAATAGCGGTCAATGTAGATGCAGGTGGCCAAGTGTTTTGGAGTAAACAACTCGCTTGCTCCAAATTACAATTAGACAAATTTGTTTACTGCAAACAGACTTGTTTACCTTAAATTGCTATCGCATTTACCGCAAACGTGTGCTAACTGCTCCCCCCTTTTATATAAGCCGTCGTCGGTGTTTATGATTTATTTACAGATATGTTTGCAATGTTAAATGTTATACTTTACAAAAGTATCATTAGATATATAAATACAAATCTTATCTATAAATTTTTTGGTACAATATTCAATAGTATAACTCTTTTCCCGAGGTTCATATATCGAAACTTCTATAGTAAGGCAATTCGATACAATACTATCAGCGATATTTATTAGAATCCAGTCACCTAAGGTTATCTTTATGAACTATTCTATTGTCAATCAAAACTGTAGTTCCTTGATCCTGTTGAACTATCTTTTCAACAAAAAGTTTTCTAAACTTATTTTCTATTCTTTTATTTGTACGCACAAATACTTTTTCACCAGGTCTATATGTTCTTACTTGCCTATTTTTGTTATGATATTTTATGTTTGATTCCTGTGAGCGTAAAATCCGTTTCCTTACATTTTCTTGTAAGCTGAGGTGCCTGCTATGAATTATATCAATAATCCGTTGCCCTGTAATTGAATGGATTGATCTATTATATTTGGTTGCAGAAAGTAATATCAGTTCATATGTGCCAATTACGCTGTTATTTAATTTAATACATCTACCAAATCCTGTAAGAGTACTATGAAATCTTTCGACCTCACCATTTGTTTAGCGTAACTAAATGGTGGCACAATAAAGATACTTATCCCGAACTGGTCACGAAGTAACGCTTTTATTGTATGTGAGTTAAGCGACTTTTCGTTGTCACAAACTATTGTTTTAGTTTCTTTAAAAAAGTTGAGAATTTGAAGCAGAGGTTCCTTTATATCTACTATATATCTAGATTTCAATGGGATTACGGAAGCAAATTTTGAAAATTTGTCTATACAGGTAAAGAAATACAATTTACTATATCTGTTGAATAAATGTCAATGTGTAGTATTTCTCCCACATATGATGTTATGGGTGTTCTCTCAATTTCTACCGTTGAAGGATGCATTTGATATTTTGCTTCCTTGCAAATTTTCCAGTTAGAAACTATTTGTGTTTTAATCTATTTCTAATGGCCGAAAAAAAATAGTCTCGTAAAATCTGTTGTATGTTCTCACGCATAGATCGATGAGCTCGATTATGTTCTGCTATGAGAATTTCTTCTTGATCATCATTGATAAAAACGTCTATGACAAACTTATTCGTGTGAATAAATTTGGATTAACAACTAACTTAAATAATTCAAATAACTCGTTTATATTTTAAAAAACTATTGTGTGCCTCAACATCCTCCCAAAGATTATTTTTGTTGTTTTTCTTCTCTCTAAACCTTCACTGAGGATCAGTTGGTTTCGAAAGCAATTAATGGGATTAATTATAGTTCTAATCGTTTTTCTCAAAGATTCTTCGCTGTGAACAGTTCCTGATTCTGACTCACCAACCTGCTGCAAGATGTTAATATGCTGCCTGGATAATGCGTCAGCGACATAGTTCTCCTTTCCTGGCTTATAGAAAAATTTAGGAAAAAATTCCTCTACAAATGCCTTCCACTGTTTGATTTTCGTGTTCGGGTTCTTATCGAATATCGTAAAGGTTATAGGTTGGTGATCGGTGTAAATATTGAGTTTCTTGACACCGTACAAATTATTACAAAGAGTTTGAAGAGACCAAACTATGGCAAGAAGTTCCCGTTCATTAGTGGTATAATTCTCTTCTGTCGTAGAAAGGGTTCTTGAAATCATAGTAATAGGTCGACCACCTTGCGAAAGGACAGCACCTAAGGCATGAGAAGTAGCGTAAGTAGTAAAGTCAAAAGCCTTCGTATAATCAGGATAAAGAAGGAGAAAATCCTCTGAAGCTAAAATTATTTTTATATGACTAAATGCCATAAGGGCATCTTCGTTTAGATATATTGCGATGTTCTTTGACTTACATTACCATTTTCGCCGCGCAAATATTTGGTAAGTGGTTTCGCAATTTTAGCACAATTTCTTACCTTCGGTAATATCCAACAAGTCCAAGGAATAAGCGTAATCCACGAAGGGTTTTCGGAGTCTCATAATTCATGATATCCTTGATTTTATCAGGGCAAGTGCTAATACCCTTAGCCGATACCATGAAACCCAAAAATTATATTTCCTCCTTAAAGAATTTAGACTTTTCATTTGAAACACACATCTTAGCTGCATATAATTAAGTTAAAACTGCATCCACATCTTTCAAATGTTGTTGTTTTGTTTCCGAAAAAACAATGACGTCGTCGACATAGACATGACAGCACTGGCCGATTTCCTCCCGAAGGATATCATCAATGGCCCTTTGAAAAATGCTGGGGCCATTCTTGAATCTAAACGGCAGCCTACAAAATTCATACTTTCCATAATTAATTGAGAAGGCTGCTTTTTCTCTATCACGCTCAGACAGATTGATGAAGTCTAGATTTCAAATCTAATGTTGAAAAGAATGTAGACCTTCCCAAATTTGCAAGAATGTTTGACACATCCAGAATGGGGTATTTTTCGTTGATCGTTTTTGCATCCAGCTTTCGAAAATCGACAACTAACCGCATTTTCCGATTTCCATCTTCATCCAGTCCCTTTTTGTCAACAACTAAAATTGGATTATTATAAGGTGACCGTGAAAGTCTTATTATGCTATTTTAGAGAAGATTCGATATTTCGGTGTTAACAAACTGTGTGGCTGCAATTGGGAAAGCATAGGTCTTTAAATATAGTGGTTCATTATCTGTTGTTCTGATTGTAGCGACTACTTTTTATTATACGGCAGTGACGCATACGTATCAGCAAAAACCTTGAAATGTTTTTTTTACAAGAAATGCAAATTCGCCGCGTATTTCCTTGGGTATCCTGTAGGTGTCTGTGGATATATGTTTTACATATCCGCAATAGAAAAAAAACGACTTCTCTTTTCCATCATTAAATTTTAAAATGCCTTCTTTTTATCATCACATCCAATGATGCTATCAAACGTATTAAGGAAAGAAAGGATGAAAAATGGTATGCATCTATTAAAGATGCTACTAAACATTTGTATTTTATTTGAGTGGATTCATGTAGAGATCTTACCACAAATGGAGTCTGTACACGCTTGATGCCTTTGAGATGGTTTAGGTTTTTAATATAGTTTTTTGAAACACCAGTGTCGATTAGTAATTTGATTTCCCTGCCTGTCAATGTTCTGCAGATGAACCCCTAAAAAATTGATTTCGTCGGCCATCTCTTAATCATTGTTATCAATGTCACCGCATGTTTGCGAAAACAAATCAACATATTCCTCACCTAAGTTGTTCTCAAAGCCTTTGTTATCATTTATTACTGGGACTTCCTGTGTCAAATGTTTTTGATACAGGCTGTATAGCCTCTGCAGTTTTGGTAATGGTAGCTAACAGGAAGCATTCTGTTTTTTCGATGACCAACCTAAGGAGCGTGAACCTAAGGGAACTGGTCGTTTTACTGCCATAAGTGGATTACCTTTAGGATTATTTTGTTGCAATCTATGTGTATTGCTATTGTACCGCGACGTTGAGAGGTCTGTCTCCATCAGACTTGGTTTAGACTGTTGGAGATTATTATGATTGTAGTGGGGTAAGTTTGCCGGGATGTAACCGTAGTTCGCTTTGAACATCGGATGTATCAATCGTTCCTTTGGATCTGCGAACGAATATGCAAACGCGTACCCCGCTTGATTAGCTGCCAACTCTTGTGCAAGTGCCAATGCAGTTGGCATATCCGTTGGTCTAGACGAAAATAGGATGTCACTCATTGGCTTCCGTAAGCCTGATATAAAGTTTCTAAGTGCGTCTTGTCGGTACTTTTTCCTAAGTGAAACAATTAAATCGTGAAACTCTTCGTGAGTCATGATAGTCTTGTTGATAATAAGTGTTAGTTTACGTTCAACTTCATCATAAAATTCTAAAATTAATAGTTGGCCCTGTTTGAGAGTTGACATTTCCTGCTCAATGATATACTGGTCTTTGTCTGCATACGTAAAATCTAGCCCTGTAATAATTGCGCTACAATTAACGACAATATTAAAAGATGACAGTACCGAGTCAGCAGAACCTACAATCTTGTTTCTGATTATTGCTACGGCCCGATAATACTTTGAGCTCCCTTCGTAGCCCTCAAATAGTTTGTGCGCAACAAATACTGCTTGACAAGAGGAAACGTCAAAGTCCCCATCAAAATCTGGTAGAGACTTAAGAAGATCTAAGGATTCGTCGCACTTCTTCTGGCGATCAATTGTGACGGCCTCATACTCAACAACTCTTATTGGTGTTTCAAGATTGGCTAATCTATTCGTTACATCGCTGATGGTATTTTGAAACGATTGCTGAGTTTGTTCAACTGCAGCTTGTATTGCAATTGTGATTAGAGAACGAAGCTGATTTTCGTCCATAACTAATTTACAAGGTTATTTCTCAATTCAAAACTAAAATTAATTTACTACGTTACTAACCTACAATAAGTTCTTATAATCTATAGAAGAATAGAGGTTTATTTTATAGTTAAATGTAAAAGTATTTTGCAATATAGTTTTATTGTAATTCAACCGTGTATTAGGGACTACCATCATAACAGGAAGTATTTTCAAAGCAGACTCAATTTATTTAATTTTATAAGGACGCTATTTCAATGATAATTTAATTCTTATAATTCTGTTATTCTATTTGAATAAAATAAAAGAATGAAACTAGAAAATATTCACCAGTTTTTTTCTTTCAACTCGATGAAGGGGTTGCTGCCTTTTTCGTTGAAATTTTATGGATGCTGAATGATGTCCACTGTTATGTTGCTTGCAATTTTCCACTTTCACTTTTTATTTTATTAATTTTCCTCGTTGTTTTTTTAAAATCACTTAATAAACTATACTTCACATTCCACTTGTTTTATTCTGTCATTTTGTTCGTTGTTACTACTTATGTTTCTTTGATTTGTTAGTAACATTTTTTATTATTATTTTGTTTTGTTTTTGCACCGCACCTTGCGATATTTTAGTTTGCTGTTCTTTTTTTCTGTTCGCTTAGTTATTCGAATTTTTCTTTAAGTTTTTATTGAATAACACTTAGAATCAATGCGTTCAAAATCTAATTTGAAGACGAATGTACATAAAATAATTGTCACAATCAATTAATTTATTAAATTAACACTTGTCCCTACTCGTTGGGCGCCAATTAAACATATTTTTCCTGTTTAAGCAATAATTCTTATAAATTTATTTTCTTTTGGTTCTAAATACAATTTCTTAATCCTTTTAATACTTCACAATCAAGCAATTATTTGTATTAACTCATATTCTCATTCTTTGCTATTCTTTACAATAAAACAATTATTTTTATCCATTCAGTTTCTTTTAGTTCTAAATACAACATCTAATTTCTTATTCTTTGCAATATTTCACCGCTTTGGTTTGTCTTCTATGAAGACCTGTAATTTTCGCGATCAGCACAAGACTGACTTGAGCCCATTAAAACATAACATGAATGACATAGACTGGAGGGCTTGCTGATGAGTAACCGAGGGCGCCTTTTTCAATTTAGTGGATAGCCAAACTAACACTGGATCTTTTACTCCAGATCAATTTATTCCGTTATGTCGTAGCTTACCATACTGGAGTCTTGAGTGAGCTCTCCTTGGTATTAATGAAGCCTCATACTGGGTCTAATATTTGTTGATCCCTTGAATTTTCAGCTCTAAGAAGGATTTTGATAAGTTATTGTATCTGCTGCAATGACACCGGTGATAAGTCTCTTCAATGCATCGGATATTTATTTTTGGCTTCTTATTAGCTTTGTCGCTTCAATAGGTGTATCGGTTGCGGCTTCTTGTGGGACTCGTTTAGGTGGTTTCATGTTCGGCTTTTGCGTCGATGGACCCGCTGCTGCAAAAACATCGGCCACTTCATTAAGCTTTCCTTTTCCTCTTCTGGAGTCATCGCTTCTAGGATAGAATTCAGTTCGAGGAATAGCTTTACAACCTTTCCTATTGTGTTGCTTTGTGTGTAAAAGGTATCTGCCCTCATTGCCGCTTCAAGTCTCTGGTAATTGATCTTAACCTTTGAACAAATCGATTTAATTCGTCGCAATCTTTCATCTCGGTACTCAGCGGTAGGTAGTCTTTACCTAGATTTATTTTGAGTTTTGTCAACTAATTTAACAGAGCCTTTTATCTAGAGAGGACCCCCTAGATGTTCCCTTTTTTCATGTCCCTTTCGATAAAAGCCTCTGCGATGTGTTTATCAGGCTAACCCCTGTAGGGTAGTAGAAAAACACAATGTACGACTTTTTTTTTACTTTAGGCTTATGACTTGTTTAAGTTGCTTACTATTTATCTCTGGTGGGATGTAAAAACAACAGAAAACACAAGAGAGCTGATTACGTTGGGGTCACCAAATGTTTGGCAGAACCTATTTTGATTCCCTAGACTTAATTAATTCGCCAAGCACATAAACTTTTCGATATCAATGGGGATGTAAAGGCACATAAACCAGTGCACCAACGTATTGTATGATTACTCCGTCTCTAGTGCTTATCGTTTAATAAGTGAACTTGATTCTACAAATATTTTATTTATACATCAATTTATACAATTAAGGATGTAGGAAAGGAAACAAGATTTGGTATCGGAATTTTCATTGAACGATCGTATTATCTGAGCGTAGCGTCCATATCATACCTTGACCTTATTACATTGGGATCGTCATAGGAACGTTAGTTTCAAATTTTTGTGTTAGGTACATCGTGCCAGTTGTTGAAATGCACATACATATGAATGTACGAGTATGTCCGGCATTCGCGTATGTGTCATGCGGCTGCCAATGGGAATGGTGATGGAAATATGAGTATTTTATTGGGCTTATAGTTCTATATAGCTCGTGTCTATAAACGCTGTCATTTGATGCCTTAAAACCGATGAAAAAATAGGTTTTTCCAGCGTCTTCCATAATGTGTTGATTGTAGACTCTCAAACCACACCGATGGAGTCCAATCAGATTGTGGACGAATAATTTTAGACGTTCGTACTATATGCAGATAAAGCTCGCATGCAATGTCGAGGAGATTTGTGTTATACCTTTATAGTTGGCGCAGTTAAGGGGGTCTGAATTTTTGTAAATCGGACAAATAATGCTTCTAAAAATATCTGAAAGATGAGTATGTTGTGTGCTCTTACCTTAGTCACAGTTTTGATATTCATATGCTTTCTTCTTTTTGTTCAGGTGAACGATGGTGGACAAAAGTTTTGCCTACCACTGTCTAATGGTCTATTTTTGCCTGGCTTCATCATAATTATACAGTCTACAAAAGAAGATTTTCAACTTGATTCCACTTCAAAGTTTCGTTTTCCATTTCTACAAGATTCTATACTATAAAGGTATTATTGGCTGCAGTACAAACTTTCAATATCTTCGATTGCGAGCTTCTCGTGATCTTGTTTCTTTTTTTGTAGAAGCCTATGTTCTTCCCTTCTTTGTTGCTCTTATATCTCACGACTACTTTATTACTTTATTTTGGCGATATAGGTATTATTAAGGGATTTCGGAATACGCGTTCGGCAAAGATAATTGCGATCTCTTGGAATTGAAGCATTTCTACGTTATTTATTCTCACAATAGTTCCTGTTTGTTGTTGTACTTGGTAAATCGGTACTCATGCCTTGCAACCGGAGAAGGTGCCTGGAAGGCTCGGAGGTCCAGTAAGCTGGAAGCAAGCCTTACTTTGATCACAAAATTATCAATTTGGTATATCGTTTCGTGATTTGGAGACGGCTATATCCCCTTGTCATGGTATATTGGGATATGAAAACCGTGTGCTTGCTATAGTGATATTTCGTCCCACTATATATTCGTGTAGGGTAAGGTTACCAACTGCCCTACCAAAGAGAAGCTAATAGAAATATTATTTTATAGCGTCGTCCTTGTCTTTGTGGGCCTTGGGCGCATATTCAATTTATATTAACGAATTTAGCTTTTATGCGAACTATCAAAAGACGCTCATTTACCTTTCGGAAGTTCAAAAATTCTTGCCTAAGTCTGCCGCGTATGAAAAATCCGCACCCAAATAATCGCTGTTTATGTTTCCTGTAGCGATTGCCTTAAAAGATATCACAATTGTTTATCCTCCTTTTACTTGGCGTTCCGAGGCTATTAGCGACCAAGATCGTCATTGTTTAAACCTTAGTTTTTTTTAATATAATATGGCTTTTCTCCATATTATCCGTTGCCATACTCTATTCTGCTAAATAATCAATTTTACCAACCAAATTTTTGTTCCCACTGAATATTGCACCTGCAATATTAAATACAGGATTAGGTTGCAATTCCTAGACATAAGGAATTATGGAACTCAAAATTCAAATGTGTGGGTATTAAAAGGACTTTCAAAGTTTATTTTGAAAATGTGTATACGAAGTTGCACCTATTTTTTTATTATTTTATTTGCAATGCCTCTTTTCTGAAAGGCTATCAATTTCTGTAAAGTTGCTGCAACAAAAGAATTTTGTGTTCTTGTCTACACGTATTCCCAGAAAGTCATGTGCTCTATCCTCCTTGTCCGCACAATACTCTTAAATGGTTGCCAATACCTTGCCGCTGATCTCTTCTACTTCTTGCAAAAGATGTTCCCTTAGCTGTTGTGCACAGAAGGATATATTTGTCGGTTCACAGTTTGATAGTGGCAACTGGTGATGGCCGACGTCCTAAGAGACGACTTTTTAAACGATGGTTGGAGTATTTGATTTTCCATAGAAAATCCAGGTGAAATCTAACTGGCTTTCCGGTAGGTTTAATGCTCAAACAAGCTGTCTACTATTACAAAGTAATTAGATATTTACTATTATCATTTTAATCCCTGAGACCTTGCGTGTCCATTGTATGTCTGACTCGTTGGTTGTTGTCGTTTACACTGGCGATGGCATCGTTTGGTGTTGCAGTTTATCTGGTGCAGCACTCGGTAGTAATGAAGTTTTTTACTGCATTTGAGAATCTATCTTTTAAGTTTATTTCACCGTATTGCTGCTACACTACACTTAACCACTGTGAATGTTAAGTGGCTTTATTTTTTTTTTATTAAAATTAATTTATTTTTTTATTTATAGATTTATTTATTTACCTTGGTATCTGTAGTACTACTAGATATAATTATTTTACAATTACTATTATTATTACTTATTACTTTCATATGGTTATTTTCCTCAATATTTTATTATTGTTTTCGTACAATACATATGTCTCACTATGTGCCAGACTAGGAGAAAAGAACTCAAACAAGGAACTTGCACATTAAAATACTTGAAATACTATAGTGATCAGATGTTGAAGAGCTCAACATATTAAATTTTTTAAACATTTCACGACGAATACTTAAATATGCAGATAATATAAATATTAATATTACCCTTATCATCTCAAACAACCCGATTATATTAGTCTACAAGATGCTCTTTGCACTTTGCAACTCCATCGGCTCCTAACACATTTATGATATATGCTATCCTCATGTAAATTAGCAATAATGGAACTGATTTATTGCATTGCGCATTACTGATGCAAGGTATTCGTTGGGTAGATTTTATTTCTACCACATTAAAAATTTCTTTAAAATTAGACTTATTGCTTCATCTCCCAAGAAGTATACTCGTATTCATCTTCTCACGATATTCAGTGCATCTGCTGTGTAAATTTGCAAGGATTTGAATTAAGTAATTAATTACTTTATATAAACTCTGTTTTCATTCCAAATTTCATTTTAACTCAGTCATACATCTTCAACACAACCTTATGCCTAAAGAGCATTTTTTTATGATGTGCATTTACCTTTGTGCAATATGTAAGCGTGTTTATTATTCATAAATGAAAAAATATTATGTCACTGATACCCGCAAAATACATTTTTTCCATGGCAATGCATTGTCGGGCTTCGTGAAAGCATCCTCAACGTCATCCGCACAAGCTTCCAACAGATTTGCTCTTCTTTCATTGCAGCTAGCATTCTAAAAAAAACTTTCGCACATGCTCGTTATTCAGTGCCTTATGTTTACCGGATAGCTTTAAATTTATTATTTGAGAACATCTTGCAAATTACGAGTATGAAATCCTTATGCAGAAAGCAATTGAAAGTGAAGGAGATAACCGAGACTTAAACTTTGTATAGCTGCGTTTGAGAGAAAATTAGCATTAACTTCAAGGGCATGTAAGAACCAGTTACTACGGCAACGACAGGATGGTCGTTTTGGTTTTGTGCGGCTATGAGTGGAGAGGTATCCATCCATTAAATTTCTACAAAGCGTAGAGAAAAAGAAATTGAATCAATTTTTTATGGTGAAACTAATGTAAACAAAGATACCACGCCTCGTATGGCCATACTCCCATAATATTAGAAAGTAGCATGTAGAAGAAGTTTCATTATTGTTTGTCCCAGTTACACATGTGTCTATACAGGGTGTTCCAGATAATGTGAAAAAAAGTCATGTTCTGAAATAATAAAATCATATAGATGGGGGGTCCAAAATGCATGGCCACCGAGATACAGAGAAATTAAACAAAGCGCAAACTGCCCTGTTTTGATTCCTATTGAAAATAACATCTTTCAAATTTATCCGTGTGTGACAACAAATGGGGTATCGTTGAACTCGTAGTGACGAGTTCTTTAAATGTTTCAAAGTAAAGAAAAATAAGAAGTAAATGTTGCGCTAAAATTAATGTATGAAAAGTTTTTGGAAATCAATATCGATATTTTTTTTAACTTAAATTTTGAGTTCTTCATCATAATTTTCGGAAAAATATCTTATTAACTCCCAACTTTTTGCAACTTTGAATCCTATACCTATTAGCTACAAGCAAAATTTTCAGATCATTTTATCGCAAGTCAGTTGTTTTGAAGATACAACTCCATTTATTGAAGCAGGTAAAGCATTAAATTCAAAATTGTTAAACATTTTAGGAAAAAACAAAATACAAATATTATTGATCTAATAACGTCCATGTTTTCTAATTATTCTCGAACTTTCGCATTCTCCTCGTAAATTCTGTGGTTTAAGTCATCCAATTTTATTATTTCTGATGTGTAAAAGATGGCCTACATCCGTTCCCATAAATAAAAATCTATCAGGGTCAAGTCCGGATACCTTGAAGGCCACAGCATCGCTCTATCCACGAATGGAATGCATGCATGCATTTTGAATGTTTATTTCTCCAGATGTAAGTCCTGTTTAGTGTCTGTTTAATTGCCTAGGACAATATTGTTTCTGACATAATGTAAAACGTGTTCGTAGCTGCGATCGCTTTCTGTTAAAGCAGGATGTGAGTCTCTCGCCGATTTCTGTTCTTATAAATATCCTGCCATTTGTGGAAGCATCGTCTCAAATATTCCATTTTCGCTCGTTACCTTTACCCTTGCAGAACCATAAACATAAATAATGTCTGTGTATACTTGTGTTAAAAAGCCCATCATCAAGAGTATTATGAGTTAAACGTAAATATCACGGTTAAAACTACAAGTTGGTTATGCGTTCTTTCTATATTATTTCGCTATTTCTCGTTAACTAGTTAGGTATTTTTAAAGGACTGTTTTAAAAGAATACCCCATTTTTAGTTTTTAATCTGAAACAATTAAACCATCTTCAAAACTATTGATTTAAAATGAAATGACCTATTTTTTTTTGTTTGTAAATGCATGAAACATACATGTTTCAAAGTTGCAAAAAGTAATAATTATGTTACATGTTTTTCCAAAAAAAATATAACAAAATCAAGATTGACCTTAAATGACTTTTGGGCAACATTTTTGGGCAACATTTACTTTGAAGCAATTAAATTAGCTAATTTAACGATAGCAACGATACCCTATTTCTTCCCATACAAACATAAATTTGAAAGATGTTTTTCTAATATCACTTAAAAGAGGATAGCGTAAGGATTTGCCTAAAACCTCTATATTTCGGAGGAATATAATATAATAATTTATTATAATATTCCTTTCTCAAAATATTTCAAGGAATTTCCCTTAAATTTTTCGATATATTATCCGGAACACCCAGTATACATACATACGTATATGTGTGTATAGCTGTATAGATATATGACTTGCATAAATCAAAACATTTAAAAGGACAGAAAGAAAGGACGACTCTGTGCAGTTATACAAAGAAGGATACAAATAAAACCTACGTATATCATGCAAATTGGCATTTCCTTTTTTAAAACTTTTCTTTCATCTCTACCTATACACAGGTACATAGAAATTGTAGGTCCAATCTTTTACTTTACCATCCTCTATTTCTGAAATTTGTAAAAGAAATATTTGCTTTTGCAAATTGAACTCGAATACTCATACGGCCTGGAAAATATTGCGTGGAAGATTAAAAACATCACTTCGGGAATTAGCATAGGTACAACTTTGATATCAACGGAGAGGGTGTTTTTTTTATTTTCAATAAAATTTTTGCGCTTAATTTTAGTCGTTATAAGTCTAGTAACAATACTTTTACTAAATCTCTTTAATTTTTATTAGAAAAAATAAACGGTAGTAAGTTGAAACAATTAACCATTCACATCATTTTTCTATTCATATTAATAGGGAATGATTCAGAGATTCACATATCAAATATTTAATTTACCTTTTCTAAAATTTGAGGGTAGGGCCACCTGAGTTGTTATTTTCATTATATATGTAGACGTGCTTAAAAACTCTTTTAAACCACAAAGTAGATGTTCTTACAACGTAGGCCTATTTAAGATATGGGATTCGATTTAATTTGACTTGGATCGTCCTCTTCGCTCTTCCGTTAATTAAACTTCCATCAGTTGACGAGTTTCTAAAAATCGTGTATGCATTTTGAAATACATATTATACTAGGTAGAGTGCAAAGTAACCTCTTTGACCGCCAGAATGCGCTTCTACTGCAAACAAGGTTATGGTGCCTTGAAGTCTGTTCATATTTAGGCAGACATGCTAAATTTCAGTGCGATATTGTCTTTAGTTTTGTCTCTACAGCTGATTGTTGTAGACCATACTCAACATGATGCCAAACACGTCAACAACAACCAGCTGATTTTCGTTCTCTCATATGTTAACACATTATTTTTTGAGAAGCAAAACGGCGAAGGAAACAAAATAAAAGTTGGATAAATATTATGGGGCTAATGCTCCGTCAGATTACACCGTCATATATTGGTTACGAGAGTTTCGCGGTGGCCGCAACTCCACTACCTATCAAGTCCGCAGCGGCAGGCCCTCCGATGCGGTTACAGAGGACAATGTCAAAAAAAAAAAACATAAAATGGTGTTGGCTGACCGGAAAGTGAAAGTATGCAAGCTAGCAGATACCACAAAGATTAGCACTGAGCGTACACGTCATATTTTGGGCAATATTCTGCATATGAAAAAATTATCCTGCCGCTGGGTGCCGCGCATATTCACTCCTGACCAAAAACACGAACGCGAGAGCACTTCGAAAGAGTGTTTGGACTTGCTGATGCGGAATCGGGCGGACTTTTGGCGTCGATTGGTAACTGTTGAACACCAGAGAACAGAATGAATGTCCGGTAATGGACTGAAGCCGGCACGAGTGCTTCGAAGCGGGCGAGGGAGGCTCGATGTGTCGGAAAGTTTATGGCGTCGGTTTTCTGGGATTGTAATGGCATACTCTTCGTGGACTACCTCGAAAAATGAAAAACCATCAACAGCGAGTATAACTTAGCATTACTGGAGCGATTGAAGGTCGGCCTCACATGAAGCGAAAAAATTTTGTTTTTGCAAGACAATGCTAAAATCAATGACTTACGGCTCCAAATGCTGTCGCATCCACCGTATTCGCCCGATTAGGCTCCCTCGGACTATTATCTCTTCCCAAACCTCAAAAGATGGCTCATTAATAACAAATTTAGTTCACGCAAGGAGATCATCGACGCCACGGAGGAGTATTTTGCAGACCTTCCGGAAAATTACTTTTCGGACGGGATTAAGAAGTTGGAAAATCGCTAGAATAAGTGTATCAAACTAAAAGGGACTATATTGAATAAAATAAAAAAAAAAGCATTAAAAAAAAAATTGTTTTTTATACCCAAGGAGGTTACTTTTGACCCCATCTAGTATGTACCTCCTTTCTTATTGACATTAAACATATGATATAACTAGTCCAATTCCAAATCAATTACATTCATATATGTACTCTCATAAATGTGGTTTGAAATGTATGTATATTTTCTACATTAAAAGGGTTGGTGACATTTCAAATGATATTATAGCATCATAAGCAGATTGAATAAAGATGATTCTATCTTACTTGCTTCCACTACACTTGTAACATTTTATGTACATTTGTAAAGTGGTTCTTATCGTGAGCTTTGATATAAAATGTAAAATAAAATACATAAATTTGAAAGTAAACTTAAAATTTTTATTATCGGTTACAAGAACAATTCATGGCATTTACTTTTTGAAAATGATATTATGCAAATGTTGCCCATGACCACGTCTGAGGTGGTCCATTCGGAAGGTCCAATTTTGGGCGACTCGTTCGAGTATAGCGACTGTTATCTCGCGGATAAACGTAAAACGTGAAATTAAGTGCTCACCAAAATGATTTCTCAACAAGTCCATTGTTTTGGGTTCCTCATCAGCCCAAATACGGCAATTTTGTTTATAAACGTATCCATTGAGCCAGAAATGGGCTTCATCACTAAAGAAAATTTCACGATAAAACACCGGATTTTCATTGAGTTTTTCCAGATCCCATTCACTGAAAATATGACGCAAGTTCAAGTCGCCTGGCTTCAATTCTTGCACAAGTTGAGTAGCCAAGCCAAGCTGCTGAGAACGACGACGAATTGCGTACACTCCCAGCTACAGCTGCTATAGTCTCTTCACTAGATGCTGGATGTGGTCTAACCTCACGATGAATCAGGCCTTATAATCAATGATTTTCCGTTAAATAACTTAAAACTATTGGGAATTATAATGTTAAGAAAATATAAGACAGAAATTATAATTACAGTGATATTTATTTATAATAAATAAATATAACAAATATAACAATGAAATGAGTAAATGCATATTATTATTGCAGCAATTTATTTAAATAATAGAACAAACTAATGGATTAATATTGCACTAGTTTATTTATTAATAATAAATTATTTTTAATAATAAAATAAATTAATGCATTACTATAACAGAACTTTAATTATTTATAATATAAAATTAATAATACGTTATATAAATAAAATACCATATAAAATTTAAACTATTTCATGTTAGATTTTAATTTTTAGGAAGGATCATTTTTCGACGACCTCTCTGCGATGAATTTCGTCAACTTTATCTTTCGAAGAATAAAGCAAAATCAATGCATTCAGCACTCTCGCTATAAGTTTGAGACGTCCCGAGAATACTCGATACCATTTGCAGGTATAATAAGCACAATCGGTTACAGTTACAGAACAGGATATCGCCAGGTTGACTACAGACTACAAAGCATGATAGCGCCACGTTATCCAAATCCGGGTTTCATCGTCCCAAGTGTCCATTTTTGGAAAATGTAATAACTTATCTGTAAAAAAAAGGGTAATCTATGTAATCGAGAAAAAAAGTTATTACGTTTTGTTTTGATTGCACGTTTCATCAATTAACCCTGTAGTCGCACCATTAAATAGAAACAACCGTTCTTCACAAGCTCAGTTTATTGACTGATTTGTCATTACATATTAACTTATACTATTGATGTTTTATATTTATATATATATATATATATAAAGAGGGAATGAAAAACACTTCACAATCCTGGTTGAAAGTGCCTCTCTGCAATCAAATATGTATGTACATAAGTATCTATTTCAAGCAGTGTGCATTGTTGTGCTTTCGTACGGATCATACGTTTTTTGATGAAGTGGGTTAAAAGAATATTAAGGTTGCTTAACTGCACCCCTTACTACTTGTTTATTATAGAATGTGAAATGAAAGACAGACATTTATATTCATCGAACTTGAATCTAAAAAGTGTATGACGTATATTATTTCAGTGTAGGATAAACCGATTGCCGAATAACTTTCCTTAAAGGAAATACAAACAGATTTATTTCGAGTCATTTTAATAATTTAGTCTATGATTTACACCTGATCTAGAAAAACGAAAACATAAACAAACAGAATGGAACAATGAAATAAAAAACAACGATTTATGAGTGAACTTTATCTTCCTTACCACCGAAATAAATTAAATTAGCCACAAAAAGAAATTAAAAAATGTACATCTCTTCATATGCAGATGTCCTATTCTTATGTAATGAAAAGACGATGAGGAAACAAAAGAATTTAAAAATGGATCATTGAATATTTAGTAAAGCTTAGAGCTTTTAATTATTAGTGCAACTACTACTGTGCTTATGTACACATACAGTAACAAATGTGTACGTTCTCATATGTTATTATAAAATAAAATTGTTTGTTTGGAAAATATATTTTTATTTCCTTTAATATTTCGTAAATTCAACAATTCTCAAACTCTTGAGCCAATGTTGATTAAATTTGACAGCCTCAAAGACGCTCTATTTCGGTGCATCTCCCAGGAGTTTCCTCATTCCTTAGTTAGGAACACCCCTAAATCATTATCTAATAATCTGTAAAATCAAAAAATTAACATCGAAATTAGGTAATGAATATAAATAAGCTATTGGAGATTTTTTTCTTTCTTTCTAGAAGGTGACTTTAGCAAAACTTATAACCATTTTGGTTGAAACATACTCTAACTGATTTGTTACACACGAATCAAATAATAAGGGTCTTAAAATAAACAAGGTAGGTTAAATTCCTCCCGTATTGATGACTTTTCGCTCTTCACTTATGCATAGACGACAAAAACCAAAACGAGAAACGACAAAATGGGTAGAACGGGGTCCTGCATTGTATGAAGACAGTTCAATGGGTTATTTAGTGGTATTCAATAATTCAATAAAAAAATAACATTTTTTCATTTGCCTATAAAGTAAATATTAAGAGCCACAAGAAGTTGTCTGCATAATAAAAACGATAATATTCAAAAGAAAAAGAGGCACTCTGAATTACCTAATTCGTAAACCCATAATGATGAGGGATTAAAAACACGTTTGCAAAGTATCTATCAATTTAAGCCTATGGCGGGAAAATACCAACAGAAAAGCTTTATGGATCGCACTGGCCGTTATCCCAAATAAATTCTTACAGGAAGTATTAAAACAACAAATGCCGTTCCAAGTAATAAACATGCATATAACATAGTTGTATATCTTTTACAACAGGGATTCACACGAGTTAAAATCTTTGTAACGGAACTTCCAAGGATGTCTGGCACACCTCAGAGATTGTCTGACTTCGAATCGAAATCACCTCGATCCCTTCTATCACTAGCAACTACTTTATCAAAGACGTGTGTAAGACCCCATAAAAAAAAGGGCACCTTTCAGCTTATACCACCGCCAGTATTAACGGCCACAGGATTCCGTAAGCCTGTCAGGGTAGCTGCGTCAAGAGTGTGTCAGAGGCCTTAGTAATTGAGGCATACTAGTGTCCGCTCGTCCTAGCTCGTCGGACATTGTTACGTATTCCATGCCATTGAAAGCTGCTATTCAGTGATTCTTCGTAAGGTTTGATTTTTAATAAGCTTTTTTGACAGATCACGCATGAATTCCATCAAACTGCTTTACCATTTTTGTTCAGTATCGTTTGGCAAGTCGTCATGGAAAGACTCACACCACAACAGCGTCTCCAAATTGTTCAGCTGTATTACGTTTCAGCGTTCTGTGAGAAACGTTTTTCGTGCGATTCGAGGAATTTACGGTGCGTATATTCTATTCGATCTACTGAAACTACTAACATATTGCCAATATCATTCGCAAATTTGAGTTCCAGTTTACATAAGTGAATGATACTCGACCGGTTAGACTACATCCAGCACGTAGTGAAGAGACTATAGCAGCTGTAGCTGAAAGTGTACGCGAAGACCGTAATGAAACGATTCGTCGTCGTTCTCAGCAGCTTGGCTTGGCGTATTCGACAACTTGGCATATTTTACGTAAGGATCTCCGCCTAAAAGCGAACAAAATTCAACTTGTGCAAGATTTGAAGCCAGGCGACTTGAATTTGTGTCATATTTTCAGTGAATGGGCTCTGGAAAAACTCAATGAAAATCCGATGTTTTATCGTGAAATTTTGTTCAGTGATGAAGCCCATTTCTGACTCAATGGGTATGTTAATAAACAAAATTGCCGTATTTGGGCTGAGGAGAAACCCAAAGAGTACCAAGAGCTACCATTACATCCATTAAAAACAACGATATGGTGTGGTTTATGGGCTGGTGGAATCATTGGTCCATATTTCTTCAAAAATGAGGCAAATCTGAATGTTACCGTCAGTGGTAACCGTTATTGTGCAGTTTTAACGGACAATGAACTTATTGAGAAATCATTTTGGTGAGCACTTTATTTCACGTTTTACTAAATCATGTGATATCACATCTTTGGACTATTTTCTCTGGGGATATGTGAAGTCTCAATTCTTCAGGAATAAGCCAACATTATTCGTGTTATCCGCGAGATACAAGTCTATGCTCGAACGAGTCGCCCAAAATTAGACACTCAAAATGGACCACCTCAGACATAGTCGTGGCAAATATTTACATAATATTATTTTTAAATAGTAAATGGCATTAATTGTTCTTTTAACCGGTAGTAAAAATTTTAAGTTTATTTTCAAATTTATGGGCTTTATTTTACTTTATAAATCAAGACTTACGAGGAATCACCCTTTACATAACATCACACTATTATTTCTTTAATACGGATGCTACAGTCGGCAAATTTTTAAAAAACGTCGGCATTTGAAAGTCACACCCCCCCCCCATGACTCGAACCCGCACAATGCCTCTAATAACACCGCACTAACACTTATAACACATAAATCACTAATCGCGGCGGTCAATTAATAAACACTTGCCGTGAGATGAATCAGTAGCTAAATTTCTCCTTAAAAACATCAAGCATTTCGTCGATTTTATGGCATGTCTTGTTAGAACTACAGCTCAGATATATCGATGTTGTTGAGCCCTGATCACAGAAAGTCAGTTAACATAGCTCTATTTCAGCGACCATTGATTGCAACAGTATCTCCTTTCTCATTTCGAAAGAAATTAGATCACATAATGCCGCCATGCCATAATTCGCACCAAACACTAAACCTTTGTGAATGCATTTGTGCTTAGCCGAACACTTATGGAATGTGTTCGCTATAATAACGGCAATTTGGCTTGCTAACATAGCCGCTGACCCAAAAATGGGCCTCGTCCGAAAAGATAATTTTTTGGCCAAAATCCGAATCTCCGCCCAACATTTTCAGTGTCCAATTAGCTTTGTCTTTAGTGGTCCGGCTTCAATTTTTGCAACAGCACAATCTCGTATGGATATAGGCCCAAATCCAATGCCCTATTTAGCATCAATTGGTGCCGAATCGATATTTTTGGGTCTTCTTCGATGCCATGTTTTATTCATTTCGCACCAATCTCTGTCTGGTGGTTTAAGATCCAAAAGGGTGCACTCACGGTCAAACGTTTCCACGGTGCGATGAATTGCATGCACACTGAAGCCATAATGATGACCGACCTCACGACGAAATTCACGTTGCGTATTTATATCCGAAATTACGATTATATTTTTTAATAATTTTTTCACGTTCGGCAAGTGTAAAACGATGCATGATGAAATGGTAAAACGTACTGAATATTTTGACAGCCGGATGTCATTGGTAACTTTGACAGCTGCTAAAACATAACAATTGGAAAAACTATCATTGGTACCCGTTATTATCATAAGCTACCCGTTATGATATTAGAAGGATAGCGTTTTTTTGATAGTTCTGTCAGAAGGTATAATCTGCCAATAACGAATTTAGGCTAATCGACTTTGCGACGGGACGAAACATTTTCGTAGCTGGCACTCAATTTCTACATCTCCATACTTATAGTACAAGGAGACTTGCAGAACTCCTGATCACTCAACCGTTAATCAGATTGACTACTCTGCGATCGACGCAAGGCATTCCTCCAGTATTATGGATGTCCGAACATTTCGAGGAGGCAACATCGGCTCGGACCACTACCTTGTTGTAGCCTAGTGGTTGTTGCGGATATCCCGAACATAGCAAAAGGAAACTAATACGGTGAAAAAGACGAAGAAATGAAATTCGGAAGTTTTACCAAAAAGTAAAAAAAACATGCCACCGATGCAAAGCCCGAACAGAAGTCTGTAGAGACGCACAAGAAAATATCACAGTAGAGACGCAGTCGATGCTGAGGATATGGAAAGAATATTTTTTTGGTAGACTGTATTACGGCGCAGACAAACCAAATACCGCTGACAGGCAGTCCAGTCCAACCTACCTGGATGAAGTGGAGATAGCTATATCTTCACTTAAGATAGATATATCTTCACTTAAGTTCAACAAAGTTGCTGGAGTAGACGGCTTGATTCCCGAGCTCTTCAAAGAGAAAGGCGATGACTTAATCAGGAGCATACACCATTTGTAAAATATGGCCAGACGATAGTACTATATGAAACTGGAGCAGTGTTTGTCCGATCCTCAATTAAAGAGACCCTCTGAACTGCGCAAACTATGGAGGCATCAGTCTTCTTAACATCGTGCACAAAAATTCTATGCATCGTTTTTGCGTTACCGTGTTTTTTCATTGCATATAGTTCTGCGACTAGTACTTATACTGATAAATACATAGCAGTGAAGTAGTAGTTTTCTTTTACCGCGGAAACAAACGATTATTTCACTGCATATCGTTCAGGAGCTAGTGCTATTGATTCTAAGCTTAATTGGGAGGGTAAGAACGGGGCTTTTACAGCCTTAAAATATTTGAATACAGCGCGGGCGAAGTAAACTTAGTGAGGAAGAAAAGATAAGTCCCGATATACTTTGGTCTTAAATGTTTGTTAGTTATGACGACTAGGAAATAGGGATCCTGTACAGTTATAAGCTTGAAGGGGTTGAATGTTACTGGCGGTTTCGGTTACATCGGTGTTCGATGTTGTCCATTGCCTGAGTGATATGAGTAACCCCCATGAGTCTTATCGCACATTTTGAGGCGCACCTGGCTAGATTTGGTCATTTTACTCAAACTTTTGGTGGATGAATTGAATGCCTTAAAGTATTTCGTGCTCACAACAGAGGGCTAAATATGCGTGCAGCAGATGCGACCAAAGTCATGAGATGAACAACCGTCCAGCATGGGGAGCAATTTGTCATCAGTGTGAAGCCAGAAATCACTACGCAAAAATGTGCAAAAATGCAAATGTGTGGGACATCGATGAATAAAAGAGTTAATAACACTGGAACGGCTTCTTATATCTCAGAAAAAGAAAATTTATTTATTGGAAATATAACGAAGTCATCACAAGTTAAGACGTGAAATGTTTAAATAAAATAAATGGAACAAAAGTAGCAGCATAGATGGATACAAGGGCAGAGAATAGCATTAAATCTTTTAATATATTTAAAATGTTAAAATTAACACTTAATAAAAACATCAAATGAAAATTTGTTAACATTTCAATTTTCAATGGATTGTGCCTTTGAAAACAAAAACACATTATTGGATTTTTATATTATTGATATGAATTTGAATACAGTAATCGAACTAGATAATTCATTAAAACTTAATTTGATTACCATTAAAAACAAAAATTTTATTCAAAGTAAAAGTAATATTTTAAATAAAATTATTGAACAATATAAAAAGCCTTTTAATGGATTAGGGTGTCTAAAGAATAAATGTCAATTAGTCATAAATAAAAATGTTGTCCCAGTAGTAGTGCCAAAACGAAAAATTCCATTTCATTTACAGGAGAAACTCCTGGGCTGAATTAGAGCGGATGAAAAAGTTAGAGGTGATTGTCCCTGAGAATAAGCCAACGTCGTGGGTAAATTCGATCGGCTTGGTAAGGAAGTCAAACGGTTAACTAACACTGTGTCTGGATCTCTTATTTTCCACTCCCAAATATTGATAAAGTAAGATCGCTTTCTGGACAATACCTTTAGATGAGCAATCATCAAAACTTTGTACTTTTAATACTTGTTTTGAAAGATATAGATTTTTAAGGCTTCTAAATGGAGTAAGCGCGGCTCCTGAATTTTTTCATTCCGAAATTGTTAGTAACTTTTCTCACATGCCAAATGTAATGGTTTATGTAAATGATTTTTGGATATATGCAGATACGAAAGAAAAACATGACGCGTATCTTTAGATGGTTTTGTGGAAAGCTCAGAAAATAGTTCTGAAGTTTAATAAAAATAAGCCCATTATCGGTGCTAGAGGGATTAAGTATATAGGTCATATATTCAACGGTTCGATAATAGGCCCTGAAGATAGTAACATTATAACAATTCAAAAAATGTCTCGTCCAAGCTGCTTTTAGGTATTGTTAATGACGTAGGCTCGTTTATCAAGGGTTTGGCTGTTCACAATGATAATTTAAGTCAATTTTAAGAAAAGAAATTGAATGGCAATCTTGCTTACTTTGTCAAGTAACTTTGACTTTTTACAAGTCAATAAAATTGTCAGTCGAAGTTTCACAATCAGCTGTTGGAGCTGTTTTACAGCAAAATGGTAATCCAATCCAAGTAAAAGAAGTAAAAGAACTATGTACAATTTGAAAAAGAACTATTTGCCATTCTTTTTGGTTGTTCTCGTTTCTACTAAATTATTTTTGCAAAGGAGATTTTGGTTGAAACAGACCATCAACTCTTGATACCAGTATTTGATGAGCCTTTGATCAAGTACCATCGCGACTCCATTTGTTTATGTTGAAGCCGGGAAAGAAATGATCGTTGCTGATGTCCTATTTAGAGCAGCTCTTCCTTGCCAGAATTGGATAATGAACTCGAATAACATTGTAATCTTATAACATCATGTATGGTAGTAGTAGTAGTAGCAAATCCGCACAGAATGGCTTAAAGATATAGTTTTACTTAAGCTTGTACAATATTGCCAAGAGGGCTGGCCTAAGGTAAACAATGACATAAATCCTTATTACAATGCCTTAATATTATTATGGAGGTGCTAAGAAGAAGTGCTAAGACTTATATTTGCATGAAGGCCATATGGATTCCGAAAAAGGCATAAACTTGGCAAATTCATTGGTCTGTGGTCCAATTTAAATTCTGAAATTAAGGATTTGGTGGATAACTGCGAAATTTGTTTAAAACATAAACCTTCCAATGCCAAGGAACCATTAATTCCGCACGAAGTTATTGCATAACCATGGCATAAAGTGAGGCTAGATCTTTTTGAGTTTGAAAAAAAGTTTACATGATTGTTGTAGATTACTACTCTAAAATATGTGGAAGTTTCTCTTTTAAGAGACGGCTATTCTAATATATCACTCATTGCTGAGTTGACATCAATATTCGCTAGACACGGTATTCCAATATTCTTAGTCAGTGACTTTTCGTCAACAGAATTAACCAATTTTGTAAAAATTGGGGTATTGAACATTTTAACGAGTCCATAAAAACTATAAAGTAGATGTTAAAAAGATCCTTATGTTGCATTACTAAATTACAGAGCGACTCCTAATCTTAGCAAATATTTTCCAGCAGAACTCCTTATAAATTGTAAACTTCGTACTGAAAATATTAAACCTATAAAAGTGAGTGAGCGCACAGTAAAGCGCACTCTTGACAGTTGTCGTGAAAAAATTAGAAAATACTGTAATCGAACTATAGGGTGAATTATCGTAAGGTTTGATTTATAATGTAAAATAAAAGACATAAATTTGAAAGCAAACTTAAAATCTTTATTATCGGTTAAAAGAACAATTCATGGCATTTATTTTTTAAAAATGAAATCATGTAAATGTTGGCTACGACTATGTTTGAGGTGGTCCATTCGGAAGGTCTAATTTTGGGCAACTCGTTCGAGCATAACGACTGGTATCTTGCGGATAACACGAGTAATGTTGGCTTCCAAAGCGTCAAGCGTTGAGAACGGCGGTGAATCGATTCGTCACGGTCTTTGCGTACACTCTCAGCTACAGCTGCTATAATCTTTTCACTACGTGCTGGTTGTGGTCTAACCAGTCGAGTATCATCCACTAATGTAAACTGGGACTCAAATTTGCGAATGGTATTGGCAATAGTGGTTTCAGTAGGTTGATTATGAGCACCGTAAGTTCCTCGAATCGCACGAAAAACATTTCTCACAGAACGCTGATTATCGTAATACAGCTGAACAATTTGGAGACGCTGTTGTGGTGTGGGTCTTTTCATGATGACTTGCCAAACAATACTGAACAAAAATGGCAAGACAGTTACAGACATACAAAGCCGTTAAAAGATCTTTAAAACGGAAAGAAAATTCCCCCTTAAAAATTTCCCAAATCAGCATTGTTTCCTGGTTTTGTGGTAAAAAAATCTTTAGAACCAGGGTCGTATTTAATACAAGGGGTAATAACCAAGCTTACAGACGTAAGAGACAACATGTTCTGATACTACAAACGACACAAACATATAGCGGTCTTGACTCATTGCCAGAACAAGATAAAAATTTATAGCTCACCTCTGGGCCCTCAAAGTAAAAGTGAAAGCGATGATAAATTAATAGTTCCATTAAAAAGGGAGATGTATTAAAAAGGGAGATGTATTAAAAAGGGATATGTAACGATGATTGTTATACATATGATATACAAACACCCATATGTATCCGAAAGCATGTATTAGCTCTAAAGTAAATCCATTGTAAGCGAGCCAAATAGAGTTAGTCGTTAAAAGTCACCTAGGTTAGGTGGCTTAGGCTTAGGTTTTGTGATTTGGACCAAATTTTGGTGAATTGCGGAACCAAAGTTTTTTTCTTTTTGAAAGTTTTTTCATGTAAAGTAATATTTTTGAAGAAAAACAAAGGGGAAGAAGGAAAAAGAGAAAGAAAAGGACGAAGATCTACCGAAGGAGTTGCGGTACGAAAGACTGTGCCAGGAACAAAAGATAAGTATTGTGATATACTCGTAAAGCAATGCAGTGTAGAAATTGTTATTTTTTTTATTTTTGAAGTGAGAAGACGATGTTGCGGAAAATTTTCCACCAACAATATTTATCCTCTGTCCTTGTTCATGTCCTTTCATTCCATATCTTCTTTAGAATCGGAAAGGAACCCACATAGGTCTTAGGGAGATTTTGTCCTCAGAAGAAGACGAGGGGGTTCGGTCGGTGAAGACCTAAGGACTGTACCGAGACTCACGACGAAGCAGGAGCCCAGGATCACCATTATCGGAGACCGTAGGCTAGACGGGAGACTCTCAGCGGGCAGAATCAGACAAGTCGTCTAAAAGTCGTTGACTGGTGGGGACGGGGTCCTTTCTAGCCAGACACCTCAACACGATGATGACGGGTAGATGAGAACGATCTCCGAAGCCTACACCCCAACGAAAGCCAACCAAATAAAGGCTTTAAAGGCATCACATCGCGCTTGAATTTTTTGGGGCGGCGAGCTAGAGAATGGCTGGATCGGGGTATAATCAGTTTGGGATTATACCCACATAACTTTTCTCCTTCATCCCCACACTCCATCTATCTACGATCGGACTTTCTTTCTCTTCCGTGTTTGGTTTTGTAATTTGAAGTAGCTCGATGGGGGAAAATTACCCGAAATCAGAAATAGAAGAAACATTGCTTTTCGCAACATTCCACCTAGTTCTAATGTCTAGGGCAAGAGACAAGTGCACCGCTAGAGTAACACCAATAAATCGTCGAGCTCAAACCGAGCTTTTATAACGTGAAGAAATTTATTTTTTTTTATTTTATTTTCCTTTTATTCGTTTTTCTGTTGCTTGATTCGGGGAAGTATTTTTTTTCTCCTTCCCAAGGCGTAAAGGTTTCTTGATTCTTTTAAAATCACGTGGCGCCTTACTTCGTTTACCCAGGCTTAGATGTCGTCACAGCACTACCTGAAGGGATAGGCGGACGCAGAGTTTTATCTATGGTTTTGGGCATCGTTCGATCGGTGCCGGGAATCAAACTTAGCAATGAAAAACAGAGAATGCTGTCATTAACAGCGGAATATATTGGATTAATAGTAGCAAACAAGGGATCTTTCATAAGGATTAAAAACCAAGGTCGGAGATAGAACGGAACCCTGTGCCACACCAGCATTTATTTTGCGGATATCAGATTTAAAATATCCAAGACAACTTGAATTAAATCACCAGTGGTCCTGTTGCTACGAAAACTGTACTGCCGGCCATTGAGAAGTTTATGTGTTTCGAGATATTTCATGTGCTGCCGATTTATCAGCGTTTCCATGAGTTTAAAAAGAAGAGACGTAAGAGCAAAATGCTGGACAAGGCTGAAAAGAATCCTAATGGGTAGGAAGAACACCTCTTCAAATGAAGGGGAGTTATACAATCTAGACTAGCGGATTTGTGAATGTTAAGACCTTGCTATTACAAAATTACAAAAGTGAATTCGCGCAATTGAAGATTCGACGCACTCAAGTGCAGACGGGATCAAATCACAATCTGGATGTGTTGAGTTGGCAGCGAAGTGTGCAGCGAGCTGACTGGCCTTATCAAAGCGTTTGGATGAAGAATAATGTAGAAACCCTAATATTTTTGACGAATAACCAAAAATGTTTACCACCTTTGGGTCAATGTATATAGTATATGTTGCCTCAGCTTATGGTCGTTTTGAAATTTTACACGCTAAAGAAAGACTTTGCAGTCATTTCTGGCTCGTTTGAACTTCTTCTGATTTTCCTCTGTCAGGTTGGTCTTGAAGAACCAAAAAAAATTGTTATTTAACCCTGGCAGCTTTACAGTTCAAGTCGTACCACACCTTTTCTTTTGGTTTGGTACTCTTCATCCGATTAGGTATAAAGGTTCTCATTCCAAGGAGAATAGTGTATGTAACCATATCAGCAGCGGCATGAATGTCGTTATCGTGGAAATACAACGACCCGTTAAAATTTCTAAAGAAGGTGTTATGCTTGCTCCAATTGGCTTTTCGTATTGCCATAATGGTTATTTTATGAATCTCTGCGTGCTCGGTGTACGAGAAATTAAGTGATATCATTACACAATGGTGCGACGAACCTAGAGGGGAAAGCATATCAACAGTGTACTTATCAGGGTGAGAAGTTAAACACAAATCCAGGGTGTTGTCGGTATAATTATCGAACCAATACTAGCACCGTCGTTTGTATTTTTCCTTTTCGCACTACCAGCTTCAGAAACTTTTATTCTGTTACCTAAGTTAAACTATTTAATAGTCTACCCGAATATACATATACGTATCGTTAGAATTGCCTCTATATTTTTAAAAAGTAAAATCCTGGCTTCCCTCTTTCAATCACAATGAAATTGAAATTCTTTTATGCTTTATTATTTGAGTTATCCTGTATTCCATGAATTTATGAATGACTTTATTTATAATTACTATGCGCCACATAGTACCCCGGCGTTAATTCCCGGACCCTATAAATTAATTTGTATCGTTCCCCTAATAATAATAAAAATAATAATTATAACTAATAAACTCCTTTGCATCTGACATATTTTTTATTGTTTTTTTTTTTCACATTTTCTTTTTTCATTTTAATTTCTGAAGTAGCATATTGTACATACTTACATATGTTCACCCCACAATGTAATCATTGTAAATTGTGAAGTGACATTCCTCACTATTAAAATCAATGAATAAGAATGTCACTAACTATTCTCTGAATTTTAGATACTCAGAATTCTTGATATTAAAAATTGGTTATTGAATTGAGAATAAATAATATTAATTATAATAGAATAAAAAAAGAATATTGCTTAAACATAGTTACGTTCTTAAATTAATTTCATGAGAAAAAAAAAAAATATATTTTTTTATCCACTATCCTTTTGTGTTTTTATAAATTACAAATCACAACTTAAAATTGTTAAAATTAAATTTATTTTAAATAGTTCGGGATTGGGAAGAAAAGATTTGCCTGCATACACAACATTGTAAGATATGATCCGACTTGATTGATGAGTTGGTGGTTTCGGCACATTTTTTTTTTATTTACTTTTCCTCATATTTTTTATTTTTTTTTTATTTTTTTTATTTTTGTTACTTTTCTCTCCGACTAGTTTAGAATACAAGTTAGTTTAGAAAATTATTGTTGAGACACTTGCACATATTCTGATTGTAAGACTAACGTCTAACTGAAGGGTTGATTGATCCCGTACAGAACTCGATTATTTACAGTCCAAACGGGCTCCACCTCGATTATTTCGGGACCTTGACGGCACAAAACTTTTTCGCGTTTCGCCTCGTTCGATAGTTTCAATTTCTTGACTTTTTTCGATTTACTTGACACAAAAAATATAATTTTTCTTCTTTTCTTTAATGAAGGACTAATTGTTCTCGGTACCGTCACCTTTTTGAAACTCAACTGGCGTGATGCAGCTAGCTGTCCGTTCCACCTTTTTTTCTCCCTTCATCTAACTGCCATTTTTTTAAGCCTCTGACGTGTTCTCATTTGACTCGCTTATTAGTGGTTATAAGCTGCTTTACCAACCCTAAACTATGGTTCTAAGCCTCGTTGGCAACACCTTCTTCAATTTTTCGGTAATCGAGACTCGTTCGAAAGTGGAAATTCTAGCCCCACCATCTAGTTGTTGTGTTGACAGTTCCCAAACAAATTTAAAATTTTTTCTTTTTTCTTCAAAGAAGGATGATTTTTTTGTACGTAATTGGTTGTTTCTTCCGTGTTTTCAAATAGACCGAATGAAATTCACAAATTTAAAGCAAGAATTTTGTTAGACGAGAGCGCTACTCCCATATTTTGCAAACCTAATTTGGTTCCCTTTGGTTTTCGTGAAGCGATGAAGCAAGTATTAGATCGTTTTGTGAATGAAAAAAATATTGTACCCGGTGAGATACAGCACGTGTGCATCGCCTATCGTGGTTGTGGAAAAACCGAAAGGTGGAATACCATAAAGTTATGTTTTGATTGCAAGGTGTCACTGAATAAAGTTATAAAGACGGAGTTCTATCCGCTGCCACTCTACTATACATGTTTTTGTGCCTTAGATTTGAAAGGTGCTTAGGAACAACTAAAGGTGGCAGAGGAATGTTAAAAGCTCTTAACGACATATAAAGTGTTATATTGAGTAATGTAGCAAGCCTTAGGAGAGAAATTGATAAGAATGTAAGAAATATAAAGTGGCAACACTAACTAGTGATTGTAAAGTGGCCACACTAGGAAAGAGTCTGCCGGTAGGTAGAAGAGCAGTCGTAAGTCAAACACTGTAGAATACAGACGCCTATTAAGCAACCAAATAGAGAACGTAAATACTTTTTTTAAAGGATTGTGTTTGTTTTCTTCGCGTTAAGACTAATGGCTAAAAATCAGAAGTGGGATCCAATCCAACAAAAAAATAATAATAATACAAAATAACGATTGTCAAAGTGGAAAGAAGAAAATATAAAGAACGAAATTGAACTAAACAAACCAGTGTGCAAAAAAGTAAATGCAAAAGAGTGTGAAAAAAAAGAAGAGAACAAAATGGAGCATTCGATTGCTGTGTCGGATTATTCCACCGCAGAGTTGCGGAAATGGCTACTACGTCCGGCGCCAAAAATGTGCTCGTGATGCGTTTAAACGATGTGCCATTCGAGCAACGCGTCGAAGCACCAACGAGCGGTAACATCGAAGATAAGGCAACAATATCGCAACGTTTGACTCAGCGGGGGACAGAGAAGGACGCCGATGCAGAATACCAACGAGTGGACGAGCAAGAGAGAGAAGTGAACAGAAGTGAACGGGCAACGGAATCCGAAGATAACGGATGCATCATTGAACGATCGGCTTCTAGTGTAAGTGCAGCATGCTCAGCCAGGGAGAATGCGAATGAGCGAAACGACACAAAAGAATGCTTACACACAAACACACTAAGGAGTGCAGCGAATGGCCTGCCACAACCAAATGAGAGTGAGATAAACGCAAACACACAAACGAGCGAAAGTCAAATGGGTGCAGCAACATCTGATCCGCAACATTTGGGTATGTGGAAAGACATGTTGCCAGAATATGACGGCAGCACAAACCTGGATATGTGGCTAGCCTAACTGAAAAGTATTCAGGATGTATAAAAACCGAACGAGAACATGATGCGGACACTTATGTTGACAAAAATGAAAGGTAAGGCATTGGAGTGGATACACTCAAAGCCGAATTTTTTGATCGAAGGAGTGGCCGAATTGGTGCTACAGATAAAGCAGCTGTTCAGTACAAAGGAAAACAAAATGGTATTGCGACCTAAATTCGAAGACAGGAAGTGGCAGACGAATGACAGTTTTACGGACTACGTTAATGACAAGATAATCCTTTTAAATTGCTTTGAAGTCGATGAAGATGAGCTAGTTGAATATGTGGTAGAAGGCATAACGGATGAATCACTACGACTACAGGCACTCATCCAATGCTATTCTACAAAGGCACAACTACTCCAAACCTTTTCAAAAATAAAACAACGGAAGCCGCAACGAATGGAAGCCGTCTAACTAGAGCGAAGGAGTGATACAGCAAGGAACCAAATCAGGTGCTACAATTGCAATTGTGTTGGGCACATGGCAAACCAGTGTAGGAAGGTAAAACGAGAGAAAGGCGCTTGTCACGTTTGTGCCAGAATGGGACATATAGAAGCAGACTGTCCACAGCGGAAGAAGCCTAGCAGGAAGCCGATATACAAAGTACACCAAGAATACGAAGCAGATGAATCCGTAAGATTATTTAATTGTATATTTACACATTGAAATTTACATTATAAAATATTATTAGATTCACTTCTTGATACCGGCAGCTGGATCAGCATATTCAGGCAGGGATACGTTCCAACAGCAGTTATTAATTCATATGAAGAAAATGTAAAGTTTCAGCGTCCGTTAAGAATGCTAGGTAAAGTGTGTTGTCAAATTTTATTGGAAGAAGGAACGGTTGAACTCGATCTACTAGTGGTACCGGAATGTACAATGACATTTCCCCTAATTCTAGGTACGGATTTCATGAGAAAGGCGAAGCTAAGGTTAACTACCGTAGCATTAGAAAAACAAAGGAGTGAGGTAAGCACAGAACATTTTCAGGAGTTACTAAAGATAGATGTAGAAACGAAAGTAGAGCTATTAAAAAATTGTAGTCTAGATTGGGAGACAAAAAAAAAGTTTAAACGAATGTTCAATGAGAAATATTTGTACTGTAAGCGTCCCGAAGAACCCGAGATGAAATACAAAATGAAGCTAAGGTTGAACGGTACAAAACCGTTTTATTGCTACCGGAAAAAACTCTCATATACCGAAAAGGAACAAGTACAATCTATCTTAGACGAGTTGCTGCCGGAAGAAATAATCATGTCAAGCAGATCGGAATACGCGTTGCCTATAGTATTAGTAAAAAAGAAAACAGGCGATTTGCGACTTTGCGTAGACTTCAGGAACTTAAATAAAGTTACCTTAAGAGACAATCACCTGATTCCACTAATCGATGACTTACTTGACGAGTGTTTAGATAAACGAATGTACACATTATTAGATCTGAAGAGCGCTTTTTACCACATACGAATGAATGACGAATCGATTAAATATACATCATTTGTGACACCAATGGGACAGTACCAGTGGCTCAGGATGCCACTTGGACTAAAAAGTGCTCCGTTGGAATTCCAACGTTATATTTCAAATGTTTTTGAAGATTTGGTTAAAGAAAAGAAAGTCAAAATCTACATAGATGATATTATGATAGCGACTAAGACGGTAGAAGAGCATTTAGTGATACTGAATGAAGTTCTCAATAGGTTAGTAAAGAACAAGTTGGAGTTACGTTTGGACGAGTGTCGGTTTATGGAAGCTAAGGTCCAGTATTTAGGATACACCGTATCCAAAGAGGGTATCCAGCCAAATGAAAAGGGCATCGAATCGATAAAGATTTTCCCTGTGCCACAGAATGTAAGGGCTGTACATAGTTTTCTAGGACTATGTTCCTACTTCAGAAGATTTCTTAAAGGATTTTCAGTGTTAGCCCAGCCATTATACAAACTTTTAAAGAAAGATACCATTTTTAAATTTGACAGTGAAGAGATGCAATGCTTCGAAGAACTAAAAGGAAAACTACTGATGGTACCTATTCTGGCAATTTACTGTCATCGGGATGAGACTAATATTGATGCAGAAGAAGGTGGATGGGGGTTCCATCCGATGTTTTATTTTTCCAAAAGAGCGACAAAATGTTAGTCGAAGTATCACAGCTTCGAACTAGAAACATTGGCAATAATGTCTATATGAGATGCGTAACGTACTAGTGTATAGGAAAGTGGGGAAAAGAATAATGTTGTATGTCCCTATAGGGATGGGAAGTAAGATTTTGCATGTATACCATGACGAGATGGGTCATGTGGGTTGCGACAAAGTCTTGGACGCGGTTCTGAAAACATATTGGGTCCCTCAGATGAAAAGTAAAATCAAGTCGCACATAGCGAATTGCTGAAAGTATATCGCATTTTCACTTAAGTTTGGAAAGCACGAAGGCTACTTGCACAACATACTAAAAGAAAATGTTCCCTTCCAGATGATATATGTAGATCAATTTGGCCCAGTGTTACTTAAACGGGCGAGAAAGAAGTATGTGTTCCTAGTAGTAGACGTGTTTACTTAGTATGTCAGACTTTTTGCCGTTAGGACAACCAACACAAGTGAAGTAATAAGCTGCCTTAGATCTTATTTTAGTTCGTATAGCCGACCGAATGTGCTGGTGTCAGACAGAGAAAGTGCGTTTACTTCAAAGGATTTCTGAAGTTTCTTGGAAGATAAGAATGTACATCACATAAAGACAAGTAGAAAGGATAAACAAAAGTCTAGCGCCCATGAAAGCATAAGGCATATGGGAAAGGAGATTATGTAATGGTGAAGAACTTTATCAGCACCCCAGGTGCTAGTAAGAAGAAAGACCCTAAGTTTAAGGGTCCGTATAAAATTGAAAAGATTTTGCCAAATGATCGGTACATAGTGAAGGATGTAGAAGGATTTCAAGTAAGCCATATCCCGTATGAAGGAATATGGGAAGCAGCCAATATAAACAGGCAACCCAAACGACAGCAAACGAATCACGTAATTGTATTGTAGTAGAACAATGGGGGAAATCGGGACGACATTTTGGTTGGGAGACGTGATGAAGCGGATTGTAGTAGGAACCTAGAGATCGTTTTGATGCGATTGGATGGATATAAAATTAAAGCAAACTTTACAAAATGTCAGTTTCTTAAAGATTGTAGTGATGGGACATTTGATTAGTTGATTATTTATTAATTACGGTTTATCCCTAATATGTCATTTACATGTTAAAACTAAAATGCATCTTCAATTTGAGTGTTCAGACTCTCGTAATGAGGCGTTTAACAAGTGCAAAAAATTTGATCTCAAAAACAATCTATTAGTTCACTATGATCCTCAAAAGGAAATTGTACTTTATTGTGATGGCAGTCCTTATGGAGTAGGAGCAATTATGTCGCATGTTATTGATGAAGTTGATCGTCCAGTGCTGTTTCTATCAAGCTATAGTTTTTTCAGTGAAAAAGTTTCACCAATATATGCTTATATGATAAACCATTTACTATATATAGTACAGTGATCATCAAACACTTAAAGAACTTATTAGTTCAACTAAGGCCTCTCCGTCAGTGGCACCAGGAAGAATTTGTAGATGGGCGATATTCTTATCGCTGTATCAATATATATACTATTAAGTATGGAAAGGCTCACAAATGGGAAATGCCGACGGGCTTTCAAGTTGCCATTATCAGAGTCAACAAATTTAGAAAATTTTGGTGGTAAAATGATTAGACTTTTTGTATCTAATAACATATTTAGATATAACACAAATAGAAAGAGAAACAATGGGGGATAGTATTCTACAACAAGTGCAGAATACGAACGCAAATTGTTGGAAGAAAAATATTATGAATATTGGGAATTTGATTATTAAAAACTTCCTCAATTTTCGACCGGAAAAAGTTTAGCTTATTATTAGAATTCTCAAGACACATACGTTATTCATTCATTCTCCAATAGTACTGCACATGCTTACCAATGTAGTAAGGGAATGAACATCAACAGACTTAAAATCCCTGTAAGTACATGCATAGTATGTGCAATTTTTCACACAAGTAATAAACCAATGTTATAAGAAGAAAACAACAAATCATATTCAATTATTCCTTGAAGGGAAAGGTGATTAAAAAGGAGAATAGTAGAAGCATCAGAGGCTAATTACAAGTCTAATAAACTAGGATGTGAGTTTGGAGCATATTGGGTAGCACCATGTGAAAAAATATCATGTCTACCAAGATCAGCGTTGGAATCACCAGAAACAATGTTATGTTAATATAACTGAGCTAAACTTGCTAACACCGAGAAAAACGAATCTGGAGACTAACGTATGCTTGGATTCTATACACAGGATACAATACATTTAACGCAGCCATCTGAAATGCCCGTATCTTCGGATTTACCAACCACATTACGTCTTAATGTTGATTTACAATAGATTGCTTCTCCATCCCCAGATGTGTTTGTTATCCTGTCATTACAAATACAACAAATCATGTCGAAGATATGATCATAAGTTTCTGGCTTTTCGACATCTGAGCCCTCGAAAACATGTTCTGTCTTAAACCACGTTTCACTCACCCATATAACATCAATATCTGAGCCCTCGAAAGCATACCTTAGGTTATCTAGTTAAGCATAATTAAAACTTTTGTACGTGCATTCAGATGACACCCCAAAAAACTCAAACGAATTCTAAATAAATGCGTACAGTATTATTACCCACGCAGTTGACCATGGACCATGTTCTACTTGAAATAACCAAACGAAAAATAAGCAACGAACGAGCAATTCAGCAGGAATTAAATTATACAGAGTATTCCTTAATTCGTCAAGGATAATTTGGAAATGATTCTAAAATAAATTGTTCTACAGTAAGGGTCTATCTCAAGTGTTGACATCATTTATCGACGATTTAAGAAAAGGCTAACTTTGGTGTACCCTGACAAATGTTAACGGAAATTGCTCTGTTAATACTAATGGTAGAAACTTTGCTTAGGACACTGTTTTTAGAAAAATTACGAGCACTTGCCTTTGTGACTGCGTTTAAATAAAGTTGATATCTTGTTTGAGTCTTCAGATACCCAATTTTTGATCCCGTTCCATTTTTCTTTCCCATGCTAATTTTTGATTTTGAGGTAACTTTTCTCCAGAAAATACATAATAAAGATAATGTTTTACAATTTTTCTCTTATGAACGCCGATCCTATTCATCATTTACACAAGTGATTTGATAGGTTCACTTCACCATGCCATAGCGTACGCAGACGACATAATCGCGTACAGATCAGGTCCAAAGATTGAGGTCATAAACATACTCTTGCAACGTGACTTCGATTAAATTAAACAATATTGCGACGACTGGAAGTTGAAGATCAACTTTCAGAAGTCGGAAACCATTCTTTTTAGGACGCCTTTGTCTGGGGCCTCTGCGGATACCAGAAAGAATTGGCGAAAGTTTCAGATCGTCGGACAGTACGGTCAAACACTTGCTTGTCGAAATGTAGTCAGATACCTTGGGATCTGGCTGGATCAATATCTGTATTTTAATAAACATATAGATGTTGCTCTGGACAGAGCCAGAGGAGCTTTTGCCCTTACAAAGAGACTGTTTTATAGCAGACAACTCGGCCCTTATTCGGCCTATGCTAACATTTGGTTGTCCCGTGTGGTTCAACGTGAGAGCAAGTCTTTTGGAAAAGATTCGGGTGTTTGAGAGGGCTTGTCTTCGCCTTTACAGAACACCAGAGTCTGAGTACATAAAATTCTATCCTAATGAGGTTTTGTACAATAGGGCGAACCTAATAAGAGTGGACAATTTTGTCATTAAGTTGATTCGAAGACACATTGCAAAAGCAATGACCTCGTCGAACAACCTGATCTCCGGGGCTTATTACCCCAATTATATGTATCACGAGAGAGTTCGCCTTGACGGCTTTATTCCACCAGAAGCGTTCCTCTATCTTGATAAGAAAGGCTTGATCCAGGACAGATTAACGGTGCCGTTAATCTTTCACGTCGCTCGAACAGCTGCGGACAGGCAACTCAACTACGACAGAGATGTCGCACACGACAGTGCGGAGCGTCTCGGGTTCAGTAGAGCGGTAGGGAGTCGCGACATGAGAGATGTTGCTCGGCAGCACCAACAATTTTGGTGGCTTATTGAAGAAGAGGATGCTTCGTCGTCGAATTCCTCAATTACTAGGTAGCTTCCTCGAGTGAAGCAAAGTTGGCCAGCCTATTAGATTTTAGTAATGGCTGACTTACATAGTTTTAGATAGGACTAAGTTAGATTTAAGAAAAATAAAATAAAATAAAAAAAAATAAAAAAAAATAAAAAAAATATATAAAAAAAAAACAAAAACAAAAAAATACATATATATATATACATATATTTATATATTAAGTATATATATATTTTGTATATATATATATATAATATTTAACTTAATTGTTTATTAGATGTAAGTAGGTTAAGTATATTAAGATTTATTTTAGGTAGTTGGTAAGCTTTAGTTTTAAGTTTTATATTTCAACAAAAGAAAAGTCCATTTACTAAGTTTTTGTTAAAATCTATTTTCTTAGTTTTAGGCTTAATTAATGCAAATATTAAAATAAGAATAGACTGTAAGATACGTCGAAAGACATAGATTAAGTGTTAGGTTTATCTTAGAGTGCCCGTATGGGGCTAGTAAGTTAGATTAAGATAATTTTAAGTTAATTAAGCAAATTTTTAAGTATTTTTTTGTTTAGCCTATAAGAATTAATATATAAGAAAATAAAAAATGCATTTAAACTGAAAAACTGAACGTAATAACAATAATAATACTAAAAATATATACTAAAAAATTATCAACAAGTTTGTAGAAAAGCCCATACTTGGGAAAACCCGCAGTAAAATATACACAGCTTCTATTCCAGCATCACTAAAGCGAAGCTAATTGTTGTACTGTTTTCGGTAAACTGCAGATAAGCCAAGACTGGCGTTACTGTCTTAAGGGCTATTGAATTTTAAAATTACAGGTGAATTGGTTTTGTTATGTTGCCGGGGACGAAGTATTTGTTTTAATGTAGGAGGACCGCAATCAAAAGAGAAACAAAGTCGGTTGAAAACCTCTTTGAGAATTTCCTCTCGTAGTTCGAAGATACCAAATAAAACAGCATCAGCAACAACATCTCTTTGCTCTAATACATCACGTTGTCTTTGCAAAGAGCGGAATTTTCTTATTGTTCGCGTGTTATCAGTCGCTTCTTCTTTCTCAATGCGTTGAACTACATAAGCAATAGTTTTACTACATAAATGCATCAAACAGATACCAAAAGACGATGCTTTTCCATGCGGTCATCAGGCATTTTAAGCGTCAGATTAGCAGCACCGGATGTGGATTTATTCGTAAAAGGAGCAATTGGTTGTGACGGTGTTAATGTAAACTGTAAAGAGCTTTGGCTCTGTTCCAAATTCCAGCTGCATACGAATGGGACATAATCAAAGGGACAGTTTTTTGGCGGCGAATAAAAAATGAGAATGAGTAAGAAAAGAGAAAAATGGCGAAAAAACGGAGCAATAAAACAACAAAAAGAAGAAAAGGTTGTTGGAGATTTTTGCTTATTTTTGTTAATACTTTATACACTGTACATGATGGAGGTAATAAATATGTTTCTACGTAAAATACTTTTGACTTTTATATATCGTGACCTACTCAAGCGAATACGATAAATACGAATTTAGCAATAAAATTATTAATATATTTATAATAATTTATTAAAACAGTAAATGAAAGTGCGTTTATTTTAGAGTATGTTTTTTAATAATAATAAAAAATAGTCACATTGACGATTCATTAATTTAACTTTATACTTGGAAAACTATAAGCCCCAGGTAAAAAAACTTTGTGTAGTGAATTTGTAGGTAACATTATAGACCACCAAAATAGTAAAAAGAAAAAAAAATATTAGCACTCTGTTCCGAGATAAATGCAATTTTCCGAAAAATTTATAAAAAAAAAAATTAAAAAATTACAATTTGTGTTTGAAGACCAGTTTAAATATGAATTAACCATTAATCATTTGTTGAAAAACGAGTACCCTGTAACTCAGTAGGTGTTAAAGATAGACCCTCCCCTCCCATACAATTTTTTTTATACTATGTATCAACAAATCAGATACGAAGATGGCATAAACTCTGAATACCGAAAAACTTCCACCTTGAACCCCAATTCACCTTATCTTCATTTAAAAAGAAAGATCAGAAGGACCTTTTTCCCAAACTTGTGGAACATAAATATAAATCTTATAAATTATGCCAAACTTCTACAGTAAATTCTCTTTGTAACCAAAATCTGAATTAATCTCATATTTATTGGAATAGTAATGCTAGCATTACTAGCAGAGTAAATCTTCTTACGAGAATAAACAGCTAAATAGAGAGCGCTTCACAGCGAACTTCCGATTTGTCTGCAAATGGCAGAATTGCTTTTGTATTCTAATAACAATAGGGGTGCAATGTTCGACTTGGTAAAGGAGACATAAAAACAAAGGCGAAGAAAGCTTTAATAGCCTTATATGCCTTTAGTAGGATAATCGAAAAAACTTGGGATTATTTTCAAAAATATACACGGTGATAGTAAGGCCAATACTGTTATATACCATAAATTAAGGGTGTGCAGCGGGATATATTTAAGTATATAATTATATGAAAAAAGACGACAGCGTTATTGTCGTATTTTATTTTAACAAAATGAAATTTGACAACGCGGATTTTTTTTTTTTTTTTTTAAACAGTATCGCTTAAATGCAGTTAATTCCTCTCTACACACTCTTGCAATCAGACGCATCAATGGCAGATATTTTCTTGTGGGGCCTGATTTGCTCGAGGATTGCTGCTGTAACCCTCGATTTAAGGTATACCCATAAAAAAAAGTCGCACGGTGTAAAGTGACCGAGGTGCCCAGGATTTGTCTCAGTACTTGCTCATTAATTTTTTGGGGAAATTATCTTCAGCTCTCTATTAAAACTCTTGCTGTTTGTGGAGTGGTCGCTCTTTACTGATACCACAAACTTGTCGGTCACTGTCATTTACTGGTTAAAAAGAAAACGATAGTTTTTGGCAATACAAACGTCTTGTATGTAGTTCGCAAGGGTTTTTGAAGTACCAGTATATCATGTTCTGTTTATTAACACAGCCATCGATATAAAAAGTGCTTCGTCAATAAACGAATGTTCGTGCTGTTTACTGTAAAGAATAGTCATTTTATGTAGTATGGTTGAAACTTTCCTTTTTCAAAATAACTACTCTGTTGATTTTCTGATTCTAGAACAGGTCGCAATCTTCCTCATCGATTGATGATGAAGATGATCGATGATTGAGTATATTTTCATGTGAACTTGTCTTGGCGACTCTTCAGACGTTAATGGTTTCAGAGGTTTTTGATTAACCCCTGGCCCTTATTGTCTAAACTTTTGAACTCACGACCAAATATGTAAGTGGCGTGCTCGACCCATAACTTACTTGTCGAATATTGAATTGAGTTCAAAACGCGTGACTCTCACCAATCAGCGAATCACCGTACTTTTAATATCGCTAAATGGCGAGCGCGCGGTGTGCTCCCGACCACTGGTTCATTGAGACTAGCAAATTTGTAAATCACGCGCGTCGAGCGGTACACTCTTCTAGAAACGTTTTAGTAATTTGGTATTACTATGACTAACATTCAATAATGGAAACGAACCATACATCGTGCCTGGGGCTACAATTAATCTACGTTGCTAAGCAATAGTGCGAAGTGCAAATTCTGGTGATAGTTTACTGAATTAAATTGTTTTAGGTGTTATGCCCTCACAATAATATGCATAGTTCACCAACAAAATTCGCAATCACAATCCGCTATCCATTAGTTGTTACATGCAACCAGTCTTTGCTGTTGCCGTATGACGATGTAATACATAATAATATTTATTTGCGTTTCTACACTGCACTGCACTGCACTATTATTTTGTTTTTTATCACACGCAATAGATATGTATGCGTCAGCTTATCCGCCAAGTAAAAAAAAATAACGTATTCGATATTATCATAATAGAAATAGAAAACCTAATGCAAAGGAAGTATTGCAAAAATGTTCCAAAGCTTTTCTTGCTGACCACTCGATCCACATTTTGTGGAAATGCAGAAAAAGAATAAACAAGATTCAACTTACGAGCAAAGGTTCTTTGGTAATTTTGAATTGTTTTTTCCGACGTTTATAAATAAAGTCCATCGATTTCAAAATTGAAAATGTTTTATTTTTATAATATTTAGTCGTATAGCACAACGCAAAATAAAACTCGCGCGGTGGTTTGGTGGGGTTTGATTGTTTTCTTAACTAATTAGTTTAGGAACAACATACTAGCACCTGCAAATAAGAGATGGAGTGTGTCAACTTATTTTAACTTAAAATTGGCATTCTAAACAAAAAATCATATCGTTGCTCTTTCTTGTCAATATAATTATTGGGGCTACTCGTAGCACAGGAGTAGAAGACATTATGCAAGTAATATTGAACTTAACACAAATGACCTGTGCCGAAGATATTCGAGTAGTATTATATTGAAGATATGCATCAACCCATTAACCAAGCCTAATCTGTCAGCCAATTTTATGACTAAGCATCGAGTTTCCTCAATTCTTGGAAATACGAGTAGTCTGACTATTTTCTAGAGTGAGACCACAACAACATGTCCCAAGAATTCTACTTTTCTGCTAAGAAAGTTACACTTTTTCAATTTAATGATCAATTTACTTTTCTCTGTTACTGCCAATACTGTCTTTAGCTTCTGAAAATTTTCTTCTTCGTCCTCTGCGGCTATGATAATGTCATCCAGATATAATAATAAATACCCCTATCGAATCAGCTTTCGGAATATAGTATTAATAAAACGTTGAAATACCAATGAAAGGCCGAAAGGCCCATCGGATGTTACAAAAGAGGTGTATTTTCGGCTCTTCTATAAGATGGTAACATGAAAGAATCCGTTCCTTAAATTTAGCATTTTAAACACTGTGAATCTTCTCCAAAATTTCTTTCATTATAGGAAGAGGATACCGATCCTTGATTATTTTCGTGTTTAATTTGCGATAGTCTACACATAAATTAGTACTACCATCCTTTTTCTTTACCAGCACTATGAGACTAGCAAGGTCCGACCGACTATGCTATATTAACCCGTTCACTAACCACTCGTCTATTTGCTTATTAACGAATTCTCCCTCCAGAGCAACGAGGCACCTAGCCTTCTGATATACTGGAGCTTCGTCTTGTAAAATCAAATTCATTTCTACACATGATGTATGAACCTTTTTGGGGGAATATGATTCAATAGCTTCTTCAATTCGTTCTTAGAAATCAATATTGTCGATACGAGGGCCTTTGTCCTTCTCCTCTTCCAATGAGACACTCAGTATATCGATTACCAGTCTAGTAGACTGGATTCTTACTGATTCTTCTCTTTTATGTAGTGCTCGGATGCTGATTACTTTGCCTTTGTTGATTGTAACCTCCACGCTTTCTAAAAAATCCTTTTCAAGGAGAATTTGGTCTTGAACCCATTCGCCTCGCACTACTTGAAATCTAACCTTATATTCGTCTCGTCTATTATTAGTGATATTACACCGGATCCCAAAGCTGCTTGCGATACAATGCCGGAACCTTTTAATGTCATCCCAGGCCACGCAGTCATCACTAAGCCTACTTCCTTTTGTCTATGAACACATAAAACCTTTTGTTTTAATGTTCATATCGTTTTAAACGATGTTTAGCAATATTTGACTATCTTCAGCCTAAAGTCGCTGGACTCGATTAATGCTCCTCAAAATTGCTCCATTCCTTTGATCAATAGTTGAACAGCTAGCAGATACATTTCCAATTCGATTAAATTCGAAGCACTTCCAACCTTGACCTTTATCTGGACAGCCTTGTGCTAAGTGCGAATCGGAACCACAATTATGACATCGCCTTCTTTCATCATCACGATGCACTTCACGCGAATAATTTGGCTTACTGTATGCACTAGACCTATTATCTGTTTTCAGCTTTAGTATGTGACGTTGCACCCATTTATAGCACGCTAACTTTTCTTTGAGTTCATCTAAAGACGTCGTTTCGTACAATAGTATTTTGTTATTTGGAGCATCCGGCATTCCATTTATAATGTACTCAATTGTTGAGTACAGCAATCTGCGTCATCACGTACAGATATTCTATCAAGCTTTCTGTTGTTAACTTCTTTTTTTTCTCCAGCATTCGCTGCAATTCGTCGGCTGAGGGACCTTTTCCAAATTCCCTATTCCACTTTTTTTTTAATGTGGCCCAGTTTGAAATACCGCGGGAAGACTCAAAAACCAGTTTTGCAGCACCCTTCAACAGTCGCCGGCCATAGAGGTATTTCTGGAAGTCACTCCACTGACAAGCTGTTGAAATGTCTTAAAATTCCTTTACCTAGTTCTGGCAATTACGACTTTCGTCGCCCGAAAACTTTTCTATTAACTCTTCTATGTCCCTGAAAACGAAATTATTCTGACTGGCCATTTTGTGCTTTTGAGAGTTGTTTCCTTCCTCTGTAATGTCGTATTCCTGTGTGCTTCTTTCTTCGTTAATGTTGTTCTCTATCTGATCCTCGTTTACTTCGTTGATTTGTAATCGTATCTTACCTTCTACTTGTGCCTTTCGCAACTTGTCTACTTTTTTCGTTCAATTCGTTGTTTTGCAATAAATTACCGTTGCACACTTCTTGCGAATTCTATTTACTTATAGTAAGTCAGAGATATAACTTTCGTCTTCTTTTAACTCTAACAACAATCTTCACTCACTTTCAATGACAAGAATTTCAGCCGAATACGTTCGATTAGATCTGTCTTTACTGGGTAACGGTAGGATAGTCCTTTACTTCGTAAGAATGCTTGTATTTGCTTTACTGTGAGCGAGTTGAACTCATCCATTAATCAACGTGATAGAAAACAAAACAATACACCCAATTTCGAATAATCGGTGGATCCCGATTGAACCCCATGTAGAAAAAGAGTTGGTACTGTTAGTTTAAAATTTTCTTTAATTTTTCTTAAATAAATCAAAGCTACTACAATTTTGGTTGTTCAGACCGCCGCGAGGTAAGGGAACGAACTGCCTTCTTTCTTCATATTAACTCAGCCCATTATCTGCCTTGGTAATCCATGACCATAACGCTCCAGCCACAAATATGCCAACGAAAAGTAACGTGAACTTCTTCCAGTTGGTCATTTTCGCTTAATTGCTTTATATTACTCCATGTTCCACTGTTTATATTCGGCTGTGCACCGGGTCAACTAGCTTCATGTTCTGCGGATCGTTACTCGGTCAAGTGGATTCGTGTTCGGCAGGTCGTTACTCATCGATTGATGGCCCATTTGTGTCATCTAGCTGGCAACATATTCTTCGTCATCGTATTGTTCTAATGGATTTGCTTGCATCCAATAGATCGTATTATTCGATTCGTTGGTGACTAAATAAACATGTTGGGATCGGGTCACAATAGAAGGTAATGAACCGAAGATGGTCAATCAAATATAAACAATGATCATAATAAAAATTTGAAACGATGAGTCTTTGAAGGTCTGGAAATTAAATAATTATATTACATGGAGAATAAACTAATAAAAATGTGATGTGCCTTTTGTTTTGTATACAACAAAATTAGCTCTATTCTACATATATATGTAATAAATAAGATGTATGATTTTGTGTAAGTATGTACTCGTACGTATGTACATATCTAGGTCAAGTGTATTTCAAATATAAATTTTAGTTTAGCAAAATACTACCAAATCAAATCATAATTGTGTATTATTTGGAATGCTATGAATAACTGTATCATTGCGTCCCTTAAGGGAAGGCAAAAAATACGATGCGACATACTCATATTTGTTGTCTCAAGTAGTGCTTTTAGCAAACTAAAGCTAATATGGAAAAGTCCACAAACATTCCTTGCTATTTACAACATGTCAAGTCAGTGGTTTATTTTGTCTTATATACACTCGACCTATTAAATCGAATCCCTATTAACCACTCTTTTGAGCTTAGGTCATACAATAAATGGCATATGGGAAGCAAACATGTTGTATATTACGAAGCCGTAGCTGCATGACCGCTGACTATCAAGTACCTCACCAATTTCATAATTTTCACTTAACATATGCTGAGACCTAATTTTATACTGCGCTCACTTTTTTGTTTAATATTTGCCTCCAATATGTTTGTGTTCTTGCAAATCAGTTTTGAGTACATCTTATCTTTTATATTTGCAAACTTTTTACATTAAACTTTATAATGCTGTACGCGTACTAGCTGCAAGTAAATCTTGCGGTTTTACCGTACTGCTTAAGCATATTCTTGGTTTAATTTAATTCTGTCCAATTGTTTTATTGGCATTTCGTAACTGTCAAAGCATGTTGTTGATATCGAACTGTAGCGGATCGCTTCAGTGTGAACAATGATATGTAGGTGAAAAAAGTTGGTTCAACAGAAGTTGGAGCTTCACTGAAGAAGTGAACGTATATGAACCAAAGTAACTGGAAATGATTCATTTTTAAACCACGGCCACCCACGGCTCATGTACAAACAAACTTAAGGAATAAAGAAGGAAAAAACGATCAATACGAAATTTTAACTACACAATTTTTTTCAAATTTTATGCATTTCTTTTGATATTTTACTATTTTTTTTTTTTTAATTAAATAAAAGAAGCAGATTTCAAAATATTGGCAGAGACCAACTTATTTTGAATTTCTCACAGGATTTTGTTTTTGTCTAAGGACTGCTAACAGCTGTTGGAAATTAGTGGTATTCGACTTCCTTTATTACAATTTTAGGCTTCCATTCGAAACGTCAGGTATTGTGTGCCATCATCCCAAAGTTACACGATCACTCATTGAATCTACTCACTCGATAAAGTGTGGGTTGATTTGCCTTATCTACATAAATAAGTATATGTTTCTTTTAAAAACACACATTGATAAATCCAGACCCCAATGTATCTGAATATAATTCGATAATAAATTAGCTTTCCATGTTACCAAACGATCGAGATGATTCACCGATTGTTTCTGATATCCATTGAGGCTCCACATAACGGCGTCTTAAAAAACAATGGTTTTCGACTTCTCGAAGTTGATCTTTTTCAATGCGGCATGCCCAAACATTTGGCAGCAAATACAGTATAAAATTTTATTTTTCCCAATGTACAGTCCGGTATTTTAGGGACTTTTGGGACTTACCTTAACTAGAAAAATTGGTACGAGCTAAATTCACATTATAAAATATGATCCACTTCTCTATGACCATGAACTGCTTAATCAATGCATGGGAAACTGTGCTACATGTACGCGCCTGTGGCAACATATGTGAGATAGCCTAGAAGGCTAAGGGATATGGTGGTAAAGATCGTTCGTGGCAGTAGTAGGTCGCCTACAAGCATAAACGTTTGCGACCAAAAAGGAAAACTTGACACTTCCATTACCAGTTCCGATTACAAAAAAAAAAAAAAAAACGGACGATATAATTAACAAAACGTAACTTTTTTTCACTTTTTTTTTCTATACTAAGAAAATTAGAAAAAAGATTACAGATAATAAGAATAACTTTAAAAACTTTGGATATATACAAAAACACAAAAAAAAGCAAGTTCAAAAAAGATAATGCCGAAATTAATGTTAATGATTAAAAATAAAAAGGAGTATAGGAAGAGGGAAGAGAAAGCTGTGATTGGTGTTAAGATATCGAGGGAAGTTTAAAGTTTAGATGAAAAGAGCAATTCAAACTATTTGAAAATTGCAAGGTCTAATTAAGTGGTTCCAAAATAAATTTTTATTAAAATATTGTAAGAAAACTTAAAAAAATTTTAACATTCTAGAAAATTTTTAAAATAAATAAATAGTAACCGAATTAACCAGTGCATTTTTTCGACAATTGAAGGGTGTCGAATATAAAGTCGCTCAGCTTAGAAAACCAGAATACAACGCGATATCTAGTGTCGCGTCTTCGTTAACTGCGACCTTAACTTTAAAGACATTAGTAGACTCCCGGAGTGTGTAAAATAATTAACATACAAGTATTCAATGGAGACCCGACGCAATACGTGACGTGGACCCGTAGCGTCCAGGGGATTCTTAAGGATTTCAGCATCATACGAGTTAACCTAATGTACCGTGGCATATAACAACATATAAGACAATAGATAAAAGGAAGTACGGATACGACGATGAAAAAGTGCCTTTCGTTGCATTATGCAGACAAAAGGAACATTTGAACCCTTGGGCATCAACTGGCTCAACGTGGGTCCAAACTAGATGAGTTTTACGCTACGGTAAATCATTAATTTTCTCTCATAATTAATAAGGCAAAGACCGATTCGTATTCACAGAAAGTGAGTTCATTAGTTGAGACCTGTCGAAATCGCCACTGGACGTATTCATACGAGATTTGAACGGCAACTTTTCGAGAATACTTATAATATAGAAGCCAAGAACACTCCTCGAAGCTTACACGGCTTGCCTGGAGATCCAAAACTTAAATTATAGAAATTACACGATCCGTACTCCTAATATATTGAATAAATAATAACAATAACGGTCGCTATCAACAAATCATATTGACCGCAGAATACGAGGTCGCATAAAGTGTGGTCTTTTCCACAAACGAGGAAATTTTCGCGGCATTCTAGTTAATCCCACCAGTCTCAACCAAGTAAGGGCTCCAAAACCACATGAGAATGTATCTGGAGTTTGTACAAACACGACAAGGGAATTATATAAATCATTCTAATGGTGGTAAGCCTCTTAAATGGGGAACAAAGTCAGAGGGTCATCGCTCTAATCACGGTAAGTAGCAAAGGCTATATAATACCGAAATTGTTTCCAGAGAAAACCCCGAAGATAATAGCAAGATGGTCGAAGATACCCTTAATAACCTTGCTTACTTTATCGGAGGTCTTAACTTTCTCCCTCAATTCATTAAGGAATACAACTGTGAACTCATTTTAAGCCAGGAAAGTGTAACCTAATTGCCGACGATCTTTCTCTTCTAAAAATTCGAATCAAGCATGCAGAGCAATGTGCCAATATGATTTGTGACGAATCCACAACAAGCGTAAACGAGAAATGCAATAGTCATTCAGCTATAATGGATGCAGAGGAGTGGAAAAGGAGTGAGACAACTCCAATAGCCAGCAAGGTTCAGTCATCAAGCTTAACAGCTCACAGTGTCAACAGGACAACTCGGATCTGATTTCGCACATAGGAGCTCTGTTAAACATCTTTCGTTACCGGATTTTCACTAAAGTAGGGACGGTTATAGAAACCTACGAAGAGCCACACTCCAGCTAATTTCGACATTACGTCACTATCCCTGATCTAAGCAAGGAAAAATTGACAGATCTGCTCCGAGCCAAAATAAACCCAAATGTAATAAACAGATTTAAGATCCCAGAGAGTTGTTTGAACTTGCCACAAAAAGTCTTTTTAAGAAAGTTTGGCAGATATAAGATCAGAATCACTCAGAGATTCGTCGAGGATGTGAGGAACCCAAATTGAGTATATCAGTTGATTATGAATGAACATCATAGAGCCCATCGAAAGCCAAGATAAAACAAGCAACAGTTGCTTGAAGGCTACTACTTCTCCCAAATGAACAGTCTTGTTCCAAAATACACTAAATCTTGTGAAGTCTATAATACTAACAAGTGCAATAGACATCGAATTCATCCCGAATTCCAGTCAACTTCTATACCTTCCTACCTTTGTTTAATACTCCATTTGGATATAATTGAGGTACAAAATGAAAAGTTCATTAGTTGTAACATATCCTCAAAGTTTCAAAATATGGCAAACTGTTCCATAATAAAAACAGGTTCTTTCTTTATCTAAGGGAAGTTATGTTAGTAAAACATAACGAGAGTAGCTTTCTTATTCCAATCGGAATCAATTTTACAAAATCGTTAAGAATAAAAATTTTACCCGTGCACCGCTCCGAAGTGAATAGTCAGGTGGGGAGGTTCCATTCAACGATCCTCGAAAACTTCAGATATCTCAAGACATAAAACAAATATTTGCGGTTGAAAGAACTCCTGAACATTGCTGTTGACAGATACAACAACACGAAACGAACGCCAAGCGACAACTTTTCCGACAGATCCCGGAGATTCAACTTTCAGAATTTATTCAATTTCCGCACCAAGTTCAATAAAAAAATAAAAAAATTAAATTGAGAGAAAAAAAAGTGATAATAATCTCTTTAGAAATGTCAATAGAATTAAACCAAAATCATATAAAAAAGGGGATATAATATATACAGCCTCAACGGGCATTAAAGCTAAAAACAAACCCCTGTTCCGAAAGCAAACAGTGGCCAAGAATAATAAAGTTACTTTAGGAGAGTTCATAAAACTCATATAAAGAATTGTAAGAAAAATAAAGAACAAAACAAGAATTTTGAAAACGTTGTTTCACATAAATATGTATTTTATGGTGCTAAGCTTTATAGAAATGTTGTGTACTTCTTCACATCATTTTTTATTATATGTGTACTCGTATAGTATAATCAATTTTCTTTTTTTCTTTTTCACGTAATTTACAGCACAGTATTATATATACTTCTGTTCAAAAAAATTATAAATATAGGTTACCTAAGTTGTAATTTTTAGGATGATCATGTACTCGTATGCATTGAAGAAAATTGATGTAAAACTAATTTAAAATATTTTAATTTTTTGGCTTTGTACACATTTCATATTCATTATGTCACCCACAAGAAACAGAATTTTTATTTCAAGACTAGCCTGCCTAATCTACATAACATTCACCCATGGACTTCACCGTATACACAGTATACGACACCGCTTATTTCTATCAAGGAAGGAAAGGCCTGAGTCATCAACGGCAACTCTAATCTTATCCACGTAATAAACTTGTGTCGATTCGAGCGTCAATTAAAAGAGATCGCTAACTCCGTTGAGAATTACGTCGATAAACAGGGTAGAAAGCAACTGATTAACTATCATCAGGCTCAGATAAACGACCGTATCAGTTTGTTAAGAAGATGGTCTCAAAGAAAAGAAAGTTCTATTGACTGAATTAGTTCTGCGTGGAAGTTATTCGCAGGAAATCCAAATGCACCAGACTGGAGCAAAATTCTCGAAAGTCAACATGAAATAATAGAGAATAACCATCATCAGTATAAAATCAACGAAAAACTCTTCGGGGCTGTGGAAGACATGACAAGAAAATTCAACTGGGTCATCGTCGAATCCAACAACGAAATAGGAATGACGGGCTTCCGAAGCCTTGGACAGGACATTCTTAGCCAAGTCTTGACAATAAAAGGAGAGGTCAATACGGGCCTGCCAAAAAACAAAATGGCATCATCAATGCGAATCTACTTGACCACATCGAAATCAACATGTTTATAAACGAATTTAAAACTCTTCCCTACGAAAGCGAGATTGAGGCGATCGAGTTCAGAACAACCTCAATCTACGCTAATGAATCGAGAGAAGAAGATTATAATATGCTATATGTAAGATCATCAGTTACAAACGAAAAAAAATCTTCGTCGATTTTAACAGGCTATTAATCAAACGGGAAGAAACCTTTGGCTTACTGAAGAATTGCTTTTGTGTAAGTAATTCCAAGATTTGCACCGAAAAGGCACTACAGAAGATTCCAAAGGATCACTGTATTGCTAAGTATTAAAAGGAGTTCACGCAGCGTGCTGTTATCGCACTAACACTAGTGAGGTTATCGAACTTCTCAAAGAGGACACCATATTTCTGACCAATTTTAACGGTCTTGTTAGAACCTTTGTTAGCCAGTTGAATAACGAGACGGCCCGATTGAAAGCAGGACGTTCGCAAGTTTCATCGCCATAGGTCTTCAGGCTACAGCACCGATAATGTCAAATGTCACCAGTAAAGGACATTAAGAAGACCTACAATATGTCCACGATCTCAGTCTTCGAAATATAGAAAGGCTTAACATAGTAATCTGTTAAGAAGGATAAGATTTTCTTTCCTCTCAGATGCTTTAATCATCATCCTGTTAATCTCCTTCGCATACATTCTATTGCGGAAAATCAATGGTAAATTGGGTCACCAGACGTTAGGATTTTCTCAAGAAACATCAACCGCAACCCGAGACTAATAAAACCATACCTATCTAGTTCTGACGTCATTTATCTATGGGACGTAAATTTTTCGATACTGCATAATCAATGCATGGAAACCTGTGCTGACGAGGCACACGAGTCGCTTTATTTAATACATGCATGTGCCAGATTCAACATAGGTGAGATAGCTGTGTCAGCAGTTCATTTAGAAATATGAATATCGACGACCATTAGACTGATGGATCGTGACGGCAGCCTTTCAACGGTGGCTTAACCAATAACTTTTTAAATTATACTATTATCGGGAATAAATATAAATTGTAAAAACTTAAGGACGTATTTAATTTACAGACATGTTGCTCGTCCGATTTTTTTATTGAATCTTCGTAAAGGGATTCGTCAACTATGCACTTTTGGTTTTCAAAATCATCAAAACACTTTTTCCACCCCGAAGGAGCTTCCTGAAGTATTGAAAAACGTTTCACTCCAAATTTATTTTTCATGTGCGGGAATAAAATCAAGGGTCCCAAATCAGAGCTGCACGGCGGGTGATCCATCGATTCGATGTTTTGAGTGCGAAGAAAAAGACAACCATTTGATTCGATGGGTTGCACATGCGAACAGCTTTTGTTGGATTTGACTCGATTTGAAAAGTGCATACAGTTGACTGCTGTCTAGTTTTGGGCTCATATGCATAGATCCATAATTCAGGGCCTGTCACGATCTTATAGACGTCTCCTGAAGTACCGCGATTGCATTTTTTTAATATTTTTTTTTGGCCAATCGACACGAGCATTTTTTTGGGATTGTCAAATTATGGAGTATCTATATTAAATGTATGCGAGTAGAACTAATGACCAATCACATTTCAATTTCACGACAAGTCACTTGACGATCCTGCAATATCAGTTACCACACAGCATCAAGGTTTTCAGGCACAATAACCTGTCTCTGTCCCTGTAAAAAAATGGCAAGTAATACCCGTATAACAAAACCTTTTGAGCACGTAAACCATAATAAACTTTACAATGCTGATGTCAGATTTGACCAGATTTGAGCTAAATGAAACCCTTAAACTCAATTTAAAAGATGTTTATTACGGCACTCACGGCTTGCTCGACTTTTGCTTGCGCTGTTTTCGCTGTTACTTTTGCTGTTGTTGTACCTGTCGGCAATTTTGTGTTTCCCTGTAATAGTTTTTGCCTTTGTTGTAGCTCTGCTATTGGATCTGTTGAAGTAGCTGTGGTTTCGACTTTTATTTCAGTTTATGCTGTTGGAGTTGTTGTTGTGATCTTCTTATCTACCTTTTTTTCTCACTATAGTTGTGTACAAAACTTAAGCCCTAAACATTTGGTTAGCCTTAATGTACAGCTGTAGCTGTCTTATACTGCTTTCAGGACGCTCTGATTCCTTGTCTTCGTTATCACATTAAGAGGTAATTATAAATGCGAATCTGTTGCTGTTATCCACCTTCACCGTTTAGCGTTGGAGAGTATTAGAATTCGTTTTAACTTCCTTCAACTGACTTTATATTTAAATGTACTTAAGTATATGTTTAAACACATATACATCGTCGCTGTAGATCGAATATCTCGTAATCCAGAAAAGTTAACTTTTTAGCTAATGATTCCGGATCTAATGAAAAATACTTTATAAGCCTTAACACGATAATTTTAAATCTACGCACATAAGTAACAATACATCGTATCCCCCCATGCGTTTTCGTTGCTGAAATACCACGTATCCCATAGCCAAACCTAGTAGGCGAAAAAAAAGTAACTAACGGTATTTTTCTTATTATTATTTTTTTTTTTAATTCCGCGCGCACCAAGGGGTTATGAATACCGTTTTACTGGCTTTCTCCAGGGCGCGGGCGGATGGTGTAGTGGTTTGAAACTCAGGTATATTAGGTTCCGATATTTTTCCCAGCGGTGGTTGGCAAACTGGACCCAGAGCATCCTCAACCAGTGGGTTCTTAGTACGTGCTTGTTGTTAGTTCGTTACATTCAACCCAGCCAGCAACTACTCCAACATCAGTGTTATGCTTTCATGTCAGAGTTGACGCCGACTGGATTTTCATATAATAACATATAAATTCTATGAAAAGACTTTTTCAGAGAATTGTCTCTCAAGGGATTCGAACCCGCAACCCTCTGATTGAGGAGTCTATGCATATACCACTACACCACGGCCAATTCCGTGGCCGAGAGGTCGAGCGAAGAAAAAGAATAGGACTATAACCTCTAATCAGCACTTATAAGAGTTTTAAATTTAGTCAAGCTTGGTCCACGTCTTAGGCACACATAAACTTCATCAATTGTTCATAATTTTTTAATTTTTTTTTTCTTTTTAATATGACCAGCAATCGCTGGTCTCTAAACATACCATTGATATTGGTGTAAGCTGCTTTCTTGAGTAATGTGAACAAAAATAATAAAGTGCGTGATGTATTGAAAAAAAGTTGGTATGTACATACATACAGAATTGATGATTTTAATTATTCTTCTTAATATGGAAATGCGCAGTTATTGTTCATGTATAGTATAAGATGTCAAAATAAAACTTCATGCAGATTTTGTTCCCATTACGATTTACGATGAGAATTTGAGGGATCAGATCTCAAATATTCCTTTCGAGTACATTGATAACGGATATAGGCCTACATGCAGTACAGTGATTTGTTCGCCAAATGAAGAAGGTAAACACGACCTCAATACAATTTCAACCTTTTTTACCTTTAGTCGATCATAATCCAAGCTCTTTGAGGGATCCTGATTACAAATAGTAAGAGTAAGAAATCTGATCCGAAGAAGTCTAAACACCAAGAAAATCAAAAGGTTGCGGTCTGAAGGAAAGGCATATATGGGTTATAGGCGAACACAGGCTGGACAAATCTATCAAGATACACTTCAGGAAGCTCGAAAATTGGGTTTCCCCATGCTTATCTAAGGAATGTAAAAAAAGAAATAACCGCAAGTGTTCGGAGACAACGGAAACTCAACAAAAAGAAATCTTTGGTAGATTCTGGGACCAAGGTTCCTGGGATCAGCGAAGAACATTTGTGGTAAATCATGTTCAAATCAGCAAGGTAAAAACCTACAAGGATAAAGAGCTCAGTAGGCAAAATCATACCCATGTTTATAACTTAACTGTGAGTAGAAAAGAACTTGTTTTTAAGTACCAGCAGTTTTAGCGAATTCGCTGTGCACTCTTGGGTAGAAACCGACGAATCTAGTGTTTTCGGTATTCCTACCAGTACTATATACAAGAATTCGAAACGGAAGAGAACAGAACGATGATGATGCTAATGCAAACTTATCTTTTGAACGGGTTTATTTTAATCGTTTTCCAAAACTCCCGTCGCATTATGCACAAGCTTCATCGTTTAAGCTATATTTTGAGCTCCTTATTCGAAGCATGAATAAACTGTTTATTTTATATTTAAAAGCCTCAGGAAAGAAGGCCAAAAACCACTATCCAGATAGTATATTAGCAATCTTTTTCATGAAATGAAATTTTCCATACATCCGGTAAAAAATGACAAGTGTGACATTTGTGTAACACATGAGGTAGGCCAACTTTCCGACGAAGATTGGCAACTACATAGGGCCCATAAGAACGGTGCACGGCTAGAAAAAGCGCAAGATAAAGAAAATTAAAAGTAGGAAAATTGCATAGTATTAACAATGGACTTGCGAACAGTGAAAGTGAGTATATGGGTTTAAGCGAGTGCCATTTTTTATAAGACGAAGCTTTGTTGCCACACCTTTACAACTTTTCTACTCGTGCGGTTTGTTGTTACTGGTTTGATTAAACCACTAATATGGCAGCATCCACTTTTACGAGTTGTTGTTTTTTTTTTTTTTTTTTGAATATCTTGAGCGAACGTTACGATTCCTGTTGTATTCTTTAATGATAAGTGCACTTATCAAAACCGTAATGCGATCCTATCCAACGAACTTTTATCTTTTGCGGTTAAGGATAAAAGGGAAATTATTCAAAAATTTCTCGTTGTTGGACACACACAAATGGAGTGTGATAGTGTTCGTTCGCGAATAGAAAACGAAATAAAAGGACGTGACATTTATATTCCGAATGATTATGTAAGGTTTACAAAGGACTCTCAAAAAGAACCATTTCCATATGAAGTCAAAAAAAATAGTTTGCTCTGATTTTAAAGACTTCATGATTAAGGAATATCAGAGATATTCCTAAATAAGGCCGAGCAAAGTGAGTGAACGATATTGATGAAAAACATAAAACTTTTTTGATCTATATTGTTACAGGTTGTTCGTGATCCAATGTTAACTGACTAACGTGCCTTTAGGTATTTACCGACTGGTGAAATACAATTTAAGCTCGATTTCGATCGAAGAAGTAAGACGGTAACTGAAAAAGCAACCTGCCCAAGAATGTACCAAGAAGAAAGAAAAATAAAAAAAATAAAAGTATTTGCATTTGCAAGAACTTTATTCGGTGATCCCACAGGAATATCATGCCTTTAACGACAACCTAAAATAAAATATTAGTTTGCATTTTTCTATAGGTTTCATTAAATGAAATAAACAATTAAAATTCAATATTATATTTTATAAATTCTTACTTTTGAATACAATACGTTCTTTTCTTGATAATTACATTAAAGATATTTTTTCCTCTTCTTATAATTGTAAATATACACTGGAAATACCACATAAGCCAGAAAATTGCAATACCATGTAAGCCGAAACAAAGCCAAAAGATATGTAAGTGTAATATCTCGTAACCAAAAATATTAACATAAAATAATAATTTTGATAACAAATTGTAGCGGAACATAAATCCGCATCAATTAAAGCTTCTGAAATCAAACCAGTTCAATTTTTTTGGCCTTCATTACTTTTAAACTGAGTTTTTTGTTTCTCCTGAAAAACTGACTTTTGTGGGTTATGAGGTTCTCGATCTACAGCGACAATATGGCAACATTAGGAAGAACAATGGTTCAGTCGCTCGTAATTGGGGATTCAAAACTGAAATCATACCATACCTTTTAATGTTTTCCAGGTACCACTTCCATATATTTTTTCTCATTTTTAATTCAACATTTTAATTCAATTGATTAGTACTTAGACAAAAAGTCATCTAAGAGAAAATGGTTCGATAAGTCAGCGAATTAATTATATTTTTTTAAATATCTGACTTATAAAAATTATTGTTGGTTCTAGGTGAAAGAAATCTTTACATAAATTATGAACGTGTTTTGTTCGCCAGAACTCTAGGGTCCATCCACTAGTACCATTATCCTTTAGATAAATTTAAAGTCATTTAATTTTATTTATTGCTTAGTTATCATATTGTAGTATTCTATTGTAATTTCATATATTACATTATATTTTAATATTTTCTAGACTATCCTTTTTGAAACTATGCTATTTTCTTTACAGAAATTGCTATAAGACTAATAAATTCATGATTAATGACAATTTTTTCAACTGATTTTTGCGTATTTGAATTCCAATAATGGATCAAATACATATACGAGGTGTGTTCAAAACGTAAGGTGAATTTATATTTTTATAAAAAAATATTTATCTATTCAGCAATATTAATGTTGTTCCCTTCAAAGTAATCCTCCTTAGATATAATACACTTGTTCCAACGCTTTTTCTAATTCTCGAAGCACTTCTCATAAGCACTTTTTGGTGTAGCCCTTAGCGCTTCCAGCGATGCCGTTTATTTCCTCTATCGTTGCAAATCTTCGTCCTACCTACTCTTTAGTTTAGTCTCTTCAGGTCACCAATTATGACCTTTTCGAGCAAGTCAGGATCACCATTAACCTCATTCAAGAGCTACCGAGCGATGCTCATGCGACGGTTCTTCTGATTAAAATTAAGAAGTTTCGGAACAAACTTCGCTGACACATGTCTCATGCCCAAAATATCCGAAAAAAATTGAATGATACGAGCCGACCCATATGCAAACATCCTCAGCAACTTCTCTTATAGTAATTCGACAATTTTCCAAAACAAATTTCTTCACAGCTTCGACGTTATCATCTTTTTTGATGTGCTGGGGCGTCCAGAGCGAGGTTCGTCATATTGAGCCCTAATAATTTAAATTACCAAGACTTGACTAGTTTTTCTTATAAGCATTAGAATCATTAACTCAAATGAAAATGAGGGAAAACAATAAGCCGTTATGTTAATGTTACTTTTAAGGCAGGAAATGAGTATATTGCTATTCAAAACAGTTGGTCAAATGACTGCACAGGTCTCTGAATTTATTCTCACAAAAATTCAATTTATCGCTGAAAAAGAAAAAAAAAATGGAAGAGGACGTACACATCCATGCATTTTCATTCTCTTTTTCTCTCTGCGAATGTTTTTAATAGCACTATACCAACTATTTCGCCGCTCACTCCGCAAAGCTTTCTAATTGCATAATTTACTATGCATAATTTACTATGAAACGGACTCTAAACACACAAGTCAGCACTGTTTTATCAGAAGAATCAGCCGAATTTGTAATGGAGGTGGTGGTAAAATTATGCAAAAAAAGGGTTGGTATAGAAATTAAAGGATGGGACGATAAGAAGAGAGAAATTTGTGAAGTTTTCAACGTAATTAAGGCAGCAGTTCCAACCAAATCTAACAATAACGACTTGAAATACGACTTTTTAAATAAAAAGCAAACCATTTGAGATATTTCAAAAACTTTATTATTGGCTTGAAGTACAATCAAAACATTTATGAACGGAACTCGAATTCGTTCATATGGCCAGCGTGGCACGTTTGCAACGGTCGTTGGACCCAATTTTCAACGACTCGGCCACACATTTCGGCCGAAACGGCCGCTATTTCGCGTTCAATGTTGGCTCTGAGCTCTTCCAACGTCGTCGGCGTGTTGGAATAAACCAATGACTTAACGTAGCCCCACGGAAAATAGTCAAGCAGCGTTCAATCGCGCGAACGAAGCGGCCAATCTACTGGCCCATGTCTTGAGATAACACGCTCACCATACTTACTCTTCAATAAATCGATTTTAGCGTGTACTGTGTGGCTTTTGGCACCATCCTGTTGAAACCACATATCGTCGAAGCCCATATCTTCCAATTCGGACCAAAAATAATCGGTGATCATGGCGCGATAACGCTGACCATTCACAGTAACGTGACGATCGTTATTGTCGGCGAAAAAAAAGCCCAATTGCTGCTATTAAGGTTTTAAGTTTCGGTCGCGAAACGACTATTTTCGATTACCGGAAGAGGGTGGTCATGGCCCAAATGGTAGTGGAAAATAGTGATAATGGTGGGCTTCCAAATCGAACGGTTCGGCTTTGATTCCTAACAGGCCTAAAAGACATGTACTTACCAGTCAAACGAATAAGATGTGTAGTTGCTAAATGTTACTTTTGTTAATGTAAGATGTCACTTATGGATTAAAAAAATCTTTGCGCTTTAATATCTTTATTTATTTTTCTATTTAGTTGTGCAAAATATTGTAGTAAACATCTGCTCAGACATTTTAAACAGCTTAATTCTTAAAACAAAAGACATCAAATTTAATTAAATATTACTCGTTAAAATATCAATTTTTTTTCCTTTAAATCTTTAATGATATAAGGACACACATAGCTACTAGTCTGCCGTTCTTAAATTTGTGTAAGTCGATAAAACAACGTACAAAGGCAGACGTTATTTTAACAACAAGAAAAGTGTTTGTTGTGATAATAAAATATTGATTTATTTTTGATGAGCATGAGTAATCTTCATAGATACCCGTAGTTTGTTTCCAGGAATACGCCCTTGCAGACATATTTGGGGAGTTATCGTACCCGAAGAGGTGTAGATACTTTTGATGCCTACGTGATCAGATAGGAATTGCGTAAGATGAAAGTTACAGTTTCCATGCCTTCGGTTTGTTCAAACATCTAAGGATGGGACCAATTTGTAGGTCCATTTTTCCTTCGTAGTGGTGGAATACCTCCGATCTTTCTTCCAAGTAGCTCTTTCTTCTTCCTTGATCCTTTTGACGACTTCCGCCTCTTGGATACTAGAATTTCTCCTTTAATAGACTCTGTGCATCTCGTCTGCAAGGATATCGATGAGCATCATCCCAGCTATAGCAAAAACTGTTTCGTCAGAAATTGTTCTAAAACCACTGATTACCCTTAATGGGCTAAGTCAATATGTTAATTATAACTTTCTCCTTTCTTACTCTGCCACCCAAACTGAGGCAGCGTATATCAGGGCTAGGTTTATTATATTGAATATTAATATTCTTCTAGCATACTCGGGTCTTCGGATGTTTAGCAGTATTCCAGAAAGTGTTGCATGGAGATTTGAATAGTTGACGTGACGCATAAAACTTAGTCTATTGTCAAGTATTACTCCTAGGTATTTTATTTCCGGTTAGTTATTGAAACATCGTACGTTTTGTGATCTGCTAGTTTTAGGCCGCGGATTTCACTGCCTTATTTGAGATGCCATTGGGTCCAGGCGCTTTGTCGATGCCTATCTTCTTTCAAGCGCTGAAAAATTCATCTGGTCTTATTATTGGAACTGCTTCTGTGCCGGCTTCCCTGATTATATTGCACAGAGTCGATGGTTTCGGTGGAAAAAGTTGGTCTACAATAGACATAAGCATTGTCGGACTTGATAATTGTGGAGACCTACAGCCCTTCAGCTTTGTCATTATCATTCTAAACGTTGTGCGACAAGTATTTATGTCCCCTTCGTCTACAAGCGTTTAAGCCACACATTTATTGAAAACCGGAAAAAAAATTAGTTATAATTATCTGAGTCACTAAGGAAGAAGCAAACATTAAAGAATCATCAATACCCCGATGACCACGATTTCGGTAATACAGGAAGTATCAGATCGGATATGTCACACTTGAAATTGAATGGCAGGGGAAGTATCTCTTTTTAGTAAGAGGGGAATACATATATATTCAAAAACTCTTAAATTAGTCATTTTTTGTTGATGGGAGAAACATTTAAATATAGGATTTTGTCTTAGCTTTAAAACCTTTCAAACAAAGCCTTACCTGTTTTCTGACCATTTTTGGATTAACTTGTTCTAAATTCTAATAGCATATGAAACATCAAAACTATTACAGGATACAGGAAGTTCTCTTTAGACTTGGCTTTAGGCCAGGTTCTTGGCGTGATCCGTCGGCCGCACCCATTTTGGCTATATTCTTTATATGGAGCATTCCGCGTACTCGCATTCTTCTTATTGAATCACGTTTTTTAACTCCTGCTGACATTTGTTATATCCCCACGTCTATTTTGCTGGAATTCACTTTTTATACCTCCCGTGTATCTCTGAAAAAGAATATGCGTATGTTAAGATGGGATGAGTGACATTGTTTATAGGATATTTTTAAGCTTAAGCACTTTTTTGTCACAAAATGCTGCGGAATTTTTTACGCTATTTTATCGATGGAAAGACAAACTGTTCTATATTAGTCAATGTGCAGGATATTTAAGAACAACGGTCTTTGAATAGTGCTTGGTATAATCCAATTTTATGATTAAATTTAAAATTTCAAGTGTTTAATAATATTACTATCCAGAGCTGTGTCATATGGGGGGTGATTCATCGTGAGGTTTAATTTTCATCACGCGTGATTCCTATCAAACTATTGTACTTTTTCATTTTTGTTCAGTATCGTTTGGCAAGTCATCATGGAAAGACTCACACCATAACAGGGTCTCCAAATTATTTAGCTGTATTACGAAAATCAGCTTTCTGTGAGAAATGTTTTTTCGTGCGATTCGAGGAACTTACGGTGCGCATAATCGACCTACTGAAACCACTATTGCCAATACCATTCGCAAATTTGAGTTCCAGTTTACATTAGTGGATGATACTCGACTGATTAGACCAAATCCAGCACATAGTGAAGAAACTATAGTAGCTGTAGCTGAGAGCGTACGCGAAGACTGGGACGAATAGATTCGTCGTCGTTCTCAGCAGCTTGGCTTGGTGTATTTTACCTGAGGATCTCGGCCTAAAAGCGTACGAAATTCAACTTGTGCAAGAATTGAAGCCAGGTGAATTGAACTTGCGTCACATTTTCAGTGAATGAGCTCTGGAAAAACTCAATACATATCCAAGAGCTACCATTACATCCATTAAAAACAACGGTATGGGGTGGTTTATGGGCTGGTGAAATCATTGGTCCATATTTCTTCAAAAATGAGGCAAATCATAATGTTACCGTCAATGGTAACCGTTACCACGCCATGTTACCGGACTATGTGCTTCCCGAAATTCAAGCACATGATCTCGGTGAGCTCTGGTTTGAACAAGACGGCACTACGAGCCATACAGCACGTGAAACTATGGACTTGTTAAGAAATCATTTTGGTGAACACTTAATTTCAGGTTTTGCTACTGTAAATTCGCCGCCTAGATCATGCGATACCACACCTTTGGACTATTTTCTCTAGAGATATGTAAAGTCTCAGGACTTCAACAATAAGCCAGCTACGATTGACGCTTTGGAAGTCAACATTACTCGTGTTATCCGCGAGATACCATTCCCTATGCTCGAACGATTTGCCCAAAATTGGAACTTATGAAGGGACCACCTGAGACGTAGTCAGGACCAACATTTACATGATATCATTTTTAAAAAGTAAATGCCATTAATTTTTCTTTTAACTGGTGGTAAAAATTTTAAGTTCACTGTCAAATTTATGTATTTTATTTTACATTATAAATTAAACCTCACGATGAATCACCCTTTATTTTCATACATATTAGCCGATCGGTAATTGTTGAAATTTCTTGAGTAACCTGTCTTTATATAATGGATAGCATGCTACTAAGTCCAAGACTTCCAATTTTGGCCCTTACTTCGGAGATATTTCTTCACTAACTTCGGTTTTTGTAAAATCTGTTGTTTCCTCTGTATGCGCTAAGTAGCGTGTTAAAGAGCTTTTTCCATCCTCTGCAAATTTTTTGTTCCCGTCTTTGTCTTCAATACATTTCAGCGATTGAATTTCTTTCAAGTTTTCGCCCTATTTTCCTGAAATTAAAGCACTTTCTATGCTTCAGTGTTGCATTGCTTCAACTGTTTATCGGATGTTTATCTTCCCGTACAATTCCTTTGCTGATACAGCATTTGCAGTGCCCCCTTTTCCTCGTATACTGTCCGAAACCTAACTTTAAATAGATTTAACGAATTTCATTTTAAATTTATTTTTTGTCGTTACGTTATTCATGTGGAGTCGGCCTTGGTAAACCCTAGTAGAGCTTTTGTACTAGTCTTGCATTTTTCATCGAGGTTACCCCAGTTGGTTTAAGATTTCATTTACGAATTTTGGAGCACAAATTATTTGTTTTACAGTTTTTAAAATAGAGCAGGAAACGACAATTCACAAAAAAAAAAAATACTCAGCTTATAAATCTGCAGCTGATAAATATAACTGTGGACCTATTTGTATACAATTTTAATGAATTTGCTGTCATAATTTTTTTTTTTTTATCGAAATTGTTACAGAAATTTAAAAATGCTTTGAAGTTTTTTTGAGGCTTAGCTTAGTTGGCAAAGCAGCAAAATGCTTACAAATGCTGAATACGTGCGGTCTGTAAAAAGTGGAATATCTTATCGCTAACAAATCCAGGGTGTCAGTTAAACTTATTCAGCGGAGTAATATACGTAAAAACTAATGCGTAACAATTGTTAATAACGTAAATGTCATCCACTAAATCTTAAGGTGTGCCAAAAAACTTGTTTTGTATGAGGAGCACTCGCCTGTAAGTAAATTAGAAAAACTTTTCATCTAGTTTAGTTTTTTAAGTTAGGTACTTTATCACAGAATTAGAAATACAATAGAAAATCGCAGTAAAAATGCGTATGGAAAAACTTACTTTTTTTCCGTTGAAATTTTTGTGCCATATTAGCTTATTCATTGTGATAAACCCAGTTAGTCTCAAAAAATCATCTTTAGAAACGGAGACTAGCATAAGCAGCATGGGCAGCTTTACCAATAAGATACAGGGCTGCTGATGAATGTTGCTACATTAAGAAATCCAAATAACTTTTTTTTCGATTCATATTCATATATGTTATTTATTTATTTTTAGTTTGTTACAAAGACAATTCATTTTTATTGTTTTTTTAATGGTTTTTAAATATTATTGATTTTAAATTATCTCCACGTTCGCTGGCATATGTTCGACCTCTTAAAAGATATTCATAATGGATTGCTTTGACGCATTAAAATTTATGAATTTCGTTTTGTAGACTTCCTGTTTTCAATAACCAAATAATAAAAAGGGCAATCAAGTCAGGAGACCTTGGAGTCCAACTGAGAGTGGAATTCCTCGAAATTAGTTTGTTTTGAAAATTCTCGCTGTAATTCCATCTTAACGGGCCTAGCTACGTGTGAAGTTAGAATTATCCACTTGTAGATCTTCGGATTTATGTTTCCGCTCTTCCATTTCAAACTTAATTTTAAGTCTAGCGTCTCCCATTAGCATCTCCCTTTAGTTTACGAGATTCACGCTTACGACCAGGAGCATTTTCTGTCACAGATTCCTCGCCGTTGCATAATTGGTCTCTCTTGCCATTACGTGACTCTTGCATTAAATCAGCCTTAAAGCCGATACGAAGAACACGAATAATGAAATGGTTAGCATCGTCGGTGTTTGTGTTTTTTGTGTTTGTTCGTGATTATGGTTAGGGAATTCTAGGTGGACGTAGCCAATATACGCGGGCTAAAAAGTAATCACTTTTCTGCGTACGTCCACGTCTGTAAATACGGAACAGCTGTTTTGACACTTACTGAAAGACAAGTAGATCTCCGAGCACTACTTTTAGATCACTCTGATCTGAAGTTACCTGACTACAAACTAGTGCCACTTTTTTACGCAGTTTCGCCATTTATGCACGTAGTGATGTAGTTACCAAACTTCACCATGTGATTCATGTACCAATCCTTAATTCAACTTCATGTGGTTAAAATTAATTAACATTTTTTATGACCATATTGGAAATACCATCTTCATCACAAGAGCTCGAATTTTTGAGTGAATTTATTATTTTTAGCAACTCAAAGAAGAAACTGCTCCTTATAGGGGTGTCTACTCAAAGACCAGATGCAGAACAATTGGTAGGCAAAGTAGGCATTAAACTCGTATGCAACTGCTTTTTAATCTGTAATTTCAACATTTCTATTACTTAGAATAATAGATTCGCTATAGCTTTGGCTTTTGCGATTCATTAAGCTATTTACAATTTTCCATCCTTTTTTAAGATTACCTTTTGCGTTACTCGGCAGACCAAGATTTTTTTATTATTTTTTTTGTACAGAAGAGTGTAATGATTTTTTAAAACAGAATGCTTTTTGCATTTACTACGCAGCCTATGTTTAAGTTGGATTTTTTTTTGATAAGAGAATCATTCGTTCATCCAGGGTTTTAGCCTAGTTTCAGATTTTCTTCGCTCAGTAGTAAAGCTAGAGACAGCAATGTCTTTCGTTAGAAATTTTAAAAATAAATCATACACCTGAGAAGCCTGTATTACGGTATGAATTTCGTGCAGCAGCTTATCATTTGGTTGACTGTAGTTAATTTTAGTTACCATGTGAGAAGCGGTTACAACAGATTTTTTCTCATTTAGGTTGCTTAATATTAAGCCAGTCAAACAGTGTTCAGTGATTTTCAGATCTAAGTTAACACCCATTTTCAAAAATCGACCATATACATGATCAAGACAAGTGTTAGCAATCGGTCTTGTGGGTTCATTAATAAACGATGTTAAACCCTTCTCCTCCAACTCAAATGCATTACCTCTTAGAACATCTACATTAAAGTCGCCGAGTATAATAAGATTTGCCCCCTTTTAATTACACAAAAACGCAGTAAACTCTTCTACTATAAAAAGGGGCATAGACATATTCGCACAAATAATATAAAAGTGTTCCATACCGAAATCAAAGCAGATTTTAATAATATCAGCACTATTAAAAACAATAAGGGACAACCTCGAAACCATACGAATCATGTACATACGAATCACGCTAAAATACTGCCACAAAATACGAATTATTAGTATTAGCAAAAAATTCATAATTAAGAATTTTGAAATCACCTTTTTCACATGAATAAATCCATATCTTGAATGAAAAAATAAAGTCAGCAGATTCACGAAGCCTTCAATATTTATTGCAAAGTAGCACATCAAAATTTTGTCACATGTTTCTAATATTTTGAGGCACAATGAAAACATGTTTTGTCATTTTTCTTCAATATCGTTTTGCAAGTCATCATGGGAAGACTCATACTACAACAGCGTCTCCAAATTGTTCAGCTGTATTACGAAAATCAGCTAGTTAGACCACATCCAGCACGTAGTGAAGAGACTATAGCAGCTTTAGCTGAGAGTGTACACAAAGACCGTGACAATTTGATTCGTGGTCGTTCTCAACAGCTTGGCTTGGCGTATTTAACGTAAGGATCTCGGCCTAAAAGCGTACAAAATTCAAATCGTGTAAAAATTGAAACCAGGCGACTTGAATGTGAATGGTTAATGGGCTCTGGAAAAACTTAATGAAATTCCGGTGTTTTATCGTAAAATTTTGTTCAGTGATGAAGCCCATTTCTGGCTCACTTTATACGTTAATGCACAAAATTGCCGTATTTGTGCTGATGAACAATCCGAAGAGTACTAAGAGCTACCATCACATCCATTAAAAACAACGGTATGGTGTGGTTTATGAGCTGGTGGAATCATTGGTCCATATTTCTTCAAAAATGAGGCAAATCAGAATGTCACCGTCAATGGTTACCGTTATCGCGCCATGATAACGGACTATGTTCTTCCTGAAATTCAAGCTCATGGTCTTGATGGGCTCTGGTTTCAACAAGGCGGCGTTACGACCCATACAGCGCGTGAAACAATGGACTTGTTGAGAAAACATTTTGGTGAGCACTGAATTTCACGTTTTGCTACGGTAAATTGGCCGCTTAGATCATGCGATATCACACCTTTGGACTATATTTTCTGAGGATATATCGTGTTATCCGCGAGATACCAGTCGCTATACTCAAACGAGTCGCCCAAAATTAGAAATTACATGGTATTATTTTTAAAAAGTAAGTGCCACGAATTGTTCTTTAAAGCGATAATAAAAATTTTAAGTGCACTTTCAAATTTATGTATTTTATTTTACATTATAAATCTATTTGCTAGCAAATGCATGGGAAAAAGTAGACCCTTATGATATCAAGAAATATTGAAGTATTTTAATGTCTAATTGGGATGAGGAGGACGAGCTACCATTATCTACACTATCAAGAAATGTCTTGTGGGTAAAAGAATTGATGTCATCCGTTTCCATTTTGCTTGATGAAATAGTTCCCAACATTAGCATCTCGAATGAGGAAATCAATGATTGGCTTCACGAAAACATTGAGGCTTCTGCAAATTGTGAGGACTCGACAAAAATTGAGAGCACAGATGAAAGTAAAGGCGCAGCTGTCCTCCCTTTATCGAAAGTTAAAACAGAAGTTGCAGTTCGATCTATCAACAATGTTTACAATGGACCGAAGAGAATAATGTTCAACTAAAACACATTTTAACTCTACAAAAAGTGTTAGCAGTTTTAAAAAATACGAAATTCAAAAAACTCAGTCTAAAGTATCCAATTTCCTTAAAAATAAAGCTTAATATTTATACTTTATTACGTTAACTTTTGTATATGTCCCAACCTTTCGTTTTCTGAATTAAAAAACAATATGTCCAAAAATAACGATTTGATTTCGTTTCAAAAACGTGTTTTTAATCACATTGCCATTTTCTCTATAGAAATATAGCGATTTTGACTTTCATTTCTTATTTAAAAAAAAGTTATGTGACCCAGTAAGTGCAACAATCTCGGTTTTTGCAAGTGCCTTAGTTTCTATTAGTTGCGTAAATCGAGTTTGTACTGTATAGATATAAAGGGCGATTCATCGTAAAGTTTGATTTTTAATGTAAAAAAATACATAAACTTGAAAGTGCATTTAAAATTTTTATTATTGCTTTTAAAAACAATTTGTGTAATTTATTTTTTAAAAATAATATCATGTAAATGTTGGCCACAGCTACGTCTGAGGTTGTCCATTCAGAAGGTCCACTTTTGGGCGACTCGTTCGAGCATAGCGACTGGTATCTCGAGGGTAACACGAGGAATGTTGGCTTCCAAAGCGGCAATCGTAGCTGGCTCATTCCTGAAGACCTAAGACCTTACATATTCCCGGAAAATATAGTCTAAAGGTGTGATATCGCTTGGTCTAGGCGGCCAATTTACCGTAGCAAAACTTAAAATTCAGTGCTCCCCAAAATGATTTTTCAACAAGTCTATTGTTTCACGCGCTGTATTGGTCGTACGTCGTCTTGTTGAAACTAGAGCTCACCGAGACCATGTGCTTGAATTTCAGGAAGCACATAGTCCGTTAACATGGCGCGATAACGGTAACTATTGACGGTAACATTCTGACTTACCTCATTTTTGAAGAAATATGGACCAATGAATCCACCAGCCCATAAACCATACCATACAGTTGTTTATAATGGATGTAATGGTAGCTCTTGGTACTATTCGGATTTTTCATTAGCTTAAATGCGGCAATTTTGTTTGTTAAAGTATCCATGGGCTTCATCACTGAACAAAATTTCACGATAAAATACCGGATCTTCATTGAGTTTTTCCAGAGCCCATTCACTTAAAATACGACGCAAATTCAAGTCGCCTGGCTTCAATTCCTAAGTATTCGAATACGCCAAACCAAGCTGCTGAGAATGACGACGAATCGATTCGTCACGGTAAACTGGGACTCAAACTTGCTAATGGTATTGGCAATAGTGGTTTCAGTAGGTCGCTTATGCGCACCGTAAGTTCCTTGAATCGCTCCAAAAACATTTTTCACAGAACGCTGATTTTCGTAATACAGCTGAACAATTTGGAGACGCTGTTGTAGTATTAGTCTTCCCATAGGGACTTGCCAAACGATACTGAAAATAAAACGAAGCAGTTTGATAGGAGTCACACGTACTCTGTCAAAAAAGCATATTGAAAATCGAACTACACGATGTTTAGTGAAAACACTATATATGTTAACACGATAAACATTTATTAACCTTTTCCCATGATATATTGCTCCCACAATCCAACTGATATATTACACTTAGACATCTGGCGCATGTAACAAACTTCATCAGAATTCAAGCAAAGCAAGCAATTTCATCCGAATCCAGAAGCAACTGTTGCACCTGTACTAGGCGTCTAGGCCTTTGGCAGAAATTAATCGATGGTATAAATAATAGGTGTTAGAATAAGTTTAAAGTAGAGTTTGTTTAAGTTTATTAAAATAAAAACTGGTTCCTCGGAGTGAAGAAAAAATTTTGTTTTTTTTATAACAACAAAATTAAATATTTATTAACTGGCGCCCGAGCTAAAGTAAAACACGCGAGCTAAACGCCCGAGCTAAAGTAAAAGCTGCGTAGAAAAAATTTTTATTTTTTTTTTTTTGAAAGAAACATTTGTACTTACACTTGCGGTCATAAAAACCGCACCACCTTATGAGTTCTCAAAAAATGCCTAATTACATCAAATCGTAATTGTTTTTTCCATACTATGAAGGTATAAAAAATCAGTTTGAATTGAGTTGTGACGGTGACAAGTAAAAAAAAAAAGTGAAATGTCTTGTAAATATCATCAACAGACTCGGGACGAAAAAGTTCAAATATTGACTTTAGTCGAAGAAAGGCTTGGCTATCGTGAGATTGCGGCTAAAATATGATGCTGTCATTCAACTATCGTACGACTGATGAAGAAAAAAGAAAATTTGGATCCACTAGAAAGGAAAAAAGGTTCGGTACGAAAACGTAAAACAACCCAGAAGACGGACAATGTATTACAACGAATTAGCATGAAAAGTCGCTTTAAAAGTGCTGTCCGTATAAGAGCAGAGCTAAGTGAATTTCATCAAGTTTATCTAAGCGCCGAAACCACACGCCGATGGCTACGGGAGATAGGTTTATATGGAAGACGACCAGCGAAAAAAACCTCTCCTAACCACAAAAATGAAAAAAAGCTCGCTTGACGTGGACAAAAAAGTACGAAGATTGGACGCAGGATGATTGGCGATGTGTGATATGGTCCGATGAAAGTAAGTTTAATTTGTTGTGTGCCGACAATTTGCCATACGTACGACGGTCAGCAGGTGAAAAGTTCAAGGACGAGTGCATAGTCAAAACAGTGAAGTTTCCTCAAAGCCAGATGGTTTGGGGATGTTTTTCTTTTTACGTTTTGGGCCCTTTGCACTTTGTTAATGGAACTATGAACGCTCAAAAGTATGGAGAAGTAGTAAGGAAGTTTTTGGTACCAGCAATTGAACAGCATCATTCGTATACTGACAAGTGCATTTTTCAAGATGATTCTGCACCTTGTCACCGCGCCAAATCCGTTAGTAAAGTGTTATAAATCAACTTCTACTTTATAAATTATAAACAGACAAGTTACTAGAGTATTTTAATAATTTTCAGCTCAAGACAACGTTTGATGACCTCGGAATTACCAGACTGGATTGGCCAGCTAATTCGCCCAATTTAAACCCAATCGAACACTTGTGGCATGTAATGAAACGTAAGGTGGCTGAACAGAGAGTAAAAAAAGCTAAATAAAGTTCTGGAACATGTATGGAATACTGAAATTTCAAGGTATATTACTAAACTTCTAGTAAACTCGATGCCTTCTAGAATAAAAGCGGTTATAACCGCCAAAAGAGGAGCAACTCCTTATTGATATTTTTTTTGGAAAAGTGGCATATATATATATACACATACATAGAAAATGTATCGTTTGATTTTGGTAACCAATGACTGTATTAAAATATTTTAAAAAAATAAGAAAATCAACTGGTTTTTCTTTCTTTGTTAATATCTTTTTTCAAACATTCAATAAACAGATGGAAATTAGATAGAAATACTTATAAACTACTGCGCATTACTTAACAAAAATTTAATTTCATAAAAATTGCTGTCGTAGTTATTAACAATTTTTCAATAATTTTGATATGGTGCGGTTTTTATGACCGCAAGTGTAAGTGAAGTAAAGACATCGTACGAAATAAATTTTGTTAAAAGAAAAGAAAAAACCGAGGATAGAAAAATTAGTTAAAAATATTAAAAGCGCCTAGATACCGAGTGAAAAAGGAAAATAATAAAAGCGGCTAATACCCGATAATACGAGTAAATTGGACTTAAAAAGAACTTTGTGATAACAACTCTCCGTAGAGAAACCCAGGGCTTCTTAGTAATTGTAACACAGACGAAAAGGAGGCAGTGTAGACTGCCAGCTGCTCTACATAAAAGTATGCTCAAATTCATCATAGGAATGTGTGTTTCGTTTTATATTTTATTATAATTATATAATTTATAATTATAATTATAAAGAAGAACTTATTTCGTTTTCAAATTAGAAGCAACAGTAGTACAATTTTTTTTATTTATTGTAAAAGAAAACGTATATTAATTAAGAGTAATTTTTTTTTTTTTGTTACCAATCTAAAAAAGGAACAATAGTCAATTTTTTTCACTATAATTTTAATAAATATCATAATTTTTTGAAATTTTTTTCGTTAACCATTTAACCATTTACAACCTACGTTTAAGTCTATAAAAATTATTGTAGTTAAGCTTAAAAATAAATAAATATAACATTGAATCTTATATTTCAATTCCACAAATTTCTAAAAAAAAATGGCTAACCCAAAATAATTTGATTCGACCCCCTGTTTTAAACGTACAATTCAACAACCCCAACCCCAGCCTCAGTCACAACCACAACCTCAGGTCCAAGCACACCCCGTAGTTCCTTCTGCTGATTTAATAAACATTACCAAAGGTGTAGTCGTTGATCTGTTTCGTAGCGAAGGTCGTAGGATGATCAACTCGGTTCTTAGGCGACCTCGCGGAATTGGAGAAAATCCCAGACTTTGTAAGGTGTATTCGAGACTTTTCGGGTAAACCCGGCGAATACAGCTCGTGGAAAAAGAGCGTTGATCGCACCCTTAAAATTTACGAACCGATAAAAGGTTCAGCAAAATATTATGGCATACTCAGTATCATAGGAAATAAAATTATAGGAAATGCAGACACAGCGCTTGAATCATACAACACACCGCTAGATTGGCAAGCAATTTCCAGATGTCTCAAACTACACTATGCAGATCAACGAGATCTCGGTACACTCGAGTACCAAATGACATCCCTTATGCAAGGAAACCTGTCAGTTCAAGACTTCTATCAAGCAGTATATAAGCATTTGTCGCTGATCCTTAACAGAATCTCTTGCATGGACGTAGGACCTGAGTCATTATCGTTATTGACCCGTACATAAAGGGATAAAGCATTGGACACTTTTGTCTGTGGCTTAAACGAGACCTCCCGAGAATTCTAGGAATCCGTGAACCAACAGATTTACCACAAGCTTTAAATCTGTACTTAAAACTAGAGAATCAGACATTCCGTTCGAATTATGCGCATAACAATCAAAACCTCTCTCGAAAACGGAACGTCCCAAACCTTCTACAACGTGCAAATTTTCCTTCGCGGCAACATTTTTACCTCCAAATAGCATATATGCCCCAAATGCAACAAATTTCGAACCGCCCTCCTGGAAATTTTCCTATTTTTCCGCAAGTCAGATATCCAAATTTCCCCCAACATTCAACCCCCCCCCCCCCCCCCCCCCACAAAGACCGACAGCTCCTAAACCTCTCCGAAAACCTGAACCAATGGAGACATCCACTATAAGAACCGATGTCGTCAATTATCAAAACACGCCACTAGAGCATAAGCATTCTGGGGAACGTCCCCTAGGTTCTAACCAAGTACCTATTCCAACGAAATTTCAGAGAAACTTCCATATAGACACAATAGAGCCAGCACCTGTCAATAAGGAACAACCTGCTAACGAATATATCTCGCCGAATGACTTATATGCTTTTTATCAGCAAGTAAACGTAGAAGAAGCGATAAATAATCCCAACCTTAATGAATACATGAGACGGCAACCTGAATTTTTCCCCCAACAAAACGAACCTTACCATGAATTTCCACAATTTCAATACAGCGACATTCATTTTTTCCAATGTAGCAAAAATTACATTCAACTGGACTTAGTCAAAATTCCTCTACCAAATCAAGAACATTTTTTCGCTAAATCTATCGCAGGAAATGTTAAAACAACAAATTATACCTTTTTAAACCTTTTTGGTCAAAGAGATATAAATTTGAAATTTTATCTTCTCCAAGCCTTAAATCATTTCATGGTATCCTAGGAAATGACAGCCTTAAGCAACTGTCTGCAGTCATTCACACGAAGGAAAGCTTTATGATGATTCTGAACAAAGTAAATATTTCAAATAGGTGGTTAAACTCACAATCAGTTAACACATTGGCTATTCGACTAGATCTTATGACCCACCCGCAAAGAATCGCAATTAATTATATAGTTAAAAATTTCCCTTCCCTATTCTCAGATCCTAACGAAAAATTGACCTGCACCACAAAGGTAATTGGTGAAATACGCACCAACTCAGATTCCCCCGTTTATTCCAAATATTACCCCCACCCCGCATCTTTGAAAGATGAAGTAGAGAAACAAATGAAAAAACTTCAAGAAGATGGCATAATCCGACCATCAAGATCGCCATTTAATTCTCCCGTCTGGATGGTCCCAAAAAAGCCAGACTCAAATGGGAATAAGCAATACAGAATGGTTATTGATTTGCGAAAACTTAACTCAATAATAATTGATGACAGGTACCCTATACCGGAGATTAACGAAGTTTTTTCGCAGTTAGGAAAAAGCAAATACTTCACTGTTCTCGTGTCGTTGCGTTCTCTATAAACAATGGGAAATATGAGTTCACGCGACTCCCATTCGGACTGAAAAATGCACCATCGATTTTTCAGAGAGTACTTGACGACGTACTTCGTGCTCACATAGGGACGATTTGTCACGTCTATATTGACGATGTAATTATTTTCAGTAAAGACGAAGCAGATCATATAAAGCATGTGGAACAAATCACACTAAGTGAATTATTTCAATTTTAAAACAATATCTCAATCTCAGTGTCATTAATGGAATATTTACCTCAGAAGCAATAATGGAGAGGATTCAAGAGATCTACCCACAATTTTTCAAATACTACAAAACTAGCTTTACACAAACTCAAGTAATAGATGTAACTGACAAAAATAAACAAAGGGAAGAAATACTTAAAGAACATCAAAGAGCCCGTCATAATAGCAACGAAAACAAAGTACAACTTTTTCAAAAACTTTATTTCCCCAAAATGAAAGCACTAATCCAAGAAATAGTTAAGAAATGCAGGGTTTGTAAAGAACAAAAGTATGACCATCACCCTAATAAACCAATTTTGCATGCCACTCCGCTAATCCAATACCCTGGACATATTGTGCATTTCGATATATTCTCAACTGAAAAATTCTAGTCCTGACAGCCGTGGATAAGTTCTCCAAGTATGCCATCGAGGATATTGGAGAACCACTGCGACAGCTAATTTTTGTTTATGGAGTTCCTAAAATAGTCGTCTTCGATAATGAAAAAACATTCAACTCAGCATCAATTTGCTTTATGATAAAGTATCAGCTCAACATAGAAATCTATAAAACTCCTCCGTATACTAGTGCAGTAAACGGGCAAGTAGAAAGATTTCATTCCACTCTTTCAGAAATTATGCTTTGCCTTAAAACAAAGCGCACCCACCAATCTTTCACGAAACTGTAAGATCGCGATGTATATGAATTTATTTATTCAATACACTCTTTAGCAGACAAAAGGCCCATAGAAACATATCTTGTAGAACCGTTAGTACCAATCTAGATCTTTATGAACAATCTCGGCAGGAAAATATTTAAAAATTAAGGGAAAAGCAGGCTAAAGATATAGAATGACATAATAAGAATAGGAAACCTACTAAAGCATATTCCCCAGAACCGGTCATCTATGTGAAAATAAACAAACGACTAGGTTCAAAATTGTCACCTAGGTTCAAAAAAGAAATAGTGAAAGAGGACAAATCTACTACCGTATTAACCGAAACAGGAAAAATAATGCACAAGAATAATATAAGAAATTAATACCCATTTTTTCTGATTCCTCCTTTCCCTCATTTTCGCCGAAGTCCAAATATTAGACTACTCAAACTCAAATATTTCAAATAAACTTGTGGAATTTGTTAAGACAAATAAAAATATAGAAGAAAGTTACTATACAGTTATTAGGTATAAGTTAAACATTGTACAAGAAGAATTAAAAATTATTGAATACGCCTTGTTATAGGCAAAGTTAAAATCGTAAATTCTTTTATTTTATCGAATATAGAATTAAAATTAATTAAACAAATATCTGTAAGGGACAAATTACCTTATATTAATCTAGGAGAAGCTTTAATGTTTGCAGATGTTAAAATCGCATCCAATGGTTCAACCATTTTATATATCATTAGTATTATAGAAACGGAAATAGAAAGATGTAGTAATGTGTTAATTAAGCCAATAAAAATGGAAAATAATATAATTAAATTAGAATATAAAAATATTTTGAAATGCAAAAATGTATATGTACTATGGAATTAAAGAAAACTGTTAAAATAAGTTAACAATATGTTAGAAATAAAATATCATAGAATTAAGTAAAGAAAATTGTATAAGTAACCTATTACAAAGTAAACCATCGAGTTGTCCAATAACCAACAATGAACACATAGCCTCCGTAAAAGAGATACTTCCAGGAACGCTTCTTTTAAATAAATTCAATGAATCGATTTTTGTCGACAACAATTAAGTCAACTTTTTGGGAACATTTGTCATTCAGTACCATAATTCATCTGTTTATGCGAATAGCCAAAACTTAAGTTCCAAAGAAATTCCTACATCAAAACCACTGCTCGCAATAGTACAACCAGAGTCTCTACTAAAAACCTATGAAGAACTTTTATCTTTTGAGATGATGAAAGAACTTCACTTTAAAAACACCGACAACATAGACCAGCTACAGGAGAACGAAACAAAATACCTGATAACGAACTTCAGTCTTTTAAGTAAAAATCTCTCTTCTAGCAACTTTACTTTTAAATCGACTTCATTCTTACAAATTCTTAAAAGTTAAAGAGATGTAAAAGTGTTCACTTAGAGTGTGTCTGTACGAACGTTAGCGGGAGTTTGCAGAACCACAAGTTGTTGTGTAGTGACTTGCGTCGGAAGGCTGCTCGCATGTCGCAGCGAAAAGGTTTGTTGTTCAAGTTAATGTACTCAAGATCAGATTTATGTAAATTAACACAAGCACAATGAAAGAAACACTTGCAGTCTGTACCATCTATTTTGAGAGGATCACTTCGATTAATTTTTTCCATGCAATTTGAACAGTTCATAGTTAATAAATTAAAATATTTCTTGAATTTGAGAACTTAATGAAATATAAAGCGCGCACCCCACGATACTATTGAAAACACGTATGCTCTCGTCCGCGATCTTATATTGTATAAGTTAACGCAAGTTACTATAGGTACACTGAAAACACAAAAAACCACATCAACAACAGCAACAACAATGACAAAACAGCATTGACTTCAATAAGTTCAACATAACTCAGTATCAGCACTTTTCAACACACGACTTTAATAAATTGCAAGCTAGAATCAAATATCAAGCACAGGTGATTCGTGGAAACTGATGATTTAGCGTCTGGCAAACATCCGTTCTCACGATACACCTTTGCAAGCCGAAGGTGTAAAGAAAAATTGTAAAATTAGATTAAGATAGTACTAAATAAGATGTGAACCAATAAAGATTTTTTTTTTTTTTTTAATATAGGGTTTTCCAATAGGGACTTGACAACTTTGAATTTAATTTGTGAACGCACTCTTTCACTAATCATCAAATTGTCACTGTTAATTTATTCAGTAAATTCAACATTTTCATCGTGGTAAGGAACACTAACGAGTAATGTCTGCAAATTATAAAAATTTTCTACAGATATTCGGAGTCGGTGACTGCAACTTTAAGAGCGTTAACTCCAATTTTCGATCGTAGTTCTCACCCTACATATTCGTTGTGTGATGTTGCCATATCAGTGAGACACCGGGTTGGTCGAAGTGGTGTTGAAAATATCGCTGCCGTTCAGACGTCCGTAGCAAACGATCCAAATCAGTCAATTCCACGGCGCTCTCAAGAATACATTATGGCGTATTTTGCATAAGGGTCTTAGTTTACACCCATACAAGATCAAGCTGACTCAAGAATTGAAGCCGATAGACCATTTGAAGACGTACGTCCTTCGATTGGGTTCTAGAGAAGATGCGCCAAGATGAATTTCATCGCAAAATCATCTTTAGTGACGAAGCTCATTTTTGGCCCAATGGGTTTGTCAATAAGCAAAATATGCGTTATTGGTCGGGTGAAAACCCATATGTGCTTCATGAATCACCACTTGATGAACAAAAAATAACTGTTTGCGGTTTGCATGCCGGCGGTGTTATTGGGCCATATTTTTTCGTCGACGATAACGATCGTCACGTAACTGTGAATGGTCAGTGTTATCGCGCCATGATCACCGATTATTTTTGGCCCAAATTGAAATATATACACTTGGACGACACGTGGTTTCAATAGGATGGTGACACAAGCCACACAGCACACGCTACAGTCGATTTATTGAAGAGTAAGTATGGTGAGCGTGTTATCTCAAGACATCGGCCAGTCGATTGGCCTCCTCGTTCGTGCGATTTAACGCCACTTGACTATTTTCTGTAGGGTTACGTTAAGTCATTGGTTTATGCCAACACGTCGACGAAATTATAAGAGCTCATAGCCAACATTGAAGGCGAAATGGCGGCCGTTTCGGGCGAAATGTGTGGCTAAGTCGTTGAAAATTATGTCCAAAGAATCGACCGCTGCGAACGTGCCCGCGGTGGCCATATGAACGAAGTCGAGTTCCATTCGTAAATGTTTTGATTGTACTTCAAGCCAATAATAAAGTCTTTTAAATATCTCAAATAGTTTGCCTTTCATTTAAAAAAAAAGTTGTCAAGTCGTTGTTAGAAAACCCTATAAATCAAAATATAATTTGATTTAAGTTATATAAGCATCCCCTTGTTACACAAAAAAAATACCTACAAAAGGGATACTTTTATATACATAGATACGTATATACATCTATATATTGTATATAAAAATGGTGTGAAAAATGTATAGTAATTCATCAACTAAGAACGGCTAGGCTAATTTGGCTCAAATTTTTTTCCAGTTGTTCGTAATTGCTTGGAGAAGGGAAAACCCTTCGGAAAAGTCGGGAAATCGGAAAAATCGAAAATTGATTTATTTGTATAGAATTTTGTGTGCAATTGTTCCGGAATGGCTTTTCGAATGGAAAAATAGAAAATTATTAGTGGAAAACTCGAAAAATTCCGGAAAAACGCGAATAATTTGAATGTTTTTTTTTGACGATGTAATGGTAGAAAATTCGTTGTGAGACTTAGCAAATTTCGGATAATTGTGAAATTCATTGTGATAAAAGACGTTTTGTGTGAATTTTGGGGTAGAGAAGTTAACCCGATAAATAATAAACGGCGCTGTGCTGCGATCAATGCTACAACGTTGACCTAGGCTTTGCGCAATTTGACAGGTGTCCTTTTCCCATTGCCATTTTCTATTGAGCTAGCTATTTTTCTTGCTGCAATTGATTCGAGTTTTGCATATTATTATACTGATTACATCACATCCGGAAACGGTACAATTATAACGATCAATTGAAATTCAATGCGATATTTAACAATTCGATTATTTTTTCAGAAAATAAGTTTGCGTGTAAAAAATGAGGTTATCCAATTGGATTGTGGGCATTCATTGCGTAACATTTATTCCGTAAGTTTTTTGCTTTGAAGAGAATTTTCTTTTGAATAGAATTAGTCAAAAACGACCTTGTTGTTTTTTAGGGAGTGATATTTGCTTGACTAATGTCAAGCAAAGGCATCTAATGATGCCTTCTATTAGACGATCAAACCTTGGACGACGTACACGTCGAGCAATAATTACTCAGAATGTCCGTTATAATCAAACGCAAGAGGAACGTGTAGAAGAAAATAAATGGAGACGTGCCAATATTACAAAGGTTCGCGCTGCACAATCACCACCGCAAATTCGACAAAATGTTCCTGGAAGAAGACCAGTCGTATATGTAAACTTGAACCACGCTGCTTTTGAATACAATTCCGCAAAGATCTTCGCTGCGTTGATATCGATTCATTGTCTGTCGGATGTCAGCATTGCAATGTATTGAAGTTTATGTTGCGCTGGTGGCAAGGTGGAATTACCCGTTTTGACTATGGAAATACAATCCAATCAAAACATTTCCTGGCGAATACACAAAAATATAATGTATGCTTTCAAATGAAGTCATTTGGAGTCGAAGTTCCTTTCATTTTTTTCCGAAATTGCTTCTAAACATTTAGATTCAAGGGCAAATTCACTATAGAGCGGGCGCTTTGTTACCACCACCAAACGAAGATCATAAGTTCCTTCAGATATATTTCGCTGGTGATTTGGCAATTTAACTAGATCAGCGTTATGCATGAGCATAATGAATTGGTCAGCTTGTTTAAAACCGCATTAGATACAATGCATTCTAATGACCACAAATCATTATCAGATTAGACAAAAGACCCGCTGGAGGCCATGCAAGACAATTCAATGCTCCCACTATCAATGAAGTCGCAGTGGTGATGTTTGGCGAGAATGTGGAATCACACGATCGGTCATATGATGCACTTCAATACCCGTTGATGTTCTGTAGTGGAGAGGATGGCTATCACTTCAATATAAAGATGGTCAATCCAACGACAGGTGTGTTTACAGGTCATCACTTCTTTTTCATTCTACAACTAAGTTCGAATTCATATTTCAAGAGAAGAAACGAATAAGAAGGTCTGCTCAATGAATTTTTATGTGTTTTGATTGATGATTCGGCAAGATGTTGACTATTATATGTTAAGATATCGCCGGTTGTTTTAATAATACTGCGTCGACATGTACATACGTCAAGGTCGAAACGGAGCATCTCAATTTCATTAGTTGCGATCAGTCGAAGTTACGATCAGACGAGTACATCCACTTGCATGACGCCATCGCTACTGAAGGAAACGCGGTCAACATCAGTTGTTTGACGATTCTCCCAGCTACTTATATTGGAAGCCCGCTCCACATGCATGAGTACGCTCAAGATGCAATGACGTACGTGTGGAATTTCGGACGCCCGGATTGATTAATCACGTTCACTTTTAATCCGAAATGGCCCGAAATTACGAATCTGTTGCTGGCAGAACAAACAGCTGCAGTATTCAAGCAAAAGATCAGAGTACTCATGGATTACCTACATCGTTAAGCAACGCCAATCGTTGAAAGTCTGTAGGATTAATCTCGAATTTCCCAGTCTTTCGCACTGTCAGATAAACTTTGACTGTTCGCATGTTGGTAAACCGTCTTCGTTTTTTGTTTTTCCGCCGGAAAACAAATTGAAAAACATTGTTTATCATATCGCTCTCTACTGATTTCGATTCCATTCAAATAAATCACATTGAAATTTGAACTATCTGTGTTTAATTATCACTCTGGAGAATGCTTTAAATTGGGACAAGACAAAGTTCGCCGATATTTTCGATATTGTCTAAAGTTTTTTTTTTGTAGATCGTTGCATACAACACTCTTCCTTATTCGAGCTCTAATTACGTAGGTTCACTAGCTTAAAATTTATAGTTGTATAGGAAGAAAGTAGAGTATATAGAGATTAGTAAATATATGGTACAAAAGTCGTACCAGTGACACAGTACGAAATTATAATTGTTTGTATCTACCAAATACCATATATAGCGTTTGTAAAGATAAAGTCAAGGCCTAAAAACAGGCAATATTAAAAGAAAGGGAGAGGAATTTTTTTTTTTTGCTTTGCGTTTTGGTGAAGTCTTCCCAGTAGGCGCTATAATGTCTTTCTAAGGAATTTTCAGGGAGTGATGTAGGGAAGCAGACTTCGGCTAGAGATGAGGTGAACAGTTAAGACGACATCCGCTCTTTGGGAAATCCTAAAATCGGTCACTGGATTTCTAGGTAGGGAGGGAAACGCCCAGGGCTAATCAACACCACAGCGCCCCTCAGCATCGTAAGTTCCGTCCGCTATCGTCGTTCGAATTTTGAACGTCAGCATAATTTATGTTTTTTGTTTTAGTAGCTCCTGTCAAGGAGTGAGGACAAGAACCAGCCCATTCGAGGTGAGCCTCACAAGCATATCATGCCCCTTATCTAATAAATTCTTTCATCCTGGTTTTCGGACCTCCTCTCGTCTCCAACGCCCTCTGTCATCCTATATTTCCTCCAAATTACCTGTTTTTATCTATATAAGCCTCCTGCTATATAACAACCCTACAAATAACCCGCCAGCCAGGATTGATCCATTAATGGTGTAAAGGACTTTTCACCCCTCAAACAATGTATAATACTCCTTCACCTCTACCGAAATATAGAGGTCTGCGATCTTCCTCGTGCCATATGTGATCTGTTGATAATTTTTTGTTCACTCCCCCCGGTCATGTTGTTTAATTCCTGCTGAACCATTTCCATACTCAATGCAATCTCACAACGCTTGTCAAATGTGTCTGGTGCTGAACCAATCAGCTTTGATTGAATTTTCGTGTTCCCAATTCCCATTAAAAAATGGTCCTTGAGCGTTTCATCCAAAAACTCTTTATAGGAACAGGTGCCCGCTTAACGTTTGATAGTTACAATGTAGTCTGCCAGCGTTTTATACGCATTTTGGTTTTGGGCCAAAAATTTGTATGGCACAGCGATCACATTCCGTTTTAGTAAAAAATGTGTTTTTAACATCTTCACATTTTAGGATATGTAAGAGTTTTCGCCACTTTATACCAATCTGGGCTACACACTCCAAGCAAAAATGGTACTTTGTCAGCACACTTTCAATTGAGCATACGCTCAATGTATGCATCATCACCAATATTAAAGTACACTAGATACAACCGATGGAATTGGTAATTTTTGCAGACTGCACCGAGTTTTCTTCTTTACTGTAATGATGCTCTCATACTTCCATTTTGCACTCGATCATCTGCTTTAGTCTTAAGTGACTTCGACTTCCCAAGTGAGTCGTCTACCTGTTGACAGCAACAACAGCAATGTGTTGGCGGATGTGTTGGCGCTGTTAAACAGAATGTCTAGCGCCGCGGAGGGAGTGGAGCGTAGAGCTCCGCTTATGCATAGAAATGCTGTTCTTTGGATTCGACTTAGTTTTTTTTACAGTTGACTGCAATGTCTTAGCCCGTCTACCAGACGACCACACCGTAAGTGAGTATCGGTCTTATGACCGAGATGTCAGTGGGTTATTTGAGGTTGGAGACCCCATTTTTTTCCAGCTTTCTTAACAGTTAGGCAGCACCAAGCAGCACATTACGGTTTCGCAGATGCATCTACCAGAGGTTTTGCCGCAGTTGTATACATGCATGCAACTTTGCCCCCCGGTAAGACAACTTTCAGAATCATTGCATCGAAAACCAGGAAAGCTCTTATTAAAATGATATCTGTGTCTAGACTAGAGCTGTGTGTAGTCAAGATTTTGTGCAAGCTAATGGCGCAGGTGAGCAGTGCGTGTGTATAGCAGGATTTGCCGAAAACTCACTGGTCTGATTCCACGATTGCCTTATGTGGATCGGCAAGATGCTATGCGAGCTGAAGACATTCGTGGCCAACATAGTGAGCACTATCTTAGAGCTGAGTAGAGGTCATCTTTGGAGACATGTACTGTCCGGCGATAACCCTACTGACCTAGTATCCAGAGGCTTCCCAGCAGAGCAGCTAGTTCACTTCAAACTCTGGTGGTGGCAAGGACCGCCATGGCCTGTTCAAAACGAAGAGGAGTGGCTATGTGCAGAAGCAACATCAAGTAGGCAGCAACCACAAGAAGCGTTGGAAGAGAATTAGGTGTCAGTCGTCGCTAGCATCAATCTTCTAGAGCGAAAGTCAACGCTTAAGATAATCCTGAGAGTGACAACCATTGTGATGAGATTCACGAGAACATGCCGACAGGAGCGTCAAACAATATAGAGCGGCAAAGACGGAGCAGCATTGCGGATATCACAAGGAGATCTAACGACTCTTGCAGAAGTCTCCATTCGAAAGTTATAGCAGCATAGTCACACTTAATCCACTCTTGGACTACGAGGGAATCCTGAGAATAGAAGGTCGGCTTCAGAATTCAACAATGGCTTACGAAACGATTCACCCCATTATCCTACCGACAAAGAGCAGATTGAGTTAGCTAATGTTTAGATAAGCGCATCTGAGGACACTACATGTAGACGTTCAGCTGTGCATGCAGTACATCAGGCACAAATCTTGAGACGTGCAGCCAAGACATACATTTCGCGGTACATAACGTGTTTCCGGCATATCAAGACAACCACAGAGCAGCTAATGGGTATGCCGGTCCGATGCAAATAAGCGCCAGATCAGGGCGATCGAAAATCATCGATTTTGTGTGCATGATTACTAAGGCCATTCATCTGGAGCCTTTGAGCAATCAGACTAGCGGCGCATTTTTGATAGCCTTCCAACGCTTTACAGGGCGCTGCGGTTTAAGTTCAGTGCTTTGGAGCGACATCGCGACAATTTTCGTCGGAGCGGACGCTGAGCTAAAGAGAAGCGCCGGGCAGTGGAAGGATAGGCTACCAATTGAGGAAGTTATCTCTTTGGGCATGGAGTGGAAGTTCATCGTTCCAGGACATCACACATGGGGGGCATCTGGGAAGCATCACTTGCGGAGAATCATGGTCAAGCAGATCCTTACATATGAAACATTGGATACTATTTTGACGATTATCCAGGTATGCCTCAACTCTAGATCTCTATGCGCGCTCTCAGATGATGTAGATGACCTGATTGCGCTTACACCCGGACACTTCTTTATTGGAGAACAGAAGGTGCTACCTCCCAACGCTGGCATGAGCGACGCGCCTCAAGGACGACTGAAGCTGTGGGGTATCGTAAATCAGATGCACCAGCATTTTTGGAAGAGATGGAGCCGCGAATACATCCATACCATGCAGCAGCGAATCAAATGGAATAGTTAGTGCGCGAATATCAAGCCAGGCGATTTAGTGGTAATAAAACAGGAGGATTTACCACCTACGATCAACCCCTTGGAGCGAGTTACAGCTGTTCATCGGTGTAAGGACGGACCAGTGCGAAGTGCGGAAGTGCAACTAGAGCATATAACCTTTGTGTGAGCGATTCACAAATTGTACATCCTTCCTCTCGAAGAGCTTGGAATATTAGAGATTACGTGAGAGTTATGTGCATAAGTATGTTGCTAAAGGCAACGAGCGACCTACGCAATGCATGTATGTAACACATGGGCTGAAAACTCAGTGCCGTTTTATAGTAAAACACAACATTTTTGCAAAATTTAACTTTATTTATCAATATAGTTGCCTTCGAGGGCGATACACTGATTGAAACGATTTTTCAATCTTTCCATACCAGTTTTGTAGTACGATTTAGGTTTAGCCTCCAAATAGGCCTCTGTTTCGGCGACCTTTATCGGTCTTAAATCTCTTTCCGGCGAGCATTCTTTTGAGGTCTGTGAACAGGAAATAGTCGCTGGGCGCCAAATCTAAAGAATACGGTGGGTGGGGAAGCAATTCGTAGCCGAATTCATTCAATTTTGCCATCGTTTTCATTGACTTGTGACACAGTGCATCGTCTTGATGAAACAGCACTTTCTTTTTCTTTAAATGCGGTATTTTTTCTGCGATTTCGTCCTTCAAACGCTCCAACAACGCAATGTAATAATCGCTGTTGATAGTCTGCCCTTTTTAGAGATAGTCAATGAAAATTATTCCATGTGTATCCCAAAATACGGATGCCATAACCTTGCCAGCCGACTGTTGTGTTTTGGTCGTTTTGGAAGACGTTCGTCGCCTGGTCGCCACTCAGCTGACTGCCGACTTGGCTCTGGTGTGAAGTGATGGAGCCAAGTTTCATCCATTGTCACATACCGACAAAAATTCGGCTTTATTGCGGTTGAACAGCTTTAAACACTCCTCTGAATCGTCAACACGTTGTTGTTTTTGGTCGACTGTGAGCAAACACGGTACACACTTTGAGCAGAGCTTTCGCATGTCCAAATATTCGTGTATGATATATCCAACACGCTCTTTTGATATCTTCAGAAACTCAGCTATTTCGATCAACTTCACTTTACGGTCATTCGTAATCATTTTCTGGACTTTTTTGATGTTTTCATCTGAAACAGCCTCTTTTGGACGTCCACTGCATGCATCATCTTCGATGCTTGTATGACCACTTTTAAACTTTTCAATCCACTTGCAAATGGTTCGTTCGGCTGGTGCAGAGTCCTGGTAACACTTATCAAGCCATTTCTTTGCATCGGCTACATTTTTTCCCCATCAAAAAGCAATGATAAATCAACACACGAAATTGCTTTGAATCCATTTTTTTCACAATAACAAAAGTTGCTTCACTCACAACGCTATATCTCGAGAACTAATCATCCGACAGCTGTCAAATTTATAAACTTATCTTTTGAAGGTTGGTACTAACTGAAAATGATATGGATTTAATTCAAGTGGTGCCCTCTCTTAGAAACGGCCCATGTAATAGATATTGAGCCACATCAACATCAACGGAGCAAGATGAATTCGAGAAAAACCATATAGCAGTATCATCAAGTGAAAATAGACAAAATACTTACTTGCACATTGACCTTACGAGCAGATAAACGGCGCCTCCAAATAATCATCCTTCGGCCAGCGGATGTCCTTGGGCACGAACGCAACACCAACCATATCAACTCTTTTCAACATCATCATCGACGGCGTCGACGATCGACTCGAAAAGCAATTTATCGCACCACACCCCTTTTCATAGTGTTTCGATGAGCGGTACTTGCGACTGAGAACAACGTAAGCGAGGACCATTGGCAAACATACTAAACCCTTTGGTTGTGTTGCGATGACGACGAGGATGATGTATTCTGGATTCTATAATGAATCCGATGAATAGCGGAACTTGCCTACGAGAAAGAAATCATAGTCCACCAGTCCACCTAAAAGCAACAACAAACAACATTGACTACAAGACGTTATGCGATATCATAAACTGGAATTTTTCTAAGTGTTTTCCATCTTCTGAACTGAGCAAACGTGCATTTGATTGAGCTGCAAAGAGTGAAAATACAGTCCACAATTATTTGTTTTTCCTAATAAAGTTTCAATCCAGATTTTTCGCGTTTCATGTATTCTTTTTTCCAATTTTGATTTCCATATACAACACGCACACATAAGTATGCTTCCTATCTTGTTAAAAGTCTTTAAGAAGATACTGATAAAACAAATAGTTGGTCATTTAAATATAAATTCTTTATTTTCTCCTTTTTAGTCTGTGTTTAGGACCCAAAATAACTGTGCTACTGCAATGGCTAAAATTCTTGATGATATGAACATGCAACACGAACAGGCAACAGCATGCATGATCAAAGCTACTAACGATGTTATGCTTGATAGACTTCAAGTCATTCGACGGAATTAAAAAGCTCCGCCATTATTTTAGCTTTAGTGCTGCCTCTATGATAAGTAGCTTGTTTGTGACAATTTTTTAAATACCAGATATCTTTTTTTGTATTTTTGTAAATGATATAGCTTATGTATTTGATAGTGTATCTTTTCACCTTTATACGGATGACATTCAAATTTATCTGTCAAGACTTACTTACTTTGTTTACTAAGAGGATCTCTTCCATTGAAAAGGTATATACAGGTGGTCTATCACAAATGGACTTGCTTTGAACTTAAAATCTAAAACCCAGAAAATTCTAATTTTCAAAAAATATTATAAGCCAGAAATATTACCTCCTTTTCTGTAGTCTACTAGTCATAGATGATATGATCATGTCTCTGCTTAGCAAAACAAAGGGTGTTCACTGACACAATATCTCAATGCCAGAAACATATATCGGTATTTTTATGAAAAATTACAATCACAGTCGACTAGAACATTCAATTTTATAATTCACCCTTTTAATTATACTAATCGTCGCGTTTTTTTTTTATTTTTTACTTTTTTATTTTTTTGTTTTTCATTTCACCATTAGGCTATGGAAGTCTTTGCCTGACCTGAAATTCCTGACACAAAGTGAGCATCGGTAGTTTCTTAATTCAGGAGTTATATTTAGATATTTCTCTGAACCTCAGTAGATTTCGTTTCTTTCTTACAGTATTGTTTTTCTTTTGCACTAAAATATACTTCTATGTGTAATGGGCCATACTTATAACCAATTTAGTCTAGAGCTTAAATTATCTGTACACTTATTTGAGTTTCCATTGGCCCAAACAATCTAAAAGTAGTACGAGTCAATATCTTCAACAAAATAAATCCTTTTTTAGTTTCTAATAGTATCAATATGTATCTATGTAAAACTACTTTTGTGTGTACTCTTAAAAGTTTAAGTCTTACTTATACTTAACCATTTGTTTGGATTTTTACTAAATCCAAAATAATACAAAAAGTCAAAAAGTTTGCTACCACGCTATAAATATTTTTGTTTGCTTTGTACTTAGCTCTTGGCCGTTCCCTTCTGTTTGTCTAAAATTTGAGTGGATGAGATAACAGCCCAGCATCATACAACAGCCCAATGAGCACATATAGTAGTATGTATTATCAAAAGAAATTTAACGAATGTTCTTAGAGAGATTAGTAACGACTTTATCTGATCAACATATAACATACGATCGAATGAGGAAAACAGCAAGGAAACCGGTTGAATGCGTGTAGCTGGCGAATATTGCGGGGGAGATTACCACTATGGATTTCCATGTAGGAACCTGCTAACGGCAACATATTTATTATATGTAAGATTATATGCTATGTATTGTATGTGAATGCTCAGTGCGTGCAAGGTAGTCTACAAAAGATAATTACAAAATTGTTTCATAATAAATTCATAAAAAAACATTAAGAGAAAATTCAAAGTTTAGAAAATAAACAAATGAATGTAAACAAATGACATATAAATATGAAAATCAATATAGAAATAACCAAATTGTCGATGAGTGCTAAACACCATTACTCTAATAAATTGAATTGAATTGAATTCAATTTATATAATCTTAAATCTTGCAATTGCAATTCAGCAAATGTTCTAATTTCAGAGGAATGTACCCGTTCCTTTATCGTACACCATAGGTAGAAGTTCAAAAATGTAAAATCCAAATGTATTGCACAATTCCTTCCGTGTTTTATCCAATTAGTTCTTAACTATTCTGATATAATGATTTGGAGGTTGGCCTTCAAAATACTCCTCCGCGGCGGCAATGACTACTTCGTTCGACCCGTACTTCTTTCCAAATCCGGAGAATACGGTGAAATGGGGGAGCAATTCGTAGTGTTATTCGAACAATTTGTCTGAAGAGACTGTGGAGGTATGAGCCGGTGCGTTATCGTGGTGTAAGAGCTCTTTTTTCTTCGCCAAATATAGTCGTTTTTTTCTTGTAGTCGGCGTTGAATCAACCCAACAAATCGACGTAGTATGCTCCTGTGATTGTTTTTTCCTTCTCCAAAAAGTCAACGCGGATCACACCTCGCGCGTCCCAAAAAACGGCGGCCTTCACCTTCTATAGGGCACTTTCACCGGGAAAAACTCATCGTTTCTATTGTTCTCTGGTCTCTAGTGTATACCAAATAATCAATGCCTCATCGACGGTCATGAAACTACGCAGAAACTCCTCCAAATCTTATAATCGCGCTTGTTCTACTGTGTAAGCGAACGCGGCACCCATTACGCGGACCGATTTATTAAAAATCGACGTGCGACTACGGCGAAACTTTGCGAACTAATAGTAAACGGTTCTACGGGAAAGTGAATGGGTCTCATACCATCGAGAATGGGCTTTATTTCCTTTGCGGGTTTTGCCACTCAAAAACAAGAATCGGATCATGGAGCGATACTACTCTTTTTCCATGGTCGCAAAAAACACTAACAAGATGTTTTGAAATGGGTGTCAAAACAAAACTAAGCGTCGGATTGTCACCAAATTTTGACAGACGGGCCAGAAGATGTAGTAGTGCCACATACTCATCAAGTGCCGGGTACTCATCAAACACCCCTCGTAACACTTTAACTTCGATGTGATCCTATCGACAAACAACTGATAACAGTAAACGAAAGTAATCTTATTTTAAAGTTTTTTTTTATGTAATAATAATAAATAGTCATATTGGATATTAATTTGTAATCCCCAGTTAAAAACGAAAGAAAGGATTAGAAGGAAAATATCAATTAGGATGAAATATATGCATACAGCAAATATGCTTTTAGCATGCTCGTTGTTGACAGAAAAGATAAGAAGTCACTGTCAGTGGATCAAATCGCCATCCATTTTACTAATTACATGTCTAATTTGTGACTATACACAATTGCGGGTTATAATGATAACAACCGCACAACTATTTTTATTTGCATATAAAATATTGTATAATATATTCATACTCACATTGTACATATTTTGAGTGTATTTTATATATATATAGTTTGACTGATCACAACTAAGGACTGAGATACTTGACATAAATAAGTAAAATCGATTTGAAAAGTTAGCAATTGAGGCAAAGGATTTGATAAAGAAGGATAAGAAAAAATTCAATAAGAAGGCTTTTGCTGATATAGGATTTCGTGAGAAAGGATTTTGTTAGAAAGGATTTTGTTAGAAAGGATTTTGTTTTCTTAGAATTTCAAGCCAAACGATTTTCTGAGCAGGATTTTATTATTAAGATTTCTACATTTGTGTCGGGGAAGTGAGGATCTGTTGCTTCAATCTTTTGATGAGCTTCTCTAATCTTGGGTTATGTGTGTCAATGGATGATGGCGCTGAATTTGTTCCATCGTAGTTTTTATATTCGCGATTGGATGGCATTATGAGGTGAAAAGTTCGACACACAATAACATTCCTATCCATGAACAATTTTTTAACCATATTACAATAACAAAATATTAAAAATAATTTCATAAGTTCTTATGCGTACCCAAAAACAAATTTCAAATATTTTATATCTCAAAATGGAATATATTAGAGAACTGTAATACCAGATTAAACTAATAAATGAAAACGGAATTATCGAGGCAGGTAGATATTATGAATGCGAAGGATGTCAATGATAATGTAAAAAATTGCAGTTTAACCACCTATTTTGACAGAATTTAGATGTACGTGCAATAAAATTTGTAAGCATAATGCGGTGAAAACTACAATATAAATATGAATCTCTACTTTAATTTTTTACACAAACCGTTGATTAATTTCTATAACACAACTTTACGTTGAATGAATTCTAAGAATCAGAATAAAATTGATACCATACACCTGCACATGAAGTTCATTCAGACGGCAGCGGATTACACCAATGCAACTAATTCTAAGAAATATTTCAATGTTCGGCTCATATATTCAAACAACTTTGAAATCAAATTTGAAATATATGTAAGGTGATTATTTGCATTTAATCTTAATGGGGTAAAATCTCACGCAATCAAAACCATCAAAGATCTCAAAGGAAACTCAGGGCCCCGGAATCACCTTCAAAAAAGCGAAGTCTACGTACTAACAAAGTTTATAGACAGCCGCCTTTACAAATGGACTTGGAATACTACCCTCGACCCCCACACACAAAGAACAAGAAAAACAAAAACACTGTGGAAATGTGTGTGCTTAAGACTCAACTATAAAATGTCCTTCATTTTCTAATGTAAGTTTAGCTGTAAGAAAATTTAAAATAAAATTAAAAAAGAAATAAACAAGTGAGTATCAAAGAATCTAATAAAATTGAAAGCAATCATAATTTTTTGAAACTTAATAAATAAACTATGAAATCGAAAAAAAAAACGAGTATAAAGGCAAAATAATCATGAAAAAAAAACCAATTTAAAATAATTTTAAGAAATCATTTAAAGCGAAGCGAAATTTTATAAGTATTAATTGTATGTATTAATTTTAAGATCAAGCTAAGTGCATCATTTGCACATTTCATCATCAATGCATCAAACCGAATTGCTTTTTTTTTTTTGTTGATTGTTCGTTTTTTCTTTCTTCTTTATTCCCAACCCAAGCTATCTCCAAGATATCTCCTCCCTTTGAAAACCAAAATGAAGAATTTAACCTTAATGCCATGACCGAAAACATAAAAAAATAAATACATTCTTTGGCGTGACAGCCCGGTGTATGCCAAGGCCTAGCTTCTCGCACCAAAAAGATAGAAAGAATTTTTTAAAATTATAAGGTAAGAGAGGGCGCTAATACCTTAAGGTAGTAGTCCGGTGTGACGGATTCGAAAAATCTATTTTTATTTTTTTTAACATTTTTCGGAAAAAAAACATCTTAAACATATACCCTTACATTTTCAGACTGAAATTTTAAATATTTTCCAAGTTATAGCCAAAAGAAAAGAAAGTGTGTATAAAAGTGTGTATGAAAGGAGGCTAACGCGCCAGCGGCAGCTGCTCTGACCGTTCCCTCTTTTGTTATCCTTCCGACTTTTATTATTCTAGAGTACGCAGGTATGCCTATTATAGCAAACCTTTTCAATTGACAAAGACGAAATATAAGAATTTTGTAAAGTATACAAAAAAGATTTTCGAGCAGTTCTTCAGTAACTTTTTTTCGCTCGACGAGTGCACACTGCTATAACATTGAAACAAGCGTTTTAGCCTAGGTCGACAGGAGAATAAAGGTGGAAGGAAAAGATCATTCCAAGGGAATAAACATACTGCAGATATTAGTTTTGTGAGTACAAGTACAAAAAAACTGAAACATAACACTGACTTTGAAATAAGCCATGACATTAGTTTCCAGTACGCTCTAATCAGTTTCGCTTTGGTGTTGGGTGCGTTAGAATCGGAGTTAAAATGTAAATTTTGCCACAATGATATTAATTTTTTGAAACATTCACCTAGAGGATTATGATTTAAATTGTGTGGGAAATGTTCGTGCGAGAATATCTGATTGATTCATTTCCAATGATAAAGAATGCGTATGAGATTAACCGACGATTTACTTATGTAATGAGGTTGCTTGGTGTCGGTCAAGCTGGAATTAATCTTTTTTGCTCGTTGATGAATTTAAATGTTTTTCATAAGTGTCGCTGTCAAAGCTATTACTGACGTTGTACTTCAAAAGGCAATAAAGAAGGAAAACGAAAAAACTGTGAGAGAAGGTCACCCAGAAAATCAGAAAATAGTTCGCGAACTAAGACAAGTTATCCTTCTATCCAATGTGTCATTGATAGAAAAATTTTCCAATAAAATTTTTGATGCCATAGTTAAGTCAAGCAAATGTAAAGGATGCCAGTATATAGCAACCTAAGACCCCATCGAAGCCTAGTGTATATAATATGATGATATGATAATATGAGCAAACCACAAGGGCAGTGGTGTTAAAAGAAGGTCAACGGGATTTCGGAAATTTTCAAGCGTTCTGCGCAGCGTTATGGGGTAAAATATATGAGGTACATCCGAGATGGGTACAGTAAAACCCACAAAAATTTTGTTTATAGTCACCTTAAAACAGCGAGCCAAAAGTAGAAAAGCAAGAATGCGTATTGCACGTGAAGAAACGAATGTACCGAGCACATAAAGGTGTAAAAAAAAATTTTAAGGAATACACAAAAGCTAAAAAATAACTAGAGAAGCATCTGACGACTTGTTGAAAAGGTGTTTGGGGGAATGTACGGAATTTTGATCCCAAGCATAATTTTACGGCTGCCTGCATCTCTAGTGAAGTTTTCTTCCTGTACTCAAAGTTGTGGAGGTGATGGGCATCACAATAGGTCAAACAGCCAGGGACTAGGCCGACACTGTTCACAATGTTCACAAATTCACGAATTTTAAGGGCAGAAAAAACATTTATTTTATTTTCTTGTTAAAAAAAAAAAATCACGAAAAAACGCCGAAAATTTTGCCGTTACACTAAACAACTACCTCAAACAACCTCATTAACATTAATGCCGATATTAAAAGTGAAGTAGATCAACCCATAAATATAGGCCAAGACAGAAACTTCGCCGATATTGACAAGATACCCGATGTCATCAAAAGTCTTTGATAGTTCTCAGGGGAATCGGGACAATTTAGCTCCTGGAAAAAAAGCGTAGATAGAATACTTAATATCTGCGGGCATTTGCAAGGAACTCTTCATCACTAGCCGACGGACTAGCCGAAGTGGCCTTGCAGTCATACAATAATCGCAAATAATAGTCAAACTCCATTGCGTCGAGCGCATGTACCACATCCTCCTATACCCAAGAATAATTTTTCTAGAGAATAACCTACACCACCTCTGGCACCTCGACAAAACTTTTATCCTGAACTTTTCCACAAACCACAAGTATCTCAGAGATCAAACATCGTAAGTCAATATCGATAAGCGAGTAACATGCCGTAACATCAATATCATAGGTCGCCACAATACATATACGTCCCTCAACCCCCACATAAACCACAGCTTCCACTAGAACCAATGGAAATGAGCGCCCAAACCAGGCAGATCAATTATGCGAATAGAATACAACTACGACAGACGGCAACTAAAAGACAAGGCCAAATTCAATCCCAGCAAATCCATCCACACAGAAAGGACCAAAGAATTCATAATATTGAACAAAGCAGCCGATAACAGAAGATAAACAATTCAACAAAACGAGCAAGACCTGAAGACACAAGACAGAAGCACACAGAATTTATAAGAACAGGACGAAAATGTTAATGACCATTTAAAAGCAGGATATATGACCGTCATGGAAAACTCATATTATGGCCAAATTGAACATTTAGTTAGATGACATCTATTTTCTATATGGTTATATGGTTGGAAGTGGCGAAATACTTATATAGACTTTTAATAGACATAGGCTCGAACAAGAAATATGTTCAACCCTAATCCCAAACAGTAACCATTTTGTGCCAACTCAGTAGGAGGAAATATAGTTATAACTGATCATGCGATGATAAACCTCTTTAACCAGGATGATAAAAAAATTAAATCTTTATCTTACAGAGGTTAATATCTTTCAATTGAATAACTGGTAGCGAAACTTTAAGGGAGTTAAAAGCCATTATTCATACCGAAAAAGCTGCTTGAAAATTTATTCCAATAAAGTAATACCTTTTAAGAAACATATTTCAGAAAATGTTAATTACATAGCACTAACGGACATCTGATTTAAATAAAGATCAAAACCAAAAATTGTAAAATTTAGTTAAAAGATACTTTCACCTATTTTCGGAACCAGACGAAAAACTCACATACACATCGACAGTCAAAAGCGAAATACGCACTACGACTAAAGCACCTGCCTACTCCAAAACTTACACTTATCCTATAGCTCTGATAATCAAGTCGAAAAACAAGTAAAAAAACATACTTCATAATCGAATCATTCAACCTTCCAAATCCACATATCCCCTATCTGGAACGTTTCAAAATAGACGAACGCATCTGGAGAAAAAAAAAATACCATATGGTTATAGACTATCGAAAGCTCAATTTTATAACTACCTCCGACAAATACCTAATCCCGGGGATTGATGAAGTTCTTTCTAACCTTGGAAGAAACCGATAGTTTACTATCATCGATTTAAAAAGCGGATTTCTCCAAATCACTCTAAAGAAATTAAAGCTATTAATAAATTAAATTATTTAATTAAATTAAGAAATATGAGTTCACTCGCCTACCTTAAGGTCTTAAAAACCTTCCTGCAATTTTTCAACGAACTCCCAACGACATTCTGAAGAAGCCCTTTGGTACACGCTGCTAGGTGTACATTGATAATAGTCATATTTGGATTTTGAAATCCTTACCATAAGGACCATACGTCTCGATGAATACGCATTGAACGCCTTTCAAAGTTTTAAAAATACCCTCGTCTCGAAGGAAGTCGTATTATCTCACCAAACCTCGAGAAAGAATTCGAATTAATCACGAATGCATATGTCTACGCCATCGGTGTTGGTATATCTCAAGGCGACAAGGCTATACCATTGCTCTCACGTAACCTTAATAACATCGAAAAAAGATATGTAACTAACGACAAAGAGATGACTGCAATTATTTGATCACTTAATTCCGTGTGAAATTTCCTTTACGGATTAAAAATAGTAAAAATTATAACTGACCACCAAATGCTTACATATGCACTCAGCAGTAAAAAAGAAGGATAATATAGTAGATATGTAGAACGCTTTCATTCTACCTACCCTGAAATAATGAGGTGTCCTCATTATTCAATAATTATTGGAACGAACATTCAATAAACCCAATTTTACTATTAATTCCACCGCAAGTAACAAAACCTGTCGAACTATATACTAGGTAATATTCAAAAGCTCAAAACAAAACAAAAAAAGACATGCAATATCATAATAAAAAAAATGGAAACTACTGAAATATTATTTCCGAGGAGACAAAACTTTGCTAAAGCACAATATGAGAATAGATTCTTAATTAACAGTGAGATATAGGGAAAAAATTGTTAAAGAAAATAATAATTCAACCGTAATAGTATACTATACGACTTGACAACTTTTTTTTTAAATAAAAGGCAAACCATTTGAGATATTTAAAAAACTTTATTATCGGCTTGAATTACAATCAAAACATTTATAAATGGAACTCGACTTCTCATATGGCCACCGCGGGCACTTTTGCAGCGGTCGATTCGTTGGACCCAATTTTCAAAGACTCAGCCAAACATTTCGGCCGAAATGGCAGCTATTTCGCGTTCAATGTTGGCTGTGAGCTCTTCCAACGTCGTCGGCGTGTTGGCATAAACCAATGACTTAACGTAGCCCCACAGAAAATAGTCAAGCGGCGTTAAATTGCACAAACGAGGCGGCCAATCGACTGGCCAATGTCTTGAGATAACACGCTCACCATACTTACTCTTCAATAAATCGATTGTAGCGTGTGCTGTGTGGCTTGTAGCACCATCCTGTTGAAACCACGTGTCGTGCAAGTGCATATCTTCCAATTTGGGCCAAAAATAATCAGTGATCATGGCGCGATAACGCTGACCATTTACAGTAACGTGACGATCGTTATCGTCGACGAAAAAATATGGCCCAATAACGCCGCTGGCATGAAAACCGCACTAAACAGTTATTTTTTGTGGATGAAGTGGTAATTCATGAAGCACATGTGGGTTTGCACCCGACCAATAACGCATATTTTGCTTATTGACGAACCCATTGAGCCAAAAATGAGCTTGGTCACTGAAGATGATTTTGCGATGAAATTTATCATTTTGGCGCATCTTTTCCAAAACCCAATCAGAGAACGTACGTCGCTTCAAATGGTCCATCGGCTTCAATTCTTGAGTCAGCTTAATCTTGTATGGGTGTAAACCAAGATCCTTACGCAAAATACACCATAATGTGGTCTGAGCGATGCCCAATTCTTGAGAGCGCCGTGGAATTGACTGATTTGGGTCGTTTGCTACGGACGTCTGAACGGCAGCGATATTTTCAACACTTCGACCAACCCGTTGTCTCACTGATGCGGCAACATCACACAACGAATATGTGGACTCAAATTTTTGCACTAAACTTGTTATTGCCTGTCTACAAGGGCGAGAATTACGACCGAAAATTGGAGTTAACTCTCTTAAAGTTGCAGTCACCGACTCCGAATATCTGTAGAAAATTTTTATAATTTGCAGACGTGGCTCGTTAGTGTACTTTACCATGATAAAAGTGTTGAGTTTACTGAATAAATTGACAGTGACAGTTTGATGAGTGCGTTCACAAATTAAATTCAAAGTTGTCAAGTCCCTATTGGAAAACCCTATAGAATCCGGAAAAACAATCCATGAAATTAAAATGAGAAACTAACAAATTCTATCCAATTTCGGATACTTGCTTTAGTTTACCAAAGGAGAAATACAAATCTTGGACTTCACCAACTAATAATTTGTGTCACTGCAAGTAGGACAAGCAAAAATTCAAAACGGAAATTTCAAACTAATCCACGAAATCGACATAGACCAATATGAGAAGTTTTTGACAGACACCACCCCGACCTTTAATATTAAGATGACTAAAAACAGCTCATTTTTCCATTACCTATTTCATGAATTACATCAGTGATCAGATACAAAATCTGATACTTAATCTCAAACTACCAAAAATAAGGTCACTAAGTTTTATAGGAACGGCATGAAAATGGATTGCGGGCAATCCAGACCAAAAAGATTTTGCGTCGGAGAAAAGAAAGATGAACAATGTAATAGAAAATAATAATCAATAAATTACACAATAAGAGAATAAAGAACACAAGCCGTTTTTGAAAGATAATAAAAATGGTAGTCAAGAAATACTATTACAAATTCAATACAAATTATGGATTATAACATAAAAGAAGAACTTCAGAATATCAATTTGGCCATTCACTGGACGAAATTAGGTGCAATTAATGATTTTGATACGGAAGATAGGACATAACAGATAGAAATTAAGATACTTAGTAATTTAACTTCATATATCTAATATGTATATAATATCCCATTACTAGTGGTAAGATCTATGCTAAGATATTGTTAAGACCTATTAAAAGAAAATCGATTGTAACTGATTTAAAGTTTGAAGGAATAATAAAAAATGAAGAAGAAGAATTTGGAATTATTAGCAATTGTAAAACGTATAAGTATATATCAACATCAAACTAGAAACATTGTCGAAATAACAAACTGCACATCTATATCAAATTTACTCAAAAACCTCAAAGCTACTTACGATATCATGAGCATCCAACATCTCACATCTCACCTGGAATAATACTCCTAAATGATTTTGATGGAACAATAGAAGCGGTTTCAACTACGCAAAACCTCATTGGGTCATTTCTTGTTAAAAACTATAACACAGACATAATTATAAACAACAAAATTTTCTTCTCACAAGAAAAATCGCCTCATTAAATTCTATCAGCCATTCTACAACCCTCACCGTTAAAAAAAGAATACTGTAAGCTCCTATTATTAAAAACTGCATATAAACAACACCAACACCAAGAAAATTAATCTACTCAAGTCAGAGAAGTCAACATACGAGCATACTACATACGGTTGATATTATTTCTTGACGCAATTTAATCATCTTTATCCTCAAGGTCATAGAAAAAAAAAAATTAACACACCGATAAAAGATTCCTCAAAAATTGAACTAGACACCATGCCAGCAAAACTTTTCATCCCGTAAATAAAATGATTCGATATTCTATACCATATTTTAAAACGATTGAGTACAATCGAATTTAAGGAGGGAAGAATGGATGAGTTCTGAAAATCAGAACCGTTCGGGTTAGATATGCAAAAAGCTTAATAATCGAAAATGAAAATATAAATACATGTGAAGTGATTATTTGCATTTAGTTTTAAGTTGATAAAGTTGAATTAAATTGAGGCAATCTGCCTGGATTTTTTTTTTTTTTTTTTTTTTTTTTTTTTTTTTTTTTTTTAACGTTTGACTTTATCCTTGATTAACTTAGACAATAAATAATTAGAAGCAGCAGTACGGATGACGATACCAACACCATCAATCAAATTTATATCAGTATTTTTTAGTAATAAAAGGAAAAGCAGAACTACTAACATCACCTTGATCAAAAAGTTTTCGGTGTGGCGATTTGAGTACTGTTTTTTTTGTTAAGTTAGTACATCTGTTGTTGACATTCCCTCTATAAATAGAAAAACACTCAAAAATAAAGAAAAAACTCTTTTTAATAACGTTTTAAAAGGCAGTTGTTTTATTTAGACCCAGTTTATACTGTATTTTAGACAGTAATTTTCCCAACACAGTTTTTCTCAAAGCAAAATTTAACTTTTACTAAATTATCGGCTAACATGTTGGTACTTCCAAGCCATTAAAGAAAAGAATCGGCAATCAATTTGTAGTGATAAATTTATAAAAAAACCTTTAAAACTTTAAAATTAAATAATTAAATCAGTACGTGTCCCCTTTATCTCAAAAATAAATAAGTTCAAGTTGCTGGAGGAGGAAATCTGGTAAGGACCCAGAAGAATGCAGAGGAAGAAATTCAAGGAGTGGAATTTAACAACAGCATTCGAAAGCAGAACTTTTAAAGAGTTAAATCCAGGAAAGAAGTACAATAATTTAGAAGCGAGTACAATTTGCTCGTTATATAAGTAACACATATACATATGTTTCTACAATATTACTTTCCAAAATTATTAAAATAAATGGGTGTATCAAAATTATTTGTAAAAACCTGCAACCAAGTTAAAAAATACTTTGAAAATTTAAACAAAAACGTAAGCCATAATCGCCGTACGAAAAATTACGTGAGCACGCGCCTCGATCTCCTAAAACTTAATATATCGAATAAATAAAAAGATATGAGGGAATTAACAGTGATAAGGAGATTGAGAAGGAAGTTTTGGAGCAATTAGATTGTACATATGATGAAGCAAAAGAACTCTACATTCTAAATAAGTCAAAAGTTTTAGATGACCTGCAGAAACTGGAAGCATTCACTCAAACGAAACCTGAAGCGTGTTCACATCCGTCAGAGTCCAAGAGGTCCCATGAATTTTACCTTCCAAAACTACATCCGCCTTCATTTCCTGGTGAATATGAGAACTGGCGTTCATTCCACAAGTAATTCGTTTCGTAGATAGAAACACCTCTTTATCTAAAATAGAAAAACTACATTATTTAAAATCATGCTATAAAAAAATGCGGGACCTTTTAAAATCCCGCTCTAATTTCAAACGGATTTTAGTGAACCAGGAATTGAGGTTGTTTTACGGTCGTCCTTGGATAACTCGACGAAACTTTTACATTCACTAAAGAAATTCGATTTACCAGTGCAGCATTGGGATAGAATTATAATTTTTTTACTAATAAAGAAATTTCCGAAGTCGATTCAATCATCGCGGGAGTCCTCTCTTGGGACAAATTGAAAATTCCTTTTTTCAAAGAATTCTCGGAATTTTTAGAAACAAAACTTTTAACATTAGAGATAGTAAATCCGCAACAAAACACGATGAACCCAACACAAAAAAGGTTTCACAAAAACGTCTTACATATTAATGCGGTGGGAAAGGAAAAATTTAAATTGCAAGGTTTTCCATGAAGGTATTCCTTCATTACGAGAGTGTAACAAATCTTCAAATATGGATGTAAGAACAATTAAGCAATAAGGTAATTGTTTCAATTTTTAGGCCTATAGCCACAAAACGAATAGTTGTCCAAGCAAAAATCCTGCCATTTTTGCAAAAAGTGACACGCATCCATGCATCACTTTGACACCAACAATAATTAAAATCTGTTTAAGTTTCACCCACAATCAGCTTTCCCTTATGATCAGTTACCACCCAATTACAACACACAGTAATCATTCCCTATCTCTAATCAAAAACATAACACTAACCAACTCCCCCCAGATCAAGCATCGTCGCAACCACCCGCACATATCATCAAATAATAATAACAAAACATTTATGCCCCAAAACCAAAACACACACAATAAAGACCAATATCAAGCACACCATATACCAACCCAAGTCAACCCAAATGCAGCTTCTTTTTATCCCTCTGATGAACAAGAGTAATCGACAAACTGCTTTCACACAAACGACCATACCAACACACAAATTTTATTGGCAACAGCTATCGTCAAGGCGAAATCTGCTAATAGCGACTATATAAACATACGAGCATTGCTTGATCCTGGATCGTAAGCAGCTTTTATCATAGAATCAGCGGCACATATTTTAAGAATGAAAAAACGTGTTTTTTGATGTCCAAGTTTTAGGACAAGATAAAAAACGGTTCCTGTCAAAACTTTGCTAAACTCATCCTTGGTTCTAAATACTCACAATTTAGAACTTAAAACATTAACTGAGTTTTTCCCGAGTCCCGACGTGTACCCAAGTAGATAGGCACACCTAAAAGGTCTAAAATTAGCAGACCCTACCTTTAACCGACCTTTATGAGGTAGTTTTATTTGATATTGTAAGATGAGCAGAGTCAATTGCACCGATCGCCCAAAAAACCCAGTTTGGGTGGGTAGTATTAGGCAAAGTTCCCCTAGAAATACCACACGCAATTCAAGTGTATACCCAATTTTACGACAAAGACACACAATTAGAGAAATTTTGGAAGATTAAGGAATTACCATTCCAAAAGCCCCTAACTGAAGAAGAAACTGCTTGCGAGGAACATTTTCTACGGGAGGACGTTTTGAAGTTACATTCCCTTTCAAAGGAAGTCGGCGCCCAGCATTCATTTCAACCAAAAAAAATAGCCTAATTATGTCCAACAAAGTGTCCAATCCAACACTTCACAAGAACAACAATAAATGTAGATAGGAATACTTGCATCTCAACCATGATGGAGGAAGTGAACACGAGCCAGCACTCTAGACTTACGTCTTTCCAATATGTTGTGCCACATCATGGCGTCTTCAAGAAATCGAGCACAACCACTAAGCTGCGGCCAGTCTTCAATGCTACGTCCAAGACTGTGGACGGCAGTTCTTTAAATGATCATCTGATGACGGAACCTAACACATAGACAGATTTTGTCAGTATATCAATTGTTTTAAGATGAAGAATGAACAAAATCACCTTTACAGCAGACATGGAAAAGGTGTATCTCCAGATCCAGATTTATTCAGATGATGCATACTATCAACTCCTATATTGGCGAGAGGATCCAACAACCCCAATCAAAATTTTCAAGATAAAGGGGTTTATGTTTAGCACATGCAGATTCCATCCAAACGGCTAAAGAAAAATTTGAACAAATTTCGAAACTTTCATCTCAGGAAATGGATGAGCAACAGTCAGTTCCTGAATTATACACCGAAGAAAGACCGGGATACCGGTGTCTCTCTTAGCTTTTTAACAACACAGCACACGAAAACGTTGGAAATCAATTGGCAGCCTAGTTCGGACAGGTTTTCATTTTAGAAGCTCGCCGACGAAGAATTGGTTTCAAAAAGGGCATTCCTATCAACGATCGAACGTCTTGGATTTCACCTTGCATTGTTAAAGCAAAAACAATCATGCAAAAATTGTGACTACATGGTCTATCATGGGATGACCCAATTCCGGCGGAATTACGTCGAGAGTGGTTGTCTCTTAAATAAGAACTGGCCATGATTGACGACATCAAGATTCCCAGGTGGGTAAACACGCAACGGCAGAATGAGCAATTGGAATTCGACGGTGATGTATGCATCCATCAAGGCATATTGAGCTGTGGTTTATCTCTGAATTTTGGACTGCAGCAACGTCAGACATATACATGTACTCATATCAAAAACTAGAGTAGCGCCACTAAATAAAATTTCTCAGTCAAGATTGGAGCTTTGTGGTGTAGAAGTCCTGGCAAAGTTTTTGAGCTATACTGTATCAGAGCTCCCAATGTAAAAAATCAAAACGTATGTATGGACTGACTCCACAATCACCTTCTGTTTGATTTCTGTACGACTGACTCGATGAAAAACCTTCACCGCAAATCGAGTAGCTGAATAATGTCAGCATTTAGCGACACATCCCCACCAAATTCAATCCAGCGTATCTTGTATCGCGTGGGGTATTGCCCTGAATACTTCAAAATAATGCACTCCGGTGGAAGGGACCAACCAGCAACGAACGATGGAAATTTTCCATTCTAACATTCAACTTCAATTATTAAAGAGAAAATGTTAGCATTTATCTGTGATTATAATAATTATTCTAAAGAATAATTTGGGTTTCGAAGAAATCAGGTTCTTCCCATCAGGTGCTTAGAATTTGTAATTCAATAAAAAACCATCGTTATCAATTTAAATCCACGGGAATGATTTTGTTAGACATCAAAAAGGCCTTTGATTCGGTTTGGCATGATGGTCTCATTTATAAAATGATTCAATTTGGTTTTCCCTTTCCGCTTTGTAAAATAGTGCAGTCTTTTTTATCTAACCGTTGTTTAAATGTTCATGTGAAGAACAGCGTGTCCAATTCAATTGTGTTTAGTTCAGCAGTTCCGCAAGGGTGGGTGCTGGGATCTGTTCTCTTCAATATTTACCTCGCTGATTTTCCAAATCCGCCTGGTTGTAAAGTGGCCATTTTCAGTGGCAGATGACACTGCAATATTTTCATCTTATCAGTTTGCTCTTACTATTGAAAGCAATTTAAGGAATGGGATGAATTTGTTAACCAAATATTATAATAGATGGAAAATAAAATTAAATGAAGAAAAAACACAAGCGATCTTTTTCACACGAAAAAGAAAAGCTTGCTTTGTCCCTAACAGACATATCAGAATCAACGAGAAAAATATAAAATGGGATTCATCTATTAGATACCCAGGCATTTACCTAGATACAAGTCTAACATATAAGAAACGCACAAATAGAACACTAAAGAAAATTGGTATTGCTATTAAAATGTTGTACCGTTTTATAAATCGTAAACACCTACTTTCACATGGAAATATAATCATTTTGCATAAAACTATCTTTCAGGTCGCACAAAATAAAATTTTTAAAGTGATGCTCAATCTTTCAACATTGGAGCTGCATAATAGGGCGAATGTTGAATTACTATCTTATAGGATTGCAAAGCTTAAAGCTGAATTTTTAAGAGGATGTAGATTTGCTGACAATCCTCTGATAAATGAATTATATCGTTAAATATTTTAAATGCTTATAAAATTAAGAAAGTAATATGTAAATTTATCTATTTATTGTAATTAATTTACCTTTGGTTTAATTTTCATTAATTATTAACTTATTATTAATTGTTTATTTAATTATTTATTTGTTTATTTAGTTATCTAATGATTCATTTATTTATTTATTTATTTATTTATTTATTTGCTTATTTATCTATTTATTTATATATTTATTTATTTATTTATTTATTTATTTATATGATTTATTTATTACTTATGTATTAGGAGAACAATCTATTCAATTATATGTACATACAATATATATATTTATTTATTTATTTATTTTTCTTGTTCTTTCTTTTTCGTTTAGATTGGAGATTTTTTTCCGTATTTTCCTTCAAAAATTTTGTTAATTTTCATGAAATTATTTGTAATTAATTAACCATATTTCAATGGAAAAATATTTTGTCTTTATCGAGTTATTGTAATATAATGTATGCGGTTACTATACCTATGTAATATAATATACGAAATAAAATAAATATAACAATAAAAAATTACATTCAACACAACTCCACACACAAGAAGAGAAAAGAGAAATCAAAACTCTTTTCGCTGTAAATGATTCAAACAACATCTTGAAACTAATCCAAATACACTCGAAACTCATAACCTAGTTGGCTTATGTGGAAAGGTTCTCCAACAACACACGGAAAACAGAAAATTTAAGTTTAAAATCAGTTTTTTCACCAAGTGCAGTTATTTTTAGCAGCAAAAAAATGTTACCTAATCTCTTCAACGAGTTGCGTAAAAATAAGTCAATCAAGGTGTATAGTATAAAACTCTCAACATAAGAATAAGAGGCAGATTAAAGAATTTTGCTTTGACTTATGACCAAAGGTACCCCATGATTTTAAAACCAGACCACTATTTCTCGAGACTTGTCGACAATGCACATGAACAAACGCTTCATGATGGCCCACATCAAGTTGTCGCTTACTTGCGAAATCAATTTTTGATTTTTAACGCAAAGAGAACGGTGGAAAAACACATACACCAATGCATCATATGCTTTCGCCACAAACCCAAACTGATGCAACAGCTAATGGGAAATTTATCAACACCAAGGGTAATCATATCAAGGACATTTCACATATAGGTGTTGACTATGCTGGGCTCATGAAAGTAAGAGCCTGGAAGGGAAGACGATCGAAGAGCTAAAGAAATATTTTGCAATATTCATTTGCTTAGCAACAAAAGCCATTCACTTCGAAGCTATAACAGACATGACTACTCATGCCTTCCTTGCAGCATTTCGAAGATTAACAGCACAACGCGATTTTTTTTAATCTGTACAGCGACTACGGTACCAATTTCCAAGGAGCCAATATGGAGCCATTCAAAATACGTAAGTCCGTCCAGCACGACTACAATGAAATCGCCGATTAAATTAGTAAATTAGGCACTCAATGGAATTTCAATCCTTCTGCTTCTCCTTACTTTGGAGAACTAAGGGAAGGAGGAAGGAGGAGTGAAATCGGTCTCATTCCATTTAACAGAAGTTGCCGGAAAGAAGCATTACCCTTTGAGCAGCACAGCACGCTTCTATCTCAAATAAAGGCATTTCTCAACACAAGACCACTCTGCCCGTTAAGCGACAACTTTGACGATTTTACCATATTTACATCTGCGCACTTTTTGATCGGAACTTCATGCAACGTTGTACCAGAAGCAGGAATAGCGTGGGAAAAAATCGGATACATCGACCGATGGAAACGGTTACAAGCATCACTACAATCGTTTTGGAAGGAATGGAGTCGTGAGTATTTAACAATATACTATACAATATATTTATTCAAAATCGCCCAAAGTGGCTGAAAATAGAGAACGACCAACACGGAATATTCCATTGTATAATAACAACACAATAAAAGGTTTCATCAAACACAACAAATCGACATATTATAATACTTAAACTAAAAATTCATGTTTTCGAAAAAATAAAAAATTTAAAAGTATATTATATAATTTAGGCGAAAAGAAAAAATAACGATTTTTTGTAGAACAGTTCAATACTATGGGAGAGGTGTCTATCTCGCCCCGTTTAGGAGAAGGGGGCAGTTTTCCAAAAAAAAAATTCCTTTAAATGAAAACAAGATATTAAAAAACAACTGCAACATTTACAATACAAAAATTATAGGTTTTCTTTTCTTTCTATCTAGTTTTTTGTGTTGATATTTTTTGAGAAAATGCTTTCAAACTCAAAATTTATCAAAAAAAAAAAAAAAAAAATTACTGTTTGTTTTATTCAAAATTAAGTAGATACTGAATTGTCTTTAATAACACTATTTATTCGTGTTTCGTGATTCGTGTTGTCTAACCTAGAAATATTGTAGAAAGTCAAATTAAACTCTTCTATCACGTCACAAGTTTATGATATATGTATATATTTATTTGTATTTTGGGCTTTTGTAAAAATAATACTGACATTAATTTATTTTGGAATAAAAAAAACTCTCTTTTTCATTTTTTTTTTTTTTTTTGTTTGTCGATGGTAATCTGTGGTTGGTAAATCCCTAATTGTCAACCAGCAGTAGTCTGCAAGCATCGCAGGATTCCATTTTTCTTGATATCGTTTTTCAATCACAGCTATATCTTGTTGAAATCGCTCTCCGTGTTCATCACTCATAGCGCCAATATTTTTTGGAAAAAATCTAAATATGCGAGTCCAGAGAATGTATTATCAAAGACATATTGCATTTCATTTTATGAAAAGCTTGTAACATTTTCTCAATAAAGTCAACATATTGCGAAGATTTATGATTTCCTAAAATGTTTTCAGTGAGTGCGATAAAATTTAATTTTAGCTACGCTCAAAGAAGGAAATTTGTTCCTCAAAAACGTAAATCCGGGGCTATATTTGTTCATAGCTTCTACGAAGTTTTTGATAAGCCTAAATTTAATGTGCAGAGGCGGTAATATAATGTTTTGTTGATCAACTAAACTGTCAAATTTAATATTCTTTTTTGAATTGTGACGCTTGCGGTAAGTAGTAAGATTAACACCTGGCTAAAGGAGATTCCACTGCTTAAATCTTGAACTTAGTACTTTAGATTTTTCTTTAGTTAAATCTAAATCTATAATTAGATCATTAAGCTTATTGAATTACTGGATGAGGAGTTTTTGAGTTACTTGGAATTGGAAATTCTTCCTCCTTCACAAAATTCACTTCATAGTCTTCGTCAGAGTCACTTGTATTCGGTTCAAAATTAGGTGGCTTAGGTACTGAAATGTCATCCGAATGTGTCACTGTTTTCGTGACAGACGATACATCTGGATATTTTATTGTGTACTTAAATTTTCTAGAAAACCCTTTCATATAAGTGAGACAAAAATAGCAGTCACTCACATGATCTTTAGGTTTGCGCCATAGTACAGGTTGACCAAAAGGCATTACTTATATTTTCCTCTAAGCCAACACGTCAATTATGACAGCTAATGCAACAGATATGTGGTACCCAGTTTTTATCTTGATTACGAATATCAAAGTTAAAATATGCACTATAACACTTCTTTATCAATAATGTTATGGCCTTTTTTTGACTTTTTGGTGTGTATGAACCACAAATATAGCTAAAAATATCAAGAGAATTTGTATAGACGCGAGACATGTTGTTAGATATACAGCTCTTGCCAACTAATTAGAAATACTACTGTATTTAACATTTGCTGTCTTCGTTCAACACTGTTTAAATTTTATCGGTAAATTTTTCTTTTTCAATTTTTCCTCCTTGTGTTATTCTTCAACTTGAGATAAAGTTGAAGTAATATAGTGAATACATTTTATTCGCAGTTCGTACACAATTGCATTAAATTTCGAAATAAGTGCGTTACCTAATTAGTAACGGTAATATAATTTGTGTGAAACTTTAATTAATTTAATATTTTCTGCTTATTTTGTGCTCAAAGGTGTAAAATTAACATCTACCCTCAAAATAACTTTAAAAATATACTTTTTTTCGAAATTCAAATATTCTGTCAGTTTTGGACGTGATATAAGAAAACTAATATTTTTGGTGGTAATAGGAGTGAGTATGTCTACAAATAGTACTATATAGTTTTACGATATTTTTTAAGTGTTGACTAGTGTAATTTGATATCCCTATAAATTCTTATTCGAGCGCTGAAAACTAGATAATTTTATGTCTTCTAGTTATGAAAAAATAGAAATTACCAAAACTACTTTTCTATTCAATTTTTAATTGTTTGGTATCTATATAAGCTTGATCACATAAGTTTATGTTTATATAAGATACGTGTGAAGTTTAATTAGACAGACACTAGCTAATGCCTAAATATAAATATATTTATTGGGTATATATTTTAATTCGTGTGGTTTTTTTTCTAAATTTAAACGTTTATTTAAGAAAAACATGTACACTAGTAGGGCGTTTGGCATCGAACGGAACAAATGGTAGTCAGAAGGGGCAAGGTCTGGGCTATAAGGCGGGTGAGGTAAGACTTCCCATCCACTGTTTTCCAAATAGTTCTTAGCCGGAAAGCGTTGTCATGATGGAAAATTATCGCCTCGTGTCTGGTCGCATATTCCGGGCGTTTTTCGGCTACTGCTCTTTTAAAACGGATTAATTGTGTTCGGTAGCGTTGTCCATTGATGGTTTCACCCGTTTTAAGCAGCTCATAATACAGCACACCCATGGATATTCGGCTTCGCCGTTGATTTGGCTGGTTTGCCGGGTTTCACATATGATTTTTTGCGCTTGGGGTTGTCGTAATGGATCAATTTTTCATCACCAGTAACAATCCAATGCAAAAATGACTTCCTTTCGTGGCATTCCAGCAGCATTTCGGACATGCAAAACCACCTTTTGGCATCTCTCGGCTTGAGTTCATGTGAACCCAATTTCCTTGCTTTTGAATATATCCAGCTGCTTTTAAAAGTTTTGAAATGGCTGCTTGAGTGACACCCACAGATTCTGCGAGCTCTTCTTGTGTTTGGCAACAATCTTCATAGAGTAATGCTTCCAGTTCTTCATCTTCAAACTTTTTTGGCTGCCCAGGACGTTAATCGTCTTCCAAGCCAAAATCACCACTTTTAAATCGTGTAAACTACTTTTGGCACGTTCGCTCAGCTAGCGCATGTTCACCATAAACTTCCACCAAAATACGATGACTTTCGGCAGCAGTTTTCTTCATATTAAAGTAATGAAGAAGACATATTTGAGTAAAAAAGAAATTATCGTTGTTGACGCTTTAAATGAATGACATATACTGAAATGACGTACAATGACAGTAGCTTTCCAACGCATGTTTAAATGAAATAATAATAATGGAATAATACAAGTTACGCCTTATATATAAATATATATAAATTGCATACGTATTACTCTGTTACTAACCATATCGTGTGCGAAGGCCTGAGTTTAAATATTCAGTTTTCTACTAGGGACACAAATGATGGAGCCGCTACTTGCTTCTGGCATACAGAATAACCTTTTACATAATCGAGTTCATATCTTGTCACCTAGTCTAACAGAGTTTTCCACATTAAAATGTTTACTGCTTAACATGGTGCAGAGCGTAGATAACTTAATATACCCATACGCGTCTGAACTAATAAAAGAATTTGTAGGTGTTGTTAAAATCTTATTTTATTCGATATATTAATCCTGTCATATAGTAATAAGTGAACTTCTTTTTCGGCCATCCTTCTAGACTACCAGGATATTTGCTTTACTGATATCTTAAAACTAATAATAGAAAAAATTATTACACTTATAACAAAGTTTATTTCGGCATTTCATTGCATTTCCGAATTCGTCATAATTAAAATATTTACAACAATGTAAGTGGCAATAATAAGACGATTATGGCATTAAAATTTGCCCACGAAAAGTTTTTCATTTCAGTACTCACTCATTGCTTTTACGTCCATAAAAGGCAAAATAACCACATTCCATCCGACAACGTAACCACCAACCTTCAACTTACAACCTTCAAAATTCAGCTTTCAACTGAAAGCAATCCCAAGGCTATCATAAAAGTGACTCAGTCCTATTAATTATGTAGTTCGTCCAAATTTACCTAAATCTGAATTCTGCAAGAAATTGTGAATAATTTATCACTTTCATGATTGCGGTTAATGTTACAAAGGTAACAAATATATATATATATATATATATATATGTATAATGTACTTGCCTTCTATCATTTGTATTGACAGATGAGTTCATGTAGGATCCAGTTGAGGAATCACTATCATCGCATATCAGTTCCTGACAAAAAATTCACCTGTGTCCTTACTTGTTCCCGTACTAGTATTTAAACTTATATTTCTTTAATTTATAACGACTCTGGCCATCTGCTTCTTGTCTCTCCATTATTTACTAACATTATTATTTTTTTTTATAGTAGTTTATCATGCAAATTCATTCGTGCACATTGCGGAAAAATTGGCAAGGTGTTTCTCGATGTGGGCTATGGTGATTGATCTTTTGTGCGGTCTGTGTTCATTTATTTATTTTTACGGATCGATTCTGAAGTTTTGACGTCATGACATACGAGTGTGGTAACGCTTCTATCAATTGGGAAGTCATCCATGAAACTATGTACCAGCACAAACGATGTCTGGGTTTTTTTATAGATTCAGCAAGAGAATCCAATTTTCCACTTTCGTTGGCTGGAAAGACTTGGAAAAGGATATCAGTGGAAGGTTTGTGCATTGTTACATTTTTTTTATTATATTTGCATATCGAACTATTCTATATAAAAAGAACGGACCGGAAGGAACATAAATCAACTAACCATATTCAAAAATTCGAATGCAAGCAATATAATATAGTTGGTGTTTCCATTTGGTTAATCAGAATCAGACAGGATAATTGAACTTAGACAAACATAAAATTAGTAGGTAAAAATGTAATGACCGTAAAGTTGTGTCTTAAAATTGCTTTGGTAATTAAAAATAATCCCCGAATTTACATAATTGCGCCACTAAAAAATTCTGAAGATGGTTTTTATGTACCAATGTCGTTACTAATTATTGGTAATTGCAAGGCACACTAAGGCTGATATCTTATACTGGCTTAATGCTGGATTAATACAAAAGTTTAAAAACTATTATGGCGATGGCTGCTGTGGCTGGATGGTTACTTTATTATTTGTACTTTTATGATTCTGAAGTTGTTTATGTTGGTGTCTTACGTTACTACTTGTTAAGGGGAATGCTGCTTATGAAATGCCAAAGGACAAAGCTTTCACCGAATGTAAATAGGACGCCACTTCCCATTGGTTAGTAAATTCTTTTATTTCTTTTATTTTATGCAAAGCCCCCTCTATCGGAGATATGCATGACAATGGCCTGTGCTGCCAATTTGCTACGACATCCCACCCTCCGGAAGTCTCGAAGAGATTCACCATCAAATTGAAGCGGCGCTATTCTTGAAGCTGATCGGCGAAATATACCTTGAGATGGTTTGATGTCAGCGCTCCTCACTTGTCCGTCCTTCGCTGGATATACTCGAACAACCTTTCCTCGCTGCCACATGCTCCTGGGTTGGCTGGAATCATATACTATAACTACGAGTAAGTTACCGGCTTCAAGAGGAGGAAAATATCCATACCATTTACTTTGTTTGGTCAGCATAGGCAAGTATTCGTGGATCCAAAATCGGTCTTTCAATTGTTGTGCAATTCTCAACTGCTTCCGACAGCATATGGGCGTGTTTGCAAGGTATGGCGTCCGGGTCAAGTTTAAGCATTCGACCAGGAAGTGATTGGGAATCAGTGGCTCATCTTCTTCTAAATCTAATGGTATTTAGATGGGCATATATGTTTTCATATATATGCTTGGAATACATGGAATACAGTAGCGTTGGCGAATCTCATTGATTGTGAGAGCATCGTTCTGGTGGTGAAGCTTGTGATGGTGGTGGTACACGAATAGTTGCGTGAGTGGATGCTTTTGTGGCTTGACAAGTGGGTGTCTTGTCGCAGCTACACTGCATCATCTATGCGCCCACCAAGGCGTAGCAAGCGGTCTGGGTCTAAGAATGTTGCAAGTAAAACTATGAGGCTGTTTCGGGTAACACAATTCTTTTTCTCGAGGAAAGAAATCTCATTTAACCGCAATGCTTTTTTTTGCACGATTTAAGGAACCAAGACATTTTAAGACCCAGACTTTTATAACGTTTACCTTAATAAACGAAGAAAAATTAGTAATGTTAATTAAAGGGATACGTGGCTTATTGATATGAAGATGAAGCTCTTCAGGCCATCCACACAGTGAGTCCATTGCTATTCGGCAAGATGAAGAAATTTGGGACCGAATAACCATCGACTGCTCACGGTGAATTTTGGTATGTAGGCATTTCGGGTGGCATCGTCTGTTACATTCATGTTCGTTGGCAACCAACACCAAAGAGGGTTCCGATGTGTCTAGGATCTCTGCTTTTCCATGCGCAACGAATGGTTTATACCTGCGCTGAAGACTGAATCCATGCGAACGAACCTCTAGCAATTTTGAATTTTGTGAGATGCCCCGCAGTTCGGCGCGTTCGTCAAAAACGACTCAAAATTTGTTCGGCTTGTGTGGATTGATGAAACAAAAGCTGGAATAATAAGCTTCACAGTTTGGAATAGAGTGATAAACCTTTTTCGAATATCTTTAAAATAATCAAGTGCAAAAATAGACAGATTCCATCTTTTCAAAATGGAATATACAATGATATTGATAAAGCGAATTAGTTCGCCACCAACTTTGTCAAGAATTACTCAGTGTCCGAACATTTAGGTGATCCGGTCCAAACAAGGGTTGTGAATTATAAAATGAGTGAGTTTAGTGCATCCTACGTAGAAACCCCGAGAAATGCTTTTGTTACTGAGGATGACTAAAATTTTACCTGAGAAGCTTAAACGTAAGAAAATCAGGTGGTTTTGATAGAAGGAAAAATTTATATTTGAAGGAAATGCCCAACATTTGAATAATATATATTCAATTAAATATGATTTTGTATTAATTAATTAATATTATAATATATTAATGCATGCCTCAAAATAAGCTATTACATAAGCTATTAAATAAACCATAACAAAGCTAAAGTTACTCCAATTCCTAAATCCGAAAAACCTCCCAATCAAGTATGGGGCTATCAAACAAAAAGAATTCTTAGTGGCTTGAATAAGATCTTTGAAAACGTTCTCAAAGACAAAATTTTTCAAATCATAGAAAATAATAATACTTTAACAAATAGACAATTTGGATTTAGACCCTCTCATAGTACTTCTCATCGAGTCTTGAGAATAAGTATTTATTTAAAACATCAAAGATCACTAAACATGTCCACGGGGATGATTTAACTTGATATCGAAAAGGTTTTGATTCTGTATGGCATAACGGTTTTATCTTCAAAACCAACGCTTTTACGCAAGTTAGTTCAAAAATTTCTGTTGCAACGTTCGTGAATACTAGTAGTTCTTATGTAAAATATGTTAGTTCCGGGTTTATATATATATATAAAGTTCTTATTATTTCCAGAAAACAAAGTAATTATATACAAAGTAGTGTTTAAAGCAATCGCACAAACGCACAATCGCACAAAAGCTTAATTGGTCTTAGAAAGAATTCATAAACATAGTACGAAATTCAAAGAAAGATAAACCAATGTTGATAATCCCCTCCTTAAAAATTTATTTTCCTAGTCATATTTAGTACAATACACATAGAGTTCATGAATTCGTCATTCACATATTTGTTAATTTTTAATTAACTAAATAATATCTCTGGTGTTAACTTGTTTATTTACTTATTTGTTTGTTAATTTATTAATTTATTTATTTACCTACTTATGTATTTATTTATTTACATATGTGTTTATATTTACAATTTTTCTTTATTTCTTTTTTCTATTTATTTATTTATTTATATTTGTTTATTATTTATTTATTCAATTTATATCAATTTGTTAATTATCTATTTATATATTTGCTTTAATTTGATACTAAAACATTTATGTATATATTTGCTTAAATTATAACTAACTAACTAATTTATTTATTTAATTATTCGATTGTTTTGTTTGTAAATGGAGTTGTTTTTATTGTAATCATAACTATAACTACCATTATTTATTTGCTTATGTATATGTATGTACATATGTAAGATTAATTTGTTACGAATGATAAATATTTAATTCAAGGCTTATTAGTGTATGTTGAACAAAAAACAGTAATAATAAAAATACACGTGCAAAAAGGTGATTAGAAAAACTACGGATTAACAATTAACAATTAACAAACAGCGAGTAAACTATTTTCGACTTTTATTCCGCACAACTCTTCTTCAACTGCTCTGCTGTCTCACTACTGTTCTTCTGTTTACTCTCTTATACTGTGCACAGGGGTTTCACCGCTTTATGTGCAACTGGTGTGTTGCCACTTTACACTCGGCCATCCTGCTCGTCATCTGTCTCAGATGAATCCTCTTCATCGTCGTCGTCGTCGTTTGCGCACTCAATATAGTGCCACAGCTTCATATGGTCCCCACTGGTTGATGATTGCTGTGGACCCTGAAATTCTGCAGTTTCTTTGAAGTCATACTTTCCATTCCGCTTTACACGAATTGTTATATATAGGGACCAATGTATTTGTTGGCTAATTGCTCACCCGTCACAAATTGTGTCACTTTGATTGCTACTAGATCAAACAACTGATAGCCGAGTTTTCCCTTCTGCTTCTTGTTGGACTTGTAAGTCTTTTGCGCCATCAGAATATTCTTTCTGACTTCCTCACGGATTTTATTGCGTTCATCTTGTACACCCAGTAACAGCTCATCTTGTAGGATTTTCAGCAGTTCGATGTCTGACTCGTTTCGCATTTTCACCCTAAACGTGATTTCGATTGGAGTGAACTTTTTTTTTCCTGGGACATATATTTGTACCACTTCGATGGCCTTGTTGCTGACATCCTAGAAAGGACGAAAAGAATGACTGCTTACCCTCTCAATCTGTCCATTACCCCTTAGTACAATAGTTGTTGTTTTGATGTTTTCGATGTTATGACCTACGCAGAAAGCTTCAAAAGATTTCGACGTAAATGCTGCGTTTTTGTCGCTGATAATTCGCTGCGGACTACCAAAGATGTGGAATATAGTAGTCCTGCCGAATTGAATACATTGTTTTTAGCACATCCATATGTCTGAAGTTGTGAGCACTTTTAATAATTTCTCCCTCCATACTCCCCGGTACCAAAAAATGTTGCCTGTCAATTTATTTATAAATCAACGTGCAGCTGTGTTTTTGCATTTTGCTTAAAGATCTTCAAAACCGGCTCTTGAGCAAGCGCAGACTTTAACTTCTCAATCGCTTGTACTTCTTCACCTTCTATCTTAAATGCCGCATATTTTTTGAGCAAGTGAGTCAACGGTTTGGCTAGCATGGCATAGTCTTGTATAAACCGTCTGAATTATCCAGTCAATCCAAGAAATGCCTGCACACCTTGGATGTTTATAGGTAAAGGAAAGATTTTAACTGTTCTGATTTTTTCTTGATCAGGCCATATGCGGCCGTTTTCCACTTCGTTTCATAGAAAGGAACTGGCATTTTGACCACTTTATATTAGACCAAACTGCTGCGTCCGCTTTAATACACTCTGCAATTATGAGTTGTATCTCCGAAAACGACAAGGTCATCGACGTACATTTCCATTATCCCATTATTTATCAGCTGTTGAAAAATGATGTGGTTGATGAAGCGCACAAAGGCTGCCGGCGAGTTACAAAAACTAAATGGCGTTTTATTAAATTCAAACAGCCCCTCCTTCGTCACAAACGCTATATATTTTCGACTTTGCTGCCCCAATTTGAACATGGAAAAACCCATTTTTTAGGTCTATCACAGTAAAATATCTAGCGCTCTGTATTCTCTCGAATACTTTCTCAACAACTGGAACTGGGAATCTGACTTTTATCACCATTGAATTCAACTTACGGAAATCTACGCATACCATAATCTGTAGATGCCATCCTTCTTCTTCGCTAGTACAACTTTGCTAGCAACATCGGAACACGACTCGCGTACAATACCCTGCTGTAGACATTCTTCTACCTGCTTCCTTACCACTTCCCGTTCGGGTGCTGGCAATCTGCTGGGGCTTTCACGAAATGCGATGTTGCTACTCATAGGCACAATGTTTAACTTGATAGGACAGTTTGATTGAACATGTAATTATCAATCAGCTCCATAACTGCTGTTTTGTATTGGGGTGCTATATTGATATCAACTTTATGACTTACCACATTGTACTCCGGATCTTCTGTGTGTGTTTCTTCTCCTGCAGGTGTAAAACTGTATCCATCAATATTCAGCAAGATCGTAAACTTCTTTAAAAAATCGTAGCCCACGATTATGTCAACATTAATATCGCCATCTAGAACAACAGGGAATATATTTTGTGTTGACAGTCAATCGACTTCGACTTGCGCTGCAAACTCGCCTAGAACAATAGTAGCGACATTGCCTAACCCGTACAATTTGGTAAAATTTTTCTGCAACGAATGCCCACGAAATACTTCTTTAAACTTGGACTTTCGCATCAGTGAAACGTCAGCTCCGGTGTCGATTAAGTACAGAATGTTTTCATTCTTCATTTTCATTTGCTAAGCACGAGTTGGATTTACAACTACATTAATGTTCTTCTTCATCCCTGGGCAATTTCTGGACATATGCCCGGTACCCTTGTATTTATGGTAAAACATTTGGTTTCTTCCTTACACTCGCCGAGTGTCTGCTGGGTTGAACCACAATTAAAACAATGCTGCTGTTTGCGTTCGTCACTTTTGTTGCTGCCTCCATCAGCTCATAACGCGATCTTAGTTCACTAAACGTTGGTGCACTGTAAAATGGATATTTTAGATATTACCGTAGCTGAACCCCGTCGGATATATGGTATACTTCATAACTGATTCTGTAATATATAATCGTGAAAACTTTCTGTCACTTGTTTCTTGCGCTCTCTCAGCTGTTTATGCACTTCCGCACCGTTTATCTTTTAGTATTGCTTCACATAACAATTCGTAGCTTGCGATAGTAAGGGTTTCTTATAATAATTTAGCACATTTACATACTTTTGCTTATTAGACAATTCATAGGCTTCTGCATTTTCATCGAAGTTACGTAACCACTGTCGAATAGGTATTGAAACACCGTCGCATCCCAGTATAATTTTACCGAAAATTTCAATAGATAAATTACAGTTTTTGTTTATTTTGTTTTGTTCAACTAGTTCAGTTAACAGCTTTATCAATTCACCGAACTCACTGCTGCTGACGTTTGCGTGAACTTCTCCTTTGTGTATGCCGGTCGTCTCGCTTTCAATGTTGTCGCTCTCCGCATTTGTCTCTTTTTTGCGTGCGTTGGGGACTTCTGGTTTTTTTTTTCGTGGGAAATAACTGTTTCGTTGTCGTCTTCTTTTTCTCCATGATCACCAGCTTGCGCATCTATAAATTCTCGAACTTTCTGTTGTTCTTCGGTTTATATAAACATACATATGCAAAAAGCTGATTGGAAAAAGTACGGATTAAAAATTATAAAATTTTGGCGGATAAACAACTTTCTACTTTTATTCGATATTTATTTTATTATTCAGATTATCTATTTCGTAGAATTAAAAATTACCAATTTCTGTAGGAAGATATGCGATAAGGTATAAAATCTCTGTGTAAGATAATGTGCGGTAACTCAGACCAAGTTAATTGTCATTTTTGTTTCTTCTTTTTTATTGAGCATACAATATAATAAATCTAAAAATTTCTAATCCAAAATAATAGTTGATCGTCGCATAATACGTTGTCTGCTGACAGTAACTTTTGATCTGGAATCATTTTAGAAGAAATAAGGGCCGATGATGTCACCGACATATAGCACCGACTATACGGTATATTTTTCTTTATGGTATAGAATCTTGTGAGCTTCTTGAGATTGTTCCCACTACAAATATGGCAATTCTGCTTTTTTATGTAACCATTAACCAAAAATGAGCCTTATCATTGAACAAAATATTCCGTTACAAAGTAAGTTTATGTTTCGCGAACGCTCCGCTCACTCTTAGCGTCTTCTGAAAAGCTGCCTGGTACAGTGAGGAAAGAGGAGCCAGTAACCTTGGAAAGAGCAGCAGAACAACACCGAGAAGCAGAACAAAAGCTCAGGAAGTTGAGAAAGATGATTTCCCATATGTATATGACGGTTAAGAGGGACACTACATGGGAGGTGATAACACTTTCACTTCGTTAGCTGTGAGGCCGCTAACGACAGATGATGAAGAGGAAAAGATGGAAGTAATAAATAGCAGCTTCAAAGAGCTGCAACAAAAGTTGCTGGCTATTAAAGTCAAGCAAGTTTCGAGGAGACAGAAGGAGCAGCAACTACAAGACACTCAGCAGCAGTCAGGAGCAATGACCGAGCCTATACCGAAATAAAATACACGGAAAAGTTAGGTACAACAACAAAACATAGTAAAACCGACACTACAGCTGAAACAGAAAGGTCCACCCGTGCGTATATAAACTCCAGCCGTTACTTCCCAAGTTACTTACGCCAAAATGGCTGGAAATAGGGAAAATACGAATCAACAAGCTAAGGTTGCTTCTCAGGCCCCAGCGCCTAAAGCACCGAAACCTGTACCTGACTTGCTACAATAGCTATCTGGCTTTTTATTCACCGGCAGATGGCTCAGCTTTAGTGTCAAATATAGAAACAGGCTACGCGGGTAGATCAAATATACGCGCTGCCAATTCATCCTAATTCATCTCTAGTCGTAATGGGTACGTACGTCAAAACCTGAAAGTCCTCGTAGTGAATGTTAATTATATGCATCATGAGGGAGTACGCTTCGATGGCTTTATTCCACCGAAAGCCTTCCTCTACCACTTCGAACAGCTACGGACAGGCGCTCAACTACGACAGTGATGTCGCACATTCCAATCCGGAGCGTCTCTGGTTCAGTAGAACGGTAGGGAGTTGCGACATGAGGGAAGTTGCTCGGGAGCACCAACAAGCTTCATCATCGAAAGTTAGTCAGCCTAATTTTTAAGCCTTGAGCGACTTAAATAAATTTAGGTAGGATTTAGGTAAGATTAAAAAATAAAACATAAAAATTATAAAAAAAATAATAAAATTTAAAAAATTACAATATATAAAAATTATAAAAAAAATATTAAAAAAAAATTTAAAAAAATACTAATAATAAAAAAACTTAAAAGATATGTGAAAATTTTTCTCAAAAAACAAAAAAACATTTTCTGGTATCATATATGTAAAGCATGTTGAAAATAAGATAGGTAGGTTAAGATTTATTTTAGTTTTAGCTGTTTTATAAGGCTTACTTTTTTTTTACAAAAAGTCCATGTACTAAGTTTTTTCCATAAAAAAAATCGTTTTTCTTAGTTTCAGTTGTAATAAATGTAAAAATATAAGAAGAAAAAGTAAGAAACGTCGAAAGAAATAATTTCAGTGTTAAGTTAACCTCAGAGTGCCCTCAGAGTTACAAGTTAATTTTAAGTATATTAACCTAACTTTTAAGCATTTTTTTTCCTAGTATGTAAGAATTAATGAATCAAATGAAATAAAAATGAATGTAAAATGAAAAAATACCATATATACATATATAAGATAGGGTTGTAAAAATCAATATCGAACAACTCTCTTTGCATTTCACACATTATGTGGAGTAAACCAGCTCATATAAACTCTGCCGCATACCGGAATACCATGTGTATCAAACAAGCGATATCAACCCTGTTGATTAGCAGGAAGCTTCACTGGGTAGGGTGCATTCTTATAACAATAGAACTACTATACCATGCAAGTATTTGCAAAGTTACATACGATCAGATATCAACTATTCTTATCATTCCTTAAGACAATAGATATAAACTGGAATGATATTTTGTTACAGGCTTGTGTCAGCCATAGGTGATGCCATTTATTACCCAGTAGATTTTGTGAATTGCCTCCTACACAATTATGACCATAAAAACTGATTCAATCATCAAAGCGATTACAATTTTCTTTAACTGTTTTTGTTTTGCGATTAACAATTTGTAGGAGCAGACAGTTTAGAAAGAGCGGTTTCTGGAACTGTTAAGTTTATATTGCTTGTTCACAATTCAGACTTTGAACACAGCCTGGATAAAATTTTTTAAATTTATTTACTTCCTTTCAAAATAAATAAATTATTGCTAAAAGCTAAGACAAAGCCTCAGACATCTATGTATTTTAAAGAAACACGTGGATACACTAACACTACCATACATGTATATGTAAAATAGGGTATCTATGTGTATGCGCACATTTAATTAAATATATGGTACTTATAACGACAAAGTTAAATCTAATTGGGTAAAGAAAACTTTAGGTAAGATTAAATTATTTTATTTAATGGAAAAGTAACCTCCTTGACCGCCAGAATGCGCTGCTACTGCAAAAAAGCTTATGGTGCCTTCAAGTTCGTTCCCATTTAGGCAGACGTGCCAAATTTCATTGCGATACTGTCTTTAGTTTTGTTTTGACAGCTGATTGTTGTTTGGCATCATGTTGAGTATGGACAAAAACGATTTTCGTTCTCTTATAAAACATTATTTTTTGAGAGGCAAAACGGCGAAGGAAACAAAATAAAAGTTGGATTAATATTATGGGGCTAATGCTGCGTCAGATTACAGCGTCAAATATTGGTTTCGAGAGTTTCGTGGTAGCTGCAACTCCACTACCGATCAAGTTCGCAGCGGCAGGCCCTCCGATGCGGTTACAGAGGACAATGTCAAAAAAATACATGAAATGGTGTTGGCTGACCGAAAAGTGATACCACAAGGACTAGTACTGAGCGCGCACGCCATATTTTGAGCAATATTCTGCGTATGAAAAAGTTATCCTGCCGCTGGGTGCCGCACATACTCACTCTTGACCAAAAACACGATTGCGAAAAAATTTCGCGTGCTTTTGGCGTCGATTGGTAACTGTTGAATAAACAAAGAACAGAATGAGTGCCGGCAATGGACTGAAGCCGGTACGAGTGCTCCGAAGCGGCCGAGGGAGGTTCGATGGGTCGAAAAGGTTTGTCGTCGGTGTTCTGGGATTGTCATGGCATACTCTTCGTGGACTATCTAGAAAAAGGAAAAACCATCAACAGGGGGTTGTACTGTTCATTATTGGAGCGACTGAAGGCCGAAATCACTGCAAAACGGCCTCACATGAAGCGAAAAAAAATTTGTTTTTACAAAACAATGCACCGGCGCAAAAGAGCATCGCAACCACGGCTAAAATCAATGACTTTCGGCTCCAATTGCTGTCGCATCCACCATTTTCGCCCGATTTGGCTCCCTCGGACTATTATCTCTTCCCAAACCTCAAAAGATGGCTCATCAATAAAAAATTCAGCTCACGCGAGGAAATCATCGACGCCACGGAGGAGTATTTTGCAGACCTTCCGGAAAATAACTTTTCGGACGGGATCAAGATGTTGGAAAATCGCTGGAATAATTATCAAACTAAAAGGGGACTATATCGAATTAAATAAACAAACATTTAAATTTTTTTTTTTTTTTTTTCATTTCCATGGAGGTTACTTTTCACCCCACCTAGTACATTAAGAATTATGGTACATTCTAAAATAAACACATAAAATAAAACAAATTGTGAATTAAGCCAGATTTTACAAGTAAGCATAAATCGACAAATTAAATAACGATACTATTGGCAAAAAATAAATATTTGACGTTAGTTTTTTTCATTTTCGTACTAAATTGTTTTGAATATTTTTAAAAAAAATTTAGAGCTTCTTTTTAAACTTATGAGTTTTTTTAAGGCAAGGAATTCCGTAATTTTATGAGGTGAACAAAAATGTTAATGTCAACGGCCTCGCCACACTGAAAGCAACGGTTTCCACTAGATCACCGAAATCAAGCAGCGTTGGGCGCGGTAAGTACGTATGTGGGTAACTACATGGGAACTCAGTACTCCGCGTGCTGTTGACAAAACGCGCCACTTGGGCATAGTACCCCGGCGTTAAATCCCGGATTCTACAAATTAATTTGTATCTTTCCCTTGATAATAATAATAATAATAATAATAATAATAATGTTAATATTGTTTATGCGAATCGATTGAGAGAAGTTAAGTTTTTTGATTGATGTTGATGAGAACAGTACAGGTTTTCATATGATGAGAAATGAAACTCAAGTTAAAATACTGAAATATCTGCAAATATGGTCAATATTTGGCAGTCCATTCCAATTTTTTTGGATTCGGGCTACTAAATATGAACGAGCTGGCTGTAGCTTATAATAGCGAGAAATAGAGCTTTTACTTATTTCAATTTTGTAGAAGTTAGAACAAATAGTTAAATATTTCATCATAAAATTGAATGATTGAGGTCTGAAATAATAGAACAGTATCTTAAGCAAGTTAAGCTTAGTTTCCTAAACAAAATAAAATGATTGGCACTCTCAATGGCCTTAGAAATATCTAGAAAGCATATGATGGTGATTTATTTTTATCATATTCATGGTTCATATCATCTAATATGTATTTTTATAACAGCTGCGGCTTGCTCTGTGCCAGATTGACAATATATTAGCATATTATTTATATAAACAAAATTATTTATTTGAATAAATAAGTGAATATGTCATCAACACCCACTGGGTTTGACTTAGTACTAATTAAAGTTTGCAAAACTTCGGTTTCGGGCACGCAATGAAATTGCAAACAGTTAGATTCGCTAAATTATTTTAAATGGTAACCGAATTTTGCTTTGTTGTTTGTTAGTGGGGATTACAGGGTATGCCGGAAGACTCACAGAATAAACTAACTTAACAATTTTAGGCTAGTTTTACTTTACTAGGTCGGCTAACAATTCCGCGTTGTCGTACCACTACGCCTAGCGGGTCGCGCAATAAAGAGGAAATATAACCGTCTTTAAGGTTTACGGTAGCGGGTAACACTATATACAATATGTGTATCTAGGTCGATATGTTTAATTTTAAAAAAGGCGGGTACTTATCTGATTCGGGGGGTTTTCTTGTCTATGCGGAGTCGCTCCCTGGCTGAAGTTTCCACTGGTGGATGAGGGTAAGCCGTCTCCGCCACAATCACCGACTTTCGTCCTATCGTATCCGTTGAGGGTGACAGTTTTTTTTCTTTGTTTGTTCGTTTGTGTGTTTCTCGTCCTCGTTCTTGTTTTCATTCTTATCCTTGTTCTCATTCTTAATCTTGTGCTCGTTCATCTGGTTCTCGTTCTCGTTATTATTTTTTTTTTTTTTCTGTTCCTTTGTAATCGTTTTTTTTTTTTGGTTTGATTTTCGTTCTTTCTTTTTTTGCTCTCTTTTTTTGTTGACTCTTCCCAGTAAGACGATAAGCTATCGAATGAGCTTACCGCGCTTTTTGGCCATTGCTGCCATTCATACACACACACACACACACACACACACACACACGCGCGGTTCCATCCATTCAGCTGCTAGAGCAAAGGGAATCACATCCAGAGCTCCAACAGCTTCTTACCGAATCCCCAGCCAATCATACCGGTCGATTTTTGTTGTTTGTGGGTCATGTTTGTTCGTTCTGCTTGTTTTGTCGTCCCAGTGATTGCTTTGATTTGAAGCCAGACCTCTGACACGTAACCAAAGCTAAGGTTGAGAGTTCCAATTGAGACCGCCGCATAGGGAGGAAAACTATTTTCACATACTTGTAATACATTAAAGGGCCCGTAAATCTTCTTGCAGACATATGGGGAAAAACACAACCTCGAGGAATTTAAACTTTCTCTTACAATTTTGTATTCAACTTTTGTGAAGGTAGGGGGGGTTTTCAAGTCTATAGTAATTAAATCCAACAATATAAAATTTGTGGTGGTCTCTCGGCCATTGCTGGGATGTCAACATCTTGTGGCATCAAGGGGAGGGTAGTAGACCGTCCGTCTGTTATATTTTCCAGGCCGTCCGCATGGCTTTATCCGGGGTACCCATATAGTCATCTCTGGCGCGGTAGACAAAGAGAGGGAACTGGATCCACGAATGCAGTAAATCCCACCTGTACCGTGGCGTACACAGCATGACGGATGGCAAAGGGGTGAAACAGACGGCAAAATGGCCAACGGAAGTGGACGATTTTTGAGGTGTGTGCAGATATCACATTTTAAGTCCATTTTTTAAATTCGAAAAAATATTAAGCATAAGGGAACCTTGTAAAAATTATTCATACCATAATTACATAATTACAGGAAAAAATAAAGAAAAATTAAAGTTGATAATATTATGGAGCAAAATACAAAAGGAAATAAAACAATGATAAAAAAGATAGCAAAAAAGTCTTGGCTTTAAAAGCAATAAAGCCCGAAGCAATGAAGTTCCAGACTTTTCCTTAGCCGACCACTGTTGCAGGAATCAATTGTTGATTCAGGTAATACATACTAAATATGGAATGCACATTAAGCTTTCTGAAATGGGATCACTGTTCACAAATTCCAGTTTTTTCATCCTCCAATTGATAAAATTGATAAATTGTATGGAACCTAATTGATAAGTGTAAGCTCATCACCTGTCATCAGGTGTGGGAGTTGTTAACTGGTACGAATAACTATTCCAAGATGAGCGGTTTTCTATTTCCCTTGACAGAACAAAACAATAAATAAGAAAAAAAGAGCTGATATTGTTTAAGGTTTTATTAAATTAAGAACTCACTTCACTATGTATATATACATGTGTACTAATAAGCTTTTCTCCGCACTTAAAGTATAATGAAGGTCTAGGAATTGCTGATTAATCTATTAATGTATTTTCCTGTAGCTTTGTTTGTTTGTCGTAAGAAAATGTGGCTCTTGTTGATATCACAATCATACTTTTATTGGAAGTAGGTTTTATTGAGTCGAGCAAAAATACAATAATATGACGAAGGGCAGTTACTTTTTCCTCTAAAATCAGGAGGAAGTAGTTAGAGAAGTAAAAAATGTTTTAATTCATATTCTGGATTTGATTAAATCAATCTTATTACGAATTTTTAAGAAATTGTGATTTATTTTTAAATAACCCAAGAATTACAAAGAAAACAAAAACAGGAGATATGTAACTGTAACTAATCGGGAGGTTCGGTGTTCGAATTCCAGCCTCGCTCGTAAGACATTCGTTTCTTTTAGTTAACAAAAATCAAGTTAAATGAATAGTTGACTAGCAATGAAGATCAAGCCAACTCCCACTTATAATTTAGTCTTCCTATTAAATGTTGGATGGCACCCATAGAGCGAAATAACTACTGAGCCCAAACATCTTTTTTTCTTTTTCTATTCCATTTTCCAAAGCAGTTTACACCTGCAAAGGCATTATAAGTGTATTCATACCCACTTGACTGTTAAGTTCTTTTTTAAAAAAAAAGAAACAGCTCTTTGATCATTTAGTAAAAAACATGGTTTCTCGCTCGCTTTCTTAACACTTCATTCCATTTTAGACTGTTTAGAAATAATGTATTCAAATACTCCTTACCACTGGATTCCAATTGATTTATTACAAAAAATTCAAGCCTTAAATAGCAATTAATTGCTTATACAGCAGTTAGACAATAAGCTGGTGAACCTACTTCAGTTCACTGTTTAGTTATTGGTAGATTTGCAATAAGTGTGTTTGGCCTGCTTCATAGTCGTAGTCGGTAAATGGCATCACCAAACCTATTATACACAATTTACTTATGCTTCGTTCTTGTGGGAACGACATGCTTCCACCTTTGAAGTTAAGCCTACTCCAACAGTAAATATCTCATCAGCCTTGGCTGTTCAAGGCGCTACGTCAGGTGTCATCTGCTGTTGTTTTCGTTTCCAAATTGAATAGATGATTCTGTTCGCATACCATCAGCTGTATAGTCTTCATCATTGGCACTGTCCACTGACTTAGCGGCACATGTAAGATATTTGTAAATTGTATGAATGGAATATTACGGCTAGTGTTTACCATTGCAAAACTGTGATTTTGGTCTCGATGAGACGTTTTCTGAGTTTCGCGCGTTTGTAATTGTGTCCAAAACTGATTTCCGTTTTTGGTACATTTGTATGGCGCATCCGCCTGTTTAAACAAGTTTATTTCACATGGTGGGTGGTTTTCATTATATGTTAATATTGATTTCTCATATTCTTCAAGGTCGATCGTTGTGAACTTGACAAACGGATCTCGATGTTGCGTTATGGCTATTTATTCTGTTGTTGGTTGGATGAATGTCAGCCTCTTGCCTCTAGGTATTGGCAATTGTATCAGCTTATTAAGCTCCAATGAAACGTTGTGTTTATTACCTTGATTTTGAATATATGGTAACTCAATTTTATTGAATTAATCCGATCTAAAAAGTAGATTGTGCCAAACTTTCCTGATGGCAGTGTCGTGTTGTCTGGAACATGTGGTCTTACTTACGTGGTCTTGTTGACGTATTAGTTCTGAAGGTATCAGAATGTGCTGGTTTTCACATGCAATACATCCATTATTGCATTTTCAATCCCCTGATAAAGTACAAAACTTAAATTTAAGATATTTACCATTGAGTAATATAATAAAATTGAATAATAACATAAAACAAGTTTCAGTCAATATCTATGTCCGCATATTCTACGATGTAGAGCTACATGCTCGTTTATAGATTCTAGCCGATTATTTGTATGCCTCTCGTCTCGTTCGATTTTATAAGGTGTTGAATTAAATACCGTTGTTTGAATTTTAGTTAACTCGGCTTGGTACTTCGGATTTTTGTTAGGTCGGTCAATACCTTAGTTATTCAGAGTCGACTATTCCAAACAATTTTTCAGCCAACGTACTAATGGTGATCGTGCACGCGCACCTCATTTGTTTATTTATTTATTTATTTATTTATTCATTTAGACTTATATAGGGTTTTCCAATAACGACTTGACAACTTTTTTTTTTAAATAAAAGGCAAACAATTTGAGATATTTCAAAAATAAATCAAAACATTTATGAATGGAACTCGACTTCGTTCATATGGCCACCGCAAGCACGATTCGTTGGACCCAATTTTCAACAACTCTACCACACACTTCGGCCGAAATGGCAGCTATTTCGCGTTCAATGTTGGCTCTGATCTCTTCCAACGTCGTCGGCGTGTTGGCATAAACCAATGACTTAACGTATCCCTACAGAAAATAGTCAAGCGGCGTTAAATCGCACGAACGAGGCTACCAATCGACTGGCCCATGTCTTGAGATAATACGCTCTCCATACTTACTCTTCAATAAATCGATTGTAGCGTGTGATGTGTGGCTTGTGGCACCATCCTATTGAAACCACATGTCGTCCAAGTCCATATCTTCCAATTCGGGCCAAAAATAATCTTTTATCATGGCGCGATAACGCTGACCATTCACAGTAACGTGACGATCGTTATCGTCGACGAAAAAATATGGCTCAATAACACCGCCGGCATGCAAACCGCCGTTATTTTTTGTGGATGAAGTGGTGATTCATGAAGCACATGTAGTTTTTCACCCGAGCAATAACGCATATTTTGCTTATTGACGAACCCATTGAACCAAAAATGAGCTTTGTCACTGAAGATGATTTTGCGACTCCGAGTATCTGTAGAAAATTTTTATAATTTGCAGACGTTGCTCGTTAGTGTACTTTACCATGATGAAAATGTTGAGTTTACTGAATAAATTGACAGTGACAGTTAGATGATTAGTGAAAGAGTGCGTTCACAAATCAAATTCAAAGTTGTCACGACCCTATTGGAAAACCCTATACAATAGATACAATAGCTTCTTAGACAGCATAAGCTTAATTGATATGTTTAAATAATGTGTTACAAGGTTACAATAGGAAAGAGAAGCTAAAAATATTGTAGATATTATTATTTGAATCCAAAGAGAAAAAAAACAAGAATTAACATTGAGAGAGTGATAAGGAAATAATTAAAAAGAAAAGAAATGGGATAGATTATTAGAAAAAAAGAAATCATCATCATATTAATGTCTCCAAGTACTCCTTGGGCCTCCTACCGAAAAGCATTTATAGAAAATTGGCGCTCAGATATTAAAGACGTGTAACGTATTGGCAAAAGGTTAAGAGATCTAAGAGAACCCGACTGGCAGATCTTAATAAAAAGGTAAGGTGGTTGACGCGATTGCAATATATTGTTTAACAATGTTAAAGTTCTTAGCCTAAAACGCCATATATTGATTTGGGGAATTGAGAAATGTGGTAATACCTTCTTACGCAGTATATGTACCTCACTATGCTGTTGTAAGCAACATTGAGTTTACGCTTGTACTCAGAATCACAATTACAAAAAAGTTCGCAACCATAAAGCAAAAGAGGGATGAGTAAAGTTTTGGCTAGTACGATTCTTGTTTTTAAGGGTGTAATCCTATAGTTGGTCCATAGCATACGAAGCCCTCCATAAACTCTCCCAATTGTCAATCTGACATGAGTATTTCAAGACAGTGTGTTTGTGAAGGCAATATCAAGGTTTTTAGCTGAATAAGAATTCAATTTGATTACCTCTATAGTATATTTTGGGAAAATCTGATTTATCAATGGATTTTCTTGAGGAAACCAATCATTTTGACTTAAGTAGGCTAACACACAGACAATTTTTCCGCGAACAATTGCGAATATTGCTTAAATCTTCTTTAACTTCGACAGCTGCATTTTCCGCCAGACCTAGGGAAAACTTTTCCTCATCAGAACATCATCAGCATACATATCTACTTGAGTATTTTGAAAACAATTGGGTAAATCATTTATGTACATCAAGAATAATAGCGGTCCCAGTATTGACCCCTGTGGGGCCCCTCTATTTAACCTGAGAAGTTCAGATACGGAGCAGTTTGATACATCTGCCTGATATCTATAATTTAAGTAGGACTGGACTAATTAGTCCATTAAACTGGCTCATTAACTTACTACACAGGACATTATGGTTAACTGTGTCAAAAGCCTTAGAGAAATCAAAAAGGATAAGAAAACTTACATTGTTACAATCAACATCTTGTCTTATTTTTTCAACCACATTAATGAGAGTTGTAGTACAGCTACTTTTGGGACGAAAACCTGACTGGTTAACACATAACAAATTTCTATTGCACAGGAAGATTCGTATTTGTTTATTCATTATTCTTTCTAGGACCTTGGATAGAAATGGTAGCATGGCAATTGGCCTAAACTCATTTTGATTTTTTGGAATTGGTATAATTTTAGATGGTTTCCAAACTGAAGGAAAAACACTTGACAGAAATATTGTATAGGGTTTTCCAATAGGGACTTGACAAATTTGAATTTAACTGTAACTGTCAATTTATTCAGTAAAATCAACATTTTCATCATGGTAAAGTACACTAACGAGCTGCGTTCTCTGATTGGGTTCTGGAGAAAATGCGCCAAGATGATGAATTTCATCGCAAATTCATCTTCAGTGACGAAGCTCATTTTTGGCTCAAACGCAAAATATGCGTTATTGGTCGGGTGAAAACCCACATGTACTTTATGAGTCACCTCTTCATCCACAAAAGATAACTGTTTTGTGCGGTTTGCATGCCGGAAGCGTAATTGGGCCATATTTTTTCGTCGACGATAACGATCGTCACGTTACTGTGAATGGTCAGCGTTATCGCGCCATGATCAAAGATTATTTTTGGCCCGAATTGGAAGATATGGACTTGGACGACATGTGGTATCAACAGGATGGTGCCATAAGCCACACAGCACACGCTACAATCGATTTATAGAAGAGTAAGTATGGTGAGCGTGTTATCTCAAGACATTTGCCAGTCGATTGGCCGCCTCGTTCGTGCTATTTAACGCCGTTTGACTATTTTCTGTAGGGCTACGTTAAGTCGTTGGTTTATGCCAACACGCCGACGACGTTGGAAGAGATCAAAGCCAACATTGAACGCGAAATAGCGGCCGTTTCGGCCGAAATGTGTGGCTGAGTCGTTGAAAATTGGGTCCAACGAATCGACCGCTGCAAACGTGCCCGCGGTGGACATATGAACGAAGTCGAGTTCCATTCATAAATGTTTTGATTGTACTTCAAGCCAATAATAAAGTTTTTAAAATATCTCAAATGGTTTGCCTTTTATTTAAAAAAAAAGTTGAGAAGTTGTTATTAGAAAACGCTATATTAAAATGATGCGTTATAGCCTTGATGAAAACCAGATGAATTTTGTCAAGGTCAACAGAATTGGATTTTATACATATGCAGCTCTCTAAAACGTCGGTCTCATCCACTGATGAACAACGAAAACTTGGTGAGGAGAGGATACTGTTCTCAGTTAATAGAGTCGTTGTATTATCAGTGGCTTCTTGACATGGCAAAGTAATAAATTTCCTATTTAATTCACTACAGTCAGTGTTATCAAAAATATTGTTTTTTTGTTTGCCTATACCAATACCACGCATGTTTTTCCAGAGTTAATGTTTGGCTTGAGATGGGTACATGATTTATTTGAAGCTTTTCTGGTACTGGTATTCAAGTTTATTCGATGTTATTACGCAGATAGTTCAGTTCAGAACTTGAGTTTAATTGATTATTTGATATGCTTGAACTTGGATGTGAAGCATTTGTACGCTCAATAATGTATTCAATATAATCCCTCCAAACATTGTATTCCTTGGCTGAGATGCTTACGTGCAATGTGTCATGGCCAATTGATTGGGTAACTTTTTTTTTTTTTTTTTTTTTGTTAATTTCGTTTTTTTTTTTTTACTTTACAAGCTGAAGGATATATGTGCAGACTGTATGCGGAGTATGTAGAGAAAGCGCTACTTACTAGTCTGCGGTGACATAAAAAACATTTCCCACAGAACGCTGATTTTCGTAATACAGCTGAACAATTTGGAGACGCTGTTATGGTGTGATGACTTGCTAAACGATACTAAACAAAAAATGACAAAGTTTGATAGGAGTCAAAGTTTGATCCGTCAAAAAAAGCCTATTGATATATATATGTTTGCAAATTATTCTTCAGAGTCTGCAAATGATATAGTCTCATTAAGAGTATTTATTTCACGTATGTTACGCGTAAAACATTGGATATGGATGGTAAAGAAAAATAAATACAGCTATTAAAAACAAGTTCATTAAAAAGTTCAAGTCGACCTTCTAGTGAAAACTTACTGACATTTTGTTGTAGATTTGCATTAACCGTTCTTTTTAATCAGTTTCTTTCGTTGTACGTTTCCACTCCACAAACAAATTGAAATTTTGTTTGTTGAAATTTTGCTTTAAATTAGTTAGCTCACAAAGTAATTCAGAGTAGTATTTTCGACCTTGATAAATGGCTTTTAGAGTTGCGTTTATTCCATGTTTGGAATTTTCGTTAAGGCAAGCTGTTTTGGCCTTGTCGGATATTTGATTTTGGATATAATCCAAAAATACAACAAAAAAATCCATGTTCGAGAGAAAAAATTTGTTTGTTGAAGGCTTTAGCGGAAAAAATCTTTTATCAACTTCCTTATATGAATAGACTTCAGTTTTATTACGTTTGACAAATTTATATCGCGAAAATCTACAGTATGATAATTTCAATATGGTATCAAATAAAGTGTTTGGGGACGAATCACTTAAGTTTCTACTGCGAATTCAAGCCTTTCGTTTGTGTATTTTATCACCCACATTTAATATTTGTTAAATATTGTGCAGGATCTTATAAAAGAAACATCCCGGAAAAAGTATGTAAAACTTTTTTTTTTTTTTTTGAGTCTAATGATTACACCAGGGTGGGCGAAATAAAATTAGAGAGGAAGAGAGAGATACCGAGGTACGTTCGTTTTAAATATTTGCAAGTTATAGTGTATATGAAATAAAGATCTCGGCAGAGCTTTCCGTAAGTGAGTTGTACGGCTTAGGAATGAATCACGATATTTCAGAGTACGTCCGAAAGTGAGTTTGAGGGAAAACTGAAGAGCATTCGTAGCTAGATGGGTGTTACGGCTGAATATTTGAGAAAGTGGAATACTACTGACAATTTCATTGGAGCGCTTTTGGTGAAAATAACAATAGAATTTGGTGAGACAGGCGAAAGTACGTTGGTGTTCAAGAGTGTTAATTGATTGTGTAATATAAGCATCACCTCTTTATAGTTCAAGTCGTACCAAGCCTTTTTTTTTTTTGGTTTGATATTCTTCATCTGACGAAGGATAAAAGATTTCATTCCAAAGAGAATAGTGCCTGTGATCATATCAGCATCGGCACCCACATCGTTGTAGAGTAAACATAACGACCAGTTAAAATTTCTAAGGAAGGTATTAAGTTAGCTTTTATTGGCTTACTCGTATTGCCATTTTAGGTGTCTTTTCTTTAACTGTCTGGCCTCTGTACAAGAAATAAGATGATATGATACAAGGGTCCGACGAGCCTAGAAAGGGAAAGTACATTAATAGTGTACCTTTTAGGGTGAGAAGTTAGAAACAAGTACAGGGTATTGGCGATATGACTATCAACGTCCAAGCTGGATTAAGTTATTTTTTGTCTCAGTATAAAGATACAGCAACACAATTCTATTTTATTAAGTCAGACGGTCGAAGTCCGGTTTGGGGCTTCTGTAATGGATAATTTGCTTACGATGATGGAATTTTAACCACATAATTGAATTCCGGATTAAAACAGGGATGGCATTGTGGTGGAGTTTGGTAAGCTACATCGATATGCACGTATATAGCGAGACCGCGATGAAAAAAGAATAATGACACTAGCTCGTAGTCAGGTAGCTTCAGATCTGAGTGATCTAAGGTGTATGAGCGGGGATCAACCTGTGTTTCAGTAAGTGCCAAAGCAGCAGGCCTGTATTAACAGGCTTAAATACAAAATACAAGCAAACACAAAAAACTTAAACACCAACGATTCTACAAACAGCTGTGGGATAAAAATTCAAAGATTGGCTTACCGAATCAAATTGTTGTATGTGTTATGCTCTAACAACAAAATGAGACAGTTCACCAAGAAAATTCATATCCTCAACCAACTCAGTCATTTCCCCTGCTGTATGACAGTTTAATATGCATTTTATTTTCTATTTTTTTTTTTTTTGTTCACTCGAACGCGCAGTAATTAAACTTTTTTGGGGACGGCTTTTTTTGTATATATATTTATTTTTTTTTTTTTAACATTTATGCTTACTGTATGAGGACAAAGCACGGTAAGTGCAATGCAGTCCATCGATTTGGCCAGTTGCTCAATATTGGGTTGACATGGACACCAAAACTGAAACAAAATGGCAAACCTATATTCGCCTTAATCAGGAAAAGCTTAGAGCTGAGAGCTACATATGCTTCTAAGATGATTCCTGAGGAATGGAAAAAGTATTTTTGATTAATTTAAATTTAGAAGAAATAACATCCTCAGGAAAAGTTTCCATTGCGGTGCATCTTCTGATATTGCCGCAATTCTTTTCAAGGTGGACGAAGAGTACATACTGCATTTAAATTACCCCTTAACAATACCCAGATCAGTAATTCGGCTTGCAAATTTTCTAAGAAAAGCGCAATGGCGAATTCTAACAGAAAAGTTCCTTAATTGTCTGGGATGAATGTACGAATACATGCTCACAAAATGTCGCTAGAAGCTGGTTACAGGACACTAAGGAACTTAAGATCGTTGGATGCGCCTTTGAAGGAGTAACGATTCTACTTGCAGGACACTTTTGCTAAACATTGTCTTATATATCTCCCGCAGACAAAGTAAATGCTTGAATAAAGAAATTAATATTATTGCAATTTATTGAAGAAAGACTTCTATCAAAAAACGTATTAAAAAAAAAATTGGAAAGTTAATCTTTCTTTAGTACACCAATTAAGTAACATTTATGACTTATTAGATCGGATATATTCCTTTATTCAAGATATCCAGAACATGACCTTATCATGGTTTGAGAAGGAACTATTCTTGCACCTAGAAATGATTCTGCGGCCAATACTAAGAAGCTAATCTTGACAAAGATTAAAAGCGTCCCTCAGCTTTATAAATCTGTCGACACTGCTGCAGATGATCCGGTACATTTGCAAACTAAGTTCTTAAGTTCTATAAATACACCAGGCCTCCCAGGTCATTTGATTTCATTAAAGGTAAGAGTGCCAATAAATTTATTTAGAAACTTATGCCCATCAAAGCTGGGCAATGGAACAAGGCTGCTGGTTAAATTTTTGTAACTCAATGTTACCGAAACGACTATTTTAAAAGGACCATGCGCAAATGAGGATGTATTCATTACAAGAATACCAATGATACTTTCAAACTATCCATTTGTTTTTAAAAGCTACCATTTTCAGTTTTCAGTTAGGTATTAATAAGGCTTAAGGTCAAACTCTGAAGTATACCGGAATTGATTTAAGCACCAAGTTTCTTTCACACAGCTTTATGTATATACGTATACATTGATCAAGTATACACTCGCATTTGAGTTTGATATGTACTCTCATTCGATTAGTCGCATACGTATAATGAGCTTATATGCAAGAATTTTTAATCAAACAAATAAAAAAATACGTAAGATGATTTTCTACAAGGAAAGGCTATTCCTTGATTTATAAAAAAAAAACAAAAAAAAACAAAAAAAAAACTAATATGTAGACAGAGAATATTACAGTATGAGCTGCGAAGCGTGTGTGATGATTAAAGGACAGAAAAGTAAGGAGAGATACTCATACAAAATAGGACGCTATAGTTTGACCCGATGACATTTCGAAATGCTGTGTTAATGATGCAGAGGCATTCAGTGTTGTTAGTGGAGAGATACCTAACGATTGGCATGTTTCTCTAAGTTCTTTTTACTTCGCATTTCGCCCAGGTACTTTTTTCAACTCGCAGACATAACGAGGAGGATATGCTCACGAAATGAAACTCCCTTAAACTAAATTGATGTGTTGGACGTAAATAGTTTGCTCGATATTAAATCAGACTACCGTTTAGTATCCGCACCAGTTTAGATGTCATCGACATACGTTTCTTCGATAATGACTTAATCTGCTCTCTGAGTTTTATTTGTATTATAAAAATGACCAGAATTTTAAATTAACCAGAAACGGTGTGGGATATAAAATTGATTCTGGCTTCATTTTGAAGCTACGCTTATGCCATTATGTTTGAAATAGCACATCATTCAAATAGCCGCTTCCGCTTTGCTGGAAGATAATGCCGCTGTTTCTTCAAGTAAAAGTCCAAAATCCGAATTGTGAGCAAACTTTATTTACATCTAAAATGTTGTAGCGTTTGTTTAAATTTCCTACAGGGATAATACAAATCGTATGTACAAGTTTGTATGTATGTTCAAGTTACGTTTAGTATGGAACTTAAAGTTTTAAAAAACTTCTGCACGCTTCAGTATGTCAATTTGAAAAGAAAGGTTAAGTCTCGCAAGCCAACATGGCTAGCATGAAAACAAATTTTTGGCTAATTAACAATGGTTCAATAAAGGCGCCATCTACTTAATTATTTCAGTAGCAGTGATATTTCCAGGTTCGTCTACAGCCGCAATACCATAAACCGCATCAAACAGTCAATCGTTTTGGATTGTGTTTGCTCCAATAATAGCAATTTTGCCATAGCCGCTGAGCCAAAAATGGGCCTCGTCCGAGAAGATGAATTTTTGGCCAAACTCCGGATCTCCGGCCAACATATCTAGCGCCTAATTAGCAAGCACACGGCGTTGTCTATGGTCGTTCGGCTTCAATTTTATGGGTGCAGGTACGACATGTCATTGAGGGTCCATGTACATTGGCCACGTCTACTACAGATCTGTCCTTTGGTGGAGTGTTGGCTTTAAGGGCACTGCTACTTGCCTTATCCGCTACTGCTTCTGATTGAAGCATTATGTGATGTAGCGGCCATGCAGTTGCCGCTCCTATGCCCCATTTAAAGACAGTTAAAACATGAGTCTAGTTGTTTCACTATTTGGCATCGTGTGCTATACTTCTTCTGGGCGAACTGCATTCAGTTAATAATTGTATGTCCATTGGTACAACATAATACATAGTCCTGGGAAGTTGGTGTCATCAGGCCTCTTTGCAGTGGTTGGCCGTCCTTCGAATTAATCGTTTCCAATGTCTGATATCTAATAAAATTCGGATAGCGTTCCGAATACTACGAAGTAGTAGTACTACGAAGCTTACTGGGTTTCCCATTCAAATTAGCCATTAAATATTACAATTTCTACGCCCCATTTATGGCCCGTTTGTGGATTAGTTCAGTGATCAGATCTTTCTTGGTTTTTCACTTCTCCTTCTATGCTGCCACCTATGAGTTGATACCAGTTTCAAAGTATACGTCCTCCTAATAGTTGCTGGTGGGCTCTTGCATCATTATCTCTTGGTAATGTTGAACAATGGCCGCCCAGTAATCAATTGTTGTGCAACTGCGGATGCCACTTGTTGGGCCTGATGCACGATGGTGCTTGATCAATTCAGTTCGGGAAAATCTTGTTCAAATATTTGGAGTATAACGCTGCTATTTTCTTAAAGCAGCGTCTTCAAATACTCTTTTTCAAGATGGTAGGCCTTCTTCTTTTCAAGCTGTATGAGCCCTATTTCATATGTTTCCCCCATTCCGTTCTATTTTCCTATCGCATACTACTCGCCCAAAAGCACATCTATGCTTACGTGTCCTGGAAAATCTCCAAGCGTAACACCAAATGTTTGGTCAAGATCGCCAAGAGGTATTATAGTGTATTCAAATACTCCTTACCGCTGGTGGGGAAGTATTATAACTAAAACAAACTACGAGTATATACATAGTCGATATGCTGATTCCAATTGATTTATTACCAAAATTTTATCCTTAAATAGTAAATAATTGCTTAAATAGCAGTTAGACAATAAGCTTGTGAACCTACTTCATTTCACCGTTTAATTAATGCTCGGCTTGCAATAAGTGTGTCTGATCCAATTTTTGATCGCTTATTTTCGCTAAATCTATTGTTTATAATTTCCATATTACACTTAATTATAACTTGAGTTATGCCAGTGAAATAATCAAGATCGTAAAGTAACTTTCATTTGTGGTCCCGGTAACAGCATTAGTAAATCCTTACTCATCCGGGTTAAAATGTCAATTGAGTACTCGATCAGTAGCATAATACAGAACAGAACAGTTAAAAAAAATATGTCAATTATAATCATAAACGTTTATGATCTGATACCATTCGTCGGCAATACGATGAAAGCTTACGAAATCTTCACACTTCGGCAGAAGTGGGTGGAAGCCCGTGGCTCAAGTGGTAGTGTATTGACTTCACAATCAGACGGTTCGGGGCTAAAAACCAAAACTCTTACTTTCTCCCTCTCCCCCATTTTCCTTAACACTTAACTTAACACGTGCTCAGGCACTGAATACACTTTAAGTGTATTCATACCCACTTGAGTGTTTTAAGTCCGGATATGACAGCATTTATAGATACGAGCTATATGGAGTCATGTCTAGTTTTGTCATCCCTGCAAATTCGGTCGTTTTTGCGGAATGAAAAACGAGAACGCCTGCCACTCCCTCAATCTCGGTAACGACTTAATTGAGACCTTTGATGTCGAAAAGTGTTCACATGCGCTGCCACGTGACTTTTGTCAAAAAGTAAGACTTTTGTGTTCAGAAAGTAAGGTTACATTATATTTTCATAAAAAAATATTTATTTATTTGTCAAAATAAATTTTTCCCCCTTCAAAGTAATACCTCTCAGATATAAGTTGCTAAGTAAAGGCGATAGTGAGACAAAATACGCATGGGCTGAAGAAGTGATCTAATCGAGTTTCTAGAACTCCGGTGTGAGGCGTTGGAATCATGCCATTCCATAAATTGTTCGACTAAATCGCGCGAGAAACAATCAGGTCAAATCGTCAGAGAATAATAGCCATTGCCTCATGTGTAATAGTGATCACAATCTATTTCAGTGCCTTGAGTTTATTGCATTGGACATTACTTCGCGAAGAAACTCTACGAAAACTCAATCAGTCTGCTTTAATTGTCTCAGATCAGGTCATGCATTTAATACGATGGCGGTCCCAGATTTACCCAACCCAACAAAGAAAACACAAAAATTTTGAAAAAAAATTATTTATTTTTCAACATAATCGCTTTTCAGCTCTATAAACTTTTTCTAGCGATATTCAAAAAGTTCAATACCCTTTTTAATATAAGAATTGTCTTGCTCCTCAAAAGAGCCATTAACTGCCGACACTACCTCTTCATCGTTGGAAAATCTTTGACCGCTGAGCCATTTTTTTAAGTTTGGGAACAGAAAATATTTCGAGGGGCCTAAATCTGGCAAATAGGGTGCATGAAGTAGCAATTCGAACTTTCGAATTCATTAATTTTGGCCATTGCGATAACGACACTCTAATTGTTCGAGTGTGAGCAAACGCGGTACCTATCTTTACACAGCTACACAGGTACACAGCTTTCTCATGTTAATATTTAGGCACTTTTTAAAATGCCTACAATGTCTGCTAGCTCGCGCACTTTTAGTCGACGATCTTCCAGTACCGCTTTGTGGATTTTCTTCACCATTTCTTGAGTCGTCACTTTTATTGGTCGACCACTGCGATGCTCGTGTTGGCAGCTCATACAGCCTCGTTTAAACTCAGCAACCCAACATTTTACTATAGTAAGCGAATGAGTAGGATTTAGTTCAGTTTTTATATTGGTTGGGCTGAGGCCTTTAAAATAAAAGTATTGTATCACATAACGATGACAATTTTCTCCATTTTCACAAATTCACTGACAACGTTCAATATTGATGGCTGCCAAGCAAATACTAAACAACGTGGCGCTTTCAAACTTGAAACATATGCTTTATAGGCTGCGTACATTCCAATATAGTGATATTTTCAAACAACTACCGCCATGTTTTGGTAAGGCCGGGTACTTCTCGTAAATGTAGATCACCATTCCGGTGTCGTTTCTGTAAAGCTCGTCATCGTTTGCTCGTTCATCAATATAATCCAAAACACCTTTTTTCCTCGTTACCTACACCTATATAACACCGAATCTTTCCCGTTGAGCCTAATCGATTCGAGCTGCTTCGGTACAGCATTATTCTTCGGAGTTTCCTTCCACTTCTCTCTCTGATACTACATTGGTTAACAATCATTCGCTTGAATATAGCATTAGACAGCAAACTACGAGTATTTTGCCTACCACTTTCGCTAGAATTTAAGATAGTCGGGGACAGCTCATTGATTGCCCTGTTTTATTGGATACAGGGTCTCAATCGTATTCGTTACTGAATCGTTTGTTCAAAGACTTGGGCTTCCGTGGACTCATGCTCGTATCCCTGTTATGTTAAGAAAGAAGCAGGATATACAAAGGGGTGTGTTTCAATTAAGCTTTCTTCTTGATAAAATTCAGCCCCGTTATCTATTGATGCATTCGTGCTGTCTAAATGAACTTCGAATTTACCAGCAAAATCATTTGACGCAAATACTTGGGAGTATATTCGGAAGTTAGATTTTGCCGATCCTAATTTCAATGTGTCTAGTTCGGTTGAAATTCTTGCCGGAGTTGATAAAGTCTGGTCTGTTCTAAAAGGAGGCCAAAATCGTGGTCCAGTTGGCCGGCCTATAGCTCAAAATACATCCTTCGGTTGGGTCATTTTTGGTTAGCTGTTCGATCCAAATGGTAGTGGCTGTGCATTATCAGTATTTAATTCAGTTATCGACTTGGATGCTCTTCTCCAGCGGTTTTGGGAATTGGAAGAAATCTCCTCTCATAAGACTCGTGAGGTTGTCAACGATCTGCCAGAAGAACATTTTCAGAAGACCATTTCTCGCGCCATAGATGGAAAATAAAGAGTTTCCCTACCATTTAAAACGCTTTCTCAAAGACTCGCAAATACCCTGCAGTCGGTAGTTTCATGCTTATATTCGATGGAGTGGCGATTCCGAAACAATATCGACCTACATTGACCTTATTTCAAATTCATGCAGGACTATCTCGAACTTTGCCATATGGAAAAATCCCCAGCAGCAGTATTACCTTCCACATCATGAAGTCTTTAAACCTTAAAGTTTGTGTCGTGTTTGATGGTTCGGTAAAGGATTCAAACGGACAATCATTGAATAACCATATTTTAATCGGTCCTACAATACAACGTAACCTAATATGTGTATGCTTACGGTTTCGGCAACATCATATTGTGTTTACGGCTGATATCGTAAAAATGTTTCACCAGATATGGGTCCACGGAAACGATATGGACTTTCAACGCATCGTCTCGCGTGAAAATTCTTATGAGCAAATTCAGCACTAACGTCTACGAACTGTGACTTACGGAACAGCATCGGCTCCGTTTTTATCAGTGCGCGTACTGCGAAAAATTGCTGACGATTATCAGTAAATTACACAAATGCTTCACGAACCTTGCTTAATGATGCCTCTGTGACGACGTGATGACAGGCGCAAATTCCGTTAAAGCTTGTTAATTTTCATCTTCGTAAATGGGGTTCTACTGGTGTTGTAAGTGTCAGAATCATCACCGCTAAAACAAAAGTCGCTCATCTCAAACCGGTCTCCATACCCCGTCTTGAACTCTGTGGTGCGGTGTTGGTAGCTCAGTTACTTAATCTTGTGAAATCGTACATACATTCGCGTGGTGTGAGTCGGAAATCGTGCTACATTGGCTTTCGTCACCTCCTCGTCGCTAAACAACCTTCCGTGCCAACCGCACTGCTTCCATTCTAGAAGCGGTACCAAGATACTCTTGATGATATGTTCCGTCGTAGACAAACCATGCTGATTGTGCTTCTCGTGGTATTCCTACCTAGGATCTTTTTAATGGTGGACTGGTCCTCTCTGGCTATCGCTGCCAGAAAACCATTGGCCTTCATCGAACATTTCCCTATTTATAGCAGACTGTCAATCTCCTGTTAAAATATAGTTCGTCGCTTGATGAACATGTCTTTCGAAACCTAATCGAGAAAATTTCATCGAACTATTTACGGTTTAACTTTCGCAGAAATAAATGTGGTCAGGATTACCGTTTTGAAATTTTTTAAAATGAATGTGTTCGAAGATGATATCCTACAACAAAAACCAACTTCCTGCGAAGTCGAAGCTCATAAAATATTCATCATGTTTGGACAACGAGTGATTACTTCGGGTTACCGGTCGCATAAAACACGTAAGCGTATCCTATAACATAAAGCATCCTATATTTTCTTCCTATAAATAAGTCTGTTACGTGCCGCATTGTCTCAGAAATTCACCAACGTTATTTACATGTTGGAGTATTCGAGACTTCCGTGTTCGTTCGACAAAAATTTTGGATATTGCAAAGTCGAAATCTCATTCGCAAAATCATTCATAGATGCAAGCCATGCTTCATGCAGCGAAAATTCACCAGCCAACAGATCATGGGAGATCTTCCGCCTCACCGCATTCAATAAAGCCGTCCATTTTCGAACACAGGTTGGACTACGCTGGCCCAAATTGTCCCGATTAAATTGTTCCGCTGTCGCAAACCAAAGATTTCCAAGGCCTATATAGCATTATTTATATGAATGTGCACAAAAACTATTCACAGGGAACTGGTAAGCGACCTCACCACGGATGCCTTTCTAGCAGCTTTGCGTAGACTTTTTTCATGCCGCGGCAAGTGCACCGACATCTACAGTGACTACGGGACGAACTTCCAAGGAGCTCGTCCATGTTTAACTGATATGCCAAACTAGTGATGGAACAAACTCACAACGACATCATCGCTGCCGATCTTGACAAGGATGGAATTTCGTGGCATTTAATTCCCGCTTCGGTTCCACACTTTGGTGGATTATGGGAAGGTGGCGTTAAGTCAGTGAAACTACACTTGCGTCAAGTTATCGAAAATACAGTACTTACATTCGGAGAATTGTACCCTGTCCTAAGTGAATTAGAAGCAATTTTAAATTCTTTTCCTCTTTTTTTCTGTGTCCGATTATGATTTAAAACCTCGAACTCCAGCACATTTTCTTTTAGGTGAACCACTGACAGCAGTTGCTGAAGCCAACTATCTGGAAACTCCACCAAATCGTCGATCGCATTGGAACCACATTCAAAGCATGACTCAAGGATTCTGGAAGCGATGGCATACAACTATACAGGAGCGCCCGAAATGGTACGACCTAACACCAACATCAAACTTGGAGACTTGGTGGTCATAAATGAAGCTAACCCCCCGCCAACAAAGTGGATATTTCGACGAATTGAATCGGTCAACCGTGGTGCCGATCAACACGTACGACTCCCTTCTGTAAAAACTTCAACCGGAACATTGGTTCGCCCTATTTGTACGATGTCCTGAAGCTCCTTTCAGGGGGCCGGGATGTTTGGGATTAAACCAATCGATTAGTTAAGGCAATTATATATTACCTGTGTATTGTAAATTGTAAATGAAATCATTTTTTTAATTGTTTACATTATACGAGTATTCGCTCATTTTTCCAAATTTAATTTACAAAATCAACCTATTGTTTGATATCTGCTTTAATTTTAATTCATTGTGTTACCACCTTATCAATTACTTACTATAAATCTGTAATCTATGTTTTTGATTAGTGGTCAGCGATGTCATGTCTGCATGCACAACATCTAAATGCATAATATATACATGTTCGATTGCCATACCAATGTCGCACTGCCCTCCAACAACAATTAGTTGATTGTGCACAAGTGGTGGGTGAGTAATAGGACAATGATGGTGTCATACGATCTATCTTGCGTATTAACTGATTAATGAACGAATTAAGGATCATTTAGAGAACAAATGAATGGCGTCATTGATGGATCTAAAACGAGTTTAAAAGCAGTTTTTTTAAGATAATGGTAGCGAATATCCCTCCATGCCTGTAGCATAAATAAATAAATTTTAAAGAAACATACGATATTATGCAATTTATATTAAACTTAATAAAATATAGAGACTCAAGTTGGAAAGTTTGTGCTAGCTTAAAAGTAATAGCTTTGTTACTAGGATTACGAGTTGGCTTTACATAGTATTGCTGCTTTTTGTATATGTGGGACAGTCGAGCTACAGAGAAACACTTTTTGGTTACAGATTGGCCGATGTGATCGGAGTTTGTTGCTGGACAATCAAATGTCTAATATTCACCTCTAATTGAGCCGCAAAATGTTCTTCTTCCACATTAACAAAGAATTTCGTAGGAGCTATAAACAAAACCAATGAAAGCTTTTTACATTTTAAATTTGTATTCCCTAAATTAAGTGATGCCAAATTTAAAGAAGTCCTATTTGTTGGACAGGAAGTACGAAAACTTATGAACAATATCAATTTTGACCCTAAACTAAATACTAAGGAACTAGCAGCTTGGACATCATTGAAAGCAGTAATAAACGGATTGTTAGAAAATCATCGAGCCGACAAAATCTGAAATGTTGCAGTGACGAACAAGGAGAATGCTTTAATCAGGACATAAAGGAGATTAAGGAACGTTATCGATAGGATGCAGCCATGTTAGGGGATTACTGTTGGCTTTTATAGCGAGAAGATTTATCAAGACATAAACGATAAAGCTGAATTATAGAATACATGTTTTATAATAAATCAATATTTATTTTTTAGAATTAATTAAATTAGTTTACGTTTTTGAATTTTTAATTTGAATGCCAGTAAACGTTTTGTAACTTCTAATTTTTTGTCACTTCTAATTTTGTATATGTATATATCTATAACATGGAAACATTACGTGTTATAAGATAATTATTGCTATATCTTTAAATAGAATTCCCAATTGATAGAGGAATACCTTATTTTACTAATGTTGCACAAAAAAAATTTAAACTTGTAACGCAGTGTTACAAACACCAAATGCGAAATGTAATCGCCACCTAAAATCTTTTGATTGGCATTTTTTTTTTTTTCTTCAGCCATTTGTTTTTTTTTTTTTTTTTTTGACTTTTTATTTTTTGAAATTTCTTATTTTATATTAATCATTATATTTTCCCACACGTTGGTTTCCAATCCACTAAAATCAACTAAATCTACAGTTGTAGCAGTCATCCTAAATCTTTACATTTTCTATAAAATATGTTGCTTGTTTAATTAAAATCTTTTGTACACTTTAATTATAGAAAAATTATACATTGCAGACACATTTGTTTAATAATAAACTGAAATGTGCTCCACAAAATGTAGCGTTCCATTTTCCATGTACACAATAAGAAGACAAATTAATGAAATTCGCAAACGCACCGTTACAGTTGTGGGTATAACAGAGCGGCACGATTAGGGGCTGACCGCAGTATTGCTAAAGAAATGGAAGCAAACAAATCATTTTGTAGCTAAAATTTTCTGGCAAGGTCGTTTGAGTGGACAAATTGAACTAGCAGTTGGTCGTTTGGCTCGAGAAGAACAGAAAAATAACGAGAATGTTGTTCCTTTTTAAAAGCTCCGACTTTTATTTCACGCCTTACACAGTTAAATTTTCTTTTGAATAATTTTGAATAAACTTTTATTTGTAAGTTTACTGAATAAATAAACTGTAATAAGTGTGAAAGCTGAAAAGGAGGTTTTTCTTAACATTGGTGCCTTCTGAGAGGAACTCTTAAGCGGCTTTCTATCATCAATCCGAATCACTTGGCTAAAATATCACCGTTTTACGGAACAAATAAATACGAGGTAAGTGCATATTCAATAGCAGTCAGTTATAAACTGTACCCCCTGAGGACAATACCTAAACATTTGATTAAAAAGCTCGACTGCTTGTCGACGAACAAATTTGTCTTGTAGAAGTTGTAAAACGGAATTGGACGAAGTTCCAAAAAAATGGTCCAAATCCTCCAACTCGCCATCATTTCGCCGTTCGTCTTGATAACTTAGGGAACAAAGCTATGTCAATTCGCCACGCCAAAAATAGTAAAATCAGATTATTTCGAATTTGTAAAGTTCGATGTAACATCAATCGAAAACAAACGCAATATAGACCATCCGCCACATACTTCATCGAGAACGCCTACTTTTAAAACATCAGGATTATACCACCTCACAGAGTGGTCAGCATTCAAGGAAGTATTCATGTCACGGATCCATAATAGTTAACAGCTTTCCGACCAGAAACGTCTGCAGTACCTATAGGGTCATGTAAGCGGAGCAGCAGATGTCTATATTAGACACATCACAATTATTGGAGACAATATTATCGCTATATGCAGATTTTTGACAAGCAAGCCATTGTATTTAAGGACGGCCCAGCCGCACTGCGGAACTTTTATCATGAAAACCGAAATTTAAAAACAATTCTTACGTCATCATTTCTTGTGAATTCACATAGTTTACGATTCTCTTATTTTGTCAGGAACAAGACGTCTGTCAGAAACATTGCCTATTGCACAACTAACTACACTAGGGTGGATTATTTCGGGGAAAATAAGTAACTCTACCCCACTCAACACAGATCCTTCCTTACATTTATCGATTAAAACTGAAGAGATGCTAAGTTAAATATGTGACTTAGAAGGTTCGTCGAATGAATGGTTTGAACATTATTTCAAAGAAACACACAAACGATTGGGAAATGGTCAGTACCTGGTTCGCCTCTCGTTCAAGTCAATACTTGACCCACAACAAGTAATTAAGCAGTCACGTCAGCGAGAATCAACTGAGAGGAGATTCTTCGTCAAACATACAACAATAATATAGAGGAATATTTTCGTCTTGACTAGATGTACCATGTCGTTACACCTCTCAACTCCATTATTAAAAATCAAAGTATGTCAACGAAGGTACGGGTCGTCTACGACGCCTTAGCCAAAACAGACAACAGGAAATCATTAAATGACTTTCTAGCTGTAGGCCCACGTTTGCAAAACAATCTAACAGATGTGTTGCTCCATTGGTGTTTCTTTAAGGTGGTCAAAGTCGCCGATATCGAAAAAATGTATCGTTTCATTAAAGTTGACTATAACGATGCACAATTTCAACAAATTTTATGGCGTTCCTCACCAGCAGATAAGATTGAAGAAATCTTCTGTGATGTTGTCATGTTGGGTTTAGCTCCTTCGCCTTTCCTCTCTTTCCTTTCCATCAACTTGCAGAGAATGAAGCTCAGAACTCCCCAATATCATTAGATCTAGTAAAACGATAAATGTATGTTGACGATTTTTTTTTTCTTTCTTTCTTAATTCTGATTTAATAAAAAAATTAGAGCTTACTATGATATTACACAATTGCTTTACACAATAAAATAGTTAGTGGCATTGAATATTTGTTCGTGCAAGAAGATGAACTCCTGCGCATCTGTCTCTGAAAAAAAAAAGTCGTCGGGAGTAGATGGTATTCCAAACGTCGTATTAAGACACCTGCCCTTGGAAGCAGTGGATATATTTACTACGCTATTCAACAATGCGCTGAATAATGCAAATTATCCGACGCATTGGAAAACAGCTGTGCTACACCCAATTCCGAAAAGGGATAAAGTTAGAACTAACCCTGCTAATCTTCGGTCAATTAGTTTGCTTCCGAATATTAGCAAGGTATTCGAAAAAGTGGTTAATAGAGCTCTGTTAAAGTGGGTTGAGGAAAATAATATAATTCCGGAAAATCAGTTTGGTTTTAGGGCGAGGCATGACACTATTCATGCTGCGTCAAAGCTGGTTTCCGACATACAATGGAATAAAGGCAAGAACCAGTGTACGGGTGCCTTCCTCGTTGACTTTGAGAATGCTTTTGACACCGTATGGCTAGAGGGGCTTTTCTATAAGTTGACCAGGATGGGTATGCCGAAACCCCTGCTATATATGATTTACGATATGCTTATAGGAAAGAAGTTCGTTGTTAAATGTAACATTAAAAACGGCTTACAACAGGGGGCTGTAATTTCTCCGATACTGTTTAGCATTTACACAAATGATCTTGTAGGTTCCCTCAATCATTCCATAGCGTACGCAGACGATTTAGTGGCGTACAGATCAGGTCCAAAAATCGAAATCATTAACACCCTTTTGCTACGTGACTTCGATCATATTAAGGCGTATTGCCACGATTGGAAATTGAAAATCAATTTTCAAAAGTCGGAAACAAGATGGGCTTCTAGGGATACAAGATATAACTGTCGAAATTTGGTCATCATTGGACAGCACGGGCTGCCATTAACGGTGAGAAGCGTAGTGCGATACCTTGGTATCTGGATCGATAAGTATTTGTATTTTGCCAAACATATAGATGCTTGTCTTGCTGAGGCGAAGAAGGCTTTAGCCCTGAAAAGAAGGATATTTCACAGCAGTCAACTTGTCTGCAGGGTGAAGGTCATACGCTACGTGGCCCTAATCAGGCCAGTCATCGCGTATGGTTGTCCCATTGGTTCAATGTAGCGCCGTATCAGATGGAAAAGATTTGGGTGTTTGAAAGGCAGTGTCCTAGGATCTGTCTCGGCTTGTATAGAACACCAGAATCTGAGTACAAAAAAAATTATCCCAACAAAGTCCTTTACGATGGGGCTAATCTGAATAGGATTGACAATTTCCTGATTAAGGTGATCCGAAAACAGGTTGCACGAGCAATGACCAATGATAACAGCCTGATCTTTGGGGCTTATTACCAGAATGAAATGTACCACGAGGGCACGCTTCTATCGGGCCTTAGCCCGCCATAGGCGTTTCTCTATATTGATGCTAAAGGGTTAATGCAAACAGGGATGGTACCCCGGTAATATACCACCGCCACCGCGGTGTGAAGGACAAGCGGCTCATCTACGACGGGTATGTCGCCAATGCTCAGGAGCTCCTCCGCTTTAGTTCCGCGATTGCGGACAGTGATCGGACCGATGCCGAGAAACAGTACACCGAATTCTTGTGGCTTCTAGAAGGGGAGAGGGTGGACTCGCTTTCCTAGATCGGTACGTTACTAAGGTAACACACACCTCTTGGTTGTAAGTTAGAATAAGGATAGTTAGGGGGATTTCGTGGAGAGATCGCGTTCGTCAACATAAGGCGGCGCCGTTGAGAAGTAACCGATGCTTTATGGCATTGGTTAAATCTCGGGGATGCTTGTGCACGATGTTGACGACTTCCAGGCGCCTAAAATCGCAATTGGTATCGTGACCACTCGGTGCGAGAGGCTACGAGTGCTCATTATAGTTAAGGTAGGTTAAGTAGCTTAGGTAGGTTAAGTAGAATAGGGACATAGTTTTAAGTTTTATAAACAATTTTAAAGAGACGGTATCTAAGTTTTTCGAAAACCTTTTCTTAGAAATTTTATATATTGTAATACTGATAGATAAGATTAATTGTAAGATAGTTTTTAAGGCCGAAAGGTAAACTCTGAATGAGATAATAAAGTTTAGAGCGCTCGGTAAGACTCAGTAAGCTGGAATAAGTAACTATCATGGTTAAATTAGATTTAAGCATTTTTGTCTAAAATGTAAGTAATAATGAAAGAATCAATAAAAATGAATTTAAAAGTTAAAAAAGGCATTAAATATTAAACAATATAAATAGATATAAATGCCACTTCAAAACTAAATTATTAATTTATTGTGGGATGATCAATAATTCGATCAAATACTTAAAATATAAGAAAATATAAATGAACAGGAAGTTTTAGAGCTGTTACAAAAAACTAAAAATCAAATGATGAAGGGCAGCAAAACTTCAATATTAGTATGATTAAAATCAAGGAGCAATATTTTTAATTTTTTTAAAAACACGTTTAATATTCTAATTTGTCGTATGTGTATAGGGCGTCTAGTGAACAATTTGCAAGATACTACACAAAAAAAGTTTCTAAAATGGGTGGTACAAAAAGGTGGTATTTCGACAATAGAACGGGAAATACTTTTTAAATATACACCCCTTATAAAAAAGATCTTTGAAACTTTAAAATAGTAAAAATGCCTAACAGGCAGGATTTTTAAGAACCATAATAGCACTATAGAATGGGATAAGAGGTGAGCATTACATATTCTTCGGACGGCATACTTTTGCAACACAACAAGTGGTTGGAGATTGGTGATGTATGTATGCCCCAACAGTTTATACCATATTGTAACTTCGAACGAAATTTTGCGTAGTAGACTATTTTCAAAGTATGATTCATACAACATTTTCTGAGTTGATAAAGACTACGAATAGCCGAACGCAGACAGTTTTTTTAAGACCGCGATGTGGTTACCCCAACTCAGATTTTCATCTTTAATAACAACTAGGTACCTAAACTGTTTTACGACTTCAACTTTAAAACAGTTTACATTGCATGTTACGCTGTCATTATACATGATTTTACAGGCTTCCGCAGTACAAGTACAATTTATCATGTTTTGCTGACAGCAGCCAAGTGCATGGAAATATATTTCGAAGTCAGGAGACTCTTGCATGCTAAGGCTGAAATACTTTATTTTGGTTTTGTTACTGACAATTAATCTATGCTTCGCAAACTATATTCGCAGCAAATCTACATCATGATTTATGTTAGCAGCCAGGATTATTATTTGAACCATTATCTGATTATTATTATCAGATTATATGCAAACGAAGTGGATTTTACTACAAATGGTTGATCAGACAAAGAGTTGATGTAGATCAAAAACAAGATGGGGCCAAGGACAGACCCTTGCGGTACACCCAATGAAATTACTCTTGGGCCGCTAAGATAGTCATCCACTCTTACTTTTTGTGTCCTGTCTTTAAGATAAGAAACAAACCAATAATACATAAAGCAACGAAAACCAGCACCATAAAGCTTGTCCAAAAGGATGTTGTGATTGACCATGTCGAACGCCTTATTTACGTTATATCCACGAAAAGATCGGCTTCATTGTTGATAAGGGGGCAAAAAGCCAGAAGAGCATCTTAAGTGGAAAGGCCTTCTCTAAACCCAAATTATACTGGGCAAAAAAAGTTTTAACTATTCAAATAACCAGACATTCTCTTTTTAACAGCCTTTTCAAATATTTTAGCGATTGAAAGTAACAAGAAAATCGGTCTATAATTATTTTTATCCATTTTGTCATCTTTTTTAAAAATTGTGGTACCACGTAAGCACATTTTAATTTATCGGGAAAGTTTACTGTATTAACACTTAAATTAAAAAGGTGAGCTAAAATGTCAACAACATTTTAGGCGATATTCTTAAGAGTTATGTTAGAAATGCCATCATTACCACAAGATTTCGTGTTATTAAGATATTTTATCATGTATAATAGTTCGAATCCAGTAATTTGTTCAAAAAAGAAACTATTCCTGCAGGACGCTCTTTCCACTGTTCCAACACAATGTTGGCAATATGAAGGACAATCACTATCGAATGACTTTTTCCCAATTGTTGAAAAAAAGTCATTGAATGCATTGGCTATTGTAGACGGATCATTAATTTCAGCACCTTCCTTTCTCAAAACGACTGGGCTAAACCTATTTTTAAAGTTGCCACTAATAAAGTCATTTATCACTTTCCATTCTTTTCCAACTAATCATTTTAAAGTGAAAATAGCCATCGCGGCACATTCGAATTTCCCTGGTGACTTTCTGGCTTATTTTTTTAAACGACATTTAAGGCTAGAATTGAGTGGATGTTTGTAACACTTTGTTTTTAGGTTTTATTTTTTTAAGGATTGTATGGTTTATCCAAGACTTAAGTCTCATATTAGATTTCCTTTGAACCACTGTAATGCTGGAAGTTTTGACATGATCATTTAAAGTTTTTATAAATAATTCATTAATGAAATTTCTATAAAACGACCAAAACCATGATCAAGGCATGTATTGGATATTGGCCTAGTAGAATCATTAATGAAAGATGTTAAACCGTGTTCTGCTGTAAAAGATAGATACGAATCTGTAGCAGCACTAGACGTTAACAAATCTAAATTGAAGTCGCCTAGAATTACGAGGTTTGCTGTTTTCCCCTTATTAAGAAAAATAGAAAATTCGTCCAAAAATGATTGAGGAGGTAGGGAGTGAAGCCTATAGACACAAACAAAGTGTTATTAATGCTGAAGTAGATGTTTAATACATCAGCACTCGCCCACCTATAAGACATCGCTTCATACTCCTACGAATCTCGCACAAAGACTCCCACTCCACCTGTAGCATACGATTCATTAGTATTTGGGTAAAAATTATAACCAGGTATATGATAATCGTTAACTTCACACGAAAAAATCCATACTTCAGTGACAAAAATTAAATCCGGCAGATACACAAACGTATCAAGATTACACACTAACAAATCAAAGTTTTGCTAGATCACGTATATTTTGATGTACAGCAAAAAAAGGAATTGAATTGAAAATACTATCTTTAATGCTCCGTATGGTAGTAGTTGTTAGGTTGTTGCTGATAAGATCTAGCGGTCGTTTAAATCAAACATATGTTTTTTTTTTATAATACCGCGCGCGCACCAAGGGGATATTAATACCCTTTTACTGGCTTTTTCTTCAGGGCGCGGTCGGGTGGTGTAGTAATTTGAAACTCAGGTTTAATAATAGTACATCCTCAATCAGTGGGTCTTAAGTACGTGCTAGTTGTTAGTTCGTTACATTTAACCCAGCCAGCAACCACTCCAACATCAGTGTTTTGCCTTCATGTCAGAGTTGACGCCGAGAGGATTTTCATATAACTACATACAATACAAATTCTATGAAAAGATTTTTTTCACAGAATTGCCTCGCACGGGATTCGAACCCAGGACCCTCTGATTGAGGAGTCTATGCATATACCACTACACCACGGCCACCTCTTAATTACAAAGATTAATATTAAACGAAAGACAAATTAGTCTTTCAATGCCTACATATCATCAAACGATCTAACAATATAACCGCAGCCCTATCCCTATCCTCCTTTCTCATTAAAATTTGAGAGTATTTAAACCATAGGTATTCGTATTTTTTTTTCATTTTTACATATTTTTGCTTCCATGAATAGAGCTCTTGTGTGACTAGTGAAACAATAAAATAAAAAATTCTACTTTTTGTACCCGCAAGAAATAACGACCAGTTTAATTTCTTAATTGCATTCTTCTTACTCTTCATTACCTTTTTTTCACATCTTGTGAAGAGATATGAACGCATAAAACTTCGATGGATTGTTGGTTGTTAGGTACATTGTTGCTAGTGTTCCTTTTAGAGATGCGTTTGACGTAGCATTGTTGAACATCAGAGGATGGAATAAAAAAATCCAATGCGTCACAGAAAATTTTCTGCAAACACTCTTCAGCATTCACATTGTTGACACCAGGTACACCAACGATCTCAATTACGTTCTCTACTTGTTTCTGCTCCCTCCAGTTGAGTTTGCACTCAAGAGAAGTAACCTTGTGTTGGAATACTGCGTTTGCTTCTTACAGCTGATGGACTGTGTTGAAGAAATCACTCTTGATTTGCAAAAAATTTCTGCGTACATCATTTGCAGGGTTATTGAACTACTGGACTGTTATTGGCGATCAGCTGTATTTGTGGCCAGTACTGCTTCCTGAACTTCTGCTGGTTCATTATCATTCTGTAGCGTGAGTATTGTTAGCTAATTGCGCTTTGGCCGATGTTTAGTCGCTGCTGCTGCTCCTGCTTTGCTCTTAATTGGAGAATGTAGTTCGGTTGGAGATTTTGTTGTTGTTACTGTCGGTGTTATTGTTGCACTTTCTGAGTGGAGAGATTTCCAACGAAGAACGCCGCACTTGTCGCATCGATAATTCACTTCGTGTGTGTGCATGTACTCAAAGTCGGGTGGGTTAATATTAACGCACAAACAATGAAAATACATGCTACAATCCGCGCAATTGATCTTAGATCTTTTTTATTACAATATGAACAGTGCATTTCAAGAAAATGATTTTAATTGAAACAAGACTATTCATAACAAAAAGTGTGCACCCCACAGCACTTAAAGTTACGTCCCAAGTCCAATTTTGATTTGCTGGGTGGCAGACACACTGTGCAAGAAATGCAAATAATCCGATCACAGGTGGAAGGAATGCTTCGTAGCGGTGGATTTGATTTACGGAAATAGACGAGTAATCATCCAATTATCTTTGAAAACATTCCGAAAGAACACTGTGAGACCAAAGATTTGTTGAGCCTAGACAATAGTACATCAATTAAAACTCTGAAAATTTTCTGGAGTCCAAGACAAGATAATTTTCAACGTTAACTCCGCGAGTTCCCCATCCACGAAGAGAACCATGCTGTCTACTACTGCTCGGCTTTTTGATCTAGCTGGATGGCTGTTTACCGTAAAAATCCTCGCAGGAACCTATTGCAAAAGATTTTCTTCCTTAAGTTAAAGTGGGATGAACCCATCCTAGACGAGCGCCAACGTCAATGGAAAAATTTATAACTTAGAAAATGTTCTGCATCTGCAGATTACTCAATGGCTAAATACGGGAAGAGACCACAAATCGCTAGAACTGCACGTATTTTGTGACACATCGAAAATAGCATACTTAGTGTGTGCTTACATCAAAACCATAGATAATGCATTCGTTAAGGACTGTAATTTGTTGCTGGCCAATTCCTCGTGCAGAGCTTCTTGCAGCCGTGTTAGCGGTTAAGGTGCTTGGGAAAATAAAACGATTTGTACAATAATATTCCAACAGAAATGAAAGACTTGGACACTCATTTATCATCTGATGAGTACTATGGTGGATAAATAGAGATACATAAGATATTTGTCGCCAATAAGATTCGTATCTGAAAATATCTGAAAAAAAAATCACGCCTAAATCAATAGCGCCATGTAAGGTCAAATAAAAACCCTGCTGATAGACTAGAAAATAATTATAACAGGTTACTGGCTAAAGGAGTCACATAAGAAGCATACTTTGGAAAGAGCTATTTTGAAGCAATTTCAGAAATGTTGGAAGATGCTTTAAAAAAACTCGAGGAGAAAATTGACGTCGATAACAGCCCTCATCCAAGTAGCGTCGTATGTGAAAGTGAGAAAACCAATTCAACGCTTAGTAATCCACCAGGAAACAGTGAAATTAATAAAACAATACATAGAAAAATTCAAAAATATAAATATTAGGAATTGTTAAATTATGTCCTATCAGAAATAAAAAATGATCAGAAAACATTTGGAAATAAACAAGGGATACCAGGTTGTACTAAAGAAAATAATGGTGGTACTTTCAGAAAGCGAAACCAAACATAAACATCAAATAAAATTAGAAGACGTAAGAATTCCAGTTTTTTTTTAGGAAACATCACGGAATGGCCCTCCTTTAGAACCTGTTTACTGTTTAGAAACTGGTAGGTTTATTCAACATTTAAAAATCAACCCCAATTATGAATAAACCTGGAAAATTCTAAAAAAGCGATTCGAGAATATTAGGCTTCTATTCACCACTCAAGTAGATCGAATGTAAGATCATCCTGTGGTAAACAGCGAATCAGCGTCAAGCATTAAACAGTTATTAGACACAACGAATAAATGTGTCCATGCGCTTAAAGGTTTCAATATTAAGATTGATAATGCCGAACCATTTATAGCCAGAATAATTGTACGCAAGCTTGATCGCAATGGACTCCGCTTATACTATATGAACAAAGTGTTAAAAGAAGTAAAGAAATTCAAACACTTCAAGAAGTTCCCAGTTTTCTTGAACAGCAGTATCAGGGATTGGAAGCAGTGAGAGGCAAGAAACAAGTTAGCAGCAGTAATTTCAAGACGCATAAGTCAGGAAATTCATTTTATATACTATAAAACAGGTAGTACGCGACTATTGTAAATTCAATGGCCACGAAATTCAAGCTTGTAGAAGATTTCAAAACGCAATAATTATGGACAGTTATTTTAAAAAAATAAGTTGTGTTATATATTCATGACTCACAAATTCAATCAAAAATCTCTACAAACATAAAATAAGTTCAAAAAATGTAATAGGAGCCACCACACATTGCTAAACATTGATGAATTAATAAGAATACGAAGGTCCCAGAAAAGAATTTAGCAATGATGACAGAGAAACATAATACTATACTTCAACAATCTTGCTAGCAAAAACTCAGGTTCGAGTACGAACAGAAAATGGCAGTTCTTAAACACTAAGAGCGTTAATTGATCAAAGATCTCTAAATACGGCTGTATCGGAAGAAGCAACACAGTGGCTGCTGCTGAAGAGAAAAAATTTTAGAACTGAACCTCGTGGCCTAGGAGAATCGTTAGTAGGATTATCATAATATAAAATAAATTTTGAAATTTACCCACGATTTATGAGCAACGAAAAATTCGAATCAGATGCATAAGTTTTACGAAAACTATCAGGAGCACACCCAGATATATCCTTTAAATAAAACATTGAAGAATGAAAAATTACACACTTGCGGACCCGTATTTTAATATTTCAGATCGAGTAGACAACATGATTGGTGGAGATTTATATCAAGAAATTTTATAAGTGGGAATTCGAAAGGTCGATAAGATACTAGGACAAGCAACCTAGTTGGGTTGGATTTTATCTGACGTTCTCAAGGTGCCAAGAAGCTCAAATAAAATTACATCAGCAATGACGACAAACTTGGAAAGATTTTGGGAAATATTTAAAAAAGAAATACCACCCAAGATTACAATGGGAGATTCGGTACAAAATTTCTGTTCAAAAAAGAATGTCAAATAGGAGAATCGCGCAAAATGAAAAAGAAAAATGAATTAAAAATAGAATAAGTGAAGTTTATGAGAGAGTATCAGGAGTTGGGCAATTAATTTAGTATCATAAATTAAAACAGATATTATTTACCTTAACATGCAGTAATTCGAGAATGTAATACAACTAAAAAAGTTCGAGTTGTATTTGATGAGTCAGCAAGAAGTTCAAATGGTCGAAGGTTAAACGACGTACTAATGGTAGGTCCAAATAGTTAAATGGAGATAATGGAAATTTGTTTTATGTGCCGACATAGAAAAAATGTTCAGGCAAATAAAAATTACAGAATCAGACCAGCAATTTCAAACCATCGTTTGGAGAGAAAACGAAAACAAACCAATTAAAGAATAATAGCTTACAACTGTAACCGACGGTACAACGTGCGCACCATTTATAGCTACAATGTCATTAAAGGAAATAGCAGATTGATGCAAAAATGAGAAAATCAGCAAAATTATAAAAGAAGATTTTTATATGGACGACTTTATAACCGGAGCAAATACAATCGACGAATGCATAATATTAAGAAATGATACTAATACTATAAAGTGGGTATCAAATTCTAACGTTATAATAGAAAAGGAAAGAGATAAAGAAAACAAGATTCTTATAATTGACAAACAAGTGTCAACCAAAACCTTGGGGTTGCACTGGCACCCAGCTTACGATGAATTGAATTTGAACGACGCAAAACAATTACCAAAAGACAAGGCCAACTTGGTCCAACTTGTCAAACATTTTTGATCCAGTGGGTTGGGTGACTTCAATAACAGTGGTAATAAAGTTATTTATACAGTCAAATTGAATTGGATAAAATACCAAATGGGGAACTCACAAAATAAATGAAAAGAACTTATTGTAAGGCTTCCACTTACGGAAGCAATGAGAATACCAAGATAGGTGCAAGTGTCGAAAGAAACGCCATGAGAACTACATGGATTTGCTGATGCACCAGAGAAAGCATATGGGGCGGTAATATACTTTAAAGCTGGAAGCTGCGTATGAATACTTACAGCAAAAAGTAAGGTAAATCCGGCAAAGAACAGGAAAACACTTCCAAAATTAGAACTATGCGTAGCTCACCTCTTAGCAAGATTAATGATGAAAAGCCGGAAAATACATAGTTCAACGAAAGGTAAAGATGGTCACCTAGACTGATTCAACTATAACCTTAGGACAAATTTATTCGGAATAGATAAGTGGAAATCCATCAACCCTAGACAGAATGGAATCATATAAGAACGAATGAAAACCTAGCAGATGTAGCATCACGGTGGTTATCTCCAGAAAAACTAGCGACTTGTGGTTTGTGGTTTGTGGTGGAAGGGTCCAACATGGCTTGCAGAGAAAGACAATGTACAACAACAACCAACTTAACACGTGGTTATAGCTACAACAACAACGACGAAAAAATTCTTTCTTGATGATCTGACACCAAAGATATCAAGTTATGCAAAACGTAAAAGAATAGTGGGATATATATGGTGATTCATCGTAAAGTTTGAGTTATAATGTAAAATACAACACATAAATTTGAAAGTGGACTTCAAATTTGTAATATCAGTTAAAAGAACAATTCATAGCATTTATTTTTTAAAAGAGACATCACGTAAATATTGGCCACGACTACGTTCGAGGTGGTCCATTCGGAAGGTCTAATTTTAGGCAATTCGTTCGAGCATAGCGACTGGTATCTCGCGGATAACACTAGTAATGTTGGCTTCCGAAGCATTAACTGTAGCTGGCTTATTCCTAAAGACCTAAGACTTTACATATCCCTAGAGAAATAAGTCCAAACAAGTGATATCGCATGATCTAGGCGGCCGATTTACCGTAGCAAAACGTGAAATTCAGTGCTCACTAAAATGATTTCTCAACAAGTCCATTGTTTCACTCGCTGTGACCATGTCTATGACACCAGAGACCATGTGCTTGAATTTCAGGAAGCACAAAGTCCCTTAACATGGCGTTAGAACGTTTACCATTGACGGTAACATTCTGATTTGCCTCATAACCAGCCCATAAACCACACCATACCGGTGTTTTTAATGGACTTAATGGTTGCACTTGGTACTCTTCGGGTTACTTATCAGCCCAAATACGGCAATTTTGTTTATTAACCATTGTATCCATAGAGCCAGAAATGGGCTTCATCAGTGAACAAAATTTGACGATAAAACACCGGATTTTCATTGAATTTTTTCAGAGCCCATTCACTCAAAATATCCTCACGTAAAATACGCCAAGTTGTCGAATACGCCAAGCCAAGCTGCTGAGAACGACGACGAATCGATTCGTCACAGTCTTCGCGTACACTCTCAACAGCAGCTGCTATAGCCTCTTCACTACGTGCTGGATGTGGTCTAACTGTTCGAGTATCATCTACTAATTTAAACTGGGACTCAAATTTGCGAATGATATTGGCAATAGTGGTTTCAGTAAGTCGTAAGTTCCTTGAATCGAACGAAAAACATTTCTCACAGAACGCTGATTTTCGTTATACAGCCGAACAATTTGGAGAAGCTGTTGTGGTGTGAGTCTTTTTATGATGACTTGCCAAATGATACTGAGCTAAAATGATAGGAGTCGTGCGTGATCTGTCAGAAAAAGCCTATTGAAAATCAAACCTCACGATAAATCACCCTTTATAAACAAATTCACCAAGTAAAGGAAAAATTCCGGTTCACGGAAGTCAATAGATGAATTGGAATAATCAAAACATGTAATTATTCGACATCAACGGAATAAGGATTTTCCAAAAGTGGATAGAGCTTTTAAAAACACATCTCCAAGTACACAGAAGTAGCAAAATTGCTACATTAAATCCATTTCTGGATAAATATGGCATCCTCAGAATTGGAGGAAGAATCGGAAGATCCTGCTCGGAATACAACCAAACATATCCGATAATTTTAGACAAATTGACGCTATCTTCCCTTATCGTTAATAACATTCATATGTTAACATTACATGGTAGAAATAGATTAATGAAAGTCACATTAATTATAAAATATTGGATTCTAAGTGCGTCAGAGAAAATAAAGAAATGTGTTCGGATTTGCCCCAAGTGTGACCGCTATCGACATCGATCAAGCACTCAAAATATGGGAGAACTACCAAAGGTACGGGTCACGGAATCACATCCATTTACGTCCACTGGGATTGATTTTGAAGGGCCTATTTATATTAAACAGTCAAAGTTAAGATGACAAAAGGCATACTAATGATATATACACTAAGAATCAGTAAGCGACCTTACAACAAAGGCCTTTTTCGCAGCACTAAAAAGAATCTTTAGACGAAGAGGCAAAAGCAGATATATTTACTCGCACAACGGAACCGACTTTATCTCGATATCTAGAAAAGGATTTTAAAAACGCAATTAAAAAACTTGCAGAAGTAGCTCCAATATTGGCAGAAGAAATTTATTTCGCCGGCAGCTCCTCACTTCGAAGGAATTTGGAAATCTGGCGTTAAGTCAATAAAGCATCACCTGAACAGAGTAATAGGAGATACAAAGTTGACGTTTGAAGAACTCAGTACTGTTTTAAGCCAAATTGAAGCAGTATTTAATTCAAGATCACTCTGTTCAAATATGAATTTGATGACATCGATTGTCCCGAATCGGAAGATGAGTTCATATCATCACTAGATAAATGGAAATTTCCAAAAAATAAGAAGAGATTTTTGGAAGCAATGGAAGGAGGAGTATCTTACCACCTTACAGCAAAGATATAAGTGGCGATCTCAACAAAATTATCTGAAAAAAGATTAAATTGTATTGCTGAAATATGAAAGACGCATTCATGTAATAGAGAAAATATAAGAAGGTCAGAGTCGTCACAATTAAATTAGAGAACAGTGTTATAATTCGCCTGATTCCTCTGCAACCATCTAAAGAATTCGACTCCGAAGAAAAAGAAAAAAGCAGAGTTCACTTAACAATATTACAAAAAAGCCAGAAAAACCAAGAACAGAAAGCTTATTATAAATTTTGGCTCCTCATTATGTTACTAATGTTATTAGGATAATCAAAAGCAGAAACAGTATACGGCACAATAGGAGCAACCGTAACGGAGATTCCAAACAACACCGTTATTTATAGGTGGCAAAAATAGACATGATAAACTCATGTTGGAGCCTTATTATATATTATGACTTGAAGTCATATTCGCATGAGTTAACCAGAAAACAATCATTAATAGAAGACTTGCGAAAACAATGTGCCGAGTTAAGAGATTGTGGAGGAATATGCGAAGAAATGGTAACTCCGATGAATCAGCGATATTGTACGTTAAAACAAAACAACGATATATTTATAAATAAGAATAGAAAGCCCAGAGCAACATTCGAACTCGTTGGGCCACTCTATCACATGCTGTTTGGCATAACGGACGTGGATGACAGAATTGAAACGCAAGAGAATATATAAAATGTATTAAAAAATTGGAAGGATTTAAAGCATTTATCTGAATATCAGACCTCAATAATTGACTCCACCGTAAATATATTAAAAAAGACGACCGAGGATGTAAACAGGAATTTTCACAGAATAGAGGATCACTTAAAGATATTTTATGAAAAAATTGCACAGCAACAAAATGAAGAAAGAATGATGTTATGCTTTTAAGTATTGGCGGCACCATTAAATATGATGATCGAGGTATGCTACAGAGTACAAACATCAGATATAGATATAAATCAAGTCATGTAATCCAAGCCTTTTCACACGAGCCCAATTGAAGTGTGAAATAGATTTTATTAAGGGACAAATTCCCAGTAAGCTTACTTTATTTGGAGGATATTTGAACATTGAGCTAAAGTACGTTTATTTCTTTATGAAGACAAAGGAATTATAATGGACCAACGACTAATAATAAAAGCTGAAATACCACTCGTTCACAATTGAGTGACCGAACTATATGAAATGATTCCACAATCGTACATTAACACCAAGGATTAAGGATAAATGTATTGCATACAATATGGAGGGGAGTGTCTATACCTTATTAACGCAGCCTGAGCTGAATAGATGTAAAAAAATAAAGGAAGAGCATTTTATGTGCCAGGAGAACTAGCCATGGAAACCAGCATCTGAAAGGTCCTGTGAAATCGCAGCACTAAATAAGTCAAACAACGTAGAATGTCTCTTTGAAGAAATAAGAAAGCAAGATTTGTGGACACACCTGTCGAAAGAAAATTATTGGCTTTTTAAGTTATTTGACATAAGCGTGTTAAAAATAGATTGCAGCTCCGGTCAACAGGACTGGTTAAGGATTTAGTGTCAAGACGTGCTTAAGCTACAAGCAGGGTGTTCAGCAACCTATGAGAGAATTGCACCAAAGTCTACTCAACAATTTGAACATCAAGAAGAATTAAGAATTAAAGCTTCATCTTGGATCAAAAACTTAACCTTAACAAGCAATAATTCTCAATTGATTGATAAACTCACTAAACAATTAAATCAATTGGAGTCATCTCGTATAGAACTTTGAGCACTAAAATGGCATACAACCAGCGGGCATTCTGCACTGAAATTAGTTTTTATAGGACTAATTATATTTTTCGGCTTTCATAAAAGGTGAAAATGTTGCGGATAATCAAATCATCTACAAATCGACTTCGCCGTTTCGCCACCATTTTCGGGGCGGCAAAATGTTTAGAGATAATCTAAACATAGAATAGAGGAGGGTCGACGGAGAACGAGAGCAGACAACAATCGCCGACGTATCTATGATAAAGCAGAAGTGATAAAGCAGAAGCGATAAGTCAGAAGTAGAAGAGCATCGATTATATTGCAGCTGCACTCAAACCATTTTTATCGAGACGTCATTTGACACATTCGTTATCAGCGGATGATTCAACACTTCACATCACAAGTAGCCGTCCTATCTAGGGTCAGCCATCCGTCATACAATTGGTCACCTTTTTTTTATCTCGGTTCTCGAGTCCCTCAACATTTAAGATAATAATGTATATGTAGGTATGTAATCGAAAATAGTTTAAGTTAACGCAAAATAATATTAATATCAAATATAGCAGAAGTTTATATTCTGCTGACGCAACGTCTGGATCAACCTGAACAATCTGTACACATGTAAAATATTATATGCGGTGACCGACACCCGAGCACCGAACATTGCACAAGTGCAACCTTGCACTTGGCGACTATCGTGGAAACAACGACCTCTGTTATAAGGAATAAAATCATAGGTCATGCGGACCATGTCTTAGAATCTTATAACACCCCCTTAAATTGGGATTGCATTAATAAATGCCTCACGCTACACTATGTCTATAAACGAAACCCCGGCACATTAGAGTACCAAATGACATCATTGGAATTCTTCTATTCAGGAGTTTTATCAGGAGTTTTATTCACACCTTTCACCGATCCTAAACAAAATCTCTTGCATGGAGATTGGCCACATTCATACGTGGCTTATAAGGTGACTTGCCCATGCTATTAGGTATCCGAGAACCTGTAGATTTACCGCAAGCTCTGCCTCTCTACCTCAAACTAGAGAACCAGAACTTCCGAGCATAGTATGCGATGGCTAACCAAAACAATGATCGCAGAATGTACGAATCAGCAGCCTCGTAGTCAACAACAGTTCTATCCCGATCTGCTTCACAACCCAACGAGATGGCCTGCACAACCCCAAATGGTTTCTCCTCCAGAACAAATGCCACCTCCTAGACCTGCGATTCAAAATTTTCTGCAGAAAATTTTCAATGCTAAACCACAACCACCTCCAGTTCCTTTGAACACTTCTACAATCAGGACCAATAACTTAAATTATGCAAACAGACTGTAACAAAACAAAGGGCCACCTGCTTAAAAAAGATCACTTGCTTCTGCGTCGAAACAAGTGCATCCAAATAACATCCAAAGAAATGTTCATCTTGATACAAAATCCGAAGAATCCTACCAGTATGAAGAAACAATAAAATCAGAAGATAAAGAATACGAACAAAGCCTACATGAATACACTGATTCCCTGCCACATGAAGATGGAACTGGCTATATGGAAGAGCAACAAGAATATGATAATAATGATATCCATTTTTTAGGTTGAATTGCTCTTCGCTCCCATATTTTGAGTGTAGGACGGGGAGCGGAGATATTCTAAAAATTCTTATTGATACTGGGTCAAACAAGAATTACATCCAGCCCAATCTTATTAAAACCCCTCTTCAAAACCAAAAACCTTTTCATGCCAACTCCATGGGAGGAAACATAAAAATCAGTCAACACACTTTTCTAAACCTTTTTGGCTTAAATCAAGTCAAACTAGAATTTTTCCTTATGCCGGAGCTCAAGTCTTTTCATGCTATTCTTGGTAATGATATCTTAAAAGACCTTTCTGTAATTATCCATACAAAAGATGATTGTATGCTCATAAGGTGAAACAGTTTATGGCACAATCCGTTAACTCCATTAACATCCGAACCAATCACATTTCCCAACAACAAAAATCCTATATCCAGTCTATTGCTCAGGAATTCCCAAAATTATATGATGATCCCAAAAATATTATAAGCTGCTTACGTGCACTACTTATGTCAAAGGGGAAATTAAAACAACCACCGATACCCCTGCCTACTCAAAGTTCTATTCATATCCAATGGCTCTTAAAGATGAATTCGAGAGTCAGATTGAAAGCCTACTTAAAGATCACCGTACAATTCACCTGTATGGATTGTAACAAAAAAAGCAGATGCGTCTGATAAGAAAAAATTCAAGCTGCTAATCGATTATCGTTTCGTCGTCTCTTCAAGAGGCATTAAAACTAACCCTGAAAAAGTTAAAGCAATTCAAAATTTCCCAGCTTCTCTGATTTTGAAAGTCTTAAGATCTTTCCTTGGCCTGTCAGGGTATTATAGGTGATTCATTCGAGACTATGTCAAGCTCGCTAAACCCCTGACATCTCTCTTTAGAGGGGAGGATGGACGCGTGTCCGAAAATATCTCTAGTAAAAAGCCAATTCATCTCAACGATGCTGCTCAGGAAGCTTTCAAGAAGTTAAAAAAGTCTGTAATAGCAGAGAATACTATCCTTATCTATCTAGATTTTAAAAAGCCCTTCGAGCTTACAACAACCTACTCAAACTTTGCTATAGGCAAAGTTGTTCTATCACAACAGGAAAACCAATCACATTCATTTCTCGGACACTCAGTAGAGCCGAGGGAGATTATGCTGCCAATGAGAATGAGATGCTAGCCATCATATGGGCCTTGAACTCCCTCAGAAACTTCCTATATGGACCGGCAAAAGTTATCATCTTCACCGACTATTAACCTCTAACACATGCGCTCAGCATTGTTTTTGCTTCTGAAAAGATGAAAAGTGCTGTTAGAAGATTACAATTATGAACTTAAATGTAAGCCTGCTAGAACTAACGTAGTAGCCAATGCACTATCCAGACCCTCTTTAGATACAAATTAACTCTATGACCCCAACAATTCACAGCGATGAAAGTTCATAGCATGGCCTAATTTCTAGTATTGATTCACCTACAAATGTTTTTAAAAATCACATCTTACTTCAGGAAGGCACACCTCATAGTCAAAAATTCAAAGTTATATTTCCCACTTAACACAGGCACACTGTTGTTGAATCCTTTTATGATGAACAAAAGTTAATCGAAATTTTAAAAACCCGTTTTAATCCTACAGTTGTAAATTGTATTAACATATAATGGGTATGATTCAGAACATTTCAAGGACACACCTAAATGCATATCGCATCCGTCTTTCACAAATTCAAGTTAATGACAAAAAGAAGAAGAACAAAATAATGTTATCATTCGTACACACAATCGAGCTGAAAGCAACAATTGAGAAAATAAGGTTTAGATATTGGAAAAATATTATTTTCCTGGTATGGCGGGAAAAATTAGAAACAGTAACCGAACTTTGCTCGATTTGCAAGAAGAGTAAATATGACCGCCACCCTAACAAAGTACAGATCCACCAATTCCAATATACATCTTGATATTTTTTCTACAGACGGAAAATTGGTCCTTCATTGACAAGTTTTCTAAATACGCCCTTATAAAAGTTATCAAATCGAAAGCTGTCGAAGACATAAAACAGCTATCACGAGAAATAATCTTTACTTATGGTGTACCAAGAATCGTTGTGTTTGATAATGAGAAATCATTTAATTCCGCCTCAATTAAGCTTATGCTAAAGTATGAATTAGGTATCTAAGTCTTCACGACACCCCCTTGCACAAGTACATCAACGGTTTCATTCGACACTTGCCGAAATCATGAGTTGTCTAAAATCTGAAATGATTTACCGATCCTTCAAGGAACTTCTAGACACCGCCGTTAATGCCTACAACTTTTCCGTACATTCAGTTACAAACAAGAAGCCCGTTGATATATTTTTGAGCCGATATATCGGAACAGATCCTGAACATATCAGAAGCCACAAACAAACTTAAATTAAAACAAGACACTGATTTGTCTTACCAAAATAAAAGTAAACCTTGCACTAAAAGATATTTACCCGGAGACACTATATACATAAATATCAATAAAAGTCTAGGTTCAAAATTATCATCAAGATATAGTAATGAAATCGCAAAAGAAGATAGGCCCACTACTGTAGTAATAGAATCAGAAAAAAATAGTACATAAATCAAATATAAAAAATTAAAAACAAATTCCACACTCCATTCCAATTTTATAACTCAACTGGTATTTAGCTGGAATTACTTAAGGTATACAAGTATATAGATATAATGAATAAAGATAACATACCATACGAAAACATAGAGCAAGCACTCAAATTCGAAGATGTAAAAGTTGCAATTAATTGAAATAAATTATTATTTATATTATTGATGTACCAAAAACAAAATCTGATTTATTATGTCTATAACTAAGCGGTATGCTAAGAGATAGCGTAACTTGTATTATTCCATTGGAACATGCATTGGAAAGCTACTGTCATTGTACGTCATTTCAGTATATGTCATTCATTTGAAGCGTAAACAACAATAATTTTTTTTCACTCAAATATGTCGAACTTTGTGCCTGAAAAAGTGTTTTTGCGGGGAGTTCTTCTTCATCACTTAAATGGAAGTTTATGATGAACATGCGCTAGCTGAGCGAACGTGCCAAAAGTGGTTTGCAAGATTTAAAAGTGGTGATTTTGGCTTGGAAGACGATGAACGTCCTGGGCCGCCAAAAAAGTTTGAAGATGAAGAACATTACTCTATGAAGATTGTTGCCAAACACAAGAAGAGCTCGCATAATCTTTGGGTTTCAATCAAGCAGCCATTTCAAAACGTTTAAAAGTATCTGGATATATTCAAAAGCAAGGAAATTGGGTTCCACATGAACTCAAGCCGAGAGACGTCGAAAGGCGGTTTTGCATGTCCGAAATGCTGCTGGAACGCCACAAAAGGAAGTCATTTTTGCATCGGATTATTACTGGTGATGAAAAATGGATCCATTACGACAACCCCAAGCGCAAAAAATCATATGTGAAACCCGGCCAACCACCCAAATCAACGGCAAAGCCGAATATCCATGGCGCGAAGGTAATGCTCTGTATTTGGAGGGATCAGATGGGTGTGTTGTATTATGAGCTGCTCAAACCGGGTGATACCATCAATGGACTACTCTACCGAACACAATTAATCCGTTTAAAGAGAGCAGTAGCCGAAAAACGCCCGGAATATGCGACCAAACTCGAGGCAATAATTTTCCATCATGACAACGTTAAGAACTATTTGGAAAACAGTGGATAGGAAGTCTTACCCCACCGGCCTTATAGCCCAGACCTTGCCCTCACTGAAAAGCGGTTCACATCAGAGCAGAATATCAAAAATTGGCTTGATTCATTCTTGGCTGCCAAGCCGGCGCAGTTCTTTTGGGATGGGACCCAAAAATTGCCAGAAAGATGGGAAAAAGTCATAGCTTCAGATGGGCAATACTTTGAATAATACTATTGTACATGTTTTTCTTAAATAAACGTTCAAATTTTGAAAAAAAAACCGCACGCATTAAAATATATACCCAATATATGAAAAATTAATGTTAATACCAATATAGTAAAAAGAAGTAATAATCTTGTCCACAAAATCACTCATAGAAATATTTTAAGAAAAAATAAAAACATATATGGAATAGTAAACGATTGTAAAATAATCGATAATTTGTCTCTATATAAAGTTTGAAATATTTTAGATTTAAGCCATGATAAATTGTATCACAATTTTGTATGAAAATAAAAACGCATCATGCAATGCAACGAATAGCCAGCATATCCCTCAGGTCGAAGAAGTAACATCAGGAGGGAGGAGTTAACGCAAAATAATATTAATATCAAATATCACACAAATTTATGTTCTGTGTGAAAAAATCCAAAATTACGTCTTGTTCAAAACAAAATATCGTTAGTGAACTTCAAGTCAAAGGATTTAAAATTGTTGACGCAGTAAACATTGGAAAGCGTGAAAAAAAGAAATTAGAAGGAAAGGAAGTAACTGTGAAACGTGGCCTTCCTCCTTTCATGCTAACATTTGAAAAAAAACAGAGAATATCTAAAAAATACACAACATAAAAGCAGTCCTCAATATAGTCATTAAAATTGAGCCTTTGCCTAAAATCATAAAATTAATTCTGCAGTACAAACGTTGCCAGGGATTTAACCACACGCCAGCGTATTACCAAAGAAAACCGCGTTGCGTCAAATGCACATGAACTCATCTCTCAAAAGATTGTGTTGTATGGTAAGCAGACAAACCACTGCGATCTGTGTTGTAACTGTAAAGGGAAACATATAGCTAATTTCCGAGAATTGAAGTAGCCATAGAGCTAAAAAACAGACGAGATGAGTTGCTCAAGGCGCAAAACGAAAAAAACAGAAACAAAAGAAAAACCAAATGTCTCTGTTATTAAAAACATTAAAGCGAAAATGTCTAAAGAAAGGCCGCCAATCGTTTCACGTAAACTATCGGACAATCTAACATATGCCGAAACCACAAAACTAAATTTTAAACGGGCCGATGAATCAGTAATTTTCCACTATACTCGCGAAACTTGAGGAACAAAACAAAGTAAATGAACTTATTTTCGAAAAGTTAGCAAAGATTGAAAATAGGATAGATAACAAACGAACTAACCTGAAAAAATAAAGAAAGAAAAACTAAAATTACTTACTTGGAACGCTTACGGCGTGTTAGACAAACTGATATTGACGTTTGTTTAATTTCCAAAACCCACATTGGTCGCGCGCAAAAATAAGGCGGATCCTCCGTATATATCAAAAAATAGAGCTCGAGCCTGTGCAACTTATTGCCGTACTCGTAAAACCCGAACGCAATTCTTTTACCATTTCAGTCATTTACTTCCCTCCGCGATCCAACGCCACGAAATACATATATTATCAAGAATATATTTATTTCGATTGGATCTGCTTTTATAATTGGCGGTGACTTTAGTGCTAAACAAACTTTTTGGGGCTCAAGATGTGTTTTTCAAAATGCTAAATTGGTATATGAAGCTGGTATGGAACACAACTGTGACTTCCATTCGAAGGGTAAGCCGACTTACTAGCCGACAGACACAATGGAAATACCCGATTTTGTCGTTTTTTTTTTTTTTTGTTTTTAAAGGAATTTAAACATTCTCCAGTCATACTGACAATGACGCTCAATTAAAAGCAAGAAGCACTTCGACTAACTGGAAGAAATACCAATTGGGAAGGATTCAAGAAAGAAACCGTGGAATTAAGCTTCTCAATAAGATCACGATTTGAACTTCAAATCGAAGTTGACTCTTTCGTGGAAATCGTGCTGCGTGGAACAACACACCTCATCAACGACAAAAAACGGCGAAAAATAGCACAAATTACCCGCGAGAGATAAAAGAAGTGGTAAAGGAAAAGAGGAAAGTACACAAGAAATGTCAAGGTACTCGAGCTCCGCAGGAAACACAAAAACTGTGTGGTAGATACGTATGTCGAAAACTTGGTGGCAGGAAAAGAAAAAAATTACTCGCTTTGGAAAGCATTTAAAGCCTTCAAAAGGCCCAAAATCTCAGCGCCACCAATTAAAATCGATAACAACGAATGGGCGAAGGAGGAGAAGGAGCTTTTACATACTATAAACAAGGCTTTTAGGATAGAATACGTTCCGTGCCAACAGAAAGTTGCAGAAGTAATTATTGTGCTTAAACCAGATAAACCTCCGATTGATTAAAAATCAATCTATAAAAATTTATAATAAAAATCGGTCTATACGATTTCTCTTCTTCCAATTCTGTAAAAAAATTTTGAGAGAATTCTGCTTAAACATTTCATGCCAATTATTGAAGACAAAAATCTTATCCCCAACCATCAGTTTGGCTTTCGGATTAACCATTAAACTATTGACCAGGTGCATAGAATTACCGACGTAATTGCAAAAAGCACTGGAAGAGAAAAATATTTACTCAAGCGTATTTCTTGACGTCTCACAAGCCTTTGATAAGGTTTGGCACGGCGGTTTAAAGTTAAAATTACGGCAAATTTTGCCATCGAAACCTTGCAATATGGTATATTGACTAAGAATTTTGAAAATAGAATTTTTCGTGTTAGATACGGAAATGACGTATCGCAGTTTAAAGATACATTTGCCGGAGTACCGCAGGTAAATGTGCTCGGTCCACTCCTGTATCTTTTATTTACAAGAGATATACAACAAGTCAAGTTGACTGTTGCCAACTTTGACGACGACTGCCATTTTAGCTCTCGGAAAAACAATCGAAGAATCAACGGCGAAACTGCAAAGCGCTCTTAATAAAGTATATGACTAAACAAAGATCTGGCGAATCGCTCTCAACGAGACCAAATCTGTGAAAGTAAACTTTACTTACAGAAAAATAAGTCACCTGCACATCCACATAAACTTGGTTTGTATTCCATTTGCTAACGAGGCTAAATATATTGGCATGACACTTGATGCAAATCTTAAATGGAAGACGCACGTGAAAAAGAAACGTAAAGAACTAGAAAATAAATATAGAAAAATGTACTGGCTACTTGGTAAATATTTCAACTCTCAAGTTGTACCAAGATAGCAGATATTAGTTTTTTACAAACTTTTGAAAATAAATGGCTAAGAGAAATTGTACATGCACCGTGGTTTATAAGAAATAATGACCTACATCGTGACCTTGGAGTTGCTTCTGTCGACGGTGAAGCAAGAAACTTTGCAAGAAAACATAAGATCCGGTTAAACGATCATATTAATAATACAGTCCTAAAAATTATGGACGAATAAAATTTATTGTGCTGCTTCAAAGAAAAAAACGTCTGGACCTGGCACGATAAATTAAAACCGCTTTAAAAAAGCGGATCATGTAGAATCTTTCAATGGAAAGTCATCTACCAAACGAGCTTATATTGTGATGAAAAAAGTGCTTGATAAGTTTTGCTTAAACATGATAATCGAAGAAAGGTGTTTTTAATCAGTGAGAATCTTATACTACTTTTAGCAGGCGCTTGCGATCCTCATAGTGTCTGATAAAAGATTTTAACCTGCCCTCGTCGGGGAAAAAAAAACCATTTTATGTAGGGCTGTCTTTGTAAATTTACCTTTTAGGTAGGTAGGTAGGAATGTAAGTGAAAGTGGCGGTTATAAAAGACCAACCCATATGAATCTATGATCCTCTTACTAATGGATCCAATTTTAGCTTATGATTAAGCGCAGTAGACTCTTAACATCTATATTTTTTAGATCGATTATGTCACTGTAGAAGAAAGCTCCTAAATGGACTTCTCTTCTCTGGAAGAGAGCTCGACATACACAGGCAAGGTAAAGGATTATCTCCTATTCCTCCTTGTCCCTCAAGTTCTACAGAAATACATAGTTTGTAAAGGCGCAAAGTCTTCTTGCTTGCTTGCCTATAAGGTAGTGCCCAGTGATGACACCTATGATGCTACAGAGATGTTTCCTGCTTAGAAGGATCAGACTCTTAAAGCAATTCAGATCAAGATTGAGCCAGATTTGTTTGGTCGCTAGACATGTTGGTCCAACAGTCTACATAAGGTCTGTTCATTTCTTACTACCCTCTTCCCGGTAGAATAAGTAGAGTGGTTCCAATTTTAGCGAGGTTGTCGGCCCTACAATTCCCTGGAATGTTTCTGTGGCTCGGTACCAAACAAAGGTGAGTATTGAACTGCTCTGCCATATCCATAAGAGAGGATCGGCATTCAAGGGCGGTTTTAGAATTCAATGAGATTGAGTCCAAGGACTTAATAACGGCCTTGACTATCCGAAAAAATGCGGATATACTTTACAGATGTATTGTTTTTCTTCAGCCAGGACAGAGCTTCTTTAATCGCCAAATTTTCGTCAGCGCTTAATCTAATCCTCGAAACATTTTTTATATTCGGTTTTCGGTATGTCCATCAGTGCTTCCTGCAATTTTTCCATTACTTCCTCTCGGCTGCTGAAACGCGTTCCCCGTAGTGGTTTTTTAACTCGATTGAACAGAAAGAAGTCACAGGGAGCCAAATCAGGTGAGTTCGGTGGCTGTTGGATGGTATTTGTTGCATTTTTGTCAAAAAATTACGAATAATGATGGCACTGTGCAACGGTGTGTTATCATGGTGCCTACAATTCTGGTCTCTTTCGGCGAATTGCTTCACGCAAACGTCTTATAACGCCCAAGTAATACTCTTTGTTAACTGTCTGGCCTTCTGGCAAAAATTTATGATGCACTACACCGTTGTAATCCTATAGATGAGTATCGGTCTTATGACTGAGATGTATTATTCGAGGATTATTCGAGGTTGAAGGCCAAATTTGTTCCCAATGCCTTTTTTGCAAGAGAATAAAGCTACCGTAGCTTCCTTGAATTTTTCTTGAATGTTAGGTTTTCAGTTTAGTTTCCTATCAAAAATGAGACCCAGATATTTTGCTGTATCCGAAAACACCAAACTGCTACCGTTTATTGACGGAGGGTCTATAATTGGAATTTTTAATTTCTTGGAAAAGAGGACAAGATCAGTTTTATGGGGGTTTACTCCCAATCCAAAGCCATCTGGCCAACGGGTTAATCTGTTAAGATTTAGCTGAAGGAGTTTTGTATGGTATTAAGATGCTTATCTGAGATGGCTATAGCAACATCATCGGCATGGGCAATCACCCTGCTTCCAGGTATATCAGTAGTTCATTAACTACTAAGCTTCAGAGAAGAGAGGAGCTATAATAATTTTTTATCAGAAGTCCCATATCCTGCTATTTAGCTTAAGGCTGATCAACTCCCCAAGTAAGTCATCTACCTGCCGATGTGACAGCGCAGGTGTGGTTTGTCAGCGAATTCAGATCCGTTTTCATGAACTTTCCTTTACAGTAGGCATGTTGAGCCGTTGAGAAAAGTCTTGGATTAATTTAAGCTCGTATATGGATATGAATCAGTCGGTCTAGAGTTTCAGAAGGAAAGATGATAGACTTATAGATTTGAGGTTCTTTGGAACAACATGAAAGCATTTTCAGACCTTGGGAATGAAAACTACATTGATTTATCTCCATGACAACGGAATGTGGATCAGTTCCACACAGCACCTCATGATATTCTCCAGCGTGGACAGAATAAGATCTGAGGACCTTTGTAGGTCGGCAGGTATTATACCGTCCGGACCAGCAGACTGGTATGGCTTGAATCTATGCAGCACCTAAAACAGTTTATCTCTTGTAATCAGACCATGAAATTTGGTCAAGATTGCAGTAGTCCTGTTTGGGTTTGGCTACAGTCGTGCCAGTTTGCTTCCTTTGAAAACTTTTGGGTATGTAATTTAATTCGTGCGGTTTTTCTTCAAAATTTGAACGTTTATTTAAGAAAACAAAATATTGCCCATCTGAAACTATGACTTTTTCCCATCTTTCTGGCAGTTTGTAGATCCCATCCCAAAAGAACTGCGCCGGCTTGGCAGCCAAGAATGAATCAAGCCAATTTTTGATATTCTGCTCTGATGTGAACCGTATTTCAGTGAGGGCGTTCTGCATCGACCGGAACAAATGGTAGTTAGAAGGGAAAAGGTCTGGGCTATAAGGCGGATGGGGTAAGACTTCGCATCCACTGTTTTCCAAATAGTTCTTAACCGAAATAGCAACGTAAGGCCGAGCGTTGTCATGATGGAAAATTATTGCCTCGTGTCTGGTCTCATATTCCGGGCATTTTTTGGCTACTGCTCTCTTCAAACGGACTAATTGTGTTCGGTAGTGTTGTCCATTGATGGTTTTAGCAGCTCATAATACAGCACACCCATCTGATCCCACCAAATACAGAGCATTACCTTCGCGTCATAGATATTCGGCTTTGCCGTTGATTTGGCTGGTTGGCCGGGTTTCACATATGATTTTTTGCGCTTAGAGTTGTCGTAATGGATCCATTTTTCATCACCAGTAACAATCCGATGCAAAAATGACTTCCTTTTGTGGCGTTCCAGCAGCATTTCGGACATGCAAAACCGCCTTTCGACGTCTCTCGGCTTGAGTTCATGTAGAACCCAATTTCCTTGCTTTTAAATATATCCAGATACTTTTAAACGTTTTGAAATGGCTGACTGAGTGACACCCAAAGATTCTGCGAGCTCTTCTTGTGTTTGGCAACAATCTTCATAGAGTAATGCTTCCAATTCTTCATCTTCAAACTTTTTTGGCCGCTCAGGACGTTCATCGTTTTCCAAGCCAAAATCACCACTTTTAAATCGTGCAAACCACTTTTGGCACGTTCGCTCAGCTAGCGCATATTCACCATAAACTTCCACCAAAATACGATGACTTTCGGCAGCAGTTTTCTTCATGAAAAAGAACTCCCCGCAAAAACACTTTTTCAGGCACAAATTTGACATATTTGAGGGAAAAAGAAATTATTGTTGTTTACGATTCAAATGAATGACATATACTGAAATGACGTACAATGAGAGTAGCTTTCCAACGCATGTTCCAATGGAATAATAACAATGGAAAACTGCAAGTTACGCCATCTCTTAGCAAACCGCACGAATTAAGTTATAGACCCAATATATTTCCATTGTCCCAGACAATGTAGTGAAGAAAACCTCGTGAGAAGTTCACTATGTTCAAAGGTGGTAAAGTGGGGGCAGAGCTGAAAAATATTTGTTAACGGGTACCCAGATGCGATCAATTTATTCTTAGTCCTTGAAATCTTTGAAACTTTTAGTTCGAGGTCCGTAGACTGAATGTCAAATGAAGGATGTATTTGTTCCTCAAACGATTGCAGAAAATCCGGTCCTTGGTACCATTCTTTATGATTGCTCAAATCCTTAGGTAAAAGTCCTCTTGAAGCCGTGTCCGCCGGAATGTCCTTAGATAGGACGTAATTCCAACATTTAGGATCTGTGAGCTCCTGGATTTCAGCTACCCTGTTAGCAACAAACGTAGTTCTTTTGTATGGAACTGAGGCTGATTTGCGAGTTACACCAAGCAAATATTTTGACATTTCTGAGCTCCATAATCTCCTTGGTGTGGACGAGCAAGTGTGCTAGCAACAGAGCTCCACCTAGCTCCAAATGTGTCAGCGATATTGTTTTTAGGGGTGCAACTCGCGTTTTGGATGCAAGAATACTTGTTTGTGATCCATTTCCAGTGATAACTCAAAGATAAATATCTGCAGCATATGCCTTTTCGGAGGCATAACAGAATCCATGGATTTCGAGGTCTGATTCCTTCGTCATATTAATCCAGCAAGGAATCCCTATATCATTAAGGGCGGTTAGCTCCTCTTTAAGTCTATGCCATGTTGAGATGATTGAAGTTGGAAGTTCGCTGTCCCATGTTTAATGTTCCTTCCAGATCTCTTGCATCAAAATTTTACTTATGACCACGCAAGGAGAGATCCATCCCATTGGATCGTACAGCCGAGCGATGTCCGTAAAAATTGTTCGTTTCGTTGTCGTCTTTTCATCTGATGAATTTACTCTGAAAGAGAAACTATCCTTCCCAGGATGCCACTGGATCCTTAAAGTCTTTATTGCGTTGTCTTCATCAAATGCCAGCTGTAGTTGTACCTCTCTATCTTCAGCTGGAATTGCTTCTAATAACTCTTCACTGTTGCTGGCCCATTTTCGCAATGGGAATTCTCCAAGCCTCAACATTGTTATGAGCTAGCGTTATAACTCTAAGGCTTCCTCTTGAGAGTCAGCTCTATGAATCACATCGTCAACGTAAAAGTGTTTTTTAGTAATGTCTGATGCAATAGGGTAGTCTGCTCGCTCATCTGCAGCAAGTTGTTGGAGTGTGCGAACTGCCAAATATGTTGCAGCTGCGGTGCCAAATGTTACTGTGCTGAAGCGATATGTTTTTACTTCCTCTCCTTCCGCATTTCTCCACAAAACTAGTTGGTATACAGAGTCTTCAAATGGAACCCAGATCTGCCTATACATTGTGTTGATGTCCGCTACAAACCCTATCTTATGTTTCCTAAAGCGGACGATGTGATCAAAGATGTCGTCTTGTAGTCGTGGTCCAACAAATAGATGATCGTTCAGTGATGTGCCGTCGGATGTCTTACATGATGCTTCGAATACGATACGTAGTTTTGTGGTGGGGCTAGATTCTTTCCTCACTGCATGGTGGGGAACAAAATAATGCGCGTTAACGACGTGATTTCTACTAGAGTCATGTGTCCTAGCAGTTTATAGCCGTCAACAACGCTTTTGTACTCTTTGTAGAGTCTACATTTTTTTTCTAATTGAAGATACCTAACAAGAGCGGATTTGAATGACAAGCCTAATGTAGGACGTAACCCTTCCTTGAATGGTAGATGAACTATATATTTACCATCTAGCTGACGCTGGTGTGTTCTACATAAATGCATTTCACGCTGTTTTTCTTCCTCCGAGAAAATTTTCCTTGTAGGTACCTATTCAAGTTGCCAAAACTTATGCATCATGGATTCCAAGTCGGACGTTTCCGTCATGATGTGCATATAAGTCACCGTTTTTTAGGTAGGACCAACGCATTAAGCTGGAATGTGAAATTGTCGTTGACGTTCGACCGGATGGTGAGCGAAACCTTAGATCTGGAAACGCCATTGTTAGTTTCCCCAACGCCCATTATGTTGGCATAGTTCGTTGTCCTTTACAATCTCGATTCCAAAATGAATGACGCCTCCGATCTTGGATCAATTAAAGCAAGAAGTTGGAAATCGCTGGAATAAGTGTATCAAACTAAAAGAAGACTATATTGAATACAATAAAAATAACATTTAAAAAGAATTTTTTTTCATTCCCAAGGAGGTTAATTTTCACCCCACGGTCTGATTTGAAATTTGCCCGGTAGACATAGGTATTGAACTGAATATCTGATTTGCCCTGAGGGTTTAAAAGTCTAGTGCCATGTTTTTGATTATTTGTCTTCCTATTTGAGCTGACCCTGGTCCATTTGATTAGTCGGCCTGTAAAATTTGTCGCCTGCGGTTATGGGTTATCTGTGAAGATTGAGAAGTACTTGAGCTACAATATTGTTTGCTCGTTCTGAAGTCTCTATCTATATTTCCTTCATCATATCCTGTGTAAGTATACAGAACTTAGTTAATTTTATTAACGTCGTAAATATTTTTAATTTCCCTGGATAAGTTCTCTATCGCTAATTGTTTAATTCTATTTACTATTATTTTATAAAACATGTTCTTAACTTCTGTTTGATTGTTTTTTTATGTTACAAACAAGTTTACACTCTGAATTAGTTCTTCTATTTTTACATTAAGGTCTGCTATAGAACTAGCTTTGAGATACGTTTTTTTTCCTTGTGATGTCTTTGTAGTTGATTGGGTCCTGAAAGTGCTGCTTAAGGAGTTCCCTGGCTTGATCCCAGGTTGTTAGATGGTTGTGGAGTAGTAGTTCCTTTGCTGGCCCTATAACTTTGGTGTTATAGATCGCCTGCTAAAGCTCCTGCTTTTCTGCCTCATTCACTGCACTGATCGACTACGTTTATGAATTGTGTTAACGCCGCACTATCACTATTTGACTTGCGGATATAAGAAACAAAAAAATTCGCACCGTGCGACTTTGTTCTTGGTTCCACATTGCTAAAGTTTCAAAAGCTTGTATGTATTAACCGATCTAAATTTTGTTGTTCCATTTCTAGAACTTTTTTAATTCTTAATTTGTTTTGAAGATATTTCACTGAGAGGTGGTTTATTAAATCTTGTTATTGTTGTTTTTTTTCGTGATAATTTGTGATCAGGTTCTATCTGTAGAATGGGTCCGACGTTGAACTTTCACTGATTTGTAGTTAAATTGTTGACTCGGTACTCGTTGATTTCACTTGTTGTATTACTGTCACTTATATTTCCACACGCGACTTATTGGTCCGTTGCCAAATGGATCCATCAAATATAGTAGAGATCCTACCGACTGCGCTTCTTACAAAAGACGTTCCAAACCGATGCAAAAAAAAAAAAAAAACTAACTTTATTTCCAAAACAAGAATACACTACTCGTTTACACTTCAGCTTAATAACTAACTGAATGGAATTCATTCACTACCTTATATCTATTGACCACTTTTCACTCTCAGCTTACCAGGTCACCGTGTGACCGCGGGAGCTGTTTACTCAGCGTTTTCGGTTGCGCGTGTAGCCGTAATTTAAGACATCCTGTGAGTGATATGCACTGCCCCGGAAAATAAAAGGAAACTCAAAAATGAAAGAAATGCGAAAACGACGAAATTCATCGAAATACATTAAAACAACAGACTGCAAATGGATCAAATAAGCAGTAACAATAATTTCGCGTTCTTTGTGTTTGTATCGCTCCATTGCTTATTGTAAACTAATTTTCTTTCTCTCTACAACATAAAGGTCAAAGCACAATAATATTTGCAAAAGTTATGGCAGATTAAAATTATCATATAACAGACATATTTGCAGTCAACATAATTGACCAAGTGAATCGGTTCTTCTCTAGAAAATTAAAAAAATTCTTACTTATTTAAAAAAAAGGAAAGGAATTTAATATTCATGTGGGTATGAATACACTTATAATGCCTCAGCAAGCGTTAAGTTTTTCAGAAAGTGGAATAGAGAGGGAAAGAAAGATGTTTAGGCCCAGTAGTTATTTTCCTCTATGGGTGGCATCCAACATTTAATGGGGAGACTAAATTCTTAGTGGAAGTTGGCTTGTTGTTCATTTCTAATCAACTACTCATCTTACTTAATTTTTGTTTGCTGGAAAAATACATGTCTTTAGTCCGAGGCTGGGATTCGAACACCGAACCTTCCGACTTCGAAGCCAGTTCACTACCACTGGAATCACGGCCACCCACTACATTTACTCGACTCCAAGCCACTATGAAGAATGCACAGATTACGCACAAATGAAAATATCAGTGCCGTTGAGGAAGATTCTAACTCATCGAATATTCATCCTACGTAAGAACTTCACCTGTATCCATCGACTTTGTGCAAGAAAAGAAGCCATTCGATAATCGGTTGCGTCGACACTGCACTGATTGTGTGCTTTAGTATTGAAAGTCGATCCACTTTTTTACCGTCAAATTTTGATCAATGATGAGATTCACTTCTGTCTCAGGGGTTAATAAGCGAAGCTATAGAAACTGGAGCGAGGAAAATCTTGAGTGATTCGCCAGCTACCGATGATACACGCCATATTGCCGGCAAAACCCTCGAGCCATTGAAAGAAGTGTTCGATGACAACATTACCTCCAGAAATGGGCCTAAGATAGGGTGCTGTAGGGGTATAAGCCGTGGTTCTAGGTAGACAACAACGATATTCAGGCTTTTCCACAGCTTTCAAAAACACTTATTTTATATGTAAATTGGACAAGATGGTGTTGCTTTCCAGCAGCAGCAGGAGTTTTTATATTGCGCTCTGCCGATAAACGTTCCTCTTCATAAATATTTCCAAGTCAGTAAGCTATGGTTAGTGTCATCGGTGAAGAAGGTTGCGTTCGGCTTATACTATTTTTTGGTTACAGCTGTTTTGCATGCTGTACGGAAAAACTTGCAGAAAAACTCTTAAAATGTTCAAAACGGCCTATAAGGCTAATGCTATTGGGACATTGGAGTGACTTTAAGTTCAGTTCAGTGAATTTAAACGGAAGATTAAGGAATGAAAAGAGTGGCTGCCAAAGCCGGACCGCGACTCTTGACTGCTGACAATTCAAATACACTTTCAAACTTTCAAGTGGAAAGACATCGAAGAAGGCGAATTTGCAAATTAGGGTTTCCAAAGCCATAATTGTTATGCATTTTCAAAAAAACCTTTTGCTTCCACCCTTTGCATTTTTCTATACACATCTATCGTCTGCGAAACAAAGAAAAATAATAACAAAATCTTAAAAATAACCATTTTACTTCAATTAACGTCGCATTTTCGGTTATGTGTATTTAATTGATACCACCTTGGAAAAAACGTTCCCGGTGGCGTCTCCGTGTGGCACTCCCATTGTTCCGATTTGAGTTTTTACGTTGGTATATCTGTTGTTGATATTCCCTTTAAATCTTATCGACGTAGCTTGACATTTGCAGAAGTTATGTAGCCAAGAGTACATCTATCTGTGGTCGTGGCAATGGCAGACCATCAGCATCGAAAACTGACGAAAACATTGATAGAGTAAAAGAAATGTTGATCAATAACCGCAAATGAACCATCAGAGAGATAGTGGAAGACTTGAACATTGCCTATGGATCCGTCCAAGACATTTTCGTTAATGATTTGGGTTTCCGTCGTATTGCAGCAAAGTTGGTGCCAAAAGACCTAAATTTCATGTAAAAAAGAGACCGTGTTGACGTCGCAAAACAGATGATTTGCGAGGCTGAATCCAATCCCACATTCATCAAAAAGATCATTACTGAAGACGAGATGTGGGTTTATGAGTACGACACGCAATCCAGACAACAGGCAAGTGAATGACGTTCACCAAATGAGCCGAGACCAAAAAAACCACGTCTTTTTCAGTCAAAACAGAAGGCAATGTTCACGGCTTTCATGGATTACAACGGTGTAGTGCATCATAAATTTTTGCCAGAAGGCCAGATAGTTAACAAATAGTATTACTTGGGCGTTATGAGACGTTTGCATGAAGCAATTCCCCGAAAGAGACCAGAATTGTGGGCAGAAAACTCGTGGATTTTGCACCATGATAACACACCGTCGCACAGTGCCATCATTGTTCGTAATTTTTTGACAAAAATGCAACAAAACAATCCAACAGCCACCGAATTCACCTAATTTGGCTCCCTGTGACTTTTTTCTGCTCAATCGAGTTAAAAAACCACTACGGAGCAGCCGAGAGAAGTAATGGAAAAATCGCCGGAAGCATTGATGGGCATACCGAAAATCGATTATAATAAATGTTTGGATTTGGATTGGATCAAGCGCTAGCATAAGTATGTTGCAGTCGATGGGGAAAACTTTAAAGGGGACAATATAGATTTAGATGAATAAACCTGTATTTTCTGAATAACTGAAGTTTTCTGAACTTTTTAACCAAGGTGGTATTTGAAAACTCAAAAATGTTTCCATAAGAAATATTTCACTTTTGGGACCGAAGATTACCATCCACTCAGGTAAACGTTTTATTATAGTTAGACATATTCCTTTTTGCGAAAATATTTTTGGCCTTTTAGCAGTAAAATCATGATGAGGAAATGTCGTCGTTACTATCAAAATATCATACCATCAAATTTACAACCACTGATTCCTTTTTTAATTTTTTCTTGAAGGTGCAACTGGTCAGTTAACTTAAGCATTCTCATCGTCAGGAGTGCATATGACAATAACAATGGAGAAATCCTATTATCATTCCAGTCACTGATTTCGTCTAAAATTGCATACAAAGTTTTAAGCTATTGTAAATAATTTAAGTTTCCAAAAAAAAAAAAAAAAAAACACTTAATGTATGTATACTATATATGCCAGCATATTATACATACACGTATTGCTATTACAATACTGAACACATATTGTACTATTTCAAATAAAAAATTAGTTTACTTACACAGTAGCAATATAGTTCTTTTTTTTTTTCCTTTTTAACAAATTGTGACCGTAGCTTTTTTTAATATACAAAACTATATTCTGAAAATCCAAAATTTACGTTATTTGGGAAACTGATTATTTGCTGATTTCCCGCATGGAATGTTTGTTTGTAAAAGTATCTAAGTATATATTTTAAATGTAGTGGCGGTTGTCAAAATTGCTTAGTTTCATTTATCATACGTTAGAATAGTGTTTCGGAGTCTTTCTGCTTTCGTCTTCAAAACACCTAAATACCTTCTCATCTTTAATCAGTTATGAAGTCTCTCAGAAGTAATGGAAATTTAAACTTCCAGGATAATATGATATTATAAAAAGAGCTAACGTTTTATTATAGCTGTACATTCCCAGAGACTAATCGTAGTACCTACTTCCGTAACAATTGGATTTCTTTGACTCAGTTTCCCACAAAAGTTTACTCGAAAAAGCGTTGTGGTTGTATCGCGTTCAGTTGTATCACCATACACCCACGACTTCATTTACATTGGTTCTAAGAAAGTGTTGGCCTTTACTACGCACCCATTATGTTGTATAATATGGCAATCTTCTGAAGTCATTTTTAATATAGTGTCCTGTCCTAAAACAAGAACATGATGTAAGAGATTTTTCGATTTTTGTCATCAATCTGCCACTTCAAGAAATTCTATAATTTTTGTCTCTTATTTTATGTTATACTATTCCTCCGTGTTTTTCAAATAATCAAATCATCGATATTATTTCCACTCAGATGGTTTTATTTTTGTGGTCAGATAGTGCTTGTGCTTCGTTTTCTATATAGTATGTACGAGTATTCGGATTTCTAAGACTTTGCCCTTAAAAGGAAATATGACTTGACGACGTCCATCAGCTAACCTTATGATGTGGGAAAGAAAATGTTCCTCCTAAGTAATTTCTTTCAGAATTAAGCGACGCTTACTATATTTTGATAAATCTGCGCACGAGGTTATCCCTTTTATGAAAACGAGTTTGATAAAACTTGGATGCGTTTGTACCTCTCCCGAAAATTAACCAGCTTGACTTTGTTTTAGCAGTAACAACAAACAAAAAACACAACAAAATAAAAATAAAAAATAAGCATCTGCCAACATTGTAACTTTGAGAAAACTTCAGGTCTGTGATATCGAACCTCAAGTTGCATGTAGTATTAGATTTTCAACCTACTAGCTGAAATGCCGACTTATGTATTATTTGATAAGTCTCTGACCCTGAAACCAGAAGAACTCTCATTCCACCGGGACAATCTTTTGAGCCATGGGTGCAAGGTTAACAATTACGAACAATAAATAGCCATTCTGACAACGATCTTCGATACTCATTTTTAAGGATCGATCCCATTTTCTAATAGCATGTTATATTTTATTACAAATTTGGATCTTGCACCTAAAAAATAACATTTAGTATTAACATATTCACAGACATCATCTCCAAATATCATTTTTCCCAGCTTAAAATTCCCTGGAAAAATTCCCTACACAACAAGGGAATTGCTTATTTTAAGCTTCCTATCCATTGACTGCTCTTGCAACATTAAGGGGCTAGTTAAATTAGAGGCCAATTGATACAAATACCGTAAGTACGTTTTTATAGGTACTCGTATTTATTGAATGTATGTAATAAAATTCCATCAAGTTGAGATTCCGTTTGCAGGTCGAGGTTCAGCTGTCAAACATTAAAGCCCAAAAATCTTCTTTAAGTTTGATGGTAGCTTGTATAGAGTTTTCTAATAACGACTTGACAACTTTTTTTTAAATAAACGGCAAACCATTTGAGATATTTCAAAAACTTTATTATTGGCTTGATATACAATCAAAACATTTATGAATGGAACTCGACTTCGCTCATATGGCTACCGCGGGGACGTTTGCAGCGGTCGATTCGTTGTCGAAACGGACGATATTTCGCGTTCAATGTTGACTCTGAGCTCTTCCAAAGTCGTCGGCGTGTTGGCATAAACCAATGACTTAACGTAGCCCCACAAAAAATAGTCAAGCGGCGTTAAATCGCACGAAAGAGGAGGCCAATCGACTGGCCCATGTCTTGAGTTAACACGCTCACCATACTAACTCTTCAATAAATCGATTGTAGCGTGTGCTGTGTGGCTTGTGGCACCATCCTGTTGAAACCACATGTCGTCCAAGTCCATATCTTCCAATTCGGGCCAAAAATAATAGGTGATCATGGCGCGATAACGCTGACCACAACAGCGCACCAAACAGTTATTTTTTGTGGATGAAGTGGTAATTCAAAACGCATATTTTGCTTATTGACGAACCCATTGAGCCTAATATGAGCTTCGTCACTGAAGATGATTTTGCGATGAAATTCATCATCTTGGTACATCTTCTCTAAAACACAATTGGAGAACGTACGTCGCTTCAAATGGTCCATCAGCTTCAATTCTTGAGTCAGCTTGATCTTGTATGTGTGTAAGCCAAGATCCTTACGCAAAATACGCCATAATGTGGTCTGAGCGATGCCCAATTCTTGAAAACGCCGTGGAATTGACTGATTTGAATCGTTTGCTACGGACTGAACGGAGCGATATTTTCGACACTTCGATCAACCCATTATCTTACTGACACGGCAACATCACACAACGAATATGTAGACTGAAATTTTTGCACTAAACTTATTATTTGTCTACTAGGGCGAGAATTACGACCGAAAATTGGAGTTAACGCTTTTAAAGTTGCAGTCACCGACTCCGAATATCTGTAGAAATTCTTTTATATTTTGCAGACGTTGCTCGTTAATGTACTTTACCATCATGAAAATGTTGAGTTTGCTGAATAAATTGACAGTGACAGTTTGATGATTAGTAAAAGAGTGCGTTCAGAAATTAAATTCAAAGTCGTCAAGTCCCTATTGGAAAACCCTTTATTATGTGAATTATGTGATGTACCATAAAGGTGTAATATCCTCTCCATCCAGATCAATTATTTTTTACACATTTATATATGCAGGTATATTCAACGGTAGCGAATTAGTTTTTAAGTGTGTTCTCGTCCTGTGCTAACAGACTTACAAACTTATTTTTGTACGAAATAAAAGAAGTTGTTAAATTATACGGCTTCTTAAGCTTTTCGAATCTTAATTAGATACTAGGAAACATCGTCTTAGTACCCACACAAAGGCTCTACAAATACTGAGCGTACTTAACATGATCCCTGAACAACTCGAACTTGTTAATCATTGGGAGTCTACGGAGAAAAATAAATGAAGATCCTTGAAAATATTAACTTCAGTAATATAAGGGGAAGGATTTAACTTAAAGTTGTTAAAATTTTGTCAAGGTATTCTCAAGCCAAAAATACACAGTTACTGAAAAAATACACGTCACCTACTCACTCTCCCCGATTGAAGAATATGACCTAACATATGACAGGTAAAAGAAAATGAGAGCCGATACAATAAGGCTAAAACATAAGACGCAACCTGTTATCATATAACGAAAAATTACTCTGCCCGTTTTTAATTTGTCGTTCGCAACGTCTTGCTAATTTCTTCGGTGTTGGTGGTGCAACAAATCTCCATAACTAAATCACCTTTCGCATTTTTTCGCAACCGTTGACAATCGATCAACGCATTAGCCAAAATCTTCCTATCCTTATAAGTAGGAGTTAATAGAGATCTTCCGGTTCACGATCTAATCACTTGATGGTTAATATTTTGGCGCCCATCGTAATTTAAGTAAAAATCCATGTTAATATGAATAATTTTCACATGTAATAGTTATGTAAAAGACCCAGTGCACTATAGTGACTTTATAAACTGAAAATAATAAAATATTGATAAATATTGAAGACAAGAAAATCGGAAAATCAACCCTGGAGACCTGGAAAAATTTAAAGACAATACCCAAGAGGAAAATATAGCTGCAGATCGGCAAGAAAATAACGTGGGATATACATAAGTATAGTATCTCCCACCCAGGTTAAATAAAAAATTGTAAATCAATTACGTAGGAAAAATGCAAATTCGACATAACTTAGATCTGCATGCTGGATAAAATTTAAATACAAAATTTTCATTGGAAGAGATATTCCATATTCGCAAACCCAAGAGATTTACATAAATCTATGATCCACACGTGTAAAATTTAGTTGTAGTCTGTCATAGTCATTCTGCGATTTCATTTTTGGTCAGTGGTAAAAATTATCTAAAATCCACAAATGAGAACAACTAAGATCCACTGATTTGCCATTATAGCCACCACATAACAGCATTTTTTGAAGTTCCGTTTGCGGTCCTGTAGGGTCCATAATCCACAATCCACAAATCACGATCGCACGAGTTACAAATGCAAAAACAGCCGCACCGCATCAGCAACAACAAGAACTACATAAAACTGATATGTCAATACTTTTCACCATACGCCAAAAATAAATTGCAAAGTATTCAATGTCAATGCACAAGTGATTTGAGTAAATTCAGGAATCAGCGTTTGCTATACATCCGCTCCCACGATCACCTTTGCAAAATAGAGCTAACGTTAAAAATTTGTAAAATTAGATTAAGTTAGTTCGAAGCAGTTTCTCAATAAAATAAGTTGTTAAAATTTAACCGTTGTGTTTTTTATATTTAAATTGTTATAGACTTATAATTCACGCTTTCGATGCTACATCTCTGAGGTCTTTTAGCGATGTTCTAAAGGACGAAAACACGATCGGTGACCAATAGGAGCGACGCCGACGGATTTATCTCAACAGACTTGTGACAGCTCGTCAAGTTGAAGCATTTGAGCAATTACTTAACCATCATGCGGGAAAACCCCGGACCGCCTCTCATCACCAGCGACGCAGGCTGGTACCAGGGCCACGTCAAGCTGATCGCTTGCACTGACCAGAGATCCTTGGATCTCTTTAAAAAAAATATAGGTGGTCAAGGAATGGTCTGGCCAGGTGCTAGGCTCGAGGTCGTGGAAAAGGAGGATATCCCTAACAGACCTAGAACCTAGAAGACATTCTGGAGATCATTAGGCTCAGTAACGCAACTCTTCCGACTCATGGCTGAAAGGTCACGAAACTAGAGGAACTAAGGGGCCCTTACAGATCCGCGCTTATTGTGATCAATAAGGAATCCCTTAACCATCTAACGCAGACCAAAAGCATGATTCGGTTTGGCTTCGAGTCTATGTATCTACTTAAGGGTCTATAAGAAGGATAGGCTTAATGCTGATAAGCAACCGGCTCCTTTTTTAGCAGATAGTACAAACCTAGCCTCGGACATTGGAGCGACGATATCCTTCCCTAAGTTGGATACCAACGACTCCAACCAGTTCGGGGCGACTAACAAGACCTCGGCATTTATCTCTGGTTATACGCTGGAGATGAATACTGACGACAAAAAAGAGTTCCTTTACGATCAGACTTAGATGATGAGTTTTTGGGCTCGTCTTCAGGATCAGAGGACTCTTGCAGTACTGTGGTAGGGATCTCTTTGGAGGATTGCAGCAATGACGCTACGACTTCTCCAAATTAAAATCCACCACTCAAAAAAGGCCTCGGCCGCACTCATTCTGCGTCTATCCAAAGGCACATCATCCTAATCTAAGAACCATGGATTGCTGAAGGCGTGATTCGTGGACTAAGGACACCCCTACATGTTCCGCTATATTCTCAAGAAAAATATAATATCAGAACTCGTATATTAGTGAAACGTGGCTTAAATTAATTTCTACTTCCTAACCTCAGCGAACCCGCCTTAACCGTTGTCAGACTAGAAACGGCCAAAGACAACTTCTGGATAGCATCGGCGTATCTGGGTCACGACAAAATGGACCCTCTCCCTGGTGAAAAACTGGAAAGGGTGGTAATGGAAGCAGGAAGACACAAAACTGACATTATCATAGGATGCGATGCCAACGCGCATTACACAATATGGGGCAGCACCAATACCAACGATAGAGTCACTTTTTGAATACATTATTAGTACATACTCACTGTATGTTACATCGTTTATGAGCCAACATTCATTACAAGAAACCGACAAGAAGTGCTTGACATCACGCTTGTCTTCGAACGCATTGATCATTTTATAACGAACTGGATGGTATCGTCTGAACACTCCTTTTCAGATCACATATGCATCCAATTCAATTTAATGAATGCTCCCAACCGTTAAACAGCATTTCGTAGCTATCGGAAAACTGACTGGCTCAGATATAGGGAAAAAGTTTTAAAAAGTATCTCTTCCTATGTTTGAAGTTCCCCGGAAAACACCAATGAACTTGATTCGAAACTCGACGCTCTAACACGTGTTGTCAACCGCTCACTGGCCGTCTTCTGTCCTCTAATTAAACCTAGATGTAAGAAAAAGCCATACTGGTGGAAATCCACACTGGGAATGCTTAGACACACTTGTACTAAACTTTTCAACAAAGCAAAAACTTTAAGGAAAGCGTCGGATTGAGACTCATAAAGAATTCCTCAAAACATATAAAAAATAATTGAGGACGGCAAAGCGTGAATCCTGGAGATTCTTTTGTGATAAAATCACTGAAGCCTCTGAGGCATCACGACTGAGAAAAATCCTCTCAACAAGTCCTTCGATGCCTAGCTACTTGAAAAAAATGACGGCTAATGGATGACCTCAAGTGTCATATCACTCAATAAACTTATGGATACTCATTTTCCAGGTACCTGCCCTTTCATGGCTAGCAATAATCATAATAGAACCATTGCAGCCGCGACAAAAATTACTGGCCTTATCACAAGAGACAAACTACTCGGGGCACTTCATAGCTTCAAACCATATAAGTCTACTGGGCCGGATAGTATAATTCCAGTCGAGCTACAAAGATCTTCAGATATAATCTTGTCATCGCTTGAAACTATCATGAGGTACTGTGTAGAACTGTCCCACAGACCTCTGTCATGGAGAGAAGTATGATAATTTAGTTTTCATTCCCAAAAGCGGTAAATGTTTTCATGTTGTTCCAAAGGACCTAAGACCTATTAGTCTATCATCTTTCCTTCTAAAAACTCTAGAACGATTGATTGATATCCATATACGATCTAACTTTAATCATAGACTCCTATCAATGGCACAACATGCCTAATGCAAAGGAAAGTCAGTGGAAACGGCTCTACACTCACTAACAAGCCACATCGAACGATTCTTACATTATAGATAATATACAATAGTAGAATTCCTGGACATAGAAGGCGCCTTTAACAACGTCAAAACACAAGCAATTATGACCACGCTGTCAGCTCTGAATGTACAAGATTCACTTGGGGAATTGATCAATCTCATGATAAAGCTTAATACAAGCTTAAACTCCTTCCGCCTCCCCAATCACTGTAGCGTGTTCCAGGCGGAAATTCTGGAAATTAAGGGAGCTGTTTAACATTCACCTTTGCTGGGTGCCGGGACATAGAGACATTCCAGGGAATTGTAGGGCCGACGAACACAAATGAGAACCGTTTGCGGTCCTGTAGGGTCCATAATCCACAATCCACAAATCACGATCGCACGAGTTACAAATGCAAAAACAGCCGCACCGCATCAGCAACAACAAGAACTACATAAAACTGATATGTCAATACTTTTCACCATACGCCAAAAATAAATTGCAAAGTATTCAATGTCAATGCACAAGTGATTTGAGTAAATTCAGGAATCAGCGTTTGCTATACATCCGCTCCCACGATCACCTTTGCAAAATAGAGCTAACGTTAAAAATTTGTAAAATTAGATTAAGTTAGTTCGAAGCAGTTTCTCAATAAAATAAGTTGTTAAAATTTAACCGTTGTGTTTTTTATATTTAAATTGTTATAGACTTATAATTCACGCTTTCGATGCTACATCTCTGAGGTCTTTTAGCGATGTTCTAAAGGACGAAAACACGATCGGTGACCAATAGGAGCGACGCCGACGGATTTATCTCAACAGACTTGTGACAGCTCGTCAAGTTGAAGCATTTGAGCAATTACTTAACCATCATGCGGGAAAACCCCGGACCGCCTCTCATCACCAGCGACGCAGGCTGGTACCAGGGCCACGTCAAGCTGATCGCTTGCACTGACCAGAGATCCTTGGATCTCTTTAAAAAAAATATAGGTGGTCAAGGAATGGTCTGGCCAGGTGCTAGGCTCGAGGTCGTGGAAAAGGAGGATATCCCTAACAGACCTAGAACCTAGAAGACATTCTGGAGATCATTAGGCTCAGTAACGCAACTCTTCCGACTCATGGCTGAAAGGTCACGAAACTAGAGGAACTAAGGGGCCCTTACAGATCCGCGCTTATTGTGATCAATAAGGAATCCCTTAACCATCTAACGCAGACCAAAAGCATGATTCGGTTTGGCTTCGAGTCTATGTATCTACTTAAGGGTCTATAAGAAGGATAGGCTTAATGCTGATAAGCAACCGGCTCCTTTTTTAGCAGATAGTACAAACCTAGCCTCGGACATTGGAGCGACGATATCCTTCCCTAAGTTGGATACCAACGACTCCAACCAGTTCGGGGCGACTAACAAGACCTCGGCATTTATCTCTGGTTATACGCTGGAGATGAATACTGACGACAAAAAAGAGTTCCTTTACGATCAGACTTAGATGATGAGTTTTTGGGCTCGTCTTCAGGATCAGAGGACTCTTGCAGTACTGTGGTAGGGATCTCTTTGGAGGATTGCAGCAATGACGCTACGACTTCTCCAAATTAAAATCCACCACTCAAAAAAGGCCTCGGCCGCACTCATTCTGCGTCTATCCAAAGGCACATCATCCTAATCTAAGAACCATGGATTGCTGAAGGCGTGATTCGTGGACTAAGGACACCCCTACATGTTCCGCTATATTCTCAAGAATAATATAATATCAGAACTCGTATATTAGTGAAACGTGGCTTAAATTAATTTCTACTTCCTAACCTCAGCGAACCCGCCTTAACCGTTGTCAGACTAGAAACGGCCAAAGACAACTTCTGGATAGCATCGGCGTATCTGGGTCACGACAAAATGGACCCTCTCCCTGGTGAAAAACTGGAAAGGGTGGTAATGGAAGCAGGAAGACACAAAACTGACATTATCATAGGATGCGATGCCAACGCGCATTACACAATATGGGGCAGCACCAATACCAACGATAGAGTCACTTTTTGAATACATTATTAGTACATACTCACTGTATGTTACATCGTTTATGAGCCAACATTCATTACAAGAAACCGACAAGAAGTGCTTGACATCACGCTTGTCTTCGAACGCATTGATCATTTTATAACGAACTGGATGGTATCGTCTGAACACTCCTTTTCAGATCACATATGCATCCAATTCAATTTAATGAATGCTCCCAACCGTTAAACAGCATTTCGTAGCTATCGGAAAACTGACTGGCTCAGATATAGGGAAAAAGTTTTAAAAAGTATCTCTTCCTATGTTTGAAGTTCCCCGGAAAACACCAATGAACTTGATTCGAAACTCGACGCTCTAACACGTGTTGTCAACCGCTCACTGGCCGTCTTCTGTCCTCTAATTAAACCTAGATGTAAGAAAAAGCCATACTGGTGGAAATCCACACTGGGAATGCTTAGACACACTTGTACTAAACTTTTCAACAAAGCAAAAACTTTAAGGAAAGCGTCGGATTGAGACTCATAAAGAATTCCTCAAAACATATAAAAAATAATTGAGGACGGCAAAGCGTGAATCCTGGAGATTCTTTTGTGATAAAATCACTGAAGCCTCTGAGGCATCACGACTGAGAAAAATCCTCTCAACAAGTCCTTCGATGCCTAGCTACTTGAAAAAAATGACGGCTAATGGATGACCTCAAGTGTCATATCACTCAATAAACTTATGGATACTCATTTTCCAGGTACCTGCCCTTTCATGGCTAGCAATAATCATAATAGAACCATTGCAGCCGCGACAAAAATTACTGGCCTTATCACAAGAGACAAACTACTCGGGGCACTTCATAGCTTCAAACCATATAAGTCTACTGGGCCGGATAGTATAATTCCAGTCGAGCTACAAAGATCTTCAGATATAATCTTGTCATCGCTTGAAACTATCATGAGGTACTGTGTAGAACTGTCCCACAGACCTCTGTCATGGAGAGAAGTATGATAATTTAGTTTTCATTCCCAAAAGCGGTAAATGTTTTCATGTTGTTCCAAAGGACCTAAGACCTATTAGTCTATCATCTTTCCTTCTAAAAACTCTAGAACGATTGATTGATATCCATATACGATCTAACTTTAATCATAGACTCCTATCAATGGCACAACATGCCTAATGCAAAGGAAAGTCAGTGGAAACGGCTCTACACTCACTAACAAGCCACATCGAACGATTCTTACATTATAGATAATATACAATAGTAGAATTCCTGGACATAGAAGGCGCCTTTAACAACGTCAAAACACAAGCAATTATGACCACGCTGTCAGCTCTGAATGTACAAGATTCACTTGGGGAATTGATCAATCTCATGATAAAGCTTAATACAAGCTTAAACTCCTTCCGCCTCCCCAATCACTGTAGCGTGTTCCAGGCGGAAATTCTGGAAATTAAGGGAGCTGTTTAACATTCACCTTTGCTGGGTGCCGGGACATAGAGACATTCCAGGGAATTGTAGGGCCGACGAACTTGTCAAAATTGGAACCACTGTACCTATCATATCTGAAAAGGTGATAAGTATACTTATCGCTACGTGAAAACAAGAAATAAAGCTGGATGCTAATAGAAGAAAAAACCATAGATGGGCGATTGGATCGACATGCTTAGCGACCAAACAAATCTGGCAAAAGCTAGATCCGAGTCGCTTCAGGAGTTTAATTCTTCTAAATTGAAAATATCTTAGCGCCATAATAGCTTGTCATATTTACTAACGACTTTTGAAGAAGCTGCATCGATGAGAAGGAAGAGGAGACAGTCCCTCACCTCCTCTGTACATGTTCAGTTCTCCCCCAAAGAAGGAATCTCTACCTAGGAACCTTCTTCCACAAGACTTAAGTGACTTAAGTAACATAGACATTAAAAGTCTCCTACGATTTATTAAGACCTACAAATGGTCTCTGGAGGATTCCACCAGCCCATAAACCACACCATACCGTTGTTTTTAATGGATGTAATGGTAGCTCTTGGTACTCGTCGGCTTGCCCATCAGCCAAAATACGGCAATTTTGTTTATTAACGTATCCATTGAGCCAGAAATGGGCTTCATCACTGAACAAAATTTCACGATAAAACACTGGATTTGCATTGAGTTTCTACAGACCCCATTCACTGAAAATATGACGCAAATTCAAGTCACCTGGATTGAATTCTTGCACAAGTTGAATTTTGTACGCTTTTAGACCGAGATCCTCATGTTAAATACGCCAAGTTGTCGAATACGCCTTGCCATGGTGTAGTGGTATATGCATAGACTACTCAAGCAGAGAGTCGCGGGTTCGAATCCCGTGCGAAGCAATTCTCTGAAAAAGTCTTTTCATAGAATTTGTATGTAGTTCTATAAAAATCCCTTCGACGTCAACTCTGACATGAAGGCTGATGTTGGAGTAGTTGATGTTGGAGTAGTTGCTGGCTGGGTTAAATGTAACAAACTAACAACTAGCACGTATTAAGACCAACTGGCTCCAATTTGACAACCACCTCTGTAAAAAATATCGCGCCCTGGAGAAGAGCAAGTAAAAAGGTATTCATATCCCCTTGGTAAAAAAAAGCCAAGCTGCTGGGAACGACGACGAATTGATTCGTCACGGTCTTCGCGTACACTCTCAGCTATAGTTCCTATAATCTCTTCACTACGTGTTGGATGTGGTCGAACTGGTCGAGTATCATCTACTAATGTAAACTGGGACTCAAATTTACGAATGGTATTGGCAATAGTGGTTTCAGTAGGTCGATTACGTGGACCGTAAGTTCCTCGAATCGCAAGAACAACATTTCTCACAGAACGCTGATTTTCGTAATACAGCTGAACAACTTGGAGACTTTGTTGTAGTGTGAGTCTTTCCATTATGACTTGTCAAGCAATACTGAACAAAAATGACAAAATAGTTTGATAGGAGTCATGCGTAATTTGTCAAAAAAAGCCTATTGAAAATCAAACCTCACGATGAATCACCCTAGTTTTACACAACCCGAAAAAAATCGAAAATTCCTACAGCTTTCACGAAACTTTCTTCCAATCAATCAGCAGTAAATCAAGCAATAAAAAAAATTATCAGCAGACAGCAGGAACAACAGAAAAAATTGAGATTTTAGATTGATATTTATCTGTGTAGTAATTCCAAACCTAGCAACCATCAACCACCAGTTAACGAAAAACCGATCCTATGTAATACATATATCCGGGCGTAGAAGGACCAGCTTTGATTCTGAACGCCTCAAACAAAGATTAATTAAAACGACTTATGCAAACTTTATATATAGTTATTTATTAATCATAGGTAATTCAGCTCAAGCCAAAATCTATGGTGAGGTAACCCTATGGCTCGACCGTCTGGTTTGGTTGTGCTATAAAAGTGATCTTTAATGGTCTTGCATATTTTTTTCAAACAGCAGTTAACCACACACCATTCGCTAGAAACTAGTATTTGACGTCATAATTGGTCCAATATCGATTAGAGAGTAGAATTGTAGTAATCGGTAATTTCATAATCAAAAAAAAAAAAAAAAAAAAAACGAAAGTGTGTGTGCCACAGTGATAATGATGACCAATAATTAGATTCACTTTTATATTAGATAAAAAGGAAAAGTAACAGTATAAGGAATATGTTCGAGCCATAGGGTAATGACAATATGTTTGGCAAAAGTTAAGTTCAGTTAATAAATTCAAATAAATCCGAACATTAAATATGTTAATAATGAACAAGTGTTCATTCCCCCGCTGAAGGAATTTCAGGAACATGGTAGGATCGCTAACTTGGTGATTGGGTGCTTGAACTCTCCGTTTTTCGTGCGTAGCGTTTCCACTCGTACATGTCCATCTTGGCCTGGATGGACTTCGGTAACTCTGCCTAGAGACCAACGTGAAGGTGACAGGTTTGGCTCCTTAAGAACAACCATATCGCCAACTCGAAAATTTCTTGTAGTTTCTCTCCCTTTTTGGCGCTGCTGCAACGTTGTTAAATAATAGGTGTGCCATCTTCGCCAGAAACCCTGCATCATATTTTGGAGCAATTCCCATCTTCCTTAATGATTTACAGGTGTTTCCAGATAGCTTGGCTAAGACATCGTAGTATATGGCCTTCCAATAAAAAAATGAGAAGGTGTTAATGCATCAAGTTCTAAATCAGAGAAAACACAAGAGGGCTTCGACTTAGGCTAATAATGTATATGTAGTAGATGCGTGCCCGTTAAAAAGATGGCTGTATATGTGCATGTGTGTGGTCGCCACATATCTTCTCTTCTTAATAAAAAAATGAAATTTAGGCAAGTTGTAAGAAATATCTGTTTAATTGAAAGAAGAAAGAAAAAAAAGTACAATGGTTATGAATGAACATTTAAAATAATAGGAAACTATGGTGGCATGTTGAATCAGACTGCTCTTGGGTTTCCAGCTGCAGAGGATGTGGAGGCTTCTGTTTCGTTGCGCATCATTGTATCGTCTTCTCCCTGTTGCAGGTCTTCGTCAACCACGAATGCCGGTTTCAGCCTATCGATTGTGATCGTTGTGCTTTTACATCTGACTAAAACCACAAAGTACTTTTCGTGTTTTTCTAGAACTATATATCGTATATATATATCGTCCATCGTATGGTGAAGCGAATGACTGACGTATGTAATCATGATGAACGAAAACATGTGAAGTATTCCGGAGGTTTTTAAGAATAAATATCGAGCGCTTTCCATGGCAAGACATTTCTTGAGGTGCTAGGTTCTTAAAATGCGTTTACAGAATTTGCACTAACACTGAGCTGAAGTGTTTCCGCTTGATGGACGCAGAAATTCTCCTGGTAAACAAATTGATTCACCAAGGACAAGATCAACAGGCGTTACTTGAAGATCCTTCTTGAATTGTTTAAAAAAGTAGGTATAGGACTGATCGGTTGAGCTGTTTCTTTAAAATCTCGATCACCGACTTCGAAAGTACAGTTTTGAGAAAAGCGCGTTTAAAGTTTCGTAGAAAGTTTACACATAGTCCGAAACGTTATTACAAATATGCGTATACCTCGAAAAGTACTTACCCATTAGATTTGAAATTTTCAGGGAATATAATCAGATATAGGTATATACATTACAAGAATACTCGTACTTACCACGTTACATAATAAGAGACTTTAAAGAAAGAGGTAAAACATACTTCAGGGACAAAGATGGATTCAAACGTGATAGGTAAACTACAAAAAGGAAACACAAGCATCAAAGTTCTATCAGAAACATACAGTTTGATCCAAAGCTAACAAGTAGGGATTACTCCAATAGAAAAAAGGGGAATATCAACAGAAACAAGTTAGAATCTATATTATTAATGTGTTTCTAGATATAAGAAAAATTTTTTATTCATTTTTATTCATTCATTTTATTCAGTCATTGTAAATATAGTAAAAATAGAAGAAAACTATTAATAAAAATGTAATAAGAATAGGATTGTAATAAACCATTTCATTTCTTGTCACAAAGTCCTCGTTGGCCGAAACTTCTTCTTCATAAAATATTGTGTCATCGATCACGTCCCATTTTCCTGGGCTGAGGAAAAAATTATTTATGTTCGTAAAAATCTTCATTAAAAATTTGAATTCGTATGGCTATGTTTTTGTACTTTCTTGTACTTTTTTTTAGATAAATAAAGGGTGATTCGTCGTGAGGTTTGGTATATAATATAAAATAAAACACATAAATTTCAAAGCGAAGTTAAAATTTTTATTATCAGTTAAAAATGCAATTCATGGCACTTACCTTTTAAAAATGAGATCATGTAAATATTGGCCAAGACTACTTCTGAGGTGATCCATTCGGAAGGTCCAATTTTGGGCGACTTCGAGCATAGCGACTCGTATCTCGCGGAAACAAGAGTAATGTTGGCTGCGAAAGAGTCAATCGTACCTCGCTTATTCCTGCAGACTTGAGACTTTACATATCCCCAGAGAAAGTAGTCCAAAGGTGTGATATTGCACGATCTAGGCGGCCAGTTTAACGTAGTAAAACTTGAAATTAAGTGCTCACCAAAATGATTTCTCAACAAGTACATTGTTTCACGCGCTGTATGGCTCGTAGTGCCGCCTTGTTGAAACCAGGGCTCACCGAGACCATGTGCATGAATTTCAGGAAGCACATAGTCCATAACGGTTACCATTGAGGGTAACATTCTATAGGGTGATTCATCGTGAGATTTGATTTTCAATAGGCTTTTTTTGACAGATTACGCATGACTCCTATCAAACTGGTTTGTCATTTTTGTTCAGTATTATTAGGCAAGTTACCATAGAAAGACTCACACCAGAACAGCGTTTCCAAATTGTTCAGCTGTACTACGAAAATCAGCGATCTGTGAGGAATGTTTTTCGTGCGATTCGAAGAACTTAAGGTGTACTACTACCTACTGAAACCACTATTGCCATCACCATTCGCAAATTTAAGTCCCAGTTTACATTAGTGGATGACACTAATTTTGATCAGTGCTGAAGCCCATTTCTGGCTCAATGGATACAATGTTTAATTAACAAAATTGCCATAATTGGGCTGATGAGCAACCCGAAGAGTACCAAGAGCTACCATTACATCCACTAAAAACAACGGTATGGTGTGGTTTATGGGCTGGTGGGTTCATTGGTCCATATTTCTTCAAAAATGGGCCAAATCAGAATGTTACTGTCAATGGTAACGGTTATCGCTCCATGTTAACGGACTATGTGCTTCCTGATATTCAAGCAATGGTCTCGGTGAGCTCCGATTTCAACAAGACGACGCTACGAGCCATACAGCGAGTGAAGCAATGAACTTGTTGAGAAATCATTTTGATGAGCACTTAGTTTCACGTTTTACTACGATAAATTGGCCGCTTAGATCGTGCGATATCACACCTTTGGACTATTTTCTCTGGGGATATGTAAAGTCTCAGGTCTTCAGGAATAAGCCAGCTACGATTGGCGCTTTGAAAGCCAACATTACTCGTGTTATTAACGAGATACCAGTCGCTATGCTTGAACGTGTCGCCCAAAATTGGACCTTCCTAATGGACCACCTCAGACGTGACCAACGTTTACATGATATCATTTTGAAAAAGTTAGTGCCATGAATTGTTCTTTTAACCAATAATTAAAGTTCACTTTCAAATTTCACGATGAATTACCATAAATGTATTCGTTGTTGACTGTCTAGAACTAGCTCGTACATTTATGTGACATTAGTTTCTCTGATCGGTAGTTGTAGCAATTTCTACTGTCGCTTTTGCCTTTAAACAGTGGAACTAGGAAGTTTTTCCTTCTGAATAAAATCGCGAACCAACATTTTTTAGGTACAAAATTAAAACAAGAAGTAAACAACTTAACGCTATCCAACAGGAATGCTAAGGAAATCGTTTGAAAAGTATTACAGATTAATTTATCGATTGATGTGTTATAAAAAAACAATTGATTTATTTGCTAAAAGATAAAAAAAAAAAACAAATAATTCAAAACAATATGTTTAAAAGAATAATTGAACAAAATAACCGAACACGAGCTGCTATACTGATAGTTTGATGGTAATATGAACTGGCGTGTTTTCTACATCCGGCCTCATTATTTGTCTTCCAGCTGGGACGAGCATGCTTTAGGCTTCTTGTCAACATGGTTTTATGTATTCGCTGCTTGTTGTTTTTCTCTCTGGTCCTTCCGACGATGAAGAACATTTTTAAATTGTGCAACGATTATCTCGGCTTTCAATATATCAATGTGTATTTTGAGAAATCGTCTTCAACTAGGTATTAGTATGTATTTTTACTGTTTTTGCGTAACATCGATTAGGCCTATGTGGTCAAGTAAGTAGGTATCAAGTGGTGGGTCATTTTTTGCCAACTGTTCGACGAATCCCTCTTTTTAACCACCTTTTCGATAAATTACAATGAGTTTAACGCAATCAGAAATACAAATTTGGATTTTGTTTTTCATCTTAGTTATACAAAATTCTAGGTTTATTAAGTGTAGCGTAACGCTTCAAGTTAGCCATGCTTACCCATGTAATCAAAGTCCTGTGGATTAATTATTCATCTTCCTACGTCATTCAGCAGTTCCTTTTTCTTCGTCGTTTGTCGGAATTCAATGCAATTCAATTTGCTATGATATAAATTCTACATTTATAAAAAAAAAAAATTTATAATACTTTGAACAATATTTGTTATAAGAAAACTATAATGCAAATTAAAATAATGCATATAGACATTTTCACAGCAATATTAATACAATATATGTATAAAAAGTAAAAGTATAAGTTTATATAAGTATAAAAGAGAAAGAGAAAGTAGGTTACTAGAGAAGAGAAAGCGAAAGAAAAAAAGATAGGTAGAAGAGAGAAGTGTGAGAAGACTGCATTTTTTAAGCTTGTGGCGTTTGATATACCTCTGATGTGCTGATATAATAGGTTCCAAAGTCTAATAAAGGGAACAAAAATTAAACGTGACGAATTCAAGCAGTTAAAATGGGTTGTAAAATGTTTTTTGTTCTTCATGATCTCGCGAATTGTATTTTGTTTAACAAATACGATGGGACTTAAGGTTAATAACTCGATGTAAGTAAGTGTAGTTACGGGCATTTATATATTGCTTCAGAGTGCATTTTAGTAGGCTTTTAGAACGAGCGGAGATATGATCGTATCTACGTATTCATTGAAAGCTACTTGGAGTTTTCGTTGAGAAAGAGATTGAAGCGTACTGTAGACCACTCCGGCATAAGTGATTATAGGTCCAATAAGGGTCATGACAAGTTTTCTTCGAGTCTGAATAAGAGTAAGGCTGCTTGTAAACCAGAGCATCCGCAGATACGCCCAATGATACGGTTAGTGAGATAAATCTTCATTTAATTTTAAATCTAGCTTCTCAATATTACTCATAGAATGGGCTAAGTAAAGTTGAACATCGTCATCGTAAAGGTGGATTGCAGAATGTTTCCAAGCTGATGGTAAGTCATTTTAAAAGCACAGAATAGGATAGGTTCACTATACCTTATTATTTTAAGCTCTGAAGATTTCCCTCCAGTAGACAGAAAAGAAAAAAGGCTAAGAACTTCTAGTTCCGAATATCATGGTTGACTTTATCGATGGCCTTCGAAAAGTTAAGTAGACAAATTGATGTTACAATTTCTTTCTCAAAGTCACGCCTTGTATCGTCTAAGATGTTAATCATGGCAGGATAACAACAATGGTTGGTTATGAAACTAGATTGGAGAGAGGGATAGGATCCTTACTATTCGAAGATAAGTGGGCTATTATTTTTTAAGTTTTTTAAATAGCTTAGATAGGTATGGTAACATGCTTATAGACTTATAGTCACTAGGGAAGGTTGCATCTGATTTTTTTGCGACCGTAATAGCTTCCATTTTCTGTAAAGTTTGTTTCTAGTTGTAATATGGACAATAACTTCACACGTTAACCAAGGGCAGCTTTTATTGTGAATTCTTGTGAATACTTAGTAGGTAGACATGCATCAAACAGTTTTCATAAGATACCATATGTTGGAAATAATCCAGTCTTTTGTTAGCTAAACTAACTGCAGGATGTAATTTTAACAAGTCAATAGCATTAAAATGTCTGTATCCAAAGAAAATCTTTCTAAAAAAAGTGAAGTTTGTAAGTGCAGAAGAGGAAATCATGGTCAGAAGCAGTTATAAAGTCAAGCTGGGTGGGGATAGCGTTGTCAGAAAATCGCGTCGGATTTAAGTTACTTACGATGTGGGGTCCAAAAGAAGAAGCCAAGTCTTTAACTTGGAAAGTACGGGATTTATTTTTTAAAAGATCGGCATAGAAGTAATGATGTGTTTATATATCGCGGGAAATTCATAGACAAAGAAATTCACTAACAAAGGGCTGAGGGAGCGTAGGTTACTAAACATTTATTGGAGCCGTCAGAAACATTTACTATTAGATACTATTAGTAAGTCAATGTCTGTTGCTTCTGACTTCTGACTTCTGTTACTCTTCCTACATCAACATTAGATTTCAATAACAGATATTCTTATTTATATGTACATATTAAGGCTTTTTCCGTTTAGGTAACAAACCTTAAGCCCTCCCGATGTCTGGACAAAACATTAATCATTGCACATTTGGAGTTTTCGTTCACAATATTTTGGTAATTTAATGAGACAATAATGTCCATTAAGAGAAAAAGAACATATACGAGAAATAAGTAGAAATAAGGAAAAAAAAGAAAATATATGAAAATAGCTCAAAGTAGGACGTTGTACAAGTATTGTAAAATTTCAGGTAAAATTTCCTGTGTGAATTAAGTGTAATAAGAAATAAGTGAAAACATTTGTGTATATAAACCTTAATCCTGCAAAATAAGCATCCTTTTTATTAAATATCCTAGCTTCTTGCCATAATGGACTAACTAACAAGTTCCGTGACTGAGTTGACTGGAGCTATCAACAATTCCTTTCTTAGATCAACGTATTGGACGAACGGCTGAAGACTCTTGAAAGTAGGCCTGCGAACCCGAGTCGGTGTATTTCGATATAAACCCAACTCCAACCGTACAACCTTGTCCACCGCAAAACGAAGCTGACTTGAGGGAGATCAGTTGACTACCTAATTGTGTGAAGGTCCTGCAAGTATTCGACGCAAACCCTACACAGTATGTATCATGTGTATATGCTGTGTAGGCCATTCTAAAAGATTTTGATATTGTTAAGAGAAAATCCATATACCGTGGATCCGCGGATCGGCTAACTCAACTTTGGTGTCGTACAATATTTTTGACGGTGACTGGTCTGATATGAAACGTGTTCTCTCTTTGCACTACGCAGACAAACGGGATATGAGAACCCTTGCACACTAGCTAAATCAACTCAGTCATAAAAATAGTAAGATTGACGAGTTTTACGCGGCTGTTAATCATCAATCATCATAGATGGTCTACAAGCTTAAAACTGAGTCCTACAGCGAGAAGACGGCTAAGGCACTAGTAAAAACCTATCGAAACAGGGCCTTGGATGTATTTGTTCGTAGCCTTAACGGCGATATTTCCAGAATGCTTTTTATCCAAAGGCACAAGAATCTCCCGTAGGCATACTCCACTTGCTTAGAGATACAAAATTTAAACTTCAGAAGTAGTACCATCCACATGTTCACTGGTCCGAATTAGATCACTGGTCCTATTAACCAAACGTTCATGAGTTTAGAGGTAAGATTACCTTAGCCGCCTAGAAAGCCCTTTCAAGGTCATCCAGTAAGATTCAGGCATCCCTCCTGGAATCCTCCTTAACACGGGCATGTCTAGATCTACCTAGATCTGGCCCGAATCAATTGTAGAAAATGGATGTAGGTAGTAGCATCCGAACCTGGCTGGCAAATAACATATATCGCCCGAATACCGCAAATCCGTTTAAGCGCAATGCAAAGTCAGCCAACTTCCCATATAAACAACAGGATTTATACCATGCCGAGGTTGAGGAATGCTAAGAAAATTACGGCGAAGTTACTGAAGAAGCATTAAATCTTATGACAGAAGGCCATCCAGCGTACCATATATAGAATATGTGACGAGGGATGAAGCCGTGTTGGAATTTCTAGTTGATACAAGAAATAAAGCAGCCTACCGTTCTTCTCAGGAAACCATTTTTTGTGTGATCTGCTGCCGAGAATGTTACAGGAAAGTTTTTCCAGAAAATGGGTAACATCGCCCAAAATAAATTCTATGTGCTTCCCGGACTCAGGTCCTTTGATGGTATCATTGGCGATGTCTTATAGAAAGACAAATATTCTAATATTAAAACCAAACATAAGGTAACAACTGTCGAAACAAGTATATGTGGTCCTGAATGAAAAACACCCCAATCAGGTTAGACAAGCATTGCAGTTGTTGATCACTAAATACGACGCACTGTTTGGACCTATTAATATTGGTGAGGTGATCGACACTTCTGTTCAGTCCAAGATTACAACGAACACAGATGAACCAATCTACACGAAGAACTATCTGTATTCAGGCTGCCTTAGGAGTTAAGTAGAAAAAGAGATAACAAAGCCCTTGGACGAAGGTATAGTTAAACCTTCTAGGAGCCCCTACAAATCGCCAATCTTGGTCGTGCTGAAGAAACCAAAACCCATTGGTGAAAGGCAATATAGGATGGTCATCGACTTAAAAAGACTGAATAGCATGAATTTCGCGGACGCGTACTCCATACCTGATATCAATTCCACTCTTGCTAGTATCGTTAAGTCTCAATATTTTACAACCTTGGATTTGACAACGGGGTTCCCATGAAACCCTCCGATGTACCCAAAACCGCATTTTCCATGATGAATTATAAGTTCCTTAGGTTGCCCATCGGGCTGAAGAACGCGCCCGCTATATTCCAGCGGATGATCGACGATGTGCTGAAACCATATATAGGCAGGATCTGCTATGTCTATATATGTAGATGACATAATTGTCTTTGGCAACATTCTGGAAAGCCATCTAAAAAATCTCGACACGGTTCTGGGAAGCCTGAGCCGGGCCAACCTGAACGTTATCCTGGAAAAGACCCACTTTATGGACACCGAGGTGGAATTCCTTGGATATGTGATTACAACTCACGGTGTACACCCAGACTTGAAAAATTTCGAAGCCATTCGAAACATTCACACTCCCGAAAATCTGAAGGAACTAAAATCCTTTCTCGGATTGACTTTTAATTATAGGATATTCATTCGGGACTATGCAAAGATTGCTAAGTCTCTTACTAATTTCACCCGAGGAGAGAATGCTCAGGTGAAGGCCAATCAATCTAAGAGGGTTCCCCTCATTCTAGATGCGGAAGCGCTGAAGATTTTCGATGACCTTAAGGTACTTTTAACTTCTTCAGAAGTACTTTTATTCCCAGATTTTGGTATTCCGTTTAATCTTACCACGGATGTCTCGAATACAGCCGTACTATCGCAGGGCAAATTGGGCAAGGACAAACCCATCGCTTATATTTCACGGTCGCTCAACAAGACCTAGGAGAATTACTCCACAAATGAAAAAGAGATGCTGGCGATAGTTTGGGCGTTAGACAATCTTCGATCTTATCTGTATGGGACAAAGAAAATTCGCATATTCACTGACCACCAGCTGCTGACTTTCGCATTAGGAAACCGAGACTACAACGCAAAATTAAAGCATTGGAAATCCAGAGTCGATATAACTGCGTATCCTGTAACTGCGAATTGATTTACTGGTCAGCTAAATCTAATGTCGTGGCCGATGCCTTCTCAAGATTTAAGATTGATAACAAAGACTTGACTGCCTCAGTTAATGCTGAAGCGGAATGCCAGGTGAACACGTTATACTACAATACAATTCCTCAACGGAAACTGCTTCCCATAATAATTTCTCAGTGGAAACCGCTAATTCTGTTGCAGCGACAACAGCGACAACTGCCGGAACCTTTACGGAGCTCATCAGCAATGATACATATTCAATCCAATCTGCCACTGAGAAAGTGTATAATCCCTCATGTGGAAACACCATTCAAGGTGTTCCGCAACCAGCTAGTGATAAGTCAGAAAAAAGGTCTTACCATCTATGAGGAATCACATCCTGGTTACTGAAGACACTATATTGCAGTGGAAAACTTAGAAAAGGCACCGTTAACAGAAATTCTCCAGACAAAATTGAAACCAAATATTTTGAACGGCATCAAGGTCCTTGAATGCTGCATTTTTACTGCAGAACGTATATTTAGAGAGTTTCGTGAAATAAAGAATCAATCTAACGTTCCCACATGAGCGCCCGGGAAAACGAGGAACAACTTCTCGAAAAGTATTATCTCCCCACGATGAATAGCCTGATCACGCGTTACACAGGTTCCTGTGACATTTGCCTCACTAACGAATACGATCGGCACCCAGCAACTCGCGAGCTGCAAGTCAACCCGATTCCGTCATATCCATGAAAGATACTAAACCTGGACATTGTGCAGATACAAGGGGAAAAGTTTATTTCTTGTTTGGATAAATTTTCGAAATTTTCTAATATAAGCTTTTCCATATAAAAAAACAAATGAGGTTCCTCATTACTTTACGGTCTCGAGGACGATAGTTGCGGATAACGAAAGAAACTTCCTGAGTCCAATTATGGCTAATTTCATCCAGATGCTCGGCATAAAAATGTATCAGACTCCTGTTAAACGCAGTGAAGTCAATGGACAGGTAGAGCGATTCCACTCCAAAATCTTGGAAATCTATCGATGCCTGAAGGCTGAGTATTGAGAAAGATTTGAAATTGAGAGAATTTCTGAACAATTAAGTATTAAGGGAAAAGATACGAAAAAAAACAAGCCGATAAAAATTTGTGGTTTAACAAAAGGAAAACGGTACCTTCAAAAAGGGGGATATAATTTACACTTCCTTTAAAAAGATTCAAGGTAAGCATAGGCTATTGTATAGAAAAGAGTTCGTTACCAAAGACAATTAGGTAACGGTGGTCACGACGACAGGGTGGAAAATTCACAAAACCCAAATAAAAAACACAAAAAAAAAAGACTTATGCCAGTTAAGCATATAAAGCACCATATAAGTCAAACACATAGAGTACAAGCAAAGCACATACAGATTACAGAAAATAATTTTATTGCACAGACGCAGAAAGCACATACAATTCTTTGCTATAATATAAGATATTAAAAAATAAGTTAAAGGGGCTCTAAGTGTAATATAGCTTAAGAAATAAAAGATTGATCTAAATAAAATAAAGTACATGTAGCATTAAGTAAAGTAAATGTACTTTATAATTTTTTTTTTCTCCTAAATGAGAAAGATTTAATCAGAAATAACAACCGGCAGTACAAGGTCAACGAAAGGATCCTGAAAATTGCCGAAACCATCCCGCAAAAGGTCAATTGGGTAATTGAAACGAATAACGAAGTAGTTTCATTAGAGCGAGCAAAGCTCGAACAGGACATTATCAGCGAAATTGTAATTATCAATGAAGTAATCAACGAGATTGTGCTGGCCTACCAATTGGCAAGAAGCGGAATAGTCAACACCAACCTTCTCGATAAGGAGGCGATTAGCAGGATCATCAGTGAGGTCGAAACCCTTCCTTACACAAACGTGGTGGAAGCTGTACAAAATGGTACACCATCCGTCTACACGAACGACTCCTTGCTGCTGTACGTTTTATCGACCCCAAAGGTCAGCGATACTGCTACTAACGAGGCCATCAATAAGAAATGGGAAACAGGGTGACTTGCCATACAACAGAGTTTTGGTTAGTCCCGAAGAAACCTATGGAGTGTCAATAAATTGTCTCACCAGACGGTGTGCGAAAAAGAAGAAACTGGAAGAAAACGGTTGTATTGCCCGGTTGCTGAAAGGAGAACATGCGGGTTGCATATTTCACTTAAACACAGCAGAGATCGTCGAACTTATCAAGGAAGATATCACATTCGTTACCAACTTTAATGGAGAGCTTACCACCGAAGGAACATCAAATGCCCTATCTGGAACCTACCTGATTCATGCGCGCGATGTCGTAAAATTATATTTAAGTTAGTTTTAAGATCAATTCCGTTTGGGAGGTAAAAGAATACAAAACAAATTTGATTTGAATAATTCGTTTTTCGTAAGTCGAAACTGCCACTCCGTTCGCAGTTTTTTTTATGAATCCCCTTAAGGAATTCGTTAACTATTCGCAATATTCAAATTATTAGTTTTTGTTGTTATTAATCTTTACTAACTAGTTTATTTTTTTGTTTTTACATTTATTTATCCAGTTATTTATTTATTTGTTTCGTTATTTATTTATTTATTTATTTATATATGGTATTCATTTATTTATTTAACATATTTGTTTAATCATTTATTTACGTGGGGGACTTACTAGCCAAAAAAAGCACAGACAATAAAAAGTGTGTTTGTTGGCTTTGTTAGAAAAAAACAAAAGACAGGAGCGAGCCTTTATTGTTAGAACTTATGTTTTTAAATGGTGAATTCATTGGAATATCACCGTTTCGAGCAGATCGCACGATCGGATGGTAACAGATGTTATGTACTCGTACATAAGAAAAATTGTGTGGTATAAATTGAACTATTACACTTCTGTTAAAAAATTAATGTACAGATTTTAATAATTCCTACATTTATTTATTTATTTTTCTGTTTGTTAAATAATTAATTTATTTAGTCTTTTATTAAGTAATTAAATATAAATATGTTTTTATCCTTTTTTTATTTAGTTTTTATTTATTACTTATGTTCTGGTTTGTTATTGAATTAAGTGTACACACTTAGCCTTCTTCGCGTATATGTATCCTAATGTTCTATATATCGCAAATAAATACTTCATTTTTGCAATTAGAGCAGACTTCATTTCTAATAATCTCCGTAATGGTGGCCATTTGTGCCGGACATTTTTTTGTTTTAAGTGAACCAAAGTATCTGGTTACTGCTACATTTTTGATTTAAGAAATCCCCACGAAATTTACATCTGTTTATATGGACATTAATTTTTGAGAAAAATTTTCAGTGACACATAACAGAGAGCTGTCGGAAGTGTTGCTTCTTTCTACTGGAACCATATTGTTTGGTTTAAGTCAGAAGAGTTTTATAGTTTAGGCATCAAAAAATTGTCCAGCATCTCCCCATAATGACCTGAATTCACTATACGAGTAACTACGTGTCTTTGTTCGTCTTCAAAGAAATATACTCGTGGGCCAATTATTCCTCATGATGACATTGCAGCTCAAACAGTAACCTTAGATGAAAGTAGGAGTATCTAATGCTTGCGCTTCAGGCTTGCTGCACTAAAATAATGGGAGTTCTGCTGATTAGTGTGTATGTTAAAATGAAAATTTTCCTCATCCAAATAAAAATGTTGTTGAATGATGATAAAAGCGCAGTTATGTGGTTAACGAATTAAAGCCTTTGACTGGCATTTTTTGCTTTAGTTCTTATACCAACTGTTTTTTATGGAGATGCAGTTTATTATCTTTGCCCTTAAGATATGCGCTTACGCAATGATAAGTACGGCTGATCACAAATACAACGCTTACACTTACAATGCTTTCTTCGCCATTTCCTGGTGACATTGGTTGCGCTGATTTAGTTTATCCATTCTTGAACCAGTTTTTCCGAACTTTTGAACCCTTATGAGACGGATTATTATGTACTGCAGAGTTTAGTTTTTCCGGATAGGGCATTACTATTCAATTGCTTTCTCAGCTCAAAGAAACGACGATGGGCAATATCGATTCTTTCTTATATTTCTGCTGAAATTAACTGAATTTATAGCAGAGACAAGGTAGTCTACCTCAATTCGGGGACGTATGTCTCTTCTTGTAAACAGCGTGTTAACTAAACCTGTTGAAAATTATAGCTGAATTTCCTTTTACACATGTATGTCAATATATTATTTATATATACGAGTATGTATATACTTCGCATATATAATCAACTTCTTTTTATGTATTACAACTACTTATTATGATGAATTTGGCTTTTTGTTCAATAGGAGATTGTTCGTGACGGAATAAAGTTTGAGTTTCGGAATTTGCATTTTTTTTTAATATAACTCCTTTTTTTTTATAGTGCTGAAACCCGGAAATCCAATTCCGTGGAAATTTATATTTGTACATTTTCGTCTATACGCTTCAAATAATTATGCTATGAATAATTCGCAACTCGAGAAATGGAGCTATTAACACGTACCGCGTGTAACTTGTAAAAGCTGCGCTGAGTTACATTAAAGACGATAGCTCCCAATTAACGGACGACAGCAAAGTGCAATTCGATGAAATCGAGAAAGAGCTCGCGTCCCTTTTCCAACGATTGATGTCAGTCAACGAGAGTCTGAACAGCGTAAACGAGGACATCAAGCAAAAGGGATTATTGAAGAGGATGATCCGATTGAAAGGAAAACTTATTATCAAGATCAGGCCACCAATGCAATTTCCCGAGTCAACATGCCTTTAGAAAAACTTCGACCAAAGGTAAATCTCGTTACAATATTTCTTAAATAAAATAGCACACGTCATATAATAAGAAACCAAACAACAGACCTGTGCTACTCAGCCTCCTCCTTAAGCGTTTTGGCGGAAATTTCCATGATTGGATACATTTTTGGAAACATTTTCTATGGACTATACACAAACATCGCTGTCTCCTTCCATCAAATTAAATGACCTAGAATCTGGTGAGGCAAAGAAATCAAACGCTGGGCTTATTCCCTCAGAAAAATTCTGCAAAGCTGCAATCGCTCTTTTACAGGAGCAATATGAAAATACAGAGAAGCTCATCGATACAATATTGCTACAAGGCTTACTAATTGCATTCCACACGTAAGAGGAAAAGGGGGAAAATTGCGACGAAGCTGTTCCGTCTTCCAACCACAGCGAGTTTTCTCTTTCACAAATTGACAGGGACGAATATAAAGAGTATTTTACGGTTTCTCAAACGGGAAGTCGAGTCACTCGAAAAAAGCGGTATTTCTCATTTACACATAAAAACGAGACCATCTGCCTATGCAACAGCTTCTAGTTTGGTAGAAATGGGTGCAAAAGACTATGCCTGCTTGTCAAAAGAACATTACGTGGAAGACTGTAAAAGCAATATGTCAATTGCAGCCAAACGAAACGATTTGCGGCAATGGGGCGTCATTAGATAAGACAGGAAACATTGTCATCAAAACCGTTCGGTATGTCATCAGCTTGCAAAATAGTAGCATTTGGATGTGCTCATTGATGGTGGTAGCCAGTATACATTCTTGCATAAAAGTGTTGTGGAAAAGATGAACTTAAAACCGATTGAAACATTGGACTTGTCAGTAATCCCTTTCGAGAGTAAAGTTCCTAATCCCGTGGAGAGGTTTTGAAAAGTTAAGCTTCCATTAAGAAGTCGATGCGATCTGAGCAAAGTCATTTCTATAGAGGCTGTTATCATGCCACAAGTTTGTGAAGATGTTTTGGATGTACCTCGAATCGATAGCCCAATTTTAGAAGGCATTAATTTATCAGATGTTCGGCTTAACAACATAGAGATTGAAAAGGAACTAAGCCTTTTAATTTGATCGGATTTTTATTTAACTGTTACTACCGGAAGTCAACGCCGTCTCGAAACCGTTTTTTGTTCGACATTACAGGGTTTGCACCTCTTAGTGAAAGATGGTAGTTCTTTTACATCTTATGTTCTTTTTCTTCCAGTAGTCTTCTCAGTTTGATGTCTGTGAACGAAGCGGATCTGTCCAAATTCTGGTTACTGGAAGCCATCGGGATTAAGAATGATGACGCCGAAAATGCTGTTTGTTCTCCAGTGCCGTTCTTCTCTGCTTTGTCTGACTATTGTGCAGTGTATGATCATATTATCGTTTGCGGCGACTTCAATGCTGTTTTGACTAAAAGCAATTCACATTCCTTTCAAATGAAAGATTTGGTGTCTTCATTTGGACTAAGTATGGTAAATATAACCTACCCTACCTGATTCGCACCTAACAGAATGAACAGTCTTCCTGACCTTTTTATCGTATCCAATCCCAGTCTTGTCCTTCTTTTTGACCAAACATATTTTAAAGTATCTGACTACGACTTTCTTTTCATGACATATAATATAAACATAACTAAATGTACTACCACCGAGTGCTTTACCTACAAAGATTACTATTCTATAAACGTTAATGGCTCCCAAATTGACAAGTGCTGATCCTAATGAGAAAATCAACATTTTACAGTTGACCCTACTACAAATGTTTAATGAATATCTTCAAACAAAACGATAAGAATTCAAAACCAGAACTGCCCTTGGTTTACCTCTGTTGTTATAATAACACGCTGACTTTAGACCAATAAGTTTATTGCCTTGTCTCTCCAAAATCCTTGAGAAAATTCTAAAAAAAAAAAATAAATTTTAAAACATCTAGCTCTTAATAATCTTGTTTCAGAGCGAATCATATTTGCTCCACAGGTATGGTTAACCTTCTTGATGATATTAGACTTGACTATGACAGGCGTTTTGTTAATCTCCTTTGTTTACTAGATTTTTCTAAAGCTTTTGACAAAGTGAATCGCAGTTTACTTAAGTGGAAGCTCAAAAACTTTTTTGGTTTTAATGACCGTGCAATCAAACTTGTTGGTAGCTATCTGTCTCAAAAAGTGATCTCTGGACAAATATCCTCCTCATTAAAGACGTTATTTCAAGGAGTTTCTCAAGCGTCATTTCTTGGACCAATTTTATTTTGCATGTTCATAAATGATCATCCATCAGTCTGCGTCTATACATCTGTATATCTCTATGCTGATGACGTTGAAATCACCCTTGGCAAACCCTTCGATTAAATGGGGGAACTTGCTCTCCTTGTAAATAATGATCTCAGTCGAATTTCAGCTTGGTCTGTGGCTAATGGCTTACCCCTTAATTCAAACAAATCACAGATAATACCCATATTTAAGAGAAATTAATATTAATATTAATTGGCTCTTCCGACTATCATTTGTTTTCATCGACTTCGTATCCTACGAGGAAGTCGAAAATTGGGTGACTTTTTGGTTTGCTTCAAAAGAAGAACATTTTTATTGGCGTGGAATCCATTAATTGCCTGGAAGATGTAAAAAATGTGTAATTAGCAATGGCCAATACTTTGAATAAAATGTTTTTTACTTTCCCATTAAAAATTGGTGTTTTATTTTTACAAAAAAAAACCCTGACTTCATACCGGTACACCTGGTAGTCATTATACGTACCTACGCTTGCCTACGTCAATTGTGGGTAACTTCATTTTTTACTGCTATAATAATTAGACGTAGGTTGGTGATATCATTAATTTTGCCCATCATTACTTATTCTGAGGTAGTCTACAGTGCTTTGGATTCTTTTTCCTAACGTAAGCTTCAAGTAGCATTCAATGAAGCAGTAAGATATGGATACGATCTTCGAAGACATGACCATATATCTAAGTATACTAAACAACTTCTAGGCTGCACATTAGAACAATATATCAACACAAAAAATTGTATTTTCTTACACAAAATAATTAATAGTAAAACTCCTTCGTTTCATAAGAAATAAAAACATTACTCCTTTTCGTTGCCAGTTTTTAAATATATCGCGTTTGTTTTTCATCCATGCTATCAGACTATGGAATTCACTACCACCGCAAATCAAACTAATTAAAAATTCAGGAAACTTTAAAAGTGCAATCCTTCTTTAGTTCTCCCAATCAACAACTCAGTCCTAAACTCCCATTCAACGTCTTACCATAATATATTTTTCTTTTTTTTTAATTTATAAATTAGCTACAGTTATCTATCTTAGCTTTAAGACTTACTTCGAATTTTGTTTGTCAGGTTGCCGATCATATCTGAGTACTAAAAAATTTAAAACTTATTGTACGTTAAAACTACAAGTACGTTAATAAAACTTAAGACCCAGCCACTTTTTCATTTTGCGGCTGGAAAGATGATTACTTTTCTAACTGGCTTATACATATATTGTTTAATAAATTTTTTAATAAATGTAAAATTTATTTATAGGTATACATATTATAAAAAATTTTGTATTGTGTTTCGTGTAAATGGTCTGCTTCTCCTGATGTCCAAATTAAAAAGGAACGAGAAGTTCAAGCAAACAAAGGAGGGATTTCTACAGACCATGTGATCTCAAGTCTTTTTAACCGAATTTTAACTATTTCGAGAGATGTAGATTCATCAATTGTCTCTACAAATACTGAGTTAAGCGTTTTTTTGCATTATCGCACTTAACTTTTAATGCACCTGCCATCGCCGTTAATTTGGCTTTTGATTTATAATAAAAAGAAAAAATCTTAGAACAAGCAAATACGCGTGCACATCAGTTAATTAAACTATACCGATATTAGTCCATTATTTAATCAATAAAACAAAATTTAAACACTATTGTCTTTAAGAATTAACTGTTGTTCTTTAAATCCGGCTCGAAGGACCATAAATTTTGTTTAATAAATTGTTGAATAAATGTAAAATATATGTTGTATTTGTTTAAATGTAAGATGTTACGTGTAAATGGTGTGCTTCTCCTGATGTCAAAATTAAAAAGGAACGAGAAGTTCACGCAGCAACAGCCATCAGCGAAACCGAAACTAGCAAACAAAGGAGGGATTTCTACAAAGAAAGCGCGCGAATGCTGCAATGCAAATGCGAGTGCGCGAATAGACACATCTATCTATGTATGGTTGTGCGTAAATACACTGTTTCGGTTTCGTTGTTGAGTATTGCTGGGTTAACTGCGCTCTTACAAAAATGCATTGCAAGTACATAAAGTATGTTATACAGCGCAAAAATAAAAATTCAAATTGGTTGTCCTTACAGCTGCAACTCGTACTCAACCATCAATTCCTTGGGTTGTTGCTTCGATCTTTAAAAGAAGTCACTTTGTTGGCGGAAGATTTGGCTTCTTTAGGTTAACACGGTCCCCTGGTTGCAGATTTGGCGTTGTTGTCTTCCACTTCGGTCGTTCTTGGAGTGTGGTGATATATTCCACATGCCACCGTTTTCAGAATCCTTGTACCATATTTGGTAGGTGGTTCCAGTGCGATAAGCGATTCAAAGGCGTTTACAGTGTTGTTGGTTCTGGGACAGCAGTTAGTGGTTCACCTATAAGGAAATGTGCGGGTGTTAATGGATTCGAGTCATGATCTGAGAAAACACAAATAGAAGAGAATTCAAGACAGCTTCTATTTGAGTTAACACTGTATACATTTCTTCGAAGGTCAGAATTGATACTCCAATTACTCGTCGCAAGTGAATCCTTAAGGATTTGACAATAGCTTCCCACAACCCGCCAAAGTGTTGGGATGATGTAGGAATGAAGTGCTAGGTAACATTGTCTATTGCAAGTGACGTAGCGACAGCCTCGTTGTGCGCTTCTGAAGTCACTAACTTGTGCATCTCGTTCAGGCTTTGACGGGCACCTTGAAAGTTTAAGCCATTGTCCGAATACAAGTCGACGTCAAGAAACGAATCGACGTAAACGGGCGATAAATGCGTCGGAGATAAGGTCACTCACTAGCTCGAGATGTATAGCCTTTGTAGCCATACACACAAACAAGCATATGTACGCTTCTGAAGTTTTTGAGTTGCGACCTCTGGAGAACTTATTGAAAAACATTGTATGATATTCGTTGCGATGGTAAGTCACCCATTAACTGCGACGTAGTGGTTTTTTTCAAATTAAAGCATGTTGTACACTTGCAAACAAACTTTCGGGTGGGTTTCGAGATCCCAGGATCTAATACTGCTGTCTGACGATAGCGAACGATGCAGAGACTCCAGGATGTAGCTTACCTATGTGAATATCTTCTGCAATAAGATAAGAAAATTTTTTATTTGGAAGAATACAAGGAGGAATTCTTCCTCCTACTCAACTGCTATAGTTTAGTATATTTTAGCATTTTGGATTTCATGGGCAATTGTTTTTTGCTTTTAAGGGCGCGAATATCGTCACTGAATGATTTTAGTTGGATGGATTTGATCAGAGGGGTTTTGGCGATACTTATTTCCTTTTTTGTTAGGTATGAGGTACGACGATTAGGTCGTTTACTCAGATAGTTGAATATAAACCTAATAACGTAAGCGAATATTCTTTGCGTGCGAGACCACGATGAGGTTTTGCTGATTAGGTGATTGATAACATCAAAATTGTTAGGTGCGGTAAGAAGTACTTGACGGGGACCTTGTCTTGTTTCGAGTAGAAGTTCGTTGTCTTTCGATTTAATAGTCGTGAATTTAGATTTTGGTCCATCAGAGATGATGTTTTGCGAGTTCAGATGGAAGTACGCCGCGCGAAGCACAGTCAGCGGGATTTGACTTTTAAGAAATGTGACTCCAACAACTTGTTGCAGTATAGCAGTATCGAGTATAGCTGCAGTTTTATTGGCGACAAAGGTAGTCCAGCGACGTGGAGGTGATGAGAGCGTAAGAGTGAGAGTGTAAAACAATCTCAGGATCGCACCAAGCTACCGTCCTTGTGAGTTGATGCGAAAACGATGTTTTAACAAGACTGAACAATCGAACCAACAGCAAAGCTCCACACAGCTCTAGAAGCGGAATCGAAACGGGTTTAATGGAGCGAATTTAGTCTTAGCTGTGTCGATTGTTGCGTTGTACCTTCCTTCAGCGATTTTACAGCGAGTGTATAGGACAGCACCATAAGCGAGAGTGGATGCATCGCAGAACCCATGAAGCTCAACGTCGTCGAACGAAGATCCAAACAAGTTTCTGGATATTCGAATCTCCTCTCCCTCTATACTTTTTCCATCTACCAGCTAACTTTTAAGGCAGTGGGTCCTCCCATCCTAAGCTTAAGTTCGATGACCAGAGTTCCTGAAAGAGCATTTTGAACAGTACAACCGATGGTGCTAGCAGTCCTAACGGATCAATTATGCGCGACACTTCCCACGACAATAAGCGCCTAGTCAAGGAGTATTTACATTCTTCCTTTGGAAGCAAAGCGAGTAGGGGCCAACAATTAGAGCTCCATTTTCGCCGCTTAAGTTTGGCCATGGAAAAAATAGCTAATAATTCCGATTGTAATTCGATGAGTTCTTTGGTTGATTTTGCTCCAGTCATCATGTCATGCACGTCATGCACGAGTTTCAAAAGGGAGATGAACAACATACTTCCTGTCAGGAGACCCAGAGAATATCTGTCGAAAATGTTCTTCGGCCTGGTCGAAATCAACTGAATTGTTTGCTGGACGAACCTCCTAAAGCTCCCAGAAGCGTTGTAACAAACCATCTGTGTCGAGTAGCGAGTGAAACTAAGTAAAATGGTTCGATTCTTCTGGTTCAAAAAACTGTCCGATTAAGACCCACCCAAACGAAGTGTTGTGTGCGATTGGGCATCCATGAACGCCCCGAATTTGTCTGTCCTTAAGAATGCTCCAAAGCTTGTCACAACCAAGAAGAATATCGATTGCGGCAGCTACATAAAAGTTTGGATCAGCGAGATCAAAATTGCGAATACAAGACCAGGGAGAAACATCAATTGATTCAGTTGGTAAATTGGAAGTTAATCTATCGAGTATGAAGGCATCAACGAATAAATGGGAAGAATTAACACGAGAACGAAGATTAAACGAAATGAGCTCTTTTGTATATCCCACTTCAGTAAACGATATTCCGAGAACATGAATTCTTGAATGTTTTCGATGATACCCGAGTCCTTGAGCGAACGATTCAACAACGAATGTAGCTTGTGACCTGGAATCTAGAAGCACTCGGCAGTCTATAAGATTTTCTTGAATGTCTTGAATTTTAGCCAAGAGGGTTGGTAGAAGAGATTTCTTACGACAACTAAAATCAGGCGAATGATTACTAACAAGCGAAGCGGTGAAGTTGGATTGAGAGAGATTTGACAACGAAGATTGAGAGTAGTTCGAAGAACCCGACGAAGAGTGTTGAGTTTTCTTGGTTGCATCATCGGAATGCACGAGCGAATGATAGCGTGATCTGCACAATCTACAGCAAAACTGAGAATAACATTTTTGTGATGTACGTTCAGCTCGAAGACAATTGAAACATAACGAATTTGTCTTCGCAAAGCTTCGACGAGAGTCAATGTTTAACCCGACGAATTTGGCACATTGGGTAAGGAGATGATTTTCCTGACACATTGGGCAGTTAGATGTTGAAATTGAATCTGAAGGTCTAGCAAGATGAGCTCGGATGTTGGTTGATTGCCTTGTACGCGACGAATCCGAACGACTGGTTAGTGATTGACATGCCTCCAGAGCATCGCACCGCTCTACTAAGAATTTTTAAAATGCTGTTATAGTACAGTTTTCCCGAGAACCGATATGCTCTGCCCAATATTGTTTTGTGTCCGAATCAAGTTTATTTAATAATAAATAAATGAGCCAAGGTTCCCGACCCGACTTTCCCAAAGACCGCACACAACTTCATCAGCACCGTCCGAAATTCTCCTTAAAGTTTGAACATTCGAATTATTGGCAGAAGGAAGAGACAAAAAGGTTTCAATGAACGACTGAACTATCAATTGGGCACGATTGTATCGCTTTTCTAAGCGATCCCAAGCTTCCGAATAATTTGCATCATTGATTTTGATATGCTTTATATAATTAGCTGCATCATTACGCAAACAAGATTTCAGGTAATGAAATTTATGAGTCGGACTAAGATTCACTTTAGAGTCAACTGAACCTAGGAAGATGTCCCGAAACGATGTCCAATTTTTGTAACTTCCACTAAATGGCGACACCACGATAGTCGGAAGCTTAGAAGTGTTGGCAACATTAGACGATGATGTAGAAGAATTAAGTATTTCGAGAAAAGCTGACTGCTGCTCAGCAGTCTTCTTCTATAGCTGAAGAATTATCGGAAACATCCAAAGGTTTCGAAAAACATTTTTCTCTGTCGCGAATAGCCTTAACGAGTTGGGCATTTGTCACAAAATATTTTAACTCGTATTCCGAAAATTCAGTTTCGAGTTCATCATGGTTTTTTCCTCCGAAATTTCAAGAAGCTCGTTATAAAGAGATGAAAATTCAGACCATGTGATCTCAAGTCTTTTTAACCGAATTTTAACTATTTCGAGAGATGTAGATTCATCAATTGTCTCTACAAATACTGAGTTAAGCGTTTTTTTGCATTATCGCACTTAACTTTTAATGCACCTGCCATCGCCGTTAATTTGGCTTTTGATTTATAATAAAAAGAAAAAATCTTAGAACAAGCAAATACGCGTGCACATCAGTTAATTAAACTATACCGATATTAGTCCATTATTTAATCAATAAAACAAAATTTAAACACTATTGTCTTTAAGAATTAACTGTTGTTCTTTAAATCCGGCTCGAAGGACCATAAATTTTGTTTAATAAATTGTTGAATAAATGTAAAATATATGTTGTATTTGTTTAAATGTAAGATGTTACGTGTAAATGGTGTGCTTCTCCTGATGTCAAAATTAAAAAGGAACGAGAAGTTCACGCAGCAACAGCCATCAGCGAAACCGAAACTAGCAAACAAAGGAGGGATTTCTACAAAGAAAGCGCGCGAATGCTGCAATGCAAATGCGAGTGCGCGAATAGACACATCTATCTATGTATGGTTGTGCGTAAATACACTGTTTCGGTTTCGTTGTTAGGTACTGCTGGGTGAACTGCGCTCTTACAAAAATTCATTGCAAGTACATATTAGGCAATTTTCAATTTGTGTAAGCTAAGTGAGCAAAGGCGAATATGAGCACAGAGTAAAACATATAAAACTAGAAAACATAAAAAAAACTAAAGTTAACATTAGGTAGCAAAAAATGTTATACAGGGCAAAAATAAAATATATAAAAAATATTACGTAGACCATAGGGTAAGGTTGTATTGTTTGCATTTGTACTGAACATATATGTACAAATCCATCGGATATCATACCGCTGATTCCATTATTAATATAATTGATATGTTATAATGTGAAACATACCTATATTACTCGATACCCGATGAGGCCATTTTGAGACAAAATGGACAAAGAATACGCATTTTTTTTTTTTTGTATCATAATTTTAGTATTTTGTTGCACTCGCAATCTATCATAAAAAATCAAAAAATGAAGTCCACCATACATATTTTATTCCAAAAACATAACAATTTGTTCAATCATTTATAATAAATCTTTAATCACTATTCGACTATCAATCTTTTGGGGATACCCTATTCTCGAAATGAGAGTTGCAGCCCGAATTAATAATATATTCGAGAGCTATACTACGATATTGTACACTAAAAAAAAAAAACCAAACAAGAAGCACACAACGTCGTTAGATGAGCTCTCTTACCAAATTAGCCACGTTTACAGAGTCTATGAAGGACACAACGTCGTTAGATGAGCTTAAGGTTAAGCTAAACAGAGCTGAAGATCTGTGGACCGAATTCGACGCTTCTCAAAATAAAATGTACGAATTCGCTGAAGACGAAGATTATTTAGATCCGATGCCTGACTTTGAGGAAGTCAAGGCGAAATTTCTTATGTTAAAAACGGTTTTACAGTCTACCATTGGGAAACGTCAACTCGCGGTTCGTAGTCAGGATGTTGTTAGCCGACTCATATTCAACAACAGGTTCTTATTTTAGACGTTAAATCAGTCAAAGGTTTTCCCAGGTTCAGATTGCTTTCTTCCCGCACTTCGTATAGAACCCTTTACGTGCAACTGCCACGAATGGTCTACGTTTCGCGACATGTTCGAGAGGGCAGCTCACAACAAGCTTAACGCCAATTCAGAAATTTCGTCTACTTAAATCATCTCTTAGTCTTAGTCTCCTTAACCATTTGCCATTCGTGAATCCAAACCTAAGAAACAAGTAGCCAAGAGCTTATATGCTTCATCGTCGTCCTCAGTCTGTCCAAGGTGTAATTCCGCTCACGGGCTGTCCCAGTGTCAAGATTTTCTAGCTTTGTCCATTCAAGCCAGAAGAGAATTCGCAAAACTTAAAAAACTGTGCTACAATTGTTTAAGACTTGGACATTCATCTGCTCGCTGCCAGTCCAAGTTTCGTTGCAGAACATGCCATACTCGCAACTACACTAATCGCGACCTAGGTAATGTCCATCCGCAACAAAGCTTTTCGAACATCTCTAGCGCTCCTTCAACTTCAGGGATAGTGACAACTGTCGTCAACAATCACTCACTTAACATCGTACACCACATTCCCCAAACATTACTTCCGACAGCAGTTGGAAAAGTCACCGATGTCAACTGAAAATACCAACTCGTGAGGATCCTCATAGATTTCATTCGTTACTGAGTCTTGTGTTCAAAGGCTTGGTTTAAAGCGATTAAAGGCTCCTATACCTATATATGGTGTTAGTAAATCCAGAGGCCTTGTATCGTTGGCCATTAAGTCACGCTGTGATGTATTTAGCATCTTAGTAGATACTTATATCTTATCAAAGGTTACCACAAATTTGCCAATGAACTCGTTTGCTTTTGAGGATTGGGATTGCATCGGTTGGATCTTGCTGATTATTGTTTCAATAAATCAAAATGCGTTGATGTCTTATTAGGAGCATAAAAGGTTTGGGAAATATTGCAAGGGGATATTGTTCTAGCAGGGAAATTACCCTTCCAGACAAAACCTAACACATTCTTTTAACTCCGTCTTAGACATCGATGCGATTCTAAAATTGTTTTGGACGATAAAAGAAATCGGTTCCAAAACGAATTTGTCTATAGAAAATAGACAGATTAAGGAACATTTCCTTAAAACTCACCGTCGTAATAACCGCAGTTTACTAACACCTTGAACGGAGCTATCTCGCGCCTCATGTCGATGGAAAGGAAATTCAGCAAAGACAAGAATCTCTTCGAAAGCTATTCCAAATTTCTCGATGAATATCTCTCGCTTGGACATATGTCTAAGATGCCTGCTTCGGAAATAGCAAAACCTAGTGTCTTTTACCTTCCTCATCACGCGGTTCTAAAGCAGGACAGCAGCACCACAAAACTGTGCGTTGTATTCGATAGATCCTTCAAAGACTCATCAGGAAACTCGCTTAATGACGTTGCTTATAGGACCACCCATTCAACGAAATCTATTCTCGGTTTGCATTCGATTTCGTTGTCACAAATTCGGTTTTACGGCCGACATCGTAAAAATGTTTCGTCAGATCTTTGTGTCGGATGACGATACAGACTTTCAACGTATTGTTTGGCGAAAATCATCCTCCGAGCCATTGCAACACTCCCGCTTACGCACGTTAGCGTACGGAACATCTTGTGTACACTATTTATCGGTACGAGCGTTGGAACAAGTCGCGCGCGATCACCTTGAAGAGTATCCAATCGCTTCGGAAATTCTTTTGAATGATTTTTATGTCGATGACGTTGTCTCGGGCGATGACACATTAGCTGAAGCCATTCTCAAAAAAAATTCTTAATTAAACTCCTTACGAAATGCGGGATGGAACTCAGTACATGGCAAAGTAATTGTACCGAGCTACGTGAAGGCTCTGACTCCCTTTCTGTGGGGCGGGTGCGGGCGGGATAGGCAGCGCGGTTTCGGTTTCTGTTGTTAGGGCGGCAGGAGGAGTATTTGAAAGTGACTCCGTGTCTACTAATTCATTATGAATTGAGACATTGTACGGGGAACTAGCTTGAAGTTGAATTTGATCGGGGATTCCATCGATTTTTTGGGAAGCCAATCTCACTTCTTTACCGATTTCGGCAACGGTCAACCGAGTTGCTATGAGTTCCTCGTTGACGTCTATTATTTTTAGGATTAAGTCATCAAGCGTAGAGTCTGATGGACGCGGGGTGGGATGTATTGTTTTGGAGGAGGTTTGAAAAAGCAAGTCGAGATCAGTACGGAGAAGATTGATAGAGTCGTTTATGTGTGTGAGTAGGTTGGATTTAAGGAAGTTTGCAAAATTTGTTTTGAGGAAAGCTTTTAATCCATCCAGGTGATGTTTGATCACTTCGCTCTCGTTGTCGTGATGAGATTGATTTTTGGACAGATTGTAGATCGCTGTCAGTTGTTTTTCTATCAGTCTTCCTGTGGACTTGTAAGCTTCCACATTACTGTCAATGCAGTTTACTGAGTCTTCAATCTTCTCTATTCTGTCGAGAATAGTTCTGCTAATATGATTGTTTTCGGTTAGCATCGCATTGATAGACTCGTTATCGCATTTAGTTGCCAGCATAACATGAGCCAAGGTGATCTCTTTGCACTCGTCGCAGTAAAAATTGAAGAGACTGCAATACTCCTTGAGGTAGGTAATGGATCTCCGGGTAAGACCGATGCATATGGCATGGAATGATTTTCCACAGAGACCATTGCAGGCTACCCATTCCGCGTTGGGGTCAACAATTGAGCACAAAACACTAGCACAGCACTTTTCCATTTTTTTTTTTTTTTTTTTTTTTTTTTTTATTTGGGCTACGAACACTTATTGTTCGTTAGGAACTGAAGTGGATTCGTGGATTAAATTGCTCGGGCTTTACTGGAACTCTCAATGTGATATATTTAGTTTTGGACTTACTCACTACTCAGTCACTACTCATCGAGTGAGAATATAACGAAATGATTAATTTTAAAAGACGTCGCACGGATCTTTGATCTACTCGGTTTCCTTGCCCCTTCGGTCATTCAGTTGAAAATAGTGTTTCAAGAACTGTGACACTTAAAATTAGATTGGGATAACGAAATTCCAAATTCAATAGCCGCGAAATGGTGCAAGTTTCGAGATGAACTACAATTTTAACCAAAATACAAGTTCCAAGAAGCATAAGTTTGTCGAATTCGTCGTTCCAACTACACGGGTTTTCCGATCCCTCAGGAAATGGAACGTTTCGAACAACTATCGTGGCTGCAAAATCTCGTGTTTCGCCTTTAAAGCAGTTGAGCATTTCTCGTTTAGAGCTCTGCGCCACTCTCATACCCATGAGACTCCTTGACTCGGTGCAGAAATCATTGAAAATAAGATTCGAAAACGTATACGCTTGGTCCGATTCCAAGATAGTATTGTTGTGGTTTTCTTCCCCTCCCCGTTGTTAGAATGTTTTCATAGGGAATCGAACAGCGGAAATTCTGGAAACTATACCCAAAAATAGGTGGTTGCAAGTGCGCTCGGAATGCAATCCAGCAGACTACGCCTCACGCAGAATACCGCCTTCCCAGTTGATATCGCATCCTCTTTTTGACTTCGTGAAGATGTCGACACTTGGCCAATCGTTAAGGAAGTGGAAGAAGACCCTTTGTGCGCGGACGAGGCGAAAAGGGTTCCGACACAATTCTACCTCACGACCAACGACAAGTAACATCCATTCGAATCCAAAGAGAATCTCATCGTGGAACACACTTCACTGAACTGTCGCAAGACTTCAACGCTTCATCTCCAGATGTCGGAAAACAGAGGAAACTTCATCGAGTTACCTTCGACCCAGAGAGGTGGGTCGACGATGCCAAGAAAATAGTAATCAAATGGTTGCAGGGCCAAAACTTCGGTGACTATATTAAAACTATTATTAACTATAATTGTTCGACGATACCTAAGCAGCTACTAAGCCTCTCTTCTTTTTTAGATCAGAAAAACATTCTACGGGTCGGAGGACGAATTGAACAAGCCAACGTCGCGTATAGCACAAAACACCCAATAATAATAGCTAAAGGCCATGCAATTACGAGGTTAATCGTTCTCGACACGCATAATCGATAACTGTATCCTGGAGTTTCGCCAAGATGCAGTAAACCATCGCATCTCTACTCCGGCAATACTACAAACTTCCACGGAAATTATCTGAGATGCATAAGCTTGTTCTGGCGACACACTTTAATATTAAACGTTGCTAACCCAAATCGAAGCTCTTAGATCCTCTAACGCCTGCTGTACCTGAGCCATCACTAGAGGGGCCAATCAACCGCCTGTCCTGTTGGCAACAACTACAAGCCAAAGTCCAAGGCTATTGGAAACGACGGCAAATCGAATACTTGACGTCACTTCAGCACCGACCTCGGTGGCTGCAGGCACAACAAAACATCGAAGTCAACGATCTCGTTATAGTCAAGGACACAGATCTACGCCTGGAAAATGGGCCATGGGACGTATTGTAGAAACCCATCCCGGCATGGACGGCTACTGCGACTGATCCACAAGTTGGCCAAATTATCGGTCTGATGAAACTTCGTTCAGGGGCGGCGGAATGTTTGAGAACACTCTTATAGTATATCACATAATTTAAATTAAAATCATTAAACCCTATAATTTATATTAAAAACATTAATTGCTCTATATATTATTGTAATTTAAAAGATTCCGTTGGTAAAAATTTCAGTCGGCTGATTTCTCGGCCACTTGGATCATGATCTCAGCGGGAACAACATATAATAGTAATATAAAACAACCTAATAAACTGTAATTTTTTGGAAACCAGGCTTTATCGTTTTAAGGATTTTTTCCTTGGACATCGTCGTTCCCATCATCGCCTCTGGGTCATTCCATTAAGAATCGATCGACGGTCTGAACGACATTTCTCCGATTTGGCTGAAAAGTGGTAGAAATACAGTTATGGAAGCAAACACCGGTTTGTTAAAAAAAAAAAAAACTTTATTGTATCCGAACTTCTACTTAAAAACCAAACTAGCATATCATTTGTTACCTATTCTTATTACTACACTTTTGCAAACGTAATGATTATTTCGTGGGAAAAGAGTTGGTCTGCTCTTGGTTTGTCACTTGATTCCAAGCGCGTGTACAGATTGTGCACTATGGAGTGCAAAGTGTGCATATGGGGTATGCGTGATCATTCATCTGAGTAAGCAGACAGGTAATGCATATTTGGATGGCGGGATTGGGAAGATGACGAAGTAACGGGAATAAGGTGGGAGGTGGCGGCTTCAGCCATTCAATACCTTTATCATTGGTTACATTGCAAGAGGAGGTGGGGAGACTAACGGGATTAAAAGGGAGTGATCTCTGAGACATAACTCCTCCCCGCACACGATTCTATTAATTTTCTGTTTTCAACATTTTTTATATGTAATTCTTGTGTGGAAACATTTACTGCAATATTTTTAATTGTTACATTGTTAAAATTTGGTATAATAAAATTATCATATGTTATAAAATTCTCATACTTAATGCTATTTATTTCAATTTAACAATTTTCAAATCGTATTATATTATTGCCTATGAGACTTATTATAATATTATTACTTAACTGTTTAATTACTACATCTTTGCTTTCCTTAAAGCTACATGACGCATTTTGTTTGAAAAGATTTGAAAAACAACTGTCTTTTAATGGTTTTAAATTCTTTATATGAATTGTTCTATTTACATATTGGTAATTATTCTCATTATTTGTTATAAATGTGTTGAAAGGCGAAATAAGTTCTAGTTTATTTTTGTTTGGTATTGGTTCTATTATTATTCTGTAAAATTTTACATTTGAGTATTGGGGTATCATTACAACGAATATTATTTCACTATCATATATTATAACAGAACTCTTTATATTTGTTAATTTCATAATTGTTATATTAAATTTCTTAATTTCTTCTGGCAGTAATAGATCTCTTCCTAAAATTCCTAATTGACTTGCCAGCAAATTTTCTTTGACTTTTCCTACCTGTTCCTTTAGGTATATATATTTGAAATACCTGCTACATATGTGCGATTTCTGAGAAATCTCTGTTGATTGCATTTTCTAAATTTTGTAACTGTCCTTTGATTTCTAATTGCTGTCTGTTAATATGTCTTGTAATGTTTTCTATAGCTTCATCGAAATGGTAATTATGTTGATTTGTTCGTTTAGTCCATTATTTAAGGTATGACTACTTCTTTCGTTGACTTCTAGACTTTTTCTTATTTCTTGTTCGTCGTCATAGTCTATTGTTCCTACCAGGTATTTTAAACCCTTTCCGACAATATTGACTATTCCCGTTCTGACTTTATACCTATTCTTATACGAAATGTTTTCTATATACTGTGCCAAAAGCTTAAAGCTATGCATTAAGGTCGGGTATTCACTTTTATTATTTAATTCGTTAATGTTGTGTTCAATAATGTCTAAATTTTCAATCCATGATGTTAGGTTAACACAGTGAAGTAGTTTCGTGTATCCTTTTATTACTTGGAGCTGTTCGTCTCTTATCGTCACGTATCCTTCTCCATTACTTAAGTCTTGTACGTCAATTTTTTGTCCATGTATGATGGTCATTGTAATGTAATTTAAAAATAATTTCTGAAATATTAAATATATTGTTAATCTGAATTTTCGTATTTGTATTTGCGTTTAATTTGCGTCTTGTAAAACTTGCTACTTTTTTCATCTATAACGTGGTCTTTATCTAAAATATCTAAGTCTGTTTTCTTATGTATTGGTTTAAGTTTATTCTTATCTGTATTTTTTAAATATATGTGTTCCTGACTATCTGTAAAATCTATATCGTTTCTATTTCTGTTATGTTTTTTAATGTAATTTTCCTTATTTTTCTTAACTATTTCTATAATTTTAATATAATCATCGCTAGAAATGGTGCCATTAAGAAAGTCAATGGGTCTTTGTTTAGTTGTCGAATGTATCATTTTATTGTAAATTGTTACGGCTTTTAAAACCTTGTTGCGTAACGTGTCTTTGTTGCTTTTATCAGCTGTAAATGTCCGAATATGTTCATTCAACGTAGAATGAAACCTTTCGATATCAGAATTTCCGGTTTTATTATAAGGTGTAGTAATATGTAGCTCGACGTTATTTCCTTTTAAAAATTCCTTTATTATGATTGAAGAGAAACCACTTTCACCGTTTACACCGTTTACCATTTTCTAAGGAATTCCCAGGGAAGCGAATCTACATTGTAAGGTTTTAAGGAGGGCCATCCATGTACGATGTTTTATTTTCTGAACTGTTACGTGTTTTGTGAATTTGTCGATAATCGTAACGTATATTAAGTTAATATTTGCATTAACTTTAGAGGGATTTTATTTGGAATTCGTTCGTATTTGGCTTTATTGCATATTTCGCAATTGTTTATAAATTTCTGGATTTTGTCCTTGAGATTCGGAGCGTAATATATGTCTTTACTTTCGCTAGATTTTCCTCGTCAGTAATGTCGCCTAGAAATTTACTGCATTTTATTGTTTTAAGTAATCGATTTTTAGTGAAATATTTGATATATGTGTCCTGAAATTTTGCGAATAAATGGTCGTAATTTCAAAATATAGCTGGAAATATAGTGGAATAAATTTTTTCAAAATATCTAAAACGTAATTTTCTTTGAATTCTTTTAATTCTATAACAAGTCTTCTTTTGCCAAATTCTGTAAATATTTTATGTGTATTTATCGAGTCTGAGCTATTGAGAATGATTTGAGATTTGTAAATATTAACTGGTGTCTGGACAATCGGGATATACTCGCTACTATCTTCGTTAGCACTATGGATTGTGGCAATGACAGATTGGTCTTCGAGAGTTATGTTTTCAGTGCTTGTAGTTCTTTTGACTTTGTTAAGGTTTTCCAAATTCGTTACATTTTCGCTTCTTTTACATAATCTATGTCGAAGTTATACTCTCCTAGTTTGATTTTCCACCTTTGAAGCTTAGCGTTTGCTTCCTTCAATGAGCTGAGCCAGACTAATTTTCGGTGGTCTGTTCTTATGGTAAACTTCCTGCCATAGAGATAAGGTCTAAAATATTTTGTAGCCCATACAATCGCCAACAATTCCTTTTCGATGGTGAAGTACCTAGTCTCATGATCCTTTAATGTACGGCTAGCGTAGCTAACTGGATGGTTTTCTTGTGTCAAGACGGCTCCCAAAGCATGGTTGGATGCGTCTGTTGTAAGTGTAAATTTTTTGTTAAAATTTGAGTACTTCAGGATGGGATCTGATATTATAGGTGCTTTCAAATTTTCAAAGCTCTCAATATATTCGCGACTATTCACATCAATTTTTGCATCATTTTTTAGGAAAGCTGTCATAGGTTTTGCCACCTTTGAATAGACCTTAATGAACTTTCTGTAGTACCCAGTAATGCTTAAAAAGGATTTGATTTGTTTCGTTGTTTTAGTGATTGTATAGTTTTTTATGGCCGTTATTTTGTTAGGGTTCTTACAACTCACTTTTGTCCAGTTGGACTTTGAGGTTGGCTTCTTTTAATATTTGAAAAATTTTTTTAAGATATGTAAGGTGTTCCTCAAGACTAGTAGAAAACACAATGATGTCGTCCATGTAGATGAGGCAAACTTTTCCAATGAATTCTGCCAGAACGTCATTCATTAAGCACTGAAAAGTGGATGGTTCCTTTTTTTAAGCCAAACGGCATTCGAATAAATTCGTAATGGCCGTCGCTCGTTGAGAACGCCGTTTTCATTATGTCGCTTTCATTTATTTTTATCTGGTGTAATAAATATACCTTTTGGCAAGGTCCAATGTTGTGAAATAATTGGATTTTCCTAATTTATCAAAGATGTCGTCCAAGTTCGGGATGGGGAATTTGTCGTCAATTGAAACTTCGTTGAGTTTCCTGTAGTCGATAACCATTCTCCAGTTTTCCTTCCCAGATGCGTCCCTCTTTTTTTGAACGATCCAGATTATAGAATTCCTGACAGTTTTTCTTAAATTGTATACCCCTTTAATCATCGTAAAGCTATTCTACTGATTTCCTATCCCCGAAGTATTGGAAGAATACTTTTTTTGTCTCATGCCGGTTCTTGACACTGTTGTTGATTTCAATTGCCTCTCTAGCTTTGCCTACTAACTTGCTTTTTATTATGTCAAAGAAAATAAGCTGACTTGTCTCGTCGTATTTACTGAGAGTTGGAAAAATTCTATCTACTAGGTCAACAAAACTATGAAGATTGTTCCTACTACCATCGTAAGAAGGTAAATTACTTAAATATTTAATTGGGTCAATGCTTAAAGCTAGGGGGCTTACTGCTGCTGGGTCCTGTGTCGCCATTTCTAAATATCTTCTTTCTTCAAGCAGGATTTGTCGTTTGATTCTCCTTAATTTTTCCAGGGCTTCTCACTTTTTAGATTTATTGCTATTATTTCCTTTTTATTTTTGTATTCGTATTCACTCTGTTTTATTATTATTATTATTTTTTTTTTTTGGTTCACTTTTATTTTTGTTAAACAATTTTATTATCTTTTTATTTTCTCACTTTTATTTTTCAGCTTTTCTACTTTATTACTGCGGCGTTTTCGTCCTTAAACGGATCTTTTCACCTTTTTTTTATTTATTTCTCCTTGAACGGAGAACCGACTGCGCCAGTTATGGAAGCAAACACCGGTTTGTTTTAAAAAAAAACTTTATTGTATCCGAACTTCCACTTAAAAACTAAACTAGCATATCTGTTGTTATCTATTCTTATACCTACACTTTTGGAAACGTAATGATTATTTCGTGGGAAAAGAATTGGTCTCCTCATGGCTTGTCACTTGATTCCAAGCGCGTGTACTGATTGTGCACTACGGAGTGCAAAGTGTGCATATGGGGTATGCGTGATCATTCACCTGAGTAAGCAGACAGGTAATGCATATTTGGATGGTGGGATTGGGAAGATGGCGAAGTAACGGGAAAAAGGGGGAGGTGGCGGCTTCTGCCATTCAATGCCTTTATCATTGGTTAGATCGGCAAGAGGAGGTGGGGGGACTAACGGGATTAAAAGGGAGTAACCTCTGAGACGTAAATATACTCATTGGAGTGGTACGAATCATAAGGCAAAAAAAGTTTTGCAGAATTCGATATATGTTAGCTTGCGTTTAACGGAACTTCAAAAATTTGCAAAAAATCAAAATTTATGCTCTCTTTAATATTTAAAAATATTATAACTTTGATTCTGCTCATCAGAAGTTGATAAAATATACCTTGTTGAATTCAGGAAAGGTGAACTTTCAAAGATTTGGAATACTTTTTATTTTCAAGGACGAAGGATCACGTAGGAGAAATCCATATTCTTTACATTTTCAGTTGCCCAGTTATATAACTGTAAGGGAGTTGTTTTGTGTTCCCTATACGGTCTTTGTAGGATAGCTCTGGCAGCCAGTCCTTTTATTGTGAAACTAAGTCCATCGCATGCGCTCTTACCATGACAGGTCGCTAAGAAGTTCCATTAAGTATTCACTTCAAAATCCTGTTCATGCAATGTTAAGTGAAAAAAAATCTTTTTGTTTTTGTACTGCGCAGCAGATTCATCAGATAAATAAATAATTTTCTGAAAATGTTGGCATTTCTTGTGCAGGAACTCTAAGAGATGGCGCTGAAATAAGTGTACTGCGATAGTGTCACTGATTACAACAAATCTTTCATTTTTAATATCATCCATCTAGTTTCAGTAATATATTGCGAAAGCGTGAATCGTCGCCTGTTTATTAGTCCAGTGGTATTCTTGCACTGCATCTTGCACAACAAAACCGTAATTTTCGGAAAAGTCCTATAAAACAAGTATGTCCGTTTTCGTTAAGAGAATTTTGACTTCCTGCTTTGAGGTACATAAACCTGTTTTAATGATCAGTTATAAAAACATGACGAGTCTCCCCAGTAAAAATTTTCTACCAAATGATTGATATCAGCATCTAAGCTTTTCCCATAAGTTGCTGGAACGCTTTGATCTTCTTGAAGTTTTCTAGATTTCTTAATCATATAGCTTGTGGATCCTGGAAACTCTTCTATAATTTTGTGGACGCTCAATTCTCTTGAAAGTAAAGACAACAAAACAAGTTTGTCTTGTATAGATTTTTTTTTATCTTCCCTACGAAATATTCTTCCTGTCTGGAATTATCTTCATCATTATCAATAGTAACAGAGAAAACTTTCTCTTCAATTTTCAACATAGACTTTTTCAATTTTGACTGCACATATTTTAAGTCAGTAAGTCTTCCCTTGCCGAATATATATTCTCCAATATACTGTATGCATTCATTAATCAAATCGAATGCAATATCTTTATCGAAATACATTTCATCAACTTCAAATTGATTTTCAACCTCCAACAATGATGGCGTTGTATCAGAATTTCGGATCTGACTCAATTTTTTCCTACACGTAGAGCAAATTACCAACTCTGTGTTCAATTTTGCATCGTAACCATCCATAAGTACAGGCCGCAAGTCATGAGCACTGGGTTGATGGGGTGTTAAATCCAGAGGATTGTAGCACGTTTTCCACCATAAAGCACTCATAATAAATTTATATTACTCACAATCTAAAATAAATCCCGAGCTCACGACAGATTTGATATCAATCAGTGCAAATAAATTAAGCCTAACTTCTAAAATCCTCAAAAACGGGAAATGTGCAGTTACTAGTCATTGAAGAAATAAAGAAGAAATGAAAAAAACTGCTATGTACTTATGTATGTTCATCAGGGTTTTGTGTGAGGATGATAAGAGGAGTAATGTAATAAATATTTAGTTTTTTGATTTAGCCGCCTATAAAACATTATTTTGGCCGAACCCATAGAGATCCCAACTTGAAATTTGAAATGAATATAGAGGACGAATCTCTCTATAATATTGGGAATATAACTTAGACCCTTCAGCGGTTTGCTAAGAGATGACGTAACTTGTATTATTCCATTGGAACATGCGTTGGAAAGCTACTTTCATTGTACGTCATTTCAGTATATGTCATTCATTTGAAGCCTAAACAACAATAATTTTTTTTTACTCAAATATGTCGAACTTTGTGCCTGAAAAAGTGTTTTTGCGGGGAGTTCTTCTTCATTACTTTAATATGAAGAAAACTGCTGCTGAAAGTCATCGTATTTTAGTGAAAGTTAATGGTGAACATGCGCTTGCTGAGCGAACATACCAAAAGTGGTTTGCACGATTCAAAAGTGGTGATTTTGGCTTGGAAGACGATGAACGTTCTGGGCAGCTAAAAAAGTTTGAAGATGAAGGACTGGAAGCATTACTCTATGAAGATTGTTGCCAAACACAAGAAGAGCTCGCAGAATCTTTGGGTGTCACTCAAGAAGCCATTAAAACGTTTAAAAGCAGCTGGATGTATTCAAAAGCAAGGAAATTGGGTTCCACATGAACTCAAGCCGAGAGACGTCGAAAGGCGGTTTTGCATGTCCGAAATGCTGCTGGAACGCCACAAAAGGACATCATTTTTGCATCGGATTGTTACTGTTGATGAAAAATGGATCCATTACGACAACCCCAAGTGCAAAAAATGTTATGTAAAACCCGGCCAACCAGCCACATCAACGGCAAAGCCTAATATCTATGGCGCGAAGGTAATGCTCTGTATTTGGTGGGATCAGATGGGTGTGCTGTATTATAAGCTGCTAAAACCGGGTGAAACCATCAATGGACAACGCTACCGAACACAATTAATCCGTTTGAAGAGAGCAGTAGCCGAAAAACACTCGGAATATGCGACCAGACAAGAGGCAATATATTTCCATCATGACAACGCTCGGCCCCAATATTTCGGTTAAGAACTATTTGGAAAACAGTGGATGGGAAGTCTTACCCCACTCGCCTTATAGCCCAGACCTTGTCCCTTCTGAATACCATTTGTTCCGGTCGATGCAGAACGCCCTCACTAAAATACGGTTCACATCAGAGCAGAATATCAAAAATTGGCTTGATTCATTCTAGGCTGCCAAACCGGCGCAGTTCTTTTGAGATGGGATCCACAAATTGCCAGAAAGATGGCAAAAAGTCATGACTTCAAATGGGCAATACTTTGAATAATACTATTGTACATGTTTTTCTTATATCAATTTAAATTACATACCCAATATATAAAAATATAAAAAAAAAAAACAAAATACCATTTTTTTCGTTATTTAAGGATATATGTAAAAAGTTCACTTTTCCTGAATTCAACAAGGTATATTTTATCAAATTCTGATGAGCAGAACTAAAGTTATGATTTTTTTTAAATATAAAAGAGAGCATAAATTTTGATTTTTTGCCTTATAATTTGTACCACTCCAGTTAGTACTTCTACCACTTTTCAGCCAAATCGGAGGGATGTAGTTCAGAGCTCCCCAGATACTTAGCTTCGGCGATTTATCGTGGAATGACCCCTTTTCAATTTTACGTTTAGCTTGAATTTTTTTCATCATCGATTTTGTTCGAGTATCATTGCTCTATCGTATACAAACGGCTTGTCACCTTACCCATAGTAAGTGAAATGCCTTTATATGACCACTTTAGAATTACCCCTTGCGAGTGACTTTGTAACATGTCCGGTGTGCTCCCGTAAAATACACTACCAGTGCACTATCTTGAGACGTCTTGACGATCTTGGAGGTGCCAATTTAACAAGAATGCAAATGAAAAACCATCTAGCACTGCATTTATTTATTATTTGCGTCCAATAACATCAGAAATGCAGATCAATATCGTTCTGAAATAAAACCGAAATCAAAGGTATAGCCGATTTCGTCAACTTTGTTTCCCAAAAGTTTGATGATATTAAGAAAAACAGAAAAAAACAACACCATAATGGATAAACTTATAAAAGAAACACAACAATTAAAAGACTCAAATACAAAAAAAGATTTAATAATTTCTAGTAAGTAAACACTAATAAACTAACTGGAACAACAACAATTAAAAAACACAATCGAAATAAAAAACGTTCTACTGACACAAAATGAGAATCTAACACAAATCGTTTAAGCAATCAGAAAAACAATTAAACAAGACTTAACAAACGCGGTCTTAACAGACATATACCGCACTAAAAATATAGAAAAATCCTCAATAATTGCTACTTTCCATAATCACATAGGAAAAACATCTTTTATATAAAACGCATGGAAATCTCAGTGCTAAAATAAGAGAACCAAGCGATACCAACAACAAAGTTTACATTAATAATATGGTATGTAAACAAACACTTACTCTGGCAAATAAACAACAATACAAAAGAAGAAGGTTGAAAATTTGTTTGGGAAATATCAGGGACTATATGTACAAGGAAAGAGGATGTAGCGGAAGCTTTACTTACCTAATCTATTAACGACATTGATAAAATATAGCAAAATTAACGAATGAAGTAAGTGTAATGGTGAAAAATATCTTTTTATGCTGCAATGGATGATCACAATACTGAAGAAGACCTCTTAGATTTGAATTTTCTTGAATACAAAAGATTTTATGGAAGGAAAAAATTAATTAAAAAAAATTTATTTACGTTGTTTATGGTTTAATGTGCGATTGTTGAGGAAAAACTGGGATGTATTTTGTGCAAGTGTTTGTCCAATTAGGGATTAAATTTATTTTATTGTGTTGGACGAAATAAATATTAGGGAGGAAGAAAATTATTTCTACTACTTGGATGGTTTTTGTTCCGAATATGGTACAGGAATCTTATAAGAACCTGATTATTTTGATCTTATCAAAAAAAAAAAAAGTAGTAAGTGCAATATAAAGACCTCCAAAGCACAAAGAATTTCAATTTATTGATAAGTTTGTAAAGAATACAAACTTAACTTAATATAAATAAAAATGCTAAGGTTAAAGCGAAGAGGTATGTTCGAATATATGGAGAAGCGGTGGCGTCGAAGGGATTGTACAATATTATAAAAAGTACGACCAGAATAGATTGTACAATATTATAAAAAGTGCGACCAGAATAGACTTAGGGTAGGCAGTTGTACTCTAATTGACCATAAACCTACCAGAGAGTACAATTTTTTTCCGGAAGAATAGAGAACGACATTTCTGACCACTGTAGTACACTATATGACATCTACGACGTTTGTCCTATTAGTAATAACTATACCCCCCTAGTTTCAGTAAAAAGTACAATATGAGTCAAGTGGATGAACTAGTAAAAGCTACGAATTGAACTACAGTTTTAGAAGAAATATACGTCGAAGAGCTCTTCAATTCATTGGTTGCGAAAATTAACGACATACCATATATGAAAAATCAATATTTATTAGGAAAAAAACAAATCGCCGAAAAAATAATGCATGAGTTACCGAGATATCATAGAGTGCTGTAAGGAAAAAGAAAGTCTTTACCGTAGATGGAAGAACAATCGGAACAACCTAACATATGAAACAGAGTTCAAAATATTACGCAATCAGGTCAACAAAAAATATTAAAAGTAGAAACGAATGTTATAAACTGAAGTTCGAACAATGAAAATGTTATCCCAAAAAACTTGATTAACGAAATGTTGGGGAGAAATAAGTTGTCTATTGATCAAATCATTTTTTTCACTGAGTTCAAGTAGCGCTATGTTTCTAGAAAATGATTTTTATGATTATCCATTCATGCAGTATGGTTATATCCACCCATCAAAATCCAACACTATGCAACTCAATACATTTGAGCTAAACGCCCAGAGATGCCTGGAGCAGATGGAATCAAAGTTAGAGATTTGAAAACAAATGCCGATCTTTGCTCCGATAATCACGAAATTTGTGAACCTAAGTTTTGATACATCAATGGTACCAAAGAAGCTAAAAGAAGCGGTTGTTAGATCACTCTACAAGGGAAGTTCGAAAACTGAAACGTCAAAGATTGTGAAACACATTTTAGTTGTTCGTATTTGAAAATTCGTCGAAAAGCATAAAATAATCAGCAAACGTCAAGTACAAACCGACTTCTTGATGACTTTGCAGATTTAGTCAATACAAATTTAATCAAACGCCATCACGTACTAGTTCTGTTCTTAGATTCTAGTAAAACATTCGATACACAATAAGACCGACACAATAAGCCAATCGATGCGTTACAAAACATCGAAATCAGAGGAAAGCTGGCTGAATGGATAATAAAAAAAAAAAATAACAAAACTGTTAAAGTAATGAAAACGAAGTGTAGTACAGTGTTCCACAGGAGTGTAAACTTGGCATCTGCTATTAAATCTGCTTACGAGTTCAATGCTAAATTGTTTCAAAATGAATCAACTATTCGCGTTTGTAGATGACATGGCAATCGAAGTATTTCACAAGTCCATAGAAGAGGCAACAAGCATGATGCAAAGTGATTGTGTCATGATAATTACCTTGTTGTCAATTGATCGAAAATCAAACTTATATTCGGAGCCCACAGTACCCAGTGAAACAAACAGAGCTCAAAAATTTCAATTGTGCTACTCTATATAGAGTTGAAGCAATTGAGCTAGTGAACACCTTCAAGTAAATCAAAATCAGTAAAGACAGCCATCTTCTCGGCAACCAGATATCAACAATTTACGTAACAAGCTGAGAAGTTCTCGACCATTCACCTGCAAAAACAAGTATTCCATATCACGCTCTTGTGGAGTCTAGGTTGTGGTATGGAGTCCTGGCGTGGAGGAACCAACGAAACCAACGATGTAAAGATTTCTAAAGTTAATCAAATCCTTAAAATGAGTGCGGCGCTGCAGTATTATGACAACCACACTTTCCTAGTACCAATAATCTACCAACTTAATACGAAAAGACGGGCGGACGGAGCTTACAAACTTCCAAACTTCATCAATATCTACGGAAAGATGCAACTAATGTACACCATTCCTAGTATCCTGAACAATTTTCCTCAGAGTCCACAAAATGTAAATGATTTAAACTTCTAGAAAAAAATATTAAAAGAACATTTTTTAGAAGTAACAGCTAAACATAAACATCTAAACATCTTAAAACATAAAACATTGAGTCAACATTTCCTAAAATAAATAAAAATGTTATCTAATTATACGAGTACTTTACACTTCTATATAAAAATTTACCACATATATATATATACATATATTTTTTTTTTGCTATGTTCATAACGTTCATTTTTGATAATGTATAAATGGTAAACAACAAATGATTAAATATTCTCATGCAGATAAGCCTTTAGCATCACAGGTCTGTTATGAAATGTTTCATGTAATAAATCAAATCAAATCAAATCTTAATCATGATTTATGTTTTAAAATAATAATAAATTAAACATACACTAATTTTTTACTCTGCATCACTAAAAGTAAAGGGTACCTTTAAATATAATGCAAACAAAACCACGATCACCATCCAAACTTGCAACACTTTTGACAGAATTGTCTTGCATTTTTATCTTGATGTCTTCCGCATGCGTGGGATATTCCTCGCGAACCTGCTCAATTGCAAGAAGAGACGAAACCGATTTCCACTCATTGTTAAAGTAAAAAGATTCAAGATCATTGCCAGTAGATTTATTTTGGATATTGGGCAAATTCTATCATATATAAAAAGCAAAACAATTCACGAATTTCTGCCGAATTTGTTCAAACTGTGTTGATGTTCGAGTAAATATTGGTGTCTTTCATAAAAAGGTCGATTATTGTGTTATCAAAAAATAAAAGATTCCAGATTTCGGTTTGATTCTTAGTTTCTGGAACGCGATCAAGGATCAGCTTATGGTAATGACTGTGGAGATGACGTTTTTTGGAATGTTCAATTGTGCTCTACGTTTACAAATTATACACACGAATTAAATAATTCGTTAAAAATGTACAAAAAACGGTAGGCACTTTGCAATTATATTACATATTAGAAACTGAAAATACACAAGACGGTTGCCGAAAGAGACATTCTTATAGAAAGAAAAACTTTCTGCGTAATTACCCGCTCAATTTCTAAAAGGTACTGAGAAGGATGCCATGGTTTGAGTAACTACTTAGCGTGTAGAGCGAATTATGTAATTGTAGGTGATATATTCCACTCACGTGTCTAACAAAGGCTTAAGTGAGAATAATAATAATAATAATAAACAAAGCAAATTGTTGACTTGTTTCAACAAAACAAAAATCCAAATTTTTGAATATGAATGAAAAAAAAAAAATGCCGAAACCTGAAGAATAATACATGCACGGAACAAGCTTTTATTCGAAATAAGATTGAACTCTAACAAGAAAATTACATGTGTTATTATCGAGAAACCAACCAATATGCTCGAAAAAGTGATTAAAAATAAGACTTTCCGTATGAACCGTAGTCGCGGTCAATATTTACATGAAATAATTTTTAAAAAAATAAATGGCAAGCATGGATTTATCAACTCAAATAAAATTTTTATACGTTTTTGAAATGTTCCTGTGTTGTTGACAATTAAAAACTAGACGCTTAAAAAATCAAATCTATACTATACTATATTAATTAATAGTAATAGTAGGAAGTTTGAGGGAAACTTTATAAACTACGAATTTATTTGGATGCCTGCTACAGAGTTAATGCTAAGGATAGAGCCAGTGAAACTTGTTACCTCGGATTAAAAAAAGAGACCTTAAAGACATTAGTTGCGAAGAACGAAGAGTAGTGCGACGTATTTAAATTTGAACCATCATTGATTTTGGATGGTCGAAAGACCTATGCGCAGCATAGGAATTTTAACCCCAATGTACTTCTGCTAGGTGATTTGAATTCGAAAATGGGTGTAGAACGAGGAAACTATAGCAATCTATCAGGATTAAAGCATTTTTCTAAAAATGAGTTCTGCAATCGCAAGGGTATATATAAGGCTGCTGGGATTATGTGATTCTTACGGAATGCGAACACTAAATGGAACGAGTTTCTTCGTCCGGCCTAGTGGTTTTACATTTCTGGTTCAGCAAGATGCTTAGGTCATCGACTACGGCACTGTCACTGGTGAATGGAATCGTTACATAGCTGACTCGGAAATATTGGCTGACTTGATCATTTCCCAGTAGTGGTTACATTCGGACTGGAGGTAATCCAATCGGAAGAATACAAAAGCGACTATGATATATTCTATCACCAGCCGCGGAGGAAGTTTTGGCAACGGCTTGCGCTCTAATTTGGTTGAGATTGTAAAAGGTTGAGGCGCATATCTTTTGCTTGGCTACGAGCGTTCCGTGACTCCAGCGATTATTGATTCAGGAACTTTTATTTGAGAGCTATGTAAACGTAAAAAAAATCTTCTTGGAGGCGGAAGCTAGACGCTAGGCGCAATGTACAAATATTCAAGAATTTTGGAAATTGAAATGGAAAAAAATACATTATCAATCCAAACCTAAGTTCGATGATTCCGCAACATGGAGACGCTGTGTCCAATACCTAATACACATAACATATGTCCCTTCCATTATACGGCGCCTTTCTATGACAACGAAATCTGAGAACGAAATATTTGAGGCTCTAAACTGACTTGAAGGTGGAAAAGCTGCATGATCTGATCGAATTTCCGTCGAGTTCTATAAGTATGGCACAAGGGAACTTATAAGTAAATTCTATGTTGTTTTTAAGACCTTCTGGAAGATGGGGTAGTTCTTCAGCAATTTAAAAAAACTTTCCTTATTCATAAAAAGGGGCATTTTCTATCCATCGCGAAACATTGGATATTTTGATAAAATGGAAATAAGGTCACTACATTTATTTCTTTATTAATTTCATATCCATCCCACTGATATTTCAAACTTTTATAATTTAATGTAATCAAAATAAATATTATCATATTTTTCAAATAATTTTTCTGAAGCATCTGCTTTGGTTAACACTTTGTTATGATTCACTTTGAGGTAGTTCTTTAAGTACAATGGGTTTATCGATGTTATCGGGAATTAAGAAGAATATTTCGACCTTGATATTATAATATTGCTACCGGATGTAAATGTAGCAACTGACGAGGAGGAACTAGATGACGACAATTTAGTGAATTCACAAATCTCGAATGACGTTCCCGGAAGCATTGAAATGCATAAAGATGGTTGTTATATATCATACATATAGATTATTGTTAGATAGCTCTTATAATGAAGAAGTTTTAGCAGAAATATGACACCAAATGTATATTGAGAAAGCTGCCGCTAAGAAATGTAGATTGGAAAAAGAAAAATACTGTACTAGTTGAGTGAAAAATAGGGGATCGAAAATATAAAACGCAATATTTCGATGCGGGGCAATATGCTGTTGTCAGTATATTTGAATTTTTGCAATGCGAATTAAAGGATTTAAATTTAAAACAATTTCTAAAAAGAAATTGTTCACGAGGAAGTTGTTCAAATGATAACCGAACAATTTCGGCTATACACATATCAAAATAATCCCTGTGAGTTTTCTACAAATGAAGAAGAAATAGAGTATGTGTTTTTCCTACTGGTCCTTTTCTAACTGGTTATCATAAATAACATTAGATGAAGACCTATATTGAAAAATTGTACCCAAGAACATGTCGAGGAACTCCCAAATCGAGAAATCAGACAAGATCTTCAGACTGCGACCACTAATGGACCCTGTTGGCATCAAGTGGTAAATATTTCAAGACAAAATACCCATAGATAAAACTGGTCACCACCTGTTGGAAATTAAATTCAAATTGAATTTAACTTAATGATATATCAACATAAATTAATATTGTTAAATTTCATGTACATATATTGTCATTGGAATGTCTATTAAACTATAAAAGGGAAACTTTAAGCTCAATAAAAACACGCTCATTTTTATAATGTTACAAAAGACAGTAAATTTATTAAGGGGTTATACGCGGTTAGAATTTTGGTAATGTACATATATCTGACTATATTATCTGAAAATCTATCGATCGTTAAGTACTTATGGCCCTGGAGTAGATGACTCTATATATTAAAAAAAAATATCTAGATATGTGTAAACTTCTTCGCGTTAAATGCGTTTTTTTCAAAACTATGTTTTTGAAGTCGATGAACAAGATTCATAAAAAACGGCTCCACCGATCGATCTGAAATTTTAGCCCAACCTTATCAGATATGTATTGATTGAAGAAATAAGATTTTGAATAGTTATTTATATTTTTTTAAACAATTTTACGTGGCAACTTTGGTCGAAAATTCGATTTTTTTTACGAAGTCGCCATTTTGTCAAAAATCAAAATTTCGGTTATTTCTTCCATCAGCATCTAGTTTTATCTATTTACTAAAAGAAGTTTTTGTTTTTTACTATTTCAGATCAATTAAACCGGAGATATCGTTTTTACCATTGAACACCTTTTTTTGGCGGACCTTCAGGACATCGTTTGCAGGAGTACACCAGATCGATATTTTTACAAATCATAAATGCCACTATAAACTTAAATATTGCCACTAATTGCACTTATACTTTTTTGTTATTGTGAAATAAAATACCTTTTCAGAAAAAGTATTTTTTTCGTCCTTGCAACTGCGTATAACCCTTTAATTGTACTCGTATTTTTTTAGACACAGTTTACAAACAGTTTTTATTCAACTCAAATTTTATCGAATTAACGGCTTAAAGACCACTCATCCAAACAGCATCTTTTGAAACAAAATTTGTCTTCCGAAGCATGGTTAAATACCTTCTCAACATCAGGTGTTTTTCGATAACTATTTCTGAACTATAGATTTGATGTATAAATTCGAAGCTTTGATAGGATGAATAATTGCTCATTGGAATGTACAAAGGAAATGATGAAGAAATAAAGAGGATATTATGACTAAAGATTCAATCATGAGAATGAAGTCCGGCTAACGAAGTGGGTGCGACATGATTTCAAACTATGATGTTATAAAGCTAGAAACTAAAATCAAAAGAGTCTAAAACCAAGAAATGTGTTGTAGAGATTCAGCAGCCATTATTTGTCAAAAATCATAATAGTGAAATGGGGGGTGTGTAGGTAACCAGGGAAAAAAATGCTGATGGACCTTGTTCACATATATACTTAACATAAATAAATATGCATAAGCAATCCGTCGAAGTTACACCAATTAGCAGTAAAACATTGCATGTGAAAATTGAACTTCACTTAGGGAGCAAAAGCTAATGTGACAAAAATACAAGAGGAATAAGGAATCCAGCCAACCAAATAACTTGTATTGCTGTTGATTATACAAGTAACTTTCCTGAAAAGTTAGATAGGCAGCTACGATGTGCCGTTTGTCACATGCGGTCAAAATGATGCTGTGAGAAATGTGGAACGACATCAGGTATAAAAAGAAATTGTTTCAAAACTGCGCACTTCAAAATATAGAGCGGTAGTTTTCTATTAATAACATAAACTAATAAATGAATAAATAAATAGTAAAAATTATGATTTTGTTTTGACGAAACAAACAAACATTGTTGTATTGTACTATATACAAACTACACCTCTCTATTATAAAACAAAAATGCATTTAAACTCTGAGCCAGTTTTCTTTGAAGCTCTTTAGTATGATATTTTTGGGATCTGATTCATTGGTTCATGTTATGGAAAAAATCGTATAACTGCTAGTGTATTAAACCTAGAATAACCAAACTGATTTTCAGAAAATCCTATTTATCTCAGAATATTTTTTGTTCTCTTTTATTATTTTGGTTTGCCATAATGTTACCTATAAATTCACTGTACAAAGTTTTTACTTGGAGCTTACAGTTTTCCAGATGTTAAGTTAAATATATGAATCACCAGTATGACTTATTTTTATTATTAATAAAAAAATACTCTAAAATGAGTAAACTTTTGTTTAGCGTTATCAGTTGAGTTTGTGGAAATAGCGTGCGGTTGTTCAAATAAACTGAATTTAAATTGCGAGAATTTCAGAACGTGGAAAACAACACTTTACCAGCTCATAAAAACTGTGGATAAATAATGTAGAAAGCGTTTTCTACAGCAAGCATCAGATTCATTGCACCGGCAAATGTCCAGTTATGAAAGATACAAGAGATAAGACATCCTCGTGAGCATTTCTTAAAGGATGCCAAATGCATAGCAAAACTAAATGAACTAAAAGTATAGCCATTATCATTAGCTTTAGATTGTCGACCAATGATTATTAATGCAAAATTTCTAAGCACCTTATCCCAGTTTTATTTTGCTGGAACTCTTTATTTAAACTTGATAATAATAATATATGTGATAATATACAATAAGTCGAAATGGCGTGTTTATCCGTCTCAATCACGACATCACTGTCTGTCTCGCTTACACTTGGTACTCATTTTAACTTACTTAAAAGAATTAACTGGTGGTGGCGATGTCCTGATGGTTGACTCACTCACTGACTCACCCTACCAATCCGGTAGGGGAGCTCAACAGCAATTTTTTAAATCGTCATCACCCTTTCGGCGGGCAATTGCAAACCTCCGTAAGTCAAATTCTGTCTATGAAAAAGCTTCTCATGAGAGCCGTTCCAAAACGGCTATAAGCCAATTTTTATTCAAAAAGCTAGACGGAAAGAAGTTGTTGATTTAATATTTGAATATGTCAGTGTGATGCTCTTTAGCTTAAGAAGAATAATCAAGAATGATTTTTATTTATGCAATCTATTTCAAATAAGTCAACAAATAATCGTTATTTTTTGACTTAAATTTTTAAAATCAAAAAATACGGTTCAAATTTGACTTTTAGTTTTCCAGTCAAAAATAAAAGTTAAAATTTGAATTTTACTTTTTCTTCAAAAAAAAGTACATAGATTTCTAACAACGCTGGCTTCAAATAAAATCATCACATTGACTGTTACATACACTGCCGGACAAAAGTTAAAGACCATTTGGACTTAATAATTGTTCTTATACAGCCTTGATCAAAAAAATGTATGTACACATACACTGTACACACAATCATGGTTTTCTGCGCCAGATCTCCTACAAGCACCATGAAGTGACATTAATTTTCTAAAAAGACTTAATTCCTATAGAGAAGATGATAAAGCTATAGCTGAAATTGCAATAAATTAGTTCCTTAATCATTTATGGTACCTGAATGAGGAATGAGAATGCTTGCATTTAAATGATCACCAGTGAGTCTCAACTTTTGAAATTTTTTGACTCGAAGGTGTTCAAAACGTTACCGAGTCCTATTTTTAATGGACTGCAAATGGAACCAATAAACTCAAGGAACATAATGAATTTTATTAACGAAAACTATGATAAAGTAAAACAGTTTATTTCAAATAAATTGAAATGAAGAATTATGAGTTTGAAACTAGACACGGCCACACCAAATGATCGTTCAATATTGGGTGTGAATACTCAATTGATAATAGATAGTCAACGGCCTCGCCACACTGAAAGCCTCGGTTCTCATCGATCACCGAAATCAAGCAGTGTTGGGCGCGGTAAGTACGTAGGTGGAGGACCACATGGGAACTCAGTACTCCGCGTGCTGTTGACAAAACGCGCCACATGGGCATAGTACCCCGGCGTTAAATTCTGGACCCTACAAACTAATTTGTATCGTTCCCTTGATAATAATAATAATGATAATAGATAAAGAGATCGTGATATACCAGGTGTACCGGTATGAAATAAGCATTTTCTGTGAAAATAAACAACAACTTTTAATGGGAAAGTAAAAACCATTTACTCAAGGTATTGACCAATGCTAGGTTCACATTTTTCCCATCTTTCAGGCAATTTATGGATTCCACGCCAATAAAACTGTTCGTCTTTTGAAGGAAACCAAAAATCACCCAATTTTCGACTTCCTCGTAGGATTTGAAGTACTGCTCATGCTCATGCTAATGCGTTTCCCTTCGATGAAAACAAATGGTAGTCGGAAGACGCCAAGTCTTACGAATACGGCAGGTGGGGTAGCAGCTGTAAGCCAAGTGTTTTGGTTGTAAACTGAACCAGCTTTGCTTTGTGTGCAGGTGCATTTGTCATGAAGCAAAATTACCTTGCCCTTTTTCTGGCCTATTCTGGTCGTTTTTCAATCAATGCATGGTTCGAATTGATCATTTGTTGTTGGTAGCGGTCTGTATTTACGGTTTCACCAGCTTTTAGGAGCTCGTGGTACACCACATCTTTCTGGTCCCACCAGACACACAACATTGTCTTCTTGCCGAATCGATCTGGTTTTACAGTCGAAGTTGATGGTTCTTCCGGATTAATCCATGATTTTTCCCGTTTACGATTCTGAAAATTAATCTTTTTTTCATCGCCAGTAACAATCCGATGCAAAACCGATTTTTTATCTTGTTCTTGAAGAAAAAATTCACAAGTGGTTTTTCGATTTTCCTTCTGTCTTTCATTCAATTCATGTGGCATCCATTTCCCAGACTTTTGAATCTTTCCCATAGCTTTTAAATGATCAGAAATTATTTGTTGTGCAACATTTAACATTTCTGCCATTTGTTTCTGACTCAAAGTGTCATCTTTATCCAATATTGTTTGCAATTCGGCGTCTTCAAACATTTTTGGTGGTCTTCCAAGTTCTTCATTTCTCACATCAAAATCGTTATCTCTGAACCGTTGAAACCATCTTTTGTAGTTGATTCTGATAAAGTATGTCTCGACAAGCATTCGATGCAACTCTGCAGTATTTTTCTTCCAATGAAAACAAAAAATGAAAGCTTTCCGCAAGTCATAAATTTCTGGTACAAAATTGGACATTTTTAACACGATGAAAAATATGATGTTGTTTGCTCAATGAGTTGATGTATATTAAATATGTTTGGCAGGTGTCATATCAACTAAACATAAAAAAAAAATAATAAGGCCTGTTCACAATAAATATTCCCTATCGAGGCATTTGTATCTTGACGCTCACTTTATACCGGTTCACCAAGTATAAACAGCTCAAAATTAAAAGACGGATACTAAAACTTTTCGAAATAAACATTAAACAAATATAGGGTTTTCTAATAACGACTTGACAACTTTTTTTTTTTAAATAAAAGGCAAAACGTTTGAGATATTTAAAAAACTTTATTATTGGCCTGAATTACAACCAAAACATTTATGAATGGAACTCAACTTCGTTCATATGGCTACCGCGGGCATGTTTGCAGCGGTCGACTCGTTGGAACTAATTTTCAACGACTCAGCCACACATTTCGGCCGAAACGGCCGCTATTTCGCGTTCAATGTTGGCTCTGAGCTCTTCCAATGTCGTCGGCGTGTTGGCATTAACCAATGACTTGACGTAGCCCTACAGAAAATAGTCAAGCGGCATTAAATCGCACGAACGAGGCGGCCAATCGACTGGCCCATGTCTTGAGATAACACGCTCACCATACTTACTCTTCAATAAATCGATTGTAGCGTGTGCTGTGTGGCTTGTGGCACCATTCTGTTGAAACCACATGTCGTCCAAGTCCATATCTTCCAACTTGGGCCAAAAATAATCGGTGATCATGGCGCGATAACGCTGACCATTCACAGTAACGTGACGATCGTTAACGTCGACGAAAAAATATGGCCCAATAACGCCGCCGGCATGCAAACCGCACTAAACAGTTATTTTTTGTGGATGAAGTGGTGATTCATGAAGCACATGTGGGTTTTCACCCGACCAATAACGCATATTTTGCTTATTGACGAACCCATTGAACCAAAAATGAGCTTCGTCACTGAAGATGATTTTGCGATTAAGTTCATCATCTTGGCGCATCTTCTCCAGAACCCAATCGGAGAACGTACGTCGCTTCAAATGGTCCATCGGCTTCAATTCTTGAGTCAGCTTGATCTTGTATGGGTGCAAACCAAGATCCTTATGCAAAATATGCCATAATGTGGTCTGAGCGATGCCCAATTCTTGAGAGCGCCGTGGAATTGACTGATTTGGATCGTTTGCTACGGACGTCTGAACGGCAGCGATATTTTAGACACTTCGACCAACCCGTTGTCTCACTGACACGGCAACATCACACAACGAATATGTAGACTCAATTCCCTCAATTCTCTACTAGGGTGTGAATTACGACCGAAAATTGGAATTAACGCTCTTAAAGCTGCAGTCACCGATTCCGAATATCTGTAGAAAATTTTTGTAATTTGCAGACGTTGCTCGTTAGTGTTCTTTACCATGATGAAAATGTTGAGTTTACTGAATAAACTGACAGTGACAGTTTGATGATTAGTGAAAGAGTGCGTTCACAAATTAAATTCAAAATTGTCAAGTCCCTATTGGAAAACCCTATATATTCAATCACCACGAATACTGCTCAAAATCTATTAAAGTGTGTGGGATTATTGCCGCAAAGTGAACGTGAAAAGAGCCAAGACGATGAATGAGCATGTAATTATGAACAAAGTATTACGGAGGGAATCGTGTATGAGAATGTTGTATCAATAAAATGGGCTGCCTACACACTTCAATTGGCTGTAAAAGACTTTTTAGCTAACAATAATACAGGTTTAATCCTAAAAGCTCGTGAATAAGCAAAGCTGCTAAGATCTGCTTTATTACGGTAAATAGTACCAATGCAATGATGAAAATCTTTTCTGCCAATATAACGATACTTTATCTAGGCAATTGGAGCTTGAGCAATGGATGCAAATAGAATCCATTATATCTTCTCTTTCTCGTAGGAGATTACAATTACAATTCATGGCTGGGAATGATATTTGAGCTAGATTCTATAGAGAGCGAATTAAGTAAAACTGTTGTCGAATGCATTAAGCTAAGGGCAATCAACATTAATGGAAAACGATTCCGGCGTGTATTGTCCAAGGACAAAATTGAACGAGCAAAAAAACATTTGAAGAACATAATCTTTCAACTCCATATTGTTAAGCAGGTAACTATGTTAAATTATTTAACATTTTTATTTATTTTTTTGTGAATTCATTTAAAATAGATGTCTATGGCATAGCTCCAATACCGTCACCAACAACATCAAACGCTAAGCCATTTTTGCTTGATGAAGAAACAAATGAAAGTAGCTCCTCAAAATTACGAATTGGACTTTTGAGTATGGAGTTATCTGAAGCTTCATCCGACGATGAGGAATCATGCTCTGAAGATTTTGTTCGAAAAGCTTTTATGGAAATCGACATTAATAAGGAGAAGCGCATTGACGTTGATGCGGACCTTATGGGATATTGGGATTGTAAAAAATTCCCATATCCGTGACTAAAAGATCTGACACATATTATCCATCTAGTGCCAGCGTCGCAAATCAGTGTAAAACGCGCGATTTCTGCACTTAACCTCGTTCTCAGCGACTTGCGTTACAATTTATCTGAACAAAACTTAGCAGCAACATTAATGGTTAAATTGAATTCTATGCTGTGAAATGGTAAGTGACTTAACGTGAACATGACAGAAAACCAATTTATCTAACAAATATCTTTTATTTACAGAGCATGGAAAATGTATATTAAAAAAATTATTTCTTAATTCTGGAGGTTATTAAGATAGATTTGCTTGTCTTACTTTATTTTTTATTTGAAACATGTTTTTTTAGTGGCTGTATCAAAAAATTCAATTGTTAAAATGACAAATAGAAAACATAACTACCATGGCTTTCCCGTTTATTTTAATCTAAAAAATGTAAGTCAAAAAATAACGATTATTTGTTGACTCTTGAAAAAAGTCACAACAGTTACGGTCCCTGCTATAAACAATAGGCCCTGCTCAGGAGTGTAAAAATTCACAAAGTGAGAAACACAAATGAGTGCGAGAAGCTAGGTCTTGGCCCACACCGGGCTGTTGTGCCAAAATATTTATTTTTTCATTTTTTTAAAAAGAATTAACTATGAATCGGGTTTCTTATAGTGTCATACCATTTTAGAATCCAGACTAAATACACCATCTTTTAAAGTTACTTGCTAAAATGGCAAAGTACATTTTTTTGTTAGTACAGTCAGTTCAAGTTGGGTGATTAAGGATTTTCAATTTTAGTTGAAACCGATATAGTTATGTTTCAAATTTGGACCGTAATTTACAGAAGAGTTACTTAGGGCTACGTGACAAAAAAAAAAATGAAAGAAAAGTAAAGATGATTTGCGGTCACAGTACTTGAAAAAACGACACAGGGTGTCAAATTTAATTTAATTTTTAATTTTAAAAGTACAGGACTTTTTTTTATAATTTTGTGGCAACCGATACCACTTGACCTATCACCCGTTTCCGGCTTGATGTTGATTTTTGGGACACAATTATGCAATTATATACACTTATGTATTATGTATAATTTATACAATTATACATACGTATAAGTACATACATACATATATTAATTAAATCATTTTATGGTAGTTATGATACTGGCAAACAGCAGTGCCATGTTTTTTGATTTTTGTAGACTAAATTGTATACCATAACTATAAATATATTTGTCATATTTATCCCAGAAATAACGTTCAAAAGCATTTACAAGAAAAAACACGAAGAGAGATATGGAGACGATCGAGGAAATTTTGTAATAAGTTCACAGTTGGGTCTGAGTGTATGACAAAAAGACAATATTGTCCAAACTTTTTTCATTAGTATTAAAAAAAGGGGGTAACGCCAATTCAACAAGTCCATGTTTCTTAATGAACAAAGTTTGGCATATATATTAAATGCAGAATGAATAAAAACCTCCGAGATCAGTTTTTAATACAAATGGATTTTTTTTTGAAAAAAAGCGTAAAAGCCTAAGCATTAATGTATTAAAAAGTCATTTCATTTATGTTAAAGGATTAAAGGAAAACTACAGGACACTTGTACGTATCCTGTCTATCATTGAAATTTTTCTATTTTCAGTAGATCCTATTAGTATAGATTTTTATGGGTGGTTTGAAGAGCTTGGAAAAAGAAAGGCTCTTAATGCTCAATAAGAGTAATGAACATAAGTTTTGACACAGCATTTCTATTTGATTTAAGTTGTTTTTATCGGTAACAGTAAATTTTTCGAAACGCATTTTGTGCTGGTATATCTCGTATGGATTGGCATCGTCTCAAATCCCACAATTTTGCTTGTTCACAAATCTTTCATCAGAGAAATAGGCCTCGTGGATAAAGTTGATTTTTTTGGTGACATTTGGGTCAAATTCAAACTGCTCCAGAGCCCAATCAGCGAAAACACGGCGGTGTCAATGGTCGCGTACCTTAAGTTACTCGGTCAGTTGGATTTTGCATGAGTGCAGACCCAATTCCCGACGCTAAATTCGCAAGTTTGAAATTGTAGAAAGGCCAAGTTCCTGTGAAAAACTCCTTTTCTCCTTTTCTCCTTTTCTCCTTTGCTCCTTTTTCATGGTCGCAAAAAACACTGACACGATGTTTTGAAATGGGTGTCAAAACAAAACTAAGCTTTGGATTGTCACCAAAATTTGACAGGCTGGATGAAAAAAGTTATAATAAATGCACACTTAATGGTACACTCATTTTGGCTCAGTAGCGCCAACTATATCCCAATCCGGGTACTCATAAAACGGTATTCGTATTTTAATAGGCAAACACAAATTATCAGTTTTTATATGGACCCACTATCCCATACGGAATTTTTTACCTGCTATTTTTTACATATTTGCATGCATTAATATACATTTATTTTTTTACCTGCTATTTTTTACATATTTGCATGCATTAATATACATATAAAACTTATTTTGTTTTTTTTTATAAGTTTAAAATCAAACTGGAAACTTATTGTCTAATTTGTTCAACGCAATATATTCGACGCGTCTTGGCTTTTTGGACAACATCTATAGTGCTATCATTCATATGCATCATCTTTATATATTTTCCTCGCATACTAGGCCAAAACTATAGTACCAGAAGGAATTTTTGGCCCTAAGGTATTCATAACCCTCGTTTCCTGTTTATCGCCAATCTCGCCATATACACGTAGTTCAATATTTTGTTGCGAATGTTAATTGTTTATTAAATAAAAATTAACCTGATAGAGATTAAATTCATTCGAAACGTTATTTCATGGTATTTAATATTTGAACCTAGTTTTGGGTCCACCACTGCTACCTCGTACAAAGCTCATTCTAGTCCAACTTTCGATCAATCTGTTGCAATTTAAATTTGTAAATTTTTGCTGGCTTATCGGCCTTAACTAGTGACTTAACGTCTACAGAAAATAATACTTCAAATTCTAATATCTTTTTGGCCTACGTAACTGTTTAACCAAAAATGAGCCTCATTACTGAACAAAATTTAACAGTGAAATCGACTTTCAATTGTTTTAAAACCCATTCACTTAACATCCGACGCAATAAATGGTCACACGACTTTAGTTCTTTCGTCAATTGGATCTTAAAAACCTTGAGACCACAATAGTAACGAAGAAACGAAGAATTTTCCACGTAGTGGATGGACAAATCGATAAAATGGGGTCCACAAGAAAAACAAGATATATGGTATTATACATAGTACCATCAGACACTCTAACATCATTAAAAATTCGCATTGCATCCGGACAAATTATAGTCGACCGTTGCTTCAAGTATGAGTAGTTATTGAAATTTCTGTTACTAGCAAATAGAACCGTTAGTTTGCTATTTACGCCATGATTTGGCGTTCGCAATATTGTCGCCTTATTTGCATTTGTTTATTTAAGAACATCATCATTTTCACTGTTACTGTCGTCGACATCAAAAATTGGAGTGAAAGTCAACTCAGTTCATGTTATAGTTATTCCATTGCTGATTTCAATTGAAGTGACCAACGCTCATATTAAGAGAAATGCTTTTGGACAAATGTATATTTAATGCGAACGTCCCACTGCTTAAATATTGTTCCAGTATCAGTTAATTATTTATTTAGTCTTTGCTGAGAGTATCACGTATATATAGTATATCCTATTGCGAATAGAAACTGGCTAGAATGCCTATGTTCCTTTTGCTAGTGGTAATATCCATAGTCAATATTAGCATAAATTAATTGAATTTCGCTTACGCAATATTCCAGCAAGAAGGATTTGCTAAGGATATATTTATATATGTGCATATAAGTATGTGCACAGTATAGATACTTTATTGTGTACTATGTATAGACAGATGATGTGCTGACAATGTCGTCGATGACTTTTCTGCGTGTACATTGAGAATGCTAATCTGTGGATTCAATCAGATCTAAAGTTTCGTTACCTGAATACATATTCCAAAAAGTTCATTTAGATTTAGTTTTGTGGAAGAGATATCCAATGTCTGATTGCTGCAATTGGTCACTAGACTACACTTCAAATTTGATCGAAGTAGAGAAGATTTGTTTTAACATACCCTATTGATAGACATGGTTTATATTCTTGTACCAGATAACTGTCCTATATGGCTTCTGATTACAACGTGGGACAAGAATTAGGCTGAGTACAAGTATGTATTAATGAATTCCATTGCCAATATAGTAGTTTATTAGAAGTTAGTTCATTCGGTATGCAATTTTAAATGACAATTTCTATTTAGTATTAAAATTTATCAGATGCCCTGCATAAGTTGATGTAAGGCTTGTACTCGTATATTCTTGATGTTTGCTTAACGTAATCCATAATGAAAATAGAACCAGCATTTGTAAGCCATTTACACAGTACATATCTATATCTCTAGTTTGAGATTGACTTTTCTAAGCCCGTATAAATAAGAAATCTATAAAGAAGACTAATTTTAAACTGGGTTACATAAATTCTGCCAACAAATTCAGTTTAAGTCGCATGTTGTCAAGTAATACCAACAAAATGTTGTTAAAAAAAGTAAAAACGTTTTTGGTTCTGGCTTTTTGACTCAAAAAAACCCTGAAAAGGCTAATGACCTCTGTTCGATTTCTGAAAATTTTCTGAAGGCAATATAACTTAATCTGCGAAAAATGAGGTAGTTATAGTCTGTTTGGTAATCATAAGGAGTAAAGAATGTCAAAATCTATTTTTAACAATTTTTTGCACCCGTACGTATGAGGTATAGCTTATGCTATTGTTTGCAATAAGATTAAATAACATTGAAATTAATTTTATTATTGTTTAAATGGTTTCACACCACTTCATGACGAGCGATCGGCAAGACCGACTTGTCTTGTCTTGTTGGTGTCACTATCACCAACTAAACTTGTGCAATGCTCAGAACACTTTCTGGGGCAGTAGCAAATGCAACATGAGAGGTTATCATCTCGTAGATTTCATACTGTCATCTGACTTGGCTGTCAACAACGTTGGTTCACAGCCAACTTTTCTTACGAGAGTAAGGCAGCAAGTAATCAACTTAATTTTATTCAACAGGTATACTAAGGAGAATACTGGCTGGAAAGTAGTATCGAAGTACTATGTAAGATTATAGATACATCAAATTCAGAATCGGGTGCGAGGTAACGGATCAGGTAACCTGATCGAAACCAGCTCACAACTAGCTCATATCAAAGAAGCTGGTTATGAGCTGAACAACACAACTCACCGTAGCTAGTATGTCTCATTGGTTATGGTGACGGATGAGGCCATCGAGCATGCTTTGCTTCCTTTTATAGCTTCAAGTCGCCTGTTACCGATGATATTTACCTAGTTGAGCTACAAAAAGGTATAGACCAGCTGCTGATAACTCCGAAGAAAATTTTCACTGCTGGCCAGGCACTGGCATACATACCGAATCCCTGGAGAGGAGTGAGAGTGGTCTTTATACAGAAAATCGGAAAGAAGGACTACTCGCTCGCCAAAAGTTTCAGTCCAATAAGTCTGACCTCCTTCATGCTGAAAACTATCGAAAGGATGGTCGAGATCCATGTGCACAAAACCGCCTTGCGAACGCATCCTCTACCAGCAATGCAACAAGTCTACCAGCGCGGAAGGTTCTGTGAGAGCGAGCTTTAGAATCTGGTATTCGAAATCCAAGGTGCACTCGACAAGAAGAAATACGCATTGGGCATTTTCATCGACATTGAGGGTGGGTTCGATAACGCAACTTTTGACGGCATACGCGGATGATGTAGCTGTACTCTTTGTTGAATCATGTCAAGCGACTGCCTGCTATAAAATGCAGGCAGCCCTATACGTGATCGACGACTGATGCACTAGTAATGGGCTTCTAGTCAATCCTCTCAAAACTGAGGTTGTTCTTTTTACGATAAGGAGGAAAATGACTGGCCTGAATCATCTAGTACTTAAAGGCATCACTATCCAATTCTCTATAGAATCTAAGTAATTGGGTGTCATCCTGGAGTATTAACTTCTCTGTACTAAACATGTTATTTCGAAAATATTTGGGTGTCGTCCTGGAATATAATCTTGTCTGTACTAAACATGTTATTATAAAAGCAACTAAGGCGCTGTCGGCCTTCTGGCAGTGCAGAGAAGCTATCGGCAAAACTTAGGGCCTGTCATCGAGAAGGTTTCTTCGAATCTATTGTACACGGATTTGATGAGGCAAATTATATCCCATGCTGTGGAATAAACTCTCGAGAAAATACGTGCTGCTTTGCTGCTTTTACCAGACTTCAAAGAACGGTTTGTCTCGGATGCATTGGGGCTTTCCCCACCAGTCATGGCTCCGCTCTAGACGCATTGATGAATCTTCCTGCCTTTGATATTCATATCATGGCCTGTACTCTCAAGCCATATTCTATTTAAAAAGTAGTGGTCTTTGGTACAAGACGCATTGGAGCTTTATTGTCCCTGCGCGTCTGTTGTCTTATGACTCTGGTCTTGTGGACATGCCGTCTGATGCAATGAAGCCAGAACTGCTGTTGCGGAAAACATACGAAATTAACTTTCCCTGTGCCCAGGACGGGATTCTGCCAGAATCTGAGACAGGAAGGAATGCAGTCAGGTCTTCTTTACATTGTTACTTTTTAAATAGTACAACTTACTAGTTCTTTGTCTGAGTACTCTATTCCTACAGAAAAAAAAAACAGATTGTGACGTGGCCCATTATTCCTTCGGATTGAACAATCGTCTTTAGGATTTGTTTTTTTTTTCTCGTCTGCATGCAACCACTGTCCAGGTCTTTAACACCTGTCATACATAATTCAATTTTGAAGTGATTATGCCTTGAAAAAACAAAAAAACAGTTGTCTCTTAAACCCCTACTGCATAAATTAAGTCCTGAACAAAAACAAAAAGAAAAAAATTGAGGCACTTAAAAGGGTTTTTTTTTTAAGATTCTTAACCAACTTTTAACAAAATAAATTAAAAAATTTCATCTGTTCCAGAAATAAAAAATCAAACCAAATATGGATTTATATGCATTAGGGGTTAAGAGTACAGTGGCATGTGTATTTTATGTTATAACAGGTGGACCGTAATGTATGACCTTATTTTCCTAGGCTACATTTGGGGTTTTGAGCCTTTATTGGGCATGGATTTATTTGGGCAATTATTATTTATTCGGTCATTCACCGAGTTAACATTCGACACTATTTGTTCAATCTGTGGCTCTTTCCGATAGAGTCATATATCACGGTTCACTTTGTTCACCCTACCAGAATAAATGATTAAAAACTGATAAGAATGAAAAAATTTATTTAGTTAAACATACACAAGGTTCTGAATAAATTTTTTATTAGATATCTACTTAAATACTTACCTTGAAGTAAAAAACTCCTCTTCCTTTTATGTTCGTAAAAATAAACTAAACATTTTTCGCTAAAGATGAAGTGGGCGAAATTGACAATTGTTTTAACATATTTGAAAGTCATTCTAACGGTGCCAAGGGATTCATGTGCATAAATCGATCATGTGAAAAAATACTCTCTTAAACCACTTTTAAGATCACAAAGCGATTCTGTATAACACAAACATGGAAACCATTAACCCATATATTTGTTATAAAGCTTAACAGCTTGAGGAGTAGGAATATCTTTGTACTGTTTTTTTTTTTTTTTTTTTAAATAACGCCATTTGGTGATAATTGGCTAGATTTTTACAGGCTGGTTATCAAACTAGGATACCAGTACCGATTCCACTCCAGTAAGTGTAGTCACTTTTCCAATCATGCTTCCACGACCTTGTTTCTTCACTTCTTTCCCCACTTTAGAATTGGGGACTCAGTTTAGTCTGACTGTGTCAAAAGGTAATAATTCATTTTTGTACTGTTGAACTTGCAATTTGACACTGTTATAGCAATTATCAAAAAAAAAAAATAAAAAATTTGTGGGCGACATATATATTACCACTGTAGATGTAAGTCTTTGTCACTACGTTTCCACTAAGTCAGGTACACTTTGGGAGAAGGTGTTACTCTTCTCTCCAGCAAAAATTTCGAAGTCGTAACTAAATCCGGAAACTCCACTTAGTTTTTGCAACCCCATCAACCACACTTTTGAGTTTCGGTGAGTTATGCTGATTCATTTCGAGAAGGCACTTATTGCATATTATTTGCTCATGCATTGCAAGAAACTCTGATTTTGGAATAAGTACATAGTTGCCGCTGCCTTATTTTTTTCCTTATTTTAAAAATTTTGGAACTGTCTGATCCAAATGCTGTAAAATTGGTGTTACGTACATATATATATATGTACGAAGTTAAAAACCTTTTTACTGTTTCCCACCTGTTGTATATCTTCATTAATTTATTGGGATGAGAAATGTTGCTGCCTCTAAGCCAATTTATTCCTTCGTATTGTTTAGAACAATTAAGATTCTCCAACTGATCGACTAAGAAAAGTTGGTCCAATAATTTTATTAAAATAATATATTTCATTATTGTAGATGTACTAGCCTTATACATGTTCAATAAAAATATTTGTTGTTGTAATTTTCCGAATTCCTTAAAAATTGCTGAGTTTATACAAAAATTAAACAATTAAAGACCTATGTAAAGGGTTTTCCAATAGGGACTTGACAACTTTGAATTTAGTTTGTGAACGCACACTGGATTCTGAAGATTCTGGAGAAGATGCGCTAAGATGATGAATTTCATCGCAAAATCATCTTCAGTGACGAAGCTCATTTTTGGCTCAATGGGTTCGTCAATAAGCAAAATATGCGATATTGGTCGGGTGAAAACCCACATGTGCTTCATGAATCACCACTTCATCCACAAAATATAATTGTTTGGTGAGGTTTACATTCCGGCGGGGTTACTGGGCCATATTTTTTTGTCGACGTTAACGATCGTCACGTTACTGTGAATGGTCAGCGCTATCGCGCCATGATAATCGATTATTTTTGGCCCAAATTGGAATATCGACTTGGACGACATGTGGTTTCAACAGGATGGTGCCACAAGCCACACAGCACACGCTACAATCGATTTATTGAAGAGTAAGTATGGTGAGCGTGTTATCTCAAGACATGGACCATTCGACTGGCCGCCTCGTTCGTGCGATTTAACGCTGCATGACTATTTTCTGTGGGGCTACGTCAAGTCATTGGTTTATGCCAACACGCTGACGACGTTAGAAGAGCTCAGAGCCAATATTGAACGCGAAATAGCGGCCCTTTCGGCCGAAATGTGTGGCCGAGTTGTTGAAAATTGGGTCCAACGAATCGACCGCTGCAAACGTGCCCGCGGTGGTCATATGAACGAGGTCGAAATCCATTCATAAATGCTTTGATTGTACTTCAAGCCAATAATAAAGTTTTTAAAATATCTCAAATGGTTTGCCCTTTATTTAAAAAAAAAAAGTTGTCAAGTCGTTATTAGAAAACCCTATATATCACTGTCTTTGCCAAAATTAAAAAAAAAAAAACAGTTACGAGTAAAACTAGAATTGTCGCGTTTCAAGAGAAAAATTCCTTTTTTAGTTCAAATCAAATTGGTTGTAGAATAGGCAAATCAATTAAAGGTGATGTCTTAAAGTTTTGTAGCTTTACAAATGATAGTTTAAATAAAAGAAAACTCATGGCTGCTCTATTCATTGACATTACAAAAGCTTTTAACACTGCAGGCTATGAAAAAAGTGGATAAGATTGGAGATACAGGGTGTCCCAGTTTAGGTTTTCATCCTGATATCTGAAGATTCCTAAAGTTATGACGAACAAAAAATTGTATTGCAGGATGGGCGGTCTACTTTCAACCCCCTCCAAGTTATAGGCTATTAAAGTGAGGAACCTCTGATTTGAAGGTAAAATTTCTTAAAAGACCGTATCTTAAGAATTTCAGTGTGCATAAAATACTTAAATTTCTTTGAGTTCGATGAACGCCAGCCAAAATTATGGCTTTTTAAGGTTAACATTTTGAAAAATCTTTAGACCAATTTCATCAGAAAAATGAGTTTATCTCGAAATTTTCAACTTTTAACTTTTTTCATCAAAACTTTTGTTCTTTTTTTCTCTTAACTATCTATGATTTTTATGTATGACTTTCACCTACGAACAACGGAAGTTATTGCAAACCACTATTTTATTCATATGGGTCACCCTGTATATTAAGTCAAAGCTCAAATATTAGCATTGGTGTTCCACAAGGTGAAATGAACACCTTAAAGATTATGTATTCTGTTCACGTAAACAAAATTTATAATGGTCTAGTTGTGATATGGTTCGGTAATAAAATTAAGCCTTTGATTACTGTCCAAAAACATATTATTAGAATAATCTGGCCAAATAGTGAGTAGCCTTTTGCTTTTTTATAACGCAAATATACTACCTTTTAAGTACCCCTACTTTTATAAAGTTCTAAAAATATTTTCCCTTAGAAGTGGTTAAGTGGTTCTCCAACTTCGTAGCTTTAATCAGCATCTGGCAGGTATTCCAAGGTTTAACCCCACTCATTACCTTCATTTTTTCTCTTCAGTAGCTCCAAGACTTTACTATAAATTACCATTTGTAAGAAATTTTCTAAACTTCACCGAGAAATTAAAAAAAAGTTTTTAACTTCAATCTAAATTAAATAAACAGCTTACTCAGCGAATTATCTTAAGACTGTTTTTAATGGCTAATAAAGTATTCAATTTTCATCTTTTGATCACTCCATTAACACCTTTTCTTTGTAATGTTTACATATATGTTATATCACATTATATATCCGGCACTATCTTTTTGCGCTATATAGTGTATCTACTTATTCTTCTATGACGAATGGAAAGTACAATACTTTAATTTCTATTTTGTTTGATGTTGTTACTATGTATTATAATATTTTTTGTATATATTTCATAGTAATCTATTTATTATATTTTGCTTTGAATATATCTCTCAGTTAACACGATCGGCTGTTCACCTGCCGATAAAAAATGCATGCGCTGCAATTCATTCATACACGCGCATCCGTTATGCGCTTCACGACGAACGGTGTCAACTTGCGCACTCCGGTTGCGAGATAATGCGAATGGGTCTGCGTGGAAACCAAGGTCAACCGAAGTTAGGTTTTAGGTATTGAGAAATATTGTGTTAGTCCAATTCTGGAAGTCAATAAAGTATAACCTATTTTATAACGTTAACGGGTTTTTCATTTAAACGATCCAGTGGCGCACGATAACGTCGTGCGGGATTAAATTTTTTTATTATTGACAGAATAAAAATCCTTTACTGGCGCCCGAGCAGGGACCCTGACTTAAAAAGGATAATAAGACAGAGTCAGTGTCCTATAAAAATGCAATTAAGCATTAAAAACTAAAGTGAAATAAAAGTGCAATAAGTGTAAATCTGTGCAAAGCGAAATGCTACGAACATCAAAAAGTAATAAGTGTAAATCTGTGCAAGGCAAAATGCTATGAACATCAAGAAACAATAAGCGAAAATCTGTGTGAAGTGAAAGCGCAAGAAGCTAAGAAACGACAAGTTGAACTCTGTGTAAAGACCAAGCGACAACGCAATAAATTTCCCGAGGTGAATTGCAACTGCCTACAGTGAAGGAAGACATACATAGTAGCCGTATCCAAATAAGGAGCAAATTGGAGACATACAAGGATGAAGAAGTCACTGACAGTTATAGGATTGTAGTAAGATTTAGCCTAAGAAACAATTAAATGATAATCTAAGAATTATACAGTGCTTGTGCAGTCACTCATGTACTTACGAGTATCTACTTACTTAACTTGAAATTTATATTTATAACATCTATGCCTAGGGGCGAAATTTCTTGAAAAAAGGGGCCAAGTCGTTGAAAATTAGATCTAATTATCCGTGTGAAGTCCCTTGTACCCTAGTAGGTCGCTGCAGAAACATTAACGACTAAAACGGACGCATACAAGCCTTCCGTGAGGACGGCGACTACCCCGAAATCTTAAAACAGAGAGCGCTTAGCAGGCATCTAAAATAAGAAACATTCAAATTTATCTAAAGAAGGAAAAATCCACACTTTAAGGATATAGAGGGATCTAAGAAAATATACATAAATCCATATTTAACAAATCTAAACGAATTAAGAAATTCTTTAAATTCTGTATCGATTACAATTTAAGCTCTGCCACTAGGTGCCACTGGTCTATTTATTATATTTAGAAAAAGGAAACCCTTATTCACTCGCACTCGCAAACATACTCTCAATCGCTTTAAGAATGGACGAGCTTAGGAATTCGGTCACGCAGCTCACGGGGGCGGTCAACTCCGTCAACTCCGTACTCCAACACATCCGGCAGAAGGTCAGAGGCAAGGCCGACTCTGCCCTGGTATCTTATAATGTGTTCGATGATGACTGGGTGGAGATGAAAAGGGTCCTCTCACTCCACTACGCCGACAAAAGGGACATACGAAGATTAGAACATCAGCTTAATCATTTAACCCAAGGTAATACAAGAGTCGACGAGTTCTATGCAACTGTAAACCATCAGTTCTCCCTGATTATAAGTAAAATCAGGGCTGAGGTTTACTCCACCGAGACAATGAACGCCTTGGTGGAAACATACAGGAATCGAGCACTAGACGTGTTCATTCGTGGATTAAGTGGGGACCTCTCGAGGCTTCTGATCATCCAAAGGCCGAGAACCCTACCTGAGGCATACTCGGCTTGCCTAGAAATGCAAAACCTGAACTTCAGGACCAACTCGTTGCACGTGAGGGCTCCTAATACGATAACTTCACCTGTCAACCATAACTTCAGAGATAATGTAAGAACCCCCGGAAACTTCGACGTTCCACTGGTAGCAAGGAGCAACTTTGGTCAAAGGCCAACAGCTCCAAAACCACCGATCAAAATGGAGGTGGATAGTTCCGCTCAGACAAGGAACGTGAATTATATGAATAGGCCTAACAACAGGTTCAAAAGGAAACCTTGGTCCGACAATTACAACCCGCGCAAACAACAGCGATTGTACCATCTAGAATCTGTCGGTCCTGACACGCAGGAAGAAGTGGAAGCCGTTACCCTACCCTACGAGGAACCATCGCCGGAAAATTTTATGCAAGGTGCCTCGTTTCCAGCGTAGCATACTTAGAGTATGTTACGCGGGATGGGGTAATTTTGAATTTTTTAGTGGACACCGGAGCTAACAAGAATTTTATTAGGCCAAATCTAATTCCGTGTCCTGACCCTGTCCAGCATGCATTTTTTGTAAATAGTCCCGGCGGGAAGATTCGCATCAACGGTAAAACAAGTAGGAAGTTCTTCCGTGATCTGGGTTGTGAACTAGAAGTCACATTCTTCATTCTTCCAGGTTTGACTTCATTTGATGGCATAATTGGTGATGACACGCTCAAGCAGCTAAAAGCGGTCATCGATAGGGAAAAAAATACACTTACTATAATGTCCCTATCATAACCTTAAAGAACAGGGCCTCCAGCGCGGTCAACCACATATTACCCTTGTGCGGGAATATCACAGCACTTGCAAAATCCCGATTGCAAGATCTTTGCAGTAGATTTAATAGTCTTTTTGGTCCTGTGGGCAACGAAATGGTAAAAACCAACGTAAGAGCTGCGATCCGAACGAACACGGATGAATAAATCTATGCTAAAAGCTACCCCTACCCAGCTTGTATGAGGGAGGAGGTTGAGCGACAGGTCAAGGAACTTCTGTCGGAAAACGTTATACGTCTTTCGAACAGCCCATATAATTCCCCCATATGGGTTGTCCCTAAGAAGCCGAAACCCAATGGCGAAAAGCAATATAGAATGGTAATCGACTATAAGCGCTTGAACGCTGTTACGATCCCGGATACGTATCCTATTCCGGACATTAACAGCACACTCGCCAGCCTTGGAGACGCAAAACTCTTCTCAACACTTGACCTGACTTCAGGATTTCATCAAATATTGATGAACGAAAAAGATATCCCGAAGACAGCCTTCTCGACAATGAATGGGAAGTACGAATATCTTAGACTTCCGTTCGGCCTCAAAAATGCTCCGCCATCTTTCAGAGAATGATTGACGATGTGCTCAAGGAGTTAATTGGCAAGATCTGTTACGTTTATATCGACGATATAATCATCTTCAGCAAATCTAAGGAAGATCATTTGAGGGACATAGAGACAGTTTTCTCCAAACTGAATGAGGCCGGACTAAGGATTAATCTGGAAAAAACCCATTTTTTGACCACCAGTGTGGAATTTCTCGGATATCTGGTTACTCCTGAGGGCATACTCCTAGATCGAAAAAAGGTTAAAGCCATAGAAGGAATCCTTCCCCCAAAGAATTTCAAGGAGCTCAAGAGTTTTTTCGGATTAACATCCTACTATAGGAAGTTTATTCGAGACTACGCTAAAATAGCAAAACCCCTAACTAATATAACGCGCGGGGATTTTTCACATGTTAAAGCCAACCAATCAAGAAATGTTGCGATCTCTCTCGACGACGATGCGGTTAAGTCATTCGAAACTCTGAAAGAGCTACTTACGTCTGCGGACGTTCTAGCATTTCCGGACTTCGAGAAGGGCTTTAATTTGACAACGGATGCCTCCGACTACGCCATTGGTGCGGTCTTATCTCAAGGCGAGCATGGTAAGGAAAGGCCTGTGGCATACATCTCTCGCTCCCTGAATCGAACAAAGGAGAATTATGCGACTAACGAAAAAGAGTTGCTCGCCATAGTCTGGGCTCTGGATAATTTGAGAAATTATCTGTATGGAGCCAAAAAGATCAAAATTTTCACTGACCATCAGCCTCTGACATTTGCCTTGAGCAACAGGAATCATAACGCTAAGCTCAAGCGCTGGAAAGCAAGGATCGAAGAGTACAACTACGAGTTGACTTACACTCCCGGTAAATCAAACTTCGTGGCCGATGCTCTTTCACGATTAGAGACAGAGGTCAGTCATCTATCAGATACCAGCACCGAAACTGCTAGCGAGGCACACTCCAATTCACAGACAGGGGAGGTCACGAACAGCGCAACTGAGGGCTCCTAGACGGATACGGCTGCGGAAGCCGGGGGCTCCCAGACCGGTACGGCTGAGGAAGGACTTTGTGAGCTCTCTGGTAGTGACACAGAATCCTGTACGATACACAGTGTCGACCAGGACAACTTAGATCTTATACCGCATGTGAAGGCCCCAATCAACGTTTTCAGAAACCAATTGATTTTCAAGATTGGTATCGATCTGCGCTCTCACGAGGAGCCACACCCTGGTTATCATCGCCATTACATCTCGACAGGCGGGCTCTATCGGGACAACCTCGTGGAGATATTGAGAGAAAAACTTAACCCTAGGGTAGTAAACGGAATAAAGATTCCGGAGAAGTATCTTGGGTTGCTCCAAAGGGTCTATCTCGAGAACTTTGGCAATTATAAAATACGAGTCACTCAAAGAATTGTTGAGGATGTTGCCAATGAAGAGCGCAGACTCGTAATAATTGAAAAAGAACATAGGAGAGCCCATCGTGCTCCTAGGGAAAACAGGGAGCAAATCCTGGAAAAATTTTATTTTCCACAAATGATGTCTCAGGTTAGGAAGTTCGCTGCCTTGTGCGAGATCTGCGGCTCAAACAAATATGACAGACACCCACTGACTCCCGAATTCCAAGCGACACCGTTCTCCAAATATCCATGTGAGATTCTTCATATGGATATCATGGAAATTCAGAATAAATGATTCTTAACTGTCGTTGACAAATTTTTCAAATTCGCAAAATTTTTCCACATCAAAGAAAGATCCTCTATATACATTAGATCAAAGTTAATCAAAATTTTACTAGTCACTGACAACGAAAGGGGTTTTCTTAGCCCGATAGTGCTAAATTTTATAAAAACCTTAGGTGTCAAACTCTATCTGACCCCCTCCTACCGAAGTGAAGTGAATGGACAAATAGAAAGGGTCCATTCTACAATATTGGAAATTTACCGGTGTCTTAGAGTCGAGAACCCGGATCTCAATGTTAAAGAACTTGTCGACATAGCAGTAGACCGCTATAATAACACCGTACATTCCGTAATCAAACGGAAACCTACGGATGTCTTCTTTAACAGATCTCAGAGAGTGAATTACCAAAACCTTTTGAACATTCGCTCGAAAATCAACAAGGATCTGAGGGGAATCATAAAAAGAAATATGGAGGCCAGGAATGCGGGGCTAAACCGAAAAAGGAGTGCGCCTAGAAATTACTGCTAGGGTGAGGTAGTGTATGCTGCTGTGAAACGTATAAAGGGTAAAAACAAACCATTGTACCGAAGAGAAATTGTCGCAAAGGACAACCGCGTAACGATAACGACAGCTAGTGGCAAAAGAATTCATAAAGCTCACTTGAAAAACAATAAGTTTTAATTAATAAATCTTAAAGTTAAAAAGAAAAAGAAGAAATCGACTTATATAAACATTTTTATATCAAAAAGATTCCAATGAAATTAAGACATTCGTCTTTAACATACTGTTGCTCTGAACATACCGTTAAGTCCAATTTTGTATTTAGCTAATTAATAAAGTAACGAAATTAATGAAAATATATTACAGTCTAGCTTTCTTGGTTCCTGTGCAGCCCCTGCACATTTTCGAGTACAAATCACCAATCGTGACCATTAAGGAGGGCAACGCATGGGTGATAAATGGCTACTTCAAGCTGATCCATGTCATTGACCTGAGCAAATACAGCGCTCTCATTGAACGTTCCGAACAACTGGCCGCAAAGCACGTGGCAGATCAGGAAATGCAGCTGGTATTAACCTATCATCTGAACCAGGTAAAGTTTCGACTAAGGGAACTTGGTGAACCAAAGATGAGACGGGCTCGATCTATCGACTGGATAGGTAGTGCCTGGAAATAGCTGGCAACTGACTGGGACAAACTCTTACAAACGCAAGCAGACATAATAGACAACAACAACGACCAATACAAAATTAACGAAAGACAGAATGATTGATGGCTATAATAACGTCGTACAGGAGGGGGAAGCGGAAAGAGTAAGACACGACTTACTTAACAAAGTACTTATACTAAAAGAAGGAGTAAACGAAATAGTTAGGGCCTGTCAAATGGCCAAGACCGGAATAGTTAATAGCAACATACTAGACTCCGAGGAGGTTAACACTATCATAAACGAATTGGAAACTCTGCCTTATCAGAACTTCGTAGAAGCGATAAAATACGGACGGCCCTCTGTATCTAGCAATGGAACCATATTGCTGTGTGTTTTAGCAATCCCCAAAGTTGGTACCAACATTTTCCATTTGGTAAACGCTCGTGCGGCAATCAGAGATGGGAGACAAATCGACCTAGACTATACGAAACTACTAGTTAACCACGACATGACTTACGGACTCGAGGGTGACTGCTTCCATATAGGAAACACATCGGTTTGCGAGGGTAGCATTTTAAAGAAATTGGCAGAAGACACATGCCTACCCAGGATCCTTAAGGGTGGCATCGCAGCCTGTGACTTTGAAAACACTAACGAAGAAGTCATCGAGCTTATTGGGGAAAATACAATCTTTGTGACGAATTTTAATGGTTCAATTTTAAGTAAAATTTCTTCTATTCCCCTAGAAGGTTCCTATCTCATCCAACTGGACAACAACACAGTCACCATCAAGGATCAGACATACTTCAGTGGGTCTGCTTCAAGGCTACAAGCGCTCCCTGCCGTCCTGGCCAACGTAACCAGCAAGAGAATCAAGCCTAACCTGGAATTTGTGCACGATATCAGTGTCAAGAATATTGAGCAAATCAAAGCCTTAAAAGGAAATCTTAACTTTTCTATCATAACAGAAATCCTTATTGCTGTAGTCATAGTTATCGCCATCTGCCTACTCTGGAAAAAGATCTACGGAAAAATCAACATCCCGGAACTTCGCCTATCCTTTCACCGGAAGCGAATCCCCCGCCCAGGTCCACGTTCAGAGGGAGTTCAACAACCTGGCAGTAACCTAACCTATTCCTCATGCTCGGTGATAGATCTGCGGGACGCAGATATTTAAAGGGGCGGCAGTTAACACGATCGGCTGTTCACCTGCCGATAAAAAATGCATGCGCTGCAATTCATTCATACACGCGCATCCGTTATGCGCTTCACGACGAACGGTGTCAACTTGCGCACTCCGGTTGCGAGATAATGCGAATGGGTCTGCGTGGGAACCAAGGTCAACCGAAGTTAGGTTTTAGGTATTGAGAAATATTGTGTTAGTCCAATTCTGGAAGTCAATAAAGTATAACCTATTTTATAACGTTAACGGGTTTTTCATTTAAACGATCCAGTGGCGCACGATAACGTCGTGCGGGATTAAATTTTTTTATTATTGACAGGATAAAAATCCTTTACTCTCTCTATTATATAAAAAAGTTTTTTGTCGCGTTTGATTTTTTATTTTCGTTAAAAAAACATTTTAGAGAAACTATTTAAGTTTATAACAATTTGTTTGCATTTGCTTCTTTTGCCAAGTCAGACTTTTTTATAGGGTTTTCTAAAAACGAATTGACAATTTTTTTTTTTTTAAATAAAAGGCAAACCATTTGAGATATTTCAAAAACTTTATTATTGGCTTGAAGTACAATCAAAATATTTATGAATGGAACTCAACTTCGTTCATATGGCCACCGCGAACATGTTTTCAGCGGTCGATTCGTTGGACCCAATTTTTAACGCCTCGGCCACACATTTCGGCCGAAACGGCCGCTATTTCGCGTTCAACGTTGGCTCTGAGCTCTTCCAAAGTCGTCGGTGTGTTGGCGTTAAATCGTACGAACGAGGCGGCCAATCACCTAGCCCATGTCTTGAGATAACACGCTCACCATACTTACTCTTCAATAAATCGATTGTAGCGTGTGCTGTGTGACTTGTGGCACCATCCTGTCGAAACCACATGTCGTCCAAGTCCATGTCTTCCAATTCAGGCCAAAAATAATCGGTGATCATGGCGCGATAACGCTGTCAATTCACAGTAACGTGACGACCGTTATCGTCGACGAAAAAATATGGCCCAATAACGCCGCTGGCATGCAAACCGCACCAAACAGTTATTTTTTGTGGATTTAAGAAGCACGACTAATAACGCATATTTTGCTTATTGACGAACCCATTAAGCCAAAAATGAGCTTCGTCACTGAAGATGATTTTGCGATGAAATTCATCATCTTGGCGCATCTTCTCCAGAACCCAATCGGAGAACGTTTGCAGACATTGCTCGTCAGTGTACTCTACCATGATGAAAATGTTGAGTTTACTGAATAAATTGACAGTGACAGTTTGATGATTAGCGAAAGATTGCGTTTACAAATTAAATTCAAAGTTGTCAAGACCCTATTGGAAAACCCTATATATATATTGTCATTAGCACAAACCGACTATTTGATCATGAATCGAAAAACTTGGATTTAACACCTGAAGAACGTCGTTTGGGACAATTGGCAATACAAAAAAAAAATATTACATAAAAAGAAGGAAGAAATAAAGTTAAAAAAGCGTGAATGTGTCGGAAAAACAAATACATTTCAAATACATTTGAAAGTAAATTTATTTTTTTCTTCATTACATTTATGCGAGCGGGGGCTGGCAACCTAAGCGAGTTAGGAATAATTGTATTCAGTGAATTGAAGAATGAGTAAATTAAATAAAAATGTTCTGGACTCCAATTTGCTCCAATAAACTTCAAACCAAACTAACTACTCCATAAAAAAGGAACGAAAAATAATCCCTTTGTGTTTTCAACTAAATCACCGATTCTGAAAAATCATAGCACCTGTGAGTAACAAATTCTTCTCGTCGTTCGGGTATAACTGTTGTTTTCTCCACTATATGAGAGAGAGAAGACAGATGGTTGGTCTCAGTGCTTCTTTCGCTTCATGGGAAGTAACCAACATTTAGCGGAGAGACTAAATTGTTAGTGAAAGTTGGCTTGTTGTTGTTTTCTAGTCAATGACTAATCTAACTTAGTTTTAGCTGACTGAAAAAATTAATGTCTCTTGGGCGCGGTTGGGATTCGAACAGTCAACCTACCGATTTGGAGGCCAGTTCACTACCACTTAAGCCTCGGCCATCCACCGTAAGATAATACCGTAAACTAATACTATTTTTGTATAGTAACATATTGTTGAAATATTTTTCGTCGCATCCGGTAGATAGTTAGGATCTTAAAAGAGAAATGTCGAAATATTGTCATATTCTATGCAATTTTCCGTTGTTGTTATCATTTCCGGTTTCTTACGTAGTTCATTTTCGACACTGAAATCTCCGAAACTACAACCTAACATGCATTATGTCAAACAATACCTAGAAAATGACGTGCATGGTATTACTTCTGATCATAGTCTAAACCATTTAAATTATTATTTTTTTTTTTTTTTTGGGAAATCGTCATAAGTATATACCCTATATGTATTCTAAAGCGTATCGGGTGATCCAAGAGATGGACAGGTACATAGTGGTGGCAGCTAATGAAAAGGGGTGGCATTCTCCCACTAAGGGACTCCACTGAATCAGCGGTGACGTGCTATCAAAAGCAGAAAAAGAGGAAACCAGCAGATTTGAATATACTGAAAATTTGGCGTCCCCTTGCTATTACACGAGTGCAGAAGTGGATTCGTGGCGTAGAATTGTCGGCGCGCTCAAGTATTGAGCTGGCAGCGAAGAGCGCAATAAACTGATTGGCCTTGTCTAAAGAACTGACAGCGAGATAGTCATTATAACACAATAGCGACATACACGTCATTATTGAGGAAACACAACGACTAACATATCATAGTTAAAATTTCTACGGGTGCTGTTAAGTCTACTTCAATTATCTTGCTTGTATGTATTATCAATCAGTATACTTCAACATACTATATGCAAACCTACTTAAGCTCCATTGACTTATAACTACTGAGAAATCCTCACTGATTGTCTATGTCCTCTTGTCGCTTTTTCCGTTCAGCTGAGCCTATCAAGTTTTATTTGCGTGGTATTCTGCTCTTGTATTTATTCTATTCTATTCTATTCTATTCTATTCTATTCTATTCTTGTATTTTTCCACTTTGAATAGTGCAATTAATATATAATATTCGACTTGTTTTGGTCTTCGGTCAATTGCTTATATAATTAAATTTTTTTTCAAAGCCAGCACAAGAGCACTTATCACCTGAAATAAGAAGATTGACTTATTATGTACTTAAAGGTGCGCCATATTTTATGTTTTTATATGAATATTGAATAAGTTTTAAATAAGAACAACTGGTTTCCATATATAAGATATTTTTATTGAACTTCGTTCCTTACAATTTATTTGGACTAGTTTTCGAATACAACCTCAATCAAGCAAAATGTAACCTTTTTGCTGCGTTTTTTAATTCTTTATTAAGCATCTCGGAGGGTATAGCGTTGATTTCAGCACAAATGTTTGCCTTGAGCTCGCCAATCTTCTGATGCTTGTTGGCGTAGACTTTACTTTTCAAATAGCCCCACAAAAATAAAGGTCATATTTATATGGCCAATATCTACGTTTTTTGACAGCACACGTCCAGAGAATTTTCGTTGCAAGAACTGCACTGTTTTATTTACAATAAAAAATACGGATTTTTTTAAAGAAGAGTAGATACTGCACTTCAATTACCCGCTACTGTATATGGAATAACTACAATGGATTGGACCAGCATTTTCTTTCAGAGTCTAGAAGTTGAGTCTATGTAACAATCATGTTTTAATTTTCTGTCAAGGTAGGTCTGATTTATAAGAAAAACATTTCGCACATCAAATACAACTCAGCGGCTGAGGAGTTTATAGCAATAAGAAGATTCTCAGACACCAGATTAAGAAATTAATCGACCAAAAAAATTATTTACGTAGCTTTATAACAGAAATGTTAAAAGAGTCGAAGTTTGAAGCAGAAGCAGATCGAAATACTCAACCTATGTTTTTAGTTTGTAGCCTCCGATATTATAAACAACATTTTAAATAATAATCAAATTTATTTTTCATAAAACTACAAACATTAATATGAGCGATTCTGTCATTTCAGCAAAATTTAGGTCCGAAAGGTTCATAATAGTTGTTTTGACTAGTGCGGTTCCATATCATGTACACTATACAGCCAGAGTCGTACTTCAAGTTGAAAGTGTGCTGCAGAATCCTTGATAATTATACACCTTGGTAGAGCAGCAACTTCATCAATAGTGTTTATCTCAATTGTATTCAATTAATGTTGCAGCGAGTTAACCCGTTGTTGACCAAGCTATTGAAAATAAGTGACCATCATTTTTTGGATTCATAATTTTTTAGTTGAATAATTTTTAGATCTTTCGAGGACTCCAGAGGACGAAATTTGCAGGTGGTACTTAAAAATACCGTTAGGCTATGGAAATGTTTTCCAGGTGTACCGGTATGAAGTGAGCGTTTTTTTTTTTTTTGTTTTTGTTTTTTGAAAATAAAACACTAAATTTTAATGGGAAAGTAAAAACCATTTTATATAAAGTATTGGCCATTGCTAGCTTCACATTTTTCTCATCTTTCAGGCAATTTATGGATTCCACGCCAATAAAACTGTTCCTCTTTTGAAGGAAATCAAAATGTTTCTAACTTAAAGTGTCATCTTCATCGAATATTGTTTGCAATTCGGCGTCTTCAAACTTTTTTGGTGGTCTTCCACGTTCTTCATTTCTCACATTAAAATCGTTATATCATATGCCTCGAAAAACATTCGATGCGACTCTGCAGCACTTTTAATTTAATGAAAACAAAAAAATTAAAGCTTTCCGCAAGTCATCATTTTCTGGTACAAAATTCGACATTTTTAACATGATGATGTTGTTTGCTCAATGACTTGATGTATATTAAACATGTTTGACAGGTTTCATATCAACCAAACAAAAAAAAAAAAAAATTAAGGTCCATTCACAATAAACGTTCTTTATCGAGACATTTGTATCTTGACGATCACTTCATACCAGTACACCTGGTATTTTATTTTACATTATAAATCAAACCTCACGATGAATCACCCTATATAAGAATTCGGTAATTGACTAAATAGTGATTTGAAAATGTAGGTCTTCAAACAAGCACTCGGACTTTTTAAAAGTTTCATTACAAGAGTTTTTACTTTTACGCAAAATATTCCCGACAATGTTCACGTTTTAGATTTGGAAGTACGGTTATATATGCTAGAGAGAAGGCATGGAAAGGTTTTTGCGTTAGCCAGTCGGCCCTTTTTGAGTTTCATACAGAGGAGAGATACGGTGATCCCGAAGCCGAGTTTGAGATCATAGAATTGAAATATATTATGGCAAAATGTACTCTTTTGAAGCGTATAATGGAAGAAGCTCCGATTAGTGACGAATCTCAGAATACTTCTTAGTGATAAGTTAATTCTCAATCTAGACTTATGGAAAGGCTAGGGCACTTAGCTTCCTCTAGCACTAGCATTAAATATACATCCGCGGTAGCTTTACAGCTCACGAATATAACCCCATTTTCCAGAGATTATCGCGACTGGCCGGGTTTTCGTGATGTGTTTGTGCAAACGGCGGACTGCAATGGTTAACTTTATAGTGTGCAAAAAATTCGGTACCTGAAATCGGTTTTACGCGAAGATGTATTTAATTTTTTAAACGGTAAACACATTTCAGAATCGAATTATTTGCTTGGTTGAGAGAAACTAGAATGCCGGTACACTAAACAGCTTTACATTACAAATACCCTAATTGAACAATTTTTAAAACTGCCAAGCCTGCCTAAGCTTGTTAACAAATCGGACGAAGTCATTCGTGACCTAGAAGCGATAAAGGCAGTAGATAGGGATCAGTGGCTCATTTATTTGCTATTTAATAAAACTGACTCAGAAACTCGAAAGGCTTGGGCTCCTAGAAGAACGTTCTAGTTCTTTAGAAGCTAGTAATCCTAAAACGACTCGTGTAGTTAAGAGCTTCAAATACATCGAACATTAAAAACCTAGCCGTAGTGCATGCGTCATGCCCAAAATGTAAGGGCGAACGCTTTCTCCCACAGTGTCCAGAATTCGTGTTAATGTTGTTTTTGTTCGCGTTCCGGCTTTGCTAGATATCTCCAATTATGTTATAACTGTCTTAGTACTAAGCATTCTTCGATGTGGTGTCAAGTTAAGGTGAGTTGTTCATTTTGTAATGCTCGTCATCATAGCTTAGTACACGTCGATAACACAAACAAATCTTCTGGTTTAACTAGTGCTGACAAGGTCGTGGGTGATAACTCTGCTGTATCAGTCGTGAGCAACCACATGAAAAATGAATCGCGTACTTTCGGAATATTACCTACCGTCGTCGTTAAAGTATTCGATACTTGGCCTTCGTCGTTCACACGCTCGTTTACCTATATCTGGAATCTCCTCAGTGGAAGCTGGTGTGGCTTAAAGGCGCTGTAAACTTAACTTTAAAATCTTGTATTAGTCCCATTTTATTGAAATTGAAGCCTTCATACTGAGCGAAATTACCTCGCAAACTCCATCGGTTCCATGTATGTAGCAACCTCACTTTTCTCGAAGATCTTCAATTAGTCGGTACAGGAATCGATAGCCCAGGTCACATAGACAATCTGTTAGGGGCTGACGAAGCAAGAAGTATTCTGAGAGGCGGTCATCAATCAGATAATGAAGAAAGGGTCGTTGCGCATGAGACAGTCTTTGGATGGGTTGTAACGAGATGTTTGTCAAATAAACCTGTCATTTCTTTGCACGCAGGTGTTGTCCTTGATGTGATCTTGAAGTCTTTATGGGAAAGTGAGGAGGTTCCGCATAAGTTTCCTTGAACTTCAAGCGAAGAAAGGAACCTTTCTTCAACGAAATTTGATTAACGTTTGGATACGATTTTGCTTGCATCGCTTCGTTTTCTGTGCTGACGTTGTTAAAATATTCCGGCAGATCTGGGTGCATTTAAAAGATCGAGATTGCGAGCGTATTGTGTGGACAGAATCCTTAGAAGATCCAATTTCCCATATTCTTTTGTGTACGTTGACATATGGTACATCTCCAGCTCCTTATCTATTGATGAAGGTTTTTCGGCAAATAGCGCTTGATTACCAGCCCCAGTTCCCTTTAGCATCACGTGATATAATATGTGGACGATATATTGACTGGTGAGGATTAATTGTCAGAAACGTTGTCGCTGAAGAAACAGATCGTCGAAAAGCTGTCCTTTGGAGGCCTGGAGCTAAGCAAGTGGAGCTCAAATAGTTGGGTGATCTTGCGAGAGATCGATCGTGAGGAAGCTATATCGCTTGACTTAGGTAGTTCATCGCATTGCACCAACTTACAAAATTAGTTTGCCAGAACAATTTTTGCCTACAAAGCGGAAACTATTTTTTCGGTTTCCTAGCTCCTTCCACAATTTTGACGAAAATTTTATTTCAGGAGCTGTGATCCGCGAAGATGGAATACATTTGTATCGAATCGTTCCTCCGAAATACTGTCGTCCTTACCTCGTTCGTCTTAGAATCATGTGTGTTCTTCTAAAAATCCAGCTGATTGTTCTTTGTGGGGTCTTGCACCTAACGAGCTAATTGATCTTTATATGTGGTGGAATGGTCTGACTTGGTTGTCTCAGGAGTTAGATTACTGGCCAATTTATCGTGAATTTGGGACCGGCCGAAGAAATTCTTGAGGAGAGAAAAAGGAATGTTGCGGTTCACACTTCGGTTGCGGTTAAACATTTTCTCTAAAATGTTTCCCTTAAATTTTCTGTTTGGAGAAAGCTGATAAGAATTGTTGGGTATATTTATCGCTTCATAAGGTTTTGTCGTGTGCCTAAGTAGATAGAAAATGTGGACATCTTACTGTATCAGAGCTTCGTGTTTCTAAGCGAATTAACTGCTCCCAAAGCTAAACGGTATGTTTCCAAGTTGTCCAAGTTGCTCTCACTCTCGCCTTTTATTGACCATGTCGGTTTGTTGCATGTCGGTGGAAGAATTTCGTATGCAAGAGATTCCCTTATAGTATAAAACATCCTACGATTTTGCAAAAAAAAAAATTGTATTAGCCAGCTTATTCTATTGGATGCACACATAAACTTTCTCCACATCGGTGTTTTGGGTCTTTTCGCGTTGATTCTTCAGGAGTACTGGATCGTGGATCGCAGGAACCTTATCCGAAAATAAGTTCACGATTGCATTAAGTCTTTTCTTCATCGGCAGTCTACGTCTACATAACTTATGGGAAGCTTGCCATCATCACGTGCAGCAGATTTGGGTGAAATCGCCGACAACCTTCACGAAGTATTTGCACCAGTAACGGTAGCAGCAACTGATGACCTTCATCGATAAATCGCCTATCTGATCGCCGAAGTCGCTGACCTTTCAGCATCATTTTCAGCACACACGCGATTTGAACATAGAGGTATCATTGGAATCCAAATACAATGAAATTGTTGCTATGCGTACTGAAAATGCATGCACTCTCTCAGTGATTGCCTCATTGCAAGATTCATTTTGCTTTGAAGTTAATAGTTTCAACTTAAATAGCTGTGACGTTTTCAAAATTAGAAGTGTTAACTTAAAGTTGACTTTTTTCTATTTATATAGATTTAATGAGCATTCTTGTCTAATAACATGTTTTATGAGGACTTGGAAAATTTATTGTCAGGTGAAACATATGATACTATCCTTTTGGGTGATGTTAATTTAAACATCTTACATAATTCTAATTTTGTAGATAAATATTTGTTTCCTTTATCTTCTTTTGGATTTGAATCATGCATAAATGGACCTACTCGCTTCTCATCTAGAACTTGTATTGACCATATTATGGTACGTTTTTCTAACTCTCAAACAACTCAAATTTATAACTCTTTTGTCAATTTGCTAGTATCCGATCACTGTCTGACGTGTCTTAGCCTAAAATCTTCTTGACCTTCTACCGTGAAGCCATTGTTGTTCAATTGTTTGTGTTAAAACTGTCTTTTTTACTCTTAACAAAAATAATTACTATATGAACAAATTTTGTGAGGTTAAAGGTGAATCAAGAAAAGAATGGGAACAGAACAGAAATATTCAATAGTTTCTTTTCTTCTGTAGGTGCAAAGGTAGTCTCTGATAGTTCCGATTTATGCTGTGATTGTAACTGTTTAGTAGATGAAGTGTCATGTTCTCAAAGTTTCTTCTTTAGTCCCATATCATCATTTTAACTATATAAAATTATCTTGTCTCTTAAAAACTAAAACTCACAAATAACTGAGAGTTTTTCAAATACCATTATAAAAAAATAGCTCTTAATGTCTGTGATATTTTATGTTTCATTTTCAATAAAAGCGTTGCATGTGGTGTTTTTCCTGATTGTTTAAAAGTCGCTGAAGTTATTCCCTTGTTCAGGAAAGGAGATAATAACTTAATTAATAATTACAGGCCTATTTCCTTACTTTCAATATTTTCGAAAGTTTTTGAAAAAGCATTAAAGATAAGAATGGTCAAGTTTTTAGAAAAAAATAAATTCTTTAGTGATTACCAATTCGGTTTTCAATCAGGTCGTTCCAACGGGAGTGCATTATTAAATTTTTGTTCTGATATCTACAACAGCTTCAATAATAAATACCATACTGCTGCACTCTTTGTGGACATAACAAAATCATTCGATACGGTGAATCATACTATACTCTTAGATAAGTTGTTTAAATGTGATTTTAGGGGTAAATTTCATAACTGGCTTCATTCATATCTATCGAATAGATCTCAAAGAGTGAAAATTGATGAGGTGTTAAGTTCTCATAGAACTGTATCTTTAGGTGTTGCACAGGGTTCCGTGCTAGGTCGATTATTGTTTTTAATCTTTATTAATTCTCTCTTTGGGCAAAACTATCATAGTAAACTTACAGCTTTTGCTCATGATATGGCATGCGCTTTTACTAGTGCTTCTGTTTTGATTCTTTTCTCAGATATCAATCATGACCTTAAAGTTCTTAGTCATTGGTTCAAAATCCATAAGTCATAAGAGACAAAACCAAAATTATGTTTTTTAGTCCTAATGGCAAAAAAAGTAGACTATGAATCTATCTCTTTTCATTGTGGGAACTGCCCGAGATTTTTTCGATCAACTTTCGTGTTCGAACAAATGTTTTTGTATTGATCAGGTAAAAGAATTTATGATGATGAATTGGTCTGCCCACTCGAATGCACTCAAAAAATATCTTCTGTCAACTACTAGGCAATTCTATTTTTTAAAATCCTATTGCTCACAGGATCTTCTAAAGAGCATTTATTATGGCTTAATACATTCTAGGCTCGAATATGGCTTAGTTGTTTGGGGTGGCACTCATTACAACAAAATCTTCCCTCTTCTTGTGTCTCAAAAACGTGTTATTAGACTTATCTGCAGCAAAAATCGACGATATGACAGTCTCAATATTCTACCTTTGAAACATTTATTTTGTTTTAAAGTTTTAAAAATATAGATTGGGTTATTCATTAAATATGATTAATTCTAACTACCGACTTAGAGTAAATGAACAAAATCTTGTGCTAGTTCCTTACCACAATTAAATATTTTTTCAATTTTTTTCTTCAATTGCTCCAAGACTTTTTAATAAATTACCATATAGCATACGGTATACTCGTAATGAATCTATTTTCCTCAAGAAAGTCAAATCATGGCCGTTAGAGTTCAATTATGAAGATATTCTTGACCTGCTTCGTGTTTTGTTTTAGTAACATTCTTAATTTACATTTGTGTCATAAAGTTTTTAATAACCCCACTCATTCTGTTTATTGATTTTTTGTTAAATTTTTTGTTTTTTCTACCTGGTTTCGCCTCTGGTTCCTTACTAACTATAGATTACAGATTCTTTTCTTTTTATTGATATCGATTGATTGTTATATGTACGTATAAAAAATAAATAAATAAATAAATAAAATAAAAAAAATAAGCAGCAACACGGTTCCAGAAGCAGATCCAAATCCAGGCAAGTACCTATTCAATCAAATATCTGTTGGTACCACAATAAATATGTTGCTGAGGCACGTACAAATCGCCCCGACTTTCAATTTCAGGGAAACGACGCAGAGAGTAAATAGCGGTACACGATTCTTATCGCTCACATCCGCCTCTTTCTCAACTATAAAAATTCCCAACAACACATTTTAATTGATACAGGATCTGAAGTCTCCATCTACCCACTACAGCCCACACAGCAATCATGTGTATAATCAACTTACCAGTTACTCATTAACACCTATGGCACAATCAAACTCGACCTGGATTTTGGATTACGAGAAAATTTCACGTGGCAGTTCATTGTTGCTGACGTTAATCGTGCTATTATCGGCGTAGAATTTTTGATCACCTATGGATTGCTCGTTGATGTGAAACAACAACAAATCATCGACAAACATTCCGCATTACCAATGAAGGGTGGGCTTTTAACCTTGGTGACGCCATTTGTCGACACAATCCAAGCATGCATCGAACAGCCATTTGCAGCACTTCTCCAAGCGTTTCCTGCAATAACATAACCAGGCGCAGCCAAGAGGAAGAATGAATATTCCACCGTTAATCACATAAAAACAACAAAAAGGACCTCCAATCTCTTACAAGGCACGTCGTCTCGCTCCAGATCGTCTAAAGATTGCATAATCCGCATTCGATAAGATGTTCCAACTCGGCATTGCACGTCGTTCAGGCAGCTCGTGGTCTTCTCCTCTGCACCTAGCCCCAAAAAAGTTCGGAGAATGACGTCCTTGCGTGGATTACAGGGCTCTCAACGACCGAACGATTCCAGATGCATACCCCGTCCGCTGCCTACAGGATTTTTCCACCAGGCCTTTATGGAAAGTGAGTGTTTTCCACCATCGACCTGATTAGGGCTTTCAACCAGATTCCCGTCGCCCCTTCCGACATCAAAAAAACAGACATCATCACGCAACGCCGCGCAAACGTTTCAAAGGCTCATCGACGAGATGACCTGGAATCTTTCTTTTGTATTCCCATATATGAACGATCTGCTAGTAGCATCTGAAGATGAAGTGGAGCATATCGAGCATCTTCGCATCTTATTTTAACAACTACAGGACGCTGAAGTTGTGAAAAACGTAGCAAAATCAGTGTTTGGAAAAAACGAAGTGAAATTTTTAGGACATCTCGTATCGACTAAAGGTATTTTCCCACTCTCGGAAAAAGTTAAAGCTATCCTATATTTTCCTACGCCTACTCACGTGAAGAAACTCCGCGCTTTTATTGGCACCATCAATTTTTACAGGAAATTTATCAAGAACGCAGCTGAGATACTCGGACCAGTCAACGATCAGCTTAAAGGCCCAATTATCAAAAATCTTTAACCCATCGAGTGGACGCCTACGTTCGAGAAATCATTCAAGGACAGCAAAAATGCTCTTGCAACGGCCACTCTGCTAACTCACCCGAACGTCAACATACAGTGGTCCATCTTCACAGACGCCTTGAACCAAGCCATCGGAGCTTTTTTAGCCAAAAGCTATCCCCTTCGGCCCAAAAGCATTCAACCTACGACAGGGAACTCAAAGCAATTCACGAAGCTGTTCGTCACTTTCGCCACATATTTGAAGGCCGACATATGTTTATTTATACTGATCATAAGCCGCTTGTCCACGGGTTTAAACAACGGCCGGAGTGAGCTTCCCCCTGACAATTTTGAAGATTCGATTTCATCGAATAATTCAGCACCGACATAAGACATGTTTCTGGCTCCGAAAACACTGTCGCCGATGCACCCTCACGGGTCAATGCTATCGAGCCAGTAGTATCACCGAGTGAAATAGCTGAAGCGCAAGTTAATGAAACCGAACTTCAAGACGTCCGTACAAAATTGCCCTTGAGCGTTCAACTTTGCCGCATAAAATTAGATACCTCTGATGCCGACATTTCCACTGGTATACCGCGACCTCTTTGCCTTCGAAAAAGAGTTTTCGATTCTCTTCACTCGCTGGCTCACCCTGGTGAACGCGTCTCAAGGAAACTCATCGCTCAGCGTTTTTTTTTTTTGGCCTTCTATGAACTAGGACTGTTCAAAGTGGGTCAAGTGCTGTATACCGTGCTAGGCGAACAAAACAACGAGGCACATAACTTCGCCCATTGCGAATTTCCAGCCACCTTCAAAGCGCTTCGAGCACATCAATATTGACCTCGTCAGCCTCAATTTATCCAAAAGATTTAATTAGTGTATCACTATCATCGACCGATTCACACGTTTCCCTGAAGCTGTCCCTGTTCCAAATGGATCCGCTGAAACTGTAGCTGAAGCCCCACTTTTATCCTGGATAGCACGATTCGGTGTTCCACTGCGGATTACCTCGGACTTAGGAAGACAGTTCGAATCTAACATGTTTAAATACCTAACTAAACAACTTGGTTGTAAGCATCTTCGAACGACGCCCTATTACCCGCAGTCAAATGGATTGGTCGAGTGCTTCCACCGACAAATTAAATCAGCACTCTTATGCAACGGTGACACTTGGCCTTCAGCTCTTCCTATAGTGCTCCTTGGACTTCGAGCGACATTCAAGAAGGATCTTCAAGCAACGCCTGCTGATCTTGTCTTTGGTGAACCAATTCGTTAACCAGGAGAATTTCTGCGTCCATCAAGCACAAACACTTCAGCTCCAGTGTTAATGCAAATCCTGCAAACGCATTTCAAGAACCTAACACCTCAAGAAATGTCTTGCCATGGAAAGCGCTCCACATTCATTTTTAAAAACCTCCGGAACATTTCACATGTTTTCGTTCATTCGCTTTACTATACGATGGACCATATACAGTTATAGAAAAACATGAAAAGTACTTTGTGGTTCTAGTCAAATGTAAAAGCACAACGATCACAATCGATAGGCTGAAACCGGCATTCGTGGTTGACGAAGACCTGAAGGCCTTTTCTTGAATATGCAAGCCAAGTTTGGTCACGCTACTACAGAACATACATCCTCCGTATAGAAGCTGTTCAACGCAAGTTTTTACGATTTGCGTTACGTGGTCTTCTCTGGGATGAAAGCCAAAACTTACCACCTTATACTGACCGGCTGAAACTTATAAATTTACAACCCCTTTCTATACGTCGAAAAGTTGCCGACATTCTCTTTATTCATCAAATTTTAGTTAGTAATATCGATTGTCCTTCTTTACTTCGACTTATTTCTTTTAATACCAACCCACGCAATCTTAGGTCTGTGCCACTTTTCCGGCTCAATCTTTACCGAACGAATTACGGACACTTGGAGCCAATGTCTAGAATGCTTCGTGAAGTTAACGATATTCTGCCTCTCTTCGACTACCATCTCACCAAACTCTCTCTTAAAAATACTCTTATTTCCACCTATGCCTCACGTCCTAACTTTTTTTAACCGCTCCCACCCTTTAGTTTTTATCTTTAGTTTTAAGTGAAAAACTGTTAGTTCTAAGAATAAGCTTGCAATAATCATTACTAAATTAAATTTGCGAACAGGGAGAAGACGATACAATCATGCGCAGCGAAACAGAAGCCTCAACATCCTCTGCAGCTGGGAACCCAAGAACAGTGTGATTCAACATGCCACCATAGTTTCCTATCATTTTAAATGTTCATTCATAACCATTGTATTTTTTTTTCTTTCTTCTTTCAATCAAACAGATATTTCTTACAACTTGCCTAAATTTCATTTTTTTATTAAGAATGGAAGATATGTGGCGACCACACACATGCATATACACAGCCATCTTTTTAACGGGCACGCATCCACTACATATACATTATTAGCCTAAATCGAAGCCCTCTTAAATTCCAGGCCTCTTTATGTTTTTTCTGATTTAGAACTTGATGCAATAACACCTTCTCATTTTCTTATAGAAAATAATAATATTCCATATTTGGGAATATGGGAATTGCTCCAAAATATGATGCAGGGTTTCTGGCGAAGATGGCACACCGATTATTTAACAACGTTGGAGCAGCGCCAAAAAGTGAGAGAAACTACAAGAAATTTTCCAGTTAGCGATATGGTTGTTTTTAAGGAGCCAAACCTGTCACCTTTACGTTGGTCTCTAGGCAGAGTTACCGAAGTGCACCCAGGCCAGGATGGACATGTACGAGTGGTAACGCTACACACGAAAAACGGAGAGTTCAAGCGCCCAAGTTAGCGATCCTACCATGTTCCTGAAATTCCTTCAGTGGGAGCGGCATGTTGAGAAACGAATAACACTTGTTCATTATTAACATATTTAATGTTCGGATTTATTTGAATTTATTAACTGAACTTAACTTTTGCCAAACATATTGTCATTACCCTATACCTCGAACATATTCCTTATACTGTTACTTTTCCTCTTTATCTAATATTAAAAGTGAATCTAATTTTTGGACATCATTATCACTGTGGCACACACAGTATGAAATTACTGATTACTGCAATTCTACTGTCTAATCGATATTGGACCAATTATGACGTCAAATACTAGTTTCTAGCGAATGGTGTGTGGTTAATTGCTGTGACCAATAAAGATCACTTATATAGCAACCACCAAACCAGACGGTCTAACCATAGGTTTACCTCACCATAGATTTTGTTTGAGCTGAATTGCCTATGATTAATAAATAATTATAAAGTTTGCATAAGTCGTTTTAATTAATCTTTGTTTGATGCATTCAGAATCAGGCATATTATTCGATAGGGACCTTCATTTCCGATCGCTTATCGATAAGATCATTCTTGAAGCCACCTGATCACTTGGTTTTATTAAATAGTGGTCCAAGAAATTTTGCAACCCGTACGTACGAGTAATCAGATCCTTTGATGTTACATGCTTGAGTACAGTTGAGTCAAGTTCGATCCCCCTTTCACCGAGTTCATGTGTCCCGATTCTTCTGATTTTATTCTCCGTGGTTTGCCCTGGAACGACTCTTTAAATCAACCACCCTATCAGCGGAACCTCAAGCTTACCAATTTTAATTACTTTGAAGAAAATAGGAATATAGCTGACTTTATTTTTATTCATCGACTGCTCTCAGGTTGCGTCGACTTTACAACTCTGTTTTACTTATTTCCAACTCACCTAATTTACGTTGTCCTCATCTCTTCTATTTTCTGGTCTACCGCACCTCTTATGCTTTCAATGAACGAATCTCCAATATGCTCCGAAAGATCAACTAAAACCTCTCGGTTTTTGAGGTCAACCTTGTCCATTGATTCCTAACTTTTAAGTGTTTTTGTGTGTTTGTAATTCCTCGTATTAAGATTAAGATTAAGCAAAATAAATTGGGAACTCAGACCTCACTAAAATTAATTTAAGAAACCAAAATTAACGCTATTGAAAGTAACTACGATTTGATCGATTGTGTTCACAAAAAAACTTTCAAACTTTGTTATTTGTTTAAATTGTAAGATCTTCATTTTTGCTAGCAGCCGGATTTAATCCACCTCATATTTCAACGTTTATAATTGGTAGCTGTTTTGTCGGTGGAATCAGCTAACAGATATTCTCTTCTTTTTTGTATTATATATATATACATATAAATTTCTTCCACAAATCTGCATTCCTATTGCGACCGCTTGTAGGTTCGTTAACACTTTTAAACCTTTGCATCATTCTGCTGCTTTATTTTTGATCATCTTGATACTAAGGCTGAACGTTTTCTGACCTTTTTTTTTTTTGTCCCTATTTTTGGTCTCTTTTTTTAATCAGTTAGAGCTAAGTTTCTACAGCTTTACGTTGTAAATTAAGTTTTTAAGTTATTTAACGTTAGTCTTTGAGAACATTCTTTGACAATTTTGGTTGGTGATCAAACATTATAGACAGTCGCATATTGCTTAAATAATCGTCAAAGGAACCATTAACCAATATCTGTAATGGGTGGTAGGGTCATATGCGAAATTGTTATATCAATTATTAAATATATCAATATAATCAAATATATCAATTAGGAAATAGGAAATATGCATATACCATATGTATATACATATGATGGAATGACATATCTTTTACAGAACAAGTTGAGGTCAGTTTTAGAATGAATTGTTCTCTTGTCTCGACAGCTTATTACTCGTATTAAATTCCGAAGCTGTTCATATAATCATGTTGGAGATAACTTGCTTAGCTGTCGTATAGGTCGCATTATTTATTTCGCATTTTGTTGTTTCAACGTTATCATCATACATTTGATTGTTTTACATGACAACAATGTTTCGCATATGCTTTTCGTGTAGTTCATTAAAATTTAATTTCGCAGTGCTTTTTTTAACTAGCATTATCTCTATGCTTTTCCTTCACACGAAATTTAAAACATGTGATACAAGGCAAGAGCAATAAATAAATAATTTAAATTATTACACTGTTGAGTGCGCAGAAATTGTTTGACATATTAAGAAAGTGACTTGATGTTTAAAAGCGAATAACCAGGTCATTTGATAGAAATACGAAACATATAAGTGCAATAGTATAAATACGAGTTAGTCCTTAAACCAAACAATCGTGAGACCATATAAAAATCTACCAGTAAATTTTTTTTTTCTTGTTTTTAAAATATGTGCGTGTAAGTTATCAATGAAATTGTTATTTATGACTGAAATATAATTAGTACACAATAAGATGATTACCGAACTTCGTCTTAAATAAGTCGATTGTCGGCCGCGGTGTGTGGCAACTGGCATCATCCTTATAAATCCAAGCCTTCCAGTTCCATACAAAAAACTGTTAACATGGAGCGATAGCGGTTTCAAATGATTGGAACAGACTCCGGATCTTCTTCCATTTTTAATACAGCCCAATCAGCGAAATATGGTAATTTTGTGGAATTGACATACTTTGCCTTAACAATGGCAAGTGGCGAGATATTAAAAATAAAGGGGCCTTTTATAATTTGAGACGAAAGTATACAAAATTTATTATAAGAGAATAAAATAAGATCTTAGTTTCCATTATATTGATTGTTCAACTTCTAGCCGTCAAAAGTAGACTGTAAAACTGGTAATATTAAACAACATGGAAATTGGAATTTTAAAAGTGCTTCTGAAATATTTTAGTGTGATCTTGATGTACTTTTAGATAAAACACGAAGAGAGATTTGCAATTCCATCTGTGAAGATTTCAACTTACATTTTGGGAAATCGAACTATGAATATGAAGACTGCCATGAAGGAAATGATGTTGGAATAAAAATATGTTTTAAGTCAAGATAATAAAAACAAAATAAATAATTACTTTGGTGCGATAGCACGGTGTGGGCCAAGACCTAGTTTCTCGCACCCGTTTGTGCTTCTCACTTTGTAAATTTTTACACTCCTGAGCAGGACCTACAGTTTATTGCCGGTTGCGAATGGCTCTCCTGGAAAGCTTTTTCATAGGCAGAATTTGACTCTTGGAGGTTTGCCATTGCCCGCCGAAAAGGTGATGACGATTTGAAAAATTGTGCTGTTGAGTTCCTACCGGGTTTCGATCCAAGGTAGGTTGGCGTGACAGCCATGGAGCCAACCATCAGGCCATCGCCACCACCATAAACAAGAAATATACATATTTATTTAACAAAACTGCCACTTAATGACTTCGGTTCACAATGAGTACAGGCGGGAGAAAACCAGGAATATGAAAAAAGTTGCGAAGTAACGTTAATATGAATCACTTTTTAGTACGGACCACAGTTTTTCATAAAGTGGTTCCTCCAAGATTTCCGAAATTTAAAGTTATTAACTTATTTTAAATTATTAACAGTTTTGATAAGCGCATTTTCTTTACTTGCAGCTCTCATATTTATAAAAAAAAAAAACCTTAATTTTATTAATTGGATATTTGGCTGGGACAGTACAATTAAAGTTTATAAATTTTTTTTATCAAAGGCTCTTAACTGTGGACCTATCGTCGGAGCTTTGAGGTTTTTTTTTTCGATTTATTAAAAAGCGGTCCATACGGCTCCACGTTGGCTTCAAACTTTTTGTAAAGCTTATATATATTACTCATCATGTTAAAGTTAAATGACACTTTTGATGACTTTGCCTGCAAGAGACTTTTCTGTAAGTGTAACAGTGGGTGTTGCACCAACAGCACTTGAAATCAATTTCTGGTATTACCGTAACATATTTCACAGATATTCAGGTATGTTAAAATTAGCTGTTTACTTTATTTTAGATTAATTTTATTATAACTTGCAGTTGCGTTTGAGCTTTTTTTGAGTAACATTTAAGTTAAGAAGTTTTAACATTTGTTTTTTGTGGTAAAATATAAAGCGCTCTCTGGTTGACTGTTTGCAAGAAATATAATAAAATTTTGAACCACATCAAATAACGTTTGTGTAAAAGTTAAGAAAAATTCTTTTCGCATTTCAAACAAAGTTATATGATAACTTGTAATATAAAAGCGAAATTTCTTTTAAAATATGGCTTAATAGAAAGTATATGCTAATTTTAAACAAAATGTACTCGGGCAGAAAAATACAGAGTGCAGGTATTAAAAGCAACTTCTTCCCAACATCTAACAAACGCTTTTATAAAAAAAATTAACTAATGATATTGGCCGCAATTTCAATCGAAAATGCAGACTTATTCTGAGAAAATTGAAATAGCAGAAACACATGATCGAATCCCATTGCATGATTTGCTTGACCACACAGTTAAACAATTAAAGACACAAAAGAGACTAATGAAGTAATAGTACAAAATACAAAATTGAAAAATTTCAATGTAGATTCAGTATAATTTTAAGGATTTTGTTTTGAATAATTTTTAGTTTTTTGGTTTGTATTTTATCGCAATTACCCCAAACAGGGGAACCATATGTAATAATTTAAACTTAAAAATAACTTGAAAGATAATCAGTTTACTTTTGATACTCAGCATATAATTTCGGCAGATGAGAGTATTTTTAATGTGAATAGTGAAGACTAATTTCGGGTTCAATTACACTCCTAGGTATTTGACTGAATAGATTCACAGTCGATCACAGTTATTTATATATGTAAAAAACATCGCTTGACATTTTTCCAGGTTAATTTTAATTTTCCAATAATATTCAAACCATTTTGCAAGTAATCTTTAACAACTGATCTGCAATCATGTGAAGCATATAAAGACGAATCATCGATATACAATCCTATTTCACAATTAGGTATTTTAGGCAAGTCAGCGGTGTAAATGTTAAAGAGAGTTGGCGAAAAGAACGCGTACCCTTTAACTTAATTAATAAAGTTCGATCAATTAAAACGCTTTGAATTATTTCAACGAAATAATCTGGGCACCCGGTTCTTATAAAATTAAAAATTAGTACAGATATTTTTGTCAGATGGCAAATTGGCAAGCGAAGAGGTTTATTTAAAATTTTATTACTATTACTAAATTTTTTTTTTTTTCGACATTTTGTACGTGAATACGTATTGGAAAAAACGATTGAAAACTTTGATATGAAAAAACTATAACGCAAATCTAGGAAAAGAACAACAATGAAAGCGAAGATGTCTTTATAGAATTGATCTGGTTTAACTCAGAGTTAATTCAGCACTGAAAAACTGGGCCTTATTGTTCCTCACACAGAACTTATTATAATCGTATTAACGTTTTAGTTTTTATTTATTTAGGCAAATAAATGATATTGTATAAAGTAGTCGCTAGACTACCATATTTGTAGTGTTAATTTATTTTTCTAATACATCTTTTTGGCGAAATTCCTAGTATGGCGTCTCAAGGTAGTAACAATAAGAAAATTGGTAAGAACAATGTGTAAAAATCACCTTTTTTTCAAAATAGTTATTATATATAACCTTAATTATTGGAATAGACTAACAATTTTGTTACCACAATAACATTTATTTCACTAAAATCGGTCTATCCGTTCTGTTTTTATAAAATTGTTTCCGCCTGCTTCGTAGAAAGGAACTACTGTGCGCCGGTGAAAACCAAACTCAGATTATCATCTTTGCTACAATAAAGAAACTAAAGAAACCAAAGAAAAGCCAATGCAAATTAGCATCTCTTGAAAAGATAAAATGGAACAACTTTATTACATTCTTTAAAACTCTAGGAGGTAAATTGGTGAGGATTGCCCCAAAATGACAAAAACCAACGGATTAAAATAAGTGCACAAGATATTGGAAACACTTGATTGAAAAGTACATTTCGTGTTAGCGAAATCATGAAAAAAAAGTAGTGGTAAAGGCCAACGAGTAAGCCTGTGACGCATGTAGAACATGTATTAGCATAGCGGAAATAAAGAAACTTAGAAAGTGCGTCTGAAGTTGAAAGGTGCAAAGAAGATTTATAGAAAGTTGGCTAGGACTTACCTCACCCTCAATATTGATAAGCAGGGGACAAGCAATAGAAAAAGTACAATGTCGAAACACAGAAGAAGCAGCAAATATAAGGGTTGAAGCAGAAAAAACAGAAATATTTAATCGCTGAAATATGATACACAGATGGAAAAAGTTTTTCATCGTGTAGTTGAGAGAAGAAACGCCGCGAGTAATCATTCCCTCGACTGTCGCGCATGAAGGAATAGTTCATACTGTTGCTTAATAAAATGATAAAAGCCGATCGGATGATAGTGCTTACTAGTGGAGAAAGAGCTTTCTTGCTCTACTCTAACGTAAAGATAAAATTGATATGAAAAACTACACCAATTACCGATCGCTGAAGCTAGTCGCATATTATTAACCTCTATAGCAGTCACTTTGCCTTTGTGGAACAAGATCGGTATACTACGCTATTCAAATAAAAGAATAATAACTAAGGAGCATTGCGACTTACTAAGCCCATATATCTGTAAATCTGATATCTACAATATTTTAAAGAAGTACGAAAAATTTGATTATTTACGCACTGTAAAACCTGTAAGCCATCAAAATTCGATGACAAATATAGATTAAGATTGGAATGACTTATATGGTGTGAAACCACTATAGTGATTTATGATACAAAAATATATATTGCAATGCAGACGCTAAATCAGCTAAATCCTTGCCAAATCGACAAACTCAAGTTGCAGAAAGCATTTTCACGCTGAGTGAGCAACAAAATCTTATTAATAGGAAGGAACTCGCAACAAACGTTGAAGTTGGAGTCCTTGTTATCATAGAGTAATATCACAAGCAATTAAGTTTAAGAGAAAATTTAATAAAATTAAACTTATTAAGAGAATAAATGGAATCTTTGAACTTCTGTTATCTTGTAGGTGTTGTTGAAATCTTGAAAAGTTGTTATAAAATTAACTGTTGACTTATAAAAGTCAATAATGAAGTTAAAGCACTTGAAAGCACTGCAATCAAGCAAACGGAAATACCCGAGCCGAAATCCCAGGCAATAATCTTGACTCAAAAAGGAGTTATCGGAATAACTTCACATAGTTCTGTCCAAGGCATAACATAAACTTGGTGGAAGCGGTAGGATAGTAGCCGATAGACCTTACATTGCTTTCCGATAGATTAAGTAATAATAATATTCATGCAAGTAATTATTATTGTAAAGTTATTACTTCGTATGCATAGTCAAATACATAGATTCATACATCCATGTTCTCGGCATTTCGATTGACAGAAACAATTGACAGTAAACTAGTGAAGTTAGTGAGGTTACTGATAGTGACCTATTAACAACAGTATTCGCCATATAAGGTACATAGTATCGGAATTAGATATGGCAGAGTTACCAATAAGTATGTTAATCTTCATCCCTACATTTAAATATATGAGTAATGAAGTTTTCAAATTCATTGACTTATGTAATGATACCATCGAATTGTCATCAGTAGCACAACCTTCTGTTGTTCTACAGATGTGCTCTATTTAAGTTCATAAAAACCAAGATTCGTGGCAATGCCACAAATATTTTATAAAGAGAGAAATAGAAGAAATATTTTGTCCATTTTTTACCACGCGTCGAGATTCTGAAAAGACGTCTATTACAAAGTAAATTTTCTAATCTTACAAATGAACATAAAGCGGGGCAGTTAGATTACTCGTACGTACACACAAGATGAAACCTTAACAGTTTTTATAAACGGTTTAAAAGAGAGATGTGATTACGAAACGTTCCAAAACATTAGCCGAGGCTAGTAAGTTTGCGTGTAAAGAGGAACAACGAATAAAGCTCTGTAAAATAAATACCCATTTATTTTCAGTAAGCTGTATGGTGTCCGAGGTAACTACGCTGCTTAGAACTTTGGTTAATTGCGAAAGCCCTAACGTTTTAGCATTAATTAATAATGAGGTGAAAAAGTTGCATACAGTAGCTGAGATCTCCGCAACCAAAAAAATTAATTCAAAATTCAAAACAATATTTAGTATTGTAGAATAGGTCGCAAAGCGCGTGAAATGATGGATTAACCAGCGGCTGAACTCAGATTTTGGCCTTGTTCCAAAAAAACCAAGTTAAGTAAAATTAGTTTTCAAGTTATTGAGCTAGAATGATGAGCTTATAGGAAAACATTTCCTTAAAGAAGGTAGTTTTAAACAGTGATAATAGGGAAACTCCATTAAGATATTTATATAAAGAAAATATAATTAAGGAAAGGTCAGAGGTTTTCAGAGGAGTAAAAGCTTATGACAGCATAAACAAAGAAATTGTCACTCCTTAACAGGAAATTAGCGCAGGAGTTATATTTTCAAGTTGCGTTATATCCAACAAAAATGGAAAATGCTCAGTTTCAGTTGTAAGTACAACGGACAAACCTGTACTTTTAATAAATGTTAGGTATTGTGGATCTAATTTTAGTGACTTTGAAGAAAGTCATCAAAAATCGTCGCACTGAACATTTGAATAAAGAAGGGGAAAAAAGGTTGCTAGAAAAAGTTTATTTAGTTTATTTATATTTCTTTAGTTTAGTATTGTATATTTATATATTTATTTATTTAGAGTTTAGCTATAGTTTAAGTGTCGATAATGAAAGACTTTCGTGTATTTTAGTGATAAAACATAGTATAAGTAAGAAAGATTTTTCGAAACGAGTTATAATAATAAGTCAGTGGACAAATATTAAAATTAAAAGACAATGAATTTATCCGTAATATTTTAATCCTTAACTACACTCGCTATTCAAACTTATAAGGTTACTTCGTGTGGTAGCGAAACAGCCTTTTCCGGCTATTTAAAAAACTAGGTTTCGAAATTCTTCTCATAAAGAAAGAAAATGAACTTAAATGATAATTAAATAAATGTTTTTTTGACTAAGCAAAGATTATTAAAATAATCTATGAAGAAAAAATTAAACTCGTACTTCCTATAAAAATAATGACAATGGGTATTTAAGCAGCATTCTTTTTTACAACAGATAATCAGCTAAAATAATAAAAGTTTATAAACTAGACAGCAAATAAACCGGGCCACCCGCTACTTTGGAACTCTAAATCAGTTTTCCCAAAAAATATTAAATTTACAACCATTAAAGCTGTACCTACAGAAAGTGCGTTTTATGTTAATAAAAATGACTTTAAATTTATTCTTAAGTACCGTTAACTTACATTGTAAACAATCAACAAACACAATGCTAATGATTTGCTCTGTTTTGATTTCGCGATTACTGTTCTTTTTTCTACAACAAGGTTAGTCAGTGTCTGTTATCATTTTTTTATTTTTTGTCCATCGTTTGCACAGCCGTGTGTATTTTTGCGATTTTTTTCAGTAAATAATGGATACGATTCATTAGAAAGCAGCTGAAGCTGTAGCACTCCTTCAAGCAGGTTTTGCGCAACGTGAGGTCACTCAAAGACTTGAAATCAGCAGATCTTCGGTGCAACGAGCTTACAGAAGATACCTAGAGACTAGAGCATTCAATTGATGTAGAGATACGGGCAGACCTAGGGTTACATCAGCATCAGATGATAGTAATATTAAACTTACTGTTCTGCGAAATCGACGCCTCAATGAAGTTCAAGTCCAACAAAGTCTGCTTGACGAACACCAAGTGTTCAAAGCTTAGATACTGTCAGAAGGAAACCTTTTGAAGAGAACCTGACTCCAAGAAGAGCTGCAACAGGCCCAGCATTAACGGTACCCCATCGTCGAGCACGGCTTGAAATTGCTCGAGAGCATAGGGATTGGACGTTAGAGCAGTGGGTAATGTACTCTTTGCTGATGAGACCAGGGTGAGTCTACATGGAAGAAATCGATAACGTAATGAACGTTATCCTCAATGTTGCATCGTGGAAACTGTTGCTTATGGAGGTGGATCTGGGGCGGCATCTTCTTAGCCGCACATACAGTTCATGCATGATAATGCAAGGCCTCATGTTGCTCATGTGGTGATCCAGTATCTACGTGACGTTGGCATTCATACGATAGACTGGCTAACTCGAAACCCGGACTTGAACCCAATAGAACACTTATGGGATGAACTGAAACGTCGGGTTCGAGCTTGGTTACCTGCTCTAACAAGATTTGATCGACAGGCACGTGAGGTCGATGAATACAATGATGCTGGCAGTTATCTGAGCAAGGGGAGGCAATACTAAATACTGACCCAAAACTTTTTTTAATTTTTTTTTAATTTTGTGATTATTTAAATTAAAACAACTGGACAAAGACTCTTTTTTGTATAACTTTTAATAAACTCTAAATAAATTTAATAATCCTTATGAGTTTTCATTTCATTTAATCAACATGAAACGCACTTTTTGTAGATACCACTTTTTTAGTTGTTTGTTTTATACTTTTAAAGAAAATCGAATCACAGTTCGAAAGTAGCGAGTGGTCCGGTTTATATGCTGTCTAGTGTATATCCTAATTATGCGACCTATTTTTGGTCAATATAAATACGACAGACTTTTTTTCGAATAAAATGCTTTTTGCATGCATATTTTTTACATTCATAGCATGTTTTGGTGGTTTTTGTGTCCTTACATCGTGACACCTCCAACTTTTTTGGTGGACTCCGTCCTGGTACTACAGACTCTTTTGCTCCTAGTTTCATTATTAAAACTTTTTCCTATAACTGTATCCATTGCAGCTTTGCAAATCCCTTGAAAAAATTTTAGAAACCGTTTTAATCTTTTTGATATGTGGTTTGAGTAATTCCATATCAAGTTCTTTTATGAAATCTCGACGAACCATCTTACTATCAACATTTAATGCTTTACTTATGAGAAAATTGTTTACTGAAGTAATACCTTTTTAAAAAGAGGAAAATGAAATGTTAGCGAATCAGGCGAAAATTCGGCAGAAATAGATGTAGAATTAAAGGAAAATGTAGAAATCGTAAATGACATGAATAGAAGAGAAGAACGTTAAATAAAAACAAAATTCATTGAGAATAAATGAAATCTTTAAACTCATCTCTGTGATTTTCTGGCTCTTGTGTCCAAGGCATAACAATAAGCCATACTTACATTCTTGTCATATAAATAAATAACTCTAATGGACGATGCACGAAAAATATAACGAACAAATTAAAATAAAGGGTGATTCATCGTAAGTTTTGATCTATAATGTAAAATAAAACACATACATTTGAAAGTGAACTTAAAGTTTTTATTATCGGTTAAAAGAACAATTCATGGTATTTACTTTTTGAAAATGAAATCATGTAAAAGTTGGCCACGATTAAGTCTGAGGTGGTCCATTCGGAAGGTCCAATTATGGGAGAATCGTTCGAGCATAGCGACTGGTATCTCGAGGGTAACACGAGAAATGTTGGCTTCCAAAGCGTCAATCGTAGCTGGCTAATTCCTAAAGACCTAAGACTTTACATATCCCCAAAGAAAATAGTCCATAGGTGTGATATCGCACGATCTAGGCGGCCAGTTTAACGTAACAAAACGTGAAATTAAGTGCTCACCAAAATAATTTCTCAAGAAGCCCATTGTTTCACGCGCTGTATGACTCATAGCGCCGTCTTGTTAAAACCAGAGCTCACTGGGACCATGTGCTTGAATTTCAGGAAGCATAAAGTCCGTTAACACAGCGCGATAATGGTTACCATTGACGGTATTGAAAATCAAAGCTCACGATGAATCACTCCTTACATATGTCAACTGGTTTGCTCTAACGCAATTTAAAAGGAAGTACTCATATCTGCCGAATTATCCGTGTTAAAAACCAATAGCGAAAAAACTTCAGGCTGAAAATCCGGTCCATAAAGTGGCTGACGAAAAAATATAATTGACATTTGAATGCAAAAAACTCAACAAAGTTCTAGCCTCACAAACAAGATGACATTAAATGGAACATTCTTTCAAATGTTACTACTGCCGCATATTAAACCACTTCCTTTAGTTAAAGAAAAAAAATTCATTAAAAGATAAAATAAAAACTGTAAATAAATATATATATTAACATATGTATATCCTGTGCATAATTAAATGCCAAAAAAACTCGTTAAAATCACTAAGTGGTGCAAAATTTCATTAAAGTAGTGCTAACCTTCGATTATTTATGTATATATGTATGTACAATACTTTTCATAATCCCTTTAAAAAAAATAAGACTAGCGGAAAATGAAAAAAAACAACTAAACTGCACACCCTCATGAGAAAACTTAATTGGGTGTCAAAAGTGCGATTTCTTATTTTACCCGATAACCTTTGCTGGGGAGATGGAACATAAGCTCTTAAAAGGTCGTAAATTAGAATAAGTTAAGGCTATTCGTATTTGCCTTCGTGTAGTCTTTTAAAGAAACCCAACAAAAAAAAAATTGTTTTGCCTTTATACTCTTTGCGTGTTTTTAATGAAAGAAAATGGGATTAGCTTAACCAAAAAAGGGAAAAAATATACGGCAAACAAGATAAACTCAATGTGTTTGTCCACCTCGACTGGATTGAAATTACTGGGCCGGATCTTTCAGCAGTTTCCTAAAAATGCAAAAACCCGAGCGAATACCGCAATTTCCTTAATTTCTGAAATCTTATAACTTTGACTTGAAGAATACCCCAGTTGGTTGAGATATGAAGTAAGTTACTCGTATTTTTGTGTTAACACTTTATCTACCCTTCGGTGAATGAATTGAGCTTAGGACATGCGATTTTTTTTTTTTTCCATTTTATAATATGACTAGGAGTTTAGGACCAAAAGGAAAGGAAAAAAAAACAGTTTTTTTTTTTTTGTAGAAAAAATATGAATCAGATGAGCAAAGTCCATAAAAAGAAGATTAAACTTTCGTCGTTTACTCATCATCAAAAGTTTTCGTTTTCCAGTAATGTGCAGGTGTGTGTTTATATTGTGTACATTTGTGAGCATGTAAGTGTGCGTTCTTGATGGGTATAGATGAGTAGCATTCCCTTTATGCATTCATTCAATGAAATCGTAATGATGCTTCGCTAAAAGTTAACAATGGATTTTTCTCGCTGATGTTCATCACTAAGCAGAAATCAAGGTGCGGTCTAGTGATTTTTACTTTCCTTTCTTTTTGCTTTATCAAAGGCAATATCCTATGTGATGGAGAGAGGAAACGAAAAGGAAAATTACTTAGAGATTTTAGTCCGAAGTGTACACACATTTTAAAAAGTAGAAGTTGAACTTAAGTTGAACAAAGCAGTAGCTAGAGGCAACAAAACAGTTGGAAAATTTAATATATTGCACATATGTATATGTAAAACTTTTTCACCACATCATCTTGTTGCTATTTAATTCCCAACATATCTTAATATACGCTCTAGTGCTTAGAATGAGGCACCAGCAATTGATACGAATATGTGATTGAATTTTTTATGATAATAATATTATTTATATACCCAATTATAAAAACGTTTGTGACCCTATTCGGCTAAACTAGCTTAACTTAGCAGTTAATCAATGTGTATTTTATTGTATTACAGTATTATTAACACTAGAAAACTTAATGTTGACTTAAAATCTTAGTAAATGTATTTTTTCGTATGATATGTAAATAAAACTTACAAACTAATTAATAATTAAATCTTAATAAATATATATATGTACTATATAGATATATACAATACGAAAATTTAATTATAGTGTGTACAAGTACTTGTATGTGTGATTTATTTTGGTAGAAATTGTTACCCACTTCTTTAATTTTTTATTTTTATTCTTCGTTTTGTTTACTTATTTTATGTTTTTCTTATCTTAACGTTTGTGAATCGTGACTAACTACCACTGTATTGAGCCGGATGCCATGTAGGACGTCTCAATCAGCTTTTCGAGCAACATGGAAGATTATCGGCATTGCTAACTGGAACAACCCTTTTTTATCAAGATAGAGAAAAGCCTCTGACGGAACCAAACCCTTAATGCAGATAAATGGGGTACTAAGCCCTGGAGATCAGTTTGTTCGTCAAATTCACTGCTCAAGTAATGTCTCTTAGGCAAGTTTTGTTTCAATAGCCAAAAGCACATCAGGGGTGAATTTACATACAACCTTAAGAATTGGCTCCACTTTTCATGAGTATTACGGCTGCAGGTGCAATAGCTCCAGCAAGAGGCTGAAGATCTGCTCCACACTGCCACTGGAACATTCTAAAATGTTTTTACTCCTCTCTTTTTTTTGCAATTGTACAACTTAATGGTCTTGGACTACCAATGCTAGTTAGACCGCCCAGATTGCTGTTGAAAATTGTCTGAATGAAGGCAAATAATAGTTTCCCCTTCTACCATTTTGCTCAAGCTGTGGTGAACTGCATAACCACCACAAAAGTGATCTTATCGCACTCTTTCTTTTTGAGGAAAGAGCTCCTTTGGTTCAATCTCTCAGCAGCATTGTTTGCAGCTTCTCTACTTTCGGAGTAAAGGAGAAAAGCTCTTTCGTCGATACTAATAGTAAGGAGTCGACCGTAGGATTACCTACTTCATCGGGTCAACGGAAAATTCGTTTACTACCTGGTAGTAAATGGTGAAACATTTCCAGAACTGCTGGTCGGACAAACGTTTTTGTCGACGTTTGCCCAAAAAAGGGTTACTTCTGGTACCATTTTTTGATGTTGAGTTATACCATGAAGTCAATGAAAAAATGAAAAGTACTTTAATAGAGACTTTTTAGTAGATCTCAGAACATTTGGTCGGACAAACAAAATCCGGGCCCTACTCCTTGTCCAACCGATTTCAAGAACGGTATTTTCGATTTAACCTACCTCATCAGGTCAATAGATAAATGGGGTATGAAATTAAAACTTAGACTGTTCTCTTTACGAATCCAGTGGTCGGAAAAACATTACCTGGGCCAAATCATGTATTCGAACACTTAAAAAAAAATTCTACGTCACTACGATGATTTCTTTGAAGCTGAAAATCGGTTTTTTTATGTTAAAACACTAAATCATAGCCTCGAGTTTCTACTAAACGAAATATGGTATATAAGCCCCTCAAAATATGGTAGTATATCTGACAATTTGCTTGCTTTTTTTTTAACAGAAAAATTAAGTTTTCTATAATAAAATTCTTACCGACAAACCAATCAAATTAACAAAACTTTTAATAATACTCTAAGCTGTGCTTTAAAATTTCTTTTAAAATCTTGGTAATTAACCAAGAAAACTTACAACAGGCATACATCAGTCATAGTCAAAATAAAAAGCAAAACATGTATGTGTTTTAATATTTTCGCCTTTAATTTTGTAAACGTAAATAAATTTAATCATATTTTTTTAAACAAAACAGTGCAAAATAAGTAATAAAATGTAACAAATACCATCCAACAGCCATCGAATTTACCTGATTTGGCTCCCTATGACTTCTTTCTGTTCAATCGAGTTAAAAAACCACTACGGGGAATGCGTTTCAGCAGCCGAGAGGAAGTAATGTAAAAATCGCAGGAAGAACTGATGGACATACCGAAAGCCGAATATAAAAAAATATTTCGAGGATTGGATTAAGCGTTGGTATAAGAGTGTTGCAATCGATGGGAATTATTTTGAAGGGAACAATATAGATTTACGTGTTTTTTTTATCACGGTTCTTAAAAGATACATACATACATCTAGTTATTCAAGATAAAAACTATTTAAGAAATGATTGAATAAGTGAAATGATCTAAATGTTAAAGCACAGCTTAAAGTATGTATTATTAAAAGTTTTTTAATTCTTTTATTTTTTTTATTACAGAAAACTTGATTTTTCTGTGGAAAAAAGTAAGCAAATGGTCAGACATACTATTCTGAGCGGCTTATATATTTCGTATAGTAGAAACTCATGAATTTGATTTAGTACTACTTTCAAGGTGTTTTAACATCAAAAAAAACAATTTTCAGCTTTAAAAAATTCAAATTAGTTCAATAGAATTTTTGTACAATATTTTATATATTTTATATATTTTATAACGTTTAGTTCAAACCGTATTTTTAAGTGTTACAATTTTCGGGTACTTAGTTCATTTCCTTAACGGACAAAAAAACCAAATCAACGTCAAACATTGGCCCATTCCAGCCTGATTTGAATAGTGAATTTTCAAGTTCAATCACTTATTACAGACATTGGAACTATATATGTACGTACGTATAACTGGGAAAATTAATTTTACATACATATGTTCTAAGTGCAAAACATATATCTCTACGCGGAATTTGGAACAAAGAACAATTAAACAACACATAAAAGACTCCTTAATATTTAACATGGATTGAGCGAATTGGGAATTTCGCGCAGCATGACTGAAAATCGATAAAGGGATTGTTAAATCCTTTCTAAATGATCACCATACGAAAAATTAAAAAAAAGCGGAGAGGATTGAAACGCGTCCTATTAACTTGGTTATAATTTTTAATGTGTCGTTCATCCCCAAAAGGTATGCAATATACTGGGTCTTAATTACAATCATTTGTACTGGGAATTTTCTACATATCATTATTATTGATAATACAGTGGCTTACTAATGTTTTACATTTACCCCTTTTACATATATTATATATTACATTATCATATATTTTATTACATATAATTAATTAATCCAATTGTAATCTCGAACATCCTTCCTGGCCGTAAAGATAGTTCTCAATTTGTTTCGGCCCTTAATTTCGTAAGGTGTATCTGCCTTCATGTTGGTGCTTTCCTTGGCGATCACCCACAGCTATCTTCTTCTTCGTTTGTTTTGATCTTCTTCGTTCGTTATTGATGTTTATTGTGTTTATTGCGGAACCGGTATAATGTGTAGTGAAAGTGCTGTGTTGTGCGTCGAATAAAAAAAATAAATAAATAAATAAAAGAAATAAAGGGTTTTACTCAAACTCTGAAGTTCCTAGTATGGCGATATTGAAAATTGTAAGTATGGTGTTTTGACCAGGTAATTTAAAGTAAATTGACAAATATTTGAGTGTGCCTTATATGGGGTCAATGGCCAATTTGTTCTAACTGTGCATCGTATTTCCAATGAAAGTTGTTCATCCTTCTTCTCCACTCTTTCGTGCTCATAGCACGTGTAGGAAATTTGTAAACGATTTAGATTCCCGTGAAGTTTCGTGTTGTCCTGGAACTCTAATTTGCGAAATGTACATTTTGTACCTGAGGAAAAAAAAATTGAAAAAAGAGCATTAAGGAATTTTTTTTTTTTTTTTTTTTTGTGGGAAAAAATAAGTGCATAGTATGAAAAAAATAAATAAATGACGGTGCGTTTGTGGCATTGGTATTTCGATTCGCAGCGAAATTGTAAATGTATGTATGTTTTTGTGTTGTACCAAAACAATAAATTTTAGAATTTTGTGTGTTGTACTTACCGTCGGCATTCTGAGTTTTCTGATTTGCCGTCGGCATTTTGTATAAATATATTTTATGAACATTTATTACTGCTGATTTGGATTGTGTATGTTTTGTAAGAGATGATAGGCGATTAAATTAATTCGTCGTCTTTCTATGTGCTGGTCGGAAGCAAGTAAGTAAGTTCCTCCCATTATCGCTAAATATATGCGAACATAATCCTCTTCTCGCTGTGAATCGTCGTAGGGCTGCGATGAACGTGTTTGTAGTAAGGTCGCTCACCAATTCGATGTGTATGGCCTTGGTAGCCAAACACACAAAAATGGCAAAGTACGCCTTGAAGATTTTGGCTCCCCGTCCTTTCTATGACTTTACTTCGATCGGACCTGCGTAGTCGACCCCGGAATGTGGAAATGGTTGAGAGATGCGCACTCTGGGGACCGTTAGATTGCCCATCAGTTGGTGCGACGTTTAAGATCGATACCGAAAGCAGATGGTGCAGCTATGTAAATATCCCTTAACACAATTTTTAAATTTCAGGATCCAGTACCTGTTGCGCAAATATGCTGTGGTTTGCTGTAGTCCTCCATGAAACCTTCGCAGATGAGCATCAGCAATCAAAAGCTTTGTGAAATGATGATTTTCTTTGAGTATGATTGGGTGTCGTTGATGAAATGGAAGATCCGCCTGTTGCAATCTACCTCCAACTCGCAAGATTCCATCAGAGTCCGTATAAGGGCAGAGCGAGCTTGGAGCTTTGGCTTTCACGTCGGGAGTAAGCATGTTGTACAAGTTTTACGGCGAACAGTGTGGCAGAATGAATTTCGACTGGAGAGAGGAAATTACCTTTTCTCGACTCAGGTATGTTTCGTAAATTTTTTATAAATCGTTGACAGTACGCAATGATCCTTATAAGTTTTGTAAGAATAGAGTGTTTTGATATTAGAGTATAAAAATCATTTTTTACCTGAATCCCCATGTAAGTTTTAATTGACCGTTTCTCCTCGTTTGTAGTTAAGCTCGTCGGTTGTTGTGAACATTGAAACTCCCAAGATTCTCACAGAAAATCTGGTCCATTCCACCAAAATCTGTTAGCATGTAAGGCAGAAGGCGTTGTTCCTCTGGATGTTATATCCACAGGATTCATTTCACTGGGAATGTGCTTCCAGCTTTCTGGTTTCACCAGTCATTGTATTTCGGCTACCCGGTTGTTAACCAAGGTGGCCCACTTAGTTGGAATAGCAGCAATCAACGATAACGCAATGGTTGAGTCAATCCATGCATATTGCTTCACATCTGGAAAGCCTAAGACCTTAGAAGTATAGTCCAGCAGTGTAAAGAGAGTAACAGCTCGTCAGAGTTCTAGTCGTGGCACTGTTTGGTTTTTTACTGGAGCGACTCTGGTCTTGGACATAAGCAACTGTACATGGATGACGTCGTTGGAGTCGAGAACGTTGAAAAGCGTTCCAATCCTTTTTCAACTCCAATGAAATAGGCTCGTCCCACTTCAGCTCGCTAGGCCACAGTTTCTGCATTAAAATTTTGACCTTGACGACGCAGGGTGAAATCCATCCTAAAGGGTCGAAAAGAAAAAAAAGGCTATCGTCTACTGGAAACCACTTAATTCCTAGAGTGTTGACGTGATCTGGGGTATCTAAGGGCAAAGAAAAGGAAACATCCCGCTGATCTAAAGGTATTTGATCCAAAACCTCGTTGGAATTGCTTGCCCATTTCCGCAGATTGAACCCTCCCGCGACAAGCAAACTGTTAACTTCATCACGCCTCAATACTGTTTCCTCAACAGTATTAGCTTCAGCAAAAAGATCGTCTACATAAGTGTCTTCCCTCACTATTCGTGCGCCCAACGGATAGTTGTGCTCCTCATCAGTAGCCAGTGGATTGAGCGATCGAATGGCAAGGTAGGGTGCACAGTTTGTACCGAACATAACTGTTTGGATGCGATATACCTTGATTGGATTGATATCACAGTGACGCCAAACAATCATCTGGTAATAAAAGTCGGCTGAGCTGACACGGATTTGCCTGTACATTTTCTCTACTGTAAAGGTATATTTATGTTTTCTCCATCTTAACATAATTTCAATAATATCCGCCTGTTGTTTAGGTCCTGTCATTAAATGCTGGTTCAACGAAGTTCCGTCTAAAGTTTTGGCTGCAGCATCAAAGACGACCTGTCGTTAAACTGAATGCTCTGGACACGGCATGGTGCGGCACGAAGAAGTGATAAGGAGTTTTGAGTACCTCGTCCTTGCTGACTTCGACTTCTTTCATATGTCCCAAATGTAAGTACTCTTTTATACATCTTTTGTACTCTTAGTGTAGTGTAGGCTCATACCTGAATCGTCGTTCTAGTTAAGCAAACCTACGCAAGGCTCCTTCCTCCTAGGATTCTGGCCCAGGTCTGCTCCCTTTCTTAAATGATAACGATACCTGGTATCGTCCGCTAGCCAACCTTTTAGTCGTTGCCTTGTGGAACTCCTCACATACTTTGTCCTCATATGTTTGGTGAGCCTTAAAGGGTGTTTTTTCCATCTCCCAGAAACGTTGGAGTTGCCGGCTGACATCAAGTACTTGAAGGAAGTTCCTTATGGTTCGACTGGGTTTATGTACTCTACCCATGAAAATCCACCCAATTGACGTATTCTGCGCAATGGGTGACTTTGCTCGCCACGGATGATTTCTGGAAGTACTATCTCGGAGTAGATGTCGTTTCCTAATAGCAGATCGACTTCGGCGGGCTTATAGTAGGTCGGGTCAGCTAGAGTTAAGCCGTGTATGTGTTTCCACTGCTGACCTGTTGTGAGGGCTGAAAAGAGGTAGCGTTTAAGTGTACTATAGATAAATGGGATTGTGTGGGGGTGTATGTGTGTTGGGTTGTGATGACCGAATTGGGCGCTGCATGTGTGTGAAGTGTTGGGTATTTGTTGTGTGTGAATTGAATTGTGTGTGTGAAGGGGGGTTAATGTGTAAAAGGGAGTGGTGAAGCTGTTGGCAAAAGTAGCGTCGGGTTCTGCTGGGATACTGTTGGGTTGCGTGGCTGTATGCCGTACAATTCTCGCATATGCCGATTTTATTCACGATATTCCTGTGAGACGCGATGTCCATTTTTAAAAACCGGTTACAGGTCCGCAGTGAATGAGGCCCTTTATTGCACACTTTACAGCTGAACTGACTCTTTTGATTCTGCTTCAAGAAAAACGATTTTGTTTTTGTTAATGGTGCCCTAGAGATCTTACTGACTCCTATATCTTCCTGTTGACCAACTGCCTCCAATGTCCTAAACCTCGCTTCTAAAAATTAAGTGAAACTTTCAAACTTTGGTAATTCCTTATCTGTCCCTAATTTGTTGTGTTATTGTGGGAAATTTTTTCACTAAACAAAAGATAAGGATAACATCCCAGTGTTCCACCGGTACATCGAGATTTTTCAAAGCGTGTCGACATTCCACTGACGTATCTAGTAATTTTTTTAGATGTGCAGCGGTCTCGTGGCTAATGTTCTCTTGTGCAAAAAAGATTCTAAGCTGTGCATTAACAAGGACACGTTTATGGTCATAGCGAGATGTGAGAATGTCCCATGCTGGTTTATAGTTCCCGTTGTCGATGACTAAATGTTGAAGGAGACGCTCGGCTTCACCACCCAAGCTAGATTTCAGAAATTAAAAGTGACCTTCGTTTGACCTTGAAAATGGGTCTCAAGGTCAAAGTCGTGGTCACCATCTTATGTCCCCTTCAGAACCTTATGACTTTTGTCTGAAACATTTTTCGCGATATCGCGTATTTTTCAAGTAATTGGGATGTCTCAAGTCAAAAAACTCACCCTGGACATATACATATTCACAACTACATAAAACACAAAAACTAATGGCAGCCGCCTATTGATTTTGTTGGGTAAAGAAGAGTAATAACAAATACTTCTTCTACATACTCTTTTTAAATAAGTGTCAAGTGTTGTCCCTTCCTTTTGAAAAAAATGTTATAAATTGCCGATCATTGAGTCAGTGATGCCAGTTTTCAACAATGCTTTATTCACGTCGGAGGAGATATCACAATTATTATAAATTTATTCAATACAATATAAATTATGTAAACGTATAAAAATGATATTCAAAGTTTTAGACTCCCAATCAATAGTTTATTTTCATTCGCCAGTTGTCAATATCGAAAACAATGTAATTGTGTCCCAATATTTCATACAAAAATTTTATATAAAAATAAATTTTTTTTGGATCATAATAGCTAGTTATAGTTTTGTATATGAAATAAACAAGTAAATTAAACATATTGTGTATATATTTTAATTCGTGCGGTTTTTTTTTTCAAAATTTGAACGTTTATTTAAGAAAAACATGTACAATAGTATTATTTAAAGTATTGCCCATCTGAATCTATGATCCATCTTTCTGGCGATTTGTGGATCCCATCCCAAAAGAACTGCGCCGGCTTGGCAGCGAAGAATGAATCAAGCCAATTTTTGATATTCTGCTCTGATGTGAACAGTATTTCAGTGAGGGCGTTCTGCATCGACCGAAACAAACGGTAGTCAGAAGGGGCAAGGTCTGGGCTATAAGGTGGGTGGGGTAAGACTTCCCATCCACTGTATTCCAAATAGTTCTTAACCGGAATAGCAACGTGGGGCCGAGCGTTGACATGATGGAAAATTATTGCCTCGTGTCTGGTCGCATATTCCGGGCGTTTTTCTGCTACTGCTCTCTTCAAACTGATTGAACTTTCATCGTCTTCCAAGCCAAAATCACCACTTTTGAATCGTGCAAACCACTTTTGGTATGTTCGCTCAGCTAGCGCATGTTCACCATTAACTTCCACCAAAATACGATGACTTTCGGCAGCAGTTTTCTTCATATTAAAGTAATGAAGAAGAAATCCCTGCAAAAACACTTTTTCAGGCACAAAGTTCGACATATTTGAGTGAAAAAAAATTATTGTTGTTTACGCTTCATATGAATGACATATACTGAAATGACGTACAATGAAAGTAGCTTCCAACGCATGTTCCAATGGAATAATACAAGTTACGCCATCTCTTAGCAAACCGCTAGAGAGTCTAAGTTATAGGCCCACTATTATAGAGAGTCCTCTATTTCCATTTCAAATTTCTTGGGATCTCTATGGGTTCGGCCAAAATAATGTTTTATAGGCGGCTAAATTAAAAAACTAAATATTTATTACATTACTCCTCTTATCATCCTCACACATAACCCGAGTGCACATACATAAGTACATAGCAGTTTTTGTTTTATTTCTTCAAAGACTAGTAACTGCACATTTCCCGTTTTTGAGGATTTTAGAAGTTAGGCTTAATTTATTTGCTTTGATTGATATCAAATCTGTCGTGAGCTCGGGATTTATTTTAGATTGTGAGTAATATAAATTTATATTGAGTGCTTTTGTGTGGAAAACGTGCTACAATCCTCTGAATTTAACACCCCATCAACCCAGTGCTCATGACTTGCGGCCTGTACCTATGGATGGTTACGATGCAACCTCTGAATTTAACGACCCATCAACACAGTGCTCATGACTTGCGGTCTGTACTTATGGATGGTTACGATGCAACCAAAATTGAAAGTTGGTAATTTGCTTTATGTGTAGGAAAAAATTGAGTCAGATCCGAAATTCTGATACAACGCCATCATTGTTGGAGGTTGAAAATCAAATTGAAGTTAATGAAATGTATTTCGATAAAGATATTGCATTCGATTTGATTAATGAATAAATACAGTATATTGAAGAATATATATTCGGCAAGGGAAGACTTACTGACTTAAAATATGTGCAGTCAAAATTGGAAAAGTCTATGTTGAAAATTGCAGAGAAAGTTTTCTCTGTTACTATTGATAATGATGAAGATATTTCCAGACAGGGAGAATATTTCGTAGGGAAAATAAAAGAAAATTTATAAAAAACTACAAGCACAGACACCAAATTTGTTTTGCTGTCTTTACTTTCAAGAGAATTGAGCGTCCACAAAATACAGCACACCCATCTGATCCCACCAAATACAGAGCATTACCTTCGCGCCATGGATATTCGGCTTTGCCGTTGATTTGGCTGGTTGGCCGGGTTTCACATATGATTTTTTGCGCTTGGGGTTGTCGTAATGGATCTATTTTTCTTCACCAGTAACAATCCGATGCAAAAATGACTTCCTTTTGTGGCGTTCCAGCAGCATTTTGGACATGCAAAACCACCTTTCGACGTCTCTCGGCTTGAGTTATTGTGGAACCCAATTGCCTTGCTTTTGAATATATCCAGCTGCTTTTAAACGTTTTGAAATGGCTGCTTGAGTGACACCCAAAGATTCTGCAAGCTCTTCTTGTGTTTGGCAGCAATCTTCATAGAGTAATGCTTCTAGTTCTTCATCTTCAAACTTTTTTGGTACAATGACAGTAGCTTTCCAACGCATGTTCCAATGGAATGATAACAATGGAATAATACAAGTTACGCCATCTCTTAGCAAACCGCACGAAGTTATAGACCCAATATAAATAAACCATTTTAAACACAAAAAAAAACTATATAGTGTAAATTAAATCAAACTATACATATTTTGATTTATTAAAAAAAAAAAACTTTATTGGCTCACATATAACTTAGAACTAACATAATCTAATTTTACAATTTTCCTTTACACCTTCGGCTTGAAAAGGTGTATCGTGAGAACTGATGTTTGTCAGACGCTAAATCTCCAGTTTCCACGTTTAACCTGTGCTTGGTATTTGATTTTGTTAATGTCGTGTGTTGAAAAGTGCTGATACTGAGTTATGTTAAACTTATTGAAGTCAATGCTGCTTTGTCATTGCTGTTGTTGTTACTGATATTGTTTTTTGTGTTTTCAGTGTAACTTGGGTTAACTCCTCCGCCTTAAAATCGGACGTCCTTGTTCGATGACGTCGACTTTAGAAAATTTGGAATGTCATCGATTCCTATGGTAGTAGTGGTATTGGATGTTGGAGTTCTTTTAGCAGGAATTGAAGATGTATTGCACTCTGCTTCATGGTTACTGCATTTGTTTGAATGTTTGAGTTTTCTTTTTACAAAAATTGATGCCGAAATTAGTTTGATTAAAAGAAGTACAAAATTGGTCGTTGTACTAAATTTGTTTCTGCTTTCAAGTAATTCTTTTTTTGAAGTGACTTTGGCGTAAAGCTGCTTAAGAATTTCTAGCGAAATACCTCTTCTGTTTTTGCTATTGGTTGAAGGACAGCAGGCAATGGTTTTTGGAAAATTACTTCATTTTTTGTTATCTTTCCTTGGATTTGAATTGTAGCACTTGTGTGCCGAATAACGTATGTTCCACTAAGTTCCAGTGTTTCATTGTTGATTTTTACGGGATCTTTGTATTGCTTGAGAAGGAGTAATCCTGATGAAATTTCTTTCATTGTTGATATGTGTTGATTGTTAATGATGGTGCAGTTGGCTTCTTGGCTTTGGATTAACTTCGGAATACAAGTCGTTGAACTTAATATTATAAGATTTTTTTCATTACATATAGCTTATTTATAATATATATTACATTTATTTATTACACCGTATATTTTATTATTACAATCTAGGATCGACTCGAATTCAATTTTATTGATTTTGTCATTTTGTTTAACAGGTTTAATTATCAAAAGGTTACATATATAAGTTTCGGTAAATCTAGTATATAAGCTATGTTTTTATTGTTACTTGCGATTTTAATGTCAGCAAATTCCAACGCTTCGTCTAAATTAAAATATGGAATATTTTCTCTTTTAAATAAGGTTTCAGTTATATTAATTGCATTGTTTGTTAAAATATATGAGTGAATTGCGTATGCAATTTTTACAATTTCTTCCTTAACTAAATCTAATTTATATTTCATTTTCAATATTAAGTTGTTTCCGAAATCTTAATTTTCTTTGAATATTTTAAGTATGTGATTAGTTACATTAGTAATTTCATTGATCTTATCTTAAGTCACTTTATCTGTTTCTATTGTTTACTTTTAGTCGGTTTAAATGATTCTTTATGTGCAGGGTTTCGTAGGATAGGATATAGAGGTTGATTAGGTTTTATTTCGGATACTATTGTTCTTTCCAGTTTGATAATTAGTTTTTCATATACTTGAATGTCAATGATATGAACTATTTTGAAAGATCCATTTCTTATTCTAGCATTTCCGGCGTTAATTTTGATAGTGTAGTCCAAAATCTGAAAATAACCAATGCTCGAAGGCACGAGTAACTTCTAGAAATGAATTAACTCCTTATCAAACTTTTATGAATGGTTTCCCTGACTTTATTATAAAAGTAGAGTTCTTATATTTTGATACTATTTCTTTCTTGAATTAGGGTGAGAGTTTATTGCCTTCGATTTTATTAATTTTAACTTAAATTATGTCTCCTACTGAATAGTGCTTTAAATGGTTTTTCCTTTTATTACGATGTTCTAAGTCAGCTGTTTGTTTGTCTTTGAGTTTATTCATAGTTTTTTGTCTTTCTTCTTCAAGTTTTCTAGTTCCTTAAATAGGTGTCTTGTAAAGGATATGTCTATTGGTTTTTTTTCCTGTTGTTGAATGAATGGAGTTATTATATTTGAGAATTGACTTATCAAGAAGTTTGGAAAAGGTGGTTGAACTATTTTTGGATTTAAAGCAACGCATTAGTTCAGAGAGAATATAGTGGAATCTCTCGATTTGTCCGTTGACTCGCCTTGACCACTTTAATACTAAAACAGTTTTCAAGCATGAATGACATGGAATTTGAGCTTAGCGATTTTTCTTTATCTACGGAAAAAGTTTCAGGGACTCCAAAGAAAAGCGGACCTCGATCTAAGAATTCTAGCTAAAGCGTATTTAGAAAATTTATCTTTGGCAGTTGGGATGATACGTTTTTCTGTTATATATATGTCTAAATGAACAATATGGCCGGGTATTGGGGTATAGGTGTTGCTTGAAGAATGGGCTTATTGGGGTATTTATCGTATTTGTGCAATTTGCATGTTTGGCAAAGCTTTACGATTTTTTCTATCTTGGCTCTCATTTGCGGAAAAAAGAATTTTCTACTATTTCGGTGTGCTTGATTATGTTCAGCTTCTTGCTGAAAATCATTCGTAACAATTTTCCTTGTAAATCTAACTCTATACTGACTGATATGGTGTGAAAAACTTCTTGAATTATTACAAGGAATCTTTCTTCGAGGTGTTCTCGATAGTGCACGCTTATAGTTTAACTCGTAGTTATACTCTTCGAGTATAGTCTTCCAACGCTTAATTTTGTTGTTGGTATTTTTGTTGCTTGAAGCGTGCGTAAGGGGTTGGTTATCGGTAAATGTTTTTAGTTTTACGGGACCGTACAAGTAATTCCGTAAGGTCCTTAAAGCCCACACTATAGCCAGCATCTCTTTCTCATTGGCGGCATAGTGTTCTTCGATCTTACTAAGTGTTCATGATATAAAGGTAATGAGCTTTTCGCCTTGAGACAATACATCACTTAGTACGTAGTCCGACTCATTTTATAAAAGGCTTCTTTTGCATCTTAAGTCAAAGTAATAAGTTTCTTGCTTGAGGCTGTTTTGGACATACGTACGTCCTCCCCCTTAAAAAGAATGTCAGGGGTTTTGCAAGCTTTGCATAATCCTTGATAAATCTGCGGTAAAAACCTGACATACCAAGAAAGAAACGTAAGTCTCTTAATGTTCTTCGAAGCGGAAGTTTGTCGATTGCTTCTAGTTTCTTTGGATTTGCTTTAATTCCGTTCGAGGAGATAATTAATCCGAAAAAATTGACTTCAGTTAGCCTTTTGAAGAGTATCGAAAATTGTTGCAAAGTTTTGGAAATGCATTTCAATATCTTCGCTGAATACGACTATGTCGTTTTAATAGGCATAGCATTTCTTTGAAATATGCTCTCGCAGTATATCATCTAATATTCTCTGGAAGATGGCAGGAGCATTCTTTAGTTCGAACGGGAGTCTTAATAACTCGAATTTCCCGTTGTTGACGGAGAAAGCTGTTTTCTCTAAGTCTGCCTCGTGAAGAGGTATTTGGTGGAAATCGCTTTTAAGGTCCAAAACCGAAAACCATTTGATTTTTCTCAGCTGGGATATCATTCGAAACTTTTTTGTATTTGAAGCATCAGCCTTTTTAGGTACAATCCATACAATCCATACCGTGAAGGTCTAAATATGCCATCATTTAGCAATTGGCTGATCTGGTTGTCTATTTCAGTTTTTAATTGCATTGGATATGGATAATGCTTGGAGTGGATTGGTTCTTCCGCTGTGATACGAATTCTGCCTTTGACAGTCGTAGTGAAAGTAAGGTTTTCGTTGGGATAAGTGAAAGGATTGGTAAAAGTGTTAGTTAAAGATTTTAATTTGGATCTTTGATTCTGTGACATGTGCTCGTTTCTAATATTGACGAGATTCACGGTCTCAGATGTCAATTGTATAAGACAAATCCTAAGAAGCATATAGTTTTCCGTTGTAAAAATAACAGCTGACAGCTCCTTAAGTCTGTCATTGCCCAGGATGCCATGAAACGATTTTAACGTTGGCATGAGGAAAAAATTTAAATTTGATTTTATTCCAAAAAGATTAAGTATGGTGTGGTGTGTTATCTCAATATTTCCGCCTATTGAGTTTGCGTAAAACTTTTGTTTATTAGGAATGCCTAATAACTTTAGTAAGTCATTTTTTTGACCTCTTATAAAGGTTTATAAGGCATGCAGATGCACGGCATCTGCGGAGACATTCATGCTAGATATTTTGTTCAGTATGAGGCTAAGATGCGAATAAACTGATTGATAAAATTTTTCCACAGTATTATTACCCTGACCTAGAGTAGTGAGTTGGTACTCTAACGTACCCAAATCGCTCTTATGCGCGCAGTGTCCCGTCAGGCACTTTAAGATACATTGGCAATTGAGTGGGGTGTTGTACGACTCCACTTCATCGGCGTGTTCGACTATTTTGTTTCGAATTATATTTATTATCCTGAAATATTTTGGGGTGTCTTTTAGGGGCTTGTATATGGTAAGTTTTCGTTCAACGCTTTTTCTCCATGAGCTGTACTCACCTTGATTTCCTAAAAAATCTTCCAGGCTTCGTACAATATCTGGAATTTTGTCATGATCTGTAAGGTTTTGTAGGTATTGAGGTTCAATTCCCTTTTCTACTCCCTTGTAAGAGTTAGCGTTTGGGTTTATTATGGATTGAACAAATTTCCTACATTCTTTAGCAACTATGGATGCTATAAGAGATTCAAATTCTGGGGTAGCTATAACATTCGTTTCTTGCCTCGGTACAGAATTGTTAGAGGGGTTAGAAAGATCAGGAGGATTTGGTGTATTGGGTAGATTAGGATTGTAAGAAAGATTTGGGAGTTGAACTGAAGGATCCGCGGGGTTCATTGTGATATGGGATCGTGATCTTTTTATGAGTCGTTCATAGACCTCCGCGGAGATTAGATGTGTTTCGGCTAGTAATTGAGAAGTTATTCGCTTAACTTAGACATTTGACGAAATTTATATAGGCTCAAATCAGAATAGTGACAGTGTGTTGTGGGTTCTCGAGTGCGAGTCGTACAGACCTTTTTTTTTTTAGTTTTTCTTTAGAAAAAAAGAGAAAAAATAAGAAATTCAAGTGGTGCTTGTATGATGTACTACAACATCACGCGATGGATTGTGGAGAGCGGTCTGCTATACCAATAGCGAGATTGGTAAATAAAACAGGCGAGACATCAAGTGGTTCAAGCCAAATACTAGTAGTGGCAGAACCAAAGACGAAGAGAAGGAGGAAGGCCAACTTCTATCTTGGTACAACGTCGCTCCCTACCAACTTCCACTATAAAGCTGCTTGGAGAAGTGAGGGAAGGCGCGCACTTAACGTCATCAAAGCAGCAATGAATCGTCCCGGGCAGACGCAGCCTACTCAAAAGCAGACCCAACAAAACCAAACAAATACAATAGCACAAGTGCTACAACAACATCAACAAAAACTGAATAAACACCAGCAGCAAAAACAAGAGCAGCCAAAACAACGGCAACAGCAAAACCAGCAGCAACCACAACAACACCAACATGGTCGAAATGCGAAATGCAGCCTCGATGCGTGAAGTGTGAAAAGAACCACAAATTAGAGGATTGCGCTTTAGGTAAGGATGGAGCGTCGGAAAAAAGCCAACTCTCTTGTGCCTTATGTAGGAACACGAGACACACCGCAAATTATCGGTTTTGTCCCAAATTCCAATACATCAAAAGACTAAATCTGGCTCAGTAGCAGAATGTGGAAGTTAAACGTCCACCCGTGCATATATAGGATCTTCCAATAGGGACTTGACAACTTTGAATTTAATTTGTGAACGCACTCTTCCACTAATCATCAAACTGTCACTGTCAATTTATTCAGTAAACATTTTCATCATGGTAAAGTACACTAACGAGCAACGTCTGCAAATTATAAATTTTTTTACAGATATTCGGAGTCGCAAAATCATCTTCAGTGACGAAGCTCATTTTTGGCTCAATGGGTTCATCAATAAGCAAAATACGCGTTGTTGGTTGAGTGAAAACCCACATGTGCTTCATGAATCACCGCTTATTCCACAAAAAATAACTGTTTGGTGCGGTTTACATGCCGGCGGCGTTATTGGGCCATATTTTTTCGTCCACGATAACGATCGTCACGTTACTGTGAATGGTCAGCGTTACCGCGCTATGATCACCGATTATTTTTGGCCCGAATTGGAAGACATGGGCCGCCTCGTTCGTGGGATTCAACGCCGCTTGACTATTTCCTGTGGGGCTACGTTAAGTCATTGGTTTATGCCAACAAGCCGACGACGTTGGAAGAGCTCAGAGCCAACATGGAACGCGAAATAGCGGCCGTTTCTGCCGAAAATTGAGTCGTTGAAAATTGGGTCCAACGAATCGACCGCTGCAAACGTGTCCGCGGTGGTCATACGAACGAAGTCGAGTTCCATTCACAAATGTTTTGATTGTATTTCAAGCCAATCATAAAGTTTTTGAAATATCTCATATGGTTTGCCTTTTATTTAAAAAAAAATTTGTCAAGTCGTTATTAGAAAACCCTATATAAACACCAGCCGTTACTCCCAAGTTTCCTAAGGCGGCAGGTAGGGGAAATACAATGCAGAAAGCAAAAGTTGCTTCTCAGGCCCCAACGCCTAAGGCACAGGAACCTGTACCTGACATTCTAACTATATTGCCCTTTATTCAATGGCAGATGGTTTAGATCCTGCGCCACATAACTGAACAAACAGCGCGTGTGGATCAAATATACGCGGTGCTGCCTGGCCTAACGCACCTTTTGTCGTAATGGGTACGTAAGTGGTGGAATAAACCCAACGCCTAAGGCACAGGAACCTGTACCTGACATTCTAACTATATTGCCCTTTATTCAATGGCAGATGGTTTAGATCCTGCGCCACATAACTGAACAAACAGCGCGGGTGGATCAAATATACGCGGAGCTGCCTGGCCTAACGCACCTTTTGTCGTAATGGGTACGTAAGTGGTGGAATAAACCCTGAAGATACTTACAGTGCATGTTAATTCACTGATTAGGGTAGAACGACGAGTCGCACTAGTTAGGTTGCTTAAAGACCAAGCACATGATGTGATTTTGGTTAGCGAAACTAAGCTTAATAAAAGACACACATTGAGGCACAGAAGATAAAAAATAGTACGAAAAAACCGAATTGGAGGAGTTTGTTCAATAGCATTCCTACAACTACACTGACTACGAAGACTTATTCCGTAATGCAACTATTGATGCACAGCATTGACATAAAAGTAGACTACTGTCAAGACTAAAAACCTAATACAGACAGTTTATTAACAGACATAACCCGGAGATATTGACATGAAGGTCGTCGATTAAAAATCTCCAAACATTAATAAAGGAAAATTATAGAAATTCTAAACGTTTGTATTGGAACAATAAAATTGGGGCTATAAACACCAGCAACCCGAAAACGTTCTCGCAAATAAATAAGATATTTCGGAGAAATAATCAAAACGATCTTCCATGTCTCAAAATTGCACGAACGACGAATAACGAACAAATATTTGTAGCAGCAGGTATAGATCCAAGTAAGGCCGTTGATTATGACAACTTCTCTGTAATCGAGGATCCGCAGGAGAAGGTAGAGGCTATAGGAACGACTTTTCAGGAAGTGTACAAGGCGAATGTTATCATTGGCCTGAACCACGATCTGTAGAATGGAGTTCTTATGCACAATCTCTACCTTCGAAATGAAATAGTGAATTGGCGATTTGAGAGCTGGGGTTTCACCCAGTTTAGTGACGAAAATAAGGCAAATAATGTCATCACCAATGAAACGGTACTACCACCATTTATTTCGAAGGAAGAGCTCCAAACGATATTCGAATCACTTAGAAGTAAGAAATCAGAGGGAACCGATGAAATACCCAGCATTGTGCTTCGACATCTCCCGCTAGAAGCGGTGGACATTTATACCACCTTGTTTAATAATGCAATTAATAATGCACATTATCAAGCGCATTGGAAAACTGCGGTGGTACATCCAATCCCCAGAAGGGATAAAGATACTTCCAATCCGGCGAATCTGCGCTCGATCAGTCTTCTTCCAAACATCAGTAAGGTTTTCGAGAAGAGTCCTGACTAAATGGGTTGAGGACAAACATATACCTAGTCCCGGATAATCAACTCGGTTTCAAGGCGGGGCATGATATCATTCATGCTGCGTCCAAACTGGTTTCTGATATCCAATGGAACAAAGGCAAGAACCAGTGCACTACTGCCTGTCTGATTGACTTGGAAAAGACCTTCGATACCGCATGGTTAGAGGGAATCTTCTTCAAGCTGAACAGGTTGTGAACCACTGCTTTATATTCTTTTTGATATGCTCTCTAGTAGACAGTTCATCGTGAAGAATGGCGATGTGACTTCTGCTGGAACACTTAACATTAAAACCGGTCTGCAACAAGGTGCGGTAAATTCGCCGATCCTATTCATCATTTTCACAAGTGATCTGATAGGTTCACTTCACCATGCCATAGCGTACGCAGACGACTTAATCGCGTACAGATCGGGACCAAAGATTGAGATCATTAAAATACTTTTGCAACGTGACTTCGACAAAATTAACCGATATTGCGACGACTGGAAGTTGAAAATCAACTTTCAGAAGACGGAAACTATTCTGTTTAGGACGTCTTTGTCTGGGGTCTCTATGGATACCAGAAAGAATTGGCGAAAGTTCTCTATCTTCGGACAACATGGACAGCCACGTGTCGAAACGTAGTCAGATACCTTGGGATCTGGCTATATCAATATCTGTATTTAAATAAACATATAGATGCTCCTCTGGCCAGAGCTAGAGGTGCTTTTGCCCTTAAAAAGAGACTGTTTTATAACAGCAAACTCGATGCGGGGGTGAAGGTGAACTGCTACATTGCCCTTATCCGGCCCATGCTTGTATTTAGATGTCCCATGTGGTTCAACTTGAGAGCAAGTTTATTGGAAAAGATTCGGATGTTTGAGAGGGCTTGTCTTATTACTTGTCTTCGCTTATACAGAACACCAGAGTCTGAGTACATAAAATTCTATCCTAATGAGGTCTTGTACAAGAGGGTGAACCTAATAAGAGTGGACAGTTTAATATATATATATAACACATGGGCTGAAAAGTCAGTGCCGTTTTATAGTAAAACACAAAATTTTTGCAAAATTCAAATTTATTTATCAATATAGTTGCCCTTGAGGGCGATACACTGATTAAAACGGTTTTTCAATCTTTCGATACCAGTTTTGTAGTACGATTTCGGTTTAGCCTCAAAATAGGCCTCTGTTTCTGCGATTACTTCTTCATCGGTCTTAAATCTCTTTCCGGTGAGCATTCTTTTGAGGTCCGCGAACAGGAAATAGTCGCTGGGGGCAAAATCTAGAGAATACGTTGGGTGGGGAAGCAATTCGTAGCCGAATTCATTCAATTTTGCCATCGTTTTCATCGACTTGTGACACGGTGGATTGTCTTGATGAAACAGGGTTTTCTTTTTCTTCAAATGCGGCCGTTTTTCTGCGATTTCATCCTTCAAAAGCTCCAACAATGCAATGTAATAGTCGCTGTTGATTGCCTGCGCCTTTTGGAGATAGTCGACGAAAATTATTCCATGTGTATCCCAAAATACGGATGCCTTAACCTTGCCAGCCGACTGTTTAGTTTTTGGTCGTTTTGGACGAGGTTCGTCGCCTCCTCGCCACTCAGCTGACTGCCGACTTAACTCTGGTGTGAAGTGATGGAGCCAAGATTCATCCATTGTCACATACAAAAGCTTTAAACACTCCTCTGAATCATCAACGCGTTGTTGTTTTTGGTCGACTGTGAGCAAGCGCGGCACCCACTTTGAACAGAGCTTTCGCATGTCCAAATATTCGTGTATTATATATCCAACACGCTCTTTTGATATCTTCAGCGCCTCAGCTGTCTCGATCAACTTCACTTTAGGGTCATTCGTAATCATTTTGTGGACTTTTTTGATGTTTTCATCTGAAACAGTACGACCACTTTGAAATTTTTCAATCCACTTGCGAATGGTTCGTTCGGCTGGTGCAGAGTCCGGGTAACACTTATCAAGCCATCTCTTTGCATCGGATGCATTTTTTTCCCATCAAAAAGCGATGATAAATCAACACACGAAATTGCTTTGAACCCATTTTTTTCACAATAACAAAAGTTGCTTCACTCACAACGCTATATCTCGAGAACTTATTTTCCGACAGCTGTCAAGTTTATACACTTATCTTTTGAAGGTTGGTACTAACTGAAAATGGTATGAATTTAATTCAAGTGGTGCCCTCTCTTACAAACGGCACGGACTGCCTATGTATTATGTACGTTTATCTATACTAGGTATATATATATTATATATGTATATATAATGTATAAGATATAAGTAGGTGAAGTAGATTAAGATTTATTTTTAGGTAGTTTGTAGGTTTTTAGTTTTAAGTTTTATAATGAAATTAAAATAAAGAGTCCATGTACTAAGTGTTTGCTATTATCGTAACGAGAAAAATAAGAACAAGATCTGTCCTATCCGTCGAAAGACATAAATTTTAAGTATTATGTTTAACATAGAATGCCCGCACATGGCCAGTAAATTAGCATAAGATTATTTTTTGTAAAATTATTTAATCTAATTTTTAAGCATTTTTTCGTCTAGCAGGTAAGAGTAAATTAATTAATTAAATAAAAATGCATTTAAAGCGAAACGAAACGTGATCTTTTTATTTACGAAATTTTGAATACTTAGACTTTAAAAGATTTGTCAAAAACCAAAGAAAAAACAACTAAATTTCACTTCTTTATTCTAAATTTCGCTTCGATTTTTTAAGTTTCACTCTTTTAAATTTTAAAATTTTAAATTTTACTTCTTAACCATTTTATAGTTATGAATTTTTGAAATGATTTTTAAAGATATTAATTTTGTAAGTAAAATAGAAATAATAACAATTGTTTGTAATTTTGTAGTTTCACTTAAGTCTTATTCTTACGCTAAAGTTATAACAAGGTTCGTCCCACGCTGATGGATCTCGTATCTTTCCATTTTGCTTATCTACTCGGGTACTCTGTCCACACTCCCTTGTGGTTTATTAGATCAACTGATCCAATCGACGAACACTTCTGTGGGTTTTGACCCGAAACACAGAGAATTAGTAAAAGTTCACAAGGTAACAAGGCGGATCGAGCTTTTTTAGGTCTTTTACCGCACTTAGACATATTTTCGCGAGCTACTTGAGGTCGATGAAATTCGTGTTATGAACTTTTCGATAAATGCAAACAAGAGCTACTTGATGTCTTTCTCGAATCTATACCGATTACCGAAATCTACGTTTTAAGCTCTTAAAGTTAACTTTTCGATTTCTTGCACTGTCGCGTTAGCGGACCAATCACGTTTGGCGCCAATTAAATCAAATTATATAGGGTTTTCCAATAGGGACTTGACAACTTTGAATTTAATTTGTGAACGCACTCTTTCATTAATTATCAAACTGTCAATGTCAGTTTATTCAGTAAACGCAACATTTTCATCATGGTAAAGAACACTAACGAGCAACGTCTGCAAATTATAAAAATTTTCTACAGATATTTGGAGTTGCAAAATCTTCTTCAGTGACGAAGCTCATTTTTGGCTCAATGCGTTCGTCAATGAGCAAAATATGCGTTATTGGTCTGGTGAAAACCCACATGTGCTTTATGAATCACCACTTCATCAACAAAAAATAATTGTTTGGTGCGGTTTGCATGCCGGCGGCGTTATGGGGCCATATTTTTTCGTCGACGATAACTATTGTCACGTTACTGTGAATGGTCAGCGTTATCGCGCTATGATCACCGATTATTTTTGACCCGAATTGGAAAATATGGACTTGGGCGACATGTGGTTTCAACAGGATGGTGCCACAAGTCACACAGCACACGCTACAATCGATTTATTGAAGAGTAAGTATGGTGAGCGTGTTGTCTCAAGACATGGGCCAGTCGATTGGCCGCCTCGTTCGTGCGACTTAACGCGGCTTGACTATTTTCTGTGAGACTACGTTAAGTCATTGTTTTATGCCAACAAGCCGACGACGTTGGAAGAGCTCAGAGCCAACATGGAACGCCAAATAGCGGCCCTTTCGGCCGAAATGTGTTGCCGAGTCGTTGAAAATTGGGTCCAACGAATCGACCGCTGCAAACGTGCCCGCGGTGGCCATATGAACGAAGTCGAGTACCATTCATAAATGTTTTGATTGGACTTCAAGCCAATAATAAAGTTTTTAAAATATCTCAAATGGTTTGCCTTTTATTTTAAAAAAAAAAAGTTTTCAAGTCGTTATTAGAAAACCCTATATTTTGATTTATTTAAAAAAAAATGTCTTTATTGGTTCACATTTAACTTAAAACTACCAAAATCTAATTTTACGATTTTCCTTAATACCTTCGGCCTGCAAAGGTGTATCGTGAGAACTGATGTTTGCCAGTCGCTAAATCATCAGTTTCCACAATTCACCTGTGCCTGATATTGGATTTTAGTTTGTAATTTATTGAAGTTGTGTGTTGAAAAGTGCTTATATTGAGTTATGTTAAACTTATTGAAGTCAATGCTTCTTTGTTATTGTTGTTGCTGATACTGATGTTGTTCTTTGTGTTATCAGTGTAACTTGCGTTAACTTGTATATTACGGCCACGTGGCGACTTCGGTCATTACTTTTTTGAAAACAAAAAATTGCAATCAATAGCCTTATCACAAGAGCATATTATACTATTAATTTTGAAACGAAATGTAACTGTTATTCCAACAGGATAGCGCTGTTTTATCACACAGCCAGCGACACGATGGAAGTTTCAGATGAAAACTTTTAAGGGCGTATTGATTTATAATGAATTTTTTGATTGACTGTCAAGATCATACGATTTAACGATACTGGATATTTCCTATGGAGTTACGTAACATCAGAGATCTTCAACAGTTGTCAAGCCTAGCCAAAAATGTGAGAGAAAATTATGAAAAAAAGGTATCGAGGACTGCAAACTATCCAAACATTATACTGAAGTAAAGATTTTAAAAATTAGAAAAAAATTTGTTTTTATATATTTTAAAAATGAACCCTACAGTTAGAAACCGATAATCCGCACAGATTCGAATGTACACTCATTCACTGATAGATTTTAAAACTTGTGTTAGCCTCTAGTTTAGACTACAGAAGGAGTATAACATTAATTGTAAATCCAAAAATTATTACCAGTAGATATCAGGAACAAATGTGTAAACAATTTCTTGACAGCTTTCGTCCTTCTTTATTTCTTGTTGTTTTTGAAGTTCTTCCTTACTAAAATTAAGTATTCTTAATATTTCATTTAATTTGATATGAATTACAGCAAATTAAAAATAACTAATTAAATTAAATTTTTAAAAGTACCTTTATTCATTATGTAAGTGTAGAACCTGCTGTTTTTTTACCTTGTGTAAACACTTTTTTGCCAAATATAGTGTAGTATGTGTCATGTGTGTGAAAATTCCTTCACTCTCTTTGTATTTTTATGTGCAATTTCTTATATATTAGATATATTGTATTTCCTAAGATAGTGATCTGCATACGACCGCTTTCCTTATAGTTTATAAAACAGCAGATTTTTCCGTGGCTCACTATTCATCTTTAATAAACTGCCGTTATGCACACATGGAGTACAATGGACCAATTTCGTGTCTGAGGGTTCTCGAGTTCAGAAAAAGATATTTAAAAAAAAAATCGTTTACATAAATTCATCCTAATCATCATTCACCAGCCCTTTGTGTCCACTGATAACCTTAAGCCTCCTCTAAATGATTCCACTGGCTTCAATCCTGGGCTAAATTTATCGATTTATCTGTAGATATCCTCTAAATGTTGTCATTCTATCAGATAATTTGTCTTCCCCTGTCTTTTCTGTCTTCTCTCACTCTTCATTCTAGTGTTCTTTTAGTTTATCTATTATCTGTTATCCGTGCAATGTGTCCCACCCATCTCCACTTTGCTGTTGTTATACAATCTGCTATATCGATTACTTTTGTTCTCGCTTTGATTATTGTGTTTGGTATTCTATCTCTTCTGGAAATTCTTGTGATGGTTAATGTCTCGGCGCCATATGTTATAGCTTTTAGCACCCATTTATTAATAACTTTTGTCTTTAGATAAATTAGTTAGTCCACTTTAAAAATGTTTCTAAGTTTTCCGAATGCTTCCTAGCATATGCGACGGTAGATTTCGGATGTTTGGTTGTCTCTGCCAATTTTTATTGGTCATATAAAAAGTCTCCGCGGTTTTTTGTCACTAGATGGTGTTGGTGTCCATTTATCTGGAAACACTAATCTGATTGTGTCAAACGAATAAGTGTTTGAAAGGTGACATGTCAGGCTACATTTTTTGTGAAGATAGCTGTGTAATTCGTTACTCGTGTTAAAAGTTATATTGATTTGAATATAAGTGAAATATCTGAGACATACGCTATGTGATGTTTTTTACTATAAAAAAGGGAAAAACGCTGCAAAAACATGCCGAAAAATTTGTGCAGTTTACGGTAAGAATGGTGTGAATGAACGCCGGGCCCAGAAGTGGTTTGTTCGATGTAAAAGATGCACATCGCACTGATCGGCCTGTCACGGAAAAAGTCGATGAAATTTTGGAACTGATGGATTAAGACTGGCACGGAAACTGTCTGGAGATAGTGAAGGCAGTAAACATCAACCGTAAGACAGTTTGGAATCATCTACAATAAAATAAGCAAAGACGATGAAAAATAGATTAAATACGAGAATATCCAACGATTTCAAAGCCTGGATCGACGGCAAACAAGGTTATGCTGAGTGTTGGTGGGATTGGAATGGAATTGTCTATTATGAGCTACTGGAACGTAGCGAAACGGTCAATTCGATACTCTACTTTGCACAACTCGACCGTTTGAATGAAGCTTTCAAGAAAGAGCGACCAGAATTGGCCAACAGAAAGGGAGTTGTCTTCCATCGTGGTTATGCTTGGCCACACAGGTATTTGATGAGACGGAACAATTTGACGGAGCTTGGTTAAGAAGTTTAGATGCATCCACCATCTGATTACCATTAGTTTTGGTCTTTACAAAACTCTCTTGATCAAGTTATTCGCTGATAAACCACAGAAGTTCTACACCGATGGAATTATGAAGCTACCCGGAAAATGGCGAAAGGTCATTGATAATAATGGCCAATATGTACTGGATTGAAATTGATTTTGAATGGAGAAATTTTTTTTTTATATGTACCAAAAAACTTGCATTTGTATGACCTGTATTGTTGGCCACAATAGATATACTCGTGTACTTGCTCCCTTTTATCCATTCCCACCGTTTTCAGGTTGTTGTTATCCACCGATTTGGTCATTAATTTCGTTTAACCAAAATGTATGTTAAATCTGTTTTATCTGCTTGCCTCAATTCTTTCAACAATTACAGTTTAAACTGTGATGTCATCATAATATGAATTTCTCAATCCGATCGTAAAAAGTTTTGGGGATACAATTCTACAGTGTCTAAAGTTTTTTTTAAATCAATAAAATTTTACACAAGGGATCTACTATATTCAAACAATGATCATCGTCTTAAGTTGTCGTTTTAAGTATTTTATATAGGTAATTATATATTATAATTATATTTAATTTAATATTCTATTAAAAGAAACATATGAAACGCATTCATTTTTGTCATTCATTTGATGATTAGGTAAGATGAGTAGTTGTGTAGAACACAAAAGCAAGGTAAATTACTTTAATAATTATATAAGTTTAATAAGTACATTAAATGTTGGGTGATACCCTTGGAGCGAAGTAATTACTCAGCCGAAACATCATTTGGACATATGTCCAAATTTAGGTTATTTAAGAGTATTCATTTCATCTAAATTTATTATTTATTATTTTTTTTAAAACAAACGCGTGGACAGTTGAATCGAACATTTTTTTAGCAAAACACAAAAAGGAAATTACAAAATTGAGGGCCGGGATTCGTTGTCTTCTTAGTCAGGATAATTTTACTTCTTTGCTGAATTATAAAAGCCTAGGCTTATAATAACCGCCAAATGTTTTTTTTTCTTCTTTTCCTGCTTATCAGCTCTTCACACCATACAGAGAAAACGGCAGGACCACTTTTCAAGGAATCGTTAAATACGTAAAAAAAAAAAAAACAGTTTTTTAACAAACTGATATACGAGTATCACGCTAATAAATTTATTACTCTTCTGATGCTATTCGTAAAATGATTGGAGATATACTCCACGATATTTTTCATTCAGTCATTAATATATTACTTCTTATTTACATTTTTATAATAAGGCCTACATTATATAAATATTCGTAATGTTATTGAACAAAATGCAATCTATAGTTCTCGAGGAACTGCAATAAAAAGCAGACATTAATATTTAGCAAAACCAGTAAAATAATATTAATTTATTAGGATTACAAATTATTTCAGAAAAAAAACAGTTTCTTTATACTATACTTTGCAAAAGCAAAGAAGTATCTAGTGAAACAAAGCAAATCATCGATACCTTTATCATGCACTCGTAAAATTAATAGCCATAACTTTATGTTTTATTTGAAAAATTCATTTCATATATTTCATATTTTTTAATGTTAATTGCGGACGGACGTAAAGAGATTTGTAAATTGTGAGTAGACATTACAACAAGATCAAGGTTATTTGTCTGAAATTGATGCTATTAGAGCATCTGCTCAATTGACAGCTATTGTAGATTTTGCGTCTAGAACTTTTAATACAAAACATGATTTGAATTTAAAATATTTATGCATTGTATTGTATTTGTATTGCATTTGTGCATTTTAAGGTAATAACTTATAATTTCCAAGATTTATGTCAGCGAAAACTGCGGAAATCTGAGGAAGATGCGATGGAATATTAAGAAGTTACTGATGGGATACAAAGTGCCTCATTGGTGTAGCTTAAAATTCAAGCTGAAATTACTCTCGAGAACCCTTTTAAGTCTCTTCACTTAAGTCTCTTAACTGGTGGATTCTGCCTCCGCCGCTAAATTGTGCGTAGTTAAACCATTTGTTACCCGTTTTTCCCCAGAGTCTTCTAAAGACATCTTTATGATGTTAAATCTCTCCAATGTTATACTTCAAGATTAGCTTTTCCTTGCAAGACTATCAGAAGATGACTTTATTTTTTTTTTTCTGACAATATAGACCTTTCTCTTTCACCTCTTATGTTAAGGGGTTATGGTTCTGTAAACAACAGTGCCTTGCAACTAGATGCAAGCTTATTTCCGTGGTGTTATTGTTATTATGCATTCAATCAACTTCAATTTATAATATTGGATCTCTTTAAAGACACATACAACGGAATAGTAACTGCCCTTGGTTCACAATTGAAGTTCGTGATGCTATAAAGGATGAAAGCAAATTGCAACTACTCCCAATTGGAAATTATTCTTTCGGGCTCGTAACTACTCCACATTTATCACACGAAGGGCCAATAAAAATTTATTTTCTATTTCAAGCTGTACACTGACTTAACATCAAAAAAGCTATGGAGTTACTTGAGCTCTATTGATGTTGGAAATAAGGCAGCTGCTGGTGAAAGCATTCTAGATGTGACCTATTTCAATGATGCCTTTTTATTCGTACCTACCAATTACTCCTGTTTCAGATGTTGAGGTCATTAATGTTATTCGATTTTTCAAATCTATTGTAGTCGGTGAGGTAGGTGCATCTCTTCGTTTCTTTAAAAGAATATTGATCTACGTCATAAGTTTCCTTCCACAAATTAAACATTTTTCTATAGAATCATCTACTTTTCCCCATAATTGGAAATTGGCTAAAGTTATTCCTGTTCCTAAAAAACCTCAGCCATCTGTTGTATCGGACCTTCGGTTTATAAGTATTTTGCCATGTTTATCAAAAGTCATGGAAAAGTCATTCTCGCTCAGCAAATATCGAGTTATTTGTTTATAGTTTGCTTTCCCCAATCCAATCGGGTTTTATGTAGAGTTGATCACAATGTGCTATGTCAGAAACTAAATTTATATTCTGGCGTTGGTGAAAAATTTGGTGCACCTCATAATGACTTATTTCAGTACTCGTTGCCAAAGAGTGGTACGCGATGCTAAATCTTCCGAGTTTTGACCCTTATTAGCAGCAGTATCTCAGGGGACCATTTTAAGTCCACTTTTATCTTGTTTATATGTATACATATAATCGTACATACCAAAGGTATAGTCAAATGTATCCATTCATCTATACTCTGATGAATTGAATTGTCATTAGAAATTTTTTAAAAGAATTATTTACAATGAAATGCTTTGAAACAGTCTATACAAAGTTGGGGTTGATCAGGACAATCTAGGCAAAACGTTGCTAGTTCTTTTTATATTTATTCGTGCCTTTGATCGATTCGTATGAAGCCTTTTATTTGTATAACATAATTTGCAAGCGCTTCTAATTTTTTGTCCAAGAGCTAAAATGACTTGAAAATTTATTTATATATAATTATATTATCCGTGTTTCCTCCCCGAATTTACCTTCTCCACGGTCAACCTATATCCCTTGTTTAGTCTATGCGCGGTCTTGGCATATTACGCGATAGGAAGCTTAATTTTCGCTCGCATATTGATAAGATAATTACTATAGTAAACTTATGACTTGGCTTCGTTAAAAGATGCTCTAAAGATCAACAGTTTCAACAGTTATTTTCCCTTTCCTGTGGAAGGAATCTTATATCATCCCTATTCATAAAAAAGGAAGTAGGCCGAAGTTGATAATTATAGGCCCATAACAAAACTTTTATGCATATCCATACTTTTCGAAAGCATAGTCTACCAACAACTGCTTTCGAACTGTTGGCCAACTATTTGCACAAATCACCACGGTGTCATGAAAATTAAATTAACCACGACTTACCTAACTGAGTTCATCTCTACGACGCTTTGTGCTTTAGAAGACGGTGATGAACTCAATTCAATTTCCATAGATTTCAGCAAGGCATTTAATAAAATTTCTCACCAACTTATCGTTTTTAAAATAAAAAACTTATTTTGCCCCTCACTTTTTGGCATGGACCTAATCCTATTTAGAATACCGAGAATACAGAATCATCTTCAAATCTTCAATATCCGACACCATTAAAGCAACATCTGATGTCCCTCAGGGTAGCAATCTTGAACTTATAATCTTTATCCTAACAATCAAAGATATAAATCTCATACTAAGGAATTCTAATCTTTCTACTTTAGCTGATGACATGAGAATTTCCAAAGTCATTTCACTGTCTTCTGACTGCCATTGCCTGCAAGATGACTTAAATAAGTTTTCGGGATGATGCAAGCAAAACTTTTTAATTTCAACAAATTCCAAGCGATAACCGAATATTGTAGCTAAGTTTGATCACCCTATAAACGAATCCACATTCAAAGAATTGAAGCAGTTCAATGCAGGTTTATCCATTTCGCACTTCGTGATCTGCCTTGGGCCAATCCATATGTATTACCTCCCTATGAAAATAGGCTAAGACTAACAAGCATGCATACCCTAAAAAACGTCGTGAAATCGCTGATATACTTCCTATCTACTAGTTATTGACTGGACACATCGCTTGCCCAAGAAAAACGCAAAATATTTCATCCACTTCCAGCCTCCGTATTTTTAAGATCTGTCCTACTCCTGATCCTAACTCACCGCACCAATTACGGTCACTGTGAACCAATAACTAGAATATTGTGTATAACAAACAACTACGCTGAAACCTTTGACCTAAATAGCAGCAAATTCGAAATCAAAAAAGCACTGCTAAAAATGCCACTCCCTTAACATCTCTCATGACCACCTTTTCTCCTTGCCGTTAGGTTTAGAATATATTTGTTAGTTTTTTAAGCCTTGCTTTAAGTTTTTGCTTGTTAATAAGCTTAATAAAGTTGTCCGAGCTAGACCGGGGCTATTAAAAAAAAAAAGAACGTAATCAGATCTTTTACACTAACTCTCGAAATCTACGTTGCCCTTGTTTCTTTTATCTACCAATCCACCGCACCACATATGGCTCTAACGAACCAATATCCCGTATGCTACGTAACGTAAACTACAAATTTAATCGCGGCACTCTCCCCCTCAAATTCGATCTCCCAAAGCACCCTTAGCTTTAAGCCCTAGTTTTTTTTAGTTTTTGGTCCTAGTTTTAAAGTTAGTTTAGGCTTGTATAGGGTTTTCTAATAACGACATGACAACTTTTTTTTTAAATAAAAGGCAAACCATTTAGGATATTTCAAAAACTTTATTATTGGCTTGAAGTACAATCAAAACACTTATGAATGGAATTCGACTTCGTTCATATGGCTACCGCGGGCACGTTTGCAGCGGTCGATTCGTTGGACCCAATTTTCAACGACTCGGCCACACATTTCGGCCGAAACGGTCGCTATTTCGCGTTCAATGTTGGCTCTGAGCTCTTCCAACGTCGTCGGCATATTGGCATAATGATGATGACTTAGCGTAGCCCCACAGAAAATATTCAAGCGGCGTTAAATCGCACGAACGAGGCGGCCAATCAAATGGCCTATGTCTTGAGATCACACGCTCACCATACTTACTGTTCAATAAATCGATTGTAGCGTGTGCTGTGTGGCTTGTGGCACCATCCTGTTGAAACCACATGTCGTCCAAGTCCATATCTTCCAATTCGGGCCAAAAATATTCGGTGATCATGGCGCGATAACGCTGACCATTCACAGTAACGTGACGATCGATATCGTCGACGAAAAAATATGGCCCAATAACGCCGCCGGCATGCCTACCGCACCAAACAGTTATTTTTTGTGGATGAAGTGGTGATTTATGAAGCACATGTAGGTTTTCACCCGACCAATAACGCATATTTTGCTTATTGACGAACCCATTGAGCCAAAAATGAGCTTCGTCACTGAAGATGATTTTGCGATGAAATTCATCGTCTTGGCGCATCTCTTTTCGAACTCAATCGGAGAACGTAGCTCATTAGTGTGCTTTACCATGATGTTTGCTGTTGAGTTCACTGAATAAATTGACAGTGACAGTTTGACGATTAGTGAAAGAGAGCGTTCACAAATTAAATTCAAAGTTGTCAAGTCCCTATTGGAAAACCCTATATTAAGCGAAATAAATAGGGGCGTTGCCACGATCCCATAAGATACGTATTTGGATTACGTCGATAAGATCACATTTTACACTATCACAGGCTAGTTTTGGGCTGTACATTTCATCATTTCTTAAAGGTAAGGTGCTGATAATTTATTAACCGTCTTGTACCTTTGAAAGACTTCTATTTCCCTTTAACTTCATTCATGTAACCACACTTTTAAATAGGAATAGAAAAGACACTATACACCATTGATTTCAACTCTCTCCTTTCTAAGTAATAAATAAGAACAAAACCATTTCTTAAAAAGAATTTCTAAATCCGCACCTTTATGGCTTATCCAACTGTGTCAAATGCTTTAGTTATGTCGACAAATGGTGCCACAGATGAATATCAGTCAATAAAGCTGTTATATTCCACATTAGAAAGGAAATTTAAAGCGGCACCCTCGGTGTATCGGCTACAGCGAAGGCCTAATCAACGCTTACTGAAAGAAATACTTTTTTCAAAAAAATAAACCAGTTTATTTTTATATAGCCATTTCAAAAATCTTTGGAAATGTTGAAAGTAAACAGATCCGTTTATAATTATTTGATAATTTTTTATCTTCTTTTTTGAAAAAAAAATGTATAATTTCAGCCAGCTTCAAATCATCTGAAAAAATAACATTTAAAATGCTTTTGTTTAATATCATCAATAATAATTTTTGTTAATAACACATGGGCTGAAAAGTCAGTGCCGTTTTATAGTAAAACACAAAATTTCTGCAAAATTCAACTTTATTTAGGAGTGGTATAGTGGTATATGCATAGACTCCTCAAGCAGAGGGTCGCGGGTTCGATCAAGTACCAGGCAATTCTGTGAAAAAGTCTTATCATAGAATATATATGTAGTTATATGAAAATCCCGTCGGCGTCAACTCTGACATAAAGGCATAACACTGATGTTGGAGTGGTTGCTGGCTGGGCTAAATGTAACCAACGTACTTAAGACCCACTGGTTGAGGAGGATGTACTAGCTCGCTCCGTCCAGTTTGACAACCACCTCTGGGAAAAATATTGAAACCTAATACACCTGAGTTTCAAACTACTACACCACCCGCCCGCACCCTGGAGAAAAAGCCTGTAAAAGGGTATTCATATCCCCTTGGTGCGCGCGCCCTATTATAAAAAAAAAATCTATCAATATGATTGCCTTCGAGGGCGATACACTGACTGAAACGATTTTTTCAGTTTCAGTTTCAGTTTTGTAGTACAATTTCAGTTAAGCCTCAAAATAGGCCTCAGTTTCGGCGATTATTTCTTCATCGTTCTTAAATCTCTTTCCGGCGAGTATTCTTTTGAGGTCTGCGAACAGGAAATACTCGCTTGGGCCAAATCTGCAGAATACGGTGGGTGAGGAAACAATTCGTAGCCGAATTGCCATCGTTTTCATTGACTTGTGACACGGTGCATTGTCTTGATGAAACAGCGTTTTCTTTTTCTTCAAATGCGGCCGTTTTTCTGCGATTTCGTCCTTCAAAAGCTCCAACAACGCAATATAATAGTCGCTGTTGATAGCCTGCCCCTTTTGGAGATAGTCGATGAAAATCATTCCATGTGTATCCCAAAATACGGATGCCATAACCTTGCCAGCCGACTGATGAGTTTTTGGCCTGTTCGCCTTTCAGCTGACTGCCGACTTGACTCTGATTTGAAGTGATGGAGCCAAGTTTCATCCATTGTCACGTACTGACGCAAAAATTCAGCTTTATTGCGACTGAACAGCTTTAAACACTCCTCTGAATCATCAATACGTTGTTGTTTTTGAACGTCCACTGCGTGCATCATCTTCGGTGCTTGTATGACCACTTTTAAATTTTTCAATCCACTTGCGAATGGTTCGTTCGGCTGGTGCAGAGTCCGGTTAACACTTATCAAGCCATTTATTTGCATCGGCTGAATTTTTTACCATCAAAAGGCAATGATAAATCAACACACGAAATTGCTTTGAATCCATTTTTTTCTCAATAACAAATGTTGCTTCACTCACAACTCTATATCTCGAGAACTAATCGTCCGACAGCTGTCATCTTTTAAAGTTTGGTACTAACTGAAAATAATATGGATTTAATGCTAGTGGTGACTTCTCTTAGAAACTTTTCAGCCCATATGTTATCACATAGATTATTCGAATTTGAATTTTTAAGAGTCATAATGATTTTGTATGATTCGAAAGATATGAAAGGCTCGAAAAAAAAAGTTATGAGCGTAATACATACATTTCTCTCGCCAGACAGGCAAATTTCAGCGCAATTACCTTAAACCACATTATTACCCACAAAAACAATTTATTATGAGTATATCCCCATCTTTTATGGATTGACCACATTCATTCTGTTTGTTCTATTCAGTATGTTGTTTAGTAATTTCCATTTTTTTTTCAGGAATAATTTTGGAAATTGCTTAGATATATAAAAACAGTTTTTTCATTTCAAAATACCTTTAGAAATGTCATCACTAAAATTTGTGTCACTCTGAATTGTATAGTAAGCATAATAGATACAACCACATAACTTTGCAAATTACCAACGACTTTTCCAAAAAAAAATTAAAAATTAAAACATCTTTTTGGTACAGTAAACTCAGGTCATGATTGATTCCCCATTTTTTTTATTAATTTAATTAACTTATTTAATGTTTTTAATATCGAAGTTTTAATATTGTTAAAACTCAAATTGGGGATAACGATTTAATTTTCGATCCTATATTTAAGTGAAAATAACATAAAAGACAGTAAACAAGGAGGAACATGCGCCATATGGGCATAGTACCCTGGCGTTAAATCTCGGACCCTACAAATTAAATTATATCGTTCCCTTGATAATAATAATAATAATAATTCAGTCACATGAAAATTTTTTATTGTAACCGCTGATAATTCAGAGGTGCAAAAACATAATTGTTATTTGCTTGTTAGTTTTATTTAAAATTTAGAGAAAAGTCTAAAACAAATCTGGATCCAACAATGGAGCGCTGTTTTTTCCAGAGGGCAAGGTTACTGAATTAAAATTTTAGTGGCCAAAACAAAATAGGGGTGTGTGCATTATGATGATGTTCAAGTTGTATTGTATTGAAGTAGAAAACACTCGCTTTATTCTAATTTTGTTGGGCATTACCAATATCCCTAGCCACTAAAATTAATTAGCACATGCTTAATTTTAATGATTGCTTATCGGTAGCATTTTGAAACAATTTGAAATCACAGTTAATTCGTAAAGTGGGCGTTTATTGAATTTTTTAACACTCTCCTAATAATATAACATTTTAATTACACCTGAATGTAATTAAATTTTTAATAACATTGAATAGATAATTTAAATTTTTTTGAGCAATTTTATGCATAGCACATGAATTCCAGCTTGATGTAGATGCAAGCATAGGTATACCCTCTTTTTATTCAGTAAGTACATTTTTTTGACTCATTTACTGCTTATGTTGTATAACGCATACACATAGGAAACAGCACGACTTATCTCACAGTAATATCACTTTTTAAATGATTGCTTTATTTAAAATTATAAATGGAAACTTTATTTGGAGATTGAAGCCTTACGGCCTCAGTAACTAGAATTGAGACTACATATGAATAATTTCTTAACCTATAGAATATATTTGTATTGAAATAACTAAAATAATATTGAACCCTGAAAATGTTTTTATTTATGACAAAATATTCAGAAAAGAACAAGAAAGAAAAATTAAAAGTTTGGATATAAGTATGATACATTCCGTTATTATTACTACAGATATCTTCCTTACTTTATTTTTTTAGAAATGGCAAAGTTGTACAGTATCTTATCCAAGCGACATATATGTATATTAGTATATTAAATAAAATTTAAATTATAAACAAGAAGAGCTGAGCTAATAAAATGTTGGTATACGTGTATTCCAATAAAAACATATTACCATTTATCGAAAATATAATTTCAAAGTCAATCCATTAAAATTTTAAATTCTTATCTGTTTGAAACACATGTTTCTCAGGTGTGTGAATATTCACTTTAAACAAAGAGAGAGATAGTTTGAGTGATTTTATAAAGAGCAGGTCTTGAAATTAATAGAAAATGATAATGAAATGTAAGTTTTCTGTTTAAGTACAATAACATGTACAAAATTTGAAACTTATTAGCTTATTTTGAAACAATTGCTAATGGAGATACCACAATATGGAGATAATCGTAAAACAACATAGCTCATTGGCAACTTATAGTTAATTGCAAGAAATATGTTAAAGACAAAGTCACAGATGAATGAACAATTTAAAATTGATGGTTAAGAGAAAGATAAATTAATATATTTTGTTGCTCATTTGAACACACCATAATTACGTAAAAATATAAGCCTTTAGCTTCGTAATTTATTTGTTACTTACTCCACTTCCACAGCAAGTAGCTTTTAATATTTTTTATGACCTCAGATGTCTGTTAAGTATTTTGATCTGGGAGGCGTCAAAGGTTTTGATCTCCATCCAACGGGAAGTATTACAGTCACGTTTCCAGCTGAATGTGGCAGTATCATCTTTGAAACAGGAATGAAGGGCGGCAATGTCCAAGTACTCACGGATTGTCAGCCAGAATTGAAGGTATGAAGCTCAAACATGCTTGGCTCAAAATCGGTGCTATACTTATTCAAAACCCTTCAGGACTTATCAATAAGAAATGAAGCTTAACTTTTGGGGGTATTAAAAGAATTTAAAAATACAATGTCAATGTTGAGAGGAAAATGTCTAACTTTCCTATTGGGAGAATATAGCGGGTCGTCGATACGCTAAAAAGGTTATAAAAGTCTTCTAAAACAAATCCAATAGTTTGTCACAATAGATTTTTTGTAGATGGTTGAAATACGACTTACTGAACATTATCAACAGGCCAGAAGGAAAATTCGCTCTTTTTTTAATATTATTAAAATGGTAAGCTAACTGACTAATTCTGATGGTAGTAAAATTTGTGATAGACGTGGGGCTCAATATGGGCCATAGCCAGCTGGAGCAGTCCTTGTAAAGCTTTCTTAAATTGTGCAGTCTAACATGTTTGAGGTCACTTACCTACTAGTGTGCGCCCTAGTAAAAAATAAAAAAAAAAAATGTGTCAATATAAAAACTGGGGTCATTGCCAATGCTTAATTTTAAGAAAACATAATGATAAAAAAAATGATTAATTTTTTTAGTAATATTTTAATTTTAAGTTTTTATAAAATAAATAAATAAAATCCTAATGAAAAACTGTGGCCGATCCCCTCAAAAGTGCCAGCTATAAAGCTAAAAGTCTCATCCTACACTAAACTCAATAGTCCTCCAATAGTGTTGACTTAAGTTGCATCCTCGATAAAAAAATTCTGTTGGTTTCATCATGAAAACCTTTTACGAAAAGATCTTACATATAAATTATAACACCTCAGCCAAATGCAATCTACCCTCATTTCTAACCCAAACAATTTTTTGTTTTTTTAACATTTTTTTAACATTTTTTTAACAATTTCGATAGCTATCCTTGTCTTGTCCCAAATTTTCCAATATGTCATATGCCTGATCCTACAACCATCGCCAATTATATCACTAATTTTATAAATAAATCCTTTTCCCCCCAGACTGAAGTTCACGATCCCGAATACTTCAGTTGCGTAAGTAACTGCACTGAGACATATCTAATGTAAATGGTAAATTTTAGCTGTTTGGTTTTTCAGTATTTTATCTTTGACATCTCACGCGTGATTCGTGACATGTGTCAAAGTCAAACATGCTCAATTTACACTACCATTTAATTATGCAAAGACCTATATAGAAACAACGATTACAAATTAATGAATTTTATTGTCAAAATTCGTGCTCTGCGACTTCGACCATTTTACGGTTGTCATTATCAACCGTATGAGCAAGCAACTCAAGTCATCGTAAACAAATTTTGCATCAATTTCACGCTATTGGATATCAAGCCACGTGTGTGTGAATAGACGAAAATATTGTTACTGTATCCGCCAGTATTAATGAATACCATAATTTGTCCATTTGCCGCCTTTCGTAAGAATCTTGATCTAAAACCTTGAAAAATACAGCTCGTGAAACAACTGAAACAGAACGACCTACCACAGCGTCGAGTTTTCGGTGAGTGGTCCTTAGAAAAGCTCGAGAAAGATCCGCTTTTTTATCGAAAGATTTTATTCAGCGAGGAAGCTCATTTCTGGTTGAATAAGTATGTCTATAAACAAAACTGCATTATTTGGTCCGATGAACAACTTTAGTCAATACAAGAACTCCAATACGCCCGGTGCAGTTTATGTCTGGGGGAATCAGTGGGCCGTATTTTTTTTAAAGATGACCGCGAGAACAACATTACCGTCAATGGCGCCCGTTATTGTTCAATGATTTCGAACTTTTTTTTTTTTTTGTGGTGGACAGTAGCAAGTATTGATTTGCAATTTCTCTTCGCTTTTTTTCATAATTAAAAAAAAAGAGCTTAAAAAGCTCCTGATGGTTTACCCATAATTGTTCTGAAAAAATGTGCAATATTAATAAACGTTCGTACATAAGTACCTTCAGACGTTCGATCTCCCTCGACGGTCAATATAATATTAGCAACTACCAGCCCATTACTAATTTATCTTGCATTTTTTAAGTCTTTGAGAGCACCATTTATAATGCAATATTCCTTCAATGCAGATTTATGTATTCTTGCACCGAACCAACATGAATATCTTCAACCACTTCCAAACTTATTGAGGTCATTTCTATTAAATTGTATCCCTTAGAGCAAACTTAAGAAGTGGATGTGATTGCCACTGACTTTAGTAAGGCCTTTGATAAACTCGCACATATGTTAATTCTTTGTAAACCCACTGCACTTGATTTTCAACTTGGGATAATTTCTTTCTTCAAATCCTAGTTGAAAGAACCATATTACACAATCCATTTTCGTTCTCATTTGTCTTAACCAATTGAAGACACTTCACAAGGCAGTCTCTTTGGTTCATTGATTTTTATTTTAACTATTAACGATATTTTTATTATTATAAAGAACTCACGCATATCTGTCTATACCATTGATATGAAAATCTAGAGACAAATTTTCAATTTTTCTGATTCTCAACCTCCACAATATGACCTAGGTAGGTTCTCCATATAATTTCACTAAAACTTCCTTGAATTCAGCATAAAGAATTACCAATCCATTCATATTCCGGAAGCGTTCAACACTGCCTCACCGAATTTACTATATATCAACCTAAGCTGTAGCTTCGGTCACAATTACCAGAGGTAATTCCGCGGATGGTTAAACGATGGTCCAAAGAATTTTCTGACCCTCACGTCATAAAATCCGTGACCAATAATGACCAACTCAAATTGCTGGGCCATTGATCTCTGGAAAAGCAAAGCGAATCCACCAATATTCATTAAATATACCAGTTCTTAACCAACACCGTCGACTGTCCATCAATTGGAATGGATTTTGTTTAATACCAACCTACGCAATTTAAGGTCTATTCCTCTTTTTCGTCCAAATAACCACCGAACGGCGTATGGTTTTAACGAGCCATTGCCTTGTATGCTAGTAGAACTCTACATGTCTACGATTTCCATTGTAGCAGGAGGACACTACAAAACCCACTCAATTATCATCTCTCCTGACCCCGATCTTCCTTATCCTTTAGTTTTGGTTTTAGATTTAGTTTAAGACACGTTTGTATTAAACTAAATAAAGTCGTCAATTCACACTTATAATTTTCGCTGCCCATTAAATGTTGGATGCCCCTCATAAACCGAAATAACCACTGAACCATAGCATCTTTCTCTCACTCTCTGTGTTTAATTTTCCGAAAAATATTTTAAAAGTAGTTACGCCCTCTTTAGTTCTAAGTTTTTTAAAATAATAATAATAATAATAAATCAACCTTATTGTTCCAACGGTCAACCATGTATTCACACTCCGGCAGATCCTCAAAAATAATCAAAAAGCTCAAGATAATATCCACCATATTTTTATCGATTTCAAGGCCGCACATGACAGTATTAATGAATATACCATAGAGACCAGCTATAAAGGCCCATGTCTAGTTTAAGCATCCCTGCCAAGCTCGTTTGTTTAATTGAAAGCACTCGCTCCATCAAAGATTGTAACAACTTAACTGAACACTTTGATGTCGACAATTCCGTAAGAAAATTGAAAATTTAAACAATTTCTCCCTAATGCCTTCTGTAACTTTATTTAAGGAAAATATACGTCGCTATAATAACGCTTTCCAAATGACAACGCCTCAGAATCATTATATGGTAGAACATGGTTTTATCCGTTTCAGACCCCTCATACAAAATTATGTAGAATAATGTCTGCATTTTTTGCAATATGATTTTTCACGTTCTTTCACGTTTTTCCTACTTTTTTTATCGCCCAAAAGGCACATTTGTGTCGTCTTGTACATATATTGAACAAGTTTTGTGACATTTGAGTCATTATTTGAATGTTAGTGGTGAGTGTAAGACGCTATATCCAGACCTTCAGGAAGCCATCAACGTAAGTATTATTTTTGTTAATATTTAATTGTATTTCTTATGTTTATTAATACATAATTTTTTATATAAAAGATATGAAATTTAAATATGATTCAATAAAATATTGATTTGGATTGGTAGTGTTTTCGGAATTTGTTCACAAACATTAACCTTTACAAATATGTTGTTTGCGACCTAAAACTGACATTGTGCTCTAGATAAAACTTATGGTATGATCTGGATAACGGCCAGGATGTCGAAGAGGTAATGCGTCTTTTGGCTGAAATGTCAGATATTGAAGATTTAAATGAGTGAGACAAAGAAAATGATGACTTCTTACCGGATCCGTCTGAGGTTTTGAGAGAAGCTGCAAAAGATGATTCAACTGACAGTAACAAAGAGGAAGAGCAGTTGATTGAGATTGATGCCGATAACGGCAGAGGTCGAAAGCCGGAAAGACCGATGACTTGGAAGTGCTCTTTATATAATTTGAAAAAGCACCACCAAATCATCATTGCAAGGCCAAATCCAATTGAATATTCTGGTGGCGCAGAAGTTATTCTGTCAATTAAATAGTTTGAAAAGTACTTTTGAGAGTACTTCCGCAGTGCAGCTAAATACACCAATATGTACCACCTGAGAGCAACGAGAAATGAGCTAAAAACTGATTCAACAGAAGTTAAGGTTTTTTACGGAGTTTATTTATATATTGGCTGCATTAAACTTCAACTCTTCAGAATGTATTGGCAGAATGATTATCGACATAGTGCTGTTGCTTGGAAAATAGCGAGAAACCGGCTTTTCATATTGAAAAAGTGCCTTCACTTCGAAGACACGGCAACACCACCGCCAGTTCTTACTTCAAATGCCCTTTGGAAAGTGCAACCATTGATAGATGCAGTATGATCTCGCTGCCTCGATATTCCAATATAATTTGGAAATTATTCAATGGATTCCATTTTTGGGTGACCGAGTTCTTTGCGGCAATATGTCAAAAATAAGCCGCACTCAATAATACTAAAATATTTTGTTGTGACAAGTTCTACAGGTAGATTTCATCTTTTGTAAGTTACTTATAGAATTAGAAAACAATTGTACCAAGATGTACCAATGTGCTAACACCCCACTTGGAGATAGATCGTTCGGCTTAGGTCCATCTGTCATCCTGAGATTGGCCCGGACTCTGCCAGAAAATTCTTTTCTTTTTTTGATCGGTACTTCACCACAATTCCGAATTTTGAATCGACTGATCGAGATGAATTTAAATGGTACGGGAACTATCCAGACAAACCGTATTTGGAACATAAGTTTAAGACCGACAAAGCGATGCAGAGTCCGATCCGACGAGAAAGTTCTAGTAGTCAAATGGAAGGACCACAATTCCGTTCTGCTAGCATCAACAGCATTTTGAAAAGACCCGGCTACCACCGTTTCTAGGTGGATTTGAGAGCAACGGTCTCGGATACAAATCTCACGCCCTGCTATTGTAAAGGAATACAATAGTCACATGAGAGGAAATGATGTCTGTGACCAGATGGTGGAATGCTGCAGAACTTGGATTAAATCTAATAAGTGAACAATAAAAGTGGCTCTTCATTTCATCGACTTGGCAGTGGTGAACTCATGGAAGGAGTACAGGAAGAACTGCCAGAATAAGAAAGTTCCAAAAAGATTTGTCCAAGACCTCCTGTCTTTCAGATTGGATCATGCCGAATTTCGTATATCCTCTTCAAAGAAGAAAAGAGATGAAGTTGACTCGACGGATAGTGATGAAGAGAATCTGCTAAATAGCAATTATCAGCACTCACCTATGCCGAAAAAGAGTAAAAGATTGGGTGAGGCATTGGCCAATTACGGGCAAGTTGAAAACAACTTCAGCTTACCGTAGAAAACTTGTCGAAGTCGTACACGAAATCGAAGCCAAAAATGCAACTTTTATTTATTTATATTTAACCCATGAAAGAAATTGCTTTACTGACTTTCATATTTTCTCTTAATTTGCCCTTTTTCAATGAACCTTTTTTATACCATATGTTGATTTTTCTAAGTTATACGTTTATTAAACTAAATAATTTTAAAATAATTTAAATATATTATAATATAACTTTTAAATTCTAGATTTAAAAGCAATTCTTTTAACTGATTTCCTTTTTTGAATGATTTTCTATTGCTTATTTTACTAAGTCATACATTAAAAAAAAAATACAATTAGTTTTTAAATCAATTCAATTTTTTTGTTCCTTTTGTACCAAAAATTAAATATTCTTACTACTACTATACGTTAAAAATAAAATGAATTCTCAATTTGATACCTAGTTCGTTCAATTTGCACCTAATAAAGCCCAAGCCACACAAACGTCCATTTTTCCTGGCACTGAGATGATAAATGTTCTTGAAAACCAAATATTTCTTATTTTTGAATCTAACTAAATCTGAGTTTCGAATTAGAAAGAAATTAGACGAAGCTTAAAAGCGCTGGATCCGAAAGGGTTATGCCGACATTTAAAGTGTAAGGTCAGGTGCTCCATTAAGCTGGCAGTGTACTACCAACGAATGGGCAAACATTTTTTCAGATTGATAGGTATGTAGAATATTGCAAAACTACTATTATTACTAAGAGACGCTTCAGGATATTCCAGACTACAATGCAGTCATTCACTTTATCTACAGGTGAATATCGAGGTCGATCTAACGTGGCATTTACGAGCGAAGCACCAGCTGTGATTGCTGGGAAACAATTTAATGAAGAGACCTTGTATATACATATAACTCCAAAAAATGTCAGACGGCCTACACTATCTCTTATAGTTGTGTTGAAGTGATTGTGGATAACTCATCGATATTATTCATGTTGACCCAATAACTAGAGCTACAAATAAGTTTTATGTACTCGTATGAACTATAACTGATATCGTGTTATGGAATGAAGTAACAGTTTTAACTTATTACCTACTATACAATATAATTTAACCAATATTTAGTTGATCAATACGCAAAAATATAGTCCGAATGCTCAACGTCAATATACATATAGTAGTAAGGCCAAATTACGATGTGAAAGTTAAGTTCATTTACGGAATGCTTTAAACTCAAAACGGAAAAGAAGTGAGAAACCTAGTCCCCGCAGAAGAAAAACGGTAAACATCGAGAAGCGGAAATTTTACCAAAAAATAAAACGAACATGCGAAAGCTATTGGGCCAGAACAGATATCTACAATAATGGATAAGGAAACCTCATAGTATACCATATACCATACTCATTTTCAAGCGGTGCTGAAAATGTGAAACGTTTATTTCGGCACATTATTAAATAGTGATAGAGAACAACATCCCTCCGTCAGAAAGAATGAACCGTTCAACCTGAACGAAGACAGACAAGATTTCCATCCACCCGACCAGGATAAAGTGAGTACAGGCACTTTCAACATTAATAGTCTGTGTCGACGAAAGGAAACTCAGCATTTATTGTCTGATTCTGAAAAAGAGAGATCCGCTGAACTGTGTCAACTACAGAGGAATGAGTCTCTTCTCATTGGTTTAGCCGTCAACGAAGGAGAAATAAAGTATGTACTCTCAAGAAAGGGGGACACATAACATCAACACCCAGGAAAAATTGTCACGATTGGCAACTGCAACTTTGAGGTAGTAATGAAATTTATCCACTTCCGTTCTGCTATCAACTCCGACAACCACACCAGCGCGAAAATCATGCGAATATCCACTCCTGCTTAATGCTGCTTCTATAGACTTACAACTCAATTGAGTAATAAATCCCTCTCTCAAACAACAAAAAGTAACATTATACAAGACAGTAATCATCCCAGTCTTACTATTCTTTATGACGCAGAAGCGTGAAGATCGACAAAATTGGATGAAAATGCTCTCGGGCGCTGCGAGCGAAAAGTTCTTCGGATAATTTTCGGTCCCATTTGCATCAATGGAAAATATGTATTGTATTTATATACAAAGATGCCGACTTCATCAGAAAAGCTCGGATAACCTGGTTTCGATGGCTTGGTTACCTTCAGCGTAGAATGACCCCATCTTAGGTGGTGCACACAAGTGGAAAGCGACCTCGAGCAATTTCGCCTGCGCAATAGCTGTGCAGTTGGCAAGCTATACACTCTTTAATAGTCGAGCAAAAGTTATATTGCGTTTTGGTTCGTCTAAAATGTTTAGTTTTAATTTAGCGAATTATTCTTTAAAAGATTTATTTTTAATCTGTACACTTTTGACAACGTATTTCAAGTACTTTTATCTCCCTTTAATATAACTCGATATTTCTTGCTAGCCATAAACTAATCACATGATAAACATTTTCCCAGGGAGAAAATGGTCCAAATTTTCAGATAGGTTGTAATCTGTTGGTGCTGGCTGGTTTTGCAGCAGCATTCTTTGCAATTGTTGTAGCTCTGAATAATATAGCTTCACCGTAATACTTTTTTCTGTCACTAGGAAAGAATAATGAATTATATAGGGTTTTCTAATAAAGACTTGACAAATTTTTTTTTAAATAAAAGGCAAACCATTAAAACTATTTCAAAAACTTTATTATTGGCTTGAAGTACAATCAAAACACTTATGAATGGAATTCGACTTGGTTCATATGGCCACCGCGGGCACGTTTGCAACGGTCGATTCGTTAGACCCAATTTTCAACGACTCGGCCACACATTTCGGCCGAAACGGTCGCTATTTGGCGTTCAATGTTGGCTCTGAGCTCTTCCAACGTCGTCGGCATATTGGCATAATGATGATGACTTAACGTAGCCCCACATAAAATAGTCAAGCGGCGTTAAATCGTACGAACGAGACGGCCAATCAAATGGCTCATGTCTTGAGATCACACGCTCACCAAACTTACTGTTCAATAAATCGATTGTAGCGTGTGCTGTGTGGCTTGTGCCACCATCCTGTTGAAACCACATGTCGCCCAAGTCCATATTTTTCAATTCAGGCCAAAAATAATCGGTGATCATGGCGCGATAACGCTGACCATTCACAGTAACGTGGCGATCGTTATCGTGGACGAAAAAATATTGCCCAATAACGCCGCCGACATGCCTACCGCACCAAACAGTTATTTTTTGTGGATGAAGTGGTGATTTATGAAGCACATGTAGGTTTTCACCCGACCAATAACGCATATTTTGCTTATTGACGAACCCATTGAGCCAAAAATGAGCCTCGTCACTGAAGATGATTCTGCGATGAAATTCATCATCGTGGCACATCTTCTCCAGAACACAATCGAAGAACGTACGTCGCTTCAAATGGTCCATCGGCTTCAATTCTTGAGTCAGCTTGATCTTGTATGGGTGTAAGCCAAGATCCTTAGGCAATATACGTCATAATGTGGTCTGAGTGATGCCCAATTCTTGAGAACGCCGTGGAATTGACTGATTTGGATCGTTTGCTTAGGACGTCTGACGTTGGACGTTGGACGTTGTCTCACTGACACGGCAACATCACACAACGAATATTTAGACTCAGATTTTTGCACTAAACTTGTTATTGCCTGTCTACTAGGGCGAGAATTACGACCAAAAATTGGAGTTAACGCTCTTAAAGTTGCAGAAAGTTAGAAAATTTTTATAATTTGCAGACATTGCTCGTAAGTGTATTTTACTATTATTAAAAAATGTTAAGTTTACTGAATAAATTGACAGTGACAGTTTGATGATTAGTGAAAGAGTGCGTCCACAAATTAAATTCAAAGTTGTCAAGTCCCTATTGGAAAATTCAATATATGCCACAAAATCTTCACAATAATTTTTCTGATGGAGTTGTCGTGGAGCCTCATCAGCATCAAGCCACCGTTCATATCGACCTTGATTATCGAATAGTATCCGCAAGTTACAATTCTATTAAAAAACACCTCTCTTTGGTTGCGAACCAGTAGAGAACTACACTCTTAATATCGTCGAGCCATATGCATTTCAGATAAAATATGTAATACCTACTTGTCGTGTTTTTTCAATTTGCTAATACCTGAGACTGTCGCATCATGGATACCAATTATATCTGTTATGTGTCTAGCGAATTGTCAAGGGTTTGATTCCACTAGAGCCTTTAATTTGTCATCATGAATAGCAACTTCTGGATGGCCCCGTGTTTCACTTTGAAGGCTCATATTTCCTGAACGAAATTTGGCAACGAACGCTCCGTTGTAGTGTTTTCCCCAAATGCAGTATTAGTTTTTCGCGTTGGTTCTGCAGCATTATTTTGAACTTTAAACTCATTTAAAAGTTACCATAGCATTTGCACTTTTTCTTTCAAACTGGAAGAGTACCGTCAACTATAATTTAAAGTATAGAATTTCCACCTTAATTTGGTATGTAATATTCATAAAAAGAATTACTACAGCTAAAATTTTTAATCAAAATCAAACACATGAAAAACGGATATTTCACTTGCTACAACCTAATATATTTAAACTAGCCTTAAGAGAAAAATGATTTTTTTTTTTTTATTTTGAAGTATCTTACCGATTTATGTCTTTAGAAGTTTTGGCCACAATTTTCTTTGTCGTATATAAGAAGGTTTTCATATCGATGTGATGCTTTCATTGGTGTGAGCTTTGTGTATGAAATTCTGTTTTTCTGAGAAAATTTAATTTAAAAAAAAAAAAAAACTTTTTTGTATGAATTTAAATTGAATTGTATTTAGCGTACCAAAGTAATTCTCTTATTAGGTGGAAATAAAATCATGTAATAATCGACCTTAAAGTGCTACTCTAAATAGCCTATCCTTTCTTTAGGCATAATCGTAATCAAAGTATTACCTAGGTAAAAGATTTCTTTTGGCATGCTTATATGAGTACACAAAAGCTAAAAGCTCAATTCAATACTGATATAACAATTCAAACGATCAGAACAAAGGAATTTCTTAATCATCTTCTGCAGAAAAATACGACAAAAGGCAGGGTCGAAGAGACATGGATAATAAAACGGTATAAATCCCGTGAGTAAGTAGCGGAATTTACATTTCACTCTAGTTTCAAACAAAGTCATACAGAATTATAGGCATAAAGGATATATGTATACGAATGAATACCAATATACATACCTTCTCTATCTTCATTCTCGCCGGTTTCTTACTTACTTCTTATACCTGTATCGCACCTTCTGCCACCCTCTTTGGCAAGAACAGGATGATGTTCTGGCCTTTTTTGCTGTCATGCCAACGTTTCAATTGGAATCCCATTGCAATTTGGTGAGTTGGATAAAGAGAATTTCTGGAATTTATTCCAGAATTTCGGTATTTCAAATTGGTACACATATTACTTGTCATATTCGCCCCATTTGTGAGGGTTATATTTATATCATTCAAATGCGCATTTCATTTTCATATTCAAATAACATTGATTACGGTCGTCTTCCTATCGAATTCTTAGGAATAAATTCCATTTTAAAAACGTTGTCAGGTGTTTGGTGAAAGTTCAAAAAAAGAATTAATATGGTATTCAAATAGTGAATGTCTTACCTTACCTGCCTCTAAAGTTTTTTTTTTTTTGATCTATAAATAATTTATATACAAAAAGTAATATACCATTCGTACATACGGGCATATATTATATTAGCGAATTTCAATTAATTTATTAGTTCTCTTGTATTTTGTATTTTTTGGCTTTGTATCATGAACAAAAATTTTAATTTAAAGTTTAAGTCAAGAAAATGAGCAGAACGATATTCATTTACATAACTAAGCTTCTAGGCTTCTTCAGAAGTCTGTTTTATATTTGTGATTGAATAATGGCACCAAATTTATCCTTGATGAAGATGTAGGTACTAAAAAGGACATGCAACAATTGATAAACAAAAGCAGTTATTTTCCTTCCCGTTGAGCAAAAAATGTTCAATGGTTAAAAAAGTTTTTGTACATAAGTTCTATTATTCAACTTCACGCTGCAATAAACGTTTATATTGTTTACAGTATGTAATAGTCCACAATGCAAATGAAACGCAAGCTCAGTTAAATTCACTTTATACTTATTCAATTAGAGTTAGAAATTAGCGTTCAATGGTAGAGGACGAACTCCTGACTCATTTTTATTCAGATAGTCTATATTCCAACATAGCTATGTAATTTACAGAGCGTACAATGAGTCACGATTTCTTAAATTTTCCCTTTTTTTTGCTTGTTCAAACCATTTACCAAATTTAAGTGTTTATGAACAAATTCTATCTGATTTTTAACAGGGGTTATATAATTTTAAAATGATTTACAGTAGATTCTAAAATTTATTCTTTATACTATAGTGAAATCTAATAAAGTGGTAGAAGCATAATTATCTCTTTCGTTTTTTTAGGATTTATTTACAGCTGATAATTTGATTTAAATGCTTTTTACAAATTTTGTCAGATTCTTCCATCTTTATTGCAACGTTTTATAATAACAACCCTAGACCATACGACTTCGTTTGGCTTTGAGTAATATTTTACCAATAACTTTCATTTATTATAAAAGTTTTTCGACTATTTGAGACATAATTTTCTCTTTGATTTTTTTGCAGCTTTTCAATGTTCGCTTTAACTTTATTTATGTCAATTTTCACATTTCGCTTGGGACTCAACAAATCAAATCTGACTCTT